>CM039674.1:396961755-398205300 GCA_022496015.1 Hordeum marinum
TGTGCAGTGCTGCTTGCCGCCGCCTGAGCCGAGGAACGCTCGAGCTCGAGTTCCCCCTGCCCAACCTCATCGTCGATCCTTCCCACGGCCGGGAATGGGCCCCTGTAGATCCCCGCACGCCCGCTGCACCTCTAGCTCGCAAGCCGCCACTGCATCCGGCCCGTAGAGTTCGCCGGAGACCTGCTGACTCCGTGTGTTCATGGTAGAGCAATGCTTTGTCGTCGCTTCGATTTAAAAGAAGCCGCTCTCCTATTTAAAGCATGAGCACATGTATAGTTCATTTGGCAAGCGCGTCAGCTCCTCATGCATGAGTTCAAGGGATCAAATCCCAGTGAGCCCAATATTTTTCCTCCGCGTTCCTTTTTTTTCCAAATGTGCACAACCGCTTGGGGCCAAAACTATGGATGGCTTGCCCAATGCGCTGCATTCGGCCAATAGACATTTTTCTAGATCTACGACTTTGCTAATAACCCAGTGCATGCATAATTACAGAAAAAGGCCCGTTTTAAAATTGCTAATAAATAATTAATCGTAACTCTGATGTAAATATTTTATATATGAAAAATGCTTAGATTTCCATGTAGTTTAACAATATCCAACTTTCAACCATATTAAAAATGTTTAACTTGCTGTTTTCATATAATTTGCACAATTATCATGTTAAATGATTTATTTCATAACTAATTAACTGTAGCTCCGATAAAAATGATCTACATATGTAACTTGACTAGAAAAACGAGTAGAATCACATGCCGCACTTTATTTTCATGTTTAGTAAATATAAAATATGTGTATTTCAGATCTGGATCAAATTCATATTAGGCTTATGGGGATGTTTCGTAAATGTTATGTGTTGCTTCCGGACTCATTTAAGATGCCTAGATAGATAGTTTACTTATGTTTCACCTCTTGCCATGTTTAACAACATTTAATATTGATGAGAACCTAAACGAGAGTGAACTAAATATTTGAATGTGGAGATTCGTTAATATGCAACCCATTGCATATTAAGCTTCACTTAATGTGTAGGAATTGATTTTTGTGCTTTGCCATTCTTTGCATAATTAAATGGACATGCATCATATTGGTTTGCGCATCATATCATGCATATGTTGTGGTGTATCGTGTGTTGCTTGTTTGTTCCGGATTGCTTCTTCTCGATAGAGTTCTGAAAGTGTTTGGAGTGTGAGGATTCGCTGGGCTACGTTGGATCGTCTTCTTCACGGATTAGTTCTTCTTCCAAGCGGGATCTCACGCAAGATGAACATTCCCTGGATACCAATACTATCATTCCCATGCTAGTTGTCTCGTTTTCTATCACTATGTCTCGCTACCTATCACTTGTTTTTCAAGCCTCCCAAAATGCCACGATAAGCCTCTGACCCCTCCACATCCCAACAAACCTTTGTTTGGCTATGTCACTGCTTGCTCATCCCTTCTTATAGCATTTCTAGCTGCAGGTGCAATTGCTTCCATGTGACAACATGGATATTTTTGTTATATCACAATATTAGTGCTATTTAGTTTAATGCACATATATACTTGGTAAAAGATGGAAGACTTGGAATTTTGCTTGTTGTTTCGTTCCACTTTTTACCGTCCGTAGTTACTTGTGTACCGGTGATTGAGCGCTCTTAACATGCTCGGGGTTGTTATGGGGACCCTCTTGATTTTCGTTTTAGGATAAATCTTGTCTGGCAAGGCCCAACATTGGTACTACATTTTCCTAATAACTAATAGAAATGCATAGGGACCCGCCGGCACCCGCGGGTATTTAATCAACCCCCGGCCCAGTACTCCTCATGAGTGTTGGTCCAAACTAGAGTCGTGTTTGGGGCCAACCTGGGGCAATTCGGGTGATTTCTATCAGGCCACTGTACGCTGCGCTCATCTGGTCGTGTCCTGAGAACGAGATACGTGGCTCCTATGGGGTTGGTCGACACGCCGGGCGGCCTTGCTGGATTTGTTTTACCTTTCTCGAACATCTTGAGCGAGGAATTTCGAAAATACTTTGGGCTATCTCGAGGTTGAGGTCTTCTAATGGAATTGACTAAGAAATCACGGGATTCGTGGTCGAGGTTATTCCCGCTGTATGTGGTTAATTTGTGATGGATGAGTTGGACCACCCCTGCAAGGTTAAATCTTTCCGAAAGCCATGCCCGCGATTATGTGGCAACTTGGAAACTTCATTTAACACCCCGTCATAGCAAACTTGAAGCAAACTCAAATAAAATAAACCAACTGTGTGCGTAACCGTGACTGTCTCTTCTTGTGTGTCCTTTTTCCGAGAGAGAACACGGTGGGGTTATGATTGACGTAAGTAGGTGTTCAAGATCACTTACTGGTCATTACTAGTTCACGTCCATTATGCGTAGACCACCATACTTATTTTCTGTACTTGTAAGTTAGCCACTCAAATAAATGCTTAGTTGCTTGCTTCAGCCTCACCACGTAACCATACCTCACCCATTAAGCATTGCTAGTATTGATACTCTCGGAAATGACATTGTTGAGTCCCTGTGGCTCACAGATTACTACAAGAACAGTTGCAGGTACAGGTAATGCGATGCTTTGACGTGCGAGCGATGCTTGTTTGATTTGGAGTTCTTCTTCTTCATCGATCTAGGATGGGTTCCAGGCGGCAGCATTGGATAGCAAGGACGGATGTCATTTTATCGTTTGGTTTCCTCCGTAGTCGGACCCTGTAGTTATGTATGATGTTTGAATATGTTGTTGTATTGATGTGACCTTGATGTAGCTTGTGGCGAGTGTAAGCCAATTCCATATACTCATCTCTCGTGTACATGTGCTTGTAATGATATCCATTCTTGTGAAACGACGAGATGCACTTCTATCCTTGTCGAGGCCGACGTGCCAAAATAAGCATAGGATCGCATCTTGGGCATTACAAGTTGGTATCATAGCCTGTACCGACCTAGGAGCCCCCTTGATTGATCAACTTGGCCGAGTCAAGTCTAGTTAAAAAAATTGAGTTTAGTTATATCGAAGAGTAGGATTCTTTTATTCCTCTTCTATACTCTGGTGAGGAATTAGGACTTAGGAATTTTGATTCTACCCTCTTCTCACTCAAAAAAAATTAGGATCACGCGGGTATTTTGGAATCTCTATGATGCCGATGTGATGGAGTTCTATACTTGGTGCCTCCTATTACCAAGGAGTAGAGGTCGAGGTGTTCTTGACACATTGTTATCGTTCAGTTTCCTTAGTATCTAAGGACAGAGGATGTTCGAAATTGCTTCAATATTATTTGTGGTGAGAGAAGTTTGGCGTCACCCAGTACTGGGGAGAACGTCTAGATGTAGTGCCATAATTGGTATCGTTGTGATTACGAGGGTCTGAGGTAGATGAGTTTCCGAGACCTCTGGTTATGTGTTGACGGATGTGTTACATTGCAGCATAGTATTACTGCTATGAGTTGAGTGATGGACTTTGCTCCTTGTATCCGTGGACCCGATTGCATAACCGGAAGATTTCGGGAGTTCTTAGGTGGGAATTCAAGTAGTTACCTAGGCTATCTCCCAACAAATCATGATGCGAGGTTGGGGTTCGACTTCTAGTGGTTTGTTTGTTCATGGTCTTTTTTACAAAGGACAACCTCGGTATGTGTCGTGGTTTTGTCACGGCAGATGTCCGGGTTACCAGACTTGAGTTCGGAGCCATCGCCATCGTAGTGGACTCAAAGGGGTTGATTGAGACAAAGGACACGAGTTTACCCAGGTTCGGCCCCTCAAGCCGAGGTAAAAGCCTACGTCCTGTTTGTGTTGTTATTGCTTGTTGTATCGATTACAAGGGGCTAGATGCCTGACCTAGTTTTTGATCACCTCCCCCTAAGCCGCCCCGGCTCTGCCTTTATATAAGAGGTCAGAGCCGTCGGGTCTTACAATTGTACAACCGGATCACGCTTTACATCTCTGAATCCATATCTATCTTACCAACCAAGTTATCCTTTGGAAGGTCTTGCGCATCCAGGTCTATGTCGTCCGGCCCACCTCAAGAGCCGCCAAAGTTCTTGGGCCTCCAGCTGATACATATCTTCGTGGGCCGGCTCATCACCAATGCTTATCAACCGGAACCTTCCAGCTGGGTCATATCACGGGGTTATATCCCCAACATTAGGCCCCAGGCTGAAGTGAGCCAACTCATTTCATCCGTCTGTTGCAATTGTCTAAGAGTTGCCAGGAATGACCTGGCGTGATGTCACAGATAAGCTGACGTATCACCACATCTCTCACATTTAATCGTTTACCGAAAATCGAGGCGTCCGTTTCGGCAAGATCGGAGCTGACGCCTGGGAACCCACACTGTTTGCCTGTTAAATAGGACCCGCACGAGTCAAATCAATGCATTCCCGCTCGTGCGCCTCTTCTTCTTCTTCCTGTCGCCTGTCCGTCGCTTGAACTCGTCCACTCCGCTCCGGCGCCGCCGCTCGTCCGTCACCAACCCAGGCCGCTGCATCAACCTGTCTGCACCAGACTCTCGCCCGCCGTCGTCTCCGCCTCCGGTAAGTACCTCCTCCCGCAACTTTTAGATCGGTAGCAAAATAGGGTTTCCGCCGGCGGACCTCCGCCGTGCATTTCGTTCTCCGGCACGGTCGCACGGCCAAGTCTCGGGGCCCGCCGCGCCTCCTTTTAGGCTGCATTGTCATCGCCGCCACCGTACATGGCCTGCCCGTGCACAATGTGCGGTTGGTTAAGGCTGTAGGTCGATTTTTCACTTTCACTGTTCTTGGCTTAGGTTGACGTAGAACTTCCTTTTCCGCTTCGGTAGATCTAAAACTTTAGCATCAATTTGTGAAACTTGTTTGTCCGAGTCTTGATGACTTCCGGCTCTTCCACCCGTAGTGAGCCGCTAGACCCCCTCCGGCTCTTTGTCAGCCGGACCTCTTAAGGCCTTAATTTTTAGAACCCTGTAACTTGTAAGCCGCCATTTTCTATCTGCTCTTTGTTTGATTAGTCGCCATTTTCTTTTTGCACAGTACTTTTAAGCCGCCAAGATGACACGTGCCACCAATTCCTGCAATTGGGTCGGCTCCTGTCTGACCGAAGAGTGTTTATCTGATTTAGTAGCCGCTGGCACCCTTCCTCCAAAGGAAGTGATCAACTGGCGTGTTCCGACTAGTGAGACCCGCCCCGCCCCAAAGGAAGGGGAGGTTATAGTCTTTACAGATCATATCGAACGAGGATTCGTGCCACCTGGGTCAAAATTCTTTCGCAACATTCTGCACCTGTACAAGCTGCATCCCCAAGATCTGGCGCCGAATTCTGTATCAAACATTTGCCACTTTCAAGTCCTCTGCGAGGCATACCTTCAATCAAGGCCGTCAGTCGGATTCTTTAGAGAGTTCTTCTACGCCAACCGCCAGACTGAATACAAGAGCGGGCCAAGCTTGGAACTTGGAGGAATCACCATCCAGCGTCGGAGGGGTATCACCTTTCCGGCTGTTCAGATGCCCAGCCACCCAAAAGATTGGAACAAGACGTGGTTCTATTGCAGAGACACGTCTCCGGACTCGGAACATCGTCTGCCGGGTTATCGTCCTTCCCGGCTCTCAACCGACACTTCACTGCCCGACCGGCTCTCAGCTATCGACCGTGCTAGACATGAGAAGCCCCACGCCAGAGTGAAGGCTCTCCTGGCCAACGGCCTTATTGGAATGGACCTTATCCGCTGCTGGGTACAATGGCGGATCATGCCTCTGAGCCGCCGTAACCGGCTCATGTATGAATATCCAGGATTTTACGACAGCGAACTGTGCTTCAACGCCACCACTTTAACTGAGGATGACATCTGTATGACCGTCCGAAGTCTTGTGCACGAGTCCTCCGGCTCATGCAGCACCATCGGCCTAGCGCCCTTCTGCGCGACCAACCCGGCGCCTCTCGTAAGTATTTTTACCTTTCTTCTGCCTGTTGTATGTTTATATACTCCTTTTCAAAGCTTGATATTATTCCTCCCGCTCAGTTTGCACAGGCTGACTCCGACTTCTGGAAGAAGGAATACGTTCCTCTTCCGAAGACAACCAAGAAGAAAGTCGCCGCCAAGAAACAAAAGAGTATCACAGTAACTAAAACCAATTGTTTTTGAAAAAGCAATAAACACCAAACACTCTCTTACTCGAAGCCTAAAGATCTATATATACTTCTCCCCCTTTGGCAACAAGTTACCAAAAAGTTCAAAGGCATATATCTAAGCGTTCTTGGGCTGATCTCCTCCGGTTGTTGATGAAGGAATCGAGAGAACAACATCGGCAAATAACTCTGCAGATGTTGTGGATGGAGCTGGAGTGGATACTGGAGGAACTAGAGCTGATGGAGCAGGAGTTGTGCTGACAGTAGCAGGAGCTGATGAAGAGGGCCTCAAGTCTGGAGCAGGCACTGTGGTTGATCTAGCCTGAGTAGTGAACTGTCTACTCGGCCTGAGAGGTGATCCATCCTCATCCTCATCATCATCATCATCATCATCATCTAAAGAAGTAGAATAAACCCGAGGGATGTGCATTGAGTCAACTTCCTTCTGAAGCTCTATGACTATCTTAGTCACCTTGTCCACCTTATCATTGAGAGTCTTGATCCTTGTTTCAAAGATCTTCACAAGACTGTTCTGGTTGTCCAGAATCCCCTTAATATCCTTCTGTATGCCCTGAACTTCTGAGATCAAACGATCCATTTGCTCATTTCTGAATCTAGGGACTTAAGCACTAGTGGCTTAAACTGCCTCTGCCTCTGCCTGAGCTGTAGCAGATGTGGGATGATCTGGGTTTATCACCACGATGTTGTCCTCAAGCTCTGGCTGTAGGGGCAAATGTGGACGATCTAGAGAAAATTTGTGCTTTTCCAACTAAGAGTTGATAAGCATCTGGATGTAGGGTGCATAGCAGCAAGAGCACTTTTGATTAGCAGCAACCCTCTTAATTGTCTCAACAATTAAGTCCATAACTCTAATCTTGGTGTGACCGTAAAGATAGATCAACATGTTGATGGAGTAGCCTCGGATCATCTTGTCATCTCCTGACTTGGGCATCAAAGTATGCCTCAGAATAGTGTTCATGGTACGGAGGCCAGCTTGCAGATAGTAGATGGATCCTAGCTCGTGAGATTGCACTTTGTCTGCAGGGATAGGGGTATACATATCCTTCATGGCATTGTGGCTCGCCTTGGATTCAGAGTATACATCCAAATCACCATCCTTAACCTCTAGACCTCCTAGAAGTGAATCCCACTCATCAACAGTAGATTCATACCTTGATCCTTCAATCATCCATACAATCCTACCATCTCCATAGAAATGTGCAGTGAAGTAGAATTGCATGATCATCTCATCGTTCCATGCAGTAAGCTCTCTGCCAATGAACTCATCCAGACCAATGCAGTGGAATTATCTTGGACACTTGGAAAGTAGTCCTCATTCTCCTTAATGAATTTCCAATCAACATATCTCATATCACTAACTGATGGGCTCTTTTCTAGCAGCATTGTCTCATAAAAGTCCTGCTGCTCTCTGGTGTAGAACATGTAGTCAATAGCAGTTCTCTTCCTCTGGGCATATGGATCAACAGCTCTCCATGCCCTCAATCCTGAGTCTTTCCTCTTCTTCATATCTTCAGCAACTAAGTGGCTGACATCATGTACTGGAAGATGTGATCTGAGCTTCATCAATGTTGTCAAGTCATCATCATCTTCAACTCTGGAAGAAGTTCCCTTGTTCTTTTCAGAAGCTGGAATCTGCCTGGATGTCCTCTTAGGATTTTCAGCAGCAGCCTTCTTGGATTTGGTCCCCTTGGATGTGCCAGTCTTTGGCATAGCATCAGCCATAAGCTTCTTGGACTTCTTGGGAGGAGCCTTTGCAACATGTTCTTCCTCCTCTTCCTCAGCAGCAGCACCAGTAGCCTCCTCTAGATCTTCATACATGGATGTAGGCCTGCCAATCACATGAATAATCCTCTTTCTGGCTTTCTTCTCCCCTGCCTTCTTAGGCATAGACTTCCTTGGGGGATCAATAGTCATTGTGGCCCCAGCACTCTCAGGTGCTCTCATAGCTTGAGAGCTAGCATAGACTTTGCTGACAACTCTCCTGGAAGAAGTGGCTTCAGTAGCTAACTTCTTAGCAACCTTCTCTTGCTTCTTGGCAAGAGTCTCCTCAGGGACAAAGTCTGAATCCTCCTCATCTGAATTCAGATTTTTTCTGGTCCTTGTAGCAGCTTTGGGCAACCCATGGGAGCTGGGGGTGCCTGGATCTAAAAATGAACTAGACTCTGGGCTTGTGCCTGAACTCATGTCAACACCCTGCTCTAGAAAATTCTGACTGTCCTAAGCATCTGACATACTGACCCTGTGAGTAGAGTATAGAAGAGAAGAGAAAGATGATTCACCACAAAATGAGGCTGGTTTTTGAAAGTTTGAACAACAGATTTTCAAAGTTTTGCATTCTGTCAAATGAATATTGGTATAGCCGAAGCAAATTTTTCGGTGCTATCGAGACTGACTGTCCCTCTTAACAGAACCTTGGCACTCTTTTCGGTGAGACGAAAAGAAGTACTCGGTTCCACCGAGACAGTTCTCTGCAACACAGAAAGACAAATCGGTGAGACCGATTTGTTTGCTTCGGTTCCACCGAGATCCATCGGGCGGAAGGCAAACCCTAGAAAATCTAACATTCGCTAGACTATTGGAATTTTGTGTCAATAGGAAGACGTGCAATGAGTGGCTTATAGATAAAATCAAATCCAATGCGCAAGAAATCGGACGAGGAGCGCAAAGGAGGTCGAATCCATACCCTAACTTGGTGCGCATCCACTATGGCAGCGACGATGGAGAGGATTTTGTTGACGACGGCGATTCCCAATGGTGGAGGAGCGCAGGGAGACAAGGTCAACGACCAGGGGTCTTGAAGGTGGCAGCTTAGGGTTCTGAGGCACGATGGTTTGACGATGAAATTCAAAGCGTCGGGGTCCACACTATTTATACCCACCACTGTCGGTGACACCGATTCTAACTTTTCGGTGTCACCGAGTTCCTCAACTGTCATTTGACAGGGAAACTCGATGTAACTGAGAAGATGGAATCAGTGGTACCGAGATTGAAAACCAGATCAACCCTAGGCATTCGGTGAGACCGAGATTTTGTGGTTGGTTCCACCGAGATGCACTTGGGAGGTTTTAATGGTCAGTCCTTGTCGATACGGAACTCCGAGTGCTCCACACAAATAGGGATCAAAAGGCACTTGTTCTAATTTTGTGATGCATCATGAATAGAGTATGAGGTGAGAAAGCATAGATAGCTAAAGAGGTGGTCCTAGGCATTCTTGTATATCCAATCAGCAAAAGATAAATCAGAAGCCAAATAGCAACAATTGGATATCCTCGAATGCGTAAATAAATGCAGACCAACATGCTCACTCAATAAGATGTCAAATGAAATCATGGCAAACATGCACAAACATAATAGTATCTAACAAGCACTTTGGTGATGACTAAGTCATCTATATATGAGTATTTGACTTAGGAGCCAAGTAAGAATACTTGATCATAGGTCATACTCATCGTTTAAGCACAAGTGGGGTTACCACTTTTACATAAAGCATTTAATGTTGTCACATACTAAGAGATGCTTTGACTCAAGTCTTAGAGTAAAGATCCCCCTTGATGTGACACCCCCCCCATAAGAGGGATAAACTAACCTTGGGTTTTGTCGATGAAGACTTCATGTTGGTGAGGTAGTGGTGGATGCTCAAAGTTGATGAAGATCACCAAGAATTGGGAGCATCCTTGTTGTTTCCTTACTCTTTTAAGCTACATGGGTTAGTCCCAACTCACAAGAGACAAATACAAGGATATCTATGGACATGGAGTGCAAAGCATGTGCGATGATGTCCATGGATTTGTTAATTACCTTGTCCCTTGCTTACCTTTGAGGGAATGTGTGACTCCTTGAACTATTGCATAGGGTTGATGTTGATTGCAAATAGATCTAGCTAATAATTAATGTGAGTGAATTTCATTGGCGGAGTCACCCCTCAAGAAATTTATAGTTCTTCTTCTTGGTGACCCACATCAAGTTGATGGGGATCCTCGGTGTTGAAGTAGCACTTGTAGAAGTTGAGCTTGTAGTAGCCTTGGGAACCCACTTCACCAAAGCTTGGGATTCATCTTCATATGAGTCAATCTCCTCTTGAAGCTTGTTCTTGGCCTTGAGCTTGTGGTCTTGTGGTGGAAGGTCATCTTGAGTGTTTGTCCCCTTGGGATGAGTATTTTCATACCTCTCCTTTTGAGGAACAAACTTGGGATTGGGATATTGACCTTCTTCCCACTCAACTCCATTTGCATTGAAGTAACCAACGCCATGATTCTTCCGATATCCTCCGTGCTTGCATGCAATCTCCTCAAATTGTTTGCACTCGGCAAGACTCATGTAGATACCTTTATCCATAATTCCTTTAAATAAAGCATTTTCTTGCTCAAGTGTAACTTGGCTAAGAGAATCATCATTAGTGGAATCAATAGAAGAACTAGGAGCACCATCATTGGGTTTATCATTTTTATTGTTGCTACTAGATGAAGAACCTTTCTTGCCTTTGTTACTAGTTTGCTTAGATTTAACTTGCGGCATGAATGTTGAAAAGAGTAGTTGTTTGGAAAGATAAGATGAAGTCTTCTTTTGGAGATCGTCATTGATAGCTTTAAGAAATTCATGTTCTTGCTCCAAATTGAGCTTCTCGAAGCGTAGATTCTCATGAGTTCTTACAAGCTCTCTATGATCTTCAAGAGTAGATTCATGGGCTAACTTAAGAGTGTTAAGTTCTTTAGTTAGTTCTTCTATTTTCATCTTATCATCATCAATTGACATGTCTTGACTAGCAATAGAATTATCAAGTTCTTTTTGACTATCATTACTAGATTTGTCACATAGCAAGTCATCATCACAAAGCAAATCATCTTCATCACTACCAAAAGCAAGATATTCGGGGTGTGATACCTTGGGGCCTTTAGCCATGAAGCGACTTCCACTCCCTTTATTTGGTGAATCAAATTGGTCATAGGAGTTGGTCACTAGTGCAATTCCTTTTTGACTATCATTACTAGATTTGTCACTAGTGCAATTCCGGCAACACCTTCATCTTGACTATAGTCGGAGTTGGAGTGATAGCTTCTCTCAGAGTGGTTGTCAGAGTCAGAACCAGAAACCCATTTACCAACATGAGCTTGATGTTTTCTTCTTGAGTAGCTCTTGGTGTGCTTGTCCTTCTTCTTCAAATCTCTACTTCTCCTTGAGGGTCTTCGTTCATAACGATCATCTCTACTCCTTATCTCTCTTCGAGGTGATTCATCTCTTGAGCTTCGTCTTCTTGGTGACTCTTCTCTTTGTTTGTAAGGGGCCATGCACTCATTGGAGTAGTGTCCGGGATTCCCACAATTGTAGAGTTTCGGTCACAACTTGACGAATGCTTCTCTTCATGTCTTCAGTTGGAGCTATGATCTTTGCTTCTATTCTTGTAGAACTTGTTGATTTTCTTGACCATGAGGCTTATCTCTCCATTTGTGACAAGGTTGTATCTTGGGGTAGCGGGAGCATCACTTGTGGCTTTGTAAGCACTGCTAGACTTGTGGTGAAGCTCTTCCTTGTCTTTGAGTGTCATCTCATGAGCAACAATCCTTCCAATCACTTCCGTTGGTTTGAGATCTTTGTAGCTAGGCATTATTCGGATCAATGTGTAGACAGTGTCATATAGATCATCCAAAGCTCGAAGTATCTTCTTGATGATGAATTTGTTAGTCATTTATTCGCTTCCTAAGCCGGCAATCTCATTGGTGATGAGAGCTAGCCTAGAGTACATCTCAGCGAGTCCTTCACCATCCTTCATCTTGAACTTATCAAGCTAACCCTGAAGAACATCTAACTTCGATTCTCTCACAGACTCAGTTCCTTCGTGCATATCAACCAAAGTATCCCAAATCTCTTTTCCGTGTTCAAGACGGCTGATTTGTTCAATTCTTCAGGGCATAGTCAGTTGAAGAGAATGTCACATGCTTGAGCATTGAGTTGCAACATCTTCAATTCATCTGCACTCGCTTCACGATCGGGTTCCTTTCCTTCCGCAATGAATTCACCTTGCAAGCCAACACGAACAACAGCCCAAATGGCGGGATTGTAACCAACCAAATGCATTTTCATTTTGTGCTTCCAACTAGCAAAATTAGTGCCATCAAAGTACGGACCTCTATGGTGATAATTTCCCTCACTAGATGCCATGCTTCTCCTAGGTTGTGAAACCAATGCAATGGAGACGAAAGCTCTGATACCACTTATAGGATCGAAAGTAGGTCTAGAGGGGGGGTTGATTAGACTACTTGACCAAATAAAAGTTTTGCCTTTTTCCCAATTTTAATTCTTGGCAAGTTTTAGCATTCATAGCATATCAAGTACACCCTACACATGCAAGTCTAATATTATAGTAGTGGAAAGTAACAACAAGCATGAGTAAAAGGGATAGGGTAGGAAGATCAAACGCAATTGTAGATACAATTTTTTTCCCGTGGTTCTGATAGGTGGCGCTATTGTACATCCACGTTTATGGAGTCTTCAACCCACGGAGGGTAACGGTCGCGAGAGTCCATGGAGTGCTCCACCCATAAGGGTCCACGAAGTAGCAACCTTGACTATTCCATACGGCTTCCGTCAACGAAGGACTAGCCTCAATATGGGTAGATCTTCACGAAGTAGGCGATCACCTTGTCCTTACAAACTTCTTGGTTCACTCCACTACACAAAGTAGGAGGCTCCCAAGCGAAATCTAACCAATCTAGGAGGCACCACCCTCCAAAAGGTAATAGGCTCAGTAATGACGATGAACTCCTTGCTCTTGTGCTTCATAATGATAGACTCCTCGACACACAATCACGCTCTCAGAGATTTGGCTTGGTATAAGAGATGGGATTGGTGGAAAGCAACTTGGCGATGCTAGAAATCAAGATCCATATGGTTGGATTGGAATATCTTGATCTCAACATAAGGGTAGGTGGTTCACTCTCAGAAAATCTGATAGTATAGGTATGGAATAGTTCTGAGTGCTTCTCTTTCGAGTAAGTGGTGGTGTAGGGGTATATATAGGCATCCCCAAAAATCCAACTATTACACACAAAATGACCAACTCGGTGAGACCGATGTGTTAATCTCGGTGCTACCGAAGTGACCAAAAGGTGGCAACTTTTGAATCTCGATGAGACCGATATAGGAATTTCGATTGCACCGACAAGGTGACCAACAGTCAGAATTGCCAAACTTGGTGACGCTGATTCAACATTCTTGGACGGACCAAAAATGTGAACTTGCGTGATAGAAACTTGGCAGCCCAATTCGGTGGCACCGAAAGCAGTGTCGACTGCACCGAAGTGTTAGGGTTTGGCTGAGTCTGTCTAGGGTTTAGAATCGGTGGCACCGGGATAGGAATGTTGTTTGCACCTATTTTGAATGTTTGGCTATAGACTGACTTTGGTGGGAGAGCTTGTGGATGTTTTTGGTAACTATCACTTGTGCACGTATGAGCATTTTGTTCACCAACAAAACCTTACCCCCTTTTAATAGTATTGGCTTTCCTATGGACTCAAAGTGATTTCTCACAAATGTTAAATGTAGAGTCCTCTTGCTTGAAGCTTGGCCAACCTATTTCCTTGAATCTTGGGGTGATTCCACAATCTCCATAATCCTTTTGCCATTCCTATCATTGAACTTTTCTTGAAATATACTTGGTGGAAACATTAGTTCAATGACTTATATGTTGTTATTAATTACCAAAACCACCAAGGGAGAAAATGTGCTTTCATCATGTCTCAAAACTATTACAAATGATCAAGTTTAATTTTTCCAATGATCTTCATGGAACTTTTTATTATATCCCTTTTGAATATCTATCACTTTGGGACTAATTTCATACATTGCAATTGCTTTTGATAAGCTCACATGGATAAAAGTGAAGAACATGAGAATACACGTTTCATATCTCAAAATAATATAAGTGAAGCATGAGAGGATTTCTTGAAAAGTATTAAGTCCCAAAATAATCTAAGTGAAGCATGAGAGTATTTCTTCAAACATATAAAAGCACGTCGTGCTCAAAAAGATATAAGTGAAGCATACGAGCAATTCCTTTGCCCAATCAATTAAGTGAAGCATAAAGAGAAATTCTAGCAAATCATAGCATAATTTTGAATCTCTTAAATAGGTGTGTTCATAAAGGATAAAATAACATAAATCAAATATACAAGACGCCCCAAGAAATACTCATGATATGTGACGAATAAAAATATAGTTCCAAGTAAAATACCGATGGTTGTTAGAAGAAAGAGGGGATGCCACTTGGGACTTCCCCAAGATTAGTGGCTTGTTAATCTTTGGATATTACCTTGGGGTGCGATATCATCCCCAATCTTAGGCTCTTCTTACTCCTTATTCCTTCATCCATCGCGATCTCACCCAAAACTTGAAAACTTCAATCACACAAAACTTGACAAAATTGTCGTGAGATCTGTTAGTATAATAAAGCAAATTACCACTTTAGGTTCTGTTTTAAACCCATTCATATTTTATTTCTTCATTATACCTACTATATTCTAACTTTACCATGACTTATACCCCCCGATACAAGCCATAGATTCATCGAAACAAGCACACAATACAACGAAAACAGAATCTGTTTCAGACAGAACAGTCTATAGTAATATGTACTCTACACATACTTATGGAACTCTAAAAAAACTTAACAATTAGGAAATGTAAATAATTTTTATATAAATACTTTGTTAAAATTTTAGCTCAATATCATGTTCCAGTAAAAAATGAAAATTCGTGCGCTGGGAACAAAGTTTCTATTTCCGATTCAGCATTGTTTCTACTCATCTTATGAATCATCCTAACGGCTTTACTTGGCACAGAAACTAAATAAAACATAAAAAACAATCATAACAGAATCATAATTGTGAAAAACACTTAAAAACAGAAAGGAAAAGATAAAAATAATTTATTCATTGGGTTGCCTCCCAACAAGCGCCATCATTTTACGCCCCTAGCTAGGCATAACACATAGTTTCAAGTATTGTCATCCTTGATTTTCACTCCATAGAAGGCCCTCGTGATTGATTAATATGGTGTCTTAATTATTGTTCTAAGTGGAAACTGAAACTTAATATTGCCTTCTCTTGTATCAATCACGACACCTATAGTGCGAAAAATGGTCTACCAAGTATGATAGGACAAGACGGATTGCAATAAATATCAAGAAAAATAAAATAAATGGGCACATAGTTTCTACTTGAAAGAATATTTACATCATTAATTATTCCCAAAGGCTTTTTAATAGTAAAATCCACCAAGTACAAATTAAGAGAACATTCTTCAATATTGGTAAGACCAAGCACACCCATAAAGATTTCGGAATTGTGGAAACACTAGCACCCAAATCACATAAAGCAAAACATTAATAATTATTTACGTTGACTTTAATGTTAGGTTCCCACTCATCATGTAATTTTCTAGGAATTGGAATCTCTAATTCCAACTTTTCTTCTAAGGACTTCATCATGGCATCAACGATATGTTTAGTAAAAGCTTTATTTTGTTCATAAGCATGGGGTCAATTTATCATGGATTGCAGCAAAGAATTACAATCAACCAAGGAAAAACTCTCATAATTAAAGTCTTTATAATCAAAAATATTGGACACATCACTAGTTAAAGTTTTGACCTCTCCAAACCCACTTCTATCAAAAAAATCATCAAGATTTTCACTCTCCAAATCATTGGGACGCCCTGTAGCTAAAGTTGACTCTTCTTCAGTCCCTTTATCATCAATTTTAACATTACTAAGGAATCAATAGAGCAAACACCAATCATTTTAAGATCTTCATCATTGTTGTGAAAGTGATCGCTAGAAAATGCTTTTTCTAAAAATTCTCTTTTAGCTCTAAGCATAGCGGTTCTTTTCTTACTTCCATCCATAGAAACATATAAAGCCATAATTGATTCATTGATCTTAGGTGTAAAAGAATGCAACCTGAGATTTTCTACATCATTGGAAATTCTATCAATGCTTCTAGACATATCATCAATCTAATTCAACTTTTCTTCTATCGTAGTATTCAAAGACTTTTGAGCATTGATAAATTATTTAAATATATTCTCAAGATCAGAGGTGTTCCTATTATTATTATTATAAGAATAACCATAGGAATTACCATAAATATTAGAGGAATTTCCAGGAAAAGGCCTAGGATTAAAATTACCTCTATAAGCATTGTTATTGAAACTATCTCGCGAGATGAAATTCACATCTATGGAATCACTATTTTTCTCAATCAAGATTGTCGTTGTTTTCTCATGATAGATGCCATGGGGTAGCTTATCGACAGTGGTTGGGGCCAAAGGACGCAGGTCGAGTCCGATAACGGGATTGTGGACAAGCGATGCGAGGCATGCGATGTACCCAGGTTTGGGGCCCTCCGTGGGAGGTAACAACCCTAATCCTGCTAGTCTGGTTGTTAAACCAAGAGGGCTACAATGGCACTCCCTGAGCTGTGTGGGTAGAGGAGGAAGAAGGGGCTAGCTTGCTCTCCTTGCCTCTCTACGTGAGTGTGTGTGTGTGTGTGTGGTGAAGGTGAAAGTGCCTCCCCCTGCATGGGTCGGCTCCGGGAGGTTTTATAGGCCAACCCCGGGATTACAATACGCTTACAATGTGCTGGGGGACCTGGCTAGTAGACCCTCTGGCCTGCTTGGGCCCACCGATTGCAGGGTCCTATCGGGAGCCGAAGGGGGCCCGCAGCAAGCTGCCACCATTGGTGCGTGCTTGCTACGCCGCGGCCTGGGTCGCCCCTCACAGTATTGTCTTGTGGTAGCCGGCAGTGGTCAGCGGTACGGCTAGCCGCGCTGTAGCCACGCCAGGGAAGCCCATGGAGGGGTTGAGGGCATGTAGGCACTGTTCCGCTCGCCTGGTTGCAGTCGGCCGGGGTAAGAGGCATTGTTGCCTTCACTATAGCCATGAGGGCGCTGACCTCTAACGCGACGGGGGCCACTATAGCCATGTGTGCCCTGACCGTGGTGCCGGAGGCACTACTGACACATTGTGCATCAGGTCATTGTCTTGCGGGGCGTGGTGATAGGATGGGAGCTGACCTGTCGGCCTAAAGGCCAGGCGTCTCCCCCTCTAGCTGGCCGGCTTGTCATAGCCGGCCATGCGGAGCCGGACTACAAGGGAGGCGGCTCGCCCTTTAGTCATTTTTCAAAAAGCTAGAGCAAGACTTAGCTGTGGCTACCCCGGGGTTATCCCCCCGTCAGTAGACCCCAAAGCAAGGGAGGCCCGTCGGCCGGCCATGGTGGACGTCGCCGGCTTGAGTCTTGCATTTGAGGACCGTGGGTAGTCCCGAAGCAAGAGTGCGTGGGATCACGATGGCCGGCCACGCACCAAGACTTCGTTGGGCGCCTCGACCACTCCGAGGGGCAGAGGAGACGCGCCATGTGGATAGTGCAACGGGCCACGGCTTGACAAGCCACGTAGAGGACAAGACCGGGTCGTGGGGCGGTGCCCGCTTTGGTCGCGGCCTCGGCCCGCGCGGTGGATTCTCTGTGGCCAGGGTCATCGGTTGGTGTTCCCGAAATGTCTTAATGCCCCTCTCGTGCATGGCGGAAGTAGTGGGGTTCATGCATGATGGATCCGCTCCCCACTACCCCGGGCGGGGTGTAAATGGGCAGGGAGAAGAGCAGGTCAGGGCATTTGCTCCCCTGCCCCCGTACTTCGTCTTTGCCGCCTGTCCCCCTACCCGCATCGAGAGAGAGAGATAGAGATAGAGAGATAGAGAGAGCGGCGGCCATGCGACCGCCGCACCATTGTCTGCCGCCGTCGAGAGCCGCGACGCGACTGAGCCCACTTGCCCCATCGCCGCGACTAAGACACCTCCGAGGCGAATGGCAGGCAAGGGGGCCTGGGATGGCAGCGACGTCGATGAGGCCTACATCAAGCACATCCGCCACTGCTGCAAGCTACCGTCGATGGAGAACGTGGAGGCGCGCATCACCAAGGCGAAGAATGCGCCGGCCCCGGGATCAGGCGAGGTGGTGGTCTTTGTCGAGCATTTCGCACGCGGGCTCGGCCTGCCGGCGAGCACGTTCTTCTGGAGTTTCCTTTCGCACTTCACGCTTTGTGCTGCAACCACACCACCTTAAAGCAAACACCATCCTGCAGCTGGCGGCATTCGTCGCCCTCTGCGAGGGATTTTTGGGTGTGGAGCCGCACCTTGACCTCTAGTGTCGGCTCTTCTACTTGAAGCGCCACACACAGAAGAACAAGGTCACGGGAGAGACGGTCATGACCGCCTACGAAGCCACCCTAGTTCACTATCGCCCCGGAGCATTCTTCTCTCACCTCCCTCTACAGGACTCGGTGAAGAGTTGGCAGAAGGGGTTCTTTTACATGAAGAACGTGAAGGGGGCCTTGGACTACATAAACTTTCCCAACTTCACCAACCAGCCGCCAGTCGTGATGCAGAACTGGAGGACACCTCCACCCCAAGCACCTGAGACGGCGAACCGGCTCTACGAGAAGCTACTGGTGATGACCAAGACAGAGGGGCTCACGGCCGTGGATCTCCTGGCCACGATGGTGGCGCGCCAGGTGCAGCAGCTGCAACGCCTCCCGCACCTCATCTACCAGATGGGAGGGCCGCGCAACCCATGCCGACTCTCCACTACGGAGATGAAGGTGGTGCATGTGGGGAGGAGGGTGAACTTAAACTCGGCCGCCAAGATTAACGAAGGGAGGTAGCAATGGGGGAAGGCCCCGTATAGCCGGGACCATCCGGCTCTGCAAGTACATGACGAATTGTCTCCCACCTTTCTTCTTCTGAAGCCGGCGCTCCCCCCCCCCCAGCCTGACAACGGAGGGGCTTCCTTCGCATGCAGGACTTTCCTCTGCTGTAGGCATATGGGGAGCTGGCTGCCGACATGGCGGAGTCGGAACCCGGGGAGGTTGAAGATGTCGACGGCGTGGAGCCGGACGAATCGGAGTGAGTCGGCGCATTGGGGACCGGCGGGATGGAGGCAGAAGGAACCGAGTCGGCGGGTGAGTTCCTCCCCCATTCTCTTTTGCAGGACTGGTCCGATGACGACGCTGAGCTGAAGGAGATGCGCATTGTAGCGGCCCCGGAGGACACCCAAGTTTTGGGAGACGACGCCACCACGCCGAGGAGGCGCGTTTGAAGGGACAACCGCGAGCCGGGCCGAGGCGACGTGGCCGTGGACAAAAGGGCGAAGTAGTCGGTCAGCTCCAGGTCGGCTCACAATTGGGTAGCCGGCGGGCATCTGAGCGGCATCTGATACGTCTCAAATGTATCTACAATTTATGAAGTATTCATGCCATGTTTACAACAATTCTATATGATTTTGGTATGATTTTATTAGAACTAACCCGGACTGACGTTGTTTTCAGCAGAACTACCATGGTGTCGTTTTT
Source organism: Hordeum marinum (assembly GCA_022496015.1). Taxonomy (NCBI): domain Eukaryota; kingdom Viridiplantae; phylum Streptophyta; class Magnoliopsida; order Poales; family Poaceae; genus Hordeum; species Hordeum marinum. Next base: position 396,981,265 of record CM039674.1, read on the forward strand.
TGTGCAGAAATAAAAGTTCTCGGAATGGGCTGAAAATTTACAGTGATTTTTTCTGGACCAAAAGAGACCCCCGAAGCACCGGAGATGGGCCAGGAAGTGACCGATGATGCCACAAGATAGGGGGCGCGCCCTACCCCCCGGGAGGGTGCTCCTGGCTTGTGGACTCCTCGAACACCCCCTTGATGTGAGACTGATGCCAAAAATTCCTATAAATACCAAAAACCCTAGAAAGAAACCTCGATTGGGAGTTCCACCGCCGCACACCTCCAGAGCCGCGAAAAACCAATCTTGGACCTCTCCGGCACCCTGTCGGTGGGGGTCACCATCATCGGAGGCCATCTTCATCATCCCGGAGGGGCCATCAACACCATGGAGGCCAAGGACCACACGGAGAACCATCGCCGCGGTGATCGTCTTCATCAACATCACCTTCTTCATCACCATCCTCATCTCCTTTTAGCGGTTCACTCTCCCGCACCCCGCTGTAATCCCCTACTTGAACATGGTGCTTTATGCCACATATTATGATCCAATGATGTGTTGCCATCCTATGATGTTTTGAGTAGATTACTTTTGTCCTTTGGGTTGATTGATGATATAGATTGGTTTGAGTTGTATGTTTATTTTGGTGCTGTCCTATTGTGCCTTCCATGTCGCGCACACATGAAGGATTCCCGCTGTAGGGTGTTGCAATACGTTCATGATTCGCTTATAGTGAGTTGCTTCAGTGACAAAAGCATAAACCCGAGTAGGTGGGTTGTTGCGTATGGGATAAAGGGGACTTGATGCTTTAATGCTATGGTTGGGTTTTACCTTAATGATCTTTAGTAGTTGCGGATGCTTGCTAGAGTTCCAATAATAAGTGCATATGATCCAAGTAGAGAAATTATGTTAGCTTATTCCTCTCCCTCATATAAAATTGCAATAATGATTACCGATCTTGTTAACAATTGCCTAGGACAATTCCGCACACCGACCCATCATTATTCCACCCTCGCTGTTTGTAATACATTGTAATATATTCTAACTTTATGATAACAACACCTATCTTTATATTCTAGTTCTCCGGTATCATGCAAAGCTATTCTCTTTACACCCACAACGTAGTTTTATTTCTTGTTTCTAGTTGGAAGCAAATGTTCGGCATACGTAGAGTCGTATCAGTGGCAGATAGGACTTGAGAGAATATTGATCTTACCTTTAGCTCCTTGTGGGTTTGACACTCCATACTTATCACTTCCACCTTTGGAAATTGCTATGATGATTCCTTGCACTTGGGGATTATCAGCAGTCATGGAGGCGACGGGAAGAAGCTGCGGGTTGGCATGGCGGGCTCCGTTAGGAGGACGGTCCCCGTTAGCATTGGGTAAGTTTCTTTTGAGTTTCTGCTTGATTCCTGGTCAGCCTTCTTTCCTTATTTCGTTTATCCAGGGAGGTGCATGCTCTGGGGAGGACCACGACCAACGAGATGGCGAGGAGGGCATAGCCGACCGTCGCCAACGAAAGGGAGCGTGAGGCCTGGCGGGACCGGGAGGCAGCCGAGCAGGAGCGGCTTGAGGAGGAGCGCCGTCCGTGGGTGGATGAGGGATCACTAGAAGAGTATGTCTAGAGGGGGGGTGAATAGACTACTAGCAGGAATTTAAAACTACCTCAAGCATAAGTTCAAGGGTTGACAGTTTTTAGCAATTATAGCAAGTCTAGCACACGCCACACATGCAAGTCATCAAGTATAGTAGCGGAAAGTAAAGACATTGCACAAGGAAATAAGGAGTAGATATAGGGAGATCAAACGCGTGAAGGACACGAAGATTTTTCTAGTGGTTCTGATAGGTGGTGCTATCGTACATCCACGTTCATGGAGTCTTCAATCCACGGAGGGTAACGGTCACGAGAGTCCGCAAAGGGCTCCACCCATAAGGTTCCACGAAGTAGCAACCTTGACTATTCGATAACGGCTTATGTCCATGAAGCACTAGCCTCACTATGGGTAGATCTTCACGAAGTAGGTGATCTCCTTGCCCATACAAACTTCTTGGTTCACTCCAGAACACTAAGTAGGAGGCTCCCAATCAACACCTAACGAACCTAGGAGGCATCACTCTCCAAACGGTAATAGGCTTGATAATGTAGATGAACTCCTTGCTCTTTTCTTCAAGATGATAGACTCCTCAACACACAATCACTCTCTCATAGATTTGGCTATGGTGGAAGAGATTGACTGGTGGAAAGCAACTTGGGGAGGCTAGAAATCAAGATTCCTATGGTTGGAATGGAATGGCATGATCTCAACACATGAGTAGGTGGCTCTCTCTCAGAAAATAAGATAGGGCAAGTATGGAATAGTTTTGAGTGCTTCTATTTCGAGTAGGTGGTGGTGGAGGGGTACATATAGCAAAAATCCAACCGTTACACCTAAAAAGTCCAACTTAGTGAAACCGATGTGTTAATCATGGTTGTACCAAGTTGCCTCAAAGGTAGCAACTTTTGAATCTCAATGAGACTGATATAGACATATCGGTTGTACCAAAAAGGTGGGCACTGGTCAGAATGGCAGAACTCGGTTACACCGAACCAAAAACTCGGAATTTCTTATTTGTGCAAACATGCATTAGAATGTTTGCCACTCAACTCGGTTGCACCGATCCAGAATCGGTTGTACCGAAAAGCTAGGGTTTCGCATGGGTCCGTGTGAGTATGGGAATCGGTTTCACCGAGTGTGAGTTGTTGGTTGCACCGATTTTGGATATATGGCTTTGGACAGACTTTTGTGGAAGAGCTTCTGGGTGTATGTGGTGACTATCACTTGTGCACGTATGAGCTTTTTGTTCACCAACAGTACCTTACCCCCTTTTGATAGTATTGGCTTTCCTATGGACTCAAAGTGATTTCTCACAAAGTTAAATGTAATGTCCTCTTGCTTGAACCTTTGCCAATGCTATTCCTTCTCCTTCTTCATGGGGATACTCTCCACACTCTTTTTTGCCAACCCATCTCTCTCTGTGGACTTTATCTGAAATACACTAGATGAAGGTATTAGTCCAAGAGACAGTGTATGTTGTCATGAATTATCAAAACCACCAAGGGAGCATATTGTGCTTTCAATCTCCCGCTGTTTGGTAATTGATGACAACATACAATGAAAGCTTCAAATAAAGACATGCATGTATATAATGAAGACTTTTAGAGACACATGACTTAGACTTGCTCCCCGTAAATGTGTGCAATCCCTTTAAAGGATAGTTGCTTTGGAATGCATGGACTCACATGTAGTGGAAGGGATAGTGTAAGTTATGTGTATCTTGGTGATATGCATCAAATGTATATGAATGAGGTGTATCCTTGTTCAAGACTTCACTCTTGCAAACAATATGTGCAAGAAGCAAGAGATCATCTTGATCAAAGATATGATGCATATACTTACCTTGAGTTCTTGAGCATTCTATTAGTAGCGATACACTTGAGAAAACAATCTTAGGAAACACAAGAGTATTCTACCAACCAAAAGCAATAGAACTCAAAAGTAAATACCATATCTTGTTACTTTCTCCCCTTTAAATATGAAAATGATAAAACATCCTCTCCCCCTAAATCTTAGCGTGTAGATATTGGGATTGGATGGGGTGAGAAAAGTTTGGCATTAAAAATCAAATGCAACAAACACATCTTTCTCCAAAACATATGTTTCTCCCCCTACTTTGGTATTCTCCCCTTGTTTATATAAGTGTAAAATTTTGATATTCTCCTCTCCCCCTATATTATATCTCCCCCTTCCCATAAGCATGTATCTCCCTCTTTAGCATTGAAGCTTTGGTATTTCTCCCCCTTTGGCATTCATTTCCAAATAGGTCAGATATAGGGTCGGATACAGGGATCATTGATTAAGAAGGGATCCTTGAGAACAAGGGTTACACAATGTAGGATTCATAGAATATAAAAATCATGAAAAGAATGAGGGAATCATTGAAAATGATTTCTCTCCCTTTGGCTAAACTAAAAATTTGTAGAACTTCTCCTCCTTTGAGTTAGGGATCCTTGAATGTATTTCTCCCCTTCCTCCTTGAATGTATTTCTCCCTCTCTTTTTTTAATAGAAGGGATCATCGAAGAAATGTTCAAATCACAGAAGGAAACTCAAAGATTTACAGATATAAACACAGTCTGAAATATGATAGAAGGTCCGAGGCTCCAAGACAAATTTCTCGGTGGTACCGATATGATGTTATGCAGCTCATCAGCTAAATCGGTAGAACCGAGTCCTTTGTATCGGAGGCTCCGAGCCATTTGATAGAAACTTGGATGTATTTCCAAACTTTGCCAAGTATGTGAAAATTTGTAACAAGAAAAGCAAAAGATTTGCAAATTATGGGATACCAATTGAAGATAATTTACAAAGAGGTATCAACTAGAAAAGATTTGAATGGTTCCAAAAAATTGTGCAATAGAGAATGAACCAACCAAGATCTTTAACTAGATGATGGGCAGTGACTAGGTCACCTTTATTAGAGTATATTGACTTAGGAGCCAAGCAAGAATACTTGATCATAGGTCATACTCATCGTTAAGCTCAAAATGGGGTTACCATTTTGCGATTAAGCATTTTAATGTCTTCATATCACTTGAGTTTCTTTATCTCATGACTTGGAGTAAAGCTATATCAAAGATATGAGTACATACCTTTGAGTGATGTTGTTGACGTAGCTTGTAGGTGAAATTGATGAGGATGCTCGAAGTTGATGAAGATCATCTTGAGTTGGGAGAAATCCTTGTTGTTTATGTTCTCTTTTCACCTACATGGGTTAGTCACGCAAGGAAGAATATGATACATCTAGATGACAAGATACCAATTGTGAGTTGTCACCAATTGATAAATATATGTCAAGGATATGTTTTGTTGTCTTCTTCCTTTCATCATCAAGGTGAGGTTGTGGATACTTGGTCATGACAAGATTGCTTAAGATATGAGTTGTTGGCAATCTTGTGGAGTGTTGTTCTTCCAAGTAACTACAAAAGGATTAGATGCAAGACAAGGGGCATAGAATTCCAAGATATATGATATTCAAGATGATAGCATGGAAGAAACAGTGAAGCTCATCCCCTTGCATACATTTGATACGTCTCCAACGTATCTACATTTCCAAACTCTTTTGCCCTTGTTTTGGACTCTAATTTGCATGATTTGAATGGAACTAACCCGGACTGACGTTGTTTTCAGTAGAATTGCCTTGGTGTTATTTTTAGCAGAAATAAAATTTCTCGGATTGACCTGAAAATTTACGGAGAATATTTTTCGAATTAATAAAAAATATTGGCGAAATAATCAACTGCAGGGGGCCCACCACCTGGCCACAAGCCTGGTGGGCGTGTCCACCCCCCAAGGGCACGCCGGGCAGGCTTGTGGGCCCCCTGCTGCTCCTCCGACCTCGTTTCCACTTCTATATATTCTTATTCGGGGAGAAAAAATCAGAGAGAAGAGTTCATCGCGTTTCACGATACGGAGCCGCCGCCACCTCCTATTCTTCCTCGGGAGACAAGATCTGGAGTCTGTTTTGGGCTCCAGAGAGGGGAAATCGACGCCTTCGTCATCACCAACCATCCTTCATCACCAATTCCATGATGCTCCCCACCGTTCATGAGTAATCTCCTAATAGGCTTGCTGGACGGTGATGGGTTGGATGAGATTTATCACGTAATCGAGTTAGCTTTGTTAGGGTTTGATCCCTAGTATCCACTATGTTCTGCGATTGATATTGTTATGACTTTGTTATGCTTAATGCTTGTCACTAGGGCCCGAGTGCCACGATTTCAGATCTGAACCTATTATGCTTTCATGAATATATGTATGTGTTCTTGATCCTATCTTGCAAGTTGTAGACACCTATTACGAGTTATGATCCACATCCCCCAGGGTGATAATAACTGGGATTCTTTCCGGTGATTACCGTAGTTTGAGGAGTTCATGTATTCACTAAGTGCTAATGCTTTGGTCCGGTTCTCTATTAAAAGGAGTCCTTAATATCCCTTAGTTTCCAATAGGACCCCGCTGCCACGGGAGGGTAGGACAAAAGATGTCATGCAAGTTCTTTTCCATAAGCATGTATGACAATATATTGAATACATGCCTACATTACATTGATGAATTGGAGCTAGTTTTGTATCATCCTATGTTATAAATGCTGCATGATGAATGCCATCCGACATAATTATCCATCACTGATCCATTGCCTACGAGATTTTCATATATTGATCTTTGCTAAGTTACTTTTCCATTGTTGTTGTTACAAACACTACAAACTGCTACTATCACTTTTGCCACAGTTATCGTTACTCCCATATTACTTTGCTACTGAATACTTTGTTGCAGATATTAAGTCTTTCAGGTGTGGTTGAATTGACAACTCAGCTGCTAATACTCGAGAATATTCTTTGGCTCCCCTTGTGTCAAATAAATAAATTTGGGTTGAATACTCTACCCTCGAAAACTATTGTGATCCCCTATACTTGTGGGTTATCAAGACCTTTTTTGGCGCCATTGCCGGGGAGCATATCTCTCTTTGAGTCACTTGGGATATATATTTGTTGATCTCTATGAGGAATCTTAAAGATCCAAAAACCAAGATCTACCACTCAATTACGAGGACAGGTAAGGAACTTCCAGCTAGCTCTGCACTTGATTCACCTTCTGTTATGAGTAAATTTGCGACACCACCACCTGCTAGTAATTTTGATATGTCGCAAGTAATTGATGATGATGCTTCTGCTATGCATGATGCTTATGATGATACTTTGCTTGACGATACTGTGCCACTGGGTGAATTTCTTGATGAACAAATTGCTAGAGCCAATGTTGAAACTGATAATATTTCTGAATCTGATGAAATTATTGAAACTGAACACTATTATACACCTGCTAGACCTAGCTCTCCTAGATATGAATTGCCTGATATACCTGAAGGTTACTTTATGGAAGGAGAGGTAGCTAGGGACTTTCTTGCTTGTAATGATAGAGATGATCTTAAGAAATTGCCTCGCAAGTGTAAGGAAAAATCTTTGAATGCTAGAATGCAATATGATCCTAAGTTTGCCGCTTCACCTATCTTTGTTACTATTAAGGATTATGAATTCTCTGTCGATCCTGAGTTAATTACTTTGGTTGAATCTGATCCCTTCCATGGTTATGAATCTGAAACTGTTGTGGCACATCTTCCTAAATTGAATGATATAGCCACCCTATTTACTCATGAGGAAAAAATCCGCTATTACTATATTCTTAAGTTGTTTCCTTTCTCGTTAAAGGGTGATGCTAAGATATGGTTTAATTTTGTTGCTCCTGGTTGTGTGTGTAGTCCCCGGGACATGATTTATTACTTCTCTGGAAAATATTTTCCTGCCCATAAGAAACAAGTTGCCTTGTAGGAAATATTTAACTTTGTGCAACTTGAAGGAGAGAGTCTCCCACAAGCTTTGGGGAGGCTTCTCCAATACTTAATGCTTTGCTTGATCATCCTCTCAATAAAAATGAAATACTTGATATGTTTTGTAATGGACTAACCGATGCTTCTAGGGACTACCTAGATAGTTGTGCTGGTTGTATTTTTAGGGAACGAACTATTGAACAAGCTGAATTACTATTGAATAATATATTGAGCAATGATAATGACTGGACTATTCCCGAACCACCTTCAAAGCCAACTCCGAAGAAAAGAGGTATTTTGTTCCTCGGTCCTGAAGATATGCAGGAGGCAAAGAAATCTACGAAAGAAAAGGGTATTAAAGCTGAAGATGTTAAGAATCTACCACCTATTGAAGATATACATGGTCTTGACAACCCGACACAGGTAGTAGAGTTACATTCTCTCAGTAGATTTGATGAAAGAGATATTCCTTATAATAAGTCTGCTAGTCAATGCTTGGATGAATTTGATAATTTTATTGTGAAGCAAGAAAATTCCAATGCTTATGTTAGTAGACAATTGAAACATAATGCATATATGCTTGATCGCTTGGGTGAATATTTGAGTAGAACTGTCAATGATCTTAAGCTTATTAGTAAACATGCTTCCATGGTAACCACTCAAGTAGAACAAGTACTTAAGGCTCAAAACGATTTTCTTAATGAGATGAATAGTAAAGACAATGATCATTCTGTTAAAGTTGTGACTAGAGGAGGTAGAATGACTCAGGAACCTTTGTATACTGGGGGCCATCCTAAAAGAATTGAGCAAGATTCTCAGAGAGTTAATACTGATGAACCTATTCGTTCCAATAAGAGTAGGAAAAAAGAATGATGATAGTACTTTGCATGCTGCTAGTGAACCTGTTATAGATACATCTGAGAATCCAAATGATATTTCTATTTCTGATGCTGAGACACAATCTGGTGATGAACATGAGCCTAGTGATAACATTAATAATTATGTTCTTGTTGATGCTCAACCTAGTAATGATAATGATGTGGAGATTGAACCTGCTAATGATCTTGAGAACCCACAACCTAAGAATAAAAGATACGATAAAAGAGACTTAATTGCTAGGAAACATGGTAGAGAAAGAGAACCATGGGTTCAGAAACCCATGCCCTTCCCTCCTAAACCATCCAAGAAAAAGGATGATGAGGATTTTGAGCGCTTTGCTGAAATAATTATACCTGTCTTTTTACGTATGCGCTTGACCGATGTTTTGAAAATGTCTCCTTATGCTAAGTATATGAAAGATATAGTGACAAATAAAAGAAAGATACCAAAAGCTGAGATTTTCACCATGCTTGCTAATTATACTTTTAAAGGTGGAATCCATAAGAAATTAGGAGATCCCAGAGTACCTACTATACCATGCTCTATTAAGGGAAATTATGTTAAAACTGCTTTATGTGATCATGGAGCTGGTGTTAGTGTGATGCCTTTCTCTTTATATCGTAGACTTGATTTGAATAAGTTGACACCTACTGAAATCTCTTTGCAAATGGCTGATAAATCAACTGCTCTCCCTATCGGTATTTGTGAGGATGTACCTGTCGTAGTCGCAAATGCTACTATCTTGACAGACTTTGTTATTCTTGATATTCCCAAGGACGACAGTATGTCGATCATCCTTGATAGACCCTTTTTGAATAGTGCAAGGGCTGTTATTGATTGCAACAAGGGCAATGTCACTTTTCATATTAATGGTAATGAACATATGGTACACTTTCTGAACAAACAACCTCAAGTTCATAGTATCAACTCTATTGAAAAAATTCCAACGATTATTATTGGAGACTTTGAGTTCCCTCTTCCTACTATCAAGAAGAAATATGATATACTTATTGTTGGGGAAATGCATATCCCATAGGTAACTTAGTATTATTCGAAAATTCTTTGGTTTCATGTTATTCGAAAGAAGTTTGTTAATAAGACTTGATCAACCTTATTGATGGATTCCTTTTTATAAGCATGATATGGATGAATTTAGAAAGCACAACTTCCTGTACCTAACTTTTACTTTCTGTTACCTAGATGACATTAAGTAAAAATGCTATTATTTTTCTGTTTTCTAAGTTTCCCGTGAATAAAAAAGTGACGTGAAAATAAAAGGTTTTCAAATGTCCTGAAATTGGAGTATGATTTTTTCTGGAATATTTAAGAATCTTTGGCACTGAGTATGCAGCAGGGAGCTGCACGAGTGGGCCACAAGCCTGTAGGGCGCGCCCACCCCCCTGGGCATGCCCTGGTGGCTTGTGGGTCCCACATGGCCCCCCTCCACTTATTCCAGCAGACATTCACTTCGTCTTCCTCGAGAAAAAATCCCACCATTGCTCAAACCCGTGTTCTAGCTCCTCTTGCTACCATTTTCGATCTCCTTTCTCAAAGCTCCATTCGCAAAACTATTTTAGGGGATTGCTCATCGGTATGTGACTCCTCCAATGGTCCAGTTAGTTTTTGTTCTAGTGCCTTATATATTGTAGATTGTTTTTGTTGTGGTGACTGTGTTTTTGAGCTTGCATGTCAAATTTGTATGGTCCCAAGTAGTTTTGATGCATTATATAGTCTCTAGGCACTTGAGGGAGTAGTTACTATGAGTTTTGTTGAGTTTTGTTCACCTTAATTTTTCATTCACTAAAAATTTCAGAAATTTTTCAAAGAAAGAAAAGATGTTGGGAAGATTACTAAGTGGTTCTTCAAGCTGGGGTTCTAAGGAAGATGAAAATGAAATGAAGGAGAAACCCAAATATAATCTTCCTCGCGTAGCAGAAATGCGACCATGTGAATGGTCGTGTGACACATTCTTGAGGACGGCCGGAATTTATGAAGATTTCTATTATTTGTCCGAGAATGCAGGCATCACCGACTTCGTCAATGATAAGTGTGACCAGTACCTCTTGCTCACTAATACCTTTGTGCAAAATTTTCACTTTCATCCTAGGAAAGGCCCTCCTACAGCAGAATTTCACTTATATGACGTGCCTAAGAAAATGAAACTTTATGATTTTTGCAAAGTTTGCAAGATACCCTATGAGGGCAGCATCAGGGAACCACGTCCTCGAGACATGGAAGATTTCATTGCCGCACTCATTGTAGGGGAAGAGAGAGGCGTGTCAAAGGCAAGAGCATCTAGTTTACATTTTCGTGTGCTATGCTATTATCCATTATTTGCGGGAAGATGTTTAGTTGGTCATTGGGAGAGTGGAAGCCTTAGTGCCCCTGACCTCGCTATTTTGCGCCATGCTTTATTTGCTGATAGAACCTTTAGTCTGGGCTCTACGGTGGGCCAACGGTTGAACACCAACCGTTCAAAGGGGCCCATATTCAGAGGTATATATGCATATCGTTTAGCTAAACATTTTGAGATACCCATTAGGCTTCACGACAAAGATGAGAGGCTGATACCCGCGAAGTTTTTAGATTATGACCGTATGGTAGCCCATGATGTTATTAAGAAGAATGATGATAGGAGGCTACTTTACAATTTAGTATTTAGTCAGGGTACTTGTGAGATTATTACTCTGCCTTCTTCTTCTCTGTTTGATATTCATTCAGGCAGGTACACTGTTATGCCCGATGACATCTACCGATATTCGGCTTTGTCGCAACCCCCAGCACCTGAGCAGGCACCGGCCCTTGATCCATATTAGGTCCCAGTTTTTCAGTGGGAGCCACAGGAGGTTGCTAATCAGTGGAACCCTTGGTGTCCTCCGAAGTATCCCGGAGAAGGTTATTTCCAGTCATGGCCCTAGACCAACTTAGGCCAAAATCCTAAGCTTGGGGGAGTACGTGTTTCTCACCGACATTACATTCATGTTCACACACTTAATTCAGTTGTCGGTGTTCATCCATTTTCATTGTACTATCCATGGTAGTTTATTTCTTTTTTTGATTTCTTCTTGTGTGTTTAATTAACTTTGAGGAAAATACAAAAAAATAGTTCTAGCTTTATTTCCTCGTTGCTTTGTTGGAGCATTAAAGAGAAAACCCAAAAAGATTTTTCGTTCTTCTTTTTGCTTGTTGGGAGCTTTCCCATCTAAATAATTTTCCTTTCTCCTCTTTGGGTTGTAAGGAGAAGACCACGATGACATGTTGAGTGGCTCTCATATGCATTATTGTTTATCTTACAAAGAGCCCATATTGCCTTGTCTTCCCCTTTGGTTTATTGTTTGCAGATTCTAGCTTAGTCCAATGCATGTGCACTCTTATTATTATTCACATCGTTCAGTCATGCAAGTGAAGGGCAATAATGACAATATTTGATGAAAATATTGAGATGGAGAAAAGCTGGTATGAACTCGACCTATCTTTCTTTTGTAAATATGATTAGCTCATCGTTCCGAATTCAATATGTGTTGGTTATTCTCACGATATGTGTTGGTTCACTATCATTCATGAGAAAGTGGCTGGTAATCGGGATGCCCAGTTCCATGCTCGAAATAAAAAGAAAATTATAATTAAACAAAACTCCCCCAGGACTATGTTTGTATGGACGGTACCCTTGGATTCGGCCCGTCGTGGAGTGTGACTGATTGGTGGAGGGGGAGTAAAAACTTTACCATTCTGTTTGGGAACCACCCATAATGTATCTAGCATGGAAGATATTGAAAACCTTTTGGTCATTATGTGAGCAATGAAAGTATACCGCTCCAAAAATCAGTAGTTATCTCTGTTTCAAAAAGCTCGAGCTCTGACACATCTGCAAATGAATGATTCCCTCTGCGAAGGGCCTATCTATTTACTTTATTGATTGAGTCATCTTCTAATAAAAGGCACCAGTTAGAGAGCACCACCATCATTTACATGCTTCAATATTAATTGATATTGAGTATGATCAAGACTGGATCTCTCTCACCGTGAATTACAATGTTTAGTCAGTCCTTGTTCTCTAGAGGTGCTCTGCATTTATGTTTTGCGGTCTCAGAAAGGGCTAGCGAGATACCATTATGTCATTGTATCATGATCGTTTTGATAAATTGTTGTCATCTGAGACTTATTATTATTGCTCGCTAGTTGATTATGCCATTGATATGAGTAAATGTGAGACCTAAATGTTATTGTGAATGTGGTTAGTCTATAATCCTTGCTGAAAATATGAACATAAGTTAGACATATTTACAACAGCAAGATCAAACAGAGTTTGTAAAAGTTTTCATTAGCACTTAGTGAATACATGAACTCCTCAAACTACGGTAATCACCGGAAAGAATCCCAGTTATTATCACCCTGGGGGATGTGGATCATAACTCGTAATAGGTGTCTACAACTTGCAAGATAGGATCAAGAACACATAGATATATTCATGAAAACATAATAGGTTCAGATCTGAAATCGTGGCACTCGGGCGCTAGTGACAAGCATTAATCATAACAAAGTCATAACAATATCAATCGCAGAACATAGTGGATACTAGGGATCAAACCCTAACAAAGCTAACTCGATTACGTGATAAATCTCATCCAACCCATCACCGTCCAGCAAGCCTATTAGGAGATTACTCATGAACGGTGGCGAGCATCATGGAATTGGTGATGAAGGATGGTTGGTGATGATGAAGGCGTCGATTTCCCCTCTCTGGAGCCCAAAACGGACTCTAGATCTGGTCTCCCGAGGAAGAACAGGAGGTGGCAGCGGCTCTATATTGTGAAACGCGATGAACTCCTCTCTCTCATTTTTTCTCCCCGAATAGGAATATATAGAAGTGGAAACGAGGTCGGAGGAGCATCTGGGGGCCCACAAGCCTGCCCGACGCGCCCTAGGGGTTGGGCGCGCCCACCGGGCTTGTTACCAGGTGGTGGGCCCCTGGAGTTCATTCTTTCGCCAATTTTTTTTATTAATTCCAAAAATATTCTCCGTAAATTTTCAGTTCAATCCACGAACTTTTATTTCTGCACAAAAATAACACGAAGGCAATTCTGTTGAATACACCGTCAGTCCGGGTTAGTTCCATTCAAATCATGAAAATTAGAGTCCAAAACAAGGGCAAAAGAGTTTGGAAAAGTGCATACATTGGAGCAAGTTCTTTTCCATAAGCATGTATGACAATATATTGAATACATGCCTACATTACATTGATGAATTGGAGCTAGTTTTGTATCATCCTAAGTTATAAATGTTGCATGATGAATGCCATCTGACATAATTATCCATCACTGATCCATTGCCTACGATATTTTCATATATTGATCTTTGCTAAGTTACTTTTCTGTTGTTGCTGTTACAAACACTACAAACTGCTACTATCACTTTTGCCATAGTTACCGTTACTCCCATATTACTTTGCTATTGAATACTTTGATGCAGATATTAAGTCTTTCAAGTGTGGTTGAATTGACAACTCAGGTGCTAATACTCGAGAATATTCTTTGACTCCCCTTGTGTCGAATCAATAAATTTGGGTTGAATAATGTACCCTCGAAAACTGTTGCGATCCCCTATACTTGTGGGTTATCAACATTCGAGTGAGCTTAGCTCAAGTTTGAAGCATCAATGATGTTCAACTCACTCCTCAAATGATGGAACACTTTTTCATCAAGTGGCTTACTAAACATATCGGCCAATTGCTTGTTAGTACGAACATGCTTAAGATTAATATCTCCTTTGGCAACATGATCACGAATGAAATGATGTCGAACTTGAATATGTTTGGTTTGAGAGTGTTGCATAGGATTATGACCAATCTTAATATCACTTTCATTGTCACATAGTAATGGCACATTTTTCACATAGATTCCATAATCTTTAAGCGTTTGTGTCATCCATAATAATTGCGCACAACATGATCCGGCAACAATATATTCAGCTTCGGCAGTAGATTGAGATGCCGAGTTTTGTTTCTTGGAGGACCAAGACACAAGATATCTACCAAGAAATTTACATGTGCTCGAGGTAGATTTTCTACCAACCTTGTCACCGGCATAGTCTGAGTCGGAGTAGCCAACAAGATTAGAAGAATATCCCTTGGGATATCAGATGCCAAATTTTGGTGTGTGTGTGTATCAAGTATCTCACAATGCGTTTCACACCCTTAAGATGACATTCCTTAGGTGCAGGTTGATATCTAGCACACATGCACACACTAAGCATAATATTGGTACGGGAGGCACATAGATATAGTAATGAATCAATCGTCGATCGATGAACCTTTTGATCAATGGGTTCACCCTCCTTAGTAACATCATCATGTCAGCTAGTGGGCATGGGAGTTTTCATACCTTTCCACTCCTACATGTTGAACTTCTTGATTAAGTCCTTGGTGTAGTTGGTTTGAGATATGAATGTACCTTCTCTCATTTGCTTGATTTGTAGACCAAGAAAGAATTTCAGCTCACACATCATAGACATCTCATACTTCTCTGACATCAATCTTCCAAATTTCTCACTAAATTGTGGGTTAGTAGTTCCAAAGATAATATCATCCACATAAATTTGGCACACAAATAATTCACCATTAACTCTCTTTGTGAATAAGGTTGCATCAATTTTACCAATTTCAAAACCTTTTTCAATAAGAAACTTCGTTAGGCATTTATACCAAGCACGGGGAGCTTGCTTAAGACCAGATAAAGCTTTGCGACGTTTGTAAACGTGGTCAGGTTTCTTAGGATTTACAAAACTAGGCGGTTGCTTAACATGGACCTATTCTTCAATCTCACCATTTGAAAATGCACTTTTAATATACATTTGGTAAAGCGTGATATCATGGTGATTAGCATAAGCAAGAAGAATTCAAATGGCTTCTAGTCTAGCAACAGGGGCGTAGGTCTCACAGTAGTCAATACATTTGACTTTCATATATCCTTGAGCTACGAGGCGAGCCTTGTTGCGAACGACTTGACCGTCTTCATCTTGCTTGTTCCGAAATACCCATTTCATGCCGATGATGTTTTGCTCGTCCTTGGGCTTCTCCACGAGTGTCCACACTTTGTTCCTCTCGAAGTTGTGAAGCTCTTCATGCATAACGTTCACCCAATCCGCGTCTTCAAAAGCTTGTTCAACCTTCAAGGGTTCAATGCTAGAGATGAAAGAATAATGCTCACAAAACTTAGCCAAGCAAGTTTTAGAGCGTGTGATCCTCCCTGTTTGTATATCACCAAAGATTTGGTTTAGGGGATGATTCTTGGTCACTTGAGCTCGAACTCGAGGTAGCTTTGGCTTGTTAGTTGGAGGAGCTTCTTCTTCATCATCATCTCCTTCACCTCCATTGTTGTCGAAGTGGTCGTCTCCTTGAGGTGGTGGTGAAGGAGGTTGTGGTGGATCTTCATGATGTAATTCCTCCTCCTCTTCATCTTGCTATGTACCACTTGTGGATGCTTCCATGTCGTTTTGTCGGTAGCCTTGATCTGAAGTAGGAGCTTCCACTTGGGTTGATGAAGTACTTTCCTTCACCTTCATGGGACGAATCTTGCCGATGGGAAAATCTTCGATAGCTTTCGAAGGATCTTTATCACCTACATCGTTTGGCAATTGTTCGACTTGCGAACCATTAGACTCATCAAACTTCACATCTACCGTCTCTTCAACTTTTCGAGTGAAGTTTTTCTACACATGGTAGGTGTGAGAGTTCGATCCATAACCAAGTATGAAACCTTCATGAGATTTAGGAGAAAATTTAGCATGGCGATGCTTATCAAGAATGTAACACTTAGAGCCGAATACCCGAAAGTATCCAACTTGGGGTTTGTTACCGGTGAGAAGCTTGTATGTCGTTTTACCGAGAAGATTGTGCAAGTAGAGTCGGCTTGTGGCATGACATGTTGTTTCCACGGCTTCTGCCCAAAAGTGTCTCGGCGTCTTGTATTCGTCAAGCATTGTTCTTGCCATCTCAATGAGGGTTCGGTTCTTTCTCTCAACAACTCCATTTTGTTGAGGTGTGTATGTAGCCGAGAACTCATGTGAGATACCCTCTTCGTGAAGAAAGGTATCCACATGGGTGTTCTTGAACTCTGATACGTTATCGCTTTGAACCTTCTTGATCTTCAATTCAAATTGATTTTGCGCTTTGCGTGCGAAGTTCTTGAAGATCTTTTGTACCTGCGACTTATCATCAAGAAAGAATACCCACGTAAATCTGGAAAAATCATCAACTACAACTAAACCATAAGAGTTTCCACTGAGACTCTTGTAAGCATTGGGACCAAAAAGATCCATATGAAGTAACTCGAGTGGTCTCCTAGTGGTCATGATGTTCTTGACCGTATGACTTCCACCTACTTGCTTTCCTGCTTGACAAGCGCTACAAAGCCTATCTTTTTCAAAGATAACATCTTTCACACCAAGAATGTGTTCTCCCTTAATGATCTTATCTAGATTGCGCATGCCTACATGTCCTAACCTTCTATGCCATAGCCAACCTTTAGATGATTTTGCAATGAAACAAGTCTGCGGTTGGGACTTTTTAGTGAAATCAACAATATATAGATCACCTCTATGAATACGGGTAAAGACAATTTTATGATTATCAAATTGAAACACTTGGCAATCTACTTTGGTAAATAGCACATTGAAATCGAAATCTGCTAGTCTAGATACAGAAAGAAGATTGCAGCCAAGGGATTCAACGAGTATCACATTTTGAATGGAGCTATCATGAGATATGGCCACCTTACCAATTCCAAGTACCTTACCTTTAGAATTGTCTCCAAAGTTCACGTACCTTCTAGAACCTTGATTAAGCGTGATCTCTTGGAACATGTCTTTATCACCAGTCATGTGATCTGTGCATCCATTGTCGAGAATCCACTCTTTTCCACCGGACATGTAATCCTTGGAGTTTGCCATTAGACTTAGATTCTTCATGATCTTTTCATGCTCAATGTCGAACAACTCATCTTCATCATAGTAGTCATGTTCTTCATTGTCATCATTTGGTGGAATCTCCTCGGCATACAAACCAAGAGACTCGTTAGAATCGTAACCATGACACTGTTCAAGTTTATGAATGTGAATGGCTTCAATAATAATGTTGTTGGTAGTAGTGACATCTCCTTTAGCATGCATAAGATCATGAAGCTCAAATAGGCATTTATCAAAGTTTGGATCACTAGGCTTCATTTTGCGAAAAGCAACAGTTTTATGAAGAATTTCATCAAGGTTACTTAAGGAAAGATTTGAATATTGTTTCTCCAAATCAGTCCACAAACTATAAGCACATGCAAAGTTCTTCAATTGAGAAAGCACGAATCTTGGTAAACCTCTAACAATAAGATTGACAGTTCTAAGGTTACCAAGCATGTTAATTTCCTCTTCGCGTGCGGGATGCAATTCATCAATGGGGAGCACATAGGGATCTTAAAGATGTTTTCTCAAATGGAATTTATCAAATAGATCAATCATGGCATTCTTCCATCGACTATAGTACTATCCATCAAGAATGGGCACTCTACAATACGAACTCTCCACACTAGAACCATCCATCTTTCTCCATGGTGTTGAAACCAAAGCAATGGAGACCAACGCTCTAATACCAATTGAGGGATCACTAGAATAGTATGTCTAGAGCGGGTGAATAGACTACTAGAAGGAATTCAAAACTACCTCAAGCATAAGTTCAAGGGTTGGCAATTTTTAGCAAGTATAGCAAGTCTAACACACCCTACACATGCAAGTCATCAAGTATAGCAGCGGAAAGTAAAGACATTGCACATGGAAATAAGGAGTAGAGATAGGGAGATCAAACGCATGAAGGACATGAAGATTTTTCCTGTGGTTCCGATAGGTGGTGCTATCGTACGTCCACGTTCATGGAGTCTTCAACCCACGGAGGGTAACGGTCGCGAGAGTCCACGAAGGGCTCCACCCATAAGGGTCCATGAAGTAGAAACATTGACTATTCCATAACGGCTTCCGTCCATGAAGGACTAGCCTCACTATGGGTAGATCTTCAGGAAGTAGGCGATCTCCTTGCCCGTAAAAATTTCTTGGTTCACTCCACAACACGAAGTAGGAGGCTCCCAAGCGACACCTAACCAATCTAGGAGGCACCACCCTCCAAAAGGTAATAGGCTCGATAATGTCGATGAAATCCTTGATCTTGTGCGTCAAGATGATAGACTCCTCAACACACAATCACTCTCTCACAGATTTGGCCATGGTGGAAGAGATTGACTGGTGGAAAGCAACTTGGGGAGGCTAGAGATCAAGATTCATATGGTTTGAATGGAATGGCATGATCTCAACACACGAGTAGGTGGCTCTCTCTTGGAAAATAGGATAGGGAAAGTATGGAATAGTTCTAGGTGCTTCTCTTTTGAGTAGGTGGTGGTGGAGGGGTATATATAGACATCTCCAAAAATCCAACCGTTACACCTAAAAAGTCCAACTCAGTGAAACCGATGTGTTAATCTTGGTTGTACCGAGTTGCCTCAAAGGTAGCAACTTTTGAATCTCGGTGAGACCGGTATACACATCTTGGTTGTACCAAAAAGATGTGCAACGGTCAGAATGGCAGAACTCGGTGACACCGAAGCAAAAACTCGGAATTTCTGATTTTGTGCAAACAGGCATCAGAATGTTTTCCACCCCAACTCGGTTGCACCGATCCAGAATCGGTTGTACCGAAAAGCTAGGGTTTTGCATGGGTCTGTCTGAGTATGGGAATCAGTTGCACCGAGTGTGAGTTGTTGGTTGCATCGATTTTGGATATATGGCTTTGGACAGACTTTTGTGGAAGAGCTTGTGGGTGTATGTGGTGACTATCACTTGTGCACGTATGAGCATTTTTTTCACCAATAGTACCTTACCCCCTTTTAATAGTATTGGCTTTCCTATGGACTCAAAGTGATTTCTCACAAATTAAAATGTAGATTCCTCTTGCTTGAACCTTTGCCAATGCTATTCCTTCTCCTTCTTCTTCTTGGGGATACTCTCCACACTCCTTTTTGCCAACCCCTCTCTCTCTCTATGGACTTTATCTGAAATACACTAGATGAAGGTATTAGTCCAAGAGATAGTGTATGTTGTCATGTATTATCAAAACCACCAAGGGAGCATATTGTGATTTCAGAGGAGGTGGTGCGGAAGCAGCCGCCAGGGAGGTCTTGCGTGGAGGCTATCAGCCAGTCTTGGGAGCCATTTCCCCCTGGCCGGGAGAGGATGTCCAAGGGCACGCATGACCCTGCACGGCGGGCGGAGATGGACGCGCGGGCCGAGGCTGAGGCACGCATGGCTGCACACGCGACGGATGCCGCCAAGGGGCGGAGTCAGACCACAACCGCTCCGCCAGGGGCGGACGACATGTAGCCGGGCACCAATGACGAGCCACCTGAGGTCGTCATTCGGGAGCCGAAGGTCCCGACTCCGGAGGTGAGCTGGGGAGGCGCCGTTGGGGGCGGCATGCCGGAGGTCGAGGCCGCGACGCATGGAGAGGCGGCCGCCACCGGCTTGTTAGCCAGGGCACCTAGAGCCATGGTGCCAGGAAGAGTGGGTCCCATAGTCGCCATGGAGCGAGATCCACCCGGCCCCGCTGAGACCTAGGCCGCTTCCGGCAGCATGCCTATAAACGACGCGCCGAGCACCCTTTGAGTTGCTGTGGCCGCTGATACGTCTCCAACATATCTATAATTTTTTATTGTTCCATGCTATTATATTATCTATTTTGGATGTTTTATATGCCTTAATATTGCATTTTATATTATTTTTGAGACTAACCTATTAATCTAGAGCCTAGTGCTAGTTTCTGTGTTTTCCTTTTTTTGAGTTTCACAGATAAGGAATATTAAACGGAGTCCAAACGGAATAAAACCTCCGGAATGATTTTTTCTGGAATAAAAGGAAGCCACGAGACTTGAGAACCAAGGCAGAGGAGCTGCCACGGGGCCACAAGCCCTAGGCCCGCGGCCAGGGGGTACCCCGCGCCGGGCAGGCTTGTGGGCCCCTAGCAACCCTCGTAACCCTAATCTTCGGCCTATAAATTCCCTAATGTTCCATCATTATCAGAACGATCCACGGAAACACTTTTCCGCCACCAGAAGCCTTCATTCCCGAGAGATCCAATCTTGGAGCCTTTTCCGGTAATCTACCGGAGGGGGATTCGATCATGGAGGGCATCTACATCAACTCCATTGCCCCTCCGATGATGCATGAGTAGCTCACCACAGACCTACGTGTCCATAGCTAGTAGCTAGATGGCTTCTTCTTTCTCTTTGCTTCTCAATGACATGTTCTTCATGATCTTCATGGAGATCTATCCGATGTAATACTCTTTTGCGGTGTGTTTGTCGAGATCCGATGAATTGTGGGTTTATGTTCAGATTATCCGTGAATATTATATGAGTCTTTCCTAAATTCTTATATGCATGATTTCATATCTTTGCAAGTATCTTCGAGTTATTGGTATGGTTTGGCCAACTAGATTGGCAATTCTTGCAATAGGAGAAGTGCTTAGTTTTGGGTTCAATCTTGCGGTGTCCTCACCCAGTGACAAAGTAGGGGTAACGAGGCACTTATTGTATTGTTGCCATCAAGGGTAAAAATATGGGGGTTTCATCATATTGCTTGAGTTTATCCCTCTACATCATGTCATCTTGCTTAATGTGTTGCTTTGTTCTTCATGAACTTAATACTCTAGATGCAGGCAGGAGTCGGTCGATGT
Source organism: Hordeum marinum (assembly GCA_022496015.1). Lineage (NCBI taxonomy): Eukaryota > Viridiplantae > Streptophyta > Magnoliopsida > Poales > Poaceae > Hordeum > Hordeum marinum. The sequence continues at coordinate 397,002,312 of CM039674.1, forward strand.
GTGGAGTAATAGTAGTAGATGCAGAATCATTTCGGTCTACTTGACACGGACGTGATGCCTATATTCATAATAATTGCATTGGATATATTCATAATTATTCTCTTTTCTATCAATTGCTCGACAGTAATATGTTCACCCACTGTAATACTTGCCATCATGAGAGAAGCCATCTAGTGAAACCTATGGCCCCCGTGTCTGTTTTCCATATTATATTTTCTGATCTAAAACCAAAAATACCAAAAATACTTGCTGCCATATTTTTATTTTTATTTTTACTTTCCATTCAAGCATCATATTATATCTATCTCTACTAGATCTCATCCTTGCAAATAACTGTGAAGGGATTAACAACCCCTTTATCGCGTTGGGTGCAAGAGTTTGATTGTTTGTGCAGGTACATCTATTGGTGGGTCACTTGTATCTCCTACTGGATTGATACCTTGGTTCTCAAAAACTGAGGGAAATACTTATCTACTTTGTTGCATCAATTTGTTCCTGTTCACGGGAAACCAGCGCATGCTCGAGAAGTAGCAAGAAGGATTTCTAGCGCTGTTGCCGGGGAGATACATAGCAACTCAAGGATACCAAGTACCCATCAGAAACTCATCTCTTGGATTTACATTATTTTCCATTTGGCTCTCATTTTCCACTCCCACACTTCTAAAACAATTTTCAGAAAACACCAAAAATATTTGCCTTTTTATTCGCCCTTTCCCGTTCATCTTTTCATTTGCTTCTTGCTTGTGTGCTTGATTGCTCGCTTTGCCATCATGTCTGAAACAGGGGAGGTTATCACTGAAAATCTGGGGGGTATCACTAGTACTGATCTAGAGGAAAAATTTGAATCTTGCTCTCTAGATCATGAAACTGAATCTCTTCTTAAAACTAAAAAAATTCAAGTTGGAGATGGAAACATTATTGGTAAGAGTGTTATTCAAGAATTCTTTGATTGTACGGGAACGATACCTATGAGTAAGAGATCTATTCTTCTTAGCATGAATAGTTATGCGGATGCTATTGTCATGCTCATTGAAAAATTGGAAAGGAAATTTGTGCACATTCATCCCGCTTTGCAGAAAGTGTTTTATGAACTACCCAGTATTAATCATCCTAAAGCTAAAAAGATTGCTACTATTATCCTTATGCGAGAATTTGATTTCATCATACAAGAAGATAGGGAGATTTTTGCCTTCTACAATAAAGATGTTGAACACCCTCCTATTGAAGAAATCCTCCATGATAAAGAAACCTTGCGTAGCCTAGAATCTAGAGACTATCAATCTTATAGTGAAAATCTTAGGAAGAGAGCTCCCTACGCAGAAATAACTCACACCCTATATCATGAAACCTATGAGGAATTTGATTGGATCACTAGGGGAATTTTGGAAGGGTATGAGGATGATTTTCTTGAAAATATGGTTAAAGAACCTATTAGAAATAAGATACATGTGTTATATGATGATATTTATGGTGATGATCTAGACTATGGGTTTATGAATGTTAAAATCACTGGCCACAGCCCCTTTCATGATTTAAGTTCCTCTACTAGAAAAGAAATAAAGGAAAGGATGGATCTAGTTAGGAAATCTTTTGATGGATTGATCAAGTTTGGGTTGTTTACCAAAGATGACAATACCTAGATCTATTGCGTTTTGCCTAGCTAGGGGCGTTAAACAATAGCGCTTGTTGGGAGGCAACCCAATTTTATTTTGCTTTCTGCTTTTTGCTTCTGTTTTGGTGTGTTTGGCACATTATTACTTTTGTAGCAACTGTTTTTTTGTGTTTAAATTAGTGTTTGAGCCAAGTAAAACCTTTGGGGTGATCTATGGTAGTTGTTGATTTGATCTTGCTGGAAAATAGAAACTTTTGCACTCAGTCCAGGAATTTTCTGAATTTTTCAGAGCATCAAATTGATCTGAAATTTTACACAGGATTGATATACAAATTTTCCCGGTTGTCCTAATTTTTCAGAATTTTTAGAGTTCCATAAGTATTCTAAGTTTACAGATTGGTACAGACTGTTCTGTTTTTTGACAGATTCTGTTTTCCTTGTGTTGTTTGCTTATTTTGATGTATCTATGGGTCGTATCGGGGGTATGAGTCATGGAAAAGTTAGAATACAGTAGGTATTACACAAATATAAATAAAGAATGAGTTCACAACAGTACCGAAAGTGGTGATTTATTTTTCTTATACTAATGGATCTCATGAGTTTTCTGTTGAGTTTTGTGTTGTGAAGTTTTCAAGTTTTGGGTGAAGATTTGATGGACTATGGAATAAAGAGTGGCAAGAGCCTAAGATTGGGGATGCCCAAGGCACCCCAAGTAATATTCAAGGATACCAAAAATCCTAAGCTTGGGGATGCCCCGGAAGGCATCCCCTCTTTCGTCTTTAATCCATCGGTAATTTACTTGAGGCTATATTTTTATTCACCACATGATATGTGTTTTGCTTGGAGCGTCTTGTATGATATGAGTCTTTGCTTGTTAGTTTTCCACAATCATCCTTGCTGCACACATATTTTTAGAGAGACACGCTGAATCGTGAATTTGTTAGAATACTCTATGTGCTTCACTTATATGTTTTGAGCTAGGCAATGTTGCTCTAGTGCTTCACTTATATCTTTATAGAGCATGGTGGTGTTATAATTTATAGAAATTATTGAACTCTCGTTCCTCACTTATATTATTTTGAGAGTTTCCTAAAACAGCATGGTAATTTGTTTAGGTTATGAATTTAGTCCCAATATAATGGCATCCAAGAGGGATATAGTAAAAACTTTCATATTAAGTGCATTAACAACTATGAGAAGTTGGATTTCTTGCATATAGTTTTGCGATAATAGGGATGGTAATATGAGAGTCATGCTAGTGAGTAGTTGTGAATTGAAGATATACGTGTGTTAAAGCTTGTGATTCCCGTAGCATGCACATATGGTGAACTGTTATGTAACGAAGTCGGAGCATGATTTGTCTAATGATTGTCGACCTTTGTGTGAGGGTCGGGAGCGCGCGATGGTTAACTCCTACCAACCTCTCCCCTAGGAGCATGCGTCTAATGCTTTGTTTGATAACTAATAGACTTTTGCAATAAGTATGTGAGTTCTTTATGACTAATGTGATATACGCACTCTCACCTTCCATCTTTGCTAGCATCTCTAGTACCGCGCAACTTTCGCCGGCACATCAAACCCTCCTTCCTCAAAACAGCCACCATACCGACATATTATGGCATTTCCATAGCCATTCCAAGATATATTGCCATGCAACTTCCACCATGTAGTTTTTCTATGACTCGCATCATCACTTCATATTACATATAGAGTTATATCTTGTCATAGGAATCGAGTTGTAATTTATTTTTCTTTGAGTTATAAGTAAATAAAAGTGTGATGATTTTTCATTAATAGAGCATTGTCCCATGAGAGAAAAGGACGATGGAGGCTATGACTCCCTCACAAGTTGGGACGAGTATCCGTACTTTACAAAAAATAAAAGAGGCCAGCGAAGCCCAAACAAAAAATAAAAGAGGCCAAAGAAGCCAAAGAAGCCCACCAAAAATAAAAAATAAAAAAATGAGAGAAAGAGAGAAGGGACAATTGCTACTATCTTTTTCCACACTTGTGCTTCAAAGTAGCACCATGATCTTCATGATAGAGAGTCTCCTATTTTGTCACTTTCATATAACAAGTGGATATTCATTATGCACGACCACCTAGTTTTCTTTTTGAGCTTTCATACACTTATAGCTCTAAGTGCATTTGCTGCATGGCAATCCCTACTCACTCACATTGATATCTATTGGCATCTCCATAGCCCGTTGATACGCCTAGTTGATGTGAGACTATCTTCTCCTTTTTCCCTTGCACCCCCTCCATATTCTATTCCACCTATAATGCTATATCCATGGCTCACGCTCATGTATTGCGTGAGAGTTGAAAAGGTTTGAGAACAACAAAAGTCTGAAACAATTGCTTGACTTGTTCATCGGGGTTGTGCATGATTTAGATACTTTGTGTGGGGAAGATGGAGCATAGCCAGACCATATGATTTTGTAGGGATAACTTTCTAAGGCCATGTTATTTCGAAAGGACACGACTACCTTGTTGGTGTGGTCGAAGTATTACTATTTTTATGTCAATATTAGACTATTGTTTTGAATCTTTCGGATCTGAATATTCATGCCACAATAAACAATATTACATAGATAAATATGTTGGGTAGCATTCCACATCAAAAATTATGTTTTTATCATTTACCTACTCGAGGACGAGCAGGAATTAAGCTTGGGGATGTTGATACGTCTCCAACGTATCTATAATTTTTGATTATTCCATGCTATTATATTATCTGTTTTGGATGTTTTATATGCATTAATATGCCATTTTATATTATTTTTGGGACTAACCTGTTAATCTAGAGCCTAGTGACAGTTTCTGTTTTTTCCTTGTTTTTGAGTTTCGCTGATAAGGAATATTAAACGGAGTCCAAATGGAACAAAACCTCCGGGATGATTTTTTTCATGAATAAAAGGAAGCCAGGAGACTTGAGAACCAAGGCAGAGGACCTGCCACAGGGCCACAAGCCTTAGGCCCACGGCCAGGGGGTACCCCGCGCCGGGCAGGCTTGTGGGCCCCTCGCAACTCCCCTAACCCTAATCTTAGGCCTATAAATCACCAAATATTCCATCATTATCGGAACGAGCCACGAAAACACTTTTCCGCCACCAGAAGCCTCCGTTCCCGAGAGATCCAATCTTGGAGCCTTCTCTGGTAATCTGCCGAAGGGGGATTCGATCACGGAGGGCATCTACATCAACTCCATTGCCCCTCCAATGATGCGTGAGTAGTGCACCATAGACCTACGGGTCCATAGCTAGTAGATAGATGTCTTATTCTCTCTCTTTGCTTCTCAATACCATGTTCTTCATGATCTTCATTGAGATCTATCCAATGTAATACTGTTTTGTGGTGTGTTTGTCGAGATCCGATGAATTTGGAGTTTATGTTCAGATTATCCATGAATATTATTTGAGTCTTTCCTAAATTCTTATATGCATGATTTCGTATCTTTGCAAGTCTCTTCGAGTTATTGGTTTGGTGGCCAACTAGATTGGTAATTCTTGCAATAGGAGAAGTGCTTAGTTTTGGGTTCAATCTTGCGGTGTCCTCACCTAGTGAGAAAGTAGGGGTAGCGAGGCACGTATTGTATTGTTGCCATCAAGGGTAAAAAGATGGGGTTTTCATAATATTGCTTGAGTTTATCCCTCTACATCATGTCATCTTGCTTAATGTGTTACTCTGTTCTTCATGAACTTAATACTCTAGATGCACGCAGGAGTCGGTCGATGTGTGGAGTAATAGTAGTAGATGCAGAATCGTTTCGGTCTACTTGACACAGACATGATGCCTATATGCATAACCATTGCCTTGGATATCTTCATAATTATTCGCTTTTCTATCAATTGCTCGACAGTAATTTGTTCACATACCGTAATACTTGCCATCATGAGATAAGCCAAACCTATGGCCCCCGGGTCTATTTTCCATATTATATTTTCAGATCTAAAACCAAAAATACCAAAAATACTTGTTGCCCTATTTTTATTTTTAGTTTTACTTTCCGTTCAAGCATCCTATTATATCTATCTCTACTAGATCTCATCCTTGCAAATAACCGTGAATGGATTGACAATCCCTTTATAGCGTTGGGTGCAAGAGTTTGATTCTTTGTGCAGGTACATCTATTGGTGGCTCGCTTGTATCTCCTACTAGATTGATACCTTGGTTCTCAAAAACTGAGGGAAATACTTATCAACTTTGCTGCATCAAACCGTTCCTCTTCATGGGAAACCAACGCATGCTCGAGAAGTAGCAGTCGCGGTTCTCGCCGAGTTCGCCACCTACCGTGCCCAGACGGCGCAGAAGGACCAGGCTACCAGTGACCGGCTGGCGCATCTCGAGCAGTCCCCGAGAGTGTAGTCCTTCCTTTTTTTTCTTTTTTTTCAAGTGGGAGCGCGCCAACACAGCCACTGGGTGTAGTCCCCAAGACTCAGGCTGGCTGGGACGCAGGCGGGTCGAGTCTAACTGCGTTGCATCTTCGCTTTTGTTCTTCGCAGGTTGTTCACAACCGCCGGGTGACTGCGTACAATGCACTACTAGGCCTATATCGGGGGGCTAAGAGCCGGCTGGCCGCCATGTCCGCGGACCTGCGAGGTACGTGGAATTTCTAGCTTTCCAGTGGGGGCGCGTGAGCGCACCCACTGGGTGTAGTCCCTGGGATCCGGGTCGGCTGCTTTGCACGCGGGTTGGATCCTTATGTTTGCTTTCTTTCTGATGGGAGCGTCTTCGTGTTGCGAAGCCTCAGCTTTCGAGGCGGTCAGCCTCCGCCGCCAGGTGATACAACTTGGCGAGCAGCTAGACCTCCAGGCCACGTAGTGCGACCGGCTACGCCAAGTTGCCAATCGCGCGCAGGCAGAGAAGGACGAGCTCGAGGCGGCCCATCGACGTGAGTTGGAGGAGCGGGAAGCGGCCCATCGTGAGGCGTTGGGGGCTAATGACGCCTTGCTGGTGAAGGCGGCCACGGAGGCGAAGGCGGCACGGACCGAGCATGACCTCCAGATCCAGGAGTGCTCAGCCAGGGAGGCCGCACTGCAGAAGGAGGTGCACGCGGTGGACTAGCTTCTGCCTGGTAAGTTTTGCTATCTTGCTTGTCTTCGTGTGTTGGATTAGGGCCAGCGTTTCCTTTGTCACTCACCCTGCAACCCCTACCCTTAGGGCTCTTTCCGGGCACGCAGAAGGCCGCGGAAGTGGTCGTGGAGGCCCACCACGAGGATCAGCGGGCGTAGGAAATCCACATCGGCCAGCTTGCCACCTAGACCGTGGACGGCTGGAAGGTTGCCTCGCTAGCCGACTGGGACGGGGGAGCCGGCTCGGCCGACTGCTCGGCGGGAAGAGCCACGAGCCGGTCGAGCTGCCGCTTCTCCTCCGCGATTACCAAAGCCTCGGCCAGCCGGCTGCTGTCGCGCGCGCACTCCATCGACATCTTGTAGTCGCTGTTGATGGTGATTATGCCCTTCAGACCCGGCATCTTGAGCTTGAGGTAGGCGTAGTGGGTGACCGCCATGAATTTGACGAGAGCCGTACGGCCCAACAACGCGTGGTAGGGTCAAGGTCCACCACATCGAACCACACCGGCACGCGGAGGAAGTGGGTCTTATCGCCGAACAGAACATCGAGCCGGATCTTGCCTATGGGGGAGGAAGACTGCCCAGGCACGATGTCGTGGATAACCGTACGGCTTGGCTACAGGTTCTCCTATTTGAGCCCCAGCTTGAGTAGTGTGTCGCGGTAGATGATGTTGATGTTGCTGCCCTCGTCGATCAGCACCCGCGAGAAGCGGCAGGTGTGCCTCTCGGAGGCGATGGTAGGATCGAGGATGAGGCCAAAGATGCTCGGGTTCCACATCACCTGCGGGTGGTCCGTCCGGCTATAGGTGACCAGCTTCTCGGACAAGTGCATGAACCGGGGAACCGAGGGCACGGTGGCATTCACCTCGTGCCAGATCTGGCACTGCGCGTGTTTGTCTATCACCTCGCTGGTGAAGACGGCATAGGCCCCGTCTTGGTCGGGGAACTAGTCGTGCAGACGGCCGTCATGCGGGGCCGGAGCCGGTGCTGGCGCTGGTGCCTGAGCCGGAGCCGGTGCTCGGGGGAGGCGGAGGCGGGGGGTCCGGGAGGCCCTCGCCTCGGGCTAACTGCTGCGAGAAGCTGCACTACCAGAGCGTGTGCGTGGCCGGCTTGGCCCTAGAGTGCATTCTGCAGGGTGCGTCACGCATCTGCTCGAAGGTGAGCTTGGGCTGCTAGGCGGCCTTGCCGGTACGCTAACGCTAGCTGGAGGCCTGGGCAGCCGGTTGCTCTTCTTTGACAGTGGCGACCTGCCGACTCCCATAGCGGGGATCCGGCTGGTCGGTTTTGCGCTTGTTGTTCTGCTGCTGCTGGTTGTCGACAGGCGCCTATGGCGCGACAGGCGGCAGGGTCGTCTTGCCAGGCGTGGTGACCTTGATCCGCATCGCGGAGTCGGCCGTGACGTACTTGTCCGCCTTGGCCATGATATCCGCCAGGGTCGCCGGCTCGGAGCACATGAGCTTCTGTTTGAGGAGGGTGTCGTCGCGGCATCCCTCGATGAAGTACTGGATGTCCTGCACCTCGTGCACCCCCTCGTAGGAGTTGCGGAGCTTGGTCCACTAGGTGAGGTAGTCACGGAGGGCCACGTTTGGGCCCTGAACACACATGGCCAGCTCGCGTGGGCGGCCGGGCTGCTTGTAGGTGCCAGTGAAGTTGCAGATGAACACCTCTTCAAAGTCCGTCCAGGTGTTGATGCTGCCGGCCGGCAGGCTGTTAAGCCAGGTCCGGGCCAAGCTGATCAACATGAGGGGGACGTAGCGCACGGCTACGCGCTTGTTTCCCCTGGCTATGTCGACTGCGGTGGTGTAGTCGATCAGCCAGTCCTCCGGCTTGGCGTCACCATTGTACTTCGGGGTGTCGCGAGGGAGCGTGAAACCGGTTGGGAATGACTCATTGCGGATCCGGGGGCCGAAGCATGCCGGGCCGATCAGGCCCTCCTCCTCCAGGAGGGCCGACTACGCCAGCCAGTCGATGGGTCCAGGCATTGTTCTCACTCCGGGGGACGCGCGGGCCAAGGCTATCCGCGAGCTCGGGGCAAACCGGTGGGGCGGGCGAGTGCGCATGACGGTGTCCTGGATTAGGGGGTACTCACCATGTCGTCTCCCGGCCAGTGGGTCGGGCCGAGGACCCCCTGGACGATTCACTCATGGGCCAGTTCGGACAGCCCATCAGGCATAAAAGGGAGATTCCACAAGACTTGGCGCACAAGACAAGGACTCCTCTAAACCCTAGGCCTCTGATATTATATAAACCGGGGACAGGCTAGTCAATAGACGATCTCAGATTCATTACTATAATCTCGTGGTAGATACTTCTACTATGTACTATCCCCATATCAATACAATCGAAAGCAGGACGTAGGGTATTATTTTCTTGAGAGAGTCCGAACCTGGATAAAATCATGTGTCCATATTACCATCGCTCCAAGACGCCTAGCTTAGGACCCCTACTACGAGATATGTCGGATTTGACACCGATATTGATGCTTTCATTGAGAGACTGCTAGGTGATCGTAACGGTTCGATGGGATAATCAGGTGATATTTTCTCAGTTAGATTTGTTCCACGTAAATTATTTCTTTGCGAAATCATTGCTTCCGCATCGTTCTATTTTGTTTACAGTCAAATGACGGTGGCGCCCGCAACGTCGTGGTACATTGGATCCGGACTCTGCAGTCTGGCCGACGAGCGATCCAACCGAGGAGACCGTGTGGAGCAGTGCCGACAGTAAGATCTAATTTACGTGGACCAGGGAGATTGTATGGAAACCGTATGGTTGATGTGTGATCCGTTGTGAGATATAATTGGCTGTGGAAACCGTATGGTTGTTCGATGGCAGCACTCATCAGGGAGATTCTCTCCTTTCCTTTTTTTTCGTTTCTATTGGAAGTATCAAAAGTTACTGATGATCGGGTCATTAATTCCTGTTAAAGCATACACGTAGACAAGCACTAATGCATTGATGCTAGCTTGCAGCGCACATTATGATATCTGATGGATAAACGGTGTGTCTCATCCTTTGCTACTGTGAATCCTCCTGCGCCGATCCGATCTGACACCGCAGCAGCACGCGCGAGACGCTCAAAGTTACAAAGAGATCAGCCATTTTGACCATTACAAACAATTAGGTGCTATTTCTCCTATTAAAATTGTTCGTGCAGATTAATATTATCAAAGACATTTGTATTTGTAATTTGTCTAACTTTGTGCACAGGTTATTTGTACTGTCGGTTTACAGTCCGGATTTTGTTGTAGCCGATGACCTCCGGCCCGTGTCGACATCACCATGTTGTCGATTCTACCTCGGCACAGAGGCCATATTTGTTTTATTGTCTACCTTGCGGAAATTAACTCTGCAATGTATTTATTATTATTATTATTATTGGGCCTGTACTACTTTATGTTTGTGGGTAATCTATTTAGGGCAGGCCACGCTTTTACCTCGGCGTACCTTGGCGTGCCGCCCTATGCCGCTATCGCGTCATCAACCTACTCCGTGGACTTCAGCATCACCAGCCGACCAGCTTCATCACGTTAGCTAGACTTGGGGCTTCGCCTTGTCACGTCAACCATGCTGCATCGCCTCTTCATCAAGCCGAACTCTTTGTCCGGGCACCTCGGGACCGGCTTGGGGGCTGGGACCTTGACCCACTATAAGCTTGGCTTGCATCGTCAACATCAAGCACATTAACCAGCTAAGTCACTTTCATGCTCAAATTTTTAAATTTTTGTTCGGTTCGACCAAACATTATATTTATGTTAAATAAAAAAGTTTGTTTATTAAAAACACTTTCTTTTCCCATGATATCTGGAGGCATCGTTGTCACGCTGTCGAACTACTCTGTGTCCTCGGCTGGACCGTGGGCTTTGCCTAGCCACAGCAACCGTGTTACGTTGCCACTTATTGACCCGAGCTCTTCGCTCGGTTACCTCGGGCTTGGGGGCTGGGAACTCAGCCAGGCCGAGGACTACGTCTCCGTCCCTCCACAACCCTGGACCGCACCGAGCACATTAACCAGATAAGTCGTTTTTGTGCTTAGTTTTTTTTTTTGAAATTTTACTTGTTGTTCGGTTCAACCAAACATTGTAAATTTTGTTAAACAAAAAATCATTTGTTAAAAACAATTTCCTTTCACCAAAGTTAACTAGGGGCTCTTAAATTTATATGAGCCATTTTTTAATAAATGTGTTTTCTTCTTGGTCATTGCAAAGACTTTATCTACTACTCCTTTTTCCAAGCGCGAGTGTGTGGTCAATAGCCGGATAGCCTGGTTTCTTTCTAAAAGCCGCTCGAGTTTAGTTCGCTAAAACAGGCCTCGAAGAAACACTCCGCCTTCGGGATATGGAGGTTGAAGCTAAATGTTGACTCGCTTGGAGTCCGGAGATCGGATGTATCATGTTAAAACACGACCGAAGCACAAATCAAATTTTAGACCAATTTTGGATTGGTACAATTTTCTTTTGTCTAAACATAAAAAACTTTTGCATAAGTTTTTTTGATATTTCCGATCATAACTCTTGCAGTACAATGCCATATGCATTTTCACGCATTGGCAGTATTAAAGGGGGTCTATGGTTAGCACCAAACCCAACAAACACCGAGGTACTCCATGCAGTCCTCGGCAAAATGTCATCGGTATTTCGCATTTATATGCATTGATTTCAAGTTGTGTCTTTGGTCTATAACTGGATTGCCCGGCTCCTGTGCTTACCCCTTACGTTTCCGCTTTGTTCGGCTAAGGGGTAAAGGGAGAACCACTGCGATTGTCACTTCTAGTTTAGCTGGTTAAGTGCCTAGTTGGAGAAAGCTGAAAGCTGACTGTCACAACAAGCGCAAATCGGTCAACGAACCGTAGGCGGTGTTCAACCAAATATAGTCGATTGAGGTTATCCGAGTAAAACGAAGGGCCTTCCTTTATTGAAAAGGCCAAATTGTGGGTGGTTCGACCTCAAATAATCTGAGGAGTCGACGTATATCGGGGGCTATTAAGTTGCCCCCAAACATATGCTCCTTGACTAAGTGAAACTTATAAAGCTCAAATATCTGATTGCCTCGTTTCCGCTAACACAGCCGCCTCCGGGCACCAAGACGTTGGCTAAGGGTTGTCTTGTTACTGCGGAAACACCCTGCATAGCATCTACAAAGGGTAGAAGTCGACGATGAGCCACTCTCAAATGATAAACGGCATAAAGGAGTCAAAATAGCATATAGCATTAAAGAATTTATATTCAATATGCGAGTGCTACCTTCCGTAATCATCGTTACAAAGCCATAAATATGCATCAATTTGACTTAAGATTTTAGCCAAGCTGGGTTGCCTGGCTCCTGTGCTCACCCTCTACGTTCCCGATTGTTCGGCTAGGAGGTAAAGGGAGCACCTCTGTGATTGTTACTTATGGGTCATCCGAGTTAGTACCTCAGACTGGGTGAAGCCGAAAGCTAGCCATCTTAAGAATATAATTGGTCAGCAACGACGGAAGTGAAAATTTTGGGTCATTAAAGACTATAGAGTTCGGCAACATTCCCCTAACAAAATCCTCAATATTCTCCTCCCACATTGATCGGAGTTGAGGTTTCACGATCATGGTCAACATGACATCCTGGGAAAAGGAACTTATAAAGGAACTATTTTTCCCAGAAGATGTTTCTTACGTTAATAGTAATATAACATATCTCTCCACGTACCTTTGTTTATAAAACCATATGACCGGATTGCCTTGTTTGTCTTAAACCTTTGCCATTCTAAAGGCTTTATAAAGTACAAAAAACACTCCTCGCCTACTGGCCGAGGAGGTTGAACCCTATGGTCGGTCAACAAAGAATTGTACAATACGGATCCGAGCATTAATGATGTAAAGTACTTGGATACATAGAATCATTACAAATAAATTGTGTCGACCATAACAAAGTTTGTGTCAAACAAATATCGATCCTTAATTCAACCACCCATGCCTAAATTAAGGCTCGGGGGATACTGCATTACCTATTCAATGCAGCAAATCCAAAGTGCAATATGGTTTCCGAGGAGATTCGATCCTTAGGTTGGTCAGCCGCACCCAACCCGAGTCTCGGAAACTACTATGTACCGTGTTTACATCACTAATGTATGTCGTCGAGCAAGAACTTGATCCTCAGGTCGATTCTGCAAATCGACCTAAGTCTCAGGGGCTATTGGGATTAGTGGTTTTATTTCGATTATTATGTTTTCCTTTAGGTGCATCTCGGGTTATAGACCGACACACACCTTGAGGGCTACTGGCTATATATCTCGGCAGAGAATAAATTGCAGTGATCGGAAATAATATCCACAAAAAATCAACCCGCTATCGAGGTGGTGCACTATTTCTGAAGCAATCTGATGTAATGCTCGGATGCAGGTGGTTGGCTCAGTAGAGGGCATTGCCGTCATTAAGCTCGGCTGAACTCGTTCAACCTTCTCAAAGACCGAAGTAATATATGACACCTCGGGCGCCGACCAGCGTTGGAGCTCGGCCGCAAAAACACCTCGGAAGTAGTTCGGCATAAAGCTCGGGCACAAGTGGCTGGCTCCATAGAGAGCTTTTCCGACAATAATTTTGGATGAATGCCTTCAATTTTTTAAGGTCCAAGGTAGTTTATGATACCTTGGATGTTGATCATCATTGGAGCTCGAATGCAGTCCGGCGTTAGAGCTCGCAAGAAGTCCGACATAAAGCTCAAGATTGGAGACACCTCGGAAGCAGTGGGGCATAAAGCTCGGATGCGAATGGATGGCTCCATAAAAGATTATTTCTGGCATTATGATCGGATAAACTCTTCAACTTTTTCAAGACCGAGGTAATCTATGACACCTCATATGCAGCTCGGCATTGGAGCTTGGCTGCAAAAAGACACCTCAGATACAGTTCGGTGTTGGAGTTCAGACGCAAGAGGACACCGCCGCACAGGAAACACTTCAAACCTGAGGTGTGGCGTAAAAAAATACAAGGCATCGATAAAGGCCGAGAACTTAAAGGGGATCCTCGGATGCCCGACGTGTGAACTCTTTGGATTCACCTCGTCGATCCTCAAGATCATACATGGGAAGATTTGTTGAACCAGTTTTCAAGACCGACGACCGAAGACAAAGAACTATTCGGAAGAGCCGAGGAGTGTACCTGATACGTCCATTTTGTATCATGCTTTTATATTGATATTTATTGCATTATGGGCTATTATTACACGTTATGGTACAATACTTATGCCTTTTCTCTCTTATTTTACAAGGTTTACATGAAGAGGGAGAATGCCGGCAGCTAGAATTCTCGACTGGAAAAGGAGCAAATATGAGATACCTATTCTGCAAAACTCCAAAAGTCCTGAAAATTTACGGAGAATATTTTTGGATTTAATAAAAAATACTGGTGTAAGAATAAACCAGAGGGGGCCACCTGCAGGCCACAAGCCTGCTAGGCACGGGCACCCCCTGGCCGCGCCTAGCAAGCATGTGGGGCCCTTGTGGCTCCCCCGACGCCCATCTTCTCCTATATGAAGCGTTTTGATCTGGAAAAAATCAGGAGAGAGCTTTCGGGACGAAGCGCCACCGTCTCGAGGCGGAACTTGGACAGAACCAATCTAGAGCTCCGGTAGAGTTGTTCTGTCAGGGAAACTTCCCTCCCGGAGGGGGAAATCGAAGCCATTGTCATCACCAATGATCCTCTCATCAAGAGGGGGTAAATCTCCATCAACATCTTCACCAGCACCATCTCCTCTCCAAACCCTAGTTCATCTCTTGTATCCGATCTTTATCTCAACACCTCACATTGGTACCTGTGGGTTTCTAGTAGTGTTGATTACTCCTTGTAGTTGATGCTAGTTGGTTTAGTTGGTGGAAGATCATATGTTCAGATCCTTAATGATAATTAATACTCCTCTAATCTTGAACATGAACATGCTTTGTGAGTAGTTACGTTTGTTCCTGAGGACATGGAATAAGTCTTGTTATAAGTAATCATGTGAATTTGGTATTCGTTCGATAGTTTGATGAGATGTATGTTGTCTCTCCTCTAGTGGTGTATTTGAACATCGACTACATAAGACTTCACCATTATTTGGGCCTAGGGGAAGGCATTGAGAAGTAATAAGTAGATGATGGGTTGCTAGAGTGACAGAAGCTTAAACCCTAGTTTATGCGTTGCTTCGTAAGGGGCTGATTTGGATCCACATGTTTCATGCTATGGTTAGATTTATCTTAATTCTTCTTTCGTAGTTGCGGATGCTTGCGATAGGGGTTAATCATAAGTGGGAGGTTTTTCCAAGTAAGGGAAGCACCCAAGCACCTGTCCACCCACATATCAAATTATCAAAGTAACGAACGTGAATCAAATGAGCATGATGATAACTACCTTGACAAAAATTCTCATGTGTCCTCGGAAAGCCACTACACCACAACACTACATCCTCAACAAACATGTCGGTAGGGAAAACAACATCCACCGATAGAATATCGGTCGGAAAAGACTATTGCCGACCGACCTTGTCTGTTGGGGAAAGTACAGACGGGAAAGCCTTTTCCCGACCGACTGTTTGACAGCTATTGAAAGCATTCCCGACCGACTTTCTGCTGGCCTTGCTACGAACCTTTCCCAACCGATTGTCTGATGATAAACTTTCCCGACCGACTATTTGATGGTAGTTTCTTTGCCGACTGACTTTCTGTTGGCCCTGCCATGAACCTTTCCCGACCAACAGTCCAACAGTAGTACATTTCCCGACCGACTTTCTCTCGGCCCTGCCATAAACCTTTCCCGACCAACTGTAGGACGTTGTTATCTTTTGCCAACCAACAGTTCGATAGCATTTTGTTAGCCGAGCAAGCTTGTGCCTTTCCAAACAATATCAATCAAGTTGCATATCTCATTACAACACAATATCAATCAAGTTACATTAACTTGCATGTACTCCAAAAATATTAAACCAAAACCAAAGAAGAATATTCTTATAGATAAAATTAACTAACTGAAAGGAGGAAACGTTTATGTTTCAACCACTGAGACACTTGATTGGTTTACAAAAAGATAGATGCATGTACGACGATTCATTGTTTGCTCCATTAAACGAACTGCCCAGTTGACAAGACACCATATAGGTTTACAAAATGATAACCAAAAGACACATTGTTTTTGCTCCATTACACAAAATGTCTAGCTAACGCAAACTGCCATCTTCATGCTTCCTTCCTGGTCCTCTTGTATGTCATTCCTACAAAGGATAAAAGGGTCACCGGTGAATTAATGCATTAATAGAGATAATGGCAAAAATAATAATTGTATAAAGCATCAATGGAAAAAAACAAATTGGGATTCTAGTATTATAAAAACAGGGCATGTTCTAATTAGAATATGTGATGTGTTACACATAATAAAGCATCAATGCCACACCGACCCACCATATAGCATGTATCAATCTCCTCAATCCGCAGACAAGTATATTAAACGGAAAAGGAGCATATGCATCATCTGGCCACAAGGCAACAATTTAGCATGTCCAGACACCCAATTATTGGGAGCAACACATTCACGAACGGACACACGAAAGTCATTTTTGAAGAAAAGACTGCACCAATTTTCTTTCTTTTTCTTCTCTGGGGTGGAAAACACCGAACTTTGCTGCACTAGACGGCAATACATTAGGCAAAATGATTACTATCTAATACACAGGTAGGAGTTTCAATGATGAGTGCAGCATTGCCTGGAAAAAGCATCCTCAAAAACCCACGTACATCAGGAGGTTATACATACTTTCGCTATGTTAGAAATGAATTTCAAGGAGAAGAATCTATTCGCAATCATTTCTAAATGTAGTACTAAGCACATGAGGACTTGGCAAAATACCAAACAAAAAGCATCTGAACTTACGCTACACCTGACTATTATATTCATAAAAGCATCGGAGAAAAGCATCTGTACTTCAGTGCCACAAATTAGATTAAATTGATGACCATCCTCTGATCTCACTGCACTAAGCACTAGCAACTCAGGCTGCAAGTGGATGCCCATCATCAAAGGCATGCAATCAGAAAATGCAACCATAAGGTATTTATCCGGTCATATGGGAAACTAGTTAAGAGGAGCAGGTATAACATGGACTAGGGTACGTATGCATCAGCAGTTGCCCAAATTAGCGTTCTAAGATTTAAAAAGAACAATGAGTTAATTCCAAGTCTTAGTCAAAGGGAATATCAGCTAACCGACCAGGTGTTCCTCTAGTTTTCAGTTATCCACGCTCAGAATGCTACATGCAATGGCGATGTACCAAAAAACAGAAGACTAGTATGTTTGAAGTTGGGTCAGAAAACTGAACTTCGAATATGTACTGGTGAATGTATAGATTCCGATCGCAAAAAAGAAATACCGGATAAATACCTTACTCATCGATAGGAGCAGCAGATCATCCGATGTTTGCATAATGCACCGGTAATCCCGTCGGGAGCTCGTGAGTAGCGGGAAGCAGGAATCGTTGTGCACAAATGCCCTCAAAGTATAAAGAAAAAGAAAAGGGCTAATTGTAATCTTGGAGCTATTTAGTCCATAGCAGGGTTAAATAAGCTAAAGTTCTTGTTCTCAGAGCATGAAGATTAAATATACTCTTATATTTGTGAGAATTCTACAATGCTCAACTAAAAGGCTGAACCATTAGTATGATTATCTTATCTCGTTATTAGACTGCAGAAAAATGTTCCATTGATCTATTGCTTGAATCTGAATGTCTAACCGTGTCATTCTCTCTTGCTAAAAATACTGAGATGCAATTGTTTTGAACTAGCAGTCCCTTCCCCTACCTCTCATAAACTATATACAAGAGTGGATCAGGTATACACGGGGGGTGGGGCGAACAGGTGAACGATTAAAAAGAAAGGAAATGTGTAACCAGTTCATGAAAATAAATTTTAGAAAACTCCAACCCAATGATGAATCTTACCTAGGGATGTGTGTTGCGATTAACTGATCTCCATAAAAATAACAAGAATAATAGCAGTCAACTTAAGAGATCCTAGTGCAACCTAGGATGCCTACTTTCGACACCATGGATGCTTTGACAAGAAGATGTCATATTTCCTCAAGTTGTACAGGCACACACCATGCTGACACCAAGGTGCAGTGTACAAATTTCAAGCAAAATTATCACAAGTAGCCTCATTATACATCAAACAATACAAGTCAAGTAGAGAAAATTATCACTAGTCACTACAACATCATACATCAAAAATACAGATTTCGAGAAAACTATCAGTAACAGAAATCCATTTTGTAGCCTTGAGATAATTGAGTTGGAGAAAGCCCTATACCTCAGCTTTTAATTCTTTCATGTCACTATTAGAATTTCAAGAAAACAGAGTGAGAATGGAATGATATTCAAGTTAATCAAACCAACTAATATAATGGAAAACAATGCCATATGGTGTTCATTCAAATATAACATCATGATTACGACAATGCATACCTTAGACATTGTCTTCGGTGGGCCAGACAATTGTACTAGGAGAAGAGTGAGATAATCAAGCCACAATACTGTTGGCGAACGTTGCATGAAAAACAAAAAATTTCCTACGTTCACGCAAGACCTATCCATGGTGATGAGCATCTACGAGAGGGAGAGTGGATCTACATACCCATGTAGATCGCTAAGCGGGAAACGTTAAGAAACGCGGTTGATGTAGTCGAACGTCTTCGCGGTCCAAATCGCCGAGCGCCCCGCGATCCAATCACGATCCGTCCCGATCTAGCACCGAACGGACGACACCTCCGCGTTAAGCACACGTACGGCTTGATGATGATCTCCGCCTTCTTGATCCAGCAAGAGGGGGTGGAGAGGTGGAAGAGTTCTCCGGCAGTGTGACGGCGCTCCGGCGATGGTGGTGGAGCTGTTCCGGCAGGGCTTCGCCTAAGCACTGCAGAGAACCGATCTAGAGGAGAAACTATGCACTAGAGGAGAGGGCAGCACATGGCAGAAAATTCTGTGCAAAAACCCTCAAAACCACTAGTATATATAGGAGGAGGGGAGGAGGAGGCTTGGCCCTCAAGGGGTCAGACCTAGGCTTCGGCCGAACCAAGGAGGGAGGAGTCCTCCTCCTCCACTCCTAGTAGGATTAGGACTCCTTCCTTATTTGATACTTTTTGCCTTTTTCCACCTTTTTCCTTTTGGGCTTTTCTTTCCAGCCACATGGGCCTTGTGTGGGACTTCCACCAGCCCACTAAGGGCTGGTATTCACCTTCCCACAGCCCATGTAGCCTCTTGGGTCGAAGTACCCCTCCTGATGGTCCCCCGATACACTATCGGCACTCTCGGTACACTACCCATGAGCCCGAAACTTTTTCGGCGACCAAAACAGGACTTCCTATATATCAATCTTTACCTCCGGACCATTCCGGAGATCCTCGTGATGTCCAGGATCTCATCCGGGACTCCGGACAACCTTCGGTCACCACCATGCATAACTCTATACTACCGAAACGTCACCAAACCTTAAGTGTGCAGAACCTGCGGGTTCGAGAACTATGTAGACATGACCGAGACACCTCTACGGTCAATAACCAATAGCGTGACCTGGATGCCCATATTGGTTCCTACATATTCTACGAAGATCTTTATCGGTCGAACCTCTATGTCAAGGATTCAGTTAATCCCGTATGATGTTCCCTTTGTTCTTCGGTATGTTACTTGCCCGAGATTTGATCGTCGGTATCTCCATACCTAGTTCAACCTCGTTACGGCAAGTCTCTTTATTCATTCCGTAATACAAGATCCCGTGGCTAACACTTGGTCACATTGCTTGCAAGGCTTATTGTGATGTTGTATTACCGAGTGGGCCCTGAGATACCTCTCCGTCACACGGAGTAACAAATCCCAGTCTTGATCCATGCCAACCCAACAGACACCCTCGGAGATACCTATAATGCACCTTTATAGTTACCCAGTTACGTTGCGACATTTGATACACACAAGGCACTCCTCCGGTGTCCGTGAGTTGCATGATCTCATGGTCATAGGAACATATACTTGACATGCAGAAAACAGTAGCAATAAACTGACACGATCATATGGTACGTTTGTAGTTTGGGTCTTGTCCATCACATCATTCTTCTAATGATGTGATCCTATTATCAAATGACATCACATGTCAATGGCTAGGTAACCTTGACCATCTTTGATTAACGAGCTAGTTCACTAAAGGCATACTAGGGACCAAGTGTTGTCTATTTACCCACACATGTAATGTGTTTCCAATCAATACAAATATAGCATGGATAATAAAAAATTATCATGAACAAGGAAATATAATAATAAACACTTTATTTATTGCCTCTAGGGCATATTTCCAACAGTCTCCCACTTGCACTAGAGTCAGTAATCTAGTTCACATCACTATGTGATTTACATTGTAATGAATCGAACACCCATGCAGTTCTGGTGTTGATCATGTTTAGCCCTTGGAAGAGGTTTAGTCAACGGGTCTGCAACATTCAGATCCGTGTGCACTTTGCAAATATTTATGTCCTTCTCCTTGATGTAATCGCGGATGGAGTTGAAGCGTCGCTTTATGTGTCTGGTCCTCTTGTGAAACCTTGGTTCCTTGGCCAGAGCAATGGCACCAGTGTTGTCACAGAACATGTTCATTGGATTCAGTGCATTGGGCACTACTCCAAGATCTGTCATGAACTACTTCATCCAGACACCTTCCTTCGCCGCCTCTGAGGCTGCGATGTACTCCGCTTCACATGTAGAATCGGCTATCACGCTTTGCTTGGAACTGCACCAACTTACCGCTCCCCCGTTGAGAATAAATACATATCCGGTTTGTGACTTAGAGTCATCCGGATCAGTGTCAAAGCTTGCATCGACGTAACCCTTTACGATGAGCTCTTCATCACCTCCATAAACGAGAAACATTTCCTTAGTCCTGTTCAGGTACTTAAGAATATTCTTGACCGCCGCCCAGTGCTCCATTCTAGGATCACTTTGAAACCTTCCGGCCATACTTATGGCAAGGCTGACATCGGGTCTTGTGCACAACATTGCATACATGATAGAGCCTATGGTTGAAGCATAGTGGATGACACTCATCTTTTCTCTATCTTCTGCAGTCACTGGGCATTGAGTCTTACTCAACTTCACACCTTGTAACATAGGCAAGAACCCCTTCTTGGCCTGATCCATTTTGAACTTCTTCAAAACTTTATCAAGGTATGTGCTCTGTGAAAGTGCTATTAAGCGTCTCGATCTATCTCTATAGATCTTAATGCCTAATATGAAAGCAGCTTCTCCTAGGTCCTTCGTTGAAAAACTCTTGTTCAAATATTCCTTCACGCTTTCCAGCATTTCTATATTGTTTCCAATTAGCAATATGTCATCCACATATAATATTAGAAACACTATAGAGCTCCCACTCACTTTCTTGTAAATACAAGCTTCTCCATAAACTTGTATAAACTCAAACGCTTTGATCACCTCATCAAAGCGCTTATTCCAACTCCGAGATGCTTGCACCAGCCCATAAATGGATCGCTGGAGTTTGCAAACTTTGTCAGCATTCTCTGGATCGACAAAACCTTCTGGTTGCATCATATACAACTCTTCCTCAAGAAAACCATTGAGGAACGCTGTTTTGACATCCATCTGCCAAATTTCATAGTCAAAATAAGCAGCTATTGCTAACATGATTCTGACGAACTTAAGCATCGCTACGGGTGAGAAGGTCTCGTCGTAGTCAACTCCTTGAACTTGTGAAAAACCCTTTGCCACAAGTCGAGCTTTATAGACGGTGACATTACCGTCCGTGTCCATCTTCTTCTTAAAGATCCATTTGTTCTGAATGGCCTTTCGCCCTTCAGGTAATACTTCCAAAGTCCACACTTTGTTTTCATACATGGATCCCATCTCAGATTTCATGGCCTCTAACCATTTCTCGGAATTCGGGCCCATCACTGCTCCTCCATAGCTCGTAGGTTCATTGTTATCCAACAACATGACCTCCAAGACAGGGTTGTCGTACCACTCAGGAGTACTACGTGCCCTTGTCGACCTACGAGGTTCAATAGTAGCTTGATCTGAAGCTTCATGATCATCATCATTAACTTCCTCTTCTACCGTCGTAGGTTCCATAGAAACATCTTTTTGCGCTGCGCTACTTTCTGGTTGAAGTAAAGGTTCAATGACCTCATCAAGCTCTATTTTCCTCCCACTCAATTCTTTCGAGAGAAACTCTTTCTCAAGAAATGTTCCGTTCTTAGCGACAAACACTTTGCCTTCGAATCTGAGATAGAAGGTATACACTACTGTCTCTTTCGAGTATCCTATGAAGACGCATTTCTCCGCTTTGGGTTCCAGCTTTTCAGGCTGAAGCTTTTTGACATAAGCATCACATCCCCAAACTTTAAGAAACGACAACTTTGGCCTCTTGCCAAACCATAGTTCATATGGTGTCGTCTCAACGGATTTTGATGGTGCCCTATTTAAAGTGAATGCAGTTGTCTCTAATGCATAACCCCAAAACGATAGTGGAAAATCAGCAAGAGACATCATAGATCGCACCATATCTAATAAGGTTCGAATACGACGTTCGGATACACCATTACGCTGTGGTGTTTCGGGTGGTGTCAACTGTGAAGCAATTCCATACTGTCTTAAGTGACTGGCAAACTCATAACTTAGATATTCACCTCCTCGATCAGATCGCAAAAATTTAATCTTCTTGTTACGATGATTCTCAACTTCACTCTGAAATTGCTTGAACTTTTCAAACGTTTAAGACTTGTGTTTCATTAAGTAAATATACCCATATCTACTTAAGTCATCAGTGAAGGTGAGAAAATAACGATATCCACCACGCGCTATAACATTCATTGGATCGCACACATCAATATGTATGATTTCCAATAAGTCAATTGCCCGTTTCATTGTTCCAGAGAAGGGCGTTTTAGTCATCTTGCCCATGAGGCATGGTTCACATGTGTCAAGTGATTCAAAATCAAGGGACTCCAAAAGCCCATCAGTATGGAGCTTCCTCGTGCGTTTTACACCAATATGACCTAAACGGCAGTGCCACAAGAAAGTGGTACTATCATTATCAACTCTACATCTTTTGGCATCAATGTTATGAACATGTGTATCATCACTATCAAGATTCAACATGAATAAACCCCTCACATTGGGTGCATGACCATAAAATATATTACTCATATAAATAGAACAACCATTATTCTCTGATTTAAATGTGTAACCATCTCGCAATAAACAAGATCTAGATATAATGTTCATGCTTAACGCAGGCACTAAATAACAATTATTCAGGTTCATCACTAATCCCGATGGTAATCGAAGAGAGAGCGTGCCGACGGCGATCACATCAACCTTCGAACCATTTCCCACGCGCATCGTCACTTTGTCCTTTGTCAGCCTTCGTTTATTCCGTAGTTCCTGTTTTGGGTTGCAAATGTGAGCAACCGAACCGGTATCAAATACCCAGGCACTACAACGAGAGCTAGTAAGGTACACATCAACAACATGTATATCATATATACCTTGTTTGTCGTTGGCCGCCTTCTTGTCAGCCAGGTACTTGGGGCAGTTCCGCTTCCAGTGACTAGTTCCCTTGCAATGAAAGCACTCGGTTTCTGGTTTGGGTCTATGCTTAGGCTTCTTTACAGGAGTAGCAACTGCTTTGCCATCCTTCTTGGTTTTATCCTTCTTGCCCTCGCCCTTGCCCTTGCCATTCTTCTTGAAACTAGTGGTTTTATTGACCATCAACACTTGATGTTCTTTCTAGATTTCAGACTCAGCGACTTTTAGCATCGCAAACAGCTCGGCGGCTGACTTGTTCATCTCGTGCATGTTATAGTTCATCACAAAGCTCTTGTAACTAGGTGGCAGTGATTGAAGAACTCTGTCAGTGATCGCCTCTGGCGGAAGGGCAATTCCCAACTCTGCCAGACGAATCAAGTACCCAGACATTCTGAGTATATGTTCACTAATAGACCCATTCTCCTCCATTTTGCAAGCATAGAACTTATCGGAGGTCTCATATCTCGATCCGAGCATTCTTCTGAAAGATGAACTTCAACTCCTGGAACATCTCATATGCTCCATGACGTTCAAAACATCTTTGAAGTCCCGGTTCTAAGCCATACAATATTGCACACTGAACTATTGAGTAATCTTCGGAACGTGCATCAAGGACATATGATTTCTGGGAAGCCGTGAGGATAATCCTCAGATTACGGGCCCAGTCAACAAAGTTACTTCCATCATCTTTCAACTTAGCTTTCTCTAGGAACGCATTATAATTCAGGGGTGCAACTGCGCGAGCCATTGATCTACAACATAAATATGCAAAGGTTTTAGACTATTGTTCAAGATAATGAGTTTAGTTAATCAAATTACTAAAGCTCCCACTCAAATTGACATCCCTCAGGTCATCTGAGTGTCACATGATCCAAATTCACCAACTCAAGTCCGATCATCACGTGAGTTGAGGTGGTTTCAATGGTGAACATCATTATGTTGATCATATCTACTATATGACTCATGTTTGACCTTTTGGTCTCTTGCGTTCTGAGGCCATGTCTGTACATGCTAGTCTCGTCAAGTTTAACCCGAGTGTTCTGCATGTGCAACGGTGGCTTGCACCCGTTGTATGTGAACGTAGAGTCTATC
The DNA here is from genome assembly GCA_022496015.1 of Hordeum marinum. Taxonomy (NCBI): domain Eukaryota; kingdom Viridiplantae; phylum Streptophyta; class Magnoliopsida; order Poales; family Poaceae; genus Hordeum; species Hordeum marinum. Next base: position 397,026,666 of record CM039674.1, read on the forward strand.
ACACCCGGTCATCACGTGGTGTCTCGACACGACGAACTTTTGCAACGGTGCACACTCGGGGAGAACACAATTCATCTTGAAATTTAAGTGAGGGATCACCTTATAATGCTACCGTCGTCCTAAGAAAAACAAGGTGCATAAAAGGATTAACATCACATGCAAATCATAAGTGACATGATATGGCCATGAACTTGTGCTTTTGATCTCCATCTTGAAAGCACCGGCATTATCTTCATCGTCACCGGCACGACACCATGATCTCCATCAACGTGTCGCCATCGGGGTTGTCTCGCCCATCATGCTTCTACTACTATTTCTACCGTTTAGCGATAAAGTAAAGCATTACATAGCGCTTAATGATTGACACGCAGGTCATACAATAATTAAAGACAACCCAATGGCTCCTGTCGATTGCCGTACTCATCGACATGCAAGTCGTGATATTCTATACAACACATGATCATCTCATACATCACATATGTCTCATCATGTAATTGGCCATATCACATCACAACATACCCTGCAAAAACAAGTTAGACGTCCTCTAACTGTTGTTGCATGTTTTACGTGGCTGTTACGGGTATCTAGCAAGAACAATTCTCACCTATGCATAAACCACAACGGTGATACATAAGTTGATTTTCAACCTTCTCAAGGACCGCCTTAGTCGAATTCGATCCAACTAAAGTAGGAGAAACAGACACCCGCCAGCCATCTTTGTGCAACAAAGTTACACGTCAGTCGATGGAACCTGTCTCTCGTAAGCGTACGAGTAATGTTGGTCCAGGACGCTTCATCCCACAATACCATTGATCCAAAACACAACCAAGGGAGGAAGCAATCTAAGCATCAACGCCCACAAACTCTTTGTGTTCTACTCGAGATATCATCTACACATAGACCTACCACATGATGCCACTGTTGGGGAACGTTGCATGGGAAACAAAAAAATTCCTACGTTCACGCAAGACCTATCCATGGTCATGAGCATCTACGAGAGGGAGAGAGAATCTAAATACCCTTGTAGATTTCTAAGAGGGAAGCGTTAAGAAACACAGTTGATGTTGTCGAACGTCTTCGCGATCCAAATCGCCGAGCGTCCCGCGATCCAATCACGATCCGTCCCGATCTAGCACCGAACGAACGGCACCTCCACGTTAAGCACACGTACGGCTTGATGATGATCTCCGCCCTCTTGATCCAGCAAGAGGGGGCGGAGAGGTGGAAGAGTTCTCCAGCAGCGTGACTGCGCTCCGGCGATGGTGGTGGAGCTGTTCCGGCAGGGCTTCGCCTAAGCACTGTAGAAAACCGATCTAGAGGAGAAACTATGCACTAGATGAGAGGGAGCACGTGGCAGAAAATTCTGTGCGAAAACCCTCAAAACCACTAGTATATATAGGAGGAGGGGAGGAGGAGGCTTGGCCCTCAAGGGGTCAGACCTAGGCTTTGGCCGAACCAAGGAGGGAGGAGTCCTCCTCCTCCACTCCTAGTAGGATTAGGACTCCTTCCTTATTTGATACTTGTTGCCTTTTTCCACCTTTTTCCTTTTGGGCTTTTCTTTCCAGCCGCATGGGCCTTGTGTGGGACTTCCACCAGCCCACTAAGGGCTGGTATTCACCTTCCCACATCCCATGTAGCCTCTTGGGTCGAAATACCCCTCCTGATGGTCCCCCGATACACTATCGGCACTCTCGGTACACTACCCATGAGCCCGAAACTTTTTCGGCGACCAAAACAGGACTTCCTATATATCAATCTTTACCTCCGGACCATTCCGGAGGTCCTCATGATGTCCGGGATCTCATCCGGGACTCCGGACAACCTTCGGTCACCACCATGCATAACTCTATACTACCGAAACGTCACCAAACCTTAAGTGTGCAGACCCTGCGGGTTCGAGAACTATGTAGACATGACCGAGACACATCTATGGTCAATAACCAATAGCGGGATCTGGATGCCCATATTGGTTCCTACATATTCTACGAAGATCTTTATCGATCGAACCTCTATGTCAAGGATTCAGTTAATCTCGTATGATGTTCCCTTTGTTCTTCGGTATGTTACTTGCCCGAGATTCGATCGTCGGTATCTCCATACCTAGTTCAACCTCGTTACCGGCAAGTCTCTTTACTCGTTCCGTAATACAAGATCCCGTGGCTAAAACTTAGTCACATTGCTTGCAAGGCTTATTGTTATGTTGTATTACCAAGTGGGCCCTCAGATACCTCTCCGTCACACGGAGTAACAAATCCCAGTCTTGATCCATGCCAACCCAACAGACACCCTCCGAGATACCTGTAATGCACGTTTATAGTTACCCAGTTATGTTGCGACGTTTGATACACACAAGGCACTCCTCCGGTGTCCGTGAGTTGCATGATCTCATGGTCATAGGAACATATACTTGACATGCAGAAAACAGTAGCAATAAACTGACACGATCATATTCTACGTTTGTAGTTTGGGTCTTGTCCAATACATCATTCTTCTAATGATGTGATCCCATTATCAAATGACATCACATGTCAATGGCTAAGAAACCTTGACCATCTTTGATTAACGAGCTAGTTCACTAGAGGCATACTAGGGACCAAGTGTTGTCTATTTACCCACACATGTAATGTGTTTCCAATCAATACAATTATAGCATGGATAATAAACAATTATCATGAACAAGGAAATATAATAATAAACACTTTATTTATTTCCTCTAGGGAATATTTCCAACAAATACCTCCTATAATTACCAACGATTAAAAAACTTAACACAAATCCTCTTGAAAGTCAAATTACATCCTTCGAAGTTACAACATTGCCAAAGGATCTCGAGTTCTAGTAAATGTTTGCCACAAAAAAACTCAACAAATAATCATTTTTTTCAGCTTGAGAATCATAATCTTTCATCTCAAAGATGTGAGCTAGGCAGGTTAAGAGATGTCTAAGGCAACCTTTAATTCAGTCATTGTGAAGGCACTTGTTCAAAGTAGTTACAGCAGAAAATGAGCATGCTATAAGTCGAATAACTACTCCCTCCGTCCCATAATATAAGAGCGTTCTTGCCACTACACCAGTGCCAAAACCGCTCTTGTATTATGGGTTGCATGGAGTAATAGTTTGCTGGCCACCGAACAGAAATCCATGGTCCATTTTTTTTCTACCAGGTGAAATTATGGTCCTTAGCTTAGCTAGCCAGAGAGCACCTCATGAGTATGTAGAACTTGGATGATCTACACGAACATAATTGTTTTGTAATTTGGACCTGCAACAGAAGGAGATATAATCATTTCACTATACTAACCAGTAGAAGGACATCCTAATCAACTACAAGGAGTAATCAACACTACTAGCAACCCACAGGTACCAATCTGAGGTTTTGAGACAAAGATCGGATACAAGAGATGAACTAGGGTTTGGAGAGGAGATGGTGCTGATGGAGATGTTGATGGAGATTGACCCCCTCTCGATGAGAGGATCATTGGTGACGATGATGGTTTTGATTTTCCCCTCCGAGAGGGAAGTTTCTCCGACAGGATCGCCCTGCCGGAGCTCTAGATTGGTTCTGCCCAAGTTCCGCCCGAGACGGCGGCGCTTCATCCCGAAAGCTCTGTTATGATTTTTTTCCAGGACGAAACCCTCAATATAGCAGAAGATGGGCGTCGGAGGGCTGCTAGGTGGGCCACAAGCCCCAAGGGCGTGCCCAAGGGGGTAGGGCGCGCCCTGCAGGCTTGTGGCTGCCTGGTGGGGCCCCTGATGTGTTTCTTTATCCCAATATTTTTTATATATTCCAAAATAATTCTCTGTAGATTTTCAAGATTTTTGGAGTTGCGCAGAATAAGTATCTCAGATTTGCTCCTTTTTCAGTCCAGAACTCCAGCTGCCGGCATTCTCCCTCTTCATGTAAACCTTGTAAAATAAGAGAGAAAAGGCATACGTGTTGTACCAAAATGTGTAATAACAGCCCGTAATGCAATAAATATCAATATAAAATCATGATGCAAAATGGACGTATCAACTCCCCCAAGCTTAGACCTCGCTTGTCCTCAAGCGAAAGCCGAAATCGATAAATATGCCCACATGTTTAGAGATAGAGGTGTCTATAAAATAAAATACGGACATGAAGGCATCATGATCGTCTTTAGAACATAAACATATATTGACATATAACTTCTTATGCTAAAGTAATAATTCATTCACAATGGCAAAGTAGGAATCAAGAACTCTATAGAGAACCGACAAACTATGATCTCAGTCATTGAAGCAATTCCAATTTATCATAACGTAGGAAAGAGTCAATATAAGGGCTTGTAAAGCAAAGTCACATACTCAATCATATTTTACTCTTTCACAATTTCTAACACTCACGAGGTACCTATGAGTTCAAAGTTTCAATTGGACACAGAGAAAGATAGGGGCTTATAGTGTTGCCTCCCAACTATTTACCTCAAGGGTAATGTAAATAGTAATGACTCATGCTCGTCCACTTCCGAGTGGATATATGTGCCTAGATCGTTCCCCAACACATGACACTTGCCAGAAAATAAAGGTGAAAATAGAGAAGGTGATGGAAATTATCACGAATCTTGCATAAAGTTAAGAACTAGAAAATAAAATTAACAGATAGGCCCTTCGCAGAGGGAAGTAGAGGTTGTCATGCACTTTTATAGTTGGATGCATAATCTCTTAATGCAAAAGAACGTCACTTTATATTGACCCTTGTGATAGAGAACTTTATTATCCAGTCCGTCACTTTTATTTCTTCCCTATCACAAGTTCGTATAAAGTTTATTTTCCTCACATTAATATATCACACATATTTAGAGAAAAAAAATTATTGCTTGCACCGATGACAACTTACTTGAAGGATCTTATTCTGTCCTTAGGTAGGTATGGTGGACTCTCGTGGCAAAACTGGGTTAAGGGTGTTCGGATGCACAAGTAGTATCTCTACTTGGTGCGGAGGTTTTGGCTGATATTAGGTGGAAGCAAGCGACCCATGTTGAGGGATCCATAACAATATAGCTTCTATTCGAAAATAAGAAAACATAAATCATTATGTTGTCTTCCTTGTCCGACATCAACTTCTTAACATATAATATTTAAATGAGTGCTCACAATCATAGAAGATGTCCAAGATAATATATTTATATGTGAACCTCTCTTTCTTTATTACTTCCTTTTAATTGGCCCAATGACCAACACCTATGTTTGTCAACCCACAACAGGTTTAAATAGACATATTTCTTATATGTGAAGTCATCACTCCCCATAAGAATATCATATGTACTCTTTGCTTTTATTCTATACTTCTTTCTACTTCATCTTTCTCAAGATCAAGATCATGCCAAACAAGCAAAAGCCCTCAACTCAAAAGAAATTTTTATTATATAACTCACGGACTTGCTTACATAGGAGGAATCAAAAAGCAAAGACTCGAAACTAGATCACACGAGAACTTTATTCTACTAGATCAAGATATAACCAAAAGGATCAAACTAAGGAAAGATGATAAAAATAAAAATGAAAATAAAAATGAAAAAATAAAAGTAAAAATAAAAGGTGTGATGGCGATACGATACCGGGGCACCTCCCCCAAGCTTGGCACAAGCCAAGGGGACTGCCCATACCCATGTCTTTAGTTGTCTTGCTTTGGAGGTGGCGACGTTGGAGTTGTTGATGAGGTTGGAAGTTTGTCTAGTTTCCTCCTAAACATAAAATTTTGTTCCCTCAGGTCGTCCACCTCCTGATCGAGCTTCAGTATCCTTTGACATAATTCTTCTTTACTCTCCTGTAGAAAACGAGAAGGGATAAATAGAACTTTAGGTTTTCTTCTCGCGTTTGGGAGGCTTGATTTCCTGAACTCCACGTGCATGTCTCCCAGTTGAGGTATAGGAGTCTCCTCTTCATCTGAGCTTTCATCTGGGCTTTGGGATTGGCAATATAATGCGATATGTAGCTCTCCCCATTGGACTCTTGGGACGACATCTTGCTCTAAATTTGCTGCAGAACAGCTCAAAACGAAAACAGGAGGTATTGTCGTGATACGAGAGTCAAAACCTTAGGGAGATTATATAACGAATTTTTGCCGACCCGAAGGAGTATGCCACAAGAAAACGGAGTCCGGAAGGTGCACGAGGTGGCCACAAGCCCTAGGGGCGCGCCTAGGGGGTAGGGCGCGCCCTGCAGGCTTGTCGCCTCCTCGTGCACTATTCAGTCTAATTTAAATTTTCCTAATTTTTTTAATATTCCAAAACAGATAAAAATTGCCATTGAAAAATTTTTGGAGTCTTTTTACTTACCATACCACATACCTATTCCTTTTCGGAGTCTGAAACGTTCTGGTAAGTCTCCCTAATGTACTCCTCTGGAGTTATGGTATTAATGATATTGGTTTCAAAATTTATGGTAGTACGTGAGATATAATGTTTGATTCTTTGACCGTTCACCACCTTCGGGTTTGTGCCTTCGGCGTTGTTAATCTTGATGGCACCGGAACAGTATACCTCCTGAATAACGTAAGGACCTTCCCATTTAGAGAGAAGTTTTCCTGCAAAAAATCTTAAACAAGAATTGTATAGCAAGACATGATCACCTACATTAAATTCTCGCTTTTGTATCCTTCTATCGTGCCATCTCTTAAACTTTTCCTTAAACAACTTGGCATTCTCATAGGCTTGGGTTCTTCATTCGTCAAGTGAGCTAATATCAAATAACCTCTTCTCACCAGCAAGTTTGAAATCATAATTGAGCTCTTTGATTGCCCAATAAGCCTTATGTTCTAGTTCTAGAGGTAAGTGACATGGTTTACCATAAACCATCTTATACGGAGACATACCCATAGGAATTTTGTAATCAGTTCTATAAGACCACAAAGCATCGTCAAGTTTCTTAGACCAATTCTTCCTAGATCTATTAACAGTCTTCTGCAAAATCAATTTAATTTCTCTATTACTCAATTCTACTTGACCACTAGACTGAGGATGATAAGGAGATGCAATTCTATGATTAACATCATATTTAGCGAGCAATTTACGGAAAGCACCATGAATAAAGTGTGAACCACCATCAGTCATCAAATATCTAGGGACTCCGAATATAGGGAAAATAACTTCTCTAAGCATTTTAATAGAAGTGTTATGATCAGCGCTACTAGTTGGAATATCTTCTACCCACTTAGTAACATAATCAACCGCAACTAGAATATGAGTATACCCGTTAGATTGTGGAAAATGTCCCATATAATCAAAAAAACATCAAATGGTTCGATAACAAGAGAATAATTCATAGGCATTTCCTGACGTCTACTAATATCACCAATTCTTTGACATTCATCACAATACAAGACAAACTTACGAGCATCCTTGAAGAGAGTGGGCCAATAAAACCTAGATTGTAGTACCTTATGTGCAGTTCTATCTCCAGCATGGTAGCCTCCGTAGGCTTCGGAGTGACACTTGCGTAAGATTTGTTCCTGTTCATGCTCAGGTGCACAACGTCTAATAATACCATCTAGTCCTTCTTTATAAAGGTGTGGATCATCCCAAAAGTAATGCCTCGAATCATAGAAGAACTTCTTCTTTTGTTGGTATGTGAAACTAGGAGGTATAAACTTAGCAACAATGTAATTGGCATAATCAGCATACCAAGGATCATTACGTGAAGCATTCACGATAGCTAATTGTTCATCAGGAAAGCTATCATCAATAGGTAGTGGGTCATCAAGAACATTTTCTAACCTAGACAAGTTATCTGCCACAGGCTTATCAGCTCCCTTTCTATCAATGATATGCAAATCAAATTCTTGTAGTAGAAGGACCCACCTAATAAGTCAAGGTTTAGCATCTTTCTTTTCCATAAGGTACTTAATAGCAGCATGATCGGTGTGAACAGTTCCTTTGGAATCAACAATATAAGGTCTGAACTTATCACAAGCAAACACGACTGCTAAAAATTCTTTTTTAGTAGTATCATAGTTTCTTTGAGCATTGTCTAGAGTTTTACTAGCATAATGGATAACATTTAATTTCTTATCAACTCTTTGTCCTAGAACAGCACCAATAGCATAGTCACTAGCATCACACGTAATTTCAAAGGGTAGGTTCCAGTCTGGTGGTTGAACAACAGGTTTGGTAATCAGGGCATTCTAAAGAATTTCAAATGCTTCTACATAATCATCATCAAAAACAAATGGGACATCTGTTTGCAAAAGATTTATGAGAGGCCTAGAAATCTTAGAGAAATCTTTGATAAACCTCCTATAGAAATCAGCAAGACCAAGGAAACTTCTTATACCTTTGATATCGTAGGACACGGCATTTTTTCGATGGCATCAACTTTAGCTTTATCAAATTCAATACCTCTCTCAGAGATCTTGTGTCCCAAGAAAATACCTTCATTAACCATAAAGTGGCACTTTTCCGAGTTCAAGACAAGATTAGTTTCTTCACATCTCTGCAAAACTCGATCAAGGTTGCTCAAACAATCATCAAATGAAATTCCGTAAATGGAAAAATCATCCATGAAAACCTCAAGAATCTTTTCACAAAAGTCAGATAATATAGCCATCATACATCTTTGAAAGGTAGCAGGTGCATTGCATAAACCAAAAGGCATACATCTATAAGCAAAGGTACCGAAAGGGCAAGTAAAAGGGTTTTTTTCTTGATCCTGGCTTGATACAGGTATTTGAGAGAAACCAGAGTAACCATCTAGAAAGCAAAAATGAGTTTGTTTGGATAATATTTCTAGCATTTGATCAATAAAAGGTAAAGGATAATGATATTTCTTAGTAGCTTTATTTAATTTCCTAAAATCAATTACCATTCTATAACCTGTAACAATTCTTTGCGGGATAAATTCATTTTTATCATTAGGAACAATGGTAATACCTCCCTTCTTAGGGGCACAGTGGACGGGACTAACCCATCTACTATCAGCAACAGGATAAATTATACCTGCCTCCAAAATCTTTAGTATTTCTTTTCTTACCACTTCTTTCATCTTAGGGTTCAATCGTCATTGATGATAAATAACTGGTTTGGCATCAGGCTCCATATTAATTTTATGCTCACATAGAGAGGGACTAATGCCCTTAAGATCATCAAGAGTATAACCAATAGAAGCATGGTGCTTCCTTAGAGTTTTCAATAATCTCTTTTCTTCATGCTTTGAAAGGTTAGCACTAATAATAACAGGATATATCTCCTTTTCATCAAGATAAGCATATTTCAATGTATCAGGTAACTGCTTGAGCTCAAACACAGGATCACCCTTAGGAGGAGGAGGATCCCCAAGTATTTCAACAGGTAAGTTGTGTTTCAAAATAGGTTGCTGATCAAACAAAATTTCATCTATTTCATTCCTCTCATTCACATGCATATCATTTTCATGGTCTAGAAAATATTGTTCTAAAGGATCAGTAGGAGGCACAGCAATAGAAGCGAGACCACTAATTTCATCTTTACTAGGAAATTCTTTGCCATGGGGTTGTCTACGAAATTTAGAGAAATTAAACTCATGAGACACATCCTCGAAACTCACAGTAACTATTTCTTTCTCACAATCAATCCTAGCATTAACAATATTTAAGAAGGGTCTGCCAAATATAATGGGACAAAAATTATTTTGTGGGGAACCAAGAACAAGAAAATTAGTAGGATATTTTTTCCTACACAAGACTTCAACATCTCTAACAATCTCCATCGGTGCAATAGTGTCTCTATTAGCAAGCTTATTAGAAACATCAATTTCCTCTAGTTCAATTGGTGCAATAGCATGCATGATTTCTTTGTATAAGGAATAGGGGATTGCACTTACACTAGCACCCATATCACACAAGCCATGATAACAATGATCTCCTATTTTAATAGAAACAACAGGCATGCCAACAGCTGGTCTATGTTTATGCTTAGTATCAGGTCTAGCAATTCTAGCCGCTTCATTGCAGAAATGGATAACATGCCCATCAATATTATCAACCAAGAGATCTTTAACTATAGCAATACTAGGTTCAACTTTAATTTGCTTAGGGGGTGTAGATGTTCTAATACAACTCTTACGAACCACAGTTGAAGCTTTAACATGTTCCTTTATCCTAACAGGTAAGGGTGGTTTCTCAATGTAAGCAGTAGGGATAACAGGATCAACATTATAATTAATAATTTCCTCTTCAACTTTAATAGGTTCTACTACTTTCACTTTAATGGGAGAATTATATTTAAACCACTTCTCCTTAGGCAGATCAACATGAGTAGCAAAAGATTCAGAAAGAAGCTACTATCTCAGAGTCAAGTCCATATTTAGTGCTAAATTCACGAAAAGCATCGGTGTCTACGAAGGATTTAACACAATCAAACTGAAGGTTCATACCTGACTCCTTACCTTCGTTGATTTCCCAATATTTAGAGTTGCGTTTAATTATTTCCAATAAATTCCATTTGAATTCAATATCTTTCTTCATAAAAGAACCAGCACAGGAAGTATCGAGCATGGATTGATCATTACGAGAAAGCCGAGCATAAAAATTCTGAATAATAATTTCTCTCGAGAGCTCATGATTGGGGAATGAATGTAACATTGACTTAAGCCTCCCCCAAGCTTGAGCGATTATTTCTCCTTCATGAGGCCAAAAATTGTAAATATAATCCCGATCACGACGAACCAAATGCATAGGATAGAACTTTTGATGAAATTCCATTTTCAGTCGGTTGTAGTTCCATGATCCAATATCATCACATAGCCTAAACCATACCAATGCCTTTTCCTTAAAAGATAAAGGAAATACCTTCTTCTTGACGACATCCTCGGACAAACCTACAAGCTTAAATAATCCACAAACTTCATCCACATAGATTAGATGCAAATCCGGATGTAGTGTTCCATCTCCTGCATAAGGATTAGCTAGCAGTTTCTCTATCATACCCGAAGAAATTTCATAATAAATATTTTCAGTAGGCTCAGTAGGTTGAGGGACAACTCTTTGTGTTTTCGGTCGAGGTGAAGATACCCCGAACAAACCCCTCAAAGGATTACTTTCCATAGTAACAAGTGACAGTAAATTTCAGCACACTATATAAATTTTTCCTTACCAAGTTCCACTCACCAAAGGCGCTTCACTCCCCGGCAACGGTGACAGAAAAGAGTCTTGATGACCCACAAATATAGGGGATCTATCATAGTCCTTTCGGTAAGTAAGAGTGTCGACCCCAACAAGGAGCAGAAGGAAATGACAAGCGGTTCTCACTAAGGTATTCTCTGCAAGCACTGAAATTATCGATAACAGATAGCTTTGTGATAAGATAATTCGTAACGGGTAGCAAGTAACAATTGTAACAAAGGTGCAGCAAGGTGGCCCAATCCTTTTTATATAAAAGGACAAGCCTAGACAAACTCTTATATAAAGCAAAGCGCTCCCGAGGACACATGGGAATTTATGTCAAGCTAGTTTTCATCTTGCATATATCATTCGCATTCGATACTTTGATAATTTGATATGTGGGTGGACCGGTGCTTGGGTGCTGACCTTACTTGGAAAAGCCTCCCGCTTATGATTAACCCCTCCCACAAGCATCCGCAACTACGTAATAAGAATTAAGATAAATCTAACCATAGCATGAAACATGTGGATCCAAATCAGCCCCTTACGAGGCAACGCATAAACTAGGGTTTAAGCTTCTGTCACTCTAGCAACCCATCATCTACTTATTACTTCCCAATGCCTTCCTCTATGCCCAAACAATGGTGAAGTGTTATGTAGTCGACATTCACATAACACCACTAGAGGAGAGACAACATACATCTCATCAAAATATCGAACGAATACCAAATTCACATGGTTACTTATAACAAGACTTATCCCATGTCGTTAGGAACAAACGTAACTACTCACAAAGCATATTCATGTTCATAATCAGAGAAGTATTAATGATGATCAAGGATCTGAACATATGATCTTCCACCAAGTAAACCAACTAGCATCAACTACAAGGAGTAATCAACACTACTAGCAACCCACAGGTACCAATCTGGGGTTTTGAGACAAAGATCGGATACAAGAGATGAACTAGGGTTTGGAGAGGAGATGGTGCTGATGAAGATGTTGATGGAGATTGACCCCCTCTCGATGAGAGGATCGTTGGTGACGACGATGGCTTCGATTTTCCCCTCCGGGAGGGAAGTTTCCCCGGCAGGATCGCCCTGCCGGAGCTCTAGATTGGTTCTGCCCAAGTTCCGCCTTGAGACGGCGGAACTTCATCCCAAAAGTTTTGTTATGATTTTTTCCAGGATGAAACCCTCAATATAGAAGAAGATGAGCATCAGAGGGCTGCCAGGTGGGCCACAAGCCCCAGGGGCACGCCCAGGGGGTAGGGCGCGCCTTGCAGGCTTGTAGCTACCTGGTGGGGGCCCTGATGTATTTCTTTCGCCCAATATTTTTTATATATTCCAAAATAATTCTCCATAGATTTTCAGGACTTTTGGAGTTGTGCAGAATAGGTATCTCAGATTTTCTCCTTTTCTAGTCCAGAACTCCAGCTGCCGGCATTCTCCCTCTTCATGTAAACCTTGTAAAATAAGAGAGAAAAGGCATAAGTGGTGTACCAAAATGTGTAATAACATCCCATAATGCAATAAATATCAATATAAAATCATGATGCAAAATGGACGTATCAGATTCCCCGATGCATATGTATGTGAACATACATAATAAGATGTACCTATATATGTGAGATGTGGTATAACTCCAAATTCAACAACTTTGTGTTATGCTTAGTGCTATGTTTCCACTTCCTTTGTTGATGCGTATAACTCCAAATTCAGCAACGATGTGCTATGTTCCTTCATCCAGTAGTAAAGAGGGATCGGTCCATTGAATCAAATCCCCGCATCAAAACCCCAAGGTTAAATCCATGGGGGAGGAAATCAACACACTGCAGGCAGAGAAGGGAGGATGGAGACCATATGAGGGAGAGAGATCTTACCCAAAGCCAGAACCTAGAAGCTGCATGTGGATTACAAAGTGGTTGCTGCTTGAGCTGATGACGCCGCTCGTCGGGAACCCAACCCTGAAAGCTTCTAGGTGTTGTAGCTACAAACATACACGGGGTTGGACACCACGAGCAGAAGCGCCTTCAGGAAGTGCTTCGCCATGGACACAGCATGGTCTTTGAAGTGGTCCTCTGCAGGAGGTTGAGCCCCGTCTTCCCCGGGATCTGCCAACGTCCGCCGTGACGACAAGGGTTCAGGCGTAGAGAGCTCCTGGTCAGAGGAACGTCAGAGCGCGTGGGGGAAGGCAGTGTGGGGAGGCAGGCCAGCAGGTGAGGGAGCGGCAGGAAGGTGCGGGGACGCGACGGATAGGCCGGTGGCAGGAGCCTAGGGCGGCTCGCGTGGGGAATAAGGGGAGGATTTGGCTCACATGTGTGTGTGGTGACTTCGCTGCAGAGGGGGAAATCTTCCGCGGGATTGGGCCAAATGTTCGCGCTAACTTTAATTCCTACGCGCGCGCAAGCCCAATTGCAATAGACTGTTGGTCGGCATAATTTACCGACTAATGAATCGATGGGCACAAGAGCTTTCTCGACCAATCGTTGGACAGAAAATATTTTTGCATTGCTGACCGATTATTTGTCACCATTCGCATGGTTTCCCAACCAACTATCTGCCACAAGTTTTCCCGACCAACAGTCGGTCGGCGATACTGACTTTTCCCGACACACGTCCGTAGGGAATGCAGTGCCGTGGTGTAGTGACCGCTTTGCTTTATATAAGATTTTTTCCAAGCATGTCCTTTGCTACAAAAAGGATTGGGCTACCTTGCTACACCTTTTCTACACTTGTTACTTGTTACTTGTTACGAATTGTCTTATCAGAAAACTATTTGTTACCGATAATTTCAGTGCTTGCAGAGCATACCTTACTGGAAACCGCTTGTCATTTTCTTCTGCTCCTCGTTGGGTTTGACACTCTTACTTATCGAAAGGACTACGATAGATCCCCTATACTTGTGGGCCATAAAGACTATTTTCTGGCACCGTTGCCAGGGAGTGAAGCTCCGTTGGTAAGTGGAACTTGGTAAGGAAAAATTTATATAGTGTTCTGAAATTTACTGTCACTCGTCACTATGGAAAGTAATCCTTTGAGGGGCTTGTTCGGGGTATCTTCACCTTGACCAGAAACACAAAGAGTTGTCCCTCAACCTACTGACCCTACTGAAAATATTTATTATGAAATTCCTTCGGCTATGATGGAGAAACTGCTGGCTAATCCTTATGCAAGAGATGGAACACTACATCCTGATTTGCATCTAATCTATGTGGATAAAGTTTGTGGATTATTTAAGCTTGCCGGTCTACCCGAGGATCACATCAAGAAGAAGGTATTTCCTTTATCTTTGAAGGAAAATGCATTGACATGGTATAGGCTATGTGATGATATTGGATCATGGAGCTACAACTGATTGAAAATGGAATTTCACCAGAAGTTCTATCCTATGCATCTAGTTCATCGTGATCGGAATTATATTTATAATTTTTGGCCTCGTGAAGGAGAAATAATCGCTCAAGATTGGGGGAGGCTTAAGTCAATGTTATATTCATGCCCCAATCATGAGCTCTCGAGAGAAATTATTATTCAGAATTTTTATGCTCGGCTTTCTCGTAATGATCAATTCATGCTTCATACTTCTTGTGATGGTTCCTATATGAAGAAGGATATTGATTTCAAATGGGATTTATTGGAAAGAATTAAACGTAACTCTGAAGATTGGGAACTCGACGAAGGTAAGGAGTCAGGTATGAACCTTAAGTTTGATTGTGTTAAGCCCTTCGTAGACACCAATGCTTTTCGTGAATTTAGCACTAAATATGGACTTGACTCTAAGATAGTAGCTTCTTTTTGTGAATCTTCTGCTGCTCATGTTGATATCCCCAACGAGAAGTGGCTTAAATATCATCCTCCCATTGAAATGAAAGTAGTTGAACCTATTAAAGTTGAAGAGAAAACTATTACTTATAATGTTGATCCTGTTATTCACATTGCTTATATTGAGAAACCAGCTTTCCCAGTTAGAATAAGGAATGTGCTAAACCTTCAACTGTGGTTTGCAAGAGCTATGCTAGAACACGTACACCCCCTGAACAAATTAAAGTTGAGCCTAGTATTTCTATAGTTAGGGATCTCTTGGTTGATAATATTGATGGGCATGTTATTCAATTCTATGATGAAGCTATTAGAATTGCTAAACTGATGCTAAAGATAAACATAGACCTATTGTTGGCACGCCTGTTGTTTCTATTAAGATAGGAGATCATTGTTATCATGGCTTATGTGATATGGGTTCTAGTGTGAGTGAAATTCCCTTTTCCTTATATAAGGAGATTATGAATGATATTGCACCAGCTGAGTTAGAGGAAATTGATGTTACAATTAAGCTTGCTAATAGAGACACTATATCACCAGTTGGGATTATTAGAGATGTTGAAGTCTTGTGTAGGAAAATAAAATATCCTACTGATTTTCTTGTTCTTGGTTCCCCACAAGATGATTTTTGTCCCATTATATTTGGTAGACCCTTCTTGAATATCGTTAATGTCAGGATAGACTGTGAGAAGGAAATGGTTACCGTAAGTTTTGGGAACATGACTCATGAGTTTAATTTCTCTAAATTTTGCAGGCAACCCCATGAAAAAGAATTGCCTAGTAAGGATGAAATTATTGGTCTTGCCTCTATTTTTGTGCCTCCCTCTGATCCTTTAGAGCAGTATTTGCTAGACCATGAAAATGACATGAATATGAATGAAAGGAATGAAATAGATAAGATATTGTTTGATCAGCATCCTATCGTGAAACACAACTTGTCTATTGAAATACTTGGGGATCCTCCTCCACCCAAGGGTGATCTCGTGTTTGAGCTTAAACAATTACTAGATACTCTAAAATATGCTTATCTTGATGAAAAGAAGATCATGTTATTATTAGTGCTAACCTTTCTGAGCATGAGGAATAGACATTATTCAAAACTCTGAAGAAGCACCGTGCTACTATTGGATATACTCTTGATGATCTTAAGGGCATTAGCCCCACTCTAAGTCAGCACAAAATTAAAATGGAGCC
This sequence comes from Hordeum marinum, assembly GCA_022496015.1. Lineage (NCBI taxonomy): Eukaryota > Viridiplantae > Streptophyta > Magnoliopsida > Poales > Poaceae > Hordeum > Hordeum marinum. The sequence goes on from CM039674.1 coordinate 397,042,773, forward strand.
TGATGCTAAACCAGTTGTTGATCACCAAAGACGGGTAAAGCTTCTAGAGGCAGGTATTATCTATCCTATTCCTGATAGTAGATGGGTTAGTCCCATTCATTGTGTCCCTAAGAAAGGAGGTATTACCGTAGTTCCTAATGATAAAAATGAATTGATCCCGTAGAGAATTGTTACAGGTTATAGAATGGTAATTGATTTTAGTAAATTGAATAAAGCTATTAGAAAATATCATTACCCTGTGCCTTTCATTGATCAAATGGTAGAAAGATTATCCAAACACACACATTTCTGCTTTCTAGATGGTTATTCTGGTTTCTCTCAAATACCTGTGTCAAAAGAGGACCAAGAGAAGACCACCTTTACTTGTCCTTTTGGTACCTTTGCTTATAGATGTATGCCTTTTGTTTTATGCAATGCACCTACTACCTTTCCAAGATGCATGACTGCTATATTCTCTGATTTTTGTGAAAGGATTGTTGAGGTTTTCATGGATGATTTTTCCGTTTATGGAACTTCTTTTGATGATTGTTTGAGCAACCTTGATCGAGTTTTGCAGAGATGTGAAGAAAATAATCTTGTCTTGAATTGGGAGAAGTGTCACTTTATGGTGAATGAAGGCATTGTCTTGGTACATGAAATTTCCGAAAGAGGTATTGAAGTTGACAAGGCTAAAGTTGATGCAATTGAAAAAATGTCGTGTCCTATGGATATCAGAGGTATAAGAAGTTTCCTTGGTCATGCTGGTTTCTATAGGAGATTTATTAAAGATTTCTCTAAGATTTCTAGGCCTCTCACTAATATTTTGCAAAAAGATGTTCCATTCGTTTTTTATGATGATTGTGTAGAAGCTTTTGAAATTCTCAAGAATGCTTTGATTTCTCCACCTGTTGTTCAACCACCTGATTGGAACCTACCCTTTGAAATTATGTGTGATGCTAGTAATTATGCCATTGGTGTTGTTTAGGACAAAGAGTTGATAAGAAATTAAATGTTATTCATTATGCTATCAAAACTCTAGACAATGCTCAAAGAAACTATGCTACCACTGAAAAGGAATTTTTAGCAGTTGTGTTCGCTTGTGATAAGTTTAGTCCCTCTATTGTTGATTCTAAAGTAACTATTCACACTGATCATGCTGCTATTAAATATCTCATGGAAAAGAAAGATGCTAAACATATTGTTGATAGAAAGGGTGCTGATAACCCCGTAGCAGATAAATTTTTTAGGTTAAAGAATGTTCTTGATGACCCACTACCTATTGATGATAGCTTTCCTGATGTACAATTAGCTGTCATAAATGCTTCACATAATACTCCACGGTATGCCGGTTATGCTAATTACATTGTCGCTAAATTTATACCGCCTAGTTTCACATACCTACAAAAGAAAAAGGTTTTCTATGATTTAAGACATTACTTCTGGGATGACCCGCACCTTTCTAAAGAAGGAGTAGATGGTGTTATTAGACGTTGTGTGCCTAAGCATGAACATGAACAGATCCTACGGAAGTGTCATTTCGAGGCCTACGGAGGACACCATGTTGGAGATGGGACTGCACACAAGGTATTACAATCTGGTTTTTATTGGCCAACTCTCTTCAAGGATGCTCATAAGTTTGTCTTGTCATGTGATGAATGTCAAAGAATTAGCAATATTAGTAGACGTTGGGAAATGCCTATGAATTACTCTATTGTCATTGAACCATTTGATGTTTGGGGCTTCGATTATATGGGACCTTTTCCAACGTCCAACGGGTATACTCATATTTTAGTTGTTGATTATGTTACTAAGTGGGTATAACCTATTCCAACTAGTAGTGTTGATCATAAAACCTCTATGAAGATGCTTAAAGAAGTTATTTTCCCTAGATTTGGAGTCCCCGGATATTTAATGATTGATGGTGGTTCATACTTTATTCATGGTGCTTTCCGTAAATTGCTTGCTAAGTATGATGTTAATCATAGAATTGCATCACCTTATCATCCTCAGTCTAGTGGTCAAGTAGAATTAAGAAATAGAGAAATTAAATTGATCTTGCAAAATACAGTTAATAGATTTAGGAAGAATTGATCTAAGAAATTTGACGATGCATTATGGGCTTATAGAACTGCTTACAAGAATCCTATGGCTATGTCTCCGTATAAAATGGTTTATGGTAAAGCATGTTACTTACCTCTAGAGCTAGAGCATAAAGCTTATTGGGCAATCAAAGAGCTCAACTATGATTTCAAACTTGCTGGTGAGAAGAGGTTATTTGACATTGGCTCACTTGATAAATGGGGAACCCAGGCCTATGAGAATGCCAAGTTGTTTAAAGAGAAAGTTAAGAGATGGCATATAAAAGGATACAAAAGCATGAATTCAATGTAGGTGATCATGTCTTGCTATACAATTCTCGTTTAAGATTTTTTGCAGGAAAACTTATCTCTAAATGGGAAGGACCATACATCGTCGAGGAAGTATATCGTTCTGGTGCCATCAAGATCAACAATGCCGAAGGCACAGATCCGAAGGTGGTAAACGGGCAAAGAATCAAACATTATATCTCAGGTACCCCCATAAATGTTGAAACCAATGTTATCAATACCATAACTCCCGAAGAGCATATTTGGGAGACTTACCAGAACGTTTCAGACTCCGGAAAGGAATAGGTACGTGGTACGGTAAGTAAACCGACTCCAAAAGTTTCCCAATAGCAATTTTATCCAGTTTTGGAATACTTAAAAATTTAGGAAAATAAAAAGCAGTCCGAAGGACGGATGGGGAGGCGACAAGCCTGCTAGGCGCGGCCACCCCCCTGGCCGCGCCTAGGGGGCTTGCCACCACCCCATGCACCCCTGGGACTCCATTTTCTTGTGAAGCATCCCTTCGGGTTGGCAAAAATTCATTATATAATCTCCTGAAGTATTGCACTTTCATATCATGACAATACCTCCTGTTTTCGTTTTGAGTTGTTTCTGCATCAGATTTAGAGCAAGATGTCGTCCCAAGAGTCCGATGGGGAGAGCTACATATCGCATTATCTTGCCAATCCCAAGCTCTATGGGGACCTAGATCCGTATGGATTATTCTCGGAGGAGGAACAAGAAGACAAGTACGGAGAAGAAAGCTCAGATGAAGAGGAGACTCCTATGCCTCAACTAGGAGACATGCACGTGGAGTTAAGGAAATCAAGCCTTCCAAACGCAAGAAGAAAACCCAAAGTTCTATTTATTCCTTCTCTTTTTCTGCAGGAGAGTGAAGAGGAATTATGTCAAAGGATATTGAAGCTCGATCTGGAAGTAGATGACCTAAGGGAACAAAATTTCATGCTTAAGAGGAAATTGAAAAAGCTTCCAACCTCATCATTGACTCCACCACCATCACCTCCGAAGAAGGACACTTGAGCACATGGGTATGGGCACTCCCCTTGGCTTGTGCCAAGCTTGGGGGAGGTGCCCCGGTATCGTACCAAACCACACCTTTTTCCTTTTTCCTTTTTCTTATCTTTCCTAGTTCGTTCCTTTTGATTTTGTTTTGATCTAGTAGAATAAAATTTTTAGTATGATCTACCTTTTAGTTTTTGCTTTTGCTCCCTTATGTAAGCAAGTCTGAGAGTTATATAATAAAAAGTAGTTTTGATAAGAGGGCTTTGATAGATCACTATGCTCTTGAAAGTAATGAATAAAGAATAATAGAACAAAAGCAAAGAGTATACATAATGATCTTATGGGGAGTGATGACTTCACATATAGAAAGTATGTTAATTGAAATTTGTTCGGAGTTAACAAACATAGTAATTGGTCATTAGTGCAATTGAAAGGAAGTGATAAAGAAAGAGATATTCACATATAAATATATTATCTTGGACATCTTTTATGATTGTGACCACTCATTAAAATATTAAATGCCAAGAAGTTGATGTTGGACAAGGAAGACAACATAATGGGTTATGTTTGCTTGCCTCTGAATAGAAGTTATATGGTTTTAGATCCTCCAACATGTAGTGCTTTCTTCCACCTCATAATAGCCAAAACCTCCGCACTAAGTCGAGATACTACTTGTGCATCCAAACACCTCAACCCAGTTTTGCCATGAGAGTCCACCATACCTACCTATGGATTGAATAAGATACTTCAAGTAAGTTGTCACCGGTGCAGAAAGGCGAAAAAAATGCTTTTAAATATGTGTGATCTTTTATTGTAAGGGAAATAAGCGTTGTACGAACTTGTCATAGTAAAGAAATAAAAGCGACATACTGCATAATAAAGGTTGCTATCACAAAGGGCAATACGACGTGGTGTTCCTCTGCAGTAAGAGTTTCTGCATCCAAAAACAAAAGGCGCATGACAACCTCTACTTCCCTCTGTGAAGGGCCTATCTGTTACTTTTACCTTTTAGAACTTATATTTATGCAAGAGTCATGGTGGTATTCACCAATTCCTATATTTCGTCTCTCTTGGCAAGCATTATGTGTTGGGGAATGATCTAGACTTATATATCCACTCGGGTGTGGGTGATCATGAGTTATTTTTGTTGATGTCACCCTTGAGGTGAATAGTTGGAGGCAAAACTATAAGCCCCTATCTTCCTGTGTGTTCGATTGAAGCTTTGACCTCATGGGTACTGCGTGAGTGCTAGCAATTGTGAAAGACCAAAAGATGATTGAGTATGTGGATTTGCTTTACAAGCTCTTATATTGACTCTTTCCGATGTTATGATAAATTGTCAATTGCTTCAATGACTGAGATCATAGTTTGTTAGTTGTCAATAGAGTTCTTGGTTCATACTTTATCTTGTTAATGAATTGTTACTCTAGTATAAAGAATCTCATACAATGAGTATTGATGTTCTAAAGTTGATCATGATGCCCTCATGTCCGTATTTTATTTTATCGACATCTCTATCTCTAAACATGTGGACATATTCATCGATCTCGGCTTTCGCTTGAGGGCAAGCGAGGTCTAAGCTTGGGGGAGTTGATACGTCCATTTTGCATCATGCTTTTATATTGATATTTATTGCATTATGGGATGTTATTACATGTTATGGTACAATACTTATGCCTTTTCTCTCTTATTTTACAAGGTTTACATGAAGAGGGAGAATGCCGACAGCTGGAATTCTGGGCTGGAAAAGGAGCAAAATTGAGATACCTATTCTGCACAACTCCAAAAGTCCTGAAAATTTACGAAGAATATTTTTGGATTTAATAAAAAATACTAGCGCAAGAATCAACCAGAGGGGGGCCACCAGTAGGCCGCAAGAATCAACCATTATTTGGGCCTAGGGGAAGGCATTGGGAAGTAATAAGTAGATGATGGGTTGCTAGAGTGACAGAAGCTTAAACCCTAGTTTATGTGTTGCTTCGTAAGGGGCTGATTTAGATCCATATGTTTCATGCTATGGTTAGGTTTACCTTAATTCTTCTTTCGTAGTTGGGGATGCTTGTGATAGGGGTTAATCATAAGTGGGAGGCTTGTCCAAGTAAGGGCAGCACCCAAGCACCAGTCCACCCACATATCAAATTATCAAAGTAACGAACGTGAATCAAATGAGCATGATGAAAACTAGCTTGACATAAATTCCCATGTGTCCTCGGGAGCGCTTTGCTTTATATAAGAGTTTCTCCAGGCCTACCCTTTGCTACAAAAATGATTGGGCTGCCTTGCTGCACCTTTGCTACAGTCGTTACTTGTTACTTGTTACGAATTGTCTTATCACAAAACTATTTGTTACTGATAATTTCAGTGCTTGCAGAGAATACCTTACTGGAAACCACCTGTCATTTCCTTCTGCTCCTCATTGGGTTTGACACTCTTACTTATCGAAAGGACTACGATAGATCCCCTATACTTGTGGGTCATCAGTCCCCAACTTGAAGATCGATTCAGGGGGCAACTAACGGTGTCTTGGACTAGGGGGTACTCACCATGTCATCTCCCGACCAGTGGGTCGGGCCGAGGACCCCTAGGACGATTCACTCATGGGCTAGTTCGGACAACCCATGAGGCATACAAGGGAGATTCCACAAGACTTGGCGCACAAGACAAGGACTCCTCTAAACCCTAGGCCGCTGGTATTATATAAACCGGGGCCAGGCTAGTCAATTGATGATCTCTGATTCATTACTATAATCTCGTGGTAGATACTTGTACTATGTACTATCCCCATATTAATACAATCAAAAGTAGGACATAGGGTATTATCTCCTTGAGAAAGCCCGAACTTGGGTAAAATCCTGTGTCCATGTTACCGCCCCTCCAAGACGCCTAGATTCGGACCCGTACTACGAGATATGTCAGATTTGACACTGACAACACGCGCTCCCGTTGCGGAGGCGGGGTGTGGGCACGCGGGCGCCGATCATCTCCCTTCGGCCCGTCGGCGCGCCGGCTGGTGATAGCTGGCAGCTCGTTCACGCGCTAGGAATGGATGCTGCGGGAGCCTCCGCTGCACCAGGCTAAGACGCGGGGGGAGAGGCATGTTTGGCCAGTCGGCACTGGACGGCGATCGGCACGCCATCTCCTTTGAGAGGCGGGATCTCGAAGCCAAGGTTGACATGGTCGAGCCGGTCCTACTGTGCGTTGGCGGTGTTGACGAGGTCCTGGATATGTTGGTCCTGTTGTGCATGCTCTTCGCCTTCCAGGATGGCCAGGTCGGCATTGGCCACCTGGGTGGCCCTCATGTTGATCGCCAGCATGTCTTAGGTGGGCAGCCGGCCACCAAGAAATTATGCGACTAGGGCAGCGGACGTCGTTCCGCCAGCTGGGCTCGTTATCGGTCGGGGTGAGGCCGTAGGCGGAGTTGTACTCGCGTTGCGCGGGTTCCATCCAGCACTTGGCGGTAGCGAGGGAGGTAGCCTCCGCGAGCAGCCGTTGGCACACCGTTTCCAGCTCGACCATAGCCGTAGCTGGGTCGGTCGTCGGCGCGATGGGAGTGCTCAGGCCCCGAATGGTTGATCCGATGGGGTCAGAAACGCCTATGCCGGCGGCGGCGGCAGCCGCCAGTGCATCCTCCCTAGCGCGATCGGAGGATGTGGAGGAGCCGGTGACCGGTACCTCTATGATGACGCGAAAGTCACGCACGTCGCCCGCGACGGTTCTGCCCGGGCACGGGGGCGGGTCACAGTAGTCGAGCACCACGCTAGGGTACTCATCCAGTGTCTGCGTGTCGTCGAGACGCAGCTCGGCGAAAGGATCACAAAGGCGGCTGACCTCGTCGAGCCACAGCTCGTCGAAGAGCGTGCAGAGGTCATCGGCGTCGAGCGGGGCATCGACGCAGCTCTGCTCGGAGGAGGAGGCGACGGTTCTGCCCGTGAGGCAGGCGGAACCATGGCGAGGTGTCGCGAAAGCTTCCGCGAGAGCGGGCCCCACATGCATGCTGATCAGCCCGGACGTGAGATGCCCGGCGGAGTTGACGAGGGGTCCCGCCCGGAGTATGACTCTGGCTGGCGCCGCAGACGTCCCTACTATGGGCGCCAACTATCATCATTTTCTCACGACTGATGCCATGGGATGGCTTATCGAGAGTGGTTGGGGCCGAAGGACGCCGGTGGACTCCGGTGACAGGATCGGGAACAAGCAGTGTGAGGCACGTGATATACCCAGGTTCGGGGCCCTCCATGGGAGGTAACACCCCTAATCCTGCTAGTCTGGTTGATGAACCAAGAGGGCTACAATGGCGCTCCTTGAGCTGTCTGGGTAGAGGAGGAAGAAGGCGATAACTTGCTCTCCTTGCCTCTCTACGTGAGTGTGTGTGTGTGAAGGTGAAAGTGGCCGCCCCCTGCATGGGGCGGCTCCAGAGGGTTTTATAGGCCAATCCCCCATATTACAATATGCTTACAAGATGCTGGGGGGACCCGGCTGGCAGTCTCTCTGGACGGCTTGAGGGGCTCCCAACTGAGGAGTCTTGTCGTTGGTAGGGCCCGCCGGCTGTAGGGTCGTGTTGGGAGATGGAGGGGGGCGCCAGCGAGCTTCCGTCATGGGTGCGTGCTCGTTATGCCACGCCACGGGTCGCCCCTCACAGCATCGTCTTGTGGTAGCCGGCCGTGGTCAGCGGTATGGCCCGCCGCGCTGTAGCCATGCTAGGGCAGGTAATGGAGTAGTTAAGGGCGTGCAGGTCGTAGTCGGCCGGGGTCAGAGGCACTGTTGCCTCCATTATTGCCATGTGGGCGCTGACCTCCGACGTGACGGAGGCCACTGTAGCCACACGTGCACTGACTGCGGTGCCGGAGGAACTACTGACACGCCGTGTATTGGGTCGTTGTCTTGCGGGGCGTGGTGACAGGACGGGAGCTGACCTGCCGGCCTGAAGGACAGGCATCTCCCTCTCTAGCCGGCCGACTAGTCGTAGCCGGCCATGCAGAGTCGGACTACAGGGGAGGCGGCTCGCCATGTAGTCGTTTTTTAAAAGCTTGAGCGAAGACCCAGCTGAGGCTACCCCAGGGTTATTCCCCGGTCAAAGGTAGACAAAGGCACATCATGAAGATCAATAGGAGCATTTCTACTAGCAACCAACTTCATAAGAGCATCAACTTTTTCACTCAAAGTACTAATTTCTTCTACCAAATTAACCTTTTTACTAGTAGGTGCTCTTTCAGTATGCCATTGTGAATAATGTGCCATAATATTATCTAGCAGTTCACCCAAAGTAATTTCCATAAAAGTACCACCTGCGGCAGAATCAAAAATATTTCTAGAGACAAAATTTAATCCCGCATAAAAAATGTGTATGATTATCCAAAGATTTAAACCATGAGTAGGAAAATTTCTTAGCATCAACTTCATTCTTTCTGAATATTGTGCAACATGTTCATGCTAAAGTTTCTTAAAATTCATGATTTGAGTTCTATGGGAAATAATTTTCGCGGGCGGAAATACTTAGTAGTAAGAGTGTCCTTGCACTTATCCCCAGAATCGATACTATTGCGAGGCAAAGAAGAAAACCAAAAAATTTCACGATCCCGCAAGGAAAAAGGAAATAATTTCAAATTTGCAATATCATTGTTCACATATTTTTTCTTTCGCATATCGCATAATTCCACGAAGGTATTTAGATGGGACGCGACATCCTCATTAGGAGTACCGGAAAATTGATCTTTCATGACAAGATTCAACAAAGCGGCATTAATATCACAAGACTCCCCACAAGTGGAAGGAGGAGCAATAGGAGTTATAATAAAATCATTATTATTGATATTGGAAAAATCACAAAACTTGGTGTTTTCTTGAGTCATCGTGACTATGCAAACAAGATTGCAAGCAAACAAGAGATCTGGTGAGAAAAAGGCAAACAAAAAAGCGAGGGCGAATAAAACGGCAAATTTGTGAAGTAAGGGAGAGGAAAACAAGAGGCAAATGGAAAATAATGTAAATTGCAAGGAGATGAGATTTGTGATTAGGAACTTAGTAGATGAGATTGCTTCGTCCCCGGCAACAGCGCCAGAAATTCTTTTGACGTGGCTTGAGACTGTGTCGGTATTTCCCCCAAATAGGAAGGGATGATGCAGCACAGCAACCGTAAGTACTTCCCTCAGTTATGAAACCAAGGTATCAATCCATAGAGGAAGATCACGCACCCACGTAAACAGCACCTGCACACAAATAACAAATACTTGCAACCCGACGTGAAAGAGAGGTTGTCAAGCTCTCTATTGTAATAAGATAGATTAGGTAATGATAGTTTAGGCAAATAGATCTTGCAAGAACACAAAATAAAATAAGTAAACAAAAAGTGCAGAAAGGTATTTTGGGGTTTTTTAGATTAATAGATCTGAAAATAAAAGGGAAAATAGTAGATCGGAAAGCAATATGTTGGAAAAGTAGACCCAGGGTCGTAGGTTTCACTAGTGGCTTCTCTAATGAGTATAGCGCATGGTGGTTGACCAAATTACTGTTGGGCAATTGATAGAAGATCAAATAATCATGACGTTATCCAAGCAATGATCATTATATAGGCATCACTTCCAAGATAAGTAGACCGAAACGATTCTATATCTACTTCTATTACTCCACACATCGACCACTATCCAGCATGCATCTAGTGTATTAAGTTCATGGAGAAATGGAGTAATGCAATAAGAATGGTGACATGATGTTGACAAGATCTATTCATGTAGGAATAGACCCCATCTTGTTATCCTTAATGGAAACGATACATGCTTGTCTTGCTGCCCCTTCTGTCACTGGGAAAGAACACCATAAGATCAAACCCATCATAAAGCACCTCTTCCCATGGCAAGAAAAATTGATCTAGTTGGCCTAACTATACCAAAGATTCGAGAAGAAATACAAGGCTATAAGTAATCATACAAATAAGAGATCAAAGAAGACTCAAATCATATTCATGGATAGAAACTGATCATGAACTCAAAATTCATCGGATCCCAACAAACACACTGCAAAATTCATTACATCAAATAGCTCTCCAAGAGACCATTGTATTGAGAATCATAGAGAGTAAGCCATCTAGATAATGCCTACGGACATGTAGGTCTATGGTGGACTACTCACACATCATCGGAGAGGCACCTATGATGAAGATGAACCCCTCTGTGATGGTGTTAGATTGGATCTCAAGATTCTGTATCCCGCGGTAGCTGGAATTGTGTTTCATCGACTCCTCTAGGGTTTTCCAAATATATGGGAATTTATAGGCTTGATAGTCAGTTGAGGGGGGTCCTGAGGTGGGCACCCTCCACCAGGCCGTTCCAGGGGCCCTGGTGTAGAGTGGCCACCCTGGGCCCCCACTCCTGGTGCTCTTTGGCCCATTCTGGCTCCTCTTTCTCCGAAAATTCCCGTAGCATTTGGGCTCCGTTTGGTACTGATTTTCTGCGAAGTAAAAAAACAAGCAAAAAACAGCAACTGGCACTTTGGCACTATGTCGATAGGTTAGTCCCAAAAAATGATATAAAGTTTCTATTAAATGGTTGTAAAACATCCAAGATTGATAATATAATAGCATGGAAAAAGCAAAAATTATAGATTCGTTGGAGACGTATCAATGGGTCACAAATGCATGGTAAGGGCGTATAGAAGAGCATACCATGCAAAGTGAACATGGAAATATGGGCATAATAAGTGTAATGAGCTAGAAGCCATAGCCATGTGAGAGCCAAGTAAAAGAGGTGTGCATAGTCCTTGAGCGAGGGGAATGGTTGGAGACACATTCCGGTGAATCCCAAAGCATCGGTGCTCTCAAGAGCTCTTTTTGTCAACTCATGGGATTTTGAGGTTGACGGGTATTTGTGAGTACCTACACAACAAGGAGACACACGAAACAAAGTGTGTTCATGGTAAATGTACATATCATCCATCATCATGTGTATGTGCACATGTGAGTTAGCATAAGAAAACAATGCTCAAAGAATTTGAGGCATGGTATATGAATACGCCATCCATCATGCAATGATAGCTATTATGCTCAACATGATTGGGACGCAATTTGTAGCAAGTATGTGGCACAAGCATATCATTCATAACAATGGCAAGCATAGTGTGAACACAATAGTGGGGATCAAGCAAAGTGTAAGATGGATCAAAATCTCCTAATGTGTATGAGGACACTATGGGGGTTTCCTCATGTGCAATAGTGGAAGCATAATTCAGAGAATATGGACAACATCCAAAACAATGCATTTACAAATCATGGTGATCATGGCATGGCATATGAGAACAATTGCACTAATGGTGCAAAGGGAGCATGGCAATATCATCACAAGAAAAGCAAATGCCAATAACCATGGGTGTGTCATCTATGCCATATGTGCAAATTGGGTTTAGTTTAATGTCATATGTGTAGTTACTACGATGAGATTGTGAAGATGAAATGTTGGTGATCTCATGCATAGCATATGACAAGTCAAGTGGATTTTCAAACATGATGTGACCTATAGAGTTCTCACAAGGTATCCTATGCAACATGACATCGTAACTAATAGACTCCACATGAGAATCATCAAACTCATTGATACGTCTCCATCGTATCTATTATTTTTGATTGTTTCATTCCAATATTATACAACTTTCACATATTTTTTGCAACATTTTATATGATTTATTGGACTAACATGTTGATCCAGTGCCCAGTGTCAGTTCCTGTTTGTTGCATGTTTTTTTGTTTCACAGAATATACATATCGAATGAAGTCCAAATGCGATCAAAATTTACGGAGAATTATTTTGGAATATATGTGATTTTTGGGAGGTGGAATCAATGAAAAAGGAGGCCCACAGCCACCACGAGACAATAGGGCATGCCTAAGGGCCCAGCGCGTGGTGATGGGTTGTAGTCACCTTGTAAGTCAGTCGAAGCTCTACTTCGGGCGAAGCAAGCTTATATCCAAAATAAAATCATGTTTAAATGTCAACGAAATCAGAGTTACGGATCTCTGGTAATATAAGAAACGGTTTTCGGCCAGAAAAGAGGAGTACGAAACAGAAGAGAACAGAGAGGGAAATCCAATCTAGGAGGGGCTCCTGCCCCTCCGCCGCCATGGAGGCCATGGACCAGAGGGGGAAATCTCCTCCCATCTAGGGGGAGTCCAACGAAGAATAAGAATGATGGGATCTCTCCCCCCTCTCTCTCGGTGGCACTAGAACACTGTCGGGGCAATCATCGTGACAGCAATCTACACCAACAACTTTGCCACCGTCAACACCAACTCTCTCCCCCTCTATGCAGCAGTGTAACACCTCTCTTCCCTACTGTAATCTCTACTTAAAAATGGTTCGTAACTCCATATATTATTTCCATTAATATGTGGCTATCCTATGATGTTTGAGTATATCCATTTTGCCCTATGGGCTAATGGATGATCGTGGTTGGTATGAGTTGTATGTTATATTTTGGTGTTGTCCTATAGTGCCCTCCGTCTTGCGCAAATGTGAGGGGTCCCCACTGCAGGGTGTTGCAATTCGTTAATAATTTTCTTATGGTGGGTGGTGTGAGTGAACAGAAGCACAAACCCGAGTAAGTGGGTTATTGCGGATGGGAGTAAAGAGAATTGATACTTAATGCTATGGCTGAGTTTTACCTTAATGATCTTTGGTAGTTTCGGATGCTTGCTAGAGTTCCAATCATAAGTGCATATTATCCAAGTATGGAAATTATGTTAGCTCATGCCTCTCCCTCATATAAAACTGCAACAATGATTACCGGTCTAGTTATCCATTGCCTTGGGACAAACCTTTCTCTTGCGTTACACAAAAATCTTTCTACTAAACAACTAAGTAAATTAATCTTTACTAAACCAGCAACTAACTTTAATTTTCTTGTCCTTTATTACCTTGCAAAACTATCTATCATACCTACTAAGTACTTTAGTTTCTTTCCCGAAAAGTAGTTTCATACTTGTTCAAGGTAAAGTAAGCGTTAGCTTGCGTAGAGTTGTACCAGTGGTCGATACAAATTGAGAGAATATTAATTCTACATTTAGCCCCTCGTTGGGTTCGACACTCTTACTTATAGAAAAAGTCTACAAATGATCCCCTACACTTGTGGGTTATCAAGACCTTTTTCTGGCGTCGTTGCGGGGGAGCAATAGCGTGTGGTAAATATTCTCATGTGTGCTTGTTTGCTTTATCACTAAGTAATTTTTATTTTCTTTTATTAGTTATTTTATATCTTTAGTTATGGATATGGAACACGAAACACAACAAAATAGTTGTACTTGCTACTCATGGAGATGGGGAACCTCCTAAAACCCTCGATGCTCATTATGTGGAACATGTTAATTACTCCTTCGATGATCCTAAGAAATCATCATTAAACTTTATAATGGGAGACATGTTGGATCAACATGAGTAATTTAGGGATTATCCCTTGTCTCAAAAATGGAAACACTTATGGGATCAAATTAGAATATTGCAATGGTTTGCTTGGGATGCATGTTTGAGATGTGAATTTACTTGTTGCTACAATATAGAGGCTCCACACCTTCCCTTTCAATATTTATTTAATGATAATGAAACCTTAGCTTCTTATGCTAATGGTATATATGATTACTATGATGTGGAACGAATAGAAGAATTTGTTGCTTTTAAAGGTGCTTATGAAATTGCTTCTTTGATTGAAAAGTATGATGATGTTTCTTACAAATCTGAATTTTTTTGCCATACTTAAATATTTCTATGACAATTATGAATGCAATGCTAGTATTATTGAATTTATTGAGAGAATGACCGTTGTCTTGGAAGAGATTAATATTTTGCAATAATCTATGGAAGAAGAAATTGCTGAAATTGTGAGCTCATTAGATGAAAAAGATGAGGAGGAGAGAAAAGAACAAAAGGGGGAAGAGTGGATTATCTACCCGTGCCCACCTTCTAATGAGAGTAACTCTTCAACTCATACATTGTTTAATTTCCCTTCATGTTTACCGAAGGATGAATGCTATGATCACATGGATTCTTTTGAAATATCCCTTTTTGATGAACTTGATGCTTGCTATGCATGTGGCCAACATGCCAATATGAATTATGCTTAGGAAGATGAACTTGCTATAGTTCCTTATGTTAAGAATGAAATTGTTCCTATTGCACCCACACATGATAGTCCTATTATCTTTTTGAATTCTCCCAACTACACTATATCAGAGAAGTTTGATCGTATTAAGGATTATATTGATGGGTTGCATTTTGCTACTACACATGGTGATTTTGATGAATATAATATGCATGTACTTGCTGCTCATACTTGCAATTATTATGAGAGAAGAACTACATCCCCACATATTTATGTTTCCAATACAATAAAATTGCAAGAAACTGTTTATACTATACATTGGCCTTTACTTGATGTGCATGATTTTTTCTTTTATGACATGCCGAAGCATAGGAAGAGAGTTAGACTTTGTCATTGCATTATATATGTTTATTTGTGATCACTACTAAATTACAAATCATTGTTAATTAAAATTGGCTTTGATATACCATGGAATCCGAGTGGATCCATTACTTGAGCACTTTATGCCTAGCTTAATGGCTTTAAAGAAAGCATTGCCAGGGAGACAACCCGGAAGTTTTAGAGAGACATTTTATTCTGTTGAGTGATTTTATAAAGTTTAAAAACAAAAAATAAATAGGGGAACCTAAAACTTGACAAAAATAAAAGTGAAGGTGAGAAGGACGAGCAATGTTGAAGTAGGGGCTAGCCTTGAACTTTGTTCAAGCCCATGGAAACTTTGTCAATTTGAATCACACAAAATTTTCAACAAAAATAATTATCCCCTTGTACAAATCCATTTTATTATAATAATAATGTGCCAAGATTTGACTTTAGGATGATTAGATTGCTTGTTGGTATGTGCGGTGTAAAAACAGAAACATTGGCATAGTGCGTGAATTTACAATTTTTTTACTGGAACGTCAAAAGTTTATGAAATTTTTACAATTCTATAAAAAAATTGTCCTAATTTTTAGAATTTTTGGAGTTACAGAAGTATGGTCAAAGTTCAGATTACTACAGACTGTCTTGTTTAAGACGGATTCTATTTTCGATGCATTGTTTTGCTTGTTTTGATGAAACTATCAATTTTATCGGTGGTATAAGCCATAGAGAAGTTATAGTATAGCAGAGATAATGCAAATATAAAATATGAATTGGTTTACAACAGTAATTAAAGTAGTAATTTGCTTTATTATACTAACGGATCTCACTAGTTTTCTGTTAAGTTTTGTGTGGATGAAGTGTTCAAAGATCAAGGAAGTCTCGATATGAGGAGAAGGGGGAGAGTAAAGAATTCAAGCTTGGGGATGCCCAAGGTATCTCAAGTAAATATCCAAGGAGACTCAAGCATCTAAGCTTGGGGATGCCCCGGAAGGCATCCAATATTTCTTCAACAAGTATTGGTATGTTTTGTTTTTGTTTCGTTCATGTGATATGTGTAACTCTTGGAGCGTATTTTGTGTTTAGTTTTCACTGTTCATTTATGGAACATGCTGGTATGAGATAGTCCATAGTTTATTTATAGAATTGTCATTGGACTTCACTTATATCTTTTGAGTATGGCTTTATAGAATGCTTCATGTGCTTCACTTATATCATTTGAAGTTCGGATTGCCTGTTTCTCTTCACATAGAAAACCGTTATTTGTAGAATGCTCTTTTTGCTTCACTTATATTTATTAGAACATGGTCTTTTGTAGAAATCATTAAACTCTCTTGCTTCACTTATATCTATTTAGAGAGTCAACAGGAATTGATCATTTGCATGGTTAGTCATAAAATCTTACATAAAACTTATGGATCACTGAATATGATATGTTTGATTCCTTGCAATACTTTTGCGGTATAGAGACGATAATATGTGGGAGGTACTAATAAACGGTTGTGGTTAGTAAGAATATTAGTGTTAAGGTTTGTTGTTCCCGAAGTATGCACGTATAGTCTCCCGTTATGCCAGGAAGTTGGAGCACAATTTATCCTTGGTTGTCTATCTTTGTGTGAAGGTCGGGGGCGCGTGATGGTTAGCTCCTACCAACATCCCCCCTAGGAGCATGCATAGTAATACTTTGCTTCGAGGGCTAATAAATTTTTGCAATAAGTATGTAAGTTCTTTATGACTAATGTGAGTCCATGGATTATATGCACTCTTACCTTTCCGCAATTTGCTAGCCTCAACGATACCGTGCATTGCCCTTTCTCACCTCGAGAGTCGATGCAAACTTCACCGGTGCATCCAAACACCGTGATATGATATGCTCTATCACACATAAGCCTTATTATATCTTTCTCAAAACAGCCACCATACCTACCTATTATGGCATTTCCATATCCATTCCAAGATATATTGCCATGCAACAGCCACCTTAGGCATTCATATAGAGTCATACTTTGTTCTACTATCGAGTTGTAATATTGAATTGTAAGTAAATAGAAGTGTGATTATCATCATTATTCATTATTAAAGCATGTTCAAGTGAGGAAAGGATGATAGAGACTATGATTCCCCCACAAGTCGGGATGATACTCTGGATGAAAAATGAAATAAAAATGGGGGAGGCCAAATGAGCCCACCATATAAAAAACGATGGGGGAGGCGGAAAAAAGCCCACCATGAAAAAAAGGAAAAAGGAGGGGAAAATGAGAGACAAAGAGAGAAGGGGCATGCTAATTACACACTTGTGCTTCAAAGAAGCACTATGTTTTTCATATAGGGAGTCTCCTATGTTGTCGCTTTCATATACTAGTGGGAAATTTTCATTATAGAGTTAGATGCACATCCACTTAGTTTTCATATTGAGCTTTCATACGCTTATAGCTCTTAGTGCATATGTTGCATGGAAATCCCTACTCCTTGCATTGATATCAATTGATGGGCATCTCCATAGCCCATTGATTAGCCGCTTCGATGTGAGACTTTCTTACCTTTTTGTTTTCTCCATATTTACCCCTATCAGCATACTCTATTCCACTCATAGTGCTATATCCATGGCTTGCGCTCATGTATTGTGTGAGAATTGAAAATTCTGAAGTGCGTTAAAAAGTATGAACCAATTGCTTGGCTGACACTGGGGTAGTACATGATTTATACTTTGTGTTAAGAAGACAGAGCATGACAAGGCTATATGATTTTGTAGGGATAGCGTTCTTTAGCCTTGATATTTTGAAAGACATGATTGTTTGTTGGGATGCTTGAGTATTAATGTATTTATGTCAAATTGTAGACTATTGCTTTGAATCACTCATGTCTTAATATTCATGTCATGATTAGATATATGATCAATATTATGCTAGGTAGCATTCCACATCAAAAATTATTCTTTTTTATCATTTACCTACTCGAGGACGAGCAGGAATTAAGCTTGGGGATACTGATACATCTCCGTCGTATCTATAATTTTTTATTGTTTCATGCCAATATTATACAACTTTCACATATTTTTGGCAACATTTCATATGATTTATTGGGCTAACATATTGATCCAGTGCCCACTACCAGTTCATGTTTGTTGCATGTTTTTTGTTTCACAGAATATCCATATCCAATGAAGTCCAAACACGGTAAAAATTTACCGAGAATTATTTTGGAATATGTGTGATTTTTGAGAGGTGCAATCAATGCAAAAGGAGGCCCACAACAACCACGACACACCAGGGCGCGCCCAAGGGCCCATGCATGTGGTGATGGGTTGTGGTCACATCGTAAGTCGGTTGGATCTCTACTTCAGGTTCAAAGAATCTTGTATATGGAAAAAAATGTGTTAAAATCTCAGCGCAATTGGAGTTACGGATCTCCGGAATATAAGAAACGGTTTTCGGCTAGAAAACAAAACCGCGAAACAGAAGAGAACAGAGAGGGAGATTCAATCTTGGAGGGGCTCCTGCCCCTCCACCACCATGGAGGCCATGGACCAGAGGGGGAACTCTCCTCCCATCTAGGGGAAGGCCAAGGAAGAATAAGGAGGAGTGGGCTCTCTCCCCCTCTCTCCCGGTGGCACCGGAACACCGTTGGGGCAATCATCATGACGGCAATCTACACCAACAACATCGCCGCCGTCAACCCAAACTCTCTCCTCCTATATACATAGGTTTAACACCTCTCTTCCCCGCTATAATCTCTACTTAAATATGGTGCTCAACTCCATATTTTATTTCCCAATGATATGTGTCTATTATATGATGTTTGAGTAGATTCATTTTGTCCTATGGGCTAATTGATGATCGTGGTTGGTGTGAGTTGTATGTTTTATTTTGGTGTTGTCCTACGGTGCCCTCCGTATCGAGAAAATTTGGGGGGTCCCCGTTGTAGAGTGTTGCAATTCATTTATAATTTTCTTATGGTGGGTGGCAAGAGTGAACAGAAGCACAGACCCGAGTATGTGGGTTATTATGTATGGGAGTAAATAGGACTTGATACTTAATGCTATGGTTGGGTTTTACCTTAATGATCTTTGGTAGTTGCGGATGCTTGCTAGAGTTCCAATCATAAGTGCATATGATCCAAGTACAGAAATTATGTTAGCTCATGCCTCTCCCTCATATAAAACTGCAACAATGATTACCGGTCTAGTTATTCATTGCCTTGGGACAAACCTTTATCTTGTGTTACACAAAAAAGATTTATACTAAACAACTAAGAAATTAATCTTTATTCAACCAGCAACTAACTTTTATTTTCTTTTCCTTTATTACCTTGCAAAACTATTTTTCATACCTACTAAGTACTTTAGTTTCTTTCCCGCAAAGTAGTTTCATACTTGTTCTAGGTAAAGTAAGTGTTAGCGTGTGTAGAGTTGTATTGCTGGTCGATAGAACTTGAGAGAATATTAATTCAACCTTTAGCTCCTCGTTGGGGTCGACACTCTTACTTATCGAAAAAGGCTACAAATGATCCCCTACAATTGTGGGTTATCACTCATCATAAATGGGTAATTCATCACATGAGTAAGTCGCATAATTAAGAAGCATGGCAATAGGTGGATCAACATCATGCAAGCAATCAATGTCCATTGGTGGTACAAGAGCATCACATTCACCTATGTTACCTTTGTCATTTTACTCATGTGGTGTAGGTGTGGTGGCAAATACCAAGTCGTGGTCATCTTCATCATGATGGAACCATGTGTGGGGTGCATCATATACCACCATGGCCATCGTTTTGTCCATGGTGAGGAAGAAGACGTCAAGGATCGGCACGTCATCGAATATGGGACCTAGCACCAAAGGAGAAGACACAATATAGGAAGATGTTAAGTTGTTAGAAATCGAAATGGCCTCACATGCCCCATTAACTACCTCACTCTCTCTCTCTATGTGGTGGCTCACACACTCCCTCAAGGTAGGCGTACTCAAACTCACATATGTTGGAGTCACTCATCTCACTCAAGTGATGGGATTTTTGGCTCTCCTCACATGGGAATTGAGGCAACTCATAATATATGTGGCTAGTGGTGAAGTCACCCTCACTCTCAATATGGTGGCATAAGTCTCTCGACTCAACTTCAAACGTTGTCGTGGTCGAAGGGAAAATCCCATTCTCAACCATGTCATTACCATCGTCATGGATGAACGCCGAAAATGGCTCATCATCACTATCACCTCAAAAAATGGAAGCGTCATCCTTGCTCGCCACCTTGTTGCTTGCCTCCAAAGCATGTTCCTTGAGTGGCTCCGTAGTCGTAGTCGTCGTGCCATCTTCAAAAAGATTCATGGTAGACTCAGAATTGTCAATGCCCCAAAGAGGGGTGGCGATGAAGTTGGACTTGGGAGCGTCGCCTTGGGCTCGTCGGGCTTGGATATCTTGGTGGTACCATCCTCATGCTCGTCGTCAGGGAGCTTGGTCGTCGTGAAGTGTGCTCGGGGTCGAGTAGCCTTGGCCTTGAGTTCATGTTCTGCCATGAGAGAACCAATGTAGAGGTCTTCGAGAGACTCGTAGTTGTTGTGGAAATTAGTCTTGGTGATGTCGTTGTTCAATCCCATCATGAAGTGGAACTTCATCCAAATGGGGTCGTCCAATCGGCACATCGCAAGGCTTTCTTCATCTTCATGAAGTACTCATCGAGGGACTTGGATCCTTATATGGTGTTCTCCAATTGGCGTTGAAGATGTTCCGTTTAGGTGGAAGGCACAAATGCTCGCCGCAATGCTTTCTTCAACTTGGATCAACTCATGTCGAAGCTCATCGAAGATGTGTGAAGCCACCATGTCGACGTGTCAACGTGGAAGTTTCTTGTGGCACACTTCACTTGATCTTCGAAAGGGACTTGAAGTAGCTTGAGTTAGTAGTCCATCTTGCGCTCCCACGCGAGATACTCCTCGGGGTCTTGACTCCCATAGAAAGGAAGTTCGTGGTCGATGTCGAGGTCATAGTAGCTCACTGAAGTCGCGGACTTGAGCTTGGGGAGCTTCTCTTGAAGTGCTTGTTGGCGAAGATGCCACATATCCAAAGGCGAAGATGCCTTGAAGTAGCTTGGCGAGATGCCAAGGTATGTGGTGAAGTCAACAAGCGATGGTTGGTGTCGAGCTCGTGACCTACACGCGTGTTCATCGTTGGATGCCTTGATGTTGGCGTCGTTATTTCTTCATGTCATTGATGGTGTCGATGCCTATGTGATCTTGCCGGAGATGGTAGCTCGAAAGCATGTGCACTTGAGCGTCTTGTCGAATATGAGGAAGACCTCTTGCCAATGTTGATGAGGATCTTGAGCTCCTCCATTTGAGCATCCAACTTGGCGTCGAAGTATTTTTGTGTTATGGGGTGTCAATAGCTATCCAACGAGCTAAAGAACGTCAAAATCGGACTCCGGATGAATTAGATATGGCCAAAATGGTGAAAAGACTGAAGATGAAATCTATGCATATTTTCTGGTTAGGCCAGAAGTTCCGGGCCTAGGGCAAGAAGTTCCCGGGGTAACGGGAAAGTGCGGGGAAACTCTCTGGTTAGGCCAGAAGTTCCGGGATAGGGACGAAAGTTTCGGGGGTCGCGAAAACAACTCCGGGACGAGCCCTAATTTCAGGATCTGAGACAAGGGCCGGAAAAACTCGATTTCCTGGGTCAAGATTTATGGGGGGAAAGAAAATTTGGGGGATTTCATGGTGGGGAATCTAGATCTACTTGCCAAACATGAATTCCATGGATAAAAATCAACAAAATCTCACAAGCTAGAACCAACAAATCACAAAAAAATTGGTGAGGCTATTTTTGGTGGGGATTTTCGAATTGTGATAAAAACACACAAAACTAGGCTAGAAAACGAAGGGGAGGACTCCAAATTCATGAGAAACCTGGCTCTTGGTACCAATATGATACGGGGCAAACCCGTAGTTAGGTATCTTTCACGAACTGGAGGGGATCTCACGAAGAACACGAATAACACGAGAAAGAACATGGAGAAATCACAAGAGGAAACACTCAAGAACAGGTCCAATCACATCCACATAAGATCCACAAATGTACAAGAACAACAAAGGAAAGAGGATACATGGTAGAGTTCACCCCAAATCTCATGGGGAGATGGGGCCTTGATATCCCGAAGGATCTTCCCTAGATAGGGGCCTTTACATCCATAGGATCTTCTCACGTAGAGGTACCAACTCCAAGGGAGAAGTCTATGGAAGGAGAAATGCTCAACTAATCTATAATCTAAATAATTGCTAACCGTAAAACGGAGGTGGAAGACAACTATTTATAGTCTAGGGTGAAATAGGAGAGAGAGAGGGGTACATGGGCCTCGGGCACGAGTGGTTGCATGCCTGTAGGCCAGAAGGTCCGGGCTAGGCTGGAAGGTCAGAGTGGCGGAAGTTCCGGGTAGGTTCCGGATGGGTTTCGGGCCTAACAGAGAGTTGGCATGCCTGGGGTGTGTTGAGGCCGGAAGCTCCAGGCAGGGCGGAAGGTCCGGAGTCCGGAGGTTCCGGGCAAGGTTCGGGCAGGGCGAAAGGTTCGGGGTCCGGAGGTTCCGGACAGGCCGAAAGGTCCGGGCCTTCCAGAAGTTCTCCTTGCTTCTTCTTCCTTCTCTTCAAAGCTTCCGTCACGGATGGTGTAGTTTTACGTAGGTCCCGGCACTCCTCCTCATCATTCGTGAAGCTCCAACAATACCTATGCGTGCAACCGAGAGGAGTGTCAAGTAGTGTACCATCCTGGAAGGGGTCAAGTGAACACATTTAAGGGAGATGATTCACCTTCATATATGTGAAGTAGTTGTGGTACGTGTCACTTGCCAAATGGACTCTTGTCATGGTGATGTCCGTAGGATGCTCCACATCACATATCACTTTTTATTTCCTTGGTGGTTTCATGGAAGGATTTGTCTTGAGTGCAGATCTTATATCCTTGTATCTTAATTCACTCTTTGGTGGTGAATATTTTGCTTATGCTAGTATTGACGAGGGTTTGGCCACTTCGATTGGTATCTCTCCTCGTGACAATGCTATTATTTCCTATATTCACCATGGGTTGTCACAAGCTTTGGTTTTTTTAATTCTCTTATTGGTAAGCTTGTGAACCCATTTGCTAGTAGTGTGTGAGGGAAGGATATGTTTGCACTTTGTGTCTCATTTCATGAAGACTATGTTGATGCTTAATGCCATCCTTATATTAGTCTTATCAAGTGCCTTTACATGACTCAGACACATCATTTTGGCTAAGCCTATTCTTAAGTTGGTTCTTTCATGTTGCTCAACCATATGATTGTTGCAAGTGATATGCATTATTTCGTATATATGCTCATTTGCACGTGTTATGTGTTTTTATTGATTTTTGGGGGGGGGGGCGATGATCCTATTTTGTGCACTTTGTATCCATATACAAAATTTGTTAATAGTGCATGAATCACGGGGAGATTCTCTAGTTTCTTTAGAATACTCCTTTTCCCATATCATAATATCTTTTATTAATGTGGCTCGAAGGATCATGTGATTGTTGTTCCAATCGGTATCTTTTGATTGCTTGCTTCACTCTTTGGTATGACTTTGTGCCATACAATCCTTTTTGCAATCTTTGGATCCTAAATATAGTTTGTCTTCCTCCAAGTACTTATCATTGCATATGTGTATTTCATTGCACTCATATTTTGAGAAATACACACTTTTTGGAGGAACGCCTCTTATAGTGGCTTTCTAAGCTTTTCGTCCATTTTGGCAATCAATGCCAATGGGGGAGAAGTTTAGAGAGTTTAATTTAGAGAAATTTAGAGAGTTTTGCTATTGTTGCCTAAGCATTTGCATCTCATACCATGCATTATTGCTTTACATGTGCGTGTGCTTGAGTTTTTCTTTTTTTGTCTAAGCATTTACATTTCATACCATGCATTGTTCATTTACATGTGTGTGCTTGGTTGTTCTTATTTCCTTATATAAACTCCCTTGAAAGTGATTGTCATACATTACCAAAATGGGTGAGATTGTTAGAGCATATTTCTCCATGTGCATTTTTGGTAATTGATGACAATCCATATGGACTAATGGTTGCTTTGAGTTTATTTCAAGGATTTTTCCATAGGCATTTCTTGAAGTCCATTTGTTGGTTTGAAGGAGTTTATGTGATGACCAAGGTGGTATTCAAGAATTTATCCAAAGATTGGTCATGTGAGTGTTGAGCTTATTGTAAGCATGTCCTGAAGAAGAAGATTGTGGGAACATTCATGTTTACCTTCAAGACATCATCTTTATGAAGAGAGAATATAAGATACAAGGTTGAACAAGACTAAATACAAAGAGTGATTCTAGTTGAGCAACATGCAAAGTGTAGAAGATGTGCCAAGTGGGATCAAGTGATCCAATGGTATGGTAAGTATTGTCCATTATGCTTTGTGTACTAACCCGTTGTCTTTGTGATGTTTCCATGTGTGTTTAGGTATATTTCCATGGGCTTGCATCAAGAGAAAGATCTCATACAACCCATGGAGGATGACATCAAGTGGTGATCGTCATCAAGGTTGTGTAAGTTCAAGTGAAGCATCATGAAGAGATCACATGCTTGAAGCTTACCGTCCATTATGGTGATAATGGACATATGAAGATGTGCCAAAGAGAGGCTCACACATAGTGGAGTATTGGGGAGCAATGTACCAGTCTTCATTGATTCGACACAATCAAGAAAGGTGATCCATCTTGAGGAGGACAAGATCATCATCATCTAGCTAAAGTCGACTATGTACAAGGCAAAGGTTTGAACTTGATAGGGTTTTATATTTTACCGATATCATGGTGGTAGTTGGGAGACCGGGTTATAGGATTGATAGTTGTACTATCAAGGGGGGCTCTCGAGTGAGTAGCTTGATCGTATCGTTCACTGAGAACTCAAACCACTGGAGTGGAGTAAGGGGGGCTCTTGAATTTTTCAATTTGGCATCGGATCACATCGTTCTTGAGTTGCATCTCGTCTATTTGTCATCTCAATGGTCCAATGGGGTGGAGTAGTCGATCAACTCGTTTACATACTTCTGGACGAGATCAACCCATCTCCATGTGAAGCAATATTTCCCCATTGTTTTCTATGGATCTCTATATATATTGTCACTAGAAGAGTTGAATTGTGCAAATTAGCTGAAAATAGATCAAGATATTTTTTTGTCATATACGTACCTTTGCACGGTTGGCGTAGATGTAGAACTCTCGCTCTGGATTCCATTCCGTGTGCAACATATGCTTATCAACAGGGCATCGACAGCCGCAAAGCAGCACAAGGCCAGTATCTTCGATGCTGGTGGCATAGCTGCCAGATCGAATGGAAGTTAGGCTGCTGCGGCAGGATGATTCGCCGAACATGGCTGACTGCATTGGTCGTGGCGATCTCATGGCGTAGCCAATAGGGCCAGACGGGAGCTCGGCCAGTGCGGAGGAGTCCCAAACTTTCGACACGCTCTGCCGATGTGGGTCCATAACTAAGAGGAGCTAACTAGTTAGGGAGAAGAATTGGAAGTGGATGTATTTTGAGAAACAAAGGGGCTACCAAACGCTTATATAAGCCAAACTGAGTGATGGTGTTCAAGAAAAGTGAACGTCGGTAGTACATAATATATTTGTGGCATCATAGGATATTTGACGCCAGTTACATATTTCGACTGGTCAGCTCAGCAAGGCCCACATTTTGGTGGCGTTCCACCTAAATCCTACGCCAGCACTAACTGCATAAAGCTGGCGCAGCAATTCGTCCAATGCCATCGCTATTTGGAAAAAATAGTGCTAGCGTCGTGTCAAATTGGCATGCCACCAACGTAAGTTGTGGCTAGCCATTTCTCCACTGGTGAATATGCTTCATCAATTAGGGGCTACGTGGATCATGCTCAAGCTTGAACTCACGCCGACTCCATATCCTGGCCATTCCCCTTTGAGGTGCTGCGCCAATACGAATTCGGGAACATATTCAAAGAGTGGATGGCGATCCTGCTCACGATGTCCAGAACACGCGTCCTACTCGACAAAGAGCTAGGCCCTCCGATCTGGCATCGCAACGGGTTGCGCCAGGGTGACCCTGTGTCGTCCCAGCTTTGTGCTGGTCGTGGATATGCTCAGCATGCCGATGCGTCGCGCTATCGAAATCGGCATCCCGCAACTGCTACATCCTCGACGACGCATCTTGGTGATCTCTCTCTACGCCGACGGTGTGATGCTCTTTTACCACGCCATGCCTGGAGATACGGCCGCCGTCAAGGGTATGTTCACCCTATTCCGCAAGGCGAGTGGGCTACAGGTGAACCACGCCAAGAGTTATGCAACTATCCTACATGGCGACCCCCTGACTGATGAGGTGATTGCCCAGCTGGGTTGCCTGGTCGCACACCTTCCCATTACCTATCTCGGCATTCTGTTGACGACGCGACGGCCCACCACCGCCCAGCTGCAACCCCTTGTCTACTCGATGGCTGCTAGGCTCCCTGCTTGGAAGTTGTGGCTCCCTGTATACCAAATGCTAGCGTTCGCCCCTCCCAAAAAGACCGTGAAGCAACTAGAGAAGATCCTGAGAGGCTTCTTGTGGGCTGGACGTGCCATTGTCATGTCAATTGGTGACATGTCTGTCGCCCTCTCGAGTATGGCGACCTGGGTGTCTGCGATCTGGAGCGCATTGTATTGGCGCTCCGACTACGATGGCTATGGTTCGCTCGTGTGGATTGTGATCATTCCTGGCAAGGACTTGATCTGCAGTTCTCCCACGAGGAGCGAGCGTTGTTTTTTGCATCCACTAGCATGATCATTGGGAATGGCTTGACAACGCTCTATTGGGAGGATCGCTGGATCAACAAGCAGTCCATACGCAAACTCGCCTCACTGCTCTATCAGTGAATCCCCAAGCAGCGACATAAGGCACGGACGATGGCAGCAAGGCTTGCCAGTAACTCTTGGGCGCGTGATATTCTAGGGATCCTTGGTCTTCATGGGATAGGCCAATACCTACTACTCTCGCAAGCCATGAGCCAAACCACCCTCTCGAATGATCCAGACAGGTTGCTCTGGAGATGGACACCCAACGGGATCTACTCAGCAAAGTCATGTTATGCGACCAATTTTCAAGGATCTACGAGATGCCCCTCATGGAAGCTGATTTGGAAAAGTTGGGCGCCACCATGGGTAAAATTCTTCCATTGGTTGGCTGCTCAGAATCGTTGTTGGACGGCCAAAAGACTTGCAAAACGCGTACTGCAACGTCACCCTAGATGCCTCCTTTGTGACCAGGCCATGGAGACTATGCATCACCTAACTATGCATCACCTAACCCTGACTTCCCCTTTGCTCGTCAGACATGGCATACTATCCTCGGCTGGATGTGCATGCCGATCCAAATCCCAGGCCAGGAGCTCACTGTCTTGGAGTGGTGATTACGCGTGAAGGAGCAGACGCCGCCGACGCACCGAAAGGCCCTCAAGTCCATCGCGTTGCTCGTCCCCTAAATGTTATGGAAACACAGGAATGCATGTGTCTTCGACAATGCGACACCTTCCATCGAATCGCTAGTGGATAGGATCAAAGACGAGGCCAGATGTCGGGCAAAGGGTGGGGCTCAGGGACTTAGGATTGTTCTGCCCACATCCTGGGACGTCCATTGAACGGACCCGTTAACATGTAAAACTCACCTCCTAGGAGGACAATTCTATCTTTTCAATGAAATGAAATGCAAAGGTCCCTTGCGTTTTCTCGAGAAAAAAACTCAATGAGACCTTGAGATCTACCTAAAGGCCTAAAACTCCTACCTAACACTTAATACTAATGATCTCAAATGCATCCTGTGACAAAAAGACACGTAGAATAGAAGCATGGAAGTAGTGCAATATTTTTCATAAAATATAATAATGGTTAAACATATGACATTAAAACCTCATGGTTGAACCTCTTAGTTTCAGAACAAACCCAAAAACATAATGTTCTTGCCCTGGCGGTGAGTGAACTGGGAAAGATAGCAAGGGAGCTAGTACCTGCACACAGGGCAGATGCTGCCACACAACGATCTCTTGGCTCACTCGTGTCGGATCCAATTAGTTACCATTGAAAATAAGTTTGTGCTTTCCATTTGAGATATTGCAGTTGAGAAAGATAGAAGGTCAAGATATATAGTTCTTGGGGGACAAATGTGGAATAATCCATTAGTTTTCTAAGCAATGAAAACATAGGATTAGTTCAAATCTTCAAATAGCAATCCGAGGTGGTTAGCAAAGATCAAATCGAAGACTTCAAATAACTGAGGAAGTTATAAGATCACCGATTCATGATTATCCTCTACTGAATCCAAATCGAGGTCACTCGCTATAGGCGTGCCACAAAGTTCATGTTGAGCAAGAGTGTAGACCTCCATCTATCAACATGTCATCACATTTTACACTGGCCAAAAGAGGAGTAAGAGGAGTAATTCAGTGATCTGACATAACTATACTCATCATAACTGATGATTGCGCAGAGTCGGTAATCATAAGTACAACACAATGAACGATGGTACACGCGAAAAAGACTGACTGATGGAATGAGAAGATGAATAAATATCATGAAATAAAGGAAGAGACAGAACCCTTAAAGAAAAAACAGTGTTTGCAGATAAAAACACAATACAAAATGGATGATCACCGATCAAGAAATTTCCAAAATACAAAGTAACTTGCAACAAAAGGAAATTTCCACAATAACATCAGAGCCTCTGCCCAAGATTATTCAAAGTTTGATGGGTAACTGGGAAAGCAATATACAAAAGAGCAGGACAATATAGCAAATGAAGCCGCAACATACATACGGTATCCTAATTCAATACATATATAAGAGTAGACAGAGACGGGGAGCCTCGGAATATATGAATCAGAGCACCGACTTGATCGTGCTGGTGCCGTGACTCCTGCAAGATCTGGATTTATGCTTAATCATACGGACACCAGCAATCCCGTTGTTGTTCCCATCGGCATTGACTTTGCAGTCGCCCTTGCCGTTGCTCTTGACATTGCCCTCATCATTGTCATTGCCGGGTAACACTAGCTCCATGCCGGTGAAGACAGCAAACATGTCGTCAACCAACAGATGGCCGCAGCGCTCATCAAAGTCCTTAGTTTCAAAGAAGTTGGTGACGCAAAACCTGCCGGAACCCAGGCTGACAACTTCGGTGGGGCACTGAGGGCACGGGTACCACCCCTTTGGAATGTCAGTATCCGCCCAGGTTCGAGTGTGCTCCGGAGGCGGCTCCTCCCCCCTGAGGACACAGGAGATGTCGGCGGCGCAGGGGAGGTGGAAGTTGCGCTGAGAGGCGCCAAACCAAAGGCCGAGATCCGGGTCATGCTCCGCCCTGCCATGGAACGGCATGAGCCAGTTGCCAGCCTTGCTCCACTCGCAAGCCACTGTGTCGAAGCAGTAGGTGCCGACGCCCCTGATGGAGATACAGATGGTGTGGTCGCCAACCAGGGCATAAGAGCAGATGGAGGCTTGTCTGTAGGCCGGGTCGTGGACGAAAGGCGGCGGCGGGAGGGCGTCGCAGTGCCAGGCCTTGCTGGTGTCGGGGTGGAAGAGGTCGTAGCGCCTGCGGTACGATATAGACTCAAACTGAACCTGACCCTTGTTGTTGGGCCTGAGGATCCTGTCCATGATGTAGAGGCCTCCGCCTTCGCCTTCCTTCGAGGTGGTCGGATTCGGAGGGATGGAAAAGGACAATGGGTAGTACTTGGGCGTGTGGAGGTTGGGCATGGTGTCGATGCAGTGGGTGTCGGCATCGAAGCGGAAGATGCGGGCGGACCTGTCGGTGAAGAAGAGCTCGGTTTCAGTGAGAGGGAGGCAATCCATTTTGTCCCATTCATCGCACGGAGTCTTCGCACATATCGATGGTTTCATGTTAACCATCGGTGCCGGCAGCCGAATATAAATAGGCTTCTTTTTCTTCTTCTCCCCCTCCCCCGCCGAGGAGTTAGTTGTTAGGGTTGACATGTCGGGCATGCCTGTCAATGGAGGCACCACGTTGGCATGTTCCGCTGCTTCTTCTGGTGTTGCGTAGAAGAACTGGTTGTGGGACAGGTCGAAGCGCCGCAGCGTGTATGTTAATTTCCGGCGATCCGACACCAGGATGTTCACAAACGGCCGGGCGCTCATCTCCGATCAATCCAACACCTCAAAGATCCTCCTTCCTTCCTGCAGTAGTTAGATTCAAAAGCAATGAGGAACAAAAATTAGATTATACTGACCCAAGGAATAAGAAGCAGACGGCCGACCTGGTGCAGAACGACGGCGCCGCCAGGGAGGGGAGGGGAGGGGAGAGGAGATTGGCTTTGGGTGCGTGGGGTACGTCTACGGCACACAATTTCTCGAAATTACTAGTTAGCGAGTACATCTTCTAACATTACTTTTATTCTTCATGTTGTGACAAACGGTGCATTGCATGCGTGTCACTTGTCGCGACAGGACAGTTTTCCCTTTTTCATAGATTCGTATTTTTGAAACGTTTTTATCTCCTAAACCGTGCGTCCAAATCTCAAACCGTTTTCATCGTTGGCTTTCTCATGTTGAGATCTACAAAACTACATCCCATTTCGATAGATTTTGACGAACTTTTTTTCATGAAAAACCGAAGAAAAAACCGTGCCTCACGTGATAGGAAAAAAAACAGAAACCGCGTTTTTTTCCTTTCCGAGAGGCACGGGTCGTGCCTCTCGCGAAGGTAAAATTGTGCCTCTCACGGAAGCAAAACCGTGCATCTCGCGGAAATAAAACGAGCAGAAAACGCGTTTTCTCCCTTTCAGGAGAGGCACGGCCGTGCCTCTCGCGATAGCAAAACCGTGTCTCTCGTGGAAGCAAAACCGTGCCTCTCGCGGATAGAGAGAAGAAAACGCATTTTTCCCTTTCGGAAGAGGCACGGCCGTGCCTCCCGCGATGGCAAAACCGTGCCTTTCCCGGAAGCAAAACCGTACCTCTCGCGGAAAAATAAAGAGCAAAAAACGTGTGTTTTTCTCTTTCGGGAGAGGCACGGCCGTACCTCTCGCGATAGCAAAACCGTGATTTTCGCGGAAGCAAAACCGTGCCTCCCGCGGGGAAAAAAGGAAAGCAGAAAACGCGTTTTTTTTCCTTTCTGAGAGGCACGGCCGTGCCTCTCGCGAAGGCAAAATCGTGCCTCTCGCAAAAAAACACGTTTTTTTAGTAAAAAAAATAGAAAACGCGTTTTTTTTCTTTTTTTTAATTTTTTTTCGTCCAAAAGCTATGAAAGACCGATGAAAACCGTAACACCGAAAAAATCCGGAAAAAACAACTTCAGAAAGGCCAAAACGCGTGCGAAAAAATTAAAAAAATTGAAGGAAACGCTCAAAACGCGACACGTGACGATAACTGAGAACGCGCCAAGTGGAGGCACGTCGAAACGATAGTTGGAACGCTTGTGAAGGAACGCTCGTTAACTAGTTGCTCCCACAATTTCCTCTTCTAGTAGGGGGCTGACCGGTGGTTTTGTTGGGTCGGACCATGGCCCAATGTTTTTTTGGGCCTGGTAAACCAAGCCTTTTTTCCTTTTTTTTCGCAAATTAGAACTTTATTTATTCTCCCACCACAATTTCCTATGCAGCGCCTTCAGCGCCACAAAGGGAACACAGCAGTACCTCGTGGGCCGGCCAACGAATGCGACACGAACGCGAATTCTATTTTATTGCGCAAAGAAAAAAAAAGATACCCTGTTCCAGGAATCGAACTCACACCATTACACTTGTGTACATGGTTGGCTAACCACTAGCCGTGCTATATATTGCACAGAATATTGTACTGTTTACTTTATGGCTTAGATTTTCGAATTTCTTGAATACATTTTGGAAAAAAAGTGTTTTTTTCTAAAATGTGGAGAACATTTGAAAGTTCTCAGACTTCCAAAAATAGTTCATGTACATGTACAAAAAGTTCGTTTGTTCAAAGAAAGTTCCCGAAATTTAAAGAAGTTCTTGTATTAAAAGAAAGATCACAAAATCAAAAGAGGTTCACGAATTCAAAAACAAAATCTAAAAAGTTCATCAAATTTGGATAAAAAATCATCGAAATAGAACTAAATTCATTGATTTTGAAAGAAAAAAAATCCTCGGATCTGAAAAAAATTCATCGAATTTGAAAAAATAAAATCATCAATCTTGAAAAAAGTTCATCCAATTTTGAAACTTTTGCATCCAAATTTGAAACATAAAAAATGGAAAAAGTCCATCCATTTTGGAAAAAGTTCCTGAATTCAAAAAACAATTTTGATTAAAAAAAAGTTCGCAAATTTGAAAAAAAATCAACGATTTTGAGAAAGGTACATCAATTTTGAAGAAAACATTTGTGAATTTGAAAAAAGTTCACAAATTGGAAAAAGGTTCACGCATTTAATATAAAAAGAAAAATGAAAGAAAAGGAAAAATAAGGACAAGACATAAATAAAAAAATAAAAACCCAATTAAGAAATCATCTG
The DNA here is from genome assembly GCA_022496015.1 of Hordeum marinum. Taxonomy (NCBI): domain Eukaryota; kingdom Viridiplantae; phylum Streptophyta; class Magnoliopsida; order Poales; family Poaceae; genus Hordeum; species Hordeum marinum. The sequence continues at coordinate 397,075,067 of CM039674.1, forward strand.
GAAACTTTACAGAGAACGGAAAAACCCTGTCAAAGTCGGTGGCTCTACACGAACTGAAAAAGATGTTAGATGGCACAAAACGTTGACTGTTCTGGTGGTTACCACTATTCTCAGCTATATAAGCAATATGTTTTGATTTATAATACCCGTCATGTGTGCTCCCTTTTTTTATCTTCTTGCTACTATTAAAAGAGCAAATATTATTATTTACAAACGCACACCGCCTAACATACACGCAACAATTAAGAGTTATTAGAGCCACACAATCAGACTCACTCATATAGATCTAATCGTCAAGATTAAATTAATTCTCAATAAAAGTGTGCATAGCAGTTTGAGAGGGCGGACGAAAACTTTGTCATATCTTACGTCCGCCTCGTGGCCGCGTACAATCACGCACGAAAAAAAGAAACAGATCTCAATCCAACCACCTCACCCTCAACCGGGGACTGTCCCTCTGGCTTGCAATCAAAAGACCTCCCAATGGCATGATCCTCCTCCCCCAACTCACCTGGTTTCGTCTTCGTCTAGAGGACTTCAAGGGGGTGGCACTGACTCCACTACTCATGTGGTGGTGGTTGTGGGGTCAACCGGGAGGCAGTGTGGGATCACTAGAAGTGGCATCTAGAGGGGGTGAATAGACTTCTTGCAAGAATTAAACCTAGCTTTTTTCCCAATTTTAATTGTTGGCAGATTTTAGCAATATTAGCAAGATTAGTACACCCTACACAAGCGTATCAACAAATATGGTAGCAGAAAGTAAAGATATGCATGTGAAAGTAAGGAGTAGAGAAAGGAGGATCAAACGCAATAAGGGACACAAAGATTTTTCTCGTGGTTCCGATAGGTGGTGCTATCGTACGTCCACGTTGATGGAGACTTCAACCCACGGAGGGTAACGGTTGGGCGAGTTCACGGAGGGTTCCACCCACGAAGTAGCAACCTCGCCTATTCCATCATGGCTATGTCCCCGAAGGACTAGCCTCATTCGGGGTAGATCTTCACGAAGTAGGCAATCTCCTTGCCCTTACAAACTTCTTGATTCAAGTCCACGCGAAGTCGGAGGCTCCCAAGCGACACCTAACCAATCTAGGAGGCACCACCCTCCAAAAGGTAATATATGTGGTAGATGACAAACTCATTGCTCTTGTGCTTTAAAAGATAGTCTCCTCAACACTCAATCACTCTCACACACATTTGGTTTGGGTAGGAAAGATTGATTGGGTCGAAAGCAACTTGAGGAGGCTAGAAATCAAGATTCATATGGTTGGAGTGGTTGATCTTGATATCGACACGTGAGTAGGTGGCTCTCTCTCTCGGAAAAATGGATATGACAAGTGTTGGTCTGTTTTGAGTGATTCCTCTACGAGTGAGAGGCTGGTGGAGGGGTATAATATAGACATCTCCAAAAATCCAACCGTTACAACATTATTTCCCAACTTGGTGGTACCGATGCAAAACTTGGTTGCACCGACTAGTGCAAAAAGTGGCAACTTTAGGTTTTTCGGTGAAACCAATATAGAAATCTCTGTGAGTCCAATTTTGGTTTGCCTATTCAGTTCCTCAACTCGGTGGCACTGATTCTTAAAACTCGGAAATTCCGATTTTAGGAAGTTGGATACCCGAGCCATGGTCATTGATTTCGGTTGCACTAAAACTGAACTTGGTGGTACCAACATTCTATGGTTTTGGGCATAGGTTCTATCTGGGTTAAAACTCGGTGGGGCCGATTTGGAAAATAGTTGGTGGCACCGAATTTGAGTGATAGGCTTGAGACAGAATATTTGCGGGAGAATTGATGAGTGATTTTGGTGGCTAACTTTGAGCATTTTGAGCAACTAGATCATCATGATACCTCATCTCCTTTAATAGTATTGGCTTTCCTATGGACTCAATTGTGATTTCTCACATAAAAGCAAAATGTAGAGTCTTCAAGTTTGTTGTCTTGACAATCCTATTCCTTTCCTCTTCTTCTTCCTTTGGGGATTCTTCACACCTTTCCAAACCATTTCTCTATGTGGACATTATCTGAAATAAACTAGGTAAAACTATTAGTCCAAGAGACAATGTATGTTGTCATGAATTATCAAAACCTTCAAGGGTGCATATGTGTTTTCTGGCGGCGGTGACGGCGAGCAGCTGCGCATTGGTGGACAACAGTGCATGGGCAATACAGAGTGGTGGCGACGACAGGGCCACAACAAACAAGCAGCGGCGCGAAGCAGGTGCATATGGCGGTTTTGGACGGAAGGTGGCAGTAGGGGGCGTGGCGGAGCTCTGTCGCGAGCGTGCCACGCAGGGGTTGTTGCTGTCGTGGTGCAACGCATACCATGCGACTGCAAGGGGAGCCGGTGATAGCGTGCATGGCCATGGGAGCAACGTGAGGGGCGCAATGGGAGAAGAGCAAAATATCGGAAAAGAGAAAGAGAAGCATGTCTGTTACAGTTTGTTGAAGCCATTGTTATATTGTGGGAACAACTTTGGGCAAAAATAATCAAAGTGATATATCTTCCATATCATCTTGCTACAAAGAAGAGCATGGAGCGGCGACGGTTCTAGGAGTAGGGAAGTCATGACTTCTCCTTACAACAACTTTCAGAAATGAAGGGAAGATAGCCTATAAAGCGAGGACAAATATTTGTGGCCAGGGACGACAAAAAAAACACTGGGTGTACTGGTTGATAAGGTTGGATACATGCCATCTACTTTGATTCCTATATATGCCTCTCTTTCTTCTGTATATATTTTACATTACGCCAAGTTTGAGTGTCCAAAAGTTTATTTTGAAACTTCAGATCCACAAGATTGATAAGAAGTGCAATATTCTTTCTGCACACCTACCTCGAGGTAGTAACAAAATTATCTATGGAATGTTTAACTCGGCTGGCGCGCCCTGGTGGAGGGTGCCCACCTCGGAACTCCCCTCAACCGACTATTCACCTTATAAATTCCTAGATATTCAGAAAACCCTAGAGGAGTCGACGCACAATTCCATCCGCTGCAAGTTCCATAACCTCGAGATCCAATCTAACACCATCATGGAGGGGTTCATCTTCACCATAGGTGCCTCTCCGAGAATGCGTGAGTAGTCCACCATAGACCTACAGGTTCGTAGGCAGTAGCTAGATGGCTTTCTCTCTCTCTCTCTCTCTCTCTCTCTATATATATATATATATATATATATATATATATAAAATTCTTAATACAATGGTCTCTTGGAGATCTATTTGATGTAATGACTTTTACGGTGTGTTTGTTGGGATCCGATGAATTTTGAGTTCATGATCAGTTTCTATCCACGAATATGATTTGAGTCTTCTTTGATCTCTAATTTGCATGATTACTTATAGCCTCGTATTTCTTGTTTGATCTTTGGTTTAGTTAGGCCAACTTGATCGGTTTTTCTTGCCATGGGAAAAGGTGCTTTGTGATGGGTTCGATTTTGCGGTGTTTTCTCCCAGTGACAGAAGGGGCAACAAGACACGTATGTATCGTTGTCATTAAGGATAACAAGATGGGATCTATTCCTACATGAATAGATCTTGTCAACATCATGTCACCGTTCTTATTGCATTACTCCGTTTTTTCATGAACTTAATATGGTAGATACATGCTGGATAGTGGTCAACGTGCGAAGCAATAAAAATAGATGCAGACTCATTTCAGTCTATTTATCTTGGACATGATGCCTATATAATGATCATTGCCACTAGTCAGATGGGTCCAACTTGGAGCTGGTCCCACTAGTCAAATGGGTCCCACCTGTCATAATATCATACATCGGTCCCACGGGTCAGAAATTTCAACATTGCTCAGATTGTTTTCATAAGTGGGTCCTCTAGTGAAGTTTCCATTTCACATTCTTTTTCAATATACATAATCACTATTTCAAACATAACAAATATAATTCACTAAATAACACTAAATTAGTCTACTACAATTTGTTAAAATATTACCAATTACAGTCTATTACAGTCAAACAGATCAAACAACTATTTGTTGTGTAGTGCTTCACCGCTTCGAATTTGGCTTCACAACTTCACGCTTCATAAAAATTAGGTCTGGAGCTCATGTAAAAGAGTGAACATAAAGGCCACAAACATTAGAATGTACTACAGCAGCTTATCAATAGCAGACCAGCAGTGGAGTACATCAGCAACAACAACGGATCAGCAGGAGTACAGCAGGAGGAAGAGTACTTACATCAGCAGATCACCATCTCGCCCAGTAGCTTACTGCATCTTGAACATGGTTCTCCCAGACCTTAACAATAGTACACCTGTAGAAGATGAGATGATTGGAGATGCAGGAGATGAAGATTTTCAAGATGCATGTACATTTACTCCATATCAGCGAGAGATCATTTCTGTACTCTACTCCATATAACCAGGAGAACAATAATAGTACAAGTACATTGAAAAGATCAGTTCAAGATGAAAAGTACAAGTACTCCATATCAGCATGACTGGTAGTATGATCAGTCAACTCGGACAGCTATCATTCCCCCTGAGTATGTGTGATGGACATGCTCTAGAAATTTCAGTCGCACAAGCTAGCGCCACAACCTGCACATGCATAGTAGACATACGATGGTAACCCCATGGTAAGAGAGACATGCACACGATGGTGAACCCATGCATCGAACGCTAGCGGCACTACTTGCACATTCGCATAGAAGTACTCCTAGAGTCAGTCTCCCATACATAGAATAAAAAAAGTAACGCTAGCACAGTGCTGTTGCAAGTGCTTTGGCTTTAAAATTCAGTTTTACTTAAACATTAATTATCATCTGAAATATATATATATATATATATGGTTTATCAGCACTCTTTTTTGATAAAAATGATATATACAGAACAATAATAAGACAGTAAAACAACTTATGTGTGAATTTAAGTACATTGAATAACAATTGACTATTTTTTTGCAAAATATTCTTATTCTTTTGACAAGCTCAAGGATAAATGCCATGATTAATGTATTAATTAAGCCAAACAGAATTGCTAGGTTAGTGATGGAATCTGGGCAAAGGCGAAAGAGAATTGCCAGGTTAGTTATGGAATCTGGGCGAAAATCATACAAATGCCCAAACAGACGTTCATGACATTTCTTTCGAAAAAATAAATGCTCTGCCTAATGTATTGTAAATGTCTAATCTTGCAAAAAAAATCTAATGGTTTAGTATTGTTTTTATACATAATAAACTGATGTACAAAGCACGTACAAATTACTAGTATATCCAGTATCTATCTATCAAACAAATGTCATCTCATAGAAGCCAAATACTATTAACTAGTGATTAGTAGACACAGACATGATTCAGCTACGTAATGGCTACCAGAAGCAAAGGTGACAATTGTGCAAGTAAAGCTAAACAAGAAGGTGGTTATCAAGCTGCTAGGGTACACGAGGTGCTTGAGCTCCTGCTGCTTAGTACGTATACATGGTAGGCTCCTGCTGCAAGTGTTCTCAACCAACGGAGCATGCTATAGGAGCAGAAAAGAGGGAGCTAGAGCTAGGAGATGGAGCTGACTCACCAGAGAGCTTGTGGCCGCCGCCGTACACAGCCGTCGTCACGCCGGTCGCCTCAAGAAGCACCACCGCTCCGGAGATGCTGCCAGACGTGCGCAAGAGCAGAGCACCTGCTTCATCCAAATCCAAATCGAAGAAGAATAAAAAATTAGGAAGGATTGTGAACTCATTCATTTTCTGGGCGGTTTGACCCGATTGACAGACAACAATAGGATGAGGGTAGCATTGATCCACAAGTCATTCATTTGCTGAGGAGGCAGGCCACGCCCTTGGTCCACAACTCGTACTCCCTCTGGCTGGTGCACTCGAACTTGATCACCTGGTGGTCCGCCGTCCTGAGCCCGAGTAACTCCGCTGCTCTGCATCCTCCAGCAGGTGCCGCCCGGGCCACGCTGCCACATCCTTGCACACGTCGCCCACCATGCCTGCAGTGACATGGATGATGGATCAGACCTTTAATAGCTCCATGGATGACGGATGATGAGATGATGTTACCGTCACTGCCATGATTGCCTGCCAATCAGCTTTCTTCTTGGTGATTGTCCCTGCAACATGCTGACTCTTCATATTCAGAGAGACCTGCAAGCACGCCAAGCATGATAACTAAGCAGAAAGTCTTGAATTACCACAAAAAAGGTTCTATACAACTCGAGGACATCGGCATTTACCAGGACAATTCGGTTGATGTACAATGACATGACCTTCCAGTGGAGTGCACCTGCAGTTAAAATGATCATGAAACATCAGCGTCAGTTACACGTGCCTGCCTTTTTAACACATAATGCATCAGAAATATATCACCAGACAGCACCTTTCCGCATGCGTTTAAGGAGCCTGGTGCCGCAAACAAGGAGTTCTTGGCTGCACACGCCCAGGAAGTTGTTCTCCTCATCGAGTGAAAGATCGCAACAACAACTTCCCTGTCATGGAGAAAATTCAAGTGTCCGGAGAAAGAACCCAAATATAACAGATATCTAACTAGTAATTTATTAAAAATTGTGTTACATATGCTCTTACTAGTACACACAAGGCAAATAAGTGTGGCTGTTCGTGAACAGGAATTATTCCCATTGTGAGATGCAAAACAAAGAACATGCTACATCAGGTCCAATAACAATTTCACTCAGGATGTCAAGACTCAGGATAGGCAGCAACAGGGAGTACTAGGATAGATCTGTTAAACAAGCTTTGGATTAAAAAACCGAAGACATGAGCTAGGCTATGGTAAGGGCGCGCGAGGCGAGCATGGTCACTTGGAGCTGAGGCAGGCTGGTGCCGGCGGCGGCGAGGGTTCGGCGGCCTGCTGCGGCCGCGCTCTCCGGCGACGGCGATGGCGCAAGTAACTAGTAACCTGTACCTATAAGTCAACGCATACAACTAAGTGAGGATCCAGCAACCTTGAGCACAAATCAAATAAGCAAGCAGAACTCTCTATACTTAGAAATCAAACCAGCCGTAAAATATGCAGCACTAAACGGTAGTACTGCGTACCTGTCTACAGTTAGGTTCCAGCAGAACAAAATAGCTCGACGGAGCGCCGCATGTCGAAGCACGTACGCATGCGCCGGCGAGCAAGCCAACCGTGGTCGCTAGGCGACAGCGGACACGGCTTGCGGGGGCTCGGTCGATCTGAATCAGGGGAGAGGGAGAGAGACGAAATGGGGCGACGGGGTGGTTGGTTAGGTCGTGGAGGATAGTGGCGCCGCCGCCGGGGACAGGGGGCCAGGAGCCAGTGGCGCCGTCGCCGGGGACAGGGAGCTCGAGCTGAAAGCAAGGGAAGGGGGAGAGAGGGGACGAGGGCGGCAGCGGTGGGAATCATGGGTGCGAGATGTGGGAGACCAAGGCGGGGCAGCATGGTGCCTCGATTGGATCCGGAGAGGGGTGGGTGGGTGGTTAGGGTTTGGGTTTCTCAGTGATCAACACCGTTGGATGGGTGCTGATGGATGGCTCAGATCGCGTCTATCTGGGTGATCCGTGTGAGATGCCCATGGACCAATCAGAACGCAATAAATAATTTGAAGATGTTATAACCATCTAAATTGGTCGTAATTGATTAAAAATAACTTATCATACCCCTCACTCATGTTTAACACGTTATTTTGAAAGGAGTATCCAAAGGTCATGAGATGCATATTGTGCACAAGGGTGCATATTGGAATGACAAACAATGTTTCATAAGGAAGTTTTCATTTTTCTTTGGACGAAAAATTCGTTTTCCATTTTTCGAGTGCCCAAAACGAGTTTTTTTAAGGACCTACCATATATTTGTTGCAAAATTGTACTAAAATATTTTTCTAAAATATTAGGTCATATTTAATGTACAATTGACTAAATGGTTGGGTGTCAAAATCTTTGAGATACCTTTCATGAAAAAGACAAATTTCCCCCGATTCAGTTGGAAGCGGGTCAAATTTGAACTACATCTCCCTCTTAGTTTGCTCTTTATTTTTTGCAAAAATATTTTCTAGCTACAAAAGTATCTATTTAATCATAGAAACACCAAAAGTTTTCCAAGATCCAACCACTAGCTAGGAACGAGCATGCCCGTCGTTTTGACCGCATTTCGATATGGGCATGAAAATTTCAAAAAAATGAAAATTGAAAAACCTTCGCATTGTGTCATTATATGTGACCAAGTTACCGTGAAAAATAAAAAACTTTTAATACGACAATTATCTTTAAAAAGTGTTCTTAAAAATGACATATCACGTGTGAAGATTCATGGCTTTCAAGCCAAATGATCACTCTTATGACCACATTCATGGCATGGTTTGTTCAAATGATATAATATTGTGCACAAGGGTGCATGTCAGAATGCCAAACAATGTTCCATAAGGAAATTTTCATTTTCTTTGTACGGAAAATTCATTTTCCATTTTTCGAGTGCCCAAAACGAGTTTTTTGTGAAGGACCTACCATATATTTGTTGCAAAATTGTACCAAAACATTTTTCTAAAATATTAGGTCACATTTAATGTACAATTGACTAAATTGTTTGGTGTCAAAAGCTTTGAGGCGCCTCTTGTGAAAAAGACAAATTCCTCCGATTCAGTTGGAAGCGAGTCAAATTTGAACTGCAGCTACCTCATAGTTTGCTCTTTATTTTTTGAAAAAATATTTTCTAGGTACAAAAGTATCTATTTAATCATAGAAACACCAAAAGTTTTCCAATATCCAACCACTAGCTAGGAATGTGAATGCTCGTCGTTTTGACCGAAATTGGATATGGGCATGAAAATTTAAAACTCTTCACATTGTGTCATTATATGTGAACAAGTTACCATGAAAAATAATAAACTTGTAATATGCCAATTATTTTTAAAAAATGTTCTTAAAAATGATCTATCACGTGTGAAGATTCATGGCCTTCAAGCCAAATGATCAATCTTATGGCCACATTCATGGCATAGTTTGTTTAAATGATATAATATTGTGCACAAGGGTGCATATTGGAATGACAAACAATGTTGCATAAGGAAATTTTCATTTTCTTTGGACGAAAAATTCATTTTCTATTTTTTGAATGCCCAAAATGAGTTTTTTTTGTGAAGGATCTACCATATATTTGTTGCAAAATTGTACCAAATCAATTTTATAAAATATTAGGAAATATTTTATGTATAATTGACCAAATATTTGGGTGTCAAAAGTTTTGATTCACCTCTCGTGAAAAAGACAAATTTATGCCGATCTAGTTGGAAGCGGGTCAAGTTTGAACTACAGCTGCCTTATAATTTGTTCTTTATTTTTTACAAAAATCGTTTTTAGGTACATAAGTATCTATTTAATCACAGAAACACCAAAATTTTTCCAAGATTCAACCACTAGCTCAGAACGGTCATGCCCGCTGTTTTGATCGCATTTTGAAATGGGCATGAAAAATTCAAAACAAATCAAAAAAATTGGAAAACCTTCGCATTGTGTCATTACATGTGACCACGTTACCAGGAAAATAATAAAATTGTAATATGATTATTTTTAAAAAGTGTTCTCAGAAATAAGCTATCATGTATGAAGATTCATGGCTTTCAAGCCAAATGGTCAATCTTATGGCCACATTCATGGCACAGTTTATTCAAATGATATCATATTATGCAAAAGGGTGCATCTTGGAATGGCAAACAATGTTGCATAAGGAAGTTTTCATTTTCTTTGATGAAAAAATCATTTCCATTTTTTGAGTGCCCAAAATTAGTTTTTTTGTGAAGGACCTACCATAGATTTGTTGCAAAATTGTACCAAATCAATTTTCTATAATACTAGGACATATTTAATGCACAATTGACCAAATTTTTGGGTGTTCAAAGCTTTTATTCACCTCTCGTGAAAAAGACATTTTTTGTCGATTCAGTAGGAAACGGGTCAAATTTGAACTGCAACTGCCTTATAGTTTGCTCTTTATTTTTTCAAAAAATCATTTATAGTTATATAAGTATATATTTAATCATAAATACATGGTTTGGTGGTGATACGTCAAGGTTTGGATGGTGTACAAGGGCTCCAACTCTAGAGCGCGTAAACTCGCATGCCCGCCGCGAGGTCACCGCGTGACCGTGGTGTTGCTATGTGTTCTGGGCGGCATAGGCATGTCTAGTGGGTTGGACACTCTTCAGATATGTGTTGGGAAGAAAATGACAACAGAAGAATCTCATGAGGAGACCAAACTATGCTCAAACATGAATTAACAACCAAGTGTTTGATTAGCGGTACGGGAAATGCACATGGGCATTGGGCGTGAGTTTTGGCTCAGGATGATCATCTACTAAGAAGACTGTCTTCACAAATTTTCAGCTCAAATGGAGGAGCCTATGTGGTACTTGCTTTGCAAAGTACCACACTGGATAGAAATATGAATGTTGAAGCTGGGCTCAAAATAATGAATGGATTGAGCTGAAATTAGGTGGAGGATGGTTATTTGGGCATAGGTAAGCACTGTAGAAAATTAATACCATTTGGACATGCCAAAGTGGTACTTCCTTCACAATGCTCTTCTCTAGACAGAAACTTGGGAAAATTAGTGAGAGAAACCGGATATGAAATGATCTCAAATTTGGTGTAGGTAAGTTACATATGTATGGTCATGCCCTGGTAATTTTTCAGAAATAATGAAGCAATATATAATATAGTTGCTTCACAAAGCTTCTCTTTGGATAGAAACTTTGGAAATTTTCTGAGGAAGATTTACTAGGAAAATTGAGCTGAATATTATCATGTGGCAACTATTTGGGTATGGAAGAGTGCCCAAAAAGTTTGAGGATAATAGGAGGGGTCTAGATAGCACTTGCTTTGCAACGTGCCAATCTAGCCATAAAATAGAAATTGAACCTCGGCTCATATAGTTGGTTTGATTGAGCTGCAATTTGGAGGATAGTGATAATTTGGGCATATGAAGCCACTGTATAAATTTCATGCCATTTGGATATAAAAATGGTACTTCCTTCACAATGTCCACTGAACAAAAAAATGGGAAAAATATTGAGGGAAAGTGGTTAAAATAAATGAGCTAAAATTTGGTGGAGGGAAGTTCTATTGGCAGGGTCATGTCCTGGTAAATTTGTAGCAATTATAAAGCAATATAAAATATAGTTGCTTCACAAACTGAAAATATTACCAGAAACAAAGATTGGATGGTGAGCTCTCATGGATTGTTAGATGGGGCTAAATGTTTTTGGAGAGCTATGATATGGGCACATAGAAGATGTGGAAAATTTTCAACTCATTAGGATATGCATAGCTAGTACTTCCTCCGCAAAGCTTCTAGCTAAAAAAAACTTTGCAAATTTGCCGAGGACAATTTACTTGGCAAATGAAGCTGGATTTTGTCATGAGGCAATGATTTGGATAGGAAAGAGTGCCCAAATTTTTCGAGGGCAATCAATAATATATATATCACTTCCTTCACAAAGTGTTGTTCTGAACAAAATAGGAAAATGAATATTGTTGAATTATTTTTGAACTAGGCTGTAGCGACCCGACCTGAAAGGTCGAATCTCCGGTGTTTCCGTACCATCCCAAGATCATGCTGGTACACACACGGTACATCAATGTATATATCAAAGGGAAATCACACAGCTTTATTAATCGAAAATCTCATATCGAGTTCTTTATTACAATAAAGATTACAATAAAGTGGTTGAAGGCCAACTCATGAGATAACTAAACCAAAGTCTTGCGGAAGCTTCAAAGGTAGTTGAATCCATCCGACTCCAAGGGCATCTCACCGAGCGTAGGGCGTATCTCCACTCCTAATCGGAAAAGTACTCTACAACATGATACGTTGCAGCCGTGTAGGTTAGCATATTGAATATGCCGGCAATGTCAAAAAAGAGAGGGGTGAAAATAATCATCTATTCTATATGCATATATGGCAGGTGGGGGTAGTAAGTTTTTGCGTAAAGCCAATTTTTCCTACAACAAGAGAGGGCAAAATGTTATTACTACAATGTTGGTTGATTAATGAGATGGTTCCACCAACCAATTCTCATACCCAAGTTGTCATTAATACCCACATCAATATAATTATTTGTGTTGAGAATTCCAGATAGTTTCAGTTCCTTTGGCTCAAGTTGTCCATGACCGTGGACACGGCTAATCGATTAGGTTTGGGTACTCTGCAGAGTTTTGCACACGTTCCCCACAAGATTTGATCGCCTCCGTTGGATTCCTCGCACTTCAGGGTGTTTGAGGAACGGATGATCAAAACATGGTCTTCTAAGGGGTTCCTCTGAGACTCTGTCGATGCCCATGTTGGAAATATGCCCTAGAGGCAATAATAAATTAGTTATTATCATATTTCCTTGTTCATGATAATCGTTTATTATCCATGCTATAATTGTATTGATCAGAGACTTAGATACATGTGTGGATACATAGACAAAACCATGTCCCTAGTATGCCTCTAATAGACTAGCTCGTCGATCAAAAGATGGTTAAGGTTTCCTGGCCATGGACATGAGATGTCATTTGATAACGAGATCACATCATTAGGAGAATGATGTGCTGGACAAGACCCAAACTACAAACGTAGCATATGATCGTGTCAGTTTATTGCTACTGTTTTCTGCATGTCAAGTATATGTTCCTATGACCATGAGATCATGCAACTCACGGGCATCGGAGGAGTGCCTTGTATGTATCAAACGTCGCAACGTAACTGGGTGACTATAAAGGTGCTCTACAGGTATCTTCGAGGGTGTCTGTTGAGTTGGCATGGATCAAGACTGGGATTTGTTACTCCGTGTGACGGAGAGGTATCTCAGGGCCCACTCGGTAATGCAACATCACAACAAGCCTTGCAAGCAATGTGACTAAGTGTTAGTCACGGGATCTTGTATTACGGAACGAGTAAAGAGACTTGCCGATAACGAGGTTGAACTAGGTATGAAGATACCGATGATCGAATCTTGGGCAAGTAACATACCGAAGAACAAAGGGAACATCATACGGGATTAACTGAATCCTTGACAAAGAGGTTCGACCGATAAAGATCTTCGTAGAATATGTAGGAACCAACGTGGATATCCAGGTCCTGCCATTGGTTATTGTCCGTAGAGGTGTCTCGGTCATGTCTACATAGTTCTCGAACCCGCAGGGTCTGCACACTTAAGGTTTGGTGACGTTTCGGTAGTATAGAGTTATGAATGGTGGTGACCGAAGTTTGTTCGGAGTCCCGGATGAGATCATGGACGTCACGAGGAGCTCCGGAGTCCGGAGGTAAAGATTTATATATAGGAAGTCCTGTTTTGGACTCCGGAAAGATTTTGGGCACTTTCGATAGTGTACTGGGAGTGACGAATGGGTCCCGGGGTCCACCAGTGGGGCCAACCCACCCCATGGGCCAAAGTGGCGACCCACCAGCCCCTAGTGGGCTGGTGGGGTCGGCCAAGGTGGCCTAGGCGCAGGGGAGAGAGGCCCAAACCGAATTGGGGTGGAGTCCTCCCCAAGTTCCACCTCTCGTGTGAGAGGTGGACTCCGAGTTGGAGGAGGACTCTCCCCACCAGGTTCGGCCGAACCAAAGAAGTTCCCACCTTTTGGGAGCAGCCTCCTCTCCCCTCCTCCTATATATATGAGTGGTTTTAGGGTTTTTTGGACAAGGATTTTCAGCCATGTCTAAACCCTACTTCTAGATCAAGTTCCTCTAGACTAGATTAGTTCCGCAGTGCTTAGGCGAAGCCCTGCCAGAATTGTTCCACCACCATCGCCGGAGCGCCATCAGGCTGCCGGAGAACTCTTCTTCCTCTCCACTCCCTCTTGCTGGATCAAAACGGTGGAGATCGTCATCAAGTTGTACGTGTGCTGAACGCGGAGGTGTCGTCCGTTCGGCGCTAGATCGGAAGGACCGTGATCAAGATCGCGAGACGGTTCGTGATGAGATCGCGGGACGGATCGTGATGTGTTCGCAGGACGGATCGTGATGTGTTCGCAGGACGGTGCGTAGGAAATTTTTTGTTTCCCATGCGACGTTCCCTAATAGTGGCATCATGAGCTAGGTCTATGTGTAGATGAGATCTCGAGTAGAACACAAAAGTTTGTGGGCGTTGATGCTTAGATTGCTTCCTCCCTTGGTCGGATTTTGGTTCAGCGGTATTGTGAGATGAAGCGGCCCGGACCAACATTACTCGTACGCTTACGAGAGACCGGTTCCCTCGACCGCAACTTGTTGCATAGATGGCTTGCGGGTGCCAGTTTCTCTCACTTTAGTTGGATCGGATTCGACAAAGGCAGTCCTTGAGAAGGTTGAAAAGCAACTAGCGTATCACCGTTGTGGTTTTTGCGTAGATGAGAATTGTTCTTGCTAGATACCCGTAGCAGCCACGTAAAACATGCAACAACAATTAGAGGACGTCTAACTTGTTTTTGCAGGGTATGTTGTGATGTGATATGGCCAATTACATGATGTGATATATGTGATGTATGAGATGATCATGTGATGTATAGAATTTCACGACTTGCATGTCGATGAGTACGGAAACCGACAGGAGCCATAGGGTTGTCTTTAATTATTGTATGACCTGCGTGTCAATCATTAAGTGCTATGTAATGCTTTACTTTATCGCTAAACGGTAGCAATAGTAGTAGAAGCATGCAGGGCGTGACAACCACGATGGCGACACGTTGATGGAGATCAAGATGATGGAGATCATGGTGTCGTGCCGGTGACGATGGAGATCATGTCGGTGCTTTCAAGATGGAGATCTAAAGCACAATTTCATGGCCATACCATGTCACTTATGAATTGCATGTGATGTTAATCCTTCCATGCACCTTGTTTTGCTTAGTACGACAGTAGCACTATAAGGTGATCCCTCACTTAAATTTCAAGATAAAATTGTGTTCTCCCCGAGTGTGGCACATGCAGAACACTCGGGTTAAACTTGACGAGCCTAGCATGTACAGACATGGCCTCGGAACACAAGAGACCGAAAGGTTGAACATGAGTCATATAGTAGATATGATCAACATGATGATGTTCACCATTGTAACCACCTCAACTCACGTGATGATCGGACTTGAGTTGGTGAATTTGGATCATGTATCACTCGGATGACCGGAGGGATGTCAATTTGAGTGGGAGTTCTTAAGTAATATGATTAATTAAACTCATTATCATGAACATAGTCAGTAGTGTCTTTGCAAAATTATGTTGTAGATTACTAGCTCACACTGTAGCTCCCTTGAATTTTATATGTTCCTAGAGAAATAGAGTTGAAAGATGATGGTAGCAATATTGCGGACTGGCTTCGTGATCTGAGGATTGTCCTCATTACTGCACAGAAGGCTTATGTCCTTAATGCACCGCTCGGTGCACCAACCCCTCTAGCGTTGTTTGTAGATGTTGTGAACATCTGACACACACGTTTTGATAACTACTTGATAGTTTAGTGCGTCATGCATTACAGCTTAGAATTGAGGCTCCAAAACGGTTTGAACGTCATGGAACAGATGAGATGTTCTAAGAGCTGAAATTAGGATCTCAGGCTCATGCCCGTGTTGCGAGATATGAGATCTCCAACAAGATTCTTTGCCTGTAAGATGAAAGAGAATAGCTCAATCGTTGAGCATGTGCTCAGATTGTCTGGGTGCTACAATCGCTTGAATCGAGTGGGAGTTGATCTTCCAGATAAGACAGTGATTGATATAGTTCTCCAAGTCACTATCACTAAAGCTACTAGAACTTGGTGATGAACTATAAAACGCCAGGGATAGAAATAATGATCCCTGAGCTATTCGCGATGTTTGACACCGCAAAGGTAGAAATCGAGAAGGAGCATCAAAGTGTTGATGGTTAGTTAAAACCACTAGTTTCGACAAGAGCAAGGAGGGAAACTTCATGGATAGCAAGTCAGTTGCTGCTCCAGTGAAGCAACCCAAAGTTGAACTCAAACCCGAGACTAAGTGCTTCGATTATGAGGTGAGCGGTCGCTGAAGCGGAACAACCCTAGATACTTGGTAGATAAGAAGGCTGGCAACATCAACAGAAGTATATTTGATATACGTGTTATTGATGTGTACCTTGCTAGTACTCCTAGTAGCACCTGGGTATTGGATACCGGTTCGGTTGCTAAATGTTAGTAACTCGAAATAAAAGCTACGAAATAAACGGAGAACTAGCTAAGTGTGAGGTGACGATGTGTGTTGGAAATATTTCCGAGGTTGATGAGATCAACATCGCATGCTCTCTCTACCATCGAGATTAGTGACGAACCTAAAATAAATGTTATTTGGTGTTTTTTTGCGTTGAGCATGAACGTGATTAGATCATGTTCAGTGCAACACGGTTATTCATTTACGCTAGAGAATAATGGTTACTCTATTTACATGAATAATACCTTCAATGGTCATGCACCCAGTAAGAATGGTTTGTTGAAACTTGATCGTAGCAATACACATGTTCATAACATTGATGCCAAAAGGATACAAAGTTAATACTGATAGTACCACATACTTGTGGCACTGCCGCTAAATGTCATATTGGTATAAATCGCATGAAGAAACTCCATGCTGATGGATCTTTGGACTCATTCGATTTTGAATCGGTTGAGACATTCGAACCATACCTCTTGGTCAAAGATGATTAAGGACCCCGTTTTCTGTTTTGATGAAGCGGGCAAGTGATTTATTGGAAATGATGCATGTTGATGTATGCAATCCAATGAGTCTTGTAGCGTGCGGTGGATATCGTTATTTTCTTACCTTCACCGATGATTTGAGTAGATATAGTGTATATTTACTTAATGAAACACAAGTCTGAATCGTTTGAAACGTTCAAGCAAATTCAGAGTGAAGTTTAAGATCATCATGACAAGAAGATAAATATGTTTGCGATATGATCGTGGAGGTGAATATCTAACTTACGAGTTTGGCATACAACTTTAGACAATGTGAAAGTTGGTTCACAACTCACGCCACCTGGAACACCATAGTGTGATGGTGTGTCCGAACGTCATAGTCGTGCTCTATTGGATATGGTGCGTGCCATGATGTCTATTATCATTTTGTTACTATAATTTTGGGGTTATGCATTAGAGACAACAACGTTCACTTTAAATAGGGCACCATCTAAATCCGTTGAGATGACACTGTGTGAACTATGGTTTGATAGAAACCTAAGCTATCATTTCTTAATGTTTGGGGCTGCGACGCTTGTGTGGAAAATGTTTTCGCCTAATGAGCTCGAACCCAAAGCGGACAAATGCATCTTCATAGAATACCCTAAGAACAGTTGGGTGAACCTTCTATCTCAGATCCAAGCATAAAATGTTTGTTGCTAAAACTGGGTCCTTTCTCGAGAAAGGGTTTCTCTTGAAAGAATTGAGTGCGAGGAGGATAGAACTTGATGAGGTTATTTGAACCTCTGCTTCAACCAGAAAGTAGCACATCGCAGAAAGATGTTTCTGTGAAGCCTACGTCAGTTGAAGAGGAAGTTAATGATGATGATCATGAAGCTTCGGATCAAGTTACTATCGACCTACAAGGAAAATAGAACTTGATGAGGTTATTGAACCTTTACTTCAACCAGAAAGTGGCGTAGCGCAGAAAGATGTTTCTGTGAAGCCTACGTCAGTTGAAGAGGAAGTTAATGATAATGATCATGAAGCTTTGAATCAAGTTACTATCGAACTTCGTAGGTCGACAAGGATGTGTACTGCTACTGAGCGGTATGACAACCCTGTCTTGGAGGTCATGTTGTTGGACAACGATGAACCTACGAACTATGGAGAAGCGATGATGGGCTCGGAAACCAACAAATGGTTAGAGGCCATGAAATCCGAGAAAAGGATCCATGTATGAAAACCAAGTATAGACTTTGGTGGACTTGCTCGTTGGACGGCAGGTCGTTAAGTACAAATAGATCTTTAAAATGAAGACAGACGCTGATGGTAAATGTTACCATTTGTAAAGCTCGACTTGTTGCAAAGTAATTTACGACAAGTTCAAAGAGTTGACTGCGATGAGACTTTCTCACTCGTAGCGATGCTAAAGTCTGTTGGAATTATGTTAGCAGTTGCTGCATTTTTCAATTATGAAATCTGGCAGATGGATGCCAAAACATCGTTTCCTTCCTTAAGGAAAGGTTGTATGAGATACAACCAGAAGGTTTTGTCAGTCCTAAGGATGCTAAAAGGTGTGCGAGCTTCAGTGATTCTTCTATGAACCGAAGCAAGCATCTCGGAGTTGGAATATACACTTTGATAAGGTGATCAAAGTTTTGTAGTTTATACAAAGTTTATGAGAAACTTGTATTTACAATAAAGTGAGTGGGAGCACTATAGAATTTCTGATAAGTATATGTGGATGACATATTGATCGGAAATAATGTAGAATTTATGGAAAGCATAAACGGTTGTTTGGAAAGTGATTTTCAAAGGAAGACCTGGATAAAGCTACCTAATTGTTGAGCATCGAGATCTATAGAGATAGATCAATATGCTTGATGAGACTTTCAATGAGTACATACCTTGACAAGATTTTGAAAGAGTTCAAAATGGATCAGTCAGAGAAAGAGTTCTTGCCTGATTTGTAAGGTGTGAAGTTGAGTGAGACTCAAAGCTCGACAACGGCAGAAGAAAGAGAAAGGACGAACGTCGTCCCCTATGCCTTAGCCATAGGCTCTAAATTGTGCCATGCTGTGTACCGCACCTGTGTGTGCCTTGCCATGAGTCTGTCAAGGGGTACAAGAAGTGGTCCAGGAGTAGGATCACTGGACAGCGGTCAAAATTATCCTTAGTAACCAAAGGACTAAGAAGATATTTCTCGATTATGGAGGTGATAAAGAGTTCGTCGTAAAGAGTTACGTCAATGCAAGCTTTAACACCAATCCGGATGACTCATAATAGCAATCTGGATACATATAGAGGAGTGGCCATTTGGAATAGTACCAAGTGGAGTGTGGTAGCAGTGTTTACAGTTTGACATAGGGATTTGCAAAGTACACACGGATCTGAATTTTGCAGACCCATTGACTATAAGACCTCTCTCACATGCAAAGCATGATCGAGCCCCAGAACTAATTGGGTGCTAGATTCATACCAATGCGAATCACATAGTGATGTGAACTAGATTATTGACTGTAGTGCAAGTGGGAGACTGTTGGAAATATGCCCTAGAGGCAATAATAAATTAGTTATTATCATATTTCCTTGTTCATGATAATCGTTTATTATCCATGCTATAATTGTATTGATCGGAGACTTAGATACATGTGTGGATACATAGACAAAACCATGTCCCCAGTTTGGCTCTAATAGACTAGCTCGTCGATCAAAAGATGGTTAAGGTTTCCTAGCCATGGACATGAGATGTCATTTGATAACGGGATCACATCATTAGGAGAATGATATGATGGACAAAACCCAAACTACAAACGTAGCATATGATCGTGTCAGTTTATTGCTACTGTTTTCTGCATGTCAAGTATATGTTCCTATGACCATGAGATCATGCAACTCACGGACATCGGAGGAGTGCCTTGTGTGTATCAAACGTCGGAACGTAACTGGGTGACTATAAAGGTGCTCTACAGGTATCTCCGAGGGTGTCTGTTGAGTTGGCATGGATCAAGACTGGGATTTGTTACTCCGTGTGAGGGAGAGGTATCTAAGGGCCCACTCGGTAATGCAACATCACAATAAGCCTTGCAAGCAATGTGACTAAGTGTTAGTCACGGGATCTTGTATTACGGAACAAGTAAAGAGACTTGCCGGTAACGAGGTTGTACTAGGTATGGAGATACCGACGATCGAATCTCGGGCAAGTAACATACCGAAGAACAAAGGGAACATCATACGAGATTAACTGAATCCTTGACATAGAGGATCGACCGATAAAGATCTTCGTAGAATATGTAGGAACCAATGTGGACATCCAGGTCTCGGCATTGGTTATTGGCCGTAGAGGTGTCTCGATCATGTCTACATAGTTCTCGAACCCGCAGGGTCTGCACACTTAAGGTTTGGTGACGTTTCGGTAATATAGAGTTATGAATGGTGGTGACTGAAGTTTGTTCCGAGTCCTGGATGAGATCCTGGACGTCACGTGGAGCTCCGGAATGGTCCGGAGGTAAAGATTTATATATAGGAAGTCCTGTTTTGGACTCCGGAAAGATTTCGGGCACTTTCGGTAGTGTACCGGGAGTGACGAATGGGTCTTGGGGTCCACTAGTGGGGCCAACCTACCCCATGGGCCAGGCCCAAACCGAATTGGGGTGGAGTCCTCCCCAAGTTCCACCTCTCGTGTGAGAGGTGGACTCCCAGTTGGAGGAGGACTCTCCCCACCAGGTTCGGCCGAACCAAAGGAGTTCCCTCCTTTTGGGCGCAGCCTCCTCTCCCCTCCTCCTATATATATGAGTGGTTTTAGGGGTTTTTGGACAAGGATTTTCAGCCACGTCTAAACCCTAGTTCTAGATCAAGTTCCTCTAGACTAGATTAGTTCCGCAGTGCTTAGGCGAAGCCCTGCCGAAATTGTTCCACCACCATCGCCGGAGCGCCGTCAGGCTGCCGAAGAACTCTTCTTCCTCTCCACTCCCTCTTGATGGATCAAGACGGTGGAGATTGTCATCAAGTTGTACGTGTGCTGAACGCGGAGGTGCCGTCCATTTGGCGCTAGATCGGAAGGACCGTGATCAAGATCGCAAGACGGTTCGTGATGAGATCGCGGGACGGATCGTGATGTGTTCGCGGGACGGATCGTGATCAAGATCGCGAAACGGATCGTGATGAGTTCGCGGGACCGATCGTGATGTGTTCACGGGACGGATCGTGATGAGATCGCGGGACGCTCGGCGATTTGGATCGCGAAGACGTTCGACTACACCAACCGCGTTTCTTAACGCTTCCCACTTAGCGATCTACAAGGGTATGTAGATCCACTCTCCCTCTCGTAGATGCTCATCACCATGGATAGATCTGCGTGTGCGTAGGAAATTTTTTGTTTCCCATGCGACGTTCCCTAACAGCCCATCCTTTCGTACCGTTCTTCTACATCTCGTAGCACCGCCTATCCAGGGTCACCACAATATCCAACCAAGCTAGAGCCCATAATGGCTTGTGGCTGTGCAGGTAAGCCTTGGGTCTTGAAGCATCCATCCATCTCTTTGTGCCTGGGTGGACCTTCCTGCGTGAATGCTGGCACTTTTCTTTAGCGACCCGACCTGAAAGGTCGAATCTCCGGTGTTTTCGTACCATCCCAAGATCATGCTGGTACACACACACGGTACATCAATGTATATATGAAAGGGAAATCACATAGCTTTATTAATCGAAAATCTCGTATCGAGTTCTTTATTATAATAAAGATTACAATAAAGTGGCTGAAGGCCAACTCATGAGATAACTAAACCAAAGTCTTGCGGAAGCTTCAAAGGTAGTTGAGTCCATCCGACTCCAAGGGCATCTCACCGAGCGTAGAGCGTATCCTCACTCCTGATCGGAAAAGTACTCTGCAACATGATACGTTGTAGCCGTGTAGGTCAGCATATTGAATATGCCGGCAATGTCACAAAAGAGAGGGGTGAAAATAATCATCTATTCTATATGCATATATGGCAGGTGGGGGTAGTAAGTTTTTGCGTAAAGCCAATTTTTCCTACAACAAGAGAGGGCAAAATGTTATTACTACAATGTTGGTTGATTAATGAGTTGGTTCCACCAACCAATTCTCATACCCAAGTTGTCATTAATACCCACATCAATATAATTATTTGTGTTGAGAATTCCAGATAGTTTCAGTTCCTTTGGCTCAAGTTGTCCATGACCGTGGACACGGCTAATCGATTAGGTTTGGGTACTCTGCAGAGTTTTGCACACGTTCCCCACAAGATTTGATCGCCTTCGTTGGATTCCTCGCACTTCAGGGTGTTTGAGGAACGGATGATCAAAACATGGTCTTCTAAGGGGTTCCTCTGAGACTCTGTCAGTGCCCATCCTTTCCTACCATTCTTTTACATCTCGTAGCACCGCCTGTCTAGGGTCACCACAATATCCAACCAAGCCAGAGCCCATAATGGCTTGTGGCTGGGCAGGTAAGCCTTGGGTCTTGAAGCATCCATCCATCTCTTTGTGTCTGGGTGGACCTTTCCGCGTGAATGTTGGCACTTCTCCAGCAACACCTAGGCTAACCACTGGCTTCTCCAGGGCGCTGTTCAACCATCATCCACCCAGAGGTATGTTGAAAACTTGGAGTCTTTAAGTCTTGTTCATCATGTAGGTCTTGTAATTATTACCTCACAACTCTCATGAATCACACAACCAACCCCGTCTAGTAATAGCATAGCAAAATTTAAAACAACGTTTCCCGGGGCCAAGCTGTCAAAGGGTTGAGGGGGAAACCTACCACATGATACTACATCAAGTAACCAAGTTTCCAAATTACCTACTTTGCATGAAATTGGGGAGATGGTAGAACTAATGCAATAAAAACATGGGTAAATATGATCAAAGTGCCTTGCCTTGCTGACGATCCTCGTACTCAAGTGACTCTAGATAACAAGCTTCGCACTCCGGATGATCTAACGAATCAAACAGAGCACATAATAAGCATAACTACAATACCATTCACTCAACAACAAGGTAAACAAGTAATACAACAATAATCAATAGCACAATCAAAAGAAATAAAACCAAAACAAAGTAGAAGACTCTAAAAGTTTTGGTGGCATAAATATCTACTAAGACATAATAGGATAAATTTGTTTTCAGCAATTTACCAATAGATAAAAGAAAAGAAAAAATACAAAATTTTATTAGAAAACACGAAGTATTTCTTTATGAAAACTTTGTGCAAAAAGGGTTACTACAAAACATTTTTCTAAACAATACTAAAGGTGAAAACAGAATTTACCTATTCAAACTAGAGCACTAAACAAATTAAAAAAAATTGGTATCAGAAAATAATTCACCTAATGTTGAATAACATAACTAAAGAACTAAAATAAAAAGTTAAACTAAAACAAAAGTCAAATTAAACTAAAATAAAGCAATTCAATTAAACACTAAGAAGAAAACTAAACATAATCTGTTTTTACTAATAACCCTAATTTTAAATATCTTAAAATATCTCAAACAACGCTGGATGATAGGCCTAACTATTACAAAGCAGTAGCAAAAAGAATCACTCAAAAATATATTTTTAAACTCTAGTTATACAGATTTTAGTAATTTAAGCAAATTTGGTTAGATTCAAATTTTAAAGTTCAAATTTGAAATCTAAGACTACAGGATGAAACTACATGAAATCTGTGACCTAATGCAAAAAGAATCAATTAAAAACACTAATTAGTTTAAAAGTTACAACTAAAACAAAAACAGAAAGTATTATGTTTTCTAAAACAAAACAGAAAAAGAAACAAAAAAAACTATCTAACGGACAGGGTGACGTGGCATGCTGTGATTGGCCTAGGGTGTGTGCGCGTGGGTGCTAACGAGCGGACGGCCGAAAACTAACGCGTACCTGTTCATTTTATAAAATTTCTAATCTGGAGCGTAGATCCTAGATGTGACGGTTGCGGGTGGAGGTGGCGGCTTACAGGGGAGGGGGTCGGAGTTCCGGCGAGGTCGACGGCGGCCGGACGTCGGAGATGCTCAGGGATGGTGCTGTTGTGGTTGAGGGTGGCGTCTGAAAGCTTCAAACAGCGGCGGTGAGTCTCCGGCGTACTTTGGTGGCGTCGGAGGGGAGTCGGGGTGAGTGTGGCGACGGCCAGGAGCTCTGGGGGTTCGGGTGGAGTCAGAACTCCGGTGAGGTGGTGCGGTGGCGTTCTGGTGAGGGGAGAGGGGTTTCGGGGGTGGAAAGGAGCGCGGCGAGGGCAGGGCTTTATATAGGCGCGACGCGGGGTCGAGAGAGGGAAGAGGGAGGGAGATCCGGTGAGTGCGAGATCTCCAGCGAGGTGGTCTGGCGCGAGGAGGAAGGTGAGCGAGGGAATCTCGCTAGCGGTCGGGGGTCCCACGCGACAGTGAGAGAGAGGGCGAGGTTAGCGCGTCGGTGGCCGATCCGGAGTGAAATCGGGACTTAAAGGCAGGTGGGCCGTCCGTGACTTTCCTATTTTGCAGATTTTTTTTCCTTTTTTCTATTTTCCAGAGCGTTTAAAACCCTTTAATGCGTTCAAATCATTTCCAAACATAGGGAATATATATATCAAAATGATCAGGGGAATAAATGCTATTTAATGAACATTTTTCCTCTGTCAAAATGAATACTTAAAAAAACTATTTTTCAAAAAATGCCTAATTGATTTTAAATTCTTTTGAGATAAACTTTCAAATAAACCCCTGGTTTTATTGTTCAAATAATTCACCAAGATGCCCCTGGTGTGGAGTGTCATGTTACTCCTCTTTTTTTTTGAATAATTCCAGAGATTTTCAAATAATAGAAACAAGTAAATGGAAAAGTGAAAGTGCCCTTTCAGAGTTTCAACAGATGAACTTCAACAATTCTATTCATTCAACAAAATGTGATGATGATGCATAGCTATATTACATAACATTCCAAAATGAAATTTTGGGATGTTACATAGGCAAGGAAGGTTTTTGACATATTTGGTGAAGATATAATCCAAAGAATTTATGAGAATTGTTTGGGAATTTTGGGAATAACAAAAATATAGGTTGCTTCACAACCTAGGGCAAAAATTAACACATGGACATGACACACAAGAAAAACTGATGTGGTGGCGCCTAATCATTGCAACACACCACAATTTACAAGGTTATGACCATCTATATTGGTCATGATTAGCTAGAAATAAGGCAGCGGACCAGTGCTATTTGCTTTACGACCATTTCATGTAAGGAAATTACGACCTTTCTGACTAAAGTGGTCAGTATAGTTGAGGGTTTGGAGACCTCCGAACAACTTACAACCAATTGGTCTCAAGTGGTCATAGATTTACGACCATTTCTTCCAGGGTCACTGACATAAGGTCACAAGTTGACATATTTCTTGTAGTGATGATGTGCCTTTGTCTACTTTGATTGAGCAAAATAGTGATTCTGTATATGTGAATTTCATCT
This sequence comes from Hordeum marinum, assembly GCA_022496015.1. Taxonomy (NCBI): domain Eukaryota; kingdom Viridiplantae; phylum Streptophyta; class Magnoliopsida; order Poales; family Poaceae; genus Hordeum; species Hordeum marinum. The sequence goes on from CM039674.1 coordinate 397,100,101, forward strand.
CGTGAAACAACTTCAATAACAATGCTTATAGGGGTAATTTTAATCCTAGGCCTTTTCCTGGAAATTCCTCTAATAATTATGGTAATTCATATGGTAATTCTTATAATAATAACAATAGGAACACCTTTGATCTTGAGAATATTTTAAATTTTTTATCAATGCTCAAAAGTCTTTCAATACTATGATAGAAGAAAATTTGAATAAGATTGATGGTTTGTCTAGAAGCATTGATAGAATTTCCAATGATGTAAAAAATATCAACTTGCTTGCTTTTCCACCCAAGATTAATGAATCAATTAAGGCTTTATATGTTTCTTTGGATGAAAGTAAGAAAATAACCGCTATGCTTAGAGCTAAAAGAGATTTTGTAGAAAAAGTGTTTTCTAGTGATTACTTTCATAACAATGATAAAGATCTTAAAATGATTGGTGTTTTCTCTATTGATTCCTTGTTTAGTAATGTTAAAATTGATGATAAAGGGAGTGAAGAAGAGTTAACTTTAGTTAGAGGGTGTCCCAATGATTTGGAGGGTGAAAATCTTGATGAAAATTTTGACAAAAGTGGGAATGGAGAGGTCAAAACTTTAACTAGTGATGTGCCCACTATTTTTTATTACATAGACTTTAATTATGAGAATTGCTCCATAGTTGATTGTATTTCCTTATTGCAATCTATGATAAATTCACCCCATGCTTATGAACAAAATAAAACTTTTACTAAACATATTGTTGATGCCATGATGAAATCCTTAGAAGAAAAGTTGGAATTAGAGATTTTGATTCCTAGAAAATTGCATGATGAGTGGGAACATACCATTAAAGTCAATATAAAAAATTATTAATGCTTTGCTTTGTGTGATTTGGGTGCTAGTGTTTCCACAATTCCGAAATCTCTATGTGATGTGCTTGGTCTTACCAATATTGAAGAATGTTATCTTAATTTGCACTTGGCGGATTCTACTATTAGAAAGGCTTTGGGAAGAATTAATGATGTTATTATTCTTGCAAATAGGAACTATGTGCCCGTTGATTTTATTGTTATTGATATTGGTTGCAATCCGTCTTGTCCTATCATACTTGGTAGACCGTTTTCACGCACTATAGGTGCCCTGATTGATATGAAAGAAGGCAATATTAAGTTTCAATTTCCTATTAGAAAGGGTATGGAACACTTCCCTAGAACAATAATTAATCCATCATATTAATTAATCATGAGGGCCTTTTATGGAGTCAAAACTAAGGATGACAATACTTGAATCTATGTGTTATGCCTCGCTAGGGGCGTAAAACGATAGCGCTTGTTGGGATGCAACCCAATGAATAAATTATTTTTATCTTTTCCTTTATGTTTTGGAGTGTTTGCACAATTATGATTATTTTATTATTGTGTTTTTATGTTTAATTTAGTGTTTGTGCCAAGTAAAGCCTTTAGGATGATCCATAAGATGGGTAGAAACAATGCTGAATCTGAAAGAAACTTCGTTCCAAGTGCACGAATTTTCATTTTTTACTAGAATGTGATATTAATATTAAATTATAAAACAGTATTTATATACAAATTCTTTTAGTTTTACTATTTTTCCAGAATTTTTAGAGTTCAAGAAGTATGGGTAGAGTACTGATTACTACAGATTGTTCTGTCTGAAACAAATTCTGTTTTCGTTGCATTGTGTGCTTGTTTTGATGAATCTATGGCTTGTATTGGGGGGTATAAGTCATGGTAAAGTTAGAATAATGTAGGTATAATGCAAAAATAAAATATGAATGGGTTTATAACAGTACCTAAAGTGGTAATTTGATTTATTATACTGACGGATCTCACGAGAATTTTATCAAGTTTTGTGTGGTTGAAGTTTTCAAGTTTTGGGCAAGATCACGATGGATAAAGGAATAAGGAGTAACAAGAGACTAAGCTTGTGGATGATACACCACTCCAAGTTAATATCCAAAGAGTCACAAGCAACTAAGCTTGGAGATTCCCCGAGTGGCATCCCCTCTTTCTTCTAACAACCATCGTATTTTACTTGGAACTATATTTTTATTCGTCACATATCATGAGTTTTGCTTGGAACTTCTTGTATCTTTGATTTATTTGCTTTTATCCTTGCTTCACACACCTATTTGAGAGAGACAAAAATTATGCTATGATTTACTAGAATTGCTCTTTATGCTTCACTTAAATCTATTGAGTAAAGGAATTGGGAGAGTTCTAGCTCAGGTTCTGGGAGCGCTACAGTACACAGCTCCTACTCATGCAAAACCGGCCCGAGAAGATCCCCCTGTAGTTGTGCCTTGGGCCTCCTTTTATACTCTCGAAGGGGTCACCAACAGTGGCATACAATGCATACATGAGGTGAAAAGTGCCTTAGTGTTATCGTACCTAACATTGACGTTCTAGGACAAGAGCATTTAATGCTTCGTCATGTGTCCCTGACCTTCTACAGGACGGGACAGGAGCCCGTTCCATCCGCTCTCCAATGCCCGCGCCTTGACACGTAGCCTGGTGGATTGACACCTGGCGTCTACGCTGGCAGAATGGTGAGGCCTTGCCGGGTGCGACCCTTGCCGAGGTCTCGCATGCCTCCCCCGGCAAGATCTTGCCGGGGTCCTCAGCTCTTGGCCTTCTATCTTGGGCTTGAATGCTTCTTGACTTCCTTGTGCTTGCATCTAGCAATCCCCTGGCGGGCCTTGCTGCTGGTATGGCTACAACTGCTCGTGCACAAGTAAAGGGTACTAAAGGACCCAAACTTTAGTGCACCGACAGGAGCCCCCGGGCCTGGGCCACACACAGGCGCGAGACGTTGTTGGGCTAGGCCCAAACAGTGCATGGGCACGCGTGGTAGGAGTCTGTGGTTGTAATCATTCCGCTTACTGCGCCGCCCCACGACGCCCATTGAATGCGGGACGTGAGGGACGTGTGCGACGCGGCCGTTACAACAGTGACCCCCGCGAAGCGTTTTTATATTAATCTAGTAAAGAAGCTGCCACGCGTCTTCCCCATAAGAAGGAAACCGCAGAGGCGCTACTCATTTACCTCTTGTCTTTCCCAATCTGAGAACCGTCGCCGTCTTCCTCCTCAAGCCCGGAACAGAGCTCCTCCCATTCACCCATGCCTCCACGCCCTCTCCGTCCTCAGCCTCCGCCTCCATAGCCACCATGCCGCCCAAGGCCAGCAAGGGAAAGGATGTGGAAACCACCGTCTCGAAAAACAAGCTGGCGAGGATGCGGAAGGAGCACGTCGTCTTTCCGCCAGTGCTTGATGCGGGCGCTTTGAGGGAGCGATACCAGAACATGTGGGCAACAAAGACGAAAGCGCATCCCGCCACCCACGTGAGTCCAGGTTCTTCCAGGGGCGGCCCAGATAAATATCACTTCTTTGCCGATTATTTTTACTGCGGGCTCTGCCCCCTTTCTCGGATTTCTTCAACAACATCATGTTCACCTACGGCTTCCAACTCTTGGATTTTACGTCGAATGCCGTGACATGCATGTCAGTTTTCGCTCACCCTTGCGAAAACTTTGTCGGAGTAGTTCCTAGCACCGCCCTTTTCCGCCATTACTTCATTCCCCGCATCCAACAAGGCGAAGCTCTTTTTGGTTCCATCACTTGGATTCCACGGTCAGTAACCAAGGAGGTTTACCCAGACGGGGCCTACCGTGAGAGGTGGGATGAATGGTGAGGCAAATGGTGCTAGATTCGGGAGGAGAACTTTCGGCCTTTCTGCTTGCCGTGGCAAACCAAGGTGGTGCACGGCAAAGACTGGAGTGCCCTCGACCCTGAGGATGGGAAGCTCACGGTCGCGACTACTAGGATTCACCGCCTCAAAACTGCCGGTCTCACAGTAGAGATGATAGGCGCCGATTTCCTTCGCCGGCGCATCGCCCCTCTACAAAACAAGGGTAGGCCAGCTTGGAAATTCTGGAACACGGCAGACATCATGAGGCTGGGTGACGTGGTATGCAAGCTACCCGCAAGCATAATCCCTCTATGCAACAACTCCGCTCCAGGTTCAATCATCGCCATGATGCCGGCGTTTGGCGCTCACAGCCTTAATGCGACCTGGATCGAACCACCTGAAGAGCAGGTGCAACAATTCTTTGATAACCTGATAGAGAAAGCCATCCGCGAAGAAGAGGGCCTCGTCCGCGACACCACTAAGGAAGAAGTGGCATACATTGCCAGCAGGATGGAGGAAGCAAATCTTGCTGCGGAGGCCGGCGGAGCCAGTTTCTTGGAAGAGGAAACTAGCAGAGGGGAAATGCTGTCGGACGAGAATCTTGCCGGGTAGGGCGCGACCACCGAGGAGCACGGCGGCACATCTGTTTGGGGCCGTCCTGTCGGAGACACAACCGAGGAAGAACTGCTCGAGGAGGCCCCGACTCTTGAGCCAAGGAAGAGGCGCGTCCTTCGGAGCGCCGCTTCTGGGATTCCGGTCCGCCAAGCTTCTTTGAGTAGTGCAGCCCCTGGTAAGGGGGTGGCCAGCAAGGCCACGCGGGAGCAAGAAGTTCATCAGCAACATGCGCCTGCCGTGGCCGAGCGATCCAGGAGCACCCCTCCACCTTCCTCGACGGGCACCATGGCGGAAGTCGCCTTCGACCTCTCTGCCCTTAGCTCGGGAGAAGAAGATGAAGAGTAAGGATCCTATCGCATCTTTTGCCTCTTGAATTTTTGGTTTTACTTAACTCATTTGCTTTGCTTTGGCTTGTCTCCACAGGGATGCAGAAACATTGGCGCAATGGGTAGCGAAGATGGCGAAGACGTCGACGGGTGAGGAGCCGTCGGCAAGCACTTCAGGTGCGCCAGAGATAACCACCGTCAACCCGGAGGCTAGCCCACGATGCAGCCCTCGACTCAGCCCCCGGCACAGCCCCCAGTGTGAGTTCATTACCCACTTCCCGTTGGCAAGTGCCGGGGTGCACATCTTTGCTGCTGACATCACCAGACGTGTAGGAGGAGAGCAGCGATGAGGAGAACCATCAGAGGCCATCCCTGATTTGCCGCCTTCATCATCTACGTCACCTAGAGATGGATCTCCGGCAAGGACTTCCTCTAGTGCGCTTTATCGCGACGAGGAAGAGCCGGCAAGCACGGGCACTGGCCAGTCTACGCCGGCAACCGATGTTGGCGCAGGTACTTGTTATTATGTTCTTCTTTTTTTGTCTTCTTGAACTTCCTCCTCAATCTCATTTGGTTTGTTTTCTTGGCCTTTAGACATTCCATCGATGGAGCGCATGGATGTTGACACCGTCATCGAGGAGACCACCAAGGACGCTGCCGCCGAGGCCGGCATGATCGCTGCTGAAGAAGCCGCCAAGAGTGTCGCCGCCGAAGCCGCCGAAGCCGCAAAGAATGCTGCCGCCAAGGCCGCCAGCGCCACGGCTGCGCAGGAGGAGGCCGCCAAGAAGTCTGTCGAGAAGGCCAGCGAGGAGGCGAGTGACCGTACTGACGACATTCCTGCCACAGGAGCGCCAGGCGCTACGCCGGCCATGGAGCTCCCAGCTGCCAGGGAGGCGACCGTCGAGGACCAGCCATCTACATCCGAAGCCCCTTCGTCAAGCAAGTACCTCAGGGTTGGCGATAACTTGTTCGTTAGCATCCCCGGCACAACAAGCATTGGGTGCCATCCAAAGGGGAAGTTCTTGATGAGGAAGTCATTGCTGCTACTGGGCTCGAGATTGTTCATGAACCAAGTGCCAGCAGCAGCAAATCCCAAGAAGAGCAACTCCTCCAAACCATGGGTGATAACTTCTGAAAGCTTCAAGCGCTTTACCACGCCCGAAAGGAGAAACTGGACTCCAGGGCAGCAGTTATGGGAGCGACTGAGGCAGACTTTCAGGAGCGCATCGAGGAAACGCAGGCCTGGTTCGCCCAAGCCTTCCAGGAGTTGAAGACTGGTCAAGAGCAACTAAGCCAAGGCTAGAGCGAACTCTTCTTGAAGCAGTCTAAAGTTGTACAGGCGCAGGAGGAGGCTAAGCAACAGGCTGCTACAGAAGAAGCTCGCTTGACGGGGCGCCGTATCGGGCTCGATGCCCGTGAGGATGACCTTGTCGCTCGCGAGAAGGCGCTTGCCGACAAGCTTCGCAGCAAGGAAATGGAGATCGAAGGGCTTGTCGCGCGGCGAACCTAGGAGCTGGAGCAAAAACACAAGGAGACACTTGAAGCTCTAACTGCAGATTACGCCGGCAAGCTGAAGGAGGTCGTCGATGTTGCTGGAGCTGTAGAGGCCGCCAAGAACTTGCTGGAGGAGAGGGTGAAGAGGCTGGAGGCAGATCTTGAGGATCACGGAAAAAAGATCTCGTTACTCGAGACTGAAAGAGACAAAGCCCTCCACAGCCTGATGAAGATGCAGGTCACCATATCCGACAAGACCAAATAGCTCTATTCAGCCAGTAACTCCATTGATGATGTGAAAACGAAGCTGGCTATGCTGACAGAGAGTCTTGAGACCGCCAGGACCCGCGAGAAAGCTCTGATCAAGGATCTCCGAGATGAGAAGGAGTTGGTCAAGAGTGCTACTGCCGCCCACAACGACTATGTGCATGGAGTACAAGTCTGTACTGAGAATCTCATCGACGTCGCGGAGAAGCTTGCCGCACAACTGTCCACCATGGCCCTGGATCGCTTCAGGTACTCTTTTGACCACAGTGTGTCCACGAGCGCCAAGTTGACCATGTTCTTCGACCGCATGCTTGAAGCCCTAGAGCAGCTTCACTCTAACCGAACATCCTATCCGGCCAGCAAATCGCGCAAACTCTCTCAGGCCGTTCTCCGGAAGGTGCTCGTCAAGGTGGCGCACAAGAACCCCGGCATCAACCTCTCCAACGTCTTTGATCACTTGCCGAGTGATTGTTGGAAATATGCCCTAGAGGCAATAATAAAATGGTTATTATTGTATTTCCTTGTTCATGATTATTGTCTATTGTTCATGCTATAATTGTATTAACCAGAAACCGTAATGCATGTGTGAATACATAGACCACAACATGTCCCTAGTGAGCCTCTAGTTGGCTAGCTCGTTGATCAATAGATGGTCACGGTTTCATGATCATGGACATTGGATGTCGTTGATAACGGCATCACATCATTAGGAGAATGATGTGATGGACAAGACTCAATCCTAAGCATAGCACAAGATCGTGTAGTTCGTCTGCTAAAGCTTTTCAATGTCAAGTATCGTTTCCTTAGACCATGAGATTGTGCAACTCCCGGATACCGTAGGAATGCTTTGGGTGTGCCAAACGTCACAACATAACTAGGTGGCTATAAAGGTGCACTACGGGTATCTCCGAAAGTGTCTGTTGGGTTGGCACGAATCGAGACTGGGATTTGTCACTCCGTGTGACGGAGGGGTATCTCTGGGCCCACTCGGTAAGACATCATCATAATGAGCTCAATGTGACTAAGGAGTTAGCGACGGGATGATGTATTACGGAAGAGTAAAGAGACTTGCCGGTAACGAGATTGAACAAGGTATAGGGTTACCGACGATCAAATCTCGGGCAAGTATCATACTGGTAGACAAAGGGAATTGTATACGGGATTGATTGAATCCCCGATATCGTGGTTCATCCGATGAGATCATCGTGGAGCATGTGGGAGCCAACATGGGTATCCAGATCCCGCTGTTGGTTATTGACCGGAGAGGTGTCCCGGTCATGTCTACGTGTCTCCCGAACCCGTAGGGTCTACACACTTAAGGTTCGCTGACGCTTGGGTTATAGGGAAAGGGTATACGTGACTACCGAAGGTTGTTCGGAGTCCCGAATGATATCCCGGATGTCACGAGGAGCTTCGGAATGGTCCGTAGGTAAATAATCATATATAGGAAGTCCAGTTTTGGTCACCGGAAAGTTTTCGGGCTCATCGATAGTGTACCGGGAGTGCCGGGAGGGTGCCGGAGGACCCCTGGGAGGGGTGTGACGACCAAAGGACTTCGTGGGATGTTAGAGGAGGTGTACCAGCCCTTATTGGGCTGGCCAAGTCCTTCCGGAAAGGCCCATGCGGCTAGGCATAAGGAGATAAGGCTAAAGAAGATTCAAAAGGAAGAGATCCACCTCCCTTGTGGGAGGTGGACTCCTCCCTAGCTTCGGCCGAAGCTCTCCTCCTTGGAGGAGGGGCCAAGGCAGCCCTCCCTCTCCCTCCTCCTATATATACTTGAGGTTTTGGCTGTTTTGAGACAAGATTTGATCTCTCTCCCCCACGGTGCAGCCCTACCTCTCTTCTTCCTCCTCCGCAGTGCTTAGGCGAAGCCCTACCGGAATACCTTGCTGCTCCACCACCACCACGCCGTCATGCTGCTGTTGGAGCTCTTCCCCAACCTCTCATTCCTCCTTGCTGGATCAAGGCATAGGAGACGTTACTGGGCTGCACGTGTGTTGAACGCGGAGGCGCCGTTGTTCGGCGCTAAGATCGGAGTCTACCGCGATGTGAATCGCTACGAGTATGACTCCACCAACCGCGTTCTTGTAACGCTTCCGCTTAGCGATCTTCAAAGGTATGAAGATGCAATCTCTCCTCACTCGTTGCTGGTTTCTCCATAGATAGATCTTGGTGACACGTAGGAATTTTTTTGATTTACTACTACGTCTCCCAACAGTGGCATCATGAGCTAGGTCTATGCGTAGAATCTATGCATGAGTAGAACACAAAGCAGTTGTGGGCGTCGATCTTGTTAATTTGCTTACCACTACTAGTCTTATCTTGATTCGGTGGTATTGTGGGATGAAGCGTCCCGGGCCAACTTTACACGTACGCTTATGTGAGATCGGTTCCACCGCCTGACATGCACTTGTTGTATAAGGTGGCTAGCGGGTGTCTGTCTCTTCCACCTTAGTCGGATTGGATTCGATGAAAATGGTCCTTATGAAGGGTAAATATCAATTGGCATATCATGTTGTGGTTTTGGCGTAGGTAAGAAACGTTCTTGCTAGAAACCTATAGCATCCACGTAAAAACTTGCAGCTACAAATTAGAGGACGTCTAACTTATTTTTGCAGCATGTGCCTTGTGATGTGATATGGCCAAAAGGATGTGATGTGATGCATTGTGATGTATGAGATTGATCATGTTCTTGTAATAGGATTCACGACTTGCATGTCGATGAGTATGACAACCGGCAGGAGCCATAGGAGTTGTCTTCTTTTATTATATGACCTGTGTGTCAATCATAGACGCCATGTAATTACTTTACTTTATTGCTAAACGTTAGCCATAGTAGTAGAAGTAATAGTTGGCGAGACAACTTCATGAAGACACAATGATGGAGATCATGGTGTCGTGTCGGTGACAGTGATGATCATGGTGCCCCGAAGATGGAGATCAAAGGAGCAAGATGATATTGGCCATATCATGTCACTATATTGATTGCATGTGATGTTTATCATGTTTACGTCTTATTTGCTTAGAATGACGGTAGTAAATAAGATGATCTCTCAATAAAATTTCAAGAAAGGTGTTCACCCTAACCGTGCATCGTTGCTAAGGATTGTTGTTCCGAAGCACCACGTGATGATCGGGTGTGATAGGTTCTAACGTTCGCATACAACGGGTGTAAGCCATATTTACACACGCAAAACACTTAGGTTGACTTGACGAGCCTAGCATGTACAGACATGGCCTCGGAACACGGAAGACCGAAAGGTCGAACATGAGTCGTATAGAAGATACGATCAACATGGAGGTGTTCACCATGGATGACTAGTCCGTCTCACGTGATGATCGGACACGGGCTGGTTGACATGGATCATGTGTCGCTTGGATGACTAGAGAGATGTCTATCTAAGTGGGAGTTCATTAAATAATTTGATTATGTGAACTTAATTATCATGAACTTAGTCTAAAATTGTCTTTACAATCTATATTGTAGATCCAATGGCCAACGCTAATGCCAACATCAACTTCAACGCGTTCCTAGAGAAAACCAAGCTGAAAGATGATGGAAGCAACTATGCGGACTGGGTCCGTAGCTTGAGGACCATCCTCATAGCTTCCAAAAGATTGTATATCCTTGACGCACCGCTAGGTGAAGCACCCGTTCTCCCAGCAGAGCAAGACGTTGCGAACGCTTGGCATTCACGCTGCGATGATTACTCCCTTGTTCAGTGCGGCATGCTTTACAGTTTAGAACTGGGGCTCCAAAAGCGTTTTGAGCAACACAGAGCATATGTGATGTTCCAAGAGTTGAAACTGGTTTTCCAAGCTCATGCCCAGGTCGAGAGATATGACGTCTCCGACAAGTTTTTCAGCTGTAAGATGGAGGAGAACAGTTATGTTAGTGAGCACATCCTCAAGATGTCTGGGCTACACAACCGCTTGACTCAGCTGGGAGTTAATGTCTCGGATGACTCGGTCATTGATAGAATTCTCTAGTCGCTTCCACCTAGCTACAAGAGCTTTATGATGAAATACAACATGCAAGGGATGTAGAAGTCCATTCCTGAGTTGTACTCGATGCTGAAATCAGCGAAGGTCGAGATCAAAAAGGAGCACCAAGTGTTGATGGTAAATAAGACCACTAGTTTCAAGAAAGGCAAGGCTAAGAAGAACTTCAAGAAGGACAACAAAGCTGTTGCCGCGCCCGGTAAGCAAGTTGCCAAGAAGAAGAACAAGAATGGACCCAAGCCTGAGACTGAGTGCTTTTATTGCAAGGGTACCGGTCACTGGAAGCGGAACTGCCCCAAGTACTTAGCAGATAAGAAGGCCAGCAATGTTAAAGGTATACGTGATATACTTGTTATTGATGTGTACCTAACCAGCGCTCCTAGTAGCTCTTGGGTATTTGATACCGGTGCAGTTGCTCACATTTGTAACTCCAAGCAGGAGCTACGGAATAAGTGGAGACTGGCGAAGGACGAGGTGACGATGCGCGTCGGGAATGGTTCCAAGGTCGATGTGATCGCCGTCGGCACACTACCTCTGCATCTACCTTTGGGGTTAGTTTTAAACCTTAATAATTGTTATTAAGTACTAGCTTTGAGCATGAACATTGTATCTGGATCTCGCTTGATACGAGATGGCTACTCATTTAAATCTGAGAATAATGGTTGTTCTATTTATATGAGAGAAATGTTTTATGGTCATGCCCCGCTGGTCAATGGTTTATTCTTGATGAATCTCGAACGTGATGTTACACATGTCCATAGTGTGAGTACCAAAAAATGTAAGGTTTTATTTCCTTGTTCATGATAATTGTTTATTGTTCATGCTATAATTGTATTAACCAGAAACCGTAATGCATGTGTGAATACATAGACCACAACATGTCCCTAGTGAGCCTCTAGTTGGCTAGCTCGTTGATCAATAGATGGTCACAGTTTCATGACCATGGACATTGGATGTCATTGATAACGGGATCACATCATTAGGAGAATGATGTGATGGACAAGACCCAATCCTAAGCATAGCACAAGATCGTGTAGTTCATCTGCAAAAGCTTTTCAATGTCAAGTATCGTTTCCTTAGACAATGAGATTGTGCAACTCCCGGATACCGTAGGAATGCTTTGGGTGTGCCAAACGTCACAACGTAACTGGGTGGCTATAAAGGTGCACTACGGGTATCTCCGAAAGTGTCTGTTGGGTTGGCACGAATCGAGACTGGGATTTGTCACTCCGTGTGACGGAGAGGTATCTCTTGGCCCACTCGGTAAGACATCATCATAATGAGCTCAATGTGACTAAGGAGTTAGCCACGGGATGATGTATTACGGAACGAGTAAAGAGACTTGCCGGTAACGAGATTGAACAAGGTATAGGGATACCGACGATCGAATCTCGGGCAAGTATCATACCGGTAGACAAAGGTAATTGTATACGTGATTGATTGAATCCCCGATTTCGTGGTTCATCCGATGAGATCATCGTGGAGCATGTGGGAGCCAACATGGGTATCCAGATCCCGCTGTTGGTTATTGACCGGAGAGGTGTCTCGGTCATGTCTACGTGTCTCCCAAACCCGTAGGGTCTACACACTTAAGGTTCGATGATGCTAGGGTTATAGGGAAATGGTATACGTGATTACCGAAGGTTGTTCGAAGTCCCGAATCAGATCCCGGACGTGACGAGGAGCCTAGAATGGTCCGTAGGTAAATAATCATATATAGGAAGTCCAGTTTTGGTCACCGGAAAGTTTTCAGGCTCATCGGTAGTGTACCGGGAGTGCCGGGAGGGTGCCGGAGGACCCCTGGGAGGGGTGTGACGACCAAAGGACTTCGTGGGCCGTTAGAGGAGGTGTACCAGCCCTTATTGGGCTGGCCAATTCCTTCCGGAAAGGCCCATGCGGCTAGGGATAAGGAGATAAGGCTAAAGAAGATTCAAAAGGAAGAGATCCACCTCCCTTGCGGGAGGTTGACTCCTCCCTAGCTTCGGTCGAAGCTCTCCTCCTTCGAGAAGGGGCCAAGGCAGCCCTCCCTCTCCCTCCTCCTATATATACTTGAGGTTTTGGCTGTTTTGAAACAAGATTTGATCTCTCTCTCCCACGGCGCAGCCCTACCTCTCTTCTTCCTCCTCCGCGGTGCTTAGGCGAAGCCCTGCCGGAATACCTTGCTGCTCCACCACCACCATTCCGTCGTGCTGCTGTTGGAGCTCTTCCCCAACCTCTCCTTCCTCCTTGCTAGATCAAGGCATAGGAGAAATCACCGGGCTGCACGTGTGTTGAACGCGGAGGCGCCGTTGTTTGGCGCTAAGATCGGAGTCCATCACGATCTGAATCGCTATGAGTATGACTCCATCAACCGCGTTCTTGTAACGCTTTCGCTTAGTGATCTTCAAAGGTATGAAGATGCAATCTCTCCTCACTCGTTGCTGGTTTCTCCATAGATAGATCTTGGTGACACGTAGGTAATTTTTTAATTTACTACTACGTCTCCCAACAGTGATGTGGACGTCAAGGCGCATGAGGAACTTGTCGCGCCCATCATCAACAGGGTAAGCCAGGTCAAGCGGGTTGAAGGCGATCGCCGGGTTTAGCTGCCTTACTCCTCGCCGCCATCCACACAAGAACAATTTATCTTATGATAGAATCGCAGCGAGATTGATGTAATATAACTAGCTATTCTTTGAACAAATGTTATGCTATCCCCCTTGCTTAATTTCTTTCTGTATGCATTCACCCTACGCTTGATTGGAATCTTGCCAGCGTATGCAAACACTGCCGCGAGCGCTTTGAGGAGCAGGTCCTTAGCAGCCTGCTGGCGTGTTGCCACTGGCAAGATGTCTTGACATTTTTAGTGCAGCCACCTAAATTTTTGAGCAGACTCGAAACAGAGTAAGGGCGCAACCAATCATGACAAGTTACCTTGACGTTCTTAGTGCAACCACCTAAACTGTTGAGCAGACTCGAAACAGAATAGGGGCGCAGCCGGTCACGGCAAGGTTCCTTCGCATGCAGGTTTTCCATACAAAAATTGAAACCGTTTAAGGAAAATAACAAAACAAAAATATGTTCTAAAGTTTCTGCAACTTAGCTTTTTGTTGAACGTCCGGCAAGATATTTTCCTTGAACGTCGCCCGTCGGTATCCATACCACCATTCCCCCCGGCAAAGCTGCACACGAGGTAACCTTCTGTTCTTTGAGAAAAAGAAAGAAGAGAAAAAATAGGGATATAGAACCTTGGCGGTCCGTTAGCTCTTGTCGGGAATAAGTGCAATACAATATCTCGGACAAACATGCATGTAAGTAAACATGAGAATCAAGAAGATTTGCGGAACACTTAGCTTTATTCAACTATGCACAGGGTCTGCGCATGGTTTGTACAAAGGTTTACATGCTTCGGCGGAAAGACTTGTACAAAAGGGAGACCCGGCAACCACGCCTCATGGGTAGAACTTGCGAAGGTGTTCGATATTCTAGGAGTTGCTAACTGGGATGCCATCTTCAGTCTCCAGGCGGACTGCGCCAGGCCTGGTGACTCGCACTACCCGATAAGGTCCTTCCCATTTCGGCGTCAACTTGTTGGAATTCTGGGTAGACTAAACGCGCCGAAGAACAAGGTCGCCTTCCTCAAGACTTCGGGCATGAACCTTGCGGCTATGATAGCGACGCAAAGCTTGCTGGTAGTGTGCAGCTCGCGCAGCAGCCTTAAGACGATCTTCCTCAAGGAGCATAGCGTCATCTTGCCACAACTGCTCTTGCTCAACCTCATCATAAGCGATCACTCGAGGTGACCCGTATGTGAGTTCCGTGGGGAGAACTACTTCCGCCCCATAAACTAGGGAGAAGGGTGTCTAGCCGGTAGCTAGATTTGGAGTCGTCCCGATTGACCAAAGAACCACGGGCAACTCATCAATCCAGCGCCTTCCGCACTTGCGCAACTTGTCAAAAGTTCTTGTCTTGAGGCCTCGCAACACTTCAGCATTAGCCCTTTCCGCCTGGCCGTTGCTCCTTGGGTGGGCAACAGAAGCAAAACAGATCTTGCTGCCAAGGTCTTGGACATACTGCATGAAGGTACGGCTCGTGAACCGTGTGTCATTATCGGTGATGATCTTGTTTGGGACACCAAAGCGGCAAACTATTCTTTTAAAGAACTTGACGACTGATTATACTGTCACCTTTCTCACTGGTTCCACTTCTGGCCACTTTGTGAACTTGTCCATTGCGACGTACAAGTACTCAAAGCCCCTGGTAGCACAGGGAAAAGGGCACAAGATGTCGAGCCCCCAGACCGAAAATGGCCATGAGAGAGGGATTGTCTAAAGAGCTTGAGTTGGTTGATGCATTTTCTTGGAATGAAACCGGCAAGCTTCACACTTGGTTACTAGCGCAGGTGCATCCTGGAGGGCAGTGGGCCAAAAGAAACCTTGCCGGAATGCCTTACCGTCAAGCGCTCTTGATCCTATGTGGGAGCCACATATGCCTTGCTACCTCTTGAGCTTGCGTTGGTTTTCCCTTGAAGAGGAAAGGGTGATGCAGCGAAGTAGATAAGTATTTCCCTAAGTTGTTGAGAACCAATGTATCAATCCAGTAGGAGGAACAAGCAAGTTTCCAATGGATGCACCTACACAAACAATCAAACTCTTGCACCCAACGCTATAAAGGGATTGTCAATCCCTTCACAGTTATTTGCAAGGATTAGATCTAATAGAGATAGATGTAAACGATAACAGAAAGTAAAAGGTAAATAAATTGCAGCAAATTATTTTTGGTATTTTTGGTCTATAGATCTGAAAATATATTATGGAAAGTAGACTCGGGGGCCATAGGTTTCACTAGAGGCTTCTCTCATGATGACAAGTATTACAGTGGGTGAACAAATTACTATTGAGCAATTGATAGAAAAGCGAATAATTATGGAGATATCCAAGACAATGATTATGCATATAGTCATCATGTCTGTGTCAAGTAGACTGAAATGATTCTGCATCTACTACTATTACTCCACACATCGACCGACTCCTGTCTGCATCTAGAGTATTAAGTTCATGAAGAACAGAGTAACGCGTTAGGTAAGATGACATGATGTAGAGGGATAAACTCAAGAATTATGATGAAAACCCCATCTTTTTATCCTTGATGGAAACAATACAATACGTGCCTCGCTACCCCTCCTATGCCACTGGGTGGGGACACCGCAAGATTGAACCCAAAACTAAGCACTTCTCCAATTGTAAAAATTACCAATCCAGTTGGCCAAACCAAACCAATAACTCGAAGAGACTTGCAAAGATATGAAATCATGCATATAAGAATTCAGAAAAGACTCAAATAATGTTCATAGATAATCTGAACATAAACCCACAATTCATCGGATCTCGACAAACGCAGTGCAAAAGAGTATTACATCGGATAGATTTCCATGAAGATCATGAAGAACATGGTATTGAAGAGAAGAGAGAGAGAAGAAGCCATCTAGCTACTAGATATGGACCCAAAGGTCTATGGTGAACTACTCACGCATCATTGGAGGGGCAATGAAGTTGATGTAGATGCCCTCCGTGATCGAATCCCCCTCCGACAGATTACCAGAAAAGGCTCCAAGATTGGATCTCATGGGAACCGAGGCTTCTGGCGACGGAAAAGTGTTTTTGTGGCTCCCTCTGATATGCAGGGAATATTTGTGAATTTATAGGCCGAGAAATAGGGTTAGGAGAGCTGTTGTGGGCCCACAAGCCAGGGGGCGCGCCCTACCCCCTGGGTGCGCCCCTGGGCTTGTGGCCACATGGCGGCTCTCCGGACTTCATCTCCAAGTCTTCTGGGTTGCTTCTAGTCCAAGAAAAATTATTCCGAAGATTTTATTCCGTTTGGACTCCGTTTAATATTCCTTATCTGCAATACTCAAAAACAAGGAAATAATAGAAACTGGCACTGGGCTCTAGATTAATAGGTTAGGCCCAAAAATAATATAAAATAGCATATTAATGCATATAAAACATCCAAAACAGAAAATATAATAGCATGGAACAATCAAAAATTATAGATACGTTGGAGACGTATCATGCCTCCATGTATCTCTGTCAACAGCTCCAGTCCATTTTCCTGAGAAATGCACTTGAGTTTCACACCATTCAGCCTCTTTCTGTACAGGATGTTGTCCACGAACTAGTACATATTAGACCGGCGGGCTACTTTGTCTACTTCTTCTTGTTCCTCAGGGAGTTCTCCTATTTGAAGGAAATGGACGATGTGATGTGCCCAAGCTGGAGCCTGGGGTTCGACAACAAGGACTAAAGGCACATCCTCTGTCGGGGAGGCATTTGTCTCAACGGCAAGGGCTCGAGGCCCTGCCGGAGCCCGTTACCTCCCGGCAAGCTTGGCGGGAGCGTGCGCTTCCATGACAAGAGCCTGAGGCCCTGTCGGAGCGTGAGGCTCACCGGCAAGCCTAGCGTCGTTCCCGGCAACTTCCTTGCCGGCGGCTTCTGGGAGCTCTGCCGGGAAATACTTGCTAGAACTCAACTTTATTCTTTTCTCTTGCCCAATTGATGGTGTCACGAATGGTTGAGTCAGTCGGAGCACAAAAGTTCCTGGTTCCACGGGCAACTTAAGGACAACACACTTTGACAGGCCATCAGCAACACTGTTGTCTCCACACGGAACGTGCTCCATTTGCAGACCATCAAAATGTTCTTCCAAATTTCTCACTTCATCTACATAAGCTTCCATAAATGGACTCTAATAATCCTTATTCACCTGCTTGACGACAAGTTGAGAATCACCCCTGACAATAAGTTTCTTAATCCCAAGGTCTGCCGCGATCCTGAGACCGGCAAGCAGCCCTTCGTACTCTACAGTATTGTTCATTGACCTCTCCCTGGGGAAGTGCATCTGAATCACATTTGAGGTCCTCTCCGGTGGGTGCGAAAAGCAGCACTCCATCACCGGCGCCTTGCAACGAGAATGCCCCATCAAAATACACGACCCACTCTGGATTTGTTTCCTTGCCAGGGAGAGTTGACTCTGGAACTTCCTCATCTGGCATTGGGGTCCATTCCGCAATGAACTCCGCCAAGGCTCTGCTCTGGATAGTTGAAGTACTTTCAGACTTGAGACCAAAGCTTGATAGTTCCAAAGCCCACTCCACAATCCTGCCGGTAGCATCTGGGTTCCGCAAAATCCGCTGCAACGGGAAGCTAGTGATGACGGTGATCTCATGGGCCTGGAAGTAATGGTGCAACTTCCTCGAGGCCATAAGGAGGCCGAAGAGCAACTTTTGCATACCAGAATATCGTGACCTAGCCCCCTGCAAAAGGGAGCTGACAAAATAGACTGGGCGCTGCACCATCTTCTTCTAAATTATTTCATTAGACTACGCAGATCCTGCTTTGTCGGCACCAAACCCTGCCGGGGGATATCCTGGCTTGTCGCTTGGCGGTCCTGCCACTGCTGTTGCTTCTTCATCAACTTCTCTTTCAGCCACTAATGCAGCACTCACCACTTGATTTGTTGCTGCTAGATATAGCAGCAACGGCTCTTGTGGTTTTGGCGCGACTAGGACTGGCGGAGAGGAGAGGTACTTCTTCAAATCCTGCAGCACCGCCTCCGCTTCCGGAGTCCATTCCATCAGATTTGCCTTCTTCACGATTTTGAAAAAGGGTAGGGCGCGCTTAGCAGATTTTGAAATAAACCTACTCAGAGCGGCAACACAGCCGTCTTGCCGGCGCACATCCTTGACACGTCTTGGCGCTTCAATATGCTCAATTGGCTTGATCTTGTGGGGATTTGCTACAATTCCATGTTGAGATACAAAGAACCCGACAAGCTTGTCGGATGGGATGCCAAACACACACTTCTCAGGGTTGAGCTTCAAGTTGATCTTGCGCAGATTTGCAAATGTTTCTTCTAGGTCTGATATGAGCGTGGCCTTGTCCTTGGTTTTGACCACTATGTCATCCATATAGGCCTCCATATTTCTATGTAGTTGGGGCTCAAAACCAATCTGGACCGTTCTTGCAAATGTAGAACCAGCACTTTTCAACTCGAAAGGCATACGCAAAAAGCAATATGTACCACATGGGATGATAAATGCAGTCTTCTCTTCGTCTTCCTTGGCCATGAAAATCTAGGGATAACCTGAATAGACATCAAGGAAAGACAACAAGTCGCAGCCGGCGGTGGAGTCCACAATCTGGTCGATGCGCGGCAAGGGAAAAGGATCTTTGGGGCAGGCTTTATTTATATTTGTGTAGTCAATACATAGCCTTCATTTCCCATTTGCCTTGCGCACTACAACTGGAATGGCCAACCATGTTGGATGAAGTACTCCTCTAACCAAGCCAGCCGCTTCTAATTTCTTGATCTCTTCAACAATAAACTGTTGCCTCTCCAAAGCCCGCTTCCTGACATTTTGCTTGACGGGTCGCGCATGTGGACAGACGACAAGGTGGTGCTCAATCACCTTCCTGGGAACACCGGGGATATCAGATGGTCGCCATGCAAACACATCGACATTCGCCTGCAGGAAGGCGACGAGCGTGCTTTCCTATTTGTCGTTAAGGGTGGAACTTATGGTGAAAGTTCCTCCCGTACCATCCTCCTTGGCGGGAACCTTCTTAGTCTCTGGTGGAGCTACTTTGGACTTCTTTCTCTTGCCGATAGAACTCTCTGGCACGTCCGCAATAGGAGCGCAACACTCCGAGAAAGTGCGCTTGCCAGAGTCTGTGCGAGAGGTCTTGCCGGGCTTCTTCCTGGCAGGAGCAAGTGCCTTGGCAACAGATGCTGCAACTGCCTCCCGGTAGAGTTGATCAGCGTAGATAAGCACGTCCTTCTTGTCGGACTTGACAGTGATGACGCTCATCGGCCCGGGCATCTTCAATACATTGTAGGCGTAGTGCGCCGCCGCCATGAATTGGCTAATGCTGGACGGCCAAGGATCCCATTGTATGGCAACTGTTTTTGCGACGTCGAAAACAACCTTCTCCGTCCTGAAGTTCAGATCGCTACCAAATGTTACCGGAAGCATGATCTTTCCCTTGGGCTGGCTCCTTCCTGGATTGACCCCCTAAAGCGAGCCCGTTTCCTCGAGACCTCCATCAGGAATTTGCAATCTCTTGATTACCTTGGGCGAGATCAAGTTCAAGCCTGCCCCACCGTCAACTAACATTTTCGTCACCTTGAGGTTGCGAATCATTGGTGAGACCAACAATGGCAAACACCCAACCGCAGTTACACGATCAGGGTGATCCTCAACATCGAAAATGATAGGCGTGTTGGACCATTTCAAAGGCTTCCGACGCCGACGGACGGCTCAGTCGCATTAACCTCACGCGCCCATTGTTTAAGTTAGCCATGGGAAGAATGCAACAAGGCACCTCCATCGACGCATATGGCGTCTGTAGCCCTCTGGAATTCTTCCTCGCTGGACTCGTCGTCCTCTTCAATGTCATCATCATCATCCTCTTGCTTATCGTGGCTGCGAGCGGGCTGGTCCTTCTATTGCTTGGCCTTGCCGCGGCGACCTCCTCGGCCATCGTGCTTCTTGCTGGCCCCTCCACACCATCCTAGCCCTTCTCCTTGTCTCGCCTCTCGTATTCGGCTTTTTGCTTCTCGGCAAGTTGCTGAACTTGCCGACAATCCTGGAGATCGTGGTTCTTGGTGTGATGGATCTTGCAATACTGCTTGACGGAGCCTTCCGGCTTGTCGGCAGCTGCCAAAGCCTGACAGGAGGCGCACCCGGCAACATCCTTGACGGGGTCATCGTCCTTGGTCTTCTTGGTGGTGCCGGGGTTGTCGGATCCCTCGACGGCAAGCATGGACTTGCCCTTGCGCTTCTTGTTACGCCGCCGGCCCTTCTTTGCCCGGGCGGTGGTGTCCTCATCCTTAGAGTCGGCCGCTGCGCCAGCGTCCTCGCCGGGGAGCCTCCTCCCTTCCTCAGCCTGAGCACATTTATCTGCCAGAGCATAGAGCTCGGCAACATCCCTGACCTTGTTCATCGCCAGCTCTTCCCGCATCCTACAGTTGCGCACGTTCTGATGAAACGCGCTGATAACAGTGACAGGATGAAAGTCTGGTATGTTGTGGTGTATGCGGCTGAACCTCTGGATGTACTTGCGCAATGTCTCACCCTCCTTCTGGGGGGATGAGATGTAAATCACCTTTCTGGACAGGAGCTTGATGACCTCCAGTAAAGGCGCCAACAAACTCATGGCACAGATCTGCCCAGGAAGAAATGGATCCTTCCGGCAAGTGCATCAACCACGACCTGATGTTGGGCTTAAGCACCAACGGGAAGTAGTTGGCGAGTATCTTGTCGTCGCGAGCTCTGGCAGCCTGCACCGCAATGGTGTAGATGCTCAAGAACTCTGTCGGGTGAGTCTTGCTGTCATATTTCTCCGGGACCTCTGGCTTGAACGTGTGGGAATTGGGCCACTCGAATTGCCGCAGCTCACGGGTAAACGCTAGACAACCCACCTTGTAAGGTAGGCTACCAGGATACCCTGGCATAGATTTGTCTACATTGGGTCCTACATGCTTATCGGACTGATAGCGCGCTTCCTGTCGCCGCTCGATGGTAGTTCGAGCGTCTTCTTTGCCTCGCTCCCGAAGAACTTGACGCTGATCGGGACGAGTCCGTGGACCAGAGGATGTCGTCGAGTAACCATCGCAAGCGTCAGTCCGTCGAGCCGGTGACTGGTGGTCTTGCTATGGAGGAGAGTGCACTGTGGTCGCACCGCCTCTAGCCTTCTCGCCACTGGCGCGAGCTGACTCGGTGGACCGAAACTTGTCAGCGAGGCTAAGGAAGCTCTAAATGGTGGCTCTCCACTCGTCAAGCTTCTCCGCAGCAGGAGGGAAGTTCAGGAGTAGTTGTGCCCGTGCCATTGCTTCTTCCGACGTGGTCGGCAGCGAACGACGCGAAGAACGCGAGGTGCTCTGACTCCTAACCGTGTTAGAAGGAGCTCCGTCGCAGTCCCGCGATTGCATGCCACTCCCACTAGCATGCTGGCATGCATGCTGGTCCTGCGCATCTTGGGAGCAATGCACAGGAGCTTTTGCATGAGGACACCCGGACCCAGCAACATCACGGCGATGCTCACCACGCATGCCCTGAGAAGGTCGCAACGCGTGCGCTGGTGTGGGTGCCTTGGAAGGCGCCCTTCCGTCTCTAGAGTTCGCTGCACTGCCTTCTGGCAGTACATCGTCGTCCTCAGATCTAACGGTGCAGACGCCCCCGCTCGCCTGGCTATGATCACCGGAACGTCGCGGATGCTCTGAACCTCCGCCTCCTCCACCCGCGTCCACACCGTCGCCTGTCTGTGTAGCTATAGGGACAGCGGACGCGGATGGACCAACTGCTGTCAAACCCTTCCTCTTGGGGGCCAAGGCGATGATGATTATGAAGGAGCTGGTGCGCTAGACACCAGATTAGGTCTACGCAACCACGCTCCCCATACCTGGCGTGCCAAAGATGTCAGTGGAAACGACACCTATGGGATCCGGAGGACCCCTTTACGATTCGGCGGGGAAGATGGATCGCGCAGAGAGCAGAACTAATGGCTAGCGCGTGGGATATTACCCAGGTTCGATCCGCAAAGATGCGTAAAACCCTACTCCTACTTGGTTGTATTGGGAGAGTTCTAGCTCAGATTCTGGGAGCGCTACAGTACACATCTGCTACTCATGCAGAGCCGGCCCAAGAAGATTCCCCTATAGCAGTGCCTTAGGCCTCCTTTTATACTCTCAAAGGGGTCACTAACAGTGGCGTACAACACATACATGAGGTGAAAAGTGCTACAGTGTTATCGTACCTAACACTGATGGTGTAGGACAAGAGCATTTAATGCTTCGTCAGGTGTCCCTGACCTTCTACGGGGCGGGACAGGAGCCCGTCCCATCCGCACCGCTTAGCCTCTCCAACGCTCGCGCCTTGACACGTAGCCTAGTGGACTGACACCTGGCCTCTGTGCTGGCAGAATGGTGAGGCCTTGCCGGGTGCGCCCCTTGCCGGGGTCTCGCATGCCTCCCCCGACAAGATCTTGCCAAGGTCCTCAGCTCTTGGCCTTCGGTCTTGGGCTTGAATGCTTCTTAACTTCCTTGTGCTTGCATCCAGAAGTCGCCTGGCGGGCATTGCCGCTGGTATCGCTACAACTGCCCGTGCACAAGTAAGGGATACTAAAGGACCCAAACTTTAGTGCACCGATACTTATCAAAAGCAATTGCAATATATTATAGTAGTCCCAAAGTGATAGATATTCAAGAGGGATATAATAAAAACCTTCACGAAGATCATTGGACAAGTTAAACTTGATTCTTCATGATAGTTTTGAGACATGATGATAGTAATATGTGAGTTATGTTGGTGAGTAATTATGCTTAGTAAGAATATGGATGTTAAGGTTTGTGATTCCCAACGCAAGCACGAAAGTCAATAGTTGTGCTACGAAATTACATCCTACTTCTGGTGCATTATTCGGTGTTAGTTATGCTTAATGCTCGCTTATGTGAATTTTCTTTTCTTAGTTGGATGCTTCTCAATCTACTTGCTAGCCTTGACTTGTACTAAGTAGAAATACTACTTGTGCATCCAAAATCCTTAAACCAGTTTTGCCATATGAGTCCACCATACCTACCTATATATGGTATTTCCATGTCGTTCCAAGCAAATTTGTATGTGCCATCTCTAAATTTCAAAATAAATTTTCCTTTTTGTGTGCTCGTACCGCTCATGAGATGGTAGGGAGTGACCGATATTTTTCCATGCTATATGTGTTATTCTCAAGATGAGTGTTTATTCACTTGTCATTGCACGAAAGTACATCGTTAATAGGGATGCCCAGTCCCAAAATGAAAAGAAAGAAAAAAATTACTTTATGTTGTCAAATAATAAATTCCTTGGAAAGTGTTTGTATGGAAGGCAACCTTGAATTCGACTAGCCATGGGAAGTGAAAGTATGGTGGAAAAAGGAATGAACTTTATTTTCTATTTGGTAACCGCCTATGGTGTATCTAGCATGTAAAGATATTGAAATCTCTCAGTCGTTTCCGTTGGCAGGAAAGGCATGCCACTCAAAATATTTTTCTCTATCAATTTAAACACTTGAGCTCTGGCACCTCTACAAATCCTTACTTCCCTCTATGAAGGGCCTATCTATTTACTTTATGCAATTTTTATTTTTCAATTTGAGTCTCCATCTTCTCTTTTAAAGTACCAACTTGGAGGCACTATGATCGTACATGAGCATTAGGTGTAGCTAGTATTTGAGTGTGTATCATGAATGGATCAATTATTAAGAATGATGGGCTAGGGATAACTTGCTTTAGTGTTGATATTTTGAAAGACATGGTTGCATGTTGATATGCTTGAGTATTAAAGTTTTCATGTCAAAACTAGACTATTGCTTTGAACCATCTAAACGTCCAAATGTCCATGCTACCAACAAAATAATATATGATGAACATGTTAGGCAGCATTCCACATCAAAAATTCTGTTTTTATCATTTACCTACTCGAGGACGAGTAGGAATTAAGCTTGGGGATGCTGATACGTCTCCAACGTGTCTATAATTTTTGCTTGTTCCATGTTGTTATATTATCAATCTTGGATATTTTACAATCATTTTATAGCAACTTTATATCATTTTTTGGGAATAACCTATTGACGTAGTGCCAAAGTGCTAGTTGCTATTTTTGCTTGTTTTTTTTACTTCGTAGGAAATCAGTACCAAACGGAGCCCAAACGCTACAGGAATTTTTGGAAATTTTTATGGACCAGAAGAGCCACAATGGGCGATACAAGCACAAGAGAGGGGGCCAGGGTGGCCACCCTCCACCAGGGCACTCCATGTTGGAAATATGCCCTAAAGGCAATAATAAATTGGTTATTATCATATTTTCTTGTTCATGATAATCGTTTATTATCCATGCTATAATTGTATTGATCGGAAACTCAGATATATGTGCGGATACATAGACAACACCATGTCCCTAGTATGCCTTTAATAGACTAGCTCGTTGATCAAAGATGGCTATGGTTTCCTAGTCACGGACATGAGATGTTATTTGATAACGGGATCACATCATTAGGAGAATGATGTGATGGAAAAGACCCAAACTATAAACGTAGCATATGATCGTGTCAGTTTATTACTACAGTTTTCTGCATGTCAAGTATATGTTCCTATGACCATGAGATCATGCAACTCACTGACATCGGAGGAGTGCCTTGTGTGTATCAACCGTCGCAATGTATCTGGGTGACTATAAAGGTGCTCTACATGTATCTCCGAGGGTGTCTGTTGTGTTGGCATGGATCAACACTGCGATTTGTTACTCCGTGTGATGGAGAGGTATCTCAGGGCCCACTCAGTAATACAACATCACAAGAAGCCTTTCAAGCAATGTGACTAAGTGTTAGCCACGGGATCTTGTATTACGGAATGAGTAAAGAGACTTGCTGGCAAAGAGATTGAACTAGGTATGGAGATACCGGAGATCGAATCTCGGGCAAGTAACATGCCAAAGAACAAAGGGAACATCATACGGGATTAACTGAATCCTTGACATAAAGGTTCAACCGATAAAGATCTTCATAGAATATGTAGGAACCAATATGGGCATCCAGGTACCGCTATTGGTTATTGACCGTAGAGGTGTCTCGGTCATGTCTACATAGTTCTCGAACCCGTAAGGTCTGCACACTTAAGGTTCGATGACGTTTCGATAGTATAGAGTTATGTATGGTGGTGACCGAAGGTAGTTTTGAGTCCCGAATGAGACCCCGCACGTCACGAGGATCGCCGGAATGGTCCAGAGGTAAAGATTGGTATACAGGAAATCCTGTTTTGGTCCCCGGAAAAGTTTTGGGCTCATCGGTAGTGTACCGGGAGTGCCGGGAGGGTACCGGGGACCATCGAGAGGGGTGTCTCGACCCAAGAGGCTACATTGGCTGTGGGAGGAGGTAAACCAGCCCTTGATGGGCTTGCCGAAGCCTCCTCTAAGGGCCCATGCGGCTGGAGTGGTTTGAGAAGGAAAAATCCAAAGGTGGAGAGGTGGAAAGAGTTTCCAAGTGGAAAGGAGGAATCCTACTCCTAATAGGATTGGAGTAGGACTCCTCCACGTCCAATTTCGACCAAACCTTGAGGGTTTGAGGCTGCCTCCTCCCCTCCCTCCCTCCTATATATACTAGAGGATTTAGAGGGGAAAGCTAACCCTAATTGCCACGTGCTCCCTCTACTTCATCTAGATCGGTTTTCTCCTCTAGTCTAGTTCGACGGTGCTTAGGCGAAACCTTGCCGGAATAGTTCCATCACCATCGCAGCCACGCCATCGCGTTGTCGGAGAACTCATCTACCTCCCCGCTCCCTCTTGCTGGATCAAAAAGGCGGATATCGTCATCGAGCTGTACGTGTGCTGAACACGGAGGTGCCGTCCGTTCGGCGCTAGATCGGAAGGACCACGACTGGATCGCGGGACGGATCGTGATTGGATCACGGGACGGATCGTGATGGGATCGCGGGACGGATTGTGATTAGATCGCGGGACGGATCGTGATGGGATCGCGGGACGCTCGTCGATTTAGATCACGAAGACGTTCAACTACATCAACCGCGTTTCTTAACGCTTCCCGCTTAGTGATCTACAAGGGTATGTAGATCCACTCTCCCTCTCATAGATTCTCATCATCATGGATAGATCTTGCGTGTGCATAGAATTTTTTTTGTTTCTCATGCAACTGTAACATCCCAAACTTTGGAATGTTATAATAAATATTAGAATGATTGTTTGTTTGATTTAGTAATTGAATTTGAGTGAAAATTTGAAACTTTTTTGAAACTTTTGAAAGTTTAATGAGAGGGAATGAAATGACTTTCCCAAAACTTTCAATCTGCATTTTGATCACCAGGAATTCAAATTATTTTCATCACAAAACCCTAGAGTGAAGATGACATGACTTCTTCCATTTAAAGAAATGAAAAGGGATTTGAAAATGATTTGAATTTCATTTGAAAATATTTCAAATTCAAAAACTTTAAGCAACTCAATGATTTTCATGAGAGAGGATAAAATGACTTCTTCAAATTATATGAAATATGAGTTGGAAGTTTAAAATTAAGCTTTGAAAAGTGAATGTGAAAATCTCTGAATTTTCTTTTGGAATCATTTCATATTTGGTTCCTATTCAAATTTTCAAAGTATTCAAACCCCTGACAAAAATTTGAGAGGAGTAATATGACACTCCAAACCAGGGGAAATTTTGTGAAGTACATGAACCATAAAACCCAAAGGGTCATTTGAAAAATATTTGCAAAAAGATTTAAAACCAAATAGGCATTTTCTGAAAATAATATTTTTTTAAAGTTATCAAATGACAGAATAAAAATGTTCAATAAATGGCATTTCTTATTCTGTTAATTTTGATATATTTATTCCCTGTATTTAGAAACGGTTTAAATGCTTTAAATGATTTTGAAATGCGCTGGAAATTAATAAAGAAAACGGTAACGGTTTTATAATAAAACGGGCCAGCCCACCTCCTTAATACCCTCCCAAAATCCCTCTGTGACGGTCGCCCGATAACCGCGCCCCTCCCTCTCTCCCACTAACAAGCCGGTCCCACCGCCCGATTCCCTCTCTCGCGCGGTCTCCCCATCCTCACGAGCGCGACGCCGTCGCCGGAGATTCCTCTCCCGTGATCTCCTCCTCCTGTCGCTCCCCTCGAGTCCCGACCACCCCTATAAGTAGCGGCCACCATCCGCTCCTCATTCCACCCCGAGCCCCCTCTTTCTCCTTGCCGGAACGCTACCCGAGCCCTCGCCGGAGTTCCACCACCCAACCGGATTCCCCCGAGCTCGAGCCCCTTGCCACACTCCACCCCACACCCCTCCACTACTCTCCAACATCACCGGAGCGTCCCCGCTATCAACCTGGTGCCCTCAACCTCGCCGGAAACCCATCAGAACGCCGTAACCACCACCCTCGCCGGAATTTCCCTCGGCCACCACCATCCCGAAGCCATCCCGAGCTCGTGCACGTCGACTCCGTCATCCCCGAGTCCATCCGACGCCACCTATCGTCGCCGGACCTTCGCCGACGTCGTCTGGTGCCATCTACGTCGCCGGAAGACCACGGGAGCCACCTCCCCGTACACCTCGTCGTTCCTGCCGTCGACGTCGACCTCGCCGACGACTCTTTCTCAGTAAGCCCCCATCTCTCCCTCAGCCGTCGGATCTATGATAAACGGTCTAGATTAGATTTTTTTTATTCGCGAACCAGTACGCGTTATAGTTTGGTCGTTCGCCCGAATCACACTAGCCTGCACACACCTGGACCAACCAGAGAACGCCGCGTCACCCCCTGACCGTTAGTTTAGTTTTCTCTTTTTTTGTTTTGTTTTAGAAAAGAGAGAAAGTTCTGATTTTATTTTCTTTATATCTTTTAAAATATTTAATGTTTTTAATTGATTCTTTTTGCATAGTGTCACAAATTTCATCTAGTTTCTGTAGATATCAAATTTGGATATGTTTGAATATTTAAATTTGAATTTATACAGATTTGATTTAAATTTTGTTTTCTGAATATCTTGAGTTTTAAAATGTATTTTTGATTGATTCTTTTTGCTACTTGTCACTAGTGATATTAGTTATCATTAGGAAGAGTTTGAGAATTTTGAGTATATTTTAAATAGTGTTTTCAACTAAAACAGATTCTGTTTAGTTCCTATGTTGTTTAGTTAGTTTAATTTTTTCTTTAGTTATTTTGAAAATCTGAATATGATTTACATTATGTTTTAGATTTCATTTAGTTCTGTTGTTCTAAATTTCGGATTTATACTTGCTGTTAATTTTTTTTTGCTTAGTTTATTACTATGTTGTTATAGGAACATTATATTTTTAACTAAGCATAGTTTGATAAAAACAGACTAGTTAGTAATAGTTAATTTTAACAAAGTTTTAAGTAATTAGATTCTGTTTCAAATGAAATCTGTAGTAATTCCTTTCTGTTAAGAAAGGTTTTAAACAAAAATAGTTTAGTTTTACTCTATTATTATAGGAAACTATATTTTTCTTCATTAGGTAATGTTTTATAAAACAATTTAGTTTTAGTAGAAACTCATTTCACAAAAGTTTTAGATGATTTAATTCTGTTTTATAATAGTTGCTTTTATCTTAGTTGCTTTAGTTGCTTTTATGAAAACTTTGTTGATTTTGTCTTAAGTATTTCCTTCATCAACCTTGTTGCTTTTGTTTTGTGTTACTTTTGATTGTTAGAATTGATTGTTAGTATGATTGCTTATATGAATACAATGCTTGTTTATATAGATTTTCATCGGAGAGTGACGAATAGTCTATCAAGTTATTTATGAGAGCGATCTTTATCTTCATCAACAGTACAGGCAACTTCACTTTGACCATCTTTTCATACCTACGTTTTATTGCATATAGTGACATCATTTCAACAAATCCCTCCCGTAGTGTTATTGAAATTCTTGTAGTTGAGTAGAATGCATGAGGTAGGAACCCACCACTTGTTATTAAAGCCCCGGGAACGCTAGTTAGTGCAATGTTATGCTAAAGTAGACGGGGTCTGGTATGAGTGTTCGTGAGTGGTGTGAAGAAGGACTCCACGTCAAAACGACGACTTCATGAAGACATCTTCAAGACCTGCATCTTCAAGACCTCAAGACTTCGAGACTCGAGAAGCAAGTTTTCAATACACACTACTGGGTGAGGGATGGAATTGATGGGCACCCTGGAGAAACCAGTGAGTGGCCGGGATGCATGGGGAAGTGCCATGACATCTTGCGGAAAGCCTCACCCAGACTCAAAGAGAAGGATGAATACTTCATGCCCGAAAGCTTACCTGTGTAGCCACAAGTCATTATGGGCTCTGGCTTGGTTGACCTTTGTTGTGACTCTGCTGGGCAGTGCTACGAGATGCAGTCGACGTTAGGATTGGATGGGCATTGTCGGACAGTTAGGGAAACACTTTGAAAGACCATGTTTCGTTCATCCGGTTCTCAAACACCAGGCAGTGCGAGGACTTACCAAGAGGGAACGAATCTCGTGGGTAAAGTACACAACACTCTGCAGAGTTAAAACCTAATCGATTAGCCGTGTCCCCGGTTACGGACAATTTGAGCTTCTAGACTTGGATCTATCTCTGAACTCTCAACACTGGACTGATAACTAATTGTGGGCAACTTAAGTTATTGTGGGTATTTTAGACATTGATTGGCGGAACCATGTCATGATAGGAAACTCTGTAGTAAAATTCCTGATATTCCTTTGTTGTAGGAAAATAAAATAAAATCAGCTTTTATGCAAAAACTTAGACACAAAGCCATAAAGCCCTACTGCATATAGAATAGTTATTTTCTTCTGTTCTTGCTATGGTGATCTTGCCGGTACATTCAATGTACTGGCCTACACGGCTGCAACGTCTCATGTTGCAGATATTTCTCTTCAACGAGTAAGAGTACGATTCAGGGTCACGGTCCGCACTCAACTTGTCGTTGGTGTTATTGGGACTCCACTCCCGTTGACCGTTTCCGCTGAAACTTTAAGGTATATTTCATATTACGTTATTTACATGTGATTGCACTTTGATATATACATTGATGTACTGTGTGTGCCAGCATACTGATCCAGGGATGGCACAGAAAACACAGAGGCTTGACTCATTTTGAGTCGGGTCGCTACAGAGATGGTATCAGAGCACATGTTGACTGTAGGACGTGACCCTAGACAAATGGAAAGCCCTAGGACAGGATATCCCTAAAACTTTATCTTCTAAAAAGATTCTTTACTTCTTGTCTTCTCTGATTTTTCCAAATAGTCCTTCTTACCTAAATTAGTTAGAATATACTTTTTCCCTTGACCCCACTAAGGATCAACTGAAACCACTCCAAGAAGGACAAGATATCGGACAACTGGTGACCAACTCCAACAAAGATGTATTCCATTATGGAAAGAGCTACAAAAAGGATTGAAGATTATACTGATCTGAAGAAATTGAAGACCATGAAGAATTTTCCAAGATATTATGCCCCTAGAAGACCAAACCCCTGCTGTATACTTACGTTAGATACGATGATTTTGTGAGCTGTCATTTGTGTGTAATTTTCGACAGCCACAACAAAAATCTATTTTCAAAACCATTGTTTGTATTGTGTGTATCCCCTCCTTTCTCTCTCTATCCCCACCCCAAAACCTTAGACCCAACAGATGGTGAATGAAGTTGGATTTGTATTCTTTGGACCAATGACCCAACTGGAGGTAGAAGTGTGGATTCAAAAACATGGATGAAAATGAGTTGTTGATGCATAAACTGGGATTCTGTTAAAGTACAAGGATACAATGGAATATGGTAAATGGATAACCCCTTACAGTTGGTTTTAAGGATGACACTACTCCGTAAGACGTTGGGAAGTGAGATAGAAGCTTGGTTTGGAATAATATGGATGCTTACCCAGGAAGAAACCTATGTTAATTTTGAGTATATCTTTTGTGACCTCTGCAGATGACCACCCTTTATGAGTCTTTCCTCAAGGGACCGAAAACGATCATGACCCTGACTAGTGATCATGATTACCCAAAGATCCTGAAGGATATGATGGCACACATCCATCTGGAAGGAGATGCAGTCTACAAAGGCTATCCATTCAAGGAAGATGGAGTGGAACTTTGGTATGTGGAGGTACACCTCCACCGTGTGAAAGGAGTTTGCCCAAAGACTAGGGGACAATACTTCTTCATATCTCGTGAACCACGAGCAATTTTCTTCGACGCTGTTCGTGAAGCTGCCATGGAAGCCATACGTCAGATTGGAGAAATACTTGAAGCAAGACTCCGTCATACTCAGGAATACCTGCAAGAAGTGCACACGGAGATGATGGAGATGAAGCTCAGGTCCACCCGGATCAAACAAAAGATGCATGATTTCAAGAAGCACATCGCAAAGTTCCATTGGTACTAGAAATATCTCCAAGGGAAGATAAATGAATAAAGTTGGAAGTGATGCTAGACCATACCAGACTATGTGGATGGCAGCATTTGTAATAAAGTATTTTAGGAGCTTTAAGAAGTGATTGCGGATGTAACCAAGGATTGAATATGAGAAGAAGGTCAGACATGAGTAGTTTGAGCCTTGAATGTTGGATGTAATAAATGTAGCCCTCTTATCATTTTGAAGTTATGTAACAGAAGTCTCAAAATTGTAATAAGTTGATCAATGGAATTTATGGTATCATGATTCTCCTATGTTGAATTACATGAGTTGTTGCTCTACTGAACAAAGATCTCTGACCATTTTCAAGGATATGAGAAAATATGGTCTACACAGGCATGAGTATATTTCATTTTAAGTGTGGTAGTAACCACAGGGATAAGTGAATGAGGAAAATACCATTCAGGTTAAGGAGTTTGGAAGGAAAAAAAGTGAATACAGGTGAAGAGAATGAAGAACCATATCCAAACTATCTGGATGATAAGCTTTGAGACAAAGTGCTTTTGAAGTTGGAATGACGAGAAAAGGAATGATTGTGATGAAACCATACCCAAGGTTAAACAGACCAATGGAAAGGAAAATGGATTCTGCAGAGTGAAATCTAGACAAGAATAAGTTTGTGATTTGTTACCTGAAGAGTATAATAGAGTGAACTGAAGGTAATGCTGGATATGAAATGATAGTAACCCCAAGAGTGAGTTAAAGCTATTTCTCATTGACCTCAGGATTGATAAGGATCAAGCCCCACCTTTGTGAAGGAAGAAACCTGGAAGAAGCTACGACTGATCAGCAAACGTTTTTCTTAGAAGTATACGATAACCTGAGAGTTGTGAAGAAACGATAGATGTTTTATTTGTTTAGCTTGCAGAATCAATGGAATTACCCGAACTTTGTTCGTTGACAAGAGAAATTCTGCAATGCTTGTGAGGAAGCCCAAGTGTTAGAATACGAGATTCACTAAACCTCATACAAGGTAATGATTTCAGTGCGACATGGCTTGGCCACCATGACGACTTACTCTTATCATTCTCTTGCTATTCGGATTGGTAAATCTAAGTGACTTACCCATAGTAAAGAGACGACGTTCTTTGAAGCTTTTGTTTAAGCCTTAGAATGGTAGGATGAAAACCCCTTGTACATGGCAGTTGCTGCCACACGTAGGAATTTTACGGTGAGGGATGAAGCCAAGACCCATTTGACTGCAGGATAACCACTAATGGTAGACCACCATGAGATCTTCGATAAGTTATTTAGGATGAACGCAAGACCTGCCAGCAAAGAAGACCAAGTATCGGAGGAAATGCATTTTGTTATGAGATCACAAGATTTTGATTTAACGGAAGAGCCTCATCAAAGGAGCCATCGTGAAGTATGTGAAGAGACAGATGCACCCAGAGGATTGTCAAGATTTTGATGGACCAACAACTCCTATTTTAAGTGTGGTAGACCCCACACCTTTCCAGGACAGTGGATTTGTTAGAAGACCCCCAAACCCTAACCTTTTCTTTCTAGCCCTTTCGAATCTCGAGGACGAGATTCATTTTAAGTGTGGTAGTTTGTAACATCTCAAACTTTGGAATGTTATAATAAATATTAGAATGATTGTTTGTTTGATTTAGTAATTGAATTTGAGTGAAAATTTGAAACTTTTTTGAAACTTTTGAAAGTTTAATGAGAGGGAATGAAATGACTTTCCCAAAACTTTCAATCTGCATTTTGATCACCAGGAATTCAAATTATTTTCATCACAAAACCCTAGAGTGAAGATGACATGACTTCTTCCATTTAAAGAAATGAAAAGGGATTTGAAAATAATTTGAATTTCATTTGAAAATATTTCAAATTCAGAAACTTTAAGCAACTCAATGATTTTCATGAGAGAGGATAAAATGACTTCTTCAAATTATATGAAATATGAGTTGGAAGTTTAAAATAAAGCTTTGAAAAGTGAATGTGAAAATCTCTGGATTTTCTTTTGGAATCATTTCATATTTGGTTCCTATTCAAATTTTCAAAGTATTCAAACCCCTGACAAAAATTTGAGAGGAGTAATATGACACTCCAAACCAGGGGAAATTTTGTGAAGTACTTGAACCATAAAACCCAAAGGGTCATTTGAAAAATATTTGCAAAATTTTTTAAAACCAAATAGGCATTTTCTGAAAATAATATTTTTTTAAAGTTATCAAATGACAGAATAAAAATGTTCAATAAATGGCATTTCTTATTCTGTTAATTTTGATATATTTATTCCCTGTATTTAGAAACGGTTTAAATGCTTTAAATGATTTTGAAATGCGCTGGAAATTAATAAAGAAAACGGTAACGGTTTTATAATAAAACGGGCCAGCCCACCTCCTTAATACCCTCCCAAAATCCCTCTGTGACGGTCGCCCGATAACCGCGCCCCTCCCTCTCTCCCACTAACAAGCCGGTCCCACCGCCCGATTCCCTCTCTCGCGCGGTCTCCCCATCCTCACGAGCGCGACGCCGTCGCCGGAGATTCCTCTCCCGTGATCTCCTCCTCCTGTCGCTCCCCTCGAGTCCCGACCACCCCTATAAGTAGCGGCCACCATCCGCTCCTCATTCCACCCCGAGCCCCCTCTTTCTCCTTGCCGGAACGCTACCCGAGCCCTCGCCGGAGTTCCACCACCCAACCGGATTCCCCGAGCTCGAGCCCCTCGCCACACTCCACCCCACACCCCTCCACTACTCTCCAACATCACCGGAGCGTCCCCGCTATCACCTGATGCCCTCAACCTCGTCGGAAACCCATCAGAACGCCGTAACCACCACCCTCGCTGGAATTTCCCTCGGCCACCACCATCCCGAAGCCATCCCGAGCTCGTGCACGTCGACTCCGTCATCCCCAAGTCCAACCGACGCCACCTATCGTCGCCGGACCTTCGCCGACGTCGTCTGGTGCCATCTACGTCGCCGGAAGACCACGGGAGCCACCTCCCCATACACCTCGTCGTTCCTGCCGTCGACGTCGACCTCGCCGGCGACTCTTTCTCAGTAAGCCCCCATCTCTCCCTCAGCCGTCGGATCTAGGATAAACGGTCTAGATTAGATTTTTTTATTCGCGAACCGGTACGCGTTATAGTTCGGTCGTTCGCCCGAATCACACTAGCCCGCACACACCTGGACCAACCAGAGAACGCCGCGTCACCCCCTGACCGTTAGTTTAGTTTTCTCTTTTTTTGTTTTGTTTTAGAAAACAGAGAAAGTTCTGATTTTATTTTCTTTGTATCTTTTAAAATATTTAATGTTTTTAATTGATTCTTTTTGCATAGTGTCACAAATTTCATCTAGTTTCTGTAGATATCAAATTTGGATATGTTTGAATATTTAAATTTGAATTTAAACAGATTTGATTTAAATTTTGTTTTCTGAATATCTTGAGTTTTAAAATGTATTTTTGATTGATTCTTTTTGCTACTTGTCACTAGTGATATTAGTTATCATTAGGAAGAGTTTGAGAATTTTGAGTATATTTTAAATAGTGTTTTCAACTAAAACAGATTCTGTTTAGTTCCTATGTTGTTTAGTTAGTTTAATTTTTTCTTTAGTTATTTTGAAAATCTGAATATGATTTACATTATGTTTTAGATTTCATTTAGTTCTGTTGTTCTAAATTTCGGATTTATACTTGCTGTTAATTTTTTTTTGCTTAGTTTATTACTATGTTGTTATAGGAACATTATATTTTTAACTAAGCATAGTTTGATAAAAACAGACTACTTAGTAATAGTTAATTTTAACAAAGTTTTAAGTAATTAGATTCTGTTTCAAATGAAATCTGTAGTAATTCCTTTCTGTTAAGAAAGGTTTTAAACAAAAATAGTTTAGTTTTACTCTATTATTATAGGAAACTATATTTTTCTTCATTAGGTAATGTTTTATAAAACAATTTAGTTTTAGTAGAAACTCATTTCACAAAAGTTTTAGATGATTTAATTCTGTTTTATAATAAAGATTTTATTTAATTACTTTCTGTTAACTTAATTGTTTCATAATTTGTTTTCTTTTAGTTTATGGTTGTGCTTGTAGTTAGGTTCATTAGGCAAACACTCATGTTGTTTAGGATGTTGTTTTCATAGTTTTTACTTGTTCTTCAAAATTAATTCTTTTTGCTAGAAAAATATTTACTAAAACCCTTTTGTTATATTTTACTTTGTTTTTGGTTTTGTTTTGTTGAAAATAGTTGCTTGTAGTGGGAAATTACCTTAGTTGCTTTTATGAAAACTTTGTTGATTTTGTCTTAAGTATTTCCTTCATCAACCTTGTTGCTTTTGTTTTGTGTTACTTTTGATTGTTAGCATTGATTGTTAGTATGATTGCTTATATGAATGCAATGCTTGTTTATATAGATTTTCATCGGAGAGTGACGAATAGTCTATCAAGTTATTTATGAGAGCGATCTTTATCTTCATCAACAGTACAGGCAACTTCACTTTGACCATCTTTTCATACCTACGTTTTATTGCATATAGTGACATCATTTCAACAAATCCCTCCCGTAGTGTTATTGAAATTCTTGTAGTTGAGTAGAATGCATGAGGTAGGAACCCACCACTTGTTACTAAAGCCCCGGGAACGCTAGTTAGTGCAATGCTATGCTAAAGTAGACGGGGTCTGGTATGAGTGTTCGTGAGTGGTGTGAAGGACTCCACGTCAAAACGACGACTTCATGAAGACATCTTCAAGACCTGCATCTTCAAGACCTCAAGACTTCGAGACTCGAGAAGCAAGTTTTCAATACACACTACTGGGTGAGGGATGGAATTGATGGGCACCCTGGAGAAACCAGTGAGTGGCCGGGATGCATGGGGAAGTGCCATGACATCTTGCGGAAAGCCTCACCTAGACTCAAAGAGAAGGATGAATACTTCATGCCCGAAAGCTTACCTGTGTAGCCACAAGTCATTATGGGCTCTGGCTTGGTTGATCTTTGTTGTGACTCTGCTAAGCAGTGCTACGAGATGTAGTCGACGTTAAGATTGGATGGGCATTGTCGGACAGTCAGGGAAACACTTTGAAAGACCATGTTTCGTTCATCCGGTTCTCAAACACTAGGCAGTGCGAGGACTTACCAGGAGGGAACGAATCTCGTGGGTAAAGTACACAACGATAGGAAACTTTGTAGTAAAATTCTTGATATTACTTTGTTGTAGGAAAAAAATCAGCTTTTATGCAAAAACTTAGACACAAAGCCATAAAGCCCTACTGCATATAGAATAGTTATTATCTTCTGTTCTTGCTATGGTGATCTTGCCGGTACATTCAATGTACTGACCTACACGGCTGCAACGTCTCATGTTGCGGATATTTCTCTTCGACGAGTAAGAGTACGATTCAGGGTTACGGTCCGCACTCAACCTGCCGTTGGTGTTATTGGGACTCCACTCCCGTTGACCGTTTTCGCTGAAACTTTAAGGTATATTTCATATTACGTTATTTACATGTGATTGCACTTTGATATATACATTGATGTACTGTGTGTGCCAGCATACTGATCCAGGGATGGCACAGAAAACACAGAGGCTTGACTCATTTTGAGTCGGGTCGCTACAGCAACGTTCCCCTACATGCCAGAGGCCCGTGGTGCGGCCTGGTGGAGGGTGCCCACCTTGGGACTCCCCTCAACCGACTATTCGCCCTATAAATTCCCAAATATTCCAAAAACCTTAGAGAAGTCAATGAAGCAATTCCAGTCGCCGCAAGTTCCATAACCTCGAGATCCAATCTAACACCATCACGGAGGGGTTCATCTTCATCATAGGTTCCTCTCCGATGATGCGTGAGTAGTACACCATAGACCTACGGGTCCGTATGCAGTAGCTAGATGGATTCCTTTCTCTCTCTCTATGATTCTCAATACAATGGTATTTTGAAGATCTATTTGATGTAATGACTTTTGCGGTGTGTTTGTTGGGTTCCGATGAATTTTGAGTTCATGATCAGTTTCTATCCATGAATATGATTTGATTCTTCTTTGATCTCTTATTTGCACGATTACTTATAGCCTCGTATTTCTTCTTCGAATCTTTGGTTTAGTTAGGCAAACTAGATCAATATTTCTTGCCATGGGAAGAGGTGCTTTGTGATGGATTCGATCTTACGGTGTTATTTCCCAGTGACAGAAGGGGCAGCAAGACATGCATGTATTGTTGCCATTAAGGATAACAAGATGGGGTCTATTCCTCCATGAATAGATCTTGTCTACATCATGTCACCGTTCTTATTGCATTTCTCCGTTTTCCCATGAACTTAATACACTAGATGCATGTTGGATAGCGGTCGATGTGTGGAGTAATAGAAGTAGATGCAAAATCGTTTCGGTCTACTTATCTTGGACGTGATGACTATATAATGATCATTGCGTGAATATCGTCATGATTATTGGATCTTCTATTAATTGCCCAACAGTAATTTGTTCACCCACCGTGTGCTATACTCACGAGAGAAGCCACTAGTGAAACCTACGGCCCCCAGGTCTTCTTTGCCAACATATTGGTTTCCGGTCTACTATTTTTCCTTTTTTAGATCCATTAATCCAAAAAAAACAAAAATACCTTGCTGCACTTTTTGTTTACTTATTTTATTTTGTGTTCTTGCGACATCTATTTTCCAAAACTATCATTACGTAATATATCTTATTACCGTAGAGAGCTTGACAACCTCTCTTTCGCGTCGGGTTGCAAGTATTTGTTATTTGTGTGCTAGTGCTGTTTACGTGGGTGCATGATCTTCCTCTACGGATCGATACCTTGGTTTCATTACGGAGGGAAATAATTACCGTCGCTATGTTGCATCATCCCTTCCTCTTTGGGGAAATACACACACAACCTCAAGGCAGTCAACCCTCCAAAAGGTAATAGATGTGGTAGGTGATGAACTCCATGCTCTTGTGCTTCAAAAAATAGTCTCCTCAACACTCAGTCACTCTCTCATAGATTGGCTTGGGTAGGAAAGATTGATTGTGTGGAAAGCAACTTAGAGAGGTTAGAAATCAAGATTCATATGGTTGCAATGCAAGATCTTGATCTCAACACATGAGTAGGTGGCTCTATCTCAGAAAAATGGATATATGAAGTGTTGGCATGTTTTGAGTGCTTCCTCGACGAGTGAGAGGCTAGTGGAGGGGTATATATAGGCATCTTCAAAAATCCTACCGTTATGCCCAACTGGGTGGAACCAATGCAAAACTCGGTTGCACCAACTAGTGCAAAAGGTGCAACTTTACGCTTTTCGATGAGACCATATAGGAACCTTGGTGAGTCCAATTTTGGTTTGGCTAGTCAGTTGCTCAACTTGGTGGCAGCGATTCTTAAAACTCAGAAATTCCAATTTTATGAAGTTGGATACCCGGGCCGTAGCCACTGATTTCGGTTGCACCGAAGCTGAACTTGGTGGTACCAACATTCTAGGGTTTTGGCTTAGGTTCTGTCTGGGTTAAAACTCGGTGGGGCCGATTTGGAAATAGTTGGTGGTGCCGAATTTGAGTGATAGGCTTGAGACAAAATATTTTGTGGGAGAATTGATGAGTGCTTGTGACGTCCCCACATTTAGAATTTTGGAATGTTAATTATTTGAATAGGATCATTTGAAAACTTGCTTGTGTTGCTTGAGTGTTGCTAAATTTGGCTAGGATTTGAAACTTTTGGAGTTTAATTCGATATTGATATGAGAGGGAATAATAGGACTTCTTCAAAGAAAAGTTTGAATATGCATTGAATATTATTCTGGAGTTCACTTTATTTATTTTTGTCATTTTATGAACTCTGTTTTATTTTAGAGTTTGTTTTCAATAATTATTATTGACTCCTATTTCATAAAATATAGTATCACATTTTCTATTGGATTGGGAAAATTTCATAGGTTTTCTACCATATCAATAATTTTTAAGTGTGTGTTTTTGAAATTTTAGGAGTGAACTAGGTGTTTTGTTTTTGCCAAATACACCTCATGCATGGTATTTTTTTTAGACAGGAATCACTGTTCATTCGGGCCAGTCCCAGCGCAGCCCATCTCTAGTACGTATACATGGTAGGCTCCTGCTACAAGTGTTCTCAACCAATGGAGCATGCTATAGGAGCAGAAAAGAGGGATCTAGAGCTAGGAGATGGAGCTGACTCACCAGAGAGCTTGTGGTCGCTGCCGTACACAGCCGTCGTCACGTCGGTCGCCTCAAGAAGCACCACCGCTCCGGAGATGCTGCCAGACGTGCGCAAGAGCAGAGCACCTGCTTCATCCAAATCCAAATCAAAGAAGAATAAAAAATTAGGAAGGATTGTGAACTCATTCATTTTCTGTGCGGGTTGACCCAATTGATACACAACAATAGGATGAGGGTAGCATTGATCCACAAGTCATTCATTTGCTAAGGAGGCGGGCCACGCCCTTGGTCCACAACTCGTACTCCCTCTGGCTGGTGCACTCGAACTTGATCACCTGGTGGTCCGCCGTCCTGAGCCCGAGTAACTCCGCTGCTCTCCATCCTCTAGCAGGTGCCGCCCGGGCCACGCTGCCACATCCTTGCACACATCGCCCACCATGCCTGCAGTGACATGGATGATGGATCAGACCTTTATTAGCTCCATGGATGACGGATGATGAGATGATGTTACCGTCACTACCATGATTGCCTGCCAATCAGCTTTCTTCTTGGTGATTGTCCCTGCAACATGTTGACTCTTCATATTCAGAGAGACCTGCAAGCACGCCAAGCAGAAAGTCTTGAATTACCACAAAAAAGGTTCTATACAACTCGAGGACATCGGCATTTACCAGGACAATTCGGTTGATGTACAATGACTCGACCTTCCAATGTAGAGCACCTGCAGTTAAAATGATCATGAAACATCAGCGTCAGTTACACGTGCCTGCCTTTTTAACACATAATGCATCAGAAATATATCACCAGACAACACCTTTCCGCATGCGTTTAAGGAGCTCGGTGCCGCAAACAAGGAGTTCTTGGCTGCACACGCCCAGGAAGTTGTTCTCCTCGTCGAGTGAAAGATCGCAACAACAACCTCCCTGTCATGGAGAAAATTCAAGTGTCCGGAGAAAGAACCCAAATATAACAGATATCTAACTAGTAATTTATTAAAAATTGTGTTACATATGCTCTTAGTAGTACACACAAGGCAAATAAGTGTGGCTGTTCGTGAATAGGAATTATTCCCATTGTGAGATGCAAAACAAAGAACATGCTACATCAGGTCCAATAACAATTTCACTCAGGATGTCAAGATTCAGGATAGGCAGCAACAGGGAGTACTAGGATAGATCTGTTAAACAAGCTTTGGATTAAAAATCCGAAGACATGAGCTAGGCTATGGTAAGGGCGCACGAGGCGAGCATGGTCACTTGGAGCTGAGGCAGGCTGGTGCCGGCGGCGGCGAGGGTTCGGCGGCCTGCTGCGGCCGCGCTCTCCGGCGACGGCGATGGCGCAAGTAACTAGTAACCTGTACCTATAAGTCAATGCATACAACTAAGTGAGGATCCAGCAACCTTGAGCACAAATCAAATAAGCAAGCAGAACTCTCTATACTTAGAAATCAAACCAGCCGTAAAATATGCAGCACTAATCGGTAGTACTGCGTACCTGTCTACAGTTAGGTTCCAGTAGAACAAAGTAGCTCGACGGAGCGCCGCATGTCGAAGCACGTACGCATGCGCCGGCGAGCAAGCCAACCGTGGTCGCTAGGCGACAGCGGACACGGCTTGCGGGGGCTCGGTCGATCTGAATCAGGGGAGAGGGAGAGAGACGAAATGGGGCGACGGGGTGGTTGGTTAGGTCGTGGAGGATAGTGGCGCCGCCGCCGGGGACAGGGGGCCAGGAGCCAGTGGCGCCGTCGCCGGGGACAGGGAGCTCGAGCTGAAAGCAAGGGAAGGGGGAGAGAGGGGACGAGGGCGGCAGTGGTGGGAATCATGGGTGCGAGATGTGGGAGACAAAGGCGGGGCAGCATGGTGCCTCGATTGGATCTGGAGAGGTGTGGGTGGGTGGTTAGGGTTTGGGGTTTTTAGTGATCAACACCGTTGGCTAGGTGCTGATGGATGGCTCAGATCGCATCTATCTGGGTGATCCGTGTGAGATGTTCATGTACCAATCAGAACGCAGTAAATAATTTGAAGATGTTATAACCATTTAAATTGCTCGTAATTGATTAAAAATAACTTATCATACCCCTCACTCATGTTTAACACGTTATTTTGAAAGGAGTATCCAGAGGTCATGAGATGCATATTGTGCACAAGGGTGCATATTGGAATAACAAACAATGTTTCATAAGGAAGTTTTCATTTTTCTTTGGACGAAAAATTCGTTTTCCATTTTTCGAGTGCCCAAAACGAGTTTTTTTAAGGACCTACCATATATTTGTTGCAAAAATATACTGAAACATTTTTCTAAAATATTAGGTCATATTTAATGTACAATTGACTAAATGGTTGGGTGTTAAAATCTTTGAGATACCTTTCATGAAAAAGACAAATTTCCCCCGATTCAGTTGGAAGCGGGTCAAATTTGAACTACATCTCCCTCTTAGTTTGCTCTTTATTTTTTGCAAAAATATTTTCTAGCTACAAAAGTATCTATTTAATCATAGAAACACCAAAAGTTTTCCAAGATCCAACCACTAGCTAGGAACGAGCATGCCCGTCGTTTTGACCGCATTTCGATATGGGCATGAAAATTTCAAAAAAAATGAAAATTGAAAAACCTTCGCATTGTGTCATTATATGTGACCAAGTTACCGTGAAAAATAAAAAACTTTTAATACGACAATTATCTTTAAAAAGTGTTCTTAAAAATGACATATCACGTGTGAAGATTCATGGCTTTCAAGCCAAATGATCACTCTTATGACCATATTCATGACATAGTTTGTTCAAATGATATAATATTGTGCCCAAGGGTGCATATCGGAATGCCAAACAATGTTCCATAAGGAAATTTCCATTTTCTTTGTACGGAAAATTCATTTTCCATTTTTCGAGTGACCAAAACGAGTTTTTTTTGTGAAGGACCTACCATATATTTGTTGCAAAATTGTACCGAAACATTTTTCTAAAATATTAGGTCACATTTAATGTACAATTGACTAAATTGTTTGGTGTCAAAAGCTTTGAGGCACCTCTTGTGAAAAAGACAAATTCCTCCGATTCAGTTGGAAGCGGGTCAAATTTGAAATGCAGCTACCTCATAGTTTGCTCTTTATTTTTTGCAAAAATATTTTATAGGTACAAAAGTATCTATTTAATCATAGAAACACCAAAAGTTTTCCAAGATCCAACCGCTAGCTAGGAATGGGAATGCCCGTCGTTTTGACCGAAATTCGATATGGGCATGAAAATTTAAAACCCTTCACATTGTGTCATTATATGTGACCAAGTTACCATGAAAAATAATAAAATTGTAATATGTCAATTATTTTAAAAAAGTGTTCTTAAAAATGATCTATCACGTGTGAAGATTCATGGCCTTCAAACCAAATGATCAATCTTATGGCCACATTCATGGCATAGTTTGTTCAAATGATATAATATTGTGCACAAGGATGCATATTGGAATGACAAACAATGTTTCATAAGGAAATTTTCATTTTCTTTGGACGAAAAATTCATTTTCTATTTTTTGAATGCCCAAAATGAGTTTTTTTGTGAAGGATCTACCATATATTTGTTGCAAAATTGTACCAAATAAATTTCTAAAATCGTAGGACATATTTTATGTATAATTTACCAAATATTTGGGTGTCAAAAGTTTTGATTCACCTCTCGTGAAAAAGACAAATTTATGCCGATCTAGTTGGAAGCGGGTCAAGTTTGAACTACAGCTGCCTTATAATTTGTTCTTCATTTTTTAGAAAAATCATTTTTAGGTACATAAGTATCTATTTAATCACAGAAACACCAAAAGTTTTCCAAGATTCAACCACTAGCTCAGAACGGTCATGCCCGCCGTTTTGATCGCATTTTGAAATGGGCATGAAAAATTAAAAAAAATCAAAAAAATTGGAAAACCTTCGCATCGTGTCATTACATGTGACCACGTTACCAGGAAAATAATAAACTTGTAATATAATTATTTTTAAAAAGTGTTCTCAGAAATAAGCTATCATGTATGAAGATTCATGGCTTTCAAGCCAAATGGTCAATCTTATGGCCACATTCATGGCACAGTTTATTCAAATGATATCATATTATGCAAAAGGGTGCATCTTGGAATGTAAAACAATGTTGCATAAGGAAGTTTTCATTTTCTTTGATGAAAAAATCATTTCCATTTTTTGAGTGCCCAAAATTAGTTTTTTTTGTGAATGACCTACCATAGGTTTGTTGCAAAATTGTACCAAATCAATTTTCTATAATACTAGGACATATTTAATGCACAATTGACCAAAATTTTGGGTGTTCAAATCTTTTATTCACCTCTCGTGAAAAAGACAATTTTTTGTCGATTTAGTAGGAAACGGGTCAAATTTGAATTGCAACTGCCTTATAGTTTGCTCTTTATTTTTTCAAAAAATCATCTATAGTTATATAAGTATATATTTAATCATAAATACATGGTTTGGTGGTGATACGTCAAGGTTTGGATGGTGTACGAGGGCTCAAACTCTAGAGCGCGTAAACTCGCATGCCCGCCGCGAGGTCACCGCGTGACCGTGGTGTTGCCATGTGTTCTGGGCGGCATAGGCATGTCTAGTGGGTTGGGCACTCTTCAGATATGGCCTGGGAAGAAAATGACAACAGAAGAATCTCACGAGGAGACCGAACTATGCTCAAACATGAATTAACATCCAAGTGTTTGATTAGCGGTACGGGAAATGCACATGGCCATTGGGCATGAGTTTTGGCTAAGGATGATCATCTGCTAAGAAGACTGTCTTCACAAATTTTCAGCTCAAATGGAGGAGCCTATGTGGTACTTGCTTTGCAAAGTACAACACTGGATATAAATATGAATGTTGAAGCTGGGCTCAAAATAATGAATGGATTGAGCTGAAATTAGGTGGAGGATGGTTATTTGGGCATAGGAAAGCACTGTAGAAAATTAATACCATTTGGACATGCCAAAGTGGTACTTCCTTCACAATGCTCTTCTCTGGACAGAAACTTGGGAAAATTAGTGAGAGAAACTGGATATGAAATGATCTCAAATTTGGTGTAGGTAAGTTACATATGTATGGTCATTCCCTGGTAATTTTTCAGAAATAATGAAGCAATATATAATATAGTTGCTTCACAAAG
Organism: Hordeum marinum; assembly: GCA_022496015.1. NCBI lineage: Eukaryota > Viridiplantae > Streptophyta > Magnoliopsida > Poales > Poaceae > Hordeum > Hordeum marinum. Next base: position 397,144,736 of record CM039674.1, read on the forward strand.
CTCCTCTTTGGATAGAAACTTTGGAAATTTTCCAAGGAAGATTTACTAGGAAAATTGAGCTGAATATTATCATGTGGCAACTATTTGGGTATGGAAGAGTGCCCAAAAAGTTTGAGGGTAATAGGAGGGGTCTAGATAGCACTTGCTTTGCAACGTGCCAATCTAGCCATAAAATAGAAATTGAACCTCGGCTCACATAGTTGGTTTGATTGAGCTGCAATTTGGAGGATAGTGATAATTTGGGCATATGAAGTCACTGTATAAATTTCATGCCATTTGGATATAAAAATGGTACTTCCTTCACAATGCTCTCCACTAAACAGAAAATTGGGGAAAATATTGAGGGAAAGTGGTTAAAATAAATGAGCTAAAATTTGGTGGAGGGAATTTCTATTGGCAGGGTCATGTCCTGGTAAATTTGTAGCAATTATAAAGCAATATAAAATATAGGTGCTTCACAAACTGAAAATATTACCAGAAACAAAGATTGGATGGTGAGCTCTCATGGATTGTTAGATGGGGCTAAATGTTTTTGGAGAGCTATGATATGGGCACATAGAAGATGTGGAAAAATTTCAACTCATTAGGATATGCATAGCTAGTACTTCCTCTGCAAAGCTTCTAGCTAAAAAAACTTTGCAAATTTGCCGAGGACGATTTACTGGGCAAATGGAGCTGAATTTTTTCATGAGGCAATGATTTGGATAGGAAAGAATGCCCAATTTTTTTGAGGGCAATCAAGAATATATATATATATATCACTTCCTTCACAAAGTGTTGTTCTGAACAAAATAGGAAAATGAATATTGTTGAATTATTTTTGAACTAGGCTATAGCGACCCGACCTGAAAGGTAGAATCTCCGGTGTTTCCGTACCATCCCAAGATCATGCTGGTACACACACGATACATCAATGTATATATCAAAGGGAAATCACACAGCTTTATTAATCGAAAATCTCATATCGAGTTCTTTATTACAATAAAGATTACAATAAAATGGCTGAAGGCCAACTCATGAGATAACTAAACCAAAGTCTTGCGGAAGCTTCAAAGGTAGTTGAATCCATCTGACTCCAAGGGCATCTCACCGAGCATAGAGCGTATCCTCACTCCTGATCGGAAAAGTACTCTGCAACATGATACGTTACAGCCGTGTAGGTCAGCATATTGAATATGCCGACAATGTCACAAAAGAGAGGGATGAAAATAATCATCTATTCTATATGCATATATGGCAGGTGGGGGTAGTAAGTTTTTGCGTAAAGCCAATTTTTCCTACAACAAGAGAGGGCAAAATGTTATTACTACAATGTTGGTTGATTAATGAGATGGTTCCACCTACCAATTCTCATACCCAAGTTGTCATTAATACCCACATCAATATAATTATTTGTGTTGAGAATTCCAGATAGTTTCAGTTCCTTTGGCTCAAGTTGTCCATAACCGTGGACACGGCTAATCGATTAGGTTTGGGTACTCTGCAGAGTTTTGCACACGTTCCCCACAAGATTTGATCGCCTCCGTTGGATTCCTCGCACTTCAGGGTGTTTGAGGAACGGATGATCGAAACATGGTCTTCTAAGGGGTTCCTCTGAGACTCTGTCGGTGCCCATACTTTCCTATTTTAAATATCTTAAAATATCTCAAACAGCAACGGATGATCAAAATAATTCACCTAATGTTGAATAACAAAACTAAAGAACTAAAATAAAAAGTTAAACTAAAACAAAAATCAAATTAAACTAAAATAAAGCAATTCAATTAAACACTAAGAAGAAAACTAAACAGAATCTGTTTTTACTAAAAACCCTAGTTTTAAATATCTTAAAATATCTCAAGCAGCGCTGGATGATAGGCCTAACTATTACAAAGCAGTAGCAAAAAGAATCACTCAAAAGTATTTTTTTAAACTCTAGTTATACAGATTTTAGTAATTTAAGCAAATTTGGTTGGATTCAAATTTTAAAGGTCAAATTTGAAATCTAAGACTACATGATGAAACTACATGAAATTTGTGACCTAATGCAAAAAGAATCAATTAAAAACACTAATTAGTTTAAAAGTTACAACTAAAACAAAAACAGAAAGTATTCTGTTTTCTAAAACAAAACAGAAAAAGAAACAAAAAAATAACTAACGGACAGGGTGAGGTGGCATGCTGTGATTGGCCTAGGGTGTGTGCGCGTGAGTGCTAATGAGCGGACGGCTGAAAACTAACACATACTGGTTCGTTTCATAAAATTTCTAATTTGGAGCGTAGATCCTAGATCTGACGGTTGCGGGTGGAGGTGGCGGCTTACAGGGGAGGGGATCGGAGTTCCGGCGAGGTCGACGCCGGCCGGACGTCGGAGATGCTCGGGGATGGTGCTGCGGTGGTCGAGGGTGGCGTCCTAAAGCTTCAAACGGTGGCGGTGAGTCTCTCGCGTACTTTGGTGGCGTCGGAGGGGAGTGGGGGTGAGTGTGGCGACGGCCACGAGCTCTGGGGGGTTCGGGTGGAGTCAGAACTCCGGTGAGGTGGTGCGGTGGTGTTCAAGCGAGGGGATAGGGGTTGCGGGGGTGGAAAGGAGCGCGGCGAGGGTAGGGCTTTATATAGGCATGGCGCGGGGTCGAGAGAGGGAAGAGGGAGGGAGATCCGGTGAGTGCGAGATCTCCGGCGAGGTGGTCTGGCGCGAGGAGGAAGGTGAGCGAGGGAATCTCGCTAGCGGTCGGGGGTCCCACGCGACAGTGAGAGAGAGGGCGAGGTTAGCGCGTTGGTGGCCGATCCGGAGTGAAATCGGGACTTAAAGGCAGGTGGGCCGTCCATGACTTTCCTATTTTGCGTTTTTTTCCTTTTTCTATTTTCCAGAGCGTTTAAAACCATTTAATGCATTCAAATCATTTCCAAACATAGGGAATATATATATATCAAAATTATCAGGGGAATAAATTCTATTTAATGAAAATTTTTCCTCTGTCAAAATGAATACTTAAAAAAAACTATTTTCAGAAAATGCCTAATTGATCTTAAATTCTTTTGAGATAAACTTTCAAATAAACCCCTGGTTTTATTGTTCAAATAATTCACCAAGATGCCCCTGGTGTAGAGTGTCATGTTACTCCTTTTTTTTGAATAATTCCAGAGATTTTCAAATAAGAGAAACAAGTAAATGGAAAAGTGAAAGTGCCCTTTCAGAGTTTCATAGATGAACTTCAACAATTCTATTCATTCAACAAAATGTGATGATGATGCATAGCTATATTGCATAACATTCCAAAATGAAATTTTGGGATGTTACATAGGCAAGGAAGGTTTTTGACATATTTGATGAAGATATAATCCAAAGAATTTATGAGAATTGTTTGGGAATTTTGGGAATAACAGAAATATAGGTTGCTTCACAACCTAGGGCAAAAATTAACACATGGACATGACACACAGGCAAAACTGATGAGGTGGCGCCTAATCATTGCAACACACCACAATTTACAAGGTTATGACCATCTATATTGGTCGTGATCAGCTAGAAATAAGGCAGCGGACCAGTGCTGTTTGCTTTACGACCATTTCATGTAGGGAAATTACGACCTTTCTGACTAAAGTGGTCGTTATAGTTGAGGGTTTGGAGACCTCCGAACAGCTTATGACCAATTGGTGTGAGATGGTCGTAGATTTACGACCATTTCTTCCAGGGTCACTGACAGAACGTCACAAGTTGACATATTTCTTGTAGTGAAGATGTGCCTTTGTCACTTTGATTGAGCAAAATAGTGATTCCGTATATGTGAATTTCATCTCGTGAAACAACTTCAATAACAATGCTTATAGAGGTAATTTTAATCCTAGGCCTTTTCCTGGAAATTCCTGTAATAATTATGGTAATTCATATGGTAATTCTTATAATAATAACAATAGGAACACCTTTGATCTTGAGAATGTTTTAAAAAATTTATCAATGCTCAAAAGTCTTTCAATACTATGATAGAAGAAAATTTGAATAAGATTGATGGTATGTCTAGAAGCATTGATAGAATTTCCAATGATGTAGAAAATATCAACTTGCTTGCTTTTCCACCCAAGATTAATGAATCAATTAAGGCTTTATATGTTTCTTTGGATAAAAGTAAGAAAATAACTGCTATGCTTATAGCTAAAAGAGATTTCGTAGAAAAAGTGTTTTCTAGTGATTACTTTCATAACAATGATAAAGATCTTAAAATGATTGGTGTTTTCTCTATTGATTCCTTGTTTAGTAATGTTAAAATTGATGATAAAGGGAGTGAAGAAGAGTTAACTTTTTTTAGAGGGCGTCCCAATGATTTGGAGGGTGAAAATCTTGATGAAAATTTTGACAAAAGTGGGATTGGAGAGGTCAAAACTTTAACTAGTGATGTGCCCACTATTTTTTTATTACAAATACTTTAATTATGAGAATTGCTCCATGGTTTATTGTATTTCCTTGCTGCAATCTATGATAAATTCACCCCATGCTTATGAACAAAATAAAACTTTTACTAAACATATTGTTGATGCCATGATGAAATCCTTAGAAGAAAAGTTGGAATTAGAGATTTTGATTCCTAGAAAATTGCATGATGAGTGGGAACATACCATTAAAGTCAATATAAAAAAATATTAATGCTTTGCTTTGTGTGATTTGGGTGCTAGTGTTTCCACAATTCCGAAATCTCTATGTGATGTGCTTGGTCTTACCAATATTGAAGAATGTTATCTTAATTTGCACTTGGAGGATTCTACTATTAGAAAGGCTTTGGGAAGGATTAATTATGTTCTTATTCTTGCAAATAGGAACTATGTGCCCGTTGATTTTATTGTTATTGATATTGGTTGCAATCCGTCTTGTCCTATCATACTTGGTAGACCGTTTTCACGCACTATAGGTGCCGTGATTGATATGAAAGAAGGCAATATTAAGTTTCAATTTCCTATTATAAAGGGTATGGAACACTTCCCTAGAACAATAATTAATCCATCATATTAATCAATCATGAGGGCCTTTTATGGAGTCAAAACTAAGGATGACAATACTTGAATCTATGTGTTATGCCTCGCTAGGGGCGTAAAACGATAGCGCTTGTTGGGATGCAACCCAATGAATAAATTATTTTTATATTTTCCTTTATGTTTTTGAGTGTTTGCACAATTATGATTATTTTATTATTGTGTTTTCATGTTTAATTTAGTGTTTGTGCCAAGTAAAGCCTTTAGGATGATCCATAAGATGAGTAGAAACAATGCTGAATCTGAAAGAAACTTCGTTCCAAGTGCACGAATTTTCATTTTTTTACTAGAACGTGATATTAATCTTAAATTATAACACATTATTTATATACAAATTCTTTCAGTTTTACTATTTTTCCAGAATTTTTAGAGTTCAAGAAGTATGGGTAGAGTACTGATTACTACAGATTGTTCTGTCTGAAACAAATTCTGTTTTCGTTGCATTGTGTGCTTGTTTTGATGAATCTATGGCTCGTATTGGGGGGTATAAGTCATAGTAAAGTTAGAATAATGTAGGTATAATGCAAAAATAAAATATGAATGGGTTTATAACAGTACCTAAAGTGGTAATTTGATTTATTATACTAACGGATCTCACGAGAATTTTATCAAGTTTTGTGTGATTGAAGTTTTCATGTTTTGGGTGAGATCACGATGGATGAACGAATAAGGAGTAACAAGAGACTAATCTTGTGGATGATACACCACTCCAAGGTAATATCCAAAGAGTAACAAGCAACTAAGCTTGGGGATGCCCCGAGTGGCATCCCCTCTTTCTTCTAACAACCATCGTATTTTACTTGGAACTATATTTTTATTCGTCACATATCATGAGTTTTGCTTGGAACTTCTTGTATCTTTGATTTATTTGCTTTTATCCTTGCTTCACACACCTATTTGAGAGAGCCAAAAATTATGCTATGATTTACTAGAATTGCTCTTTATGCTTCACTTAAATCTATTGAGTAAAGGAATTGCTCTAGTGCTTAACTTATATATTTTTGAGCACGGCGTGCTTTTACATGTTTGAAGAAATGCTCTCATGCTTCACTTATATTAATTTGAGAGTTTGTAATTTTGACGAAATCCTCTCATACTTCACTTATATTATTTTGAGAGATGAAACTTGTATGCTCATGTTCTTCACTTATATCCATGTGATCTTATTGTCGGTGGAAACGACACCTATGGGATCCGGAGGACCCCTTTACGATTCGGCGGGGAAGACGGATCACGCAGAGAGTAGAACTGATGGCTAGCACGTGGGATTTTACCCAGTTTTGGGCCGCAAAGATGCGTAAAACCCTACTCCTGCTTGGTTGTATTGGGAGAGTTCTAGCTCAGGTTCTAGGAGCGCTACAGTACACAGTTGCTACTCATGCAAAACTGGCCCGAGAAGATCCCCCTGTAGTTGTGCCTTGGGCCTCCTTTTATACTCTCGAAGGGGTCACGAACAGTGGCATACAACGCATACATGAGGTGAAAAGTGCCTTGGTGTTATCGTACCTAACACTAACGTTGTAGGACAAGAGCATTTATTGCTTCGTCATGTGTCCCTGACCTTCTATGGGACGGGATAGGAGCCTGTCCCATCCGCTCTCCAACGCCCGCGCCTTGACACATTGCCTGGTGGATTGACACCTGGCCTCTACGCTAGCAAAATGGTGAGGCCTTGCCGGGTGCGCCCCTTGCCGGGGTCTTGCATGCCTCCCCCGGCAAGATCTTGCCTGGGTCCTTAGCTCTTGGCCTTCTGTTTTGGGCTTGAATGCTTCTTGACTTCCTTGTGCTTGCATCCAGCAATCGCCTGGAGGGCCTTGCTGCTGGTATGGCTACAACTGCTCGTGCCCAAGTAAAGGGTACTAAAGGACCCAAACTTTAGTGCACCGATAGGAGCCCCCGGGCCTGGGCCACACACAGGCGCGAGACGTTGTTGGGCTAGGCCCAAACAGTGCATGGGCACGTGTGGTAGGAGTCTGCAGTTGTAATCATTCCGCTTACTGCGCCGCCCCACGACGCCCATTGAATGCGGGACGTGAGGGACGTGCACGACGCGGCCGTTACAGCAGCGACCCCCGCGAAGCGTTTCTATATTAATCTAGTAAAGAAGCTGCCACGCGTCTTCCCCATAAGAAGGAAACCGCAAAGGCGCTGCTCATTTACCTCTTGTCTTTCCCAATCTGAGGACCGTCGTCGTCTTCCTCCTCAAGCCCGAAACAGAGCTCCTCCCATTCACCCATGCCTCCACGCCCTCTCCGTCCTCAGCCTCCGCCTCCATAGCCACCATGCCGCCCAAGGCCAGCAAGGGCAAGGACGTGGAAACCGCCGTCTTGGAGAACAAGCTGGCGAGGATGCGGAAGGAGCACGTCGGCTTTCTGCTGGTGCTTGACGTGGGCGCTTTGAGGGAGTGATACCAGAACATGTGGGCAACGAAGTCGAAAGCGCATCCCGCCACCGACGTGAGTCTATGTTCTTCCAGGGGCGGCCTAGATAAATATCACTTCTTTGCTGACTATTTTTACTGCAGGCTCCGCCCCCTTTCTCGGATTTCTTCAAAAACATCATGTTCACCTACGGCTTCCAACTCTTGGATTTTACGTCGAATGCCGTGACATGCATGTCAGTTTTCGCTCACCTTTGCGAAAACTTTGTCGGAGTAGTTCCTAGCACCGCCCTTTTTCGCCGTTACTTCATTCCCCGCATCCAACGTGGCGAAGCTCTTTTTGGTTCCATCACTTGGATTCCACGGTCAGTAACCAAGGAGGTTTACCCAGACGGGGCCTACCGTGAGAGGTGGGATGAATGGTGAGGCAAATGGTGCTGGATTCGGGAGGAGAACTTTCGGCCTTTTTGCTTGCCGTGGCAAACCAAGGTGGTGCGCGGCAAAGACTGGAGTGCCCTCGACCCTGAGGATGGGAAGCTCACGGTCGCGACTACTAGGATTCACCGCCTCAAAACTGCCGGTCTCACAGTAGAGATGATAGGCGTTGATTTCCTTCGCCGGCACATCGCCCCTCTACAGAACAAGGGGAGGCCAACTTGGAAATTCTGGAACACGACAGACATCATGAGGCTGCACCCCGGGCTGGACAACAATCTGACATTTATGCAGCACACAGCTCTCTGCCGGAAACTGTTTAGGGGTGACGTGGTATGCAAGCTGCCGGCAAGCATAATCCCTCTATGCAACAACTCTGCTCCAGGTTCAATCATCGCCATGATGCCGACGTTTGGCGCTCACAGCCTTAATGCGACCTGGATCGAACCACCTGAAGAGGAGGTGCAACAATTCTTTGATAACCTGATGGAGAAAGCCATCCGCGAAGAAGAGGGCCTCGTCCGCGACACCACTAAGGAAGAAGTGGCATACATTGGCAGCAGGATGGAGGAAGCAAATCTTGCCGCGGAGGCCGGCGGAGCCAGTTTCTTGGAAGAGGAAACTAGCGGAGGGGAAATGCCATCAGATGAGAATCTTGCCGGGTAGGGCGCAACCACCGAGGAGTAGGGCGACACATCTGTCGGGGGGCGTCCTATCGGAGACACAACCGAGGAAGAACTGCTCAAGGAGGCCCCGACTCTTGAGCCAAGGAAGAGGCGCGTCCTTTGGAGCGCCGCTTCTAGGATTCTGGTCCACCAAGCTTCTTCGAGTAGTGCAGCCCCCGGTAAGGGGGCGGCCGGCAAGGCCACGCGGTAGCAAGAAGCTCAACAGCAACCTGCGCCTGCCGTGGCCAAGCGATCCAGGAGCACCCCTCCACCTTCCTCAACGGGCACCATGGCGGAAGTCACCTTCGACCTCTCTGCCCTTAGCTCGGGAGAAGAAGATGAAGAGTAAGGATCCTATCACATCTTTTGCCTCTTGAATTTTTGGTTTTACTTAACTCATTTGCTTTGCTTTGGCTTGTCTCCACAGGGATGCGGAAACGTTGGCGCAAAGGGTAGCGAAGAGGGCGAAGACGTCGATGGGTGAGGAGCCGTCGGCAAGCACTTCAGGTGCGCCAGAGATGACCACCGTCAACCCGGAGGCTAGCCCACGATGCAGCCCTCGGCTCGGCCCCCGGCGCAACCCCTAGCATGAGTTCATTACCCACTTCCCGCTGGCAAGTGCCGGGGTGCACATCTTTGCTGCTGACATCACCAGACGTGTAGGAGGAGAGCAGCGACGAGGAGAACCATCAGAGGCCATCCCTGATTTGCCGCCTTCATCATCTACGTCACCCAGAGATGGATCTCCGGCAAGGACTTCCTCTAGTGCACTTTATCGCGACGAGGAAGAGCCGACAAGCACGGGCACTGGCCGGTCTACGCCGGCAACCGATGTTGGCGTAGGTACTTGTTATTATATTCTTCTTTTTTTGTCTTCTTGAACTTCCTCCTCAATCTCATTTGGTTTGTTTTCTTGGCCTTTAGACATTCCCTCGATGGAGCGCATGGATGTTGACACCGTCATCGAGGAGACCGCCAAGGACGCTGCCGCCGAGGCCGACATGATCGCTGCTGAAGAAGCTGCCAAGAGTGTCGCCGCCGAAGCCGCAAAGAATGCTGCCGCCGAGGCCGCCAGCGCCAAGGCTGCGCTGGAGGAGGCCGCCAAGAAGTCTGCTGAGAAGGCCGGCGAGGAGGAGAGTAACCGTACTGACGACATTCCTGCCACAGGAGCACCAGGCGCTACACCGGCCACGGAGCTCCCAGCTGCCGGGGAGGCGACTGTCGAGGACCAGCCATCGACATCCGAAGCCCCTTCGTCAAGCAAGTACCTCAGGGTTGGCGATAACTTATTCGTTAGCATCCCCGGCACAACAAGCATTGGGGTGCCATCCAAAGGGGAAGTTCTTGATGAGGAAGTCATTGCTGCTGCTGGGCTCGAGATTGTTCATGAACCAAGTGCCAGCAGCAGCAAATCCCAAGAAGTGCAACTCCTCCAAACCATGGGTGATAACCTCTGAAAGCTTCAAGCGCTTTACCATGCCCGAAAGGAGAAACTGGACTCCAGGGCAGTAGTTATGGGAGCGACTGAGGCAGACTTTCAGGAGCGCATCGAGGAAACGCAGGCCTGGTTCGCCCAAGCCTTCCAGGAGTTGAAGACTGGTCAAGAGCGACTGAGCCAAGGCTAGAGCGAACTCTTCTTGAAGCAGTCTAAAGTTGTACAGGCGCAGGAGGAGGCTAAGCAACATGCTTCTATAGAAGAAGCTCGCTTGACGGAGCGCCGTACCGGGCTCGATGCCCGTGAGGATGACCTTGTCGCTCGCGAGAAGGCGCTTGCCGACAAGCTTCGCAGCAAGGAAATGGAGATCAAAGGGCTTGTCGCGCGGCGGACCCAGGAGCTGGAGCAGAAACACAAGGAGACACTTGAAGCTCTAACTGCAGATTACGCCGGCAAGCTGAAGGAGGTCGTCGATGCTGCTGGAGCTGCAGAGGCCGCCAAGAACTTGCTAGAGGAGAGGGTGAAGAGGCTGGAGGTAGATCTTGAGGATCACGGCAAAAATATCTCGTTACTCGAGACTGAAAGAGACAAAGCCCTCCACAACCTGATGAAGATGCAGGTCACCATATCCGACAAGACCAAACAGCTCTATTCAGCCAGTAACGCCATTGATGATGTGAAAACGAACCTGGCTATGCTGACAGAGACTCTTGAGACCGCTAGGACCCGCGAGAAAGCTCTGATCAAGGATCTCCGAGATGAGAAGGAGCTGGTCAAGAGTGCTGCTGCTGCCCACAACGACTATGTGCATGGAGTACAAGTCTGTACTGAGAATCTCATCGACGTCGCGGAGAAGCTTGCCGCACAACTGTCCACCATGGGCCTGGATCACTTCAGGTACTCTTTTGACAACAGTGTGTCCATGAGCGCCAAGTTGACCATGTTCTTCGACCGCATGCTTGAAGCCCTAGAGCAGCTTCACTCTAACCGAACATCCTATCCGGCCAGCAAATCACGCAAACTCCGCCAGGCCATTCTTCGGAAGGTGCTCATCAAGGTGGCGCACAAGAACCCCGACATCAACCTCTCCAACGTATTCGATCGCTTGCCGAGTGATTGTTGGAAATATGCCCTAGAGGCAATAATAAAATGGTTATTATTGTATTTCCTTGTTCATGATAATTGTCTATTGTACATGCTATAATTGTATTAACCAGAAACCGTAATGCATGTGTGAATACATAGACCACAACATGTCTCTAGTGAGCCTCTAGTTGGCTAGCTCGTTGATCAATAGATGGTCATGGTTTCATGACCATGACATTGGATGTCGTTGATAACGGGATCACATCATTAGGAGAATGATGTGATGGACAAGACCCTATCCTAAGCATAACACAAGATCGTGTAGTTCATCTGCTAAAGCTTTTCAATGTCAAGTATCGTTTCCTTGGTCCATGAGATTGTGCAACTCCCGGATACCGTAGGAATGCTTTGGGTGTTCCAAACGTCACAACGTAACTAGGTGGCTATAAAGGTGCACTATGGGTATCTCCGAAAGTGTCTGTTGGGTTGGCATGAATCGAGACTGGGATTTGTCACTCTGTGTGACGGAGAGGTATCTCTGGGCCCACTCGGTAAGACATCATCATAATGAGCTCAATGTGACTAAGGAGTTAGCCACGGGATGATGTATTATAGAATGAGTAAAGAGACTTGCCAGTAACAAGATTGAACAAGGTATAGGGATACCGACGATCGAATCTCGGGCAAGTATCATACCGGTAGACAAAGGGAATTGTATACGGGATTGATTGAATCCCCGATATCGTGGTTCATCCGATGAGATCATCGTGGAGCATGTGGGAGCCAACATGGGTATCCAGATCCTGCTGTTGGTTATTGACCGGAGAGGTGTCTCCGTCATGTCTACGTGTCTCCCGAACTCGTAGGGTCTACACACTTAAGGTTCGATGATGCTAGGGTTATAGGGAAATGGTATACGTGATTACCGAAGGTTGTTCGGAGTCCCGAATCAGATCCCGAACGTCACGAGGAGCCCGGAATAGTCCGTAGGTAAATAATCATATATAGGAAGTCTAGTTTTGGTCACCGTAAAGTTTTCGGGCTCATCGGTAGTGTACCGGGAGTGCCGGGAGGGTGCTGGAGGACCCCCGGGAGGGGTGTGACGACCAAAGGACTTCGTGGGCTGTTAGAGGAGGTGTACCAGCCCTTATTGGGCTGGTCAATTCCTTCCGGAAAGGCCCATGTGGCTAGGGATAAGGAGATAAGGCTAAAGAAGATTCAAAAGGAAGAGATCCACCTCCCTTGTGGGAGGTTGACTCCTCCCTAGCTTCGGCCGAAGCTCTCCTCCTTCGAGGAGGGGCCAAGGCAGCCCTCCCTCTCCCTCCTCCTATATATACTTGAGGTTTTGGCTGTTTTGAGACAAGATTTGATCTCTCTCTCCCACGGCGCAACCCTACCTCTCTTCTTCCTCCTCCACAGTGCTTAGGCGAAGCCCTGCCGGAATACCTTACTGCTCCACCACCACCACGCCGTTGTGCTGCTGTTGGAGCTCTTCCCCAACCTCTCCTTCCTCCTTGCTGGATCAAGGCATAGGAGACGTCACCGGGCTGCACGTGTGTTGGACGCGGAGGCGCCGTTGTTCGGCGCTAAGATCGGAGTCCACCGCGATCTGAATCGCTATGAGTACGACTCCATCAACCGCATTCTTGTAACGCTTCCGCTTAGCGATCTTCAAAGGTATGAAGATGCAATCTCTCCTCACTCGTTGCTGGTTTCTCCATAGATAGATCTTGGTGACACGTAGGATTTTTTTTGATTTAGTACTACGTCTCCCAACAGTGATGCGGACATCAAGGCGCATGAGGAACTTGTCGCGCCCATCATCAACAGGGTAAGCCAGGTCAAGCGGGTTGAAGGCGATCGTCGGGATTAGCTGCCTTACTCCTCGCCGCTATCCACACAAGAACAATTTATCTTATGATAGAATCACGGCGAGATTGATGTAATATAACTTGCTATTCTTTGAACAAATGTTATGCTATCCCCCTTGCTTAATTTCTTTCTGTATGCATTCACCCTACGCTTGATTGGAATCTTGCCAGCGTATGCAAACACTGCCGCGAGCGCTTTGAGGAGCAAGTCCTTAGCAGCCTGCTGGCGTGTTTCCACTGGCAAGATGTCTTGACATTTTTAGTGCAGCCACCTAAATTGTTGAGCGGACTCGAAACAGAGTAAGGGCGCAACCAATCATGACAAGTTACCTTGACGTTCTTAGTGCAACCACCTAAACTGTTGAGCAGACTCGAAACAGAACAGGGGCGCAGCTAGTCATGGCAAGTTTCCTTCGCATGCATGTTTTCCATACAAAAATTCAAACCATTCAAGGAAAATAACAAAACAAAAATATGTTCTAAAGTTTCTGGAACTTAGCTTTTTGTTGAACGTCGCGGCAAGATGTTTTCCTTGAACGTCGCCCGTCGGTATCCATACCACCATTCCCCCCGGCAAAGCTGCACACGAGGTAACCTTCTGTTCTTTGAGAAAAAGAAAGAAGAGAAAATAGGGATATGGAACCTTGGCGGTCCGTTAGCTCTTGTCGGGAATAAGCGCAATACGATATCTCGGACAAACATGCATGTAAGTAAACATGAGAATCAACAAGATTTGCGGAACACTTAGCTTTATTCAACTATGCACAGGGTCTGCGCATGGTTTGTACAAAGGTTTACATGCTTCAGCGGAAAGACTTGTACAATAGGGAGACCCGGCAACCACGCCTCATGGGTAGAACTTGCGAAGATGTTCGATATTCCAGGAGTTGCTAACTGGGATGCCATCTTCAGTCTCCAGGCGTACTGCGCTAGGCCTGGTGACTCGCAGTACCCGATAAGGGCCTTCCCATTTTGGCGTCAACTTGTTGGAATTCTGGGCAGACTGAACGCGCCTAAGAACAAGGTCACCTTCATCAAGACTTCGGGCATGAACCTTGCTGCTATGATAGCGACGCAAAGCTTGCTGGTAGTGTGCATCTCGCGTAGCAGCCTGAAGACGATCTTCCTCAAGGAGCATAGCATCATCTTGCCACAGCTGCTCTTGCTCAAGCTCATCATAAGCGAGCACTCGAGGTGACCCGTATGTGAGTTCCGTGGGGAGAACTACTTCCGCCCCATAAACTAGGGAGAAGGGTGTCTAGCCGGTAGCTGGATTTTGAGTCGTCCCGATTGACCAAAGAACCACTGGCAACTCATGAATCCAGCATCTTTCGCACTTGCGCAACTTGTCGAAAGTTCTTGTCTTGAGGCCTCGCAACACTTCAGCATTAGCCCTTTCCGCCTGGCCGTTGCTCCTTGGGTCGGTAACAGAAGCAAAACAGATCTTGCCGCCAAGGTCTTGGACATACTGCATGAAGGTGCGGCTCGTGAATCGTGTGTCATTATCGGTGATGATCCTGTTTGGGACACCAAAGCGGCAAACTATTATTTTAAAGAACTTGACGACTGATTATACTGTCACCTTTCTCACTGGTTCCACTTCTGGCCACTTTGTGAACTTGTCCATTGTGACGTACAAGTACTCAAAGCCCTCGGTAGCACAGGGAAAAGGGCCCAAGATGTCGAGCCCCCAGACCGAAAATGGCCAAGAGAGAGGGATTGTCTAAAGAGCTTGAGTTGGTTGATGCATTTTCTTGGAATGAAACCGGCAAGCTTCACACTTGGTTACTAGCGCAGGTGCATCCTGGAGGGCAGTGGGCCAAAAGAAACCTTGCCGGAATGCCTTACCGTCAAGCGCTCTTGATCCTATGTGGGAGCCACATATGTCTTGCTACCTCTTGAGCTTGCGTTGGTTTTCCCTTGAAGAGGAAAGGGTGATGCAGTGAAGTAGATAAGTATTTCCCTCAGTTGTTGAGAACCAATGTATCAATCCAGTAGGAGGAACAAGCAAGTTTCCAATGGATGCACCTGCAGAAACAATCAAACTCTTGCACCCAACGCTATAAAGGGGTTGTCAATCCCTTCATAGTTATTTGCAAGGATTAGATCTGATAGAGATAGATGTAAACGATAACAGAAAGTAAAACGTAAATAAATTGCAGCAAATTATTTTTGGTATTTTTGGTCTATAGATCTCAAAATATATTATGGAAAGTAGACCCGGGGGCCATAGGTTTCACTAGAGGCTTCTCTCATGATGACAAGTATTACAGTGGGTGAACAAATTACTGTCGAGCAATTGATAGAAAAGCGAATAATTATGGAGATATCCAAGGCAATGATTATGCATATAGTCATCATGTATGTGTCAAGTAGACTGAAATGATTCTGCATCTACTACTATTACTCCACACATCGACCGACTCCTGTCTGCATCTAGAGCATTAAGTTCATGAAGAACAGAGTAACGCGTTAGGTAAGATGACATGATGTAGAGGGATAAACTCAAGAATTATGATGAAAACCCCATATTTTTATCCTTGATGGAAACAATACAATACGTGCCTCGCTACCCCTCCTATGCCATTGGGTGAGGACACCGCAAGATTGAACCCAAAACTAAGCACTTCTCCAATTGCAAAAATTACCAATCCAGTTGGCCAAACCAAACCAATAACTCGAAGAGACTTGCAAAGGTATGAAATCATGCATATAAGAATTCAGAAAAGACTCAAATAATGTTCATAGATAATCTGTACATAAACCC
Source organism: Hordeum marinum (assembly GCA_022496015.1). Taxonomy (NCBI): domain Eukaryota; kingdom Viridiplantae; phylum Streptophyta; class Magnoliopsida; order Poales; family Poaceae; genus Hordeum; species Hordeum marinum. The sequence goes on from CM039674.1 coordinate 397,160,376, forward strand.
ACAATTCATCGGATCTCGACAAACACACTGCAAAAGAGTATTACATCGGATAGATCTCCATGAAGATCATGAAGAACATGGTATTGAAGAGAAGAGAGAGAGAAGAAACCATCTAGCTACTAGATATGGACCCGAAGGTCTATGGTGAACTACTCACGCATCATCGGAGGGGCAATGGAGTTGATGTAGATGCCCTCCGTGATCGAATCCCCCTCCGGCAGATTACCAGAAAAGGCTCCAAGATTGGATCTCATGGGAACCGAGGCTTCTGGCGGCGGAAAAATGTTTTTGCGGCTCCCTCTGATATGCAGGGAATATTTGTGAATTTATAGGCCGAGAAATAGGGTTAGGAGAGCTATCGTGGGCCCACAAGCCAGGGGGCGCGCCCTACCCCCTGGGTGCGCCCCTGGGTTTGTGGCCACATGGCGGCTCTCCAGACTTCATCTCCAAGTCTTGTGGGTTGCTTCTAGTCCAAGAAAAATTATTCCGAAGATTTTATTCCGTTTGGACTCCGTTTAATATTCCTTATCTGCAATACTCAAAAACAAGGAAATAATAGAAACTGGCACTGGGCTCTAGATTAATAGGTTAGTCCCAAAAATAATATAAAATAGCATATTAATGCATATAAAACACCCAAAACAAAAAATATAATAGCATGGAACAATCAAAAATTATAGATACGTTGGAGAAGTATCATGCCTCCATGTATCTCTGCCAACAGCTTCAGTCCATTTTCCCGAGAAATGCACTTGAGTTTCACACCATTCAGCCTCTTTCTGTACAGGATGTTGTCCACGAACTGGTACATATTAGACCGGCGGGCTACTTTCTCTACTTCTTCCTGTTCCTCAGGGAGTTCTCCTATTTTAAGGAAATGGACGATGTGATGTGCCCAAGCTGGAGCCTGGGGTTCGACAACAAGGACTAAAGGCACATCCTCTGTCGGGGAGGCATTTGTCTCTACGACAAGGGCTCGAGGCCCTATCGGAGCCCGTTGCCTCCCGGCAAGCTTGGCGGGAGCGTGTGCTTCCACGGCAAGATCCTGAGGCCCTCTCGGAGCGTGAGGCTCACCGGCAAGCCTAGCGTCGTTCCCGACAACTTCCTCGCCGGCGGCTTCTGGGAGCTCTGCCGGGAAATACTTGCTAGAACTCAACTTTATTCTTTCTCTTGCCCAATTGATGGTCTCACGAATGGTTGAGTCAGTCGGAGCACAAAAGTTCCTGGTTCCACAGGCAACTTAAGGACAACACACTTTGACAGGCCATTAGCAACACCGTTCTCTCCACGCGGAACGTGCTCCATTTGCAGACCATCAAAATGTTCTTCCAAATTTCTCACTTCATCTACATAAGCTTCCATAAATGGACTCTGATAATCCTTATTCACCTGCTTGACGACAAGTTAAGAATCACCCCTGACAATAAGTTTCTTAATCCCAAGGTCTGCCGCGATCCTGAGACCGGCAAGCAGCCCTTCGTACTCTACAGTATTGTTCATTGACCTCTCCCCGGGGAAGTGCATCTGAATCACATATTTGAGGTCCTCTCCGGTGGGTGCGAAAAGCAGCACTCCAGCACTGGCGCCTTGCAGCGAGAATGCCCCATCAAAATACACGACCCGCTCTTGATTTGTTTCCTTGCTAGGGAGAGTTGACTCTGGAACTTCCTCATCTGGCGTTGGGGTCCATTCCGCAATGAAGTCTGCCAAGGCTCTGCTCTGGATAGTTGAAGTACTTTCAGACTTGAGACCAAAGCTTGATAGTTCCAAAGCCCACTCCACAATCCTGCCGGTAGCATCTGGGTTCCGTAAAATCCACTGCAACGGGAAGCGAGTGATGACGGTGATCTCATGGGCCTGGAAGTAATGGTGCAGCTTCCTCGAGGCCATAAGGAGGCCGAAGAGCAACTTTTGCACACCAGAATATCTTGACCTAGCCACCCTGCAAAAGGGAGCTGACAAAATAGACTGGGCGCTACACCATCTTCTTCTTCTAAATTATTTCATTAGACTACGCAAATCCTGCTTTGTCGGCACCAGACCCTGCCAGGGGATATCCTGGCTTGTCGCTTGGCGGTCCTGCCACTACTGCTGCTTCTTCATCAACTTCTCTTTTAGCCACTAATGCAACACTCACCACTTGATTTGTTGTTGCTATATATAGTAGCAACGGCTCTTGTGGTTTTGGCGCGACTAGGACTCGCGGAGAGGAGAGGTACTTCTTCAAATCCTGCAGCACTGCCTCCGCTTCCGGAGTCCATTCCATCGGATCTGCCTTCTTCACGATTTTGAAAAAGGGTAGGGCGCGCTTAGCAGATTTTGATATAAACCTACTCAGAGCGGCAACACAACCGGCAAGACGGCGCACATCCTTGACACGTCTTGGCGCTTCAATCTGCTCAATTGGCTTGATCTTGTGGGGATTTGCTACAATTCCACGTTGAGATACAAAGAACCCGACAAGCTTGTCGGATGGGATGCCAAACACACACTTCTCAGGGTTTAGCTTCAAGTTGATCTTGCGCAAATTTGCAAATGTTTCTTCTAGGTCTGATATGAGCGTGGCCTTGTCCTTGGTTTTGACCACTATGTCATCCATATAAGCCTCCATATTTATATGTAGTTGGGGCTCAAAACCAATCCGGACCGTTCTTGCAAATGTAGAACCAGCACTTTTCAACTCGAAAGGCATACGCAAAAAGCAATATGTACCACATGGGATGATAAATGCAGTCTTCTCTTCGTCTTCCTTGTCCATGAAAATCTAGGGATAACCTGAATAGACGTCAAGGAAAGACAACAAGTCGCAGCCGGCGGTGGAGTTCACAATCTCGTCGATGCATGGCAAGGGAAAAGGATCTTTGGGGCAGGCTTTATTGATATTTGTGTAGTCAATACATAGCCTTCATTTCCCATTTGCCTTGCGCACTACAACTGGAATGGCCAACCATGTTGGATGAAGTACTCCTCTAACCAAGCCAGCCGCTTCTAATTTCTTGATCTCTTCAGCAATAAACTGTTGCCTCTCCAAAGCCTGCTTCCTGACCTTTTGCTTGACAGGCCGCGCATGTGGACAGACGGCAAGGTGGTGCTCAATCACCTTCCTGGGAACATCGGGGATATCAGATGGTCGCCATGCAAACACATCGACATTCGCCTGCAGGAAGGCGACGAGCGTGCTTTCCTATTTGTCGTTAAGGGTGGAATTTATGGTGAAAGTTCCTCCCGTACCATCCTCCTTGGCGGGAACCTTCTTAGTCTCTGGTGGAGCTGCTTTGGACTTCTTTCTCTTGCCGGTAGAACTCTCTGGCACGTCCGCAACAGGAGCGCAACACTCCGAGGAAGTGCGCTTGCCAGAGTCTGTGCGAGAGGTCTTGCCGGGCTTCTTCTTGGCAGGAGCAAGTGCCTTGGCGACAGATGCTACAACTGCCTCCCGGTAGAGTTGATCAGCATAGATAAGCATGTCCTTCTTGTCGGACTTGACAGCGATGACGCTCATTGGCCCGGGCATCTTCAATACATTGTAGGCGTAGTGCGCCACCGCCATGAATTGGCTAATGCTGGACGGCCAAGGATCCCATTGTATGGCAACTGTATTTTGCGACGTCGAAAACAACCTTCTCCATCCTGAAGTTCAGATCGCTACCAAATGTTACCGGAAGCGTGATCTTTCCCTTGGGCTGGCTCCTTCTTGGATTGACCCCCTGAAGCGAGCCCGTTTCCTCGAGATCTCCATCAGGAATTTGCAATCTCTTGATTACCTCGGGTGAGATCAAGTTCAAGCCGGCCCCACTGTCAACTAACATTTTCGTCACCTTGAGGTTGCAAATCATTGGTGAGACCAACAATGGCAAACACCCAACCGCAGTTACTCGATCAGGGTGATCCTCAACATCGAAAATAATAGGCATGTTGGACCATTTCAAAGGCTTCCGACGCTGACAGACGGCTCAGTCGCATTAACCTCATGCACCCATTGTTTAAGTTAGCCATGGGAAGAATGCAACAAGGCACCTCCGTCGACGCATATGGCGTCTGTAGCCCTCTGGAATTCTTGCTCGCTGGACTCTTCGTCCTCTTCAATGTCATCATCATCATTCTCTTGCTTGTCGCGGCTGCGAGCGGGCCGGTCCTTCTGTTGCTTGTCCTTGCCGCGGCGACCTCCTCGGCTATCGTGCTTCTTGCTGGACCCCTCCACACCATCCTATCCCTTCTCCTTGTCTTGCCGCTCGTATTCGGCTTTTTGCTTCTTGGCAAGTTGCTCAACTTGCTGGCAATCCTGGAGATCATGGTGCTTGGTGCGATGGATCTTGCAATACTGCTAGATGGAGCCTTCCGGCTTGTCGGTAGCTGCCAAAGCCTGACAGGAGGCGCACCCGGCAACATCCTTGTCGGGGTCATCGCCCTTGGTCTTCTTGGTGGTGCTGGGGTTGTCGGATCCCTCGATGGCAAGCATGGACTTGCCCTTGCGCTTCTTGTTACGCCGCGACACTTCTTTGCCGGGGCGGTGGTGTCCTCATCCTTAGAGTCAGCCCCTGCGCCAGCGTCCTCGCCGGGGAGCCTCCTCCCTTCCTTAGCCCGAGCACATTTATCAGCCAGAGCATAGAGCTCGACAACATCCCTGACCTTGTTCATCGCCAGCTCTTCCCGCATCCTACAGTTGCGCACGTTCTGATGGAACGCGCTGATAACAGTGGCAGGATGAAAGTCTGGTATGTTGTGGTGTATGCGGCTGAACCTCTAGATGTACTTGCGCAATGTCTCTCCCTCCTTCTGGGGGGATGAGATGTAAATCACCTTCATGGACAGGAGCTTGATGACCTTCAGTAAAGGCGCCAACAAACTCATGGCACAGATCTGCCCAGGAAGAAATGGATCCTTCCGGCAAGTGCATCAACCACGACCTGATGTTGGGCTTAAGCACCAATGGGAAGTAGTTGGCGAGTATCTTGTCGTCGCGAGCTCTGGCAGCCTGCACCGCAATGGTGTAGATGCTCAAGAACTCTAACGGGTGAGTCTTGCTGTCATATTTCTTTGGGACCTCTGGCTTGAATGTGCGGGAATTGGGCCACTCGAATCGCCGCAGCTCACGGGTAAACGCTGGACAACCCACCTTGTAAGGTAGGCTGCTAGGATACCCTGGCATAGATTTCAATAGTGGGTCCTACATGCTTATCGGACTGATAGCGCGCTACCTGTCGCCGCTCGATGGTAGTTCGAGCGTCTTCTTTGCCTTGCTCCCGAAGAACTTGACGCTGATCGGGACGAGTCCGTGGACCAGAGGACGTCGTCGAGTAACCATCGCAAGCGTCAGTCCGTCGAGCCGGTGACCGGCGGTCTTGCTATGGAGGAGAGTGCACTATGGTCGCACCACCTCTAGCCTTCTCGCCACTGGCGCGAGCTGGCTCGATGGACCGAAACTTGTCAGTGAGGCTAAGGAAGCTCTAAATGGTGGCTCTCCACTCGTCAAGCTTCTCCGCAGCAGGAGGGAAGTTCAGGAGTAGTTGTGCCCGTGCCATTGCTTCTTCCGATGTGGTTGGCGCGAACAACGCGAAGAACGCGAGGTGCTCTGACTCCTAACTGTGTTAGAAGGAGCTCTGTCGCAGTCCCGCAATTGCATGCCACTCCCACTAGCATGCTGGCGTGCATGCTGGTCCTGCGCATCTTGGGAGCGATGCACAAGAGCTTTTGCACGAGGACGCCCGGACCCAGCAACATCACGACGATGCTCACCACGCGTGCCCTGAGAAGGTCGCAACGCGTGCGCCGGTGTGGGTGTCTTGGAAGGCGCCCTTCCGTCTCTAGAGTTCGCTGCACTGCCTTCTGGCAGTACAACGTCGTCCTCAGATCTAGCGGTATGGACGCCGCCGTTCGCGTGGCTATGATCACTGGAACGTCGCAGAAGCTCTGAACCTCCGCCTCCTCCACCCGCGTCCACACCGTCGCCTGTCTGTGTAGCTATAGGGACATCAGACGTGGATGGACCAACCACCGTCAAACCCTTCCTCTTGGGGGCCAAGGCGATGATGATTATGAAGGAGCTGGTGCACTAAACACCAGATCAGGTCTACGCAACCACGCTCCCCATACCTGGGGTGCCAAAGATGTCAGTGGAAATGACACCTATGGGATCCGGAGGACCCCTTTACGATTCGGTGGGGAAGATGGATCGCGCAGAGAGCAGAACTAATGGCTAGCGCGTGGGATATTACACAGGTTCGGTCCGCAAAGATGCGTAAAACCCTACTCCTACTTGGTTGTATTGGGAGAGTTCTAGCTCAGATTCTGGGAGCACTACAGTACACATCTGCTACTCATGCAGAGCCGGCCCAAGAAGATTCCCCTATAGCAGTGCCTTAGGCCTCCTTTTATACTCTCGAAGGGGTCACCAACAGTGGCGTACAACACATACATGAGGTGAAAAGTGCTATAGTATTATCGTACCTAACACTGATGGTGTAGGACAAGAGCATTTAATGCTTCGTCAGGTGTCCCTAACCTTCTACAGGGCGGGACAGGAGCCCGTCCCATCCGCACCGCTTAGCCTCTCCAACGCTCGCGCCTTGACACGTAGCCTAGTGGATTGACACCTGGCCTCTGTGCTGGCAGAATGGTGAGGCCTTGCCGGGTGCGCCCCTTGCCGGGGTCTCGCATGCCTCCCTCGACAAGATCTTGCTAAGGTCCTCAGCTCTTGGCCTTCGGTCTTGGGCTTGAATGCTTCTTAACTTCCTTGTGCTTGTATCCAGAAGTCGCGTGGCGGGCATTGCCGCTGGTATGGCTACAACTGCCCGTGCACAAGTAAGGGGTACTAAAGGACCCAAACTTTAGTGCACCGATACTTATCAAAAGCAATTGCAATATATTGTAGTAGTCCCAAAGTGATAGATATTCAAGAGGGATATAATAAAAACCTTCATGAAGATCATTGGACAAGTTAAACTTGATTCTTCATGATAGTTTTGAGACATGACGATAGTAATATGTGAGTTATGTTGGTGAGTAATTATGCTTAGTAAGAATATGGATGTTAAGGTTTGTGATTCCCTACGCAAGCACGAAAGTCAATAGTTGTGCTACGAAATTACATCCTACTTCTGATGCATTATTCGGTGTTAGTTATGCTTAATGCTCGCTTATGTGATTTTTCTTTTCTTAGTTGGATGCTTCTCAATCTACTTGCTAGCCTTGACTTGTACTAAGTAGACATACTACTTGTGCATCCAAAATCCTTAAACCAGTTTTGCCATATGAGTCCACCATACCTACCTATATACGGTATTTCCATGCCATTCCAAGCAAATTTGTATGTGCCATCTCTAAATTTCAAAATAAATTTTCCTTTTTGTGTGCTCGTACCGCTCATGAGAGGGTAGGGAGTGACCGATATTTTTCCATGCTAGATGTGTTATTCTCAAGATGAGTGTTTATTCACTTGTCATTGCACGAGAGTACATCGCTAATAGGGATGCCCAGTCCCAAAATGAAAAGAAAGAAAAAATTACTTTATGTTGTCAAATAATAAATTCCTTGGAAAGTGTTGGTATGGAAGGCAACCTTGAATTCGGCTAGCCATGGAAAGTGAAAGTATGGTGGAAAAAGGAATGAACTTTATTTTCTATTTGGTAACCGCCTATGGTGTATCTAGCATGTAAAGATATTGAAATCTCTCAGTCGTTTCCGTTGACAGGAAAGGCATGCCACTCAAAATATTTTTCTCTATCAATTTAAACACTTGAGCTCTGGCACCTCTACAAATCCTTACTTCCCTCTATGAAGGGCCTATCTATTTACTTTATGCAATTTTTATTTCTCAATTTGAGTCTCCATCTTCTCTTTTAAAGTACCAACTTGGAGGCACTATGATCGTACATGAGCATAAGGTGTAGCTAGTATTTGAGTGTGTATCATGAATGGATCAATTATTAAGAATGATGGGCTAGGGATAACTTGCTTTAGTGTTGATATTTTGAAAGACATGGTTGCTTGTTGATATGCTTGAGTATTAAAGTTTTCATGTCAAAACTAGACTATTGCTTTGAACCATCTAAACGTCCAAATGTCCATGCTACCAACAAAATAATATATGATGAACATGTTAGGCAGCATTCCACATCAAAAATTCTGTTTTTATCATTTACCTACTCGAGGACGAGTAGGAATTAAGCTTGGGGATGCTGATACGTCTCCAACGTGTCTATAATTTTTGCTTGTTCCATGTTGTTATATTATCAATCTTGGATATTTTACAATCATTTTATAGCAACTTTATATCATTTTTTTGGGACTAACCTATTGATGTAGTGCCAAAGTGCCAGTTGCTATTTTTTCTTGTTTTTTACTTCGCAGGAAATCACTACCAAACGGAGCCCAAATGCTACAGGAATTTTTGGAGATTTTTATGGACCAGAAGAGCCACGATGGGCGATACAAGCACAAGAGAGGGGGCCCAGGGTGGCCACCCTCCACCAGGGCACGCCATGTTGGAAATATTCCCTAGAGGCAATAATAAGTTGGTTATTATCATATTTCGTTGTTCATGATAATCGTTTATTATCCATGCTATAATTGTATTGATCGGAAACTCAGATACATGTGCGGATACATAGACAACACCTTGTCCCTAGTATGCCTTTAATAGACTAGCTCGTTGATCAAAGATGGCTATGGTTTCCTAGTCATGGACATGAGATGTTATTTGATAACGGGATCACATCATTAGGAGAATGATGTGATGGAAAAGACCCAAACTATAAACGTAGCATATGATCGTGTCAGTTTATTGCTACAGTTTTCTGCATGTCAAGTATATGTTCCTATGACCATGAGATCATGCAACTCATTGACACCGGAGGAGTGCCTTGTGTGTATCAACCGTCGCAATGTATCTGGGTGACTATAAAGGTGCTCTACAGGTATCTCCGAGGGTGTCTGTTGTGTTGGCATGGATCAACACTGTGATTTGTTACTCCGTGTGATGGAGAGGTATCTCAGGGCCCACTCAGTAATACAACATCACAACAAGCCTTGCAAGCAATGTGACTAAGTTTTAGACACGGGATCTTGTATTATGGAATGAGTAAAGAGACTTGCTGGCAAAGAGATTGAACTAGGTATGGAGATACCGGGGATCGAATCTCGGGCAAGTAACATGCCAAAGAACAAAGGGAACATCATACGGGATTAACTGAATCCTTGACATAGAGGTTCAACCGATAAAGATCTTCATAGAATATGTAGGAACCAATATGGGCATCGAGGTACCGCTATTGGTTATTGACCGTAGAGGTGTCTCGGTCATGTCTACATAGTTCTCGAACCCGCAGGGTTCAGTGACGTTTCGATAGTATAGAGTTATGTATGGTGGTGACCGAAGGTAGTTTTGAGTCCCGAATGAGACCCCGCACGTCACGAGGATCACCGGAATGGTCCAGAGGTAAAGATTGGTATACAAGAAATCCTTTTTTGGTCCCCGGGAAAGTTTCGGGCTCATCGGTAGTGTACCGGGAGTGCCGGGAGGGTACCGGGGACCACCGGGAGGGGTGTCTCGACCCAAGAGGCTACATTGGCTGTGGGAGGAGGTAAACCAGCCCCTGATGGGCTTGCCGAAGCCTCTTCTAAGGGCCCACGCGGCTGGAGTGGTTTGAGAAGGAAAAAATCCAAAGGTGGAGAGGTGGAAAGAGTGTCCAAGTGGAAAGGAAGAATCCTACTCCTAATAGGATTGGAGTAGGACTCCTCCACGTCCAATTTCGACCAAACCTTGAGGGTTTGGGGCTGCCTCCTCCCCTCCCTCCCTCCTATATATACTAGAGGATTTAGAGGGGAAAGCTAACCCTAATTGCCACGTGCTCCCTCTACTTCATCTAGATCGGTTTTCTCCTATAGTCTAGTTCGACGGTGCTTAGGCGAAGCCCTGCCGGAATAGTTCCACCACCATCGCAGCCATGCCATCACGTTGTCGGAGAACTCATCTACCTCTCCGCTCCCTATTGCTGGATCAAGAAGGCGGATATCGTCATCGAGCTGTACGTGTGCTGAACGTAGAGGTGCCGTCCGTTCAGCGCTAGATTGGAAGGACCACGACTGGATCGCGGGACGGATCATGATTGGATCACGGGACGGATCGTGATGGGATCGCGGGACGGATTGTGATTAGATCGCGGGACGGACCGTGATGGGATCACGGGACGGATCGTGACGGGATCGCGGGATGCTCGTCGATTTGGATCACGAAGACGTTCAACTACATCAACCGCGTTTCTTAACGCTTCCCGCTTAGCGATCTACAAGGGTATGTAGATCCACTCTCCCTCTCGTAGATTCTCATCACCATGGATAGATCTTGCGTGTGCATATGAATTTTTTTGTTTCCCATGCAACGTTCCCCTACATGCCAGAGGCCCGTGGTGCGGCCTGGTGGAGGGTGCCCACCTTGGGACTCCCCTCAACCGACTATTCGCCCTATAAATTCCCAAATATTCCAAAAACCCTAGAGGAGTCAATGAAGCAATTCCAGTCGCCGCAAGTTCCATAAGCTCGAGATCCAATCTAACACCATCACGGAGGGGTTCATCTTCATCATAGGTTCCTCTCCGACGATGCGTGAGTAGTACACCATAGACCTACGGGTCCGTATGCAGTAGCTAGATGGATTCCTTTCTCTCTCTCTATGATTCTCAATACAATGGTATTTTGGAGATCTATTTGATGTAATGACTTTTGCGGTGTGTTTGTTGGGATCCGATGAATTTTGAGTTCATGATCAGTTTCTATCCATGAATATGATTTGATTCTTCTTTGATCTCTTATTTGCATGATTACTTATAGCCTCGTATTTCTTCTTCGAATCTTTAGTTTAGTTAGGCAAACTAGATCAATATTTCTTGCCATGGGAAGAGGTGCTTTGTGATGGATTTGATCTTGCGGTGTTATTTCCAAGTGACAGAAGGGGCAGCAAGACATGCATGTATCATTGCCATTAAGGATAACAAGATGAAGTCTATTCCTCCATGAATAGATCTTGTCTACATCATGTCACCGTTCTTATTGCATTTATCCATTTTCCCATGAACTTAATACACTAGATGCATGTTGGATAGCGGTCGATGTTTGGAGTAATAGAAGTAGATGCAGAATCATTTCGGTCTACTTATCTTGGACGTGATGACTATATAATGATCATTGTGTGGATATCGTCATGATTATTGGATCTTCTTTCAATTGCCCAACAGTAATTTGTTCACCCACCGTGTGCTATACTCATGAGAGAAGCCACTAGTGAAACCTACGGCCCCCGGGTCTTCTTTGCCAACATATTGATTTCCGGTCTATTATTTTTCCTTTTTTAGATCCATTAATCCAAAAAAATACCTTGCTGCACTTTTTGTTTACTTATTTTATTTTGTGTTCTTGCGACATCTATTTTCCAAAACTATCATTACGTAATCTATCTTATTACCGTAGAGAGCTTGACAACCTCTCTTTCGCGTCGGGTTGCAAGTATTTGTTATTTGTGTGCTAGTGCTATTTACGTGGGTGCATGATCTTCCTCTACGGATCGATACCTTGGTTTCATTAGGGAGGGAAATAATTACCGTCGCTATGTTGCATCATCCCTTCCTCTTTGGGGAAATACACACACAACCTCAAGGCAGTCAACCCTCCAAAAGGTAATAGATGTGGTAGGTGATGAACTCCATGCTCTTGTGCTTCAAAAAATAGTCTCCTCAACACTCAGTCACTCTCTCATAGATTGGCTTGGGTAGGAAAGATTGATTGTGTGGAAAGCAACTTGGAGAGGTTAGAAATCAAGATTCATATGGTTGCAATGCAAGATCTTGATCTCAACACATGATTAGGTGGCTCTATCTCAGAAAAATGGATATATGAAGTGTTGGCATGTTTTGAGTGCTTCCTCGACGAGTGAGAGGCTAGTGGAGGGGTATATATAGGCATCTTCAAAAATCCTACCGTTATGCCCAACTGGGTGGAACCAATGCAAAACTCGGTTGCACCAACTAGTGCAAAAGGTGCAACTTTACGCTTTTCGGTGAGACCATATAGGAGCCTTGGTGAGTCCAATTTTGGTTTGGCTAGTCAGTTGCTCAACTTGGTGGCAGTGGTTCTTAAAACTCAGAAATTCCAATTTTATGAAGTTGGATACCCGGGCCGTAGCCACTAATTTCGGTTGCACCGAAGCTAAACTTGGTGGTACCAACATTCTAGGGTTTTGGCTTAGGTTCTGTCTGGGTTAAAACTCGGTGGGGCCGATTTGGAAATAGTTGGTGGTGCCGAATTTGAGTGATAGGCTTGAGACAGAATATTTTGTGGGAGAATTGATGAGTGCTTGTGACGTCCCCAAATTTAGAATTTTGGAATGTTAATTATTTGAATAGGATCATTTGAAAACTTGCTTGTGTTGCTTGAGGGTTGCTAAGTTTGGCTAGGATTTGAAACTTTTGGAGTTTAATTCGATATTGAGATGAGAGGGAATAATAGGACTTCCCCAAATTTTTGTCTTTCGATTTTATATTAGATATTTCAAATATTCAAAGCAAACGCGAGAGAAGATAATATGACTTCTTCAAAGAAAAGTTTGAATATGCATTGAATATTATTCTGGAGTTCACTTTATTTATTTTTGTAATTTTATGAACTCTGTTTTATTTTAGAGTTTGTTTTCCATAATTATTATTGACTCCTATTTCATAAAATATAGTATCACATTTTCTATTGGATTGGGAAAATTTCATTGGTTTTCTACCATATCAATAATATTTAAGTGTGTGTTTTTGAAATTTTAGGAGTGAACTATGTGTTTTGTTTTTGCCAAATACACCTCATGCATGGAATATTTTTAGACAGTAATCACTGTTCATTCGGGCCACTCCCAGCGCAACCCATCTCTATTTTCTGCCAGCGCAGGCTGAGCGCAGTGCAACAACAACACAACGATGGTAGGCTGGCCCATTCCCGCAAAGAACAACCCACCACAACTTTTCGTTTTCTCTTCTCCACATCTCCCTGCTGCTGACACTGGGTCCCACCTGTCATCTTCCTCGTGGCGACGTGTTCGTCACGATCACCTGTAGCTCATCGAACCGAATCGATCTATTCGATCGATTCTTGATCCCAGGACACTAGGAGCCACCCCCATTAATATCTCTGTCACCTCCTCGTCTGTTTTTTGCAAAAATCGCCAACTCACATGCCCTATCTCATTGTCTGCCTCAATTTTGGATCTCGCCAGCGTCGACCATTGCATGAGCTCAATCTCCGATCAATTCCAGTGCCACCCGATGTTCCCTGCTTCCTCCCTTGGAACCATTCTGATCACCTTTGGATCCTCTACCTCCTTTAATCCTTATATCATGCAGGAGAGCACCGAACCCGGCCCTACGACCTCGACCAGAAGCACGATCGCCGACACTGCTATTTCAATTGGTCTCCATCGTTGCTAGGGGAAGCAGTCATCGTCGAGGAGGATATCAACGAGTTTGCCATTCCTGTTAGAATGCATGCATCCCTTTCCTAAGCTCTGGAGTGACCTTCAATCGTTGGAATCATCGCTTCTCGAGCCACCCGTGGTGTTCTTCTCCAAGTCTGGTGCCACCATCCTCTGATCTTCGGTGAGCCATCTCTCCACTGTCCGATCTCACTTAAATCTAACGACCTCTTTCTATTTCTATTCGAAGCAGTACCCGGCAAATAACATATTGCCACATGTTCATTTTCTTAGTCATAGGTGCAACACTCCAAATTGTTGTCATGGCAGGATTTTCTTCTGAATCAAAAATGCTGCCACGGCAGAGTTTTTGTGAGGTTTTGTTCTAGTCATATCTCGTGATCCGTAAAACCAAATCGAGTGATTATTTTTCCTAGGTGTTTGTATTGAACCACATTATCTAGTAGAACCAAAAAAATTACATCTTTAACTGTTTCAATTCAATCTTCTGGAGGCCATATCTTTCAAACTGTTTAGCCAATTCAGTTGATTCCGTTTGTGTCATGATCCCGTTAGCTTGTAGATGATAAATACCTCCTTATATTCTATTACTATTTGGATTTTAAAATGATTTATTGCTTTGTTTTTCTGTTTTGGTGTTATTTGAGTTGTGGTGATTGATTTGTTCCTTTGTTTGAAATGTGTAGATTGTCTGGAGTGCGACGCAAACTATTGTCATAAGTGTGACTTTTTGAACCAGAACCAAGGCAAGTTACTTGTTGATTATCCTTCACCTATTATTTTTTATGCATGTAGTCTATATCACACTATGAATTTATGCATGCATGGGGATATTATTACATTATGCTATGCTATTGGGTTATATCGCTGTCAATGAAGGTCGTGGTAGTTGTAGTTCTGCCATGCTATGTAGATGGGGATTGATTCGTGTATTCTTTGAGATTATGTCCGGACTATGATATAACTTGTGCTGAAACTTAATATTTATAATTCACCTCTGTCCGGATGTGGTATTGCTGGGTGGTTTCTACAACATCATGGTTTTGACCCTCTGAATGTAAGTGGAATGCCGCCTAGGTTCAAAAAGATCAGACAGACTTAGTGACTAGTAGCTTCCATGTGCGGCCACTGCTATATGGGCTGTGGCTTAGTTGATCAGCTGTGGAAACCTTACCCGCATGTGCCAGCAGATGTAGCTATGATAGTTGGGATTGGCCTCCCGTGGGACTAGGTGACTGCTTTTGAAAGACTTCGTCTCAATCTTTGGGTTGGGTGTAGTGGGTAAATCGTACTAAGCTCTACAGGGTATTAAAACCAATCATGATTAGCCATGCCCCCGGTTATGGATGAATTTGAGCAGCTAGACCATTACAATTGTTGGACGATCTTCAAATATGATACACTTTAATAAAAAAACTGAGTGGGAAACTTAATGATGGTCTTCATGAAGATATTATTTGCTTTTCCGCTATATTTTGTTTGTATGGTAGCCTTGAGATAGAGGGATGTATTACATTGAATTCTAGATCTACGATGTTATATTATGACACATGGTTTATTTTTGATATTACATCTTATACTAGGCGCGCTAGCTATTGATCCAGGTACTAGCACAATGAGCACAAAGACTCGAGTCTTACCAGGTTCGGTCATCACAGTGCTTTTGGTGGCTAACTTTGAGCATTTTGAGAAACTAGATCATCATGATTACCTCATCCCCTTTTAATAGTATTGACTTTCCTATGGACTCAATTGTGATTTCTCACATAAAAGCAAAATGTAGAGTATTCAAGCTTGTTGTCTTGCCAATCCTATTCCTTTTCCTCTTCTTCTTCCCTTAGGGATTCTCCACACCTTTCCAAGCCATTTCTCTCTATGGGTATTATTTGAAATAAACTAGGTAAAACTATTAGTCTAAGAGACAATGTATGTTGTCATGAATTATCAAAACCTCCAAGGAGCATATGTGCTTTCAATCCCCCCTTTTGGTAATTGATAACAACATACAATCAAAGCTTCAAATTAAGATATGCAAGGATATATGAAGACTTTGAGAGACATATGACTAAGACAAGCCCCCCTAAATGTGTGCAATCCTTCATGGAATAGTTGCTTTGGAATGCATGAGCACACACATTGTAGAGAGGACATGATAAGTCATATGTACCTTGTCTATATGCATGAAATATGTATATGACTGATATGTTGCCATGTTCAAGACTCACTCTTGCAAACAACATGCGCAAAAGTCAAGAGATCATCTTGACCAAGGATGTGATGCATTGTCATGCCCAAGATGCGCGCCTATCCATTTTAAGACACGAGGGCCTCGCAAGGGATAGAGGCGCATCTTGCCGTTAACAAGTATAGTAACATTGCATCATACATTATAGAAGGGATGAGTATACAAGTTGGCTTACACTCGCCACATGCTAAATTACAATCCACCCAGAGTTCAAGTCATCAAGATGAAAATAGGGTCCGACTACGGACGAAATCAAACGATAAAACAGATGCAAATGAAACTATCTCGCTGCCCCAAAGATCACGACCAGGTCCTCTACTCATCCGGATACGTCACATACATCCTGCCTCTTTCCTCATCATATTCCCACTGGAGCTGGGTAAGATCATCCTGCACGTACTCATCTGAACCTGTACCTGGAGTATTGTAGTAAATTGTGAGCCATAGAGGACTCAACTATCATGTGCCCGGGTACCAAGACTATTCAAGCTTAAGGTTGGGATGGGGTAAGTGTTTAGTTTGCAGCAGCACTAAGCATATATGGTGGCTAGCTTATGCAACATGAATAAATATGAGTGGTCTACGAAGAACGATCAAATCTAGTATAATCTCTATGAGATCCTGAACACCTACTTGCGTCAATCATAACCCCACCGCGTTCTCTCTCGGATCATGTTCACGAGCAGAGACGATCACTGTTACTCATCCAGTTGGTGTATTTTAATTAGAGTTTACTTCAAGTTTACTATAACCGGGTGTTAAACAAATATCCAAGTTGCCACATAACCGTGGGCACGGCTTTCCGAAAGATTTAACCCTGCAGGGGTGCTCCAACTAATCCATTACCAAATTAACCACACTCCACGGGAATAGCCTCGACCATAGATCTCACAGTCTTCATAGGTAATTCCAAAGGAATTCCAACACCTCGACTAAACCCGAAGAAAGTCAGACTCCACACGCAAGACACTCGATAAAGGTAAAACAAATCCAGCAAGACCACCCAACATGTCGACGAACCCGATAAGAGCCGCGTATATCATTCTCAGGACACGATGGATAAGAAAGTGTACGGTGGCCTGATAGAAATCTCCTGAGTTGCCTCGGGTTGGCCCCGCACGGTGCTCTAGTTTGGACTAACACTCATGAGGAGCACTGGCCCGGGGGTTGATTAATTATCCATGGGTTTGCAAGACCCTGTGCAATTTATTAAGTTGTTAGCAAATGTAGTACCAATGTTGGGTCTTGCCAGACAAGTTTTAATCTCAACCGAATAAACAAGGGGGTCCCAATAACAACCCCGAGCGTGTTAGGAGCGCAAAATATGGAAAACATAACACCGGTAACAAGGAACTAATGGCGGTAATAACGGAACAAATCACTTAGAAAAAGGCCAAGCCTTCCACCAATACCAAGATATATATGTGCATTAAATTAAATAACAGAAAATATTGTGATATGCAAATCCATGTTATCACATGGAACAACCTGCACCTGCAACTAAGAATGCTATAAGAGGGGCTGAGCAACGGTAACTTAGCCAATCAAAGGTTTGCTAGGATGTGGAGGTTAGAGGCTGTCATGGCAACATGGGGGCTGATATCAAGTGGTAGGTAGAGCAATTGTAACGATAAGAGCGGGAAACTAGCAGGCAAAAATAGTATCGGGATCCGGGTACGATCATCTTGCCTGTTGGTTCTTCAGTGGAACAAGTTGCGGGATCCTCGTAGTGGTACTCTCCTGGGTCCTCGTACTCAGTATCAACACTTGCGTCTACCCAAGATAAACAACAACAATAAACATCCAACCAAGGTGCAATGCACAATCAAAATGATGCATGGATCATTTATGAAGAATTTTTAACATGGCAATCCAAAGCTAGTCATGTTTCACATGCAAAGTTTGTTCATTAATGAATCTGGACATAACCTCATGGTAAGTTATTTAAACATGCATGCTCATGGAAAATATGGATTCATCATGCAAAATCAATAGAAATGCATATAAAGAGCGCAAGAAACGGAGTTACGGTTCTCACGATACGCTCACGACAAGGTACAGAGGCAAAATCACAAGACCACCAAGCCATGGGCTAATCCTTGGCATTCCAAGGTATCCAATGGATAGGTCATGAAAAATCAATCACAATAGCCTCAAGAATCAATCAATTCCATGGAGCATAGCTCCCACAAGTCACAAAACAATAAAACCCACAATCTGCCACAAAACAGCAAACTAGTAATTTCTACAACTCACAACTTGAGCTACAGGAACCCTACAGCCACAAACAAGATATTGACATAATATAATCAACATATACATCAATTTATCCAACTACACAATCAGCAAAGGAGGCACACATCAATAAGCATGAAGCAATCAAGTTGACATGATGAAACAGTTTTCTGGGACTTAGTGAAAATTCCAGTTTTCTGGAATCTGAGATTATAAAGTAGCATGTTGACAGCAGCAATTAAATATGATAGAGAGTTCCTATTGACAAGAAAATTAACAGGATGGTATAAGGCAATATCTACTACAAATAACTAACACTGAGCATGCTCAAATTCACAACACATTACAAGCTACCATCCACTCTACATGGCATAAAAATAACAGCAGATTCTCAGACTGGGCAGTTTTTAGCATGCTGAAGCAGAAACATCAAGTAGACAACTTAACAGCATGGTTCCCATTTATGTGGGTGATTATCATGTAAAACAAAAATATCATGGCATACTAGATACAAAACACTAGCACTTCCTAGGTGGCACCTAACCCAAAGCAAGTATGGATTAAATCATGCAAAAATGACAAAATGGCATCTCAGCTAAAATGACAGTTTTAAGAACTTGCTCAAAAGTGAAATCTGAGATTTTCTTCCTACCCCATAAACATGGGTCATACTCATATACTCATGTGAAACACAAGACACAACAAGATGATGCAACAAGGGGTATAACAAGTGGGGAATCCCACTAGTCCCCTAACACACATACACACCCTACTCTCACCATTACTACAAACATACCTAAATTCTAAGTATTCCCAAGGCACAAGAGCTCAAAACACCAAGATCATACCACCCAAGAAGGGGGGGGGGGTGATCATCTACTACACATACACTCACCACTAATGCAACAAAGGCATAGGCAGACTCCACCCACTCTCACACAAATATGTGTGTATATAGAACATACAAACACACTCTCATGCATCTACACCTACACATGAAAGCACATGCCACCCAACACTCACATATGTGGGTGTGCAAGGAGCACACACACACATGTGCCATGCATGGTGCACCACACACCCACATGCATAACTCACATGCACGCACACACACACACACACACACACAAGCACATACACCACATATGTGCAACTAACCACCCCACACACACATGTGTGTATGCCACATGCACACACACACACTCATGTATGCATACACTATGGTACACACACACACAAGCACATACAAAACCTACACATGCAACCCGCCTACAAACACACACTCACACACAAACACATGCAAGCACACACCTCTCACCATGCCACTTGCACACATGTGTGTATGCCTAAGCACACACACACGCACAAACATGTGCATACACACTCCCTTCCTACACTACACATGCTAGGGAAAACAAAAAAAGGAACAAACCTGAAATAACTAGCTACACACACATACACATAGCAGGTTATAACAAAAGAAAAGAAAACAAAAGAAGAAAAAAAAGAAAACAACAAAAAAAGGGGGGGGAGCTAGGCTCGAACCCGAGACCTCCTGGTCTCCTCCCACACACCACACCACTACACTAAGCCACGATACTCGACAGAGAGGGGGATCTAACCCACCTATACGCACACACACACACATGCTGACGAAACTGAAGAAAAACAGGGCACCGGCGAGAGGAAACGGCGGCGACGAACTATGGCGAATATGGCGACCCCAATTGCACTCACGCGTGCGGGAACAACCAGGGAATCCATTCCCTTGCTCACCTTGTGGTGAGGAGGACGGAGGCGAGCGGCAGGTGCTCGTCTTGCTACCGGCGGCGAACTACGCGGCGGCGACCAACTACGAGCTACGCGCGCGGAAAAGGGCTACGGGGATCGGTGGCTCACCTTGGGGGGAAGGCGACGACGAGCCGGTCACGATGGAGTCAACGGAGGGGAAGAAGATGGCCGGAGTCGACGCAGGGGAAGAAGGACTTCGGCGACGAGCTGTTGCTCTGGACGACGGCAACGCAGCACCGCAGAGGAGGAGCCCTCTCCTCCTAGCGGCGGGGATTGAAGGCGGGCGACGACGCCTTGCTCCACTCCATCTCCACTGGCGATGAGAGCCACCGGAGACGCGGCGATGACGCGGCTCTGCTCTCGACTGAACTCTCTGAACCTCTCAGACACTTACCTCGCAGGGGAAAAGAAGAGAGGGAGGAGGAAGGAAGAGAGGAAGAGGGGAGCTGCGGCGGCGGAGGGAGGAAGAGGGAACCCTAGGGGAGCGGTACGGACGTCGAGGGGCTTAAATAAGCTCGGGAATAGACGACGACGACAACGGAAAAGGCGACGGCGGACGCACTCTCCCCTCTGAACCTGACGATGACAAGCAACGGGGCAGGTGACCATTCCCGACGGGCTGGGCTGCGCTGGAGGGAAAGCCCACTACCTCTATCTCGCTCGCTGAGAAGAAAAACAGGAAGGTTTTTATTTATAAATTTCAACACAACCACACTTAAGTAAATCCCCTGAGAAAAGAAAAGGATTTTAGAGAAAAACAAAAATATTTTGTTAAAGGAAATAAAGATCCCTATTTAACAAAAATATTATGTTGATTTATAGAGCAAGTAATTTATTTAATATTATAAAATGGTAGCTCCTGTTATTTAAACACAAAAGCAAACAAGGCTCAAACATCCAACCAATCATACCCACAATTCATAAAACATATGGGGCCACCTCTTGAACATTTTAAAACATTTTAATAAGGCAATTAATTCTGCTCATAAAATTAATATGAAGAGAGGGGGAAGATGGAAGGTGATGTTGAAAGAGAAAAGAGAGGGGAAAAAGAAGAGGAGTCGCAAACATGACTCCCACCACACTCAACACCAACATGACACAAAGGCACACCCACATCACTTCACACCAACATCAAGCCAAGACACATGAGAATAGCAAGCATGCAAAATTAATGGTATGATGGATGAGATGATGCATGAATGCAAACACACATGAATGACAAGGTGCAATGATACATAGCTCATGACACAAGGTTCATACAATGGGGTTACATGCCAAATCAGGCAGGGACAACAATTGGGCTGTCACAACACTCCCACACTACAAGAGGATCTCGACCCGAGATCTAGGAACGAAAGAAGTCTGGAAATTCGGAATGGAGAAGGTCCTCGCATTCCCAAGTAGCTTCTTTGTTGGAATGATGAGACCACTTCACCTTGAGGAACTTGATAGACTTGTGGCAAGTCTTACGCTCAGTTTCTTCAAGAATAGCAACTGGATGCTCACGATAAGAGAGATCTTCTTGGAGATCGATGTCTTGGAGGTCAATGGTCCGCTCAGGAGTCTTGAAGCATTTCCGGAGCTGAGAAACATGGAAGACATCGTGCATATTTGCGAAATTTGGAGGAAGCTCTAGTTGACGCAAGACCACCTCTCTTGCCAACAACTTTGAAAGGACCAACAAAACGAGGAGCTAGCTTCCCTTTAATTCCAAACAACTGAGTGCCTTTCATTGGAGCGACTCTGAGATAGAATAGATCACCCACTTGGAAAGAAACATCCCGATGTTTGCTATCATAATAACTCTTCTATCGGGACTGAGC
Organism: Hordeum marinum; assembly: GCA_022496015.1. NCBI lineage: Eukaryota > Viridiplantae > Streptophyta > Magnoliopsida > Poales > Poaceae > Hordeum > Hordeum marinum. The sequence continues at coordinate 397,181,935 of CM039674.1, forward strand.
TGCTTTGAGGTTCTCACGAATGACATGGCACATTTCTTCTGCTTCAGTGATCATGTCATTTCCTAATATTTGACGCTCACCGGTTTCAGACCAGTTAAGCGGGGTACGACACTTTCTGCCGTAGAGAATCTCTAAAGGGGCCTTGCCTGAGCTAGCTTGAAAGCTATTGTTATATGAGAATTCAGCATATGGAAGGCAGTCTTCCCACTTCATGCCGAATGAAATCACACAGGCTCTGAGCATATCTTCAAGGATCTGATTGACTCTCTCAACTTGACCACTTGTCTGCGGATGGAACGCAGTGCTGAAATGGATCTTGGTACCCATAGCAGTCTGGAAGGACTCCCAAAACTTGGAAGTAAAGAGACTTCCACGGTCAGAAGAGATGAGCTAAGGAATACCATGCAATTACACTATCCTTGACGTATACAACTCTGTAAGCTGAGCTGCCGAGATAGATTCTTTGACTGGTAGGAAATGAGCAACTTTTGACAGCTTGTCGATAACCACAAAGATGACATCGTTGCCTCTCTTGGACTTGGGAAACCCAGTGACGAAATCCATCTCCACATGATCGAATTTCCACTCTGGGATAGGCAAAGGCTTAAGAAGACCTGCTGGACATTGATGTTCCGCCTTCACTCTGCGACAAACATCACACTCATTCACGAACCGAGCAATTTCACGTTTCATGCGAGTCCACTAGAAGGTTTGCTTGAGATCCTGATACATCTTTGAACTGCCTGGATGAATGGATAGAAGAGAATTATGTGCTTCGTCGATGATAACCTTTCTGAGATCACCTTTTGGAACCACAAGACGGTCCTCAAAGAACAAGGTATCTTTGTCATCAATACGAAAGCACTTATACTTCGGAATGCTCTTGGCCACACCTTTCTTCACTTTCTTCACTATAGCATCAAGAAGCTGTGCTTGGCGAACCTGATCTTCCAGAGTCGGAGAGACTTCAAGACTGGCAAGAAATCCCTGCGGAATCATCTGAAGGTTGATCTTGCGGAACGCTTCACAAAGCTTGGGATGAAGAGGCTTTGGAATGAGACTATTGCAGTACGCCTTACGGCTGAGCGCGTCTGCAATGACATTTGCTTTCCCAAGAGTATACTCAATGCTTGGGTTGAAGTCTTCAAGCATTTCCACCCAACGAGATTGCCGAAGATTGAGATTGGGTTGAGTGAAAATGTACTTCAAGCTCTTGTGACCAACGTACACCTCAACTGGTCTACCCAACAACAAATGCCTCCAAGTCATTAGAGCATGCACAACTGCCGCCAACTCAAAATCTTGAGTGGGGTAGTTCTTCTCGGCCGGCTTCTACTGACGCGAGGTATAGGCAACAATCTTCTTTTCTTGCATGAGAACACCACCAAGACCTTGGAGAGAAGCATCACAGAAAACTTGGAAAGGCTTGGATTGCTCAGGAGGCACAAGAACTGGAGCTGAAGTCAGTATCCGCTTGAGTGTATTGAACGCCACATCACACTCAGGAGACCAAACATACTTGACACTCTTCTGGAGGAGATTGGACAGAGGCTTAGCAATTTGAGAGAAGTTCTCCACGAATCTTCTGCAATAACTAGCAAGCCCGAGGAAACTCCGAAGCTGCTTCACATTTTGAGGAGGTTCCCACTTCAAGATTGCCTCAACTTTCTTAGGGTGCACTTTAATTCCCTCGGAAGAGATGACATGCCCAAGGTACACCACTTCATTGAGCCAGAACTCACACTTGGAAAACTTGGCATAGAACCGATGCTCTCTTAACTTGTCAAGCACAAGGCGGAGATGCTCTACATGCTCTTCCTCTGTCTCTGAGAACACAAGGATATCATCCAGATAGACCAAGACAAACTCATTCTTGAAAGGAGAGAAAATGAAATTCATCATTCTTGAGAAGGTTGGAGGAGCATTAGCAAGACCAAACGACATGACGGTATACTCATAAGAGCCAAAACTCGTCCTGAAAGCGGTCTTAGGAATGTCTTCTTCCCGAATGCGAATCTGATGATAACCCATGCGAAGATCAAGTTTCGAGAAAACCTTGGCACCTTTCAGTTGTTCAAACAACTCATTTATGTTTGGAAGTGGGTACTTGTTTCTGATTGTCTTCTTGTTCAATGGCCGGTAATCAACACAAAGACGATCTGTGCCATTTTTCTTCTTGACAAACAAAACACCACAACCCCATGGCGAAGAACTTGGTCTGATCAGACCCAGACGTTCTTGATCATCTAGCTGCTTCTTCAACTCTTTCAGCTCTTCGGGGCCAAGTTTATATGGGCGCTTGCAGACCGGTTTAGTTCCAGGCTCGAGATCAATCACGAACTCAACTGGCCGGTGCGGAGGCATTCCTGGCAATTCTTCTGGAAAGACATCTTCATACTCACAAACCACCGGAATTTGAGAAATCACCGAGATTCTACCCTTCTCATTAAGAGCAAAGATACGGATTGTGTCATCGCAAGCCGTGAAAATAATCACATCTTCTAAAGGATGAGTCAGCTTGACTTCTTTTGCTTTGCAATCGATATGAGCCTTATTCATAGCCAAGAAGTCCATGCCCAAAATGAGATCAATGCTGGAATTACCAAGAACATAAGGAGAAGCCAAGAAAGAATAATTGCCCATCTTGATAGAAACATCCGGAACAATGGAGTTGGTCCTCATGGAAACACCCGGAGAAACAATACCCAATGGTCTACCCAAAGATGCTGACGGGAAATCATGCTTAATGAAAAATGGCTTTGACATGAAACAATGCGATGCACCAGAATCAAATAATACTTTTGCTGAGAAATCATTAACTGAGAGATTACCCATAATCACATCATTGAACTGCTCTGCTTCAGCTGCATTCACCATATTCACTCTTGCGGTCTTGGGAATATGCTTCACCATAGCATTGACTGGAGGCTTGTGTTGGAAATATGCCCTACAGGTAATAAATAAAGTTTTTATTATTATATTTCCTTGTTCATGAAATCATTTATTATCCATGCTATAATTGTATTGATTGGAAACACATTACATGTGTGGGTAAATAGACAACACATTGTCCCTGGTATGCCTTTAGTGAACTAGCTCGTTGATCAAAGATGGTCAAGGTTTCCTAGCCATTGACATGTGATGTCATTTGATAACGGGATCACATCATTAGGAGAATGATGTGATGGACAAGACCCAAACTATAAACGTAGCATATGATCGTGTCAGTTTATTGCTACTGTTTTCTGCATGTCAAGTATATGTTCCTATGACCATGAGATCATGCAACTCACGGACATCGGAGGAGTACCTTGTGTGTATCAAACGTCACAACGTAACTGGGTGACTATAAAGGTGCTCTACAGATATCTCCGAGGGTGTCTATTGAGTTGGCATGGATCAAGACTGGGATTTGTTACTCCGTGTGACGCAGAGGTATCTCAGGGCCCACTCGGTAATACAACATCACAATAAGCCTTGCAAGCCATGTGACTAAGTGTTAGTCACGAGATATTGTATTACAGAATGAGTAAAGAGACTTGACGATAACGAGGTTAAACTAGGTATGGAGATACCGACGATCGAATCTCGGGCAAGTAACATACCGAAGAATAAAGGGAACATCATACGAGATTAACTGAATCCTTGACATAGAGGTTCGACCGATAAAGATCTTCATAGAATATGTAGGAACCAATATGGAAATCCAGGTCCCGCTATTTTTTATTGACCATAGAGGTGTCTCGGTCATGTCTACATATTTCTCGAACCCGCATGGTCTGCACACTTAAGGTTTGGTGACGTTTCGGTAGTATAGAGTTATGTATGGTGGTGACCAAAGGTTGTTCGGAGTCCCGGATGAGATCCCGGATGTCACGAGGAGCTCCAAAATGGTCCGGAGGTAAAGATTCATATATAGGAAGTCCTGTTTTGGTCGCCGGAAAAGTTTTGGGCTCATCGGTAGTGTACCGGGAGTGCCGGTAGTGTACCGGGAGGCCTCCGGGAGGGGTATTTCGACCCAAGAGGCTTCATGGGCTGTGGGAGAGTGAATATCAGCCCTTAGTGGGCTGGTGGAAACTCACACACAAGGCCCATGTGGCTGGAGAAGAAAACCCAATAAGAAAAAGGTGGAAAAAGGAAAAAAAGGAGCAATCCTAGTCCTACTAGGATTGGAGGAGGATTCCTCCTCTCCTAGTAGGTTTGGCCGATGGCCTTGACATGGGAAGCCAAGGATTCCTCCTCTCCTCCTCTCCTCCTATATATACTAGTGGTTTTAGGGTTTTTGCACTAGTTTTTCCAGCCACGTGCTACCCGTATTCCGGTGCATAGTTTCTCCTCTAGATCGGTTTTCTGCAGCGCTTAGGCAAAGCCCTGCCGGCATAGCTCCACCACCATCGCTGGAGCGCCGTCACACTGCCGGAGAACTCTTCCTCCTCTCTGCTCCCTCTTGCTGGATCAAGACGGCGGAGATCGTCAACAAGCCGTACGTGTGCTGAACGCGGAGGTGCCGTCCGTTCGGCGCTAGATCGGAAGGATCGTGATCAAGTTCGTGGGACGGATCGTGATCAAGTTCATGGGACGGATCGTGATCAAGTTCGTGGGACAGATCGTGATCAAGTTCGCGGGACGGATCGTGATTGGATCGCGGGACGCTCGGCGATTTGGATCGCGAAGACATTCGACTACACCAACCGCGTTTCTTAACGCTTCCCGCTTAGCGATGTACAAGGGTACGTAGATCCACTCTCCCTCTCATAGATGCTCATCACCATGGATAGATCTGCATGTGCGTAGGAAATTTTTTGTTTCCCATGCATTGTTCCCCATTAGTAGCATCATGAGCTAGGTCTATGTGTAGATGAGATCTCGAGTAGAACACAAAAGGTTTGTGGGCGTTGATGCTTAGATTGCTTCCTCCCTTGGTCGGATTTTGGTTCAGCGGTATTGTGAGATGAAGCGGCCCGGACCAACATTACTCGTACGCTTACGAGAGAACGGTTCTCTCGACCGCAACTTGTTGCATAGATGGCTTGCGGGTGCGAGTTTCTCTCACTTTAGTTGGATCGGATTCGACAAAGGCGGTCCTTGAGAAGGTTGAAAAGCAACTCATGTATCGCCGTTGTGTTTTTTGCGTAGATGAGAATTGTTCTTGCTAGATACCCGTAGCAGCCACGTAAAACATGCAACAACATTAGAGGACGTCTAACTTGTTTTTGCAGGGTATGTTGTGATGTGATATGGCCAATTACATGATGTGGTATATGTGATGTATGAGATGATCATGTGATGTATAGATTATCACGACTTGCATGTCGGTGAGTACGGCAACCGGCAGGAGCCATAGGGTTGTGTTTAATTATTGTATGACCTGCGTGTCAATCATTAAGCGCTATGTAATGCTTTACTTTATCGCTATGGTAGCAATAGTAGTATAAGCATGTTGGGCGCGACAACCCCGATGGTGACACATTGATGGATATCAAGATGATGGAGATCATGGTGTCGTGCCGGTGACGATGGAGACCATGCCGGTGCTTTCATGATGGAGATCAAAAGCACAAGTGCATGGCCGTATCATGCCACTTATGATTTGCATGTGATGTTAATCCTTTTATGCACCTTGTTTTGCTTAGGACGACAATAGCATTATAAGGTGATCCCTCACTTAATTTCAAGATAAATTGTGTTCTCCCGAGTGTGCACCGTTGCGAAAGTTCATCGTGTCGAGACACCACGTGATGATCGGGTGTGATAGACTCTACGTTCACATACAACGGGTGCAAGCCAGTGTTGCACACGCAGAACACTCGGGTTAAACTTGACGAGCCTAGCATGTACAGACATGGCCTCGGAACACAAGAGACCGAAAGGTCGAACGTGAGTCATATAGTAGATATGATCAACATGATGATGTTCACCATTGAAGCCACCTCAACTCGCGTGATGATCGGACTTGAGTTGGTGAATTTGGATCATGTGACACTCAGATGACCTGAGGGATGTCAATTTGAGTGGGAGCTTTAGTAATTTGATTAACTAAAGTCATTATCTTGAACAATAGTCTAAGTAAACTTTGCATATTTATGTTGTAGATCAATGGCTCGCGCAGTAGCACCCCTGAATTTTAATGTGTTCCTAGAGAAAGCTAAGTTGAAAGATGATGGAAGTAACTTTGTTGACTGGGCCCGTAATCTGAGGATTATCCTCACGGCTTCCCAGAAATCATATGTCCTTGATGTACCGCTTGGTGACCAACCAGAAGACATGACCTCCGAAGACGTTAAGAACGCTTGGGAGACACGTTCTGGAGATTACTCAATAGTTCACTGTGCAATACTGTATGGCTTAGAACCGGGACATCAAAAACGTTTTTAACGTCATAGAGCATATGAGATGTTCCGGGAGTTGAAGTTTATCTTTCAGAAGAATGCCCGGATCGAGAGGTATGAGACCTCCGACATGTTCTATGCTTGCAAGATGGAGGAGAACAGGTCTGTCAGTGAACATATACTCAGAATGTCCTGGTATGCGACTCGTCTAGCAGAGTTGGGAATTGCCCTTCTGCTAGAGGTGATCACTGACAGAGTTCTTCAATCACTGCCACCTAGTTACAAGAGCTTTGTGATGAACTATAACATGCACGGGATGAAAAAGTCAGTTGCTGAGCTGTTTGCGATGTTGAAAGTCGCTGAGTCTGAAATCCAGAAAGAACATCAAGTGTTGATGGTCAATAAAACCACTAGTTTCAAGAAAAATGGCAAGGGCAAGGGCAAGAAGGGCAAAACCAAGAAGGATGGCAAAGCAGTTGCTGCTCTTGTAAAGAAGCCCAAGCATGGACCTAAGCCAGAAACTGAGTGCTTTCATTGCAAGGGAACTGGTCACTGGAAGCAGAACTGCCCCAAGTACCTGGCTGACAAGAAGGCGACCAACGACAAACAAGGTATATATGATATACATGTTATTGATGTGTACCGTACTAGCTCTCGTTGTAGTGCCTGGGTATTTGATACCGGTTCGGTTGCTCACATTTGCAACTCAAAACAGGACCTACGGAATAGACGAAGGCTGGCAAAGGATGAAGTGACGATGCGCGTGGGAAATGGTTCCAAGGTTGATGTGATCGTCGTCGGCATGCTCTCTCTTCAATTACCATCGGGATTAGTGATGAACGTGAATAATTGTTATTTAGTGCCTGCGTTAAGCATGAACATTATATCTGGATCTTGTTTATTGCGAGACGGTTACTCATTTAAATCTTAGAATAAAGGTTGTTCTATTTATATGAGTAATATCTTTTATGGTCATGCACCCAATGTGAGGGGTTTATTCATATTGAATCTTGATAGTGATGACACACATGTTCATAACATTGATGCCAAAAGATGTAGAGTTGATAATGATAGTACCACTTTCTTGTGGCACTGCCGTTTAGGTCATATTGGTGTAAAACGCATGAGGAAGCTCCATGCTGATGGACTTCTAGAGTCACTTGATTTTGAATCACTTGACACATGTGAACCATGCCTCATGGGCAAGATGACTAAAACGCCGTTCTCTGGAACAATGGAACGGGCAAGTGACTTATTTGAAATCATACATACTGATGTGTGCGGTCCGATGAATGTTACAGCGCGTGGTGGATATCGTTATTTTCTCACCTTCACTGATCACTTAAGTAGATATGGGTATATTTACTTAATGAAACACAAGTCTGAGACGTTTGAAAAGTTCAAGCAATTTCAGAGTGAAGTTGAGAATCATCGTAACAACAAGATTAAATTCCTGCGATCTGATCGAGGAGGTGAATATCTGAGTTATGAGTTTGGCAGTCACTTAAGACAATGTGGAATTGTTTCACAGTTGACACTGCCTGGAACACCACAGCGTAATGGTGTGTCTGAACGTCGTAATCGGACCTTATTAGATATGGTGCGATCTATGATGTCTCTTGCTGATTTGCCACTATCGTTTTGGGGTTATGCATTAGAGACGGCTGCATTCACTTTAAATAGGGCACCATCGAAATCCGTTGAGACGACGCCATATGAACTGTGGTTTGGCAAGAGGTCAAAGTTGCCGTTTCTTAAAGTTTGGGGATGTGATGCCTATGTCAAAAAGCTTCAGCCTGAAAAGCTGGAACCCAAAGCGGAGAAATGCGTCTTCATAGGATACCCGAAAGAGACAGTCGGGTATACCTTCTATCTCAGATCCTAAGGCAAAGTGTTTGTCGCTAAGAACGGAACATTTCTTGAGAAAGAGTTTCTCTCGAAAGAATTGAGTGGGAGGAAAATAGAGCTTGATGAGGTTATTGAACCTTTACTTCAACCAGAAAGTAGCGCATCGCAGAAAGATGTTTCTGTGGAACCTACGATGGTAGAAGAGGAAGTTAATGATGATGATCATGAAGCTTCGTATCAAGCTACTATTGAACCTTGTAGGTCGACAAGGGCGCGTATTACTCTTGAGTGGTATGACAACCCTGTCTTGGTGGTCATGTTGTTGGACAACAATGAACCTACAAGCTATGGAGGAGTAGTGATGGGCCTGGATTCCGAGAAAGGGTTAGAGGCCATGAAATCCGAGATGGGATCCATGTATGAAAACAAAGTATGGACTTTGTAAGTATTACCTGCAGGGCGAACGGCCATTCAGAACAAATGGATCTTTAATAAGAAGATAAACACGGACTATAATGTCACCGTCTATAAAGCTCGACCTGTGGCAAAGGGTTTTTCACAAGTTCAAGGAGTTGACTACGATGAGACCTTCTCACCCATAGCGATGCTTAAGTCTATCAGAATCATGTTGGCAATAGCTGCTTATTTCGACTATGAAATTTAGCAGATGGATGTCAAAACAGCGTTCCTCAACGGTTTCCTTGAGGAAGAGTTGTATATGATGCAACCAAAAGGTTTTGTCGATCCATAGAATGCTGACAAAGTTTGCAAACTCCAGCAATCCATTTATGGGCTGGTGCAAGCATCTCGGAGTTGGAATAAACGTTTGGCTGAGGTGATCAAAGCGTTTGAGTTTATACAAGTTTATGGAGAAGCTTGTATTTACAAGAAAGTGAGTGGGAGCTCTATAGCGTTTCTAGTGTTATATGTGGATGACATATTGCTAATTGGAAACAATATAGAAATGCTGGAAAGCGTGAAGGAATATTTGAACAAATTTTTTTCAATGAAGGACCTAGGAGAAGCTGCTTTCATATTAGGCGTTAAGATCTATAGAGATAGATCGAGACGCTTAATAGCACTTTCACAGAGCACATACCTTGATAAAGTTTTGAAGAAGTTCAAAATGGATTGGTCCAATAAGGGGTTCTTGCCTGTGTTACAAGGTGTGAAGTTGAGTAAGACTCAATGCCCAATAACTGCAGAGGATAGAGAAAAGATGAGTGTCATCCCCTATGCTTCAGCCATGGGCTCTATCATGTATGCAATGTTGTGCACAAGACTGGATGTCAGCCTTGCCATAAGTATGGTCGGTAGGTTTCAAAGTGATCCTGGAATGGAGCACTGGACAACGGTCAAGAATATCCTTAAGTACCTGAAAAGGACTAAGGAAATGTTTCTCATTTATGGAGGTGATGAAGAGCTCATCGTAAAGGGTTACGTCGATGCAAGCTTTGACACTGATACGGATGACTCTAAGTCGCAAACCGGATACGTATTTATTCTCAACGGGGGAGCGGTAAGCTGGTGCAGTTCCAAGCAAAGCATGGTAGCTGATTCTACATGTGAAGTGGAGTACATCACAACCTCGGAGGTAGCGAAGGAAGGTGTCTGGATGAAGCAGTTCATGACAGATCTTGGAGTAGTGCCTAGTGCACTTAATCCAATGAACCTGTTCTGTGATAACACCGGTGCCATTGCTTTGGCCAAGGAACCAAGGTTTCACAAGAGGACCATACACATAAAGCGACGCTTCAACTCCATCCGCAATTATATCGAAGAGAAGGACATAAATATATGCAAAGTGCACACAGATCTGAATGTTGCAGACCCGTTGACTAAACCTCTTCCAAGGGCTAAACATTATCAACACCAGAACTGCATGGGTGTTCGATTCATTACAATGTAAATCACATAGTGATGTGAACTAGATTATTGACTCTAGTGCAAGTGGGAGACTGTTGGAAATATGCCCTAGAGGCAATAAATAAAGTGTTTATTATTATATTTCCTTGTTCCTGATAATCATTTATTATCCATGCTATAATTGTATTGATTGGAAACACATTACATGTGTGGGTAAATAGACAACACATTGTCCCTAGTATGCCTCTAGTGAACTAGCTTGTTGATCAAAGATGGTAAGGGTTTCCTATCCATTGACATGTGATGTCATTTGATAACGGGATCACATCATTAGGAGAATGATGTGATGGACAAGACCCAAACTACAAACGTCGCATATGATCGTGTCAGTTTATTGCTACTGTTTTCTGCATGTCAAGTATATGTTCCTATGACCATGAGATCATGCAACTCATGGACATCGGAGGAGTACCTTGTGTGTATCAAACGTCACAACGTAACTGGGTGACTATAAAGGTGCTCTACAGGTATCTCCGAGGGTGTCTATTGAGTTGGCATGGATCAAGACTGGGATTTGTTACTCCGTGTGACGGAGAGGTATCTCAGGGCCCACTCGGTAATACAACATCACAATAAGCCTTGCAAGCCATGTGACTAAGTGTTAGTCACGGGATCTTGTATTACAGAAAGAGTAAAGAGACTTGCCGATAACGAGGTTAAACTAGGTATGGAGACACCGACGATCCAATCTCGGGCAAGTAACATACCAAATAATAAAGGGAACATCATACGGGATTAACTGAATCCTTGACATAGAGGTTCGATCGATAAAGATCTTTGTAGAATATGTAGGAACCAATATGGAAATCCAGGTCCCTCTATTGTTTATTGACCGTAGAGGTGTCTTGGTCATGTCTACATATTTCTCGAACCCGCAGGGTCTGCACACTTAAGGTTTGGTGACGTTTCGATAGTATAGAGTTATGTATGGTGGTGACCAAAAGTTGTTCTAAGTCCCGAATGAGATCCCGGACGTCACGAGGGAGCTCCGGAATGGTCCGGAGGTAAATATTCATATATAGGAAGTCCTGTTTTGGTCGCCGGAAAAGTTTCGGGCTCATCGGTAGTGTACCGGGAGTGCCGGTAGTGTACCGGGAGGCCTCCGGGAGGGGTATTTCGACCCAAGAGGCTTCATGGGCTATGGGAGAGTGAATATCAGCCCTTAGTGGGCTGGTGGAAACTCCCACACAAGGCCCATGTGGCTAGAGAAGAAAACCCAATAAGAAAAGGTGGAAAAAGGAAAAAAAAGGAGCAATCCTAGTCCTACTAGGATTGGCGGAGGATTCCTCCTCTTCTAGTAGGTTTGGCCGACGGCCTTGGCTTGGGAAGCCAAGGCTGCCTCCTCTCCTCCTCTCCTCCTATATATACTGGTGGTTTTAGGGGTTTTGCACTAGTTTTTCCAGCCATGTGCTACCCGTTCCTCCGGTGCATAGTTTCTCCTCTAGATCGTTTTTTTGCAGCGCTTAGGCGAAGCCCTGCCGGAATAGCTCCACCACCATCGCCGGAGCGCCGTCACGCTGCCAGAGAACTCTTCCTCCTCTCTGATCCCTCTTGCTGGATCAAAACGGCGAAGATTGTCATCAAGCCGTACGTGTGCTGAACGTGGAGGTGCCGTCCGTTTGGCGCTAGATCGAAAGGATCGTGATCAAGTTGTGGGACGGATTGTGATTAAGTTTGTGGGACGGATCGTGATCAAGTTCGTGGTACGGATCGTGATCAAGTTCGCGGGACGGATCGTGATTGGATCACAAGACGTCGGCGATTTGGATCGCGAAGACGTTCGACTACCCCAACTGCGTTTCTTAACACTTCCCGCTTAGCGATCTACAAGGGTACATAGATCCACTCTCCCTCTCGTAGATGCTCATCACCATGGATAGATCTGCATGTGCGTAGGAATTTTTTTGTTTCCCATGCAACGTTCCCCATCAGCTTGACAGGAGGAGGAGGCGGAAGACGCCGCTAGTTGCACTTGTTTGCATAGTGGCCCTTCTGACCACACTTGTGACAAGTCACCTCAGAAAGCGGACAAACATTGCCTGGAGGAGGAACAAGAAATCCCTTGGACGCCTGGGTTCTCTACTGAAATCCTGGGTTGGGTGGGTGGGAAGAACCACGACCACCGAACTACTTCTGCTGCTGCGGAGGACGAAACGGAGGAGGATTTGGCACCCAATACTTCTGCTGCTTTGGAACAACTGAGAACCGGAAGAAGAAGAATATGAATCCCTTGAACGCTTCTTAGAGTTCTCCAACTTGAGCTGAGTTGCCTCAACCTTCAAAGCCATGTTATAGAACTGATCAAACTCACAAGGCTCTTGAAGAACTAGGCCTAGCAGAAGCTCATCCTTGAGACCACCTCTGAACTGATAGATCATAGCTTTGTCATCTGGAACATCTTGCTTGTCATAACGGGCTAGATTCTGGAACTCGACGTTGTACTGATAGACAGACTTGCTTCCCTGCTTCAGGTGCCTAAATTTCTCACGCATCTCCTCGACAAAGCTTGTCGGAATGTAATGCACCCTGAAGTCACGACGGAAATCGTCCCAAGTAACAACACGATCGCCCTGGAATCCTTGTACTACTGCCACCAATCAGCTGCTTGACCCTTGAGCTGGAACGATGCAAATCTGACAAAGTCCTCTAGGCTGACATTGATGCACTCAAAATGCTTACTCATATCATGAAGCCAATCATCAGCATCAAAAGGCTTCTCACAACAGGTGAAAGTCTTGGGCTGGTTGGCAAGGAACTGATTGAGTGTCGCAAACTGCAGCTGATTCTGAAAATTGCCTTGAAAACCTTGCTGACCCTGCTCCCTTTCTTAGCAACAGTCTGAGCAACATCTGAGTGTTCACATTGGTTGCGGCCATCACAACTTGCCAAGCTTCTGGAGGAGGAGGTGGAGGAGGCGGTGGCGGGGGTGGTGGTGGAACATCAGTCTGCTCCTCACCACGACCCGGATTGTTGCGAGTTGGTGGAGCCATCCTGAAGATGGACAAAACGCATCAGCACCTCATTGATAAGATGAATCATAAGCTGAATCAAATGCTTGAAAGAAATTGAACAAATAACAACACAACCTTCCTACTGAAAAATTAGTAAGAATGCTTCTTCGATTTATGATAACATCATCAGAAATTAGAAGCCACTTGCAATAACACAAAAGTATTGAGCTAAGCGCTCGGAACAAATGTACATGCCCACATACATATGAAGAAGATGATCCTAGATGACTACAAGATTTCCCACCTATGAACTTCCAAATACTTTCTGGTTATGCAATCCGGTGTGGGGGATACAAGGAGGAAATATCTCACACAACTAACAATCCTACACCCCAACTGTATCCATCCTTCAACACATAACCAGAGGCTTTCGCGAACTCATATAATCTCGAATCCTCGAACTCACAATGATACTAAACCATGGTGGTACCCCGGATGCCTCCCCAGTACTGGGTGACTCCGACCTTATCTCACCACAATAAGTATTGAAGTAATTCTGAACATCCTCCGTCCTGAGATATCAAGGAAGCTGAATGATAACGATGTGCCAACATTCCCTGGAGCTCAACTCCCCGGAAGAAATCAAGCCAGACAGGAGATACCAAGCATATAGACTCCAAAATACCCGCGTGATCCTACAAATTTTTTTGAGCGAGAAGAGGAGTAGAATCAAAATTGCTAAGTCGGAAACCTCACCAGAGCAAAGAAGAGGAGTAAAAAGAATCCTACTCTCCGATATAACTAGACTCAAAATAGTTTTCACTAGACATGACTCAGCCAAGTTCGATCAAGCAAAGGCTCCTATGGTCGTATGGCTCTGAATACCAACTTGTCACGCCCAAGATGCGCGCCTATACATTTTAAGACATGAGGGCCTCACAAGGGATAGAGGCGCATCTTGCTGTTAGCAAGTATAGTAACATTGTATCATACATTACAGAAGGGATGAGTATACAAGTTGGCTTACACTCGCCACATGCTAAATTACAATCCACTCGGAGTTCAAGTCATCAAGATGAAAACAGGGCCTGACTACGGACGAAATCAAATGATAGAACAGATGCAAATGAAACTATATCGCTGCCCCAAAGATCACGACCAGGTCCTCTACTCCTCCAGATACGTCACGTACATCCTGCCTCTTTCCTCATCATGTTCCCACTGGAGCTGGGTAAGATCATCCTGCACGTACTCATCTGAACCTGTACTTGGAGTGTTGTAGTAAACTGTGAGCCACAGAGGACTCAGCTATCATGTGCCTGGGTACCGAGACTATTCAAGCTTAAGGTTGGGATGGGGTAAGTGTTTAGTTTGCAGCAGCACTAAGCATATATGGTGGTCAGCTTACGCAACATGAATAAATATGAGTGGCCTACGAAGACCGATCGAATCTAGTAAAATCTCTATGAGATCCTGAACACCTACTTGCGTCAATCATAACCCCACCGTGTTCTCTCTCGGATCATGTTCACCAGCAGAGACGATCACGGTTACTCACACAGTTGGTGTATTTTATTTAGAGTTTACTTCAAGTTTTCTATAACCGGGTGTTAAACAAATATCCAAGTTGCCACATAACCACGAGCACGACTTTCTAAAAGATTTAACCCTGTAGGGGTGCTCCAACTAGTCCATCATAAATTACCACACTCCACGGGAATAGCCTCGACCATGGATCTCGCAGTCTTCATAGGTAATTCCAAAGGAATTCCAACACCTCGAGTAAACCCGAAGAAAGTTAGAATCCACATGCAAGACACTCGATAAAGGTAAAACAAATCCAGCAAGACCACCCGACGTGTCGACGAACCCGATAAAAGCCGCGTATCTCGTTCCAAGGACATGACGGATAAGCGAAGCGTATGGTGCCCTGATAGAAATCTCTCTAGTTGCCTCAGGTTGGCCCCACACGGTGCTCTAGTTTGGACCAACACTCATGAGGAGCACTGGCCCGGGGGTTGATTAATTATCCACGGGTTTGCAAGACCCTATGCAATTTTATTAAGTTGTTAGCAAATGTAGTACCAATGTTGGGTCTTGCCAGACAAGTTTTAATCTCAACCGAATAAACAAGGGGTCCCCATAACAACCTCGAGCGTGTTAGGAGCGCAAAATATGGAAAACATAACACCGGTAACAAGGAACTAATGGCGGTAATAGAGGAACAAATCACTTAGCAAAAGGCCAAGACTTCCACCAATACCAAGATATATATGTGCATTAAATTAAATAACATAAAATATTGTGATATGCAAATCCATGTTATCACATGGAACAACCTGCACCTGCAACTAAGAATGCTATAAGAGGGGCTGAGCAGCGGTAACTTAGCCAATCAAAGGTTTGCTAGGATGTGGAGGTTAGAGGCTATCATGGCAACATGGGGGCTGATATCAAGTGGTAGGTAGCGCAATTGTAATGATAAGAGCGGGAAACTAGCAAGCAAAAATAGTATCGGGATCCGGGTACGATCATCTTGCCTGTTGGTTCTTTAGTGGAACAAGTAGCGGGATCCTTGTAGTGGTACTCTCCTAGGTCCTCGTACTCAGTATCAACACTCGCGTATACCCAAGAGAAACAACAACAATAAACATCCAACCAACATGCAATGCACAATCAAAATGATGCATGGATCATTTATGAAGAATTTTTAACATGGCAATCCAAAGCTAGTCATGTTTCACATGCAAAGTTTGTTCATTAATGAATCTGGACATGACCTCATGTCAAGTTATTTAAACATGCATGATCATGGAAAATATGGATGCATCATGCAAAATTGATAGAAATGCATACAAAGAACGCAAGAAACGGAGTTACGGTTCTCATGATACGCTCATGACAAGGTACGGAGGCAAAATCACAAGATCCAAGCCATGGGCTAATCCTTGGCATTCCAATGTAGCCACTGGATAGGTGATGAAAATTCAATCACAATAGCATCAATAATCAATCAATTCCATGGAGCATAGCTCCCACAAGTCACAAAACAATAAAACCAACAATTTGCCACAAAACAGCAACCTAGTAACTTCTAGAGCTCACAACTTGAGCTACAGGAACCCTACAGCCACAAACAAGATATTGAAAGAATCTACTCAACATATAAATAAATTTATCCAACTACACAATCAGCAAAGGAGGCACACATCAATAAGCATGAAGCAATCAAGTTGACATGATGAAACAGTTTTCTGGGACTTTGTGAAAATTCCAGTTTTCTGGAATCTGAGATTATAAAGTAGCAAGTTGACAGCAGCAATTAAATATGGTAGAAAGTTCCTATTGACATGAAAAATAACAGGATGGTATAAGGCAATATCTACTACAAATAACTATCACTGAGCATGCTCAAATTCGCAACACATTACAAGCTACCATCCACTCTACATGGCATAAAAATAACAGCAGATTCTCAGACTTAGAAGTTTTTAGCATGCTGAAGCAGAAACATCAAGTAGGCAACTTAACAACATGGTTCCCACTTATGTGGATGATTATCATGTAAAACAAAAATACCATGTCATACTAGATACAAAACACTAGCACTTCCTAGTTGGCACCTAACCCAAAGCAAGCATGGATTAAATCATGCAAAAATGACAAAATGGCATCTCATCTAAAATGACAGGTTTAAGAACTTGCTCAAAAGTGAAATCTGAGAGTTTCAATGAGTTCATTGGCTCTTCCTACCCCAGAAACATGGGTCATACTCATATACTCATGTGAAACATAAGACACAACAAGATGATGCAACAAGGGGTATAACAAGTGGGGAATCCCACTAGTCCCCTAACACACATACACACCCTACTCTCACCATTACTACAAACATACCTAAACTCTAAGTATGCCCAAGGCACAAGATCTCAAAACACCAAGATCATACCACCCAAGAAGGGGGGGGGATCATCTACTACACATACACTCACCACTAATGCAACAAAGGCATAGGCAGACTCCACTCACTCTCACACAAATATGTGTGTATATAGAACATACAAACACACTCTCATGCATCTACACCTACACATGCAAGCACATGCCACCCAACACTCACATATGTGGGTGTGCAAGGAGCACACACACACATGTGCCATGCATGGTGCACCACACACCCACATGCATAACTCACATGCACACACACACACACACTCACAAGCACATACACCACATATGTGCAACTAGCCACCCCACACACACATGTGTGTATGCCACATGCACACACACACTCATGTATGCATACACTATGGTACACACACACAAGCACATACAAAACCTACACATGCAACCCGCCTACAAACACACACTCACACACAAACACATGCAAGCACACACGTCTCACCATGCCACTTGCACACATGTGTGTATGCCTAAGCACACACACACACACAAACATGTGCATACACACTCCCTTCCTACACTACACATGCTAGGGAAAACAAAAAAAAAGGAATAAACCTGAAATAACTAGCTACACACACATACACATAGCAGGTTATAACAAAAGAAAAGAAAAGAAAAGAAGAAAAAAAGAAAACAGCAAAAAAGGGGGGGAGCTGGGCTTGAACCCGAGACCTCCTGGTCTCCTCCCACACACCACACCACTACGCTAAGCCACGACACTCGGCAGAGAGGGGGATCTAACCCACCTATACGCACACACACACACATGCTGATGAAACTGAAGAAGAATAGGGCACCGGCGACAGGAAACGGCGGCGACAACGACGGCGAACTACGGCGAATCTAGCGACCCCAATTGCACTCACACACGCGGGAACAACCAGGGAATCCATTCCCCTGCCCACCTTGCGGTGAGGAGGACGGAGGCGAGCGGAAGGTGCTTGTCTTGCTACCGGCGGCGAACTACGCGACGACGACCAACTACGAGCTACGCGCACGGAAAAGGGCTACAGGGATCGGCGGCTCACTTTGGGGGAAAGGCGACGACGAGCCAGTCACGATGGAGTCGACGGAGGGGAAGAAGATGGCCGGAGTCGACGCAGGGGAAGAAGGACTTCGGCGACGAGCCGTTGCTCTGGACGACGGCGACGCGACACCGCAGAGGAGGAGCTCCTCTCCTCCTAGCGGAGGGGATGGAAGGCGGGCGACGATGCCTTGGTCCACTCCATCTCCATCGGCGATGAGAGCCACCGGAGACACGGCGACGACGAGGCTCTGCCCTAGACTGAAGTCTCTAAACCTCTCAGACACTTACCTCTTAGGGGAAAAGAAGAGAGGGAGGAGGAAGGAAGAGAGGAAGAGGGGAGCTGCGGCGGCGGAGGGAGGAAGAGGGAACCCTAGGGGAGCGGTACGGACGTCGAGGGGCTTAAATAAGCTCGGGAATAGACGGCGACGGCAACGGAAAAGGCGACGGCGGACGCACTCTCCCCTCTGAACCTGACGGCGACAGGCAACGGGGCAGGTGACCATTCCTGACGGGCTGGGCCGCGCTGGAGAGAAAGCCCACTACCTCTCTCTCTCGCTGAGAAGAAAAACAGGAAGGTTTTTATTTATAAATTTCAACACAACCACACTTATGTAAATCCCCTGAGAAAACAAAAGGATTTTAGAGAAAAACAAAAATATTTTGTTAAAGGAAATAAAGAGCCTTATTTAACAAAAATATTATGTTGATTTATAGAGCTAGTAATTTATTTACTATTATAAAATGGTAGCTTCTGTTATTTCAACACAAAAGCAAACAAGGCTCAAACATCCAACCAATCATACCCACAATTCATGAAACATATGGGGCCACCTCTTGAACATTTTAAAACATTTTAGTAAGGCAATTAATTCTGCTCATAAAATTAATATGAAGAGAGGGGGAAGATGGAAGGTGATGTTGAAAGAGAAAATAGAGGGGAAGAAGAAGAGGAATTGCAAACATGAATCCCACCACACTCAACACCAACATGACACAAAGGCACACCCACATCACTTCACACCAACATCAAGCCAAAACACATGAGAATAGCAAGCATGCAAAATTAATGGTAGATGATGCATGAATGCAAACACACATGAATGACAAGGTGCAATGATACATAGCTCATGACACAAGGTTCATACAATGGGGTTACATGCCAAATCAGGTAGGGACAACACTTGGGCTGTCACATGCATATACTTACCTTGAAGCTCTTGAGCATTTCAACTAAGGAAACACACTTGAGAAAACAATGTTAGATAACACACGAGTATTCCTCTCCTGGAAATGCAAAAGATCCAAGAGTACCAAATCATGGAAAACATACATGAAATAGCATTTTCTTAAGATCAATATGTTTCCAAGAAGCATTTAGAACTTTCTCCCCTTAGTATGAATGATAAGTCTTCTTCTCCCCCTGAATCTTAGCATGTAATCCCAAAAATCTTTTTCCGCAAGCCGAGAAAAGGCCTTGTTCCACAAGATTCTCTAAAGTGGGCTCCACCACCATCTCGACACTCCACTACCCCTCCAGCGATCTTGATCTCTAGCTACCAAAATCAAGTTTCTCTCCACTGGATCTCTTCGGCGCCTCAAGATCTACGTGCTAATACCCATATCTTATGGTTTCTCATAAGGGATCTACCATTGGCTTGGATTTTTCTAAAGGTTTGACTTTTTGAGATGAGGTTTTTTAATCTACTGGTTTTTCGGTACATCCCTCGGATGGCACGGGCTATTTTATAATGGTCGTGTCTTTTAGCCGTCATGATTTTTGTCTTACAGATGATTCTGTGGCGGCAGCAATTGAGTCTGCAATTGGTGGCTCGACCCTTGAATCCATGGTTTTTACCATTAAGGATAAGGTTTTTTGCTTTCATGTCTCCTGCAAGGAAGTAGTTTTAATCATCCTCAAACTACGTTCTTTCTCTTGCATTCATTTCAAATACTTTTTTCATCTATGGTGGAATGGTGGACCGAATTAGAGTCGGGAATTCAAGCTTTGGAAGATGGAATGTGATGCGGAATTGATCATTGTTTGTCCTTACAAACGATGTGTTATTCTTGGTTTATTGTCCATGCATTCTAAACTGGCTAAATCTTTGATCAGATCGGATCGCTCGGTCCGAAAAAATTGTATTTTGCTACTTGGTAGAATTATCTAGCTTGTTCTGGTGATCATCACTGAGCTACCCGAGATTGTATTGAAACTACTGAAGTGGGAGGTTACTATTGGGGAACATTGCATGGGAAACAAATTTTTTCCTACGCGCACGCAAGATCTATCCATGGTGATGAGCATCTATGAGAGGGAGAGTGAATCTACATACCCTTGTAGATCGCTAAGCGGGAAGCATTAAGAAACGCGGTTGATGTAGTCGAACGTCTTCATGATCCAAATCGCCGAGCGTCCCGCGATCCAATCACGATCCGTCCCGATCTAGCACCGAACGGACGACACCTCCACGTTCAGCACACGTACGGCTTGATGATGATCTCCACCTTCTTGATCTAGCAAGAGGGAGCGGAGAGGTAGAAGAGTTCTTTGGCAGTGCGACGGCGTTGCGGCGATGGTGCTGGAGCTATTCCAGCAGGGCTTCGCCTAAGCACCGCTAAAACCAATCAAGAGGAGAAACTACGATCTAGAGGAGAGGGTAGCACGTGGCTGAAATCTATGTGCAAAACCCCTAAAACCTCTAGTATATATAGGAGGAGG
The DNA here is from genome assembly GCA_022496015.1 of Hordeum marinum. NCBI lineage: Eukaryota > Viridiplantae > Streptophyta > Magnoliopsida > Poales > Poaceae > Hordeum > Hordeum marinum. The sequence continues at coordinate 397,202,701 of CM039674.1, forward strand.
AGAGGAGTAGGCTTGGTGCAAGGGCCAACCCTCCTAGGCTTCGGCCGAAGTGGGAGGGAGGAGTCCTCCTCCTCCACTCCTAGTTGGATTAGGACTCCTTCCTTATTTAGTCTTTTTGCCTTTTTCCACCTTTTTCTCCTTGGGCTTTTCTTCCCAGCCGCATGGGCCCTTCGTGGGACTTCCACCAGCCCACTAAGGGCTGGTATTCATCCTCCCATAGTCCATGTAGCCTCTTGGGTCGAAATACCCCTCCCGATGGTCCCCCGGTACCCTTCTGGCACTCCCGGTACCCTACCGATGAGCCTGAAACTTTTCCGGTGACCAAAACAGGACTTCCTATATATCAATCTTTACCTCCGAACCATTCCGGAGCTCCTCGTTATGTCCGAGATCTGATCCGGGACTTCGAACAACCTTAGAGGTCACCACCATACAAACTCTATACTATCAAAACGTCACCGAACCTTAAGTGTCCAGACCCTGCGGGTTCGAGAACTATGTAGAAATGACCGAGACACCTCTATGGACAATAACCAATAGTGGGACCTGGATGCCCATATTTATTCCTACATATTCTATGAAGATCTTTATCGGTCAAACCTGTATGTCAAGGATTCAGTTAATCCTGTATGATGTTCCCTTTGTTCATCGGTATGTTACTTGCCCAAGATTCGATCGTCGGTATCTCTATACCTAGTTCAATCTCGTTACCGGAAAGTCTCTTTACTCGTTCCGTAATACAAGATCCCGTGGCTAACACTTAGTCACATTGCTTGCAAGGTTTATTGTGATGTTGTATTACCGAGTGGGCCCTGAGATACCTCTCCGTCACACGGAGTAATAAATCCCAGTGTTGATCCATGCCAACCCAGTAGACACCCTCGGAGATACCTGTAGAGTACCTTTATAGTCACCCAGTTACGTTGCGATGTTTGATACACACAAGGCACTCCTGTGGTGTCCATGAGTTGCATGATCTCATGGTCATAGGAACATATACTTGACATGCAAAAAACTGTAGCAATAAACTGACACGATCATATGCTACGTTTATAGTTTGGGGCTTGTCCATCCCATCATTCTCCTAATGATGTGATCCCGTTATCAAATGACATCTCATGTCAATGGCTAGGAAACCTTGATCATCTTTTATCAACGAGCTAGTCTACTAGAGGCATACTAGGGACATAGTTGTGTCTATGTATCCAGACATGCAACATGTTTCCAATCAATACAATCATAGCATGGATAATAAACGATTATCATGAACAAGGAGATATAATAATAACTATTTTATTATTGCCTCTAGGGCATATTTCCAACAGTCTCCCACTTGCACTAGAGTCAATAATCTGGCTCACATCACTATGTGATTTACATTGTAATGAATCGAACACCCATACAGTTCTGGTGTCGATCATGTTTATCCCTTGGAAGAGGTTTAGTCAACAGGTCTACAACATTCAGATCTGTATGCACTTTGTAAATATTTATGTCCTCCTCCTTGATGTACTCGTGGATGGAATTGAAGCGTCGCTTTATGTGTCTGGTCCTCTTGTGAAACCTTGGTTCCTTGGCCAGTGCAATGGCACCAGTGTTATGACAGAACAGATCCACTAGATTTAGTGCACTAGGCACTACTCCAAGATCTGTCATGAACTCCTTCATCCAGACACCTTCCTTCGCTGCCTCCGAGGCTGCGATGTACTCCGCTTCGCATGTAGAATCGGCTACCACGCTCTGCTTGGAACTGCACCAGCTTACCGCACCCCCATTAAGAATAAATACGTATCCGGTTTGCGACTTAGAGTCATCTGGATCAGTGTCAAACTTTGCATCGACGTAACCCTTTACGAAGAGCTCTTTATCACCTCCATAAACGAGAAACATTTCCTTAGTCCTTTTCAGGTACTTAAGGATATTCTTGACCGCTATCCAATGCTCCATTCTAGGATTACTTTGAAACCTTCCTGCAATACTGATGGCAAGGATGACATCGGGTCTTGTGCACAACATTGCATACATGATAGAGCCTATGGCTGAAGCATAGGGGATGACACTCATCTTCTCTCTATCTACTGTAGTCCTTGGGCATTGAGTCTTACTCAACTTCACACCTTGTAACACAAGCAAGAACCCCTTCTTGGACTGATCCATTTTGAACTTCTTCAAAACTTTATCAAGCTATGTGCTCTGTGAAAGTCCTATTAAGCGTCTTGATCTATCTCTATAGATCTTAATGCCTAATATGAAAGCAGCTTCTCCCAGGTCCTTCATTGAAAAACTCTTGTTCAAATATTCCTTCAAGCTTTCCAGCATTTCTATATTGTTTCCAATCAGCAATATGTCATCCACATATAATATTACAAACGCTATAGATCTCCCACTCACTTTCTTGTAAATACAAGCTTCTCTGTAAACTTGTATAAACCCGAACGCTTTGATCACCTCATCAAAACGCAGATTCCAACTCCGAGATGCTTGCACCAGTCCATAAATGGATCGCTAGAGTTGGCAAACTTTGTCAGCATTCTTTGTATTGACAAAACCTTCTGGTTGTATCATATACAACTCTTCCTTAAGAAAACCGTTAAGGAACGTTGTTTTGACATCCATCTACCAAATTTCATAGTCGAAATATGCAGCTATTGCCAACATGATTCTGACGGACTTAAGCATCGTTACGGGTGAGAACGTCTCATCATAGTCAACTTCTTGAACTTGTGAAAAAACCTTTGCCACAAGTCGAGCTTTATGGACGGTGACATTACCGTCTGCGTCCGTCTTCCTCTTAAAGATCCACTTGTTCTGAATGGCCTTTCACCCTTCAGGTAATACTTCCAAAGTCCACACTTTGTTTTCATACATGGATCCCATCTCAGATTTCATGGCCTCTAACCATTTCTTGGAATCCGGGCCCATCATTGCTTATCCATAGCTCATAGGTTCATCGTTGTCTAACAACATGACCTCCAAGACAGGGTTGCCATACCACTCAGGAGCAGTACGCGCCCTTGTCGACATACGAGGTTCAATAGTAAATTTATCCAAAGTTTCATGATCATCATCATTAACTTCCTCCTCAATTGTCGTAGGCTCCACAGAAACATCTTTCTTCGCTGCGCTACTCTCAGGCTGAAGTAAAGGTTCAATAACCTCATCAAGTTCTATTTTCCTACCACTCAATTCTTTTGAGAGAAACTCTTTCTCAAGAAATGTTCCATTCTTTGCGACAAACACTTTGCCTTCAGATCCGAGATAGAAGGTATGCCCAACTGTCTCTTTTAGGTATCCTATGAAGACGCATTTCTTCGCTTTGGGTTCCAGCTTTTTAGGCTGAAGCTTTTTGACATAAGCATCAGATCCCCAAGCTTTAAGAAATGACAACTTTGGCTTCTTGCCAAACCACAATTCATATGGCGTCGTCTCAACGGATTTCGATGGTGCCCTATTTAAAGTGAATGCGGTTGTCTCTAATGCATAACCCCAAAATGATAGTAGCAAATCGGTAGGAGACATCATAGAACGCACCATATCTAGTAAGGTTCTTTTACAATGTTCGGACACAACATTACGCTGTGGTGTTCCAGGCGGTGTCAACTGTGAAACAATTCCACACTGTCTTAGGTGACTGCCAAACTCATAACTCAGATATTCACCTCCTCGATCAGATCGCAGGAATTTAATCTTCTTGTTACGATGATTCTCAACTTCACTCTGAAATTGCTTGAACTTTTCAAACGTTTCAGACTTGTGCTTCATTAAGTAAATATACCCATATCTACTTAAGTCATTAGTGAAGGTGAGAAAATAATGATATCCACTGCGCGCCTCAATGGTCATCGGACCGCACACATCAGTAGGTATGATTTCCAATAATTTACTCGCCCATTCCATTGTTCCAGAGAATGGCGTTTTAGTCATCTTGCCCATGAGGCATGGTTCACATGTGCCAAGTGATTCAAAATCAAGTGACTCTAAAAGTCCATCAGCATGGAGCTTCCTTAGCGTTTTACACCAATATGACCCAAACGGTAGTGCCACAAGAAAGTGGTACTATCACTATCAACTCTACATCTTTTGGCGTCAATGTTATGGACATGTGCATCAAGATTCAACATGAATAAACCCCTCACATTGGGTGCATGACCATAAAAGATATCACTCAGATAAATAGAGCAACCATTATTCTCAGATTTAAATGAGTAACTGTCTCACAATAAACAAGATCCAGATATAATGTTCATGCTTAACGCATGCACTAAATAACAATTATTCAGGTTCATCACTAATCCCGATGGTAATCGAAGAGAGATCATGCGGACGGAAATCACATCAACCTTGGAACCATTTCCCACGCGCATCGTCACTTCGTCCTTTGCCAGCCTTCGTCTATTATGTAGTTCCTGCTTTGAGTTGCAAATGTGAGCAAACGAACCAGTATCAAATACCCAGGCACTACAACGAGAGTTGGTAAGGTACACATCAATAACATGTATATCATATATACCTTGTTTGTTGTTGGACGCCTTCTTGTTAGCCAGATACTTGGGGCAGTTCCGTTTCCAATGACCAGTTCCCTTGCAATGAAAGCACTCAGTTTCTGGCTTGGGTCCAGCCTTGGGTTTCTTCACTGGAGTAGTAACTGCTTTGCCACCGTTCTTGGATTGACCCTTCTTGCCCTTGCCATTCTTCTTGAAACTAGTGGTTTTATTGACCATAAACACTTGATGTTCTTTCTGGATTTCAGACTTAGCGACTTTCAGCATCGCAAACTAGTCGGCGACTGACTTGTTCATCCCATGCATGTTATAGTTCTTCACAAAGCTCTTGTAGCTAGTTGGCAATGATTGAAGAACTCTGTCAATGATCGCCTATGGTGGTAGGGGCATCCCTAACTCCGCCAAGCGGGTCGAATACCCAGACATTCTGAGTATATGTTCACTGACAGACCCGTTCTCTTCCATTTTGCAAGCATAGAATTTGTCGGAGGTCTCATACCTCTTGATCTGGGCGTTCTTCTTAAAGATAAACTCCAACTCTTGGAACATCTCATATGCTCCATGACGTTCAAAACGTCTTTGAAGTCCCGGTTGTAAGCCATACAACATTGCACATTGAACTATTGAGTAATCTCCAGAACGTGTCTCCCAAGCGTTCTTAACGTCTTCGGATGACAGGTCAGGGGTTGGTCACCAAGCGGCGCATGAAGGACATATGCCTTCTGGGAAGCCATGAGGATAATCCTCAGATTACGGGTCTAGTCCACAAAGTTACTTCCATCATCTTTCAACTTACCTTTCTCTAGGAACGCATTAAAATTCAGGGGTGCTACTGTGCGATCCATTGATCTACAACATAAATATTCATAGGTTACTTAGACTATTGTTCAAGATAATGAGTTTAGTTAATCGAATTACTAAAGATCCCAGTCAAACTGACGTCCCTCCAGTCATTCGAGTGATACATGATCCAAATTCACCAACTCCAGTCCGATCATCATGTGAATTGAGGTGGTTGCAATGGTGAACATCATCATGTTGATCATATCTACTATATGAATCATGTTCGAACTTTCGGTCTCTTGTGTTCCGAGACCATGTATGTACATGCTAGGCTCGTCAAGTTTAACCTGAGTGTTCTGCATGTGCAACACTGGCTTGCACCCATTGTATGTGAACGTAGAGTCTATCACACCTGATCATCACGTGGTGTCTCGACACGACGAACTTTTGCAACGGTGCACACTCGGGGAGAACACAATTTATCTTGAAATTTAAGTGAGGGATCACCTTATAATGCTACCGTCGTCCTAAGAGAAACAAGGTGCATAAAAGGATTAACATCACATGCAAATCATAAGTGACATGATATGGCCATGAACTTGTGCTTTTGATCTCCATCTTGAAAGCATAGGCATGATCTCCATCGTCACCGGTATGACACCATGATCTACATCATCTTGATATCCATCAACGTGTCGCCATCGGGGTTTTCGCGCCCGTCATGCTCATACTACTATAGCTACCGTTTAGCGATAAAGTAAAGCATTACATAGCGCTTAATGATTGACACACAGGTCATACAATAATTAAAGACAACCCTATGGCTCCTGTCGGTTGCCGTACTCATCGGCATGCAAGTCGTGATATTCTATACAACACATGATCATCTCATACATCACATATATCTCATCATGTAATTGACCATATCACATCACAACATACCCTGCAAAAACAAGTTAGACGCCCTCTAATTGTGGTTGCAAGTTTTACGTGGCTGCTACGGGTATCTAGCAAGAATGATTCTCACGTACGCAAAACCATAACGGTGATACATAAATTGCTTTTCAACATTCTCAAGGATCGCCTTTGTCGAATCCGATGCAAGTAAAGTAGGAGAGACACACACCCGCCAGCCATCTTTGTGCAACAAAGTCACATGTCAGTCGATGGAACCGGTCTCTTGTAAGCGTACGAGTAATGTTGGTCTAGGCCGCTTCATCCCACAATACCGCTGAACCAAAACACGACCAAGGGAGGAAGCAATCTAAGCATCAACACCCACACACTCTTTGTGTTCTACTCAAGATCTCATCTACACATAGACCTAGCTCGTGATGCCACTGTTGGGGAATGTTGCATGGGAAACAAAAATTTTCCTACGCGCACGCGAGATCTATCCATGGTGATGAGCACCTACGAGAGGGAGAGTGAATCTACATACCCTTGTAGATCTCTAAGAGGGAAGCGTTAAGAAAAAAACGCGGTTGATGTAGTCGAATGTCTTCGCGATCCAAATCGCCGACCGTCCCGCAATCCAATCACGATCCGTCCCGATCTAGCAACGAATGGACGACACCTCCGCGTTCAGCACGCGTACGGCTTGATGAAGATCTCCGCCTTCTTGATCCAGCAAGAGGGAGCGTAGAGGTAGAAGAGTTCTATGGCAGCGTGATGGCATTGCGGCGATGGTGGTGGAGCTATTCCAGCAGGGCTTCTCCTAAGCACCGCTAAAACCGATCTAGAGGAGAAACTACGATCTAGAGGAGAGGGTAGCACGTGGCTGAAATCTATGTGCAAAAACCCTAAAACCTCTAGTATATATAGGAGGAGGAGAGGAGGAGGCTTGGCGCAAGGGCCATCCCTCCTAGGCTTTGGCCGAAGTGGGAGGGAGGAGTCCTCCTCCTCCACTCCTAGTTGGATTAGAACTCCTTCCTTATTTAGCCTTTTTGCCTTTTTCCACCTTTTTCTCCTTGGGCTTTTCTTACCAGCCACATGGGCCCTTTGTGGGACTTCCAACATCCCACTAAGGGCTGGTATTCATCCTCCCACAGCCCATTTAGCCTCTTGGGTCGAAATACCCCTCCCGATGGTCCCCCGGTACCCTTCCGGCACTCCCGGTACACTACCGATGAGCCCGAAACTTTTCTGGTGACCAAAACAGGAGTTCCTATATATCAATCTTTACCTCCAGACCATTACGGAGCTCCTCGTGACGTCCGAAATCTCATCTGGGACTCCGAACAACATTCGGTCACCACCATACAAAACTCTATACTATCAAAACGTCACCGAAACTTAAGTGTCCATACCCCGGGCGTTTGAGAACTATGTTGACATGACCAAGACACCTCTACGGCCAATAACCAATAGCGGGACCTGGATGCCCATATTGATTCCTACATATTCTACGAAGATCTTTATTGGTCGAAACTCTGTGTCAAGGATTCAGTTAAACCTGTATGATGTTCCCTTTGTTCATCGGTATGTTACTTGCCCGAGATTCGATCGTCGGTATCTCTATACCTAATTCAATCTTGTTACCGGCAAGTCTCTTTACTCATTCCGTAATACAAGATCCCATGGCTAACACTTAGTCACATTGCTTGCAAGGCCTAATGTGATGTTGTATTACCGAGTGGGCCCTGAGATACCTCTTCGTCACACGGAGTAACAAATCCCAGTGTTGATCCATGCCAACCCAGCAAACACCCTCGGAGATACCTGTAGAGTACCTTTGTGTCTCCATATACCACAATTGTGCGTCGACATGAGGAGTTCAGGCTTGCTGAGGTGATGTTGATCCCTCCGCCCGATGAAATCGGTGCTTCTAGAGAAGAGGTGGTTGACTGGCTTGAGGGCCATGGAGTTGTGGTGCATTCGGTGCAACCTTAGGTAAATGTCGTTGGTCTATTTGAGCTTAGAGATGCTGTTGTTCGATTTTCATTTCTTCAGTTGCCCCCCAAGCATTGGGAAACGATTGTTTTGTTCAGTTCATGAAACATGATGAGGGTGAGGGTTTTCGTGGGGCACAAGGATTTCATCAGGGACTGCTCATGTTTCTTAGCATACCATTGGATCTTCGTAACATTGAGAACATCCGAGGAGCGGTTAATACTTCTGGAAAATTCCATCACTGGAAAAGTGAAAACCCGTATCTAGTTCGACCCCTACTTGTTGTTGTTTTCTCATGGGGGAAGCCGCAAGGACGGCAAATGCCATGGGATGGCTTAAGAGGTGAGAGAAAGGCTGCGGTGGAGATCCGGGATGGGATAGGGCAACAACACACGATGGTTTACCCAGGTTTGGGGCTCTCTGGAGAGATAATACCCCTACTCCTGCATGTCTATATATGAGGTGTATATATGTAGTACATGCTGTTGGAAATATTCCCTAGAGGCAATAATAAAATGGTTATTATTGTATTTCCTTGTTCATGATAATTGCCTATTGTTCATGCTATAATTGTGTTAACCAGAAACCGCAATGCATGTGTGAATACATAGACCACAATATGTCCCTAGTGAGCCTCTAGTTGGCTAGCTCGTTGATCAATAGATGGTCACGGTTTCATGACCATGGACATTGGATGTCGTTGATAACGGGATCACATCATTAGGAGAATGATGTGATGGACAAGACCCAATCCTAAGCATAGCACAAGATCGTGTAGTTCGTCTGCTAAAGCTTTTCAATGTCAAGTATCGTTTCCTTAGACCATGAGATTGTGCAACTCCCGGATACCGTAGGAATGCTTTGGGTGTGCCAAACGTCACAACGTAATTGGGTGGCTATAAAGGTGCACTACGGGCATCTCTGAAAGTGTCTGTTGGGTTGGCACGAATCGAGACTGGGATTTGTCACTCTGTGTGATGGAGAGGTATCTCTGGGCCCACTCGATAAGACATCATCATAATGAGCTCAAAGGTGACTAAGGAGTTAGCTATGGGATGATGTATTACGGAACGAGTAAAGAGACTTGCTGGTAACGAGATTGAATAAGGTATGGAGATACCGACGATCGAATCTCGGGCAAGTATCATACCGATAGACAAAGGGAATTGTATACGGGATTGATTGAATCCCCGACATCGTGGTTCATCCAATGAGATCATCGTCGAGCATGTAGGAGCCAACATGGGTATCCAGATCCCGCTATTGGTTATTGACCGGAGAGGTGTCTCGGTCATGTCTACGTGTCTCCCGAACCCGTAGGGTCTACACACTTAAGGTTCGATGACGCTAGGGTTATAGGGAAATAGTGTACGTGGTTACCGAAGGTAGTTTGGAGTCCCAGATGAGATACCGAACGTCACGAGGAGTTCTGGAATGGTCCGGAGATGAAGATTGATATATAGGATGTGAGGTTTTGGTTACCGGAAGTGTTTCGGGCATCACCGGTGGTGTACCGGGACCACCGGAAGGGTTCCGAGGGTCCACCAAGTGGGCCCACCGGCCCCAGAGGGCTTCATGGGCCGTAGGTGGAGGGAACCAGCCCCTAGGTGGGCTGGTGTTCCCCTCCCACCTGGCCCAAGGCGCAACAAGGGGAGAGAGGGGGCAAACCCTAGCCCCAGATAGGCCCTAGGCCCACCCTAGGGCGGCTAGGGCAGTCGCACCTCCTCTCCCTCCCTCTGGCCGCCGCCCAGTTGGGATCTGGGGCTGCCGCACCACCCTAGGGTGGGAACCCTAGGGCGCAGCCCCTCCCCTCCTTTCCTCCTATATATAGTGGTGGGTTTTGGGCTGTTGGAGACACGGTTCTCTCTTCCTCTCGGCGCAGCCCTACCTCTCCCTCTCCTCGTACTCCGTAGAGCTTGGCGTAGCCCTGCCGGAGTCCATGCAGCTCCACCGTCACCACTCCATCATGCTGCCGGATCTCTCCCTCAACCTCTCCTTCCTCCTTGCTAGATCAAGGCGTAGGAGACGTCACCGGGATGCACGTGTGTTGAACGCGGAGGCGCCGTTGTTCGGCGCTGAGATCGGAGTCCACCGCGGTCTGAATCGCTACGATTATGACTCCACCAACCGCGTTCTTTTAACGCTTCCGCTTAGCGATCTTCAAAGGTATGAAGATGCAATCTCTCCCCGCTCGTTGCTGGTTTCTTCATAGATAGATCTTGGTGACACGTAGGAATTTTTTTGATTTACTACTACGTCTCCCAACAGTGGCATCATGAGCTAGGTCTATGCGTAGAATCTATGCACGAGTAGAACATAAAGCAGTTGTGGGCATCAATCTTGTTAATTTTCTTACCACTACTAGTCTTATCTTGATTCGGTGGTATTGTGGGATGAAGCGGCCCGGACCGACTTTACACGTACGCTTACGTGAGACTGGTTCCACCGCCTGACATGCACTTGTTGCATAAGGTGGCTAGCGGGTGTCTGTCTCTCCCACCTTAGTCGGATTGGATTCGATGAAAAGGGTCCTTATTAAGGGTACATAGCAATTGGCATATCACGTTGTGGTTTTGGCGTAGGTAAGAAACGTTCTTGCTAGAAACCTATAGCAGCCACGTAAAACTTGCAACTACAAATTAGAGGACGTCTAACTTGTTTTTGCAGCATATGCCTTGTGATGTGATATGGCCAAAGAATGTGATGTGATGCATTGTGATGTATGAGATTGATCATGTTCTTGTAATAGGATTCACGTCTTGCATGTCGATGAGTATGACAACCGGCAGGAGCCATAGGAGTTGTCTTATTTTATTGTATGACCTGCGTGTCAATCATAAACGCCATGTAATTACTTTACTTTATTGCTAAACGTTAGCCATAGCAGTAGAAGTACTAGTTGGCGAGACAACTTCATGAAGACACAATGATGGAGATCATGGTGTCGTGCCGGTGACAGTGATGATCATGGTGCCCCAAAGATGGAGATCAAAGGAGCAAGATGATAATGGCCATATCATGTCACTATATTGATTGCATGTGATGTTTGTCATGTTTACATCTTATTTGCTTAGAACGACGGTAGTAAATAAGATGATCTCTAAATAAAATTTCAAGAGAAGTGTTCACCCTAACTATGCACCGTTGCTAAGGATCGTTGTTCCGAAGCACCACGTGATGATCGGGTGTGATAGGTTCTAACGTTCGCATACAATGAGTGTAAGCCAGATTTACACACGCGGAACACTTAGGTTGACTTGAAGAGCCTAGCATGTACAGACATGGCCTCGGAACACGGAAGACCGAAAGGTCGAACATGTGTCGTATAGAAGATACGATCAACATGGAGATGTTCACCATGGATGACTAGTCCGTCTCACGTGATGATCGGACACGGGCTAGTTGACATGGATCATGTGTCACTTAGATGACTAGAGAGATGTCTATCTAAGTGAGAGTTCATTAAATAATTTGATTATGTGAACTTAATTATCATGAACTTAGTCTAAAATTGTCTTTACAATCTATATTGTAGATCCAATGGCCAACGCTAATGCCAACCTCAAGTTCAACGCGTTCCTAGAGAAAACCAAGCTGAAAGATGATGGAAGCAACTATGCGGACTGGGTCCCTGGCTTGAGGTTCATCCTCATAGCTTCCAAGAAATTTTATGTCCTTGATGCACCGCTAGGTGACCCACCCATTCTCCCAGCAGAGCAAGACGTTGTGAACGCTTGGCATTCTCGCTGTGATAATTACTCCCTTGTTCAGTGCGGCATGCTTTACTGTTTAGAACCGGGGCTCCAAAAGCATTTTGAGCAACACGGAGCATATGAGATGTTCCAAGAGTTGAAACTGGTTTTCCAAGCTCATGCCCGGGTCGAGAGATATGATGTCTCCGACAAGTTCTTCAGCTATAAGATGGAGGAAAACAGTTCTGTCAGTGAGCACATACTCACGATGTCTGGGTTGCACAACTGCTTGACTCAGCTGGGGGTTAATCGCCCGGATGACTCGGTCATTGACAGAATCCTCCAGTCGCTTCCACCTAGCTACAAGAGCTTTGTCATGAACTACAACATGCAGGGTATGGAGAAGTCCATTCCTGAGTTTTACTCGATGCTGAAATCAGCAGAGGTTGAGATCAAATAGGAGCATCAAGTGTTGATGGTGAATAAGACCACTAGTTTCAAGAAAGGTAAGGGTAAAAAGAACTTCAAGAAGGACGGCAAAGCTTTTGCCGCGCCCGGTAAGCAAGTTGCCGGGAAGAAGAAGAACAAGAATGGACCCAAGCCTGAGACTGAGTGTTTTTATTGCAAGGGTACCGGTCACTGGAAGCGGAATTGCCCCAAGTACTTAGCGGATAAGAAGGACGACAACGTTAAAGGTATATGTGATATACTTGTTATTGATGTGTACCTAAGCAGCGCTCATAGTAGCTCGTGGGTATTTGATACCGGTGCAGTTGCTCACATTTGTAACTCCAAGCAGGAGTTGCGGAATAAGTGGAGGCTGGCAAAGGACGAGGTGGCGATGCGCGTCGGGAATGGTTCCAAGGTCGATGTGATCGCCGTCAGCACACTACCTCTACATCTACCTTCGGGATTAGTTTTAAACCTTAATAATTGTTATTTAGTACCAGCTTTGAGCATGAACATTGTATCTGGATCTCGCTTGATGCGAGATGGCTACTCATTTAAATCTGAAAATAATGGTTGTTCTATTTATATGAGAGAGATGTTTTATGGTCATGCCCCGCTGGTCAATGGTTTATTTTTGATGAATCTCGAACGTGATGTTACACAGGTCCATAGTGTGAGTACCAAAAAGTGTAAGGTTGATAACGATAGTCCCACTTACATGTGGCACTGCCGCCTTGATCATATTGGTGTCAAACGCATGAAGAAGCTCCATGCTCATGGACTTTTGGAGTCACTTGATTTCGAATCATTTGACACGTGCGAACCATGCCTCATGGGCAAGATGACCAAGACTCCGTTCTCCGGAACAATGGAGCGAGCAACTGACTTGTTGGAAATAATACATACCAATGTATGCGGTCCAATGAGCGTTGAGGCTCGTGGTGGCTACCGTTATGTTCTCACCCTCACTGATGACTTGAGTAGATATGGGTATGTCTACTTAATGAAACATAAGTCTGAAACTTTTGAAAGGTTCAAGGAATTTCAGAGTGAGGTAGAGAATCAACATGACAGGAAAATAAAGTGCCTACGATCTGATCGTGGTGGAGAATATTTAAGTCATGAGTTTGGCACACATCTAAGGAAATGTGGAATTGTTTCACAACTCACGCCACCTGGCACACCTCAGCGAAATGTTGTGTCTGAACGTCGTAATCACACTCTATTATATATGGTGCCATCTATGATGTCTCTTACCGACTTACCGCTATCATTTTGGGGATATGCATTAGAGACTGCCGCATTCACTTTAAATAGGGCACCATCAAAATCCGTTGAGATGACACCGTATGAATTATGGTTTGGAAAGAAACCTAAGCTATCGTTTCTAAAAGTTTGGGGATGCGATGCTTATGTGAAGAAACTTCAACCTGAGAAGCTCGAACCCAAAGCGGAAAAGTGCGTCCATAGGATATCCCAAAGAGACTATTGGGTATACCTTCTACCTGCAATCCGAGGGCAAAGTCTTTGTTGCTAAGAATGGATCCTTTCTCGAGAAAGAGTTTCTCTCGAAAGAAGTAAGTGGGAGGAAAATAGAACTTGATGAGGTAATTGTACCTCCGCTCGAACCGGAGAGTAGCGCAGCACAGGAAGTTGTTTCTGTGGAGCCTACACCGGCTAGAGAGGAAGTTAATGATGATGATCATGAAACTTCAGATCAACTTACTATTGAACATCGAAGGTCCACTAGGACACGTTCCGCACCAGAGTGGTATGGCAACCCTGTCCTGGAGATTATGTTGTTGGACAATGGTGAACCTTCGAACTATGAAGAAGCAATGGCGGGCCTGGATTCCAACAAATTGCTTGAAGCCATGAAATCCGAGATAGGATCCATGTATGAGAACAAAGTGTGGACTTTGGTGGACTTGCCTGATGATAAGCAAGCCATTGAAAATAAATGGATCTTTACGAAGAAGACTGACGCGGTTGGTAATGTAACCGTCTATAAGGCTCGGCTTGTCGCTAAGGGTTATCGACAATTTCAAGGAGTGTACTACGATGAGACTTGCTCACCCGTAGCGATGCTAAAGTCTGTCCGAATCATGTTAGCAATTGCCGCATTTTATGATTATGAGATCTGGCAAATGGACTTCAAAACGGCATTCCATAATGGCTTCCTCAAGGAAGAACTGTATATGATGCAGCCGGAAGGTTTTGTCGATCCTAAGGATGCTAACAAAGTATGCAAGCTCCAACGCTCCATCTATGGGCTGGTGCAAGCGTCTCAGAGTTGGAACATTCGCTTTAATGAGGTGATTAAAGCGTTTGGGTTTGTACAGGTTTATGGAGAACCCTGTATTTACAAGAAAGTGAGTGGGAGCTCTATAGCATTTCTCATATTATATGTGGATGACATACTGATAATGGGAAATGATATAGAACTCTTGGAAAGTGTAAAGGCCTACTTGAATAAGTGTTTTTCAATGAAGGACCTTGGAGAAGCTGCTTACATATTAGGTATTAAGATCTATAGAGATAGATCGAGACGCCTCATAGGTCTTTCACAAAGCACATACCTTGAAAAGATATTGAAGAAGTTCAATATGGATCAATCCAAGAAGGGGTTCTTGCCTGTGTTACAGGGTGTGAGATTGAGTACGACTCAATGCCCGACCATGGCAAAGGATAGAGAAGAGATGAATGTCATCCCCTATGCTTCAGCCATAGGCTCTATTATGTATGCCATGCTGTGTACCAGACCTGATGTGAACCTTGCCATAAGTTTGGTAGGGAGGTACCAAAGTGATCCCGGAGCGGAACACTGGACAGTGGTCAAGAATATCCTGAAGTACCTGAAAAGGACAAAGACATGTTTCTCGTATATGGAGGTGCCGAAGAGCTCGTCTTTAAGGGTTACGTCAATGCTACCTTCGACACAGATCCGGACGACTCCAAGTCGCAAACCGGATATGTGTATATTTTGAACGGAGGGGTAGTCAGCTGGTGCAGCAGCAAGCAAAGCGTCGTGGCGGCATCTACATGTGAAGCGGAGTACATAGCTGCTTCGGAAGCAGCAAAGGAAGGTGTTTGGATGAAGGAATTCATCACCGACCTAGGAGTACTTCCAAGTGTGTCGGGTCCGATGACTCTATTCTGTGACAACACTAGAGCTATTGCCCTTGCAAAGGAGCCCAGGTTTCACAAGAAGACAAGATACATCAAGCGCCGCTTCAACTCCATCTGTGATTATATTTAGGAGGGATATATAGATATTTGTAAAGTACATACGAATCTGAATGTCGCAAATCCGTTGACTAAACCTCTCTCACGAGCAAAACATGATCAACACCAGAATGCTATGGGTGTTCGATTCATCACAATGTAACTAGATTATTGACTCTAGTGCAAGTGGGAGACTGTTGGAAATATGCCCTAGAGGCAATAATAATATGGTTATTATTGTATTTCCTTGTTCGTGATAATTGTCTATTGTTCATGCTATAATTGTGTTAACCAGAAACCGTAATGCATGTGTGAATACATATACCACAATATGTCCCTAGTGAGCCTCTAGTTGGCTAGCTCGTTGATCAATAGATGGTCATGGTTTCATGACCATGGACATTGGATGTCGTTGATAACGGGATCACATCATTAGGAGAATGATGTGATGGACAAGACCCAATCCTAAGCATAGCACAAGATCGTGTAGTTCGTCTGCTAAAGGTTTTCAATGTCAAATATCGTTTCCTTAGATCATGAGATTGTGCAACTCCCGGATACCGTAGGAATGCTTTGGGTGTGCCAAACGTCACAACATAACTGGGTGGCTATAAAGGTGCACTACGGGTATCTCCGAAAGTGTCTGTTGGGTTGGCACGAATCGAGACTGGGATTTGTCACTCCGTGTGACGGAGAGGTATCTTTGGGCCCACTCGGTAAGACATCATCATAATGATCTCAAAGGTGACTAAGGAGTTAGCCACGAGATGATGTATTATGGAACGAGTAAAGAGACTTTCCGGTAACGAGATTGAACAAGGTATGGAGATACCGACGATCGAATCTCGGGCAAGTATCATACCGATAGACAAAGGGAATTGTATACGGGATTGATTGAATCCCCGACATCATGGTTCATCCAATGAGATCATCATGGAGCATGTAGGAGCCAACATGGGTATTCAGATCCCGCTGTTGGTTATTGACCGGAGAGGTGTCTCGGTCATGTCTACGTGTCTCTCGAACCCGTAGGGTCTACACACTTAAGGTTCGATGACGCTAGGGTTATAGGGAAATAGTGTACGTGGTTACGGAAGGTAGTTCGGAGTCCCAGATGAGATACTGGACGTCACGAGGAGTTCCAGAATGGTTTGGAGATGAAGATTGATATATAGGATGTGAGGTTTTGGTTACCGGAAGTGTTTCGGGCATCACCGGTAGTGTACCGGGACCACCGGAAGGGTTCCGGGGTCCACCAAGTGGGCCCACCGGCCCAGAGGGCTTCATGGGCCGTAGGTTGAGGGAACCAGCCCCTAGGTGGGCTGGTGCGCCCCTCCCACCTGGCCCAAGGCGCAACAAGGGGAGAGAGGGGGCAAACCCTAGCCCCAGATGGGCCCTAGGCCCACCCTAGGGCGGCTAGGGTAGTCGCACCTCCTCTCCCTCCCTCTGGCCGCAGCCCAGATGGGATCTGGGGCTGCCGCACCACCCTAGGGTGGGAACCCTAGGGTGCAGCCCCTCCCCTCCTCTCCTCCTATATATAGTGGTGGGTTTTGGGCTACTAGAGACACAGTTCTCTCTTCCTCTCGGCGCAGCCCTACCTGTCCCTCTCCTCGTACTCCGTAGAGCTTGGCATAGCCCTGCCGGAGTCCATGCAGCTCCACTTTCACCACGCCGTCGTGCTGCCGGAGCTCTCCCTCAACCTCTCCTTCCTCCTTGCTTGATCAAGGAGTAGGAGACGTCACCGGGCTGCACGTGTGTTGAACATGGAGGCGCCGTTGTTCGGCGCTGAGATCGGAGTCCACCGCGATCTGAATCGCTGCGAGTGCGACTCCACCAACCGCATTCTTGTAACGCTTCCGCTTAGCGATCTTCAAAGGTATGAAGATGCAATCTGTCGGGACACCGATCCTAAGTCATATGATTCCATACTGTAACAAGCCACATCACTTTGCGGCCTCACGCATGGTACTCCACGGCTGCCACCTTACCTTGGCCGGGACCGTTTGCGTCTTTTGGCTCACGTATGTGAACATGTCGCTGGCAATCACACAACAAAGAACCCGGGCCAACATAACTAGTCATAGAACCTCAAGTGGCACATCCATATGGAAACAGGCATACATAACCCAGCAATACAAGTCATAGCAAGCTACAAGGACTCCATTACGTCGCGAGACACGAATGTCATCACTGCACGTAGAAGAGTCGTAGCAGGCTACGGGGACTCCATTACACTGCGAGACATTTCCCCGAAGGGACAGACACAACAACAAAGAAGGATACATGCCGGTCAATCAATGTGTCCGGAGCAGTAGCAAGCTACCATGGCTCGGTGGAAGCACAAAGAGGCAGTTTCCCGTAAAGAGTACTACTGAAGGCACACGACTAGGTGTCGGATCCCATACATACCGTTGCACGTCACACGTACGCACGACATGCCCGATATGCATAGATACAACTATGGCATCACAACATAACCATACAACAACATAACTTTTATTTAAGAGGCTCAGACGAGCCTTACATAATATGTTCTTACAGATAGGGGTCACATGACCCGGCACTCAAGTCATACAAACATAGTCATACAAGCCAGCGGAAACTTAAGCTGTCTGAGTACAGACGGCAAAATATAAAATAGAGGCACACGGCCTGACTATCTACAGCCCACCACACGGGCAAGATCGTAGCTGGGACACCAGTTATTCGGCATCGTCAACGTCTAGATAAAACCCACCTGATGGTTCCTGGTTTTCTTCTGCAACATTAATTAAGCAAGGATGAGTACAATCATACTCAGCAAGTCTTTAAAACAGATCTAGTCTATTTATGCTCGTGTATCATCAAAGGGGTGGTGGAGTTTATGCAGAAAGCCAGCTTTGACTCATGGCTAACCTACACTACTCAGTTTAACACTCTTTGTTACAATTTTACTTATCGCACACGAGTCCACTAACTCCATCTCAATACACCACCATGGACTCACCTTCCCCTTTCGGAAGAGTGCCATCCATGGTACTCACACTTGTCTTGAGATTTTTAGAAGTCTTCATTTGATTATCTATGAACAGCATAAGTTCACCAAGTAGTCCATATCCGAGGACGCGGCTATTCGAATAGTTTCATACCCTGTAGGGGTGTACTTCTTCACACACGCTCTCGCCACTTATCGTTGTGTGCTTATAAAACCATGCACCTCGGCAACCTTCAAGCGGATGCCCAGCGAGGGAATCGGCCACGACCGTCATTCACATAAGACCTCTGGTCCAGGCTACCGCCTATTTGATACTGACCCGCATGGAAGTCCGGCCGAAGTTTCCACTACGGTCCCAAACGATGTGCGCAGGGTTCCGAAGTCCACCATTCGGGTGACCCTTGGTACACCGTGCCACTGCCTACCGCGTCGTAACCCACCCCGAGGGTCAGCGCTACGCACGACCTCCAGCATGCTATAAACACCAGAAACTACTTGCAATACCTGGACCAAAGACTAAGCGACTGATAAGTCGAGCGGGGTCATATTTCAGGGCCCAGCATGTGGTAGTATCTCATCTTGGATCACAAACACGGAACCCAGTTCCTAAGAATGGTCCCAATGAGACAACCCACTATGTACTCCTACATAACCTCTCATCGCTACCTTTACCAGATCGAATTCATTATGAGCTCATCACATCGGACGACACTGTTTCACTCAGTTCATCACCCAGATGAAACAGACCTGACACAACTCTAAGCATAGCAAGCATAGCAGGCAAAGTAAGCTAAGCACATCATGGCACAAGCATCTACTAGGTATGCTAGGTTGCAAGGTTTAGCTATTTACTGTGACAAGATCAGGTCATGCATAAGAATAGGATCATCTACCGTGTATAACTGACATGTGATCGTTTGTCCTAATGCAATAAACGAGAGCAGGAGCGAGAGAGTGGGATGTTATCGGAATGATCAATGAGGTTGCTTGCCTTGCTGGGTTGCGGAAGAGTTCTCTCCTTCGTCGGGGTACGGGGTAGTATCCTCCGGATTAGGGCCTACCGCAACACAGACAAAAACATTGAATACAAGCAGATGCAACAATATGATGCATGATCATGGCATAATGGTATGCATGGATGAGCTAATGCAAGTAGTGGTCATGTCAATTTGAAACAGAGTTGAATATAGGTTCAAAGTTGTTCTCATTTCAAATTCTATATATTGACCTAATGTTGAAATGTCCATGTTCACCTATTTAGGTTGGTCTAACATGCATGAGAATAGCACCATTGGATTCATTGGATTTTTCTGATAAATTTTCATATATAAATTATTTTCATCTGACTTACAGATTATTTTATATGATTTTCCAAAGTTTTAAACATTTTCTGGAATTATTTTTATAAAGAAAATGATTAAATGCGTCAGCCTGATGTCATGCTTGCGTCAGCAGTCAACAGGGCCAGGTCCAGGTCAAACCTGACCAGTGGGACCCGCCTGTCAACCTCTCAGGACTGGCTAGTGTCACTGGCAGGTGGGCCCCTATAGTTAGTGACTCAGGGGTTAATCCCGAGTTGACCCGAGATTTGACTCGGGCCAGGGCCCACTGTCAACGTCTAGGGGGGTTAGTTAGCACGGTCATTAGACACTAATGACGTCGCCACGCTGGCACTTGCCGGAGGGAGGTCGCCGGCGACCATCCGACACGGCGGAGGCTCGCCGGAAGCCACTGGAGGGGTCGGATCGACGCGGGGAACGCACTGGAACAAAGCCCGTGCTCGACCGCGTCGATTGGGCTGGTCAGGGGGGACCGGCGATCACCGAAGGCTCGCCGGGGAGCACTTCCACGGCGGCGCCCGATCGGCCACTATGGCGAGGAGCGCCAGGGAGCACAGGGAAGCTAGGGAAGAGAGGGAGGAGGATGGGGTGCTCACTGGGAGGTTGCAGGGGGGGCTCGGAAGGCTCGAGGACGACCGAACGGCTCCAAACGACGGCGAGGACCGACGGTGACCGGCGGAGGCGATTCGGCGATGACGGCGAAGCAGAGGACTCCCGGCTCGATTCCTCCGTCGAGGGGCTTTAGGGGCTCAGGGCGGAGCTGCTGGTTGGGTCAGGGGGGCTCAGGGGTGGCTAGAATGGCGGCACGACGGCAAGGAGCTGCGCGGCCATGGCGGGTCCGAGAGGAGAAGAGGGAAGAGTGGGGTAGAGGAGGGAGAGAGCGGCGGGGAAGCGTCTCAGAGCTTATCCCCGTCGTCGCGCTGGCGAAGGAGGGGCCAGGCAGGCAGCTGTGTGGCGCCACCGGCATGAGCGCACGGCGGAGACACGCCGCGCCTACTGGATGCCAGGAGGAAGAAGACCCTCCTGGGCCAGATGGGCCAGCAGGTAAGCTCCCTCTCTCTCTTTCTCTTTTTCCTTTCTTCTGGTTTTTTTCTATTTTTCTGAACCGTGTTTAATTTATTTCCAGGTTCAATTAACTTTCAAAATGTCCCCAAATGTTTTCTAAAAAGCAGTCTGGATATTTCAAACTTGTGACTGAACTTTCAAATTATTTTAAGAAGAAAAATGTTGATAATGAATTATTTATCATTTTTCAGGGGCTTTAATCATTGGTTTTAAATTATTTCTGAAGTTCAAATAACATGAATGACCCCTGATACATGTTTGCCCATAATTGTCATACATGGGGAACATTTTTAAAGGGCATTTTGGATTTGTTGAAAATCCATCAAGTTGAATTACCTTATGTCATTAGGTGCTTGGGGTTTCTTTCCTTCTCCCCATTTCAACTTAATGCAATGATGATGAATGATGATGCAAGCACAAGACCAACCTAAGCCACTTGCTAGGGTTGTGACACAATCTCTCCCCACTCGTTGCTAGTTTCTTCATAGATAGATCTTGGTGACACGTAGGAAAATTTTGATTTACTACTACGTCTCCCAACGCATGCTTGCTCCTAGAGCGGTTTGGGGAGGAGATCCATGAGGCTTCTTGCCTCATACATGGGTGTGAGAGTGGGGATGAGAGAATGTGAGTGGAAGCCCCCCATATGTGGTGGGCATGAGGCCTCTTATATAGGCATGGATGGGTAGCTTCGGATGTAAGCCAGAGTGGGTAGCTTACATCCCAAGCAGCTTGAGGTGTAAGCTACCATGGGTAGCTTACATGTCAAGCCACATGTAGCTTGTGGACTAAGCTATGCCTATCCCCTGGGGCACCTTATAAGTCAGTGTCCAGGGGACAGGTTACACTGTAGTTGATACTGCATGACGCGTGTACAACACGCTATTGCTTGCCAATAGTGCACCGCCACGGGATATGGCCATCTGGGAGGAGCCGACCAAGAGGAGACGAACAGGGGGAGCTGGCCAGGAGGAGCCGGTCAGGAGGAGCCGGCAAGGGGGAGTGGGCCAGGAGAAGCTGGCGGGGAGGAGCCGGCCAGGAGGAGCCGGCTGACGGCGTTCTGGGAACAGGGGGTACCCAGACTTACCTTCCTGCAGGCCAGGGCATGGCCCACTTCATCTATCTAGCACGATTGGGTGTGGCCTCATTCAAGACAAGGCCCTCGTGAGGGCCCTATCCTTGCGAAGAGGAACATCGTTAGGGCCGGCAAGGAACGGGCCTCCTCAAGCCCCCTCCGGAGCGGCGGAGATCTCTATGTAAGGCCCGACCTCAGGAGTCAAAGGTGACGCAGTGAAGGACAAATGGGCGCCAGCGTGCCAAACAAGCACAGTTTCCCCTTTGATACAACGGGAGCAATGACGTACGCGGGTTGCCAAAGCACCGCCCAAAGGTTTCCATTCCGGTGCAATGAGACTGCAACCACCCGCCCGGCAGGGTGGATGTCATCGCTGAGCCCACCCATGCGCCGTCGACAGCTACTTTGCAGGCGAAGAATGCCTTTGGACAGGGCGGGCACATACTCGTGTCCCCCTTCAAATTTGGCTGTCGTGGGATCCCTTCCCGCCATTGTGATAGGGGAAGAGGACCCGGGCCGCCGCTATATATAGTGGGTAGGCTACACCATAGAGGGGGACCGAATCCATTCCACCACTCATCCACCATCGAGCCATAGAGGACCTCAAACACCTCAAAGGGATCCCCCTGAGGCCTAGAAACACTGTACTTGTTCATCCACACCACCTCCTTGAGAGGTAATCCACCAAAGCAGGAGTAGGGTATTACGCTTCGCAGCGGCCCGAACCTGGGTAAACTATCGTGTTCATCTTCTTCCTCGTCATCGTGTCAGTTCATCGCTGTGTCCATCGAGTAGTGAGCTAGGTTGGGCGAGGTTGCAAGGGATCTTCACACATGTCCCTGTGTTCGAATCTTCAGGGTTTTGCAGAGTCCGAAATACAACATTTGGTGCGCCAGGTAGGGGGCATGTCGAAGTCTCCCTCAAGCCAAGATCTTCTCCCAGCTTGCCGTTCCGATGTCTAACGCTCGCCGAGCCACCTGTGTCACTCAGATGGCGCTTGTGGGTCGCGTCAGTGCACGCAGGTCGCCCTCGCCTATGGCAAACACCGCCACGGGCCCCGACGCCCACGACCAATAGGACTCCTCCCAGCCCGTCACCATGCAGCGTGATGGCCGCACCGCCACTCCATCAATCGTCCCAGCCTCCGGGTCATCCTCCCATTTTCGGCCCGGGCTGGTGAGCGGCCAGGGCGTGCTTGCCATGGCTAACGAGCTGCTTCACTACCGCCCCGCCCCAGACCACTTCGACGACTGGCTTCGGGGCATCGCGGAGCTCATCAGTGATGTCGGCGACGCCTCGACAGCTGCCTACTCGCTTTGACCCCAACCATCCCTGGCGAACGACGAGTTGCACGATGCATAGCGTCGACCTCCGCAGCACGACGTGGACTCCGAGCCTAGGCGGGAAGCGCGCCCCCGCGACCGGCCTCATGAACCACGAGCAAGGCTGGAGGATGAGGTAAGCTGCCAGGTGGTTCCCCGGTCGTGCGTCGACGCGCATGCATTCCGCGCGCTGCTGACCCAACGCCACGACCGGGTACTACTCCAGGAGGCTCCGCAGAAGCATCAAGACGAAGACCCTCCCACGCATGCAACACCCATCGAGCCGGTGGGATGCCTCGCCATCGCCCCAGAGCTCTACCTTACCGCGTGGCCTTGCAAGTTCAAGCCTGACCTGCCCCCCGCGCTATGATGGCACCCCAGATTCAGCCGAGTTCCTTCAGCTCTACTCCCTGAGCATCTGGGCGGCCGGAGGAGACGACAAGTTCATGGCATGCTGGTTCCCCTTGGCGCTCAAGGGCGGTGCACTCTCTTAGCTCTTCAACCTCCCAGGACGGCCTGCGCAAACGCTTCATCGCCAACTTCCAAGGCACCCATGACCGCGCGCCCACCATAAAAGACCTATGGCAAATCAAGCGGCTGGAGGGGGAGACCCTGCACAAGCTTATACAATGCTTCACGACCATGCGCCTCAAGATCCTGAGGGCTTCAGACGAAGCCATCATCTCAGCATTCACCGACGGAGTCATCGACCTCAAGATGAAGGAGGAGCTCGCCATGAACAAAGAACTATGCTCTGCCCTGGAGATGTTCAATTTTGCGAACAAGTGCGCCAAGGCAGAGGACGGCCGCCTCTCGCTCCGTGGGCCTCCGGTGGCGGAGCCATAAGAAAAGAAGACCAAGGCCAAGGAGGCGAAGCGTAAGGCCCCAACAGTGCTTGCGGCCAAACGTGAGGCAAAGCGCAGCCGGGGTGAGGAACACCCCCTAGGGGGAAGACTATTGGAAATATGCCCTAGAGGCAATAATAAAATGGTTATTATTATATTTCCTTGTTCATGATAATCGTTTATTATCCATGCTACAATTGTATTGATTGGAAACATGTTGCATGTGTGGATACATAGACACAACTATGTCCCTAGTATGCCTCTAGTAGACTAGCTCGTTGATCAAAGATGGTCAAGGTTTCCTAGCCATTGACATCAGATGTCATTTGATAACAGGATCACATCATTAGAAGAATGATGTGATGGACAAGACCCAAACTATAAACGTAGCATATGATCGTGTCAGTTTATTGCTACAGTTTTCTGCATGTCAAGTATATGTTCCTATGACCATGAGATCATGCAACTCACGGGCACCAGAGGAGTACCTTGTGTGTATCAAACGTCGCAACATAACTAGGTGACTATAAAGGTGCTCTACGGGTATCTCTGAGGGTGTCTGCTGGGTTGGCATGGATCAACACTGGGATTTGTTACTCCGTGTGATGGAGAGGTATCTCAGGGCCCACTTGGTAATACAACATCACAATAAGCCTTGCAAGCAATGTGACTAAGTGTTAGCCACGGGATCTTGTATTATGGAACGAGTAAAGACACTTGCCGGTAACGAGATTGAACTAGGTATAGAGATACCGACGATTGAATCTTGGGCAAGTAACATACCGATGAATAAAGGGAACATCATACAGGATTAACTGAATCCTTGACATACAGGTTTGACCGATAAAGATCTTCGTAGAATATGTGGGAATCAATATGGGCATCCAGGTCCCGATATTGGTTATTGACCGTAGAAGTGTCTCGGTCATGTCTACATAGTTCTCGAACCCGCGAGGTCTGCACACTTAAGGTTCGGTGACGTTTTGATAATATAGAGTTATGTATGGTGGTGACCGAAGGTTGTTCGGAGTCCCCGATGAGATCCTGGATGTCATGAGGAGCTCCGGAATGGTCCGGAGGTAAAGATTGATATATAGGAAGTCATGTTTTGGTCGCCGGAAAAGTTTCGGGCTCATCGGTAGTGTACCGGGAGTGCTGGTAGGGTACTGGGGGACCATCGGGAAGGGTATTTCGCCCCAAGAGGCTACATGGGCTGTGGGAGATGGTATTCCATCCCTTGGTAGGCTGGCCTACACCCCACAAGAAGCCCATGCTGCTGGGGTGGAATAACCCAAGTGTGGAAGGAGGCCCAAGTGGGAAAGGACGAGTCCTAGCCCTACTAGGATTTGGAGAAGGACTCCTCCCACCCCGTCGGCCGAAGCAAGGTGGGCTCCCTTGGGAGCCAAGCCTCCTCCCTCCTCTACTCATATATATACTAGAGGTTTTGAGGGTTTTGAGACACAGAAAAACAGCCTCGTGCTGCCTCTACTCTAGATCGTAGTTTCTCCTCTAGATCGGTTTCAGCGGTGCTTAGGCAAAGCCCTGCCAGAATTGTTCCACCACCATCGCCGCTCCACCGTCACGCCGACAGAGATCTCTTCTACCTCTTCGCTCTCTCTTGCTGGATTAAGAAGGCGGAGATCGTCATCGAGCCATACGTGTGCTGAACGCGGAGGTGCCATCCGTTCGGTGCTAGATCGGGACGGATCGTGATTGGGTCGCGGGACGCTTGGCGATTTGGATCGCGAAGATGCTCGACTACATCAACCGCATTTCTTAACGCTTCCCACTTAGAGATATACAAGGGTATGTAGATCCATTCTCCCTCTCATAGATGCTCATCACCATGGATATATCTTGCGCGTGCGTAGGAAATTTTTTGTTTCCCATGCAACGTTCCCCAGCTAGCTTGCTTAGGATAGCATGTGTGTGCATCATGTTTGACTTTTTGCATCCACTTGAAATGGGGATTTACTTAAACCCTAGCACCTCACCTGATTTAAAGCAATTCAATTATGATGAAAAATCAACAAATCCAAAATGCCCATAAAAAATGTCCCCTATGTCTGTAAATGTGGACATCAATATATCAGGGGTCATTCGACATATTTGAATATTATAGCATTTTAAAAATAAATACTAAAGCTGCTAAAAATGCCAAATAAAGCATTATAATTATTTTAGCATTAAAAATATTCTGATTTTTTTGTAGAGGTTTGAAATATTCAAACTAAGCTCTATAAAATATCTGAGTATTTTGTGCCTAGTATTTGTGCCTAAAACAAAAATAAAACAAATGTCAGAAAAGAAAATAGAAACAAAAATGGAAAAAAGGGGGAAACTTACCTTAGGCCCAGGCCAGGCCGGCCCACCTGGCCCAGGGAGGTCGTCGTCTTCCTGGCGGCCAAGGGGACGAGCGCGTGCCCGCCATGCGCTCGTGCTGGAGCTACCACGCAGCTCCTCGTGCGCCTGCCTCCCCCGTCGCGCTGGCGAGGGGATATAGATGCGCTGCCGTCCCCATCGCTCTCTCTCTCACCCAGTCGCCCCTGCCTCTCCCCCTCTCCCCTGCTCCGCCATGGCCGTCACCTCTGCTCGCTCGCCGCCATAGCCATTGCCACTCCTGCGCCTCTCTAAGCCTACCAGAAGCTCCGCCTCGTCGTCCCCGACCTCTGCACCGAGCCACGCACCGCCAGAGGCCCTGGAATGACGCCCCCGTCCTCTTCTTCCTCCTCGGACCCGAGCATCGCCGCCGACGATTCGCCGCCTCCGAGCCTTCCCCGAGCCAACTCTTGATGGCTCTGAGCCCGCAGTGAGCCCCCGGATCGATCCCCTCTCTTCCCCAGCCGATTCCCCCTCTGTAGCCCTCGATTCCATCGGCACCCCAAGTGCCCCGCCACACGAGCTCATCGCTGGCGTTGCTCCGGTGACCGGGTGGTCCTACCGAGGCCACCACCAACCTCGTGGGGCCACGTAGAGGCCGTAGGTGCCAAGCTTCGGTCTTGTTGCGCCCTAGATCAACGAACCCATGCTCGCCCGAGCTCCGGCAGCCGCCGAGCTCGTCGCCGGCGTTGATTCTGGCCGTCTCAGCCCCTGAGAGGTGTCGGGATGGATGCGCGCATGAGCATAGGTTCGCCTGGTGCCCTCCGCCGTTCATTTGGTCACCGGAGGAGGATTTCCGATCCCCTCCGCCGTCCCTGACGTCGCCGGCGGTTCAACGCCGGCGAGTCAACCAGTTTGACCACGGGGGTTAGACCCCAGGTCAACTGGCAAGTGGGCCCGGCTCTGTTAATTAGGTTTAGATTAAAAATAATTAACTAATTAAATTAATTAACCTAATGACCCACTGACCAGTGGGCCCCCTGTTAATTAGCTAGTAGTTAGTGTCTTAATTAACTCTGTTAGTGACTGGGTCACTGACCAGTGGGCCCCACTGGTCAGGTTTGACCTGTCAACGGACTGTTGACCAGCTGGCATCATGCTGATGCAATAAAGGAATTTCTGAATTAAATTAATTCTAGAAATTAGTTAAACTTAGAAAATTCATAGAAATTAATTTATAAGTCAAATTGAAATAATTTATATATGAAAAATTATCAGAAAAATCCACTGAATCCAATGGTGTTGTTATCATGCATGTTAGAGAAACCTATGTAGATGAACATTGACATTTAGTAATAGATCAAATTATGGAATATGAAATGGAGAATGACTTTGAACCTATATTCAAATCCACTTCATCCAACTCGGATAATAGTTGCATTAGCTCATCCATTCATGTTGCCATGTCATGATCATGCATCATATTGTTGCACTTGTCGTGTATTGATTGTTACTCATCTGCATTGCGGTAGGCCCTGCTGCCGAGGATATCCCCGAGTATCCTAACGAAGGAGAGTACCTTCCCGCTTCCCAGCAAGGCAAGCAACCCCATTGATCATTCCGATAACATCCCATTCTCTTGCTCCTTCTCTTGTTTATTGCATTAGGACAAACGTTCAATTGCTGTCAAACACGATAGATGAACCCATTCCTTTGCATGACCTATCATTATCACAGTAAATAGATAAACCTTGCAACCTAGCATACCTGGTAGATGCTTGTGCCATGATGTGCTTTGCTTACATTGCCTGCTATGCTTGCTATGCTTAGAGTCGTGTCAGGTCTGATTCATCTAGGTGATGAACTGGAGTGAAGCAATATTGTTCTGATGTGATAAGCTTATGATGTACCTGATTTGGTAAAGGTAGCGATGAGAGGCCATGTAGGAGTATATAGCGGGTTGTCTCATTGGGAAAGTTCTTAGGAATTGAGTTTCGTGTTTGTGATCCAAGACTAGTTACTACCACACGTTGGGTTCCGGTAACTCGACCCCTCTCGACCTATTAATCGCTTAGTCCTTGGTCCAGGAGTTGCAAGTAGTTTCTGGTGTTTATAGTATGCTGGAGTTCATGCGTAGCGCTGACCCTAGGGGTGGGATACGATGCGGTAGGCAGTGGCATGGTGTACCAAGGGTCACCTGAATGGTGGGCTTGGGAACCCTACGCACATCGTTTGGGGCCGTAGCGAAAACTTCGACCGGACTTCCGTGCGGGTTCAGTCTCAAATAGGTGATAGCCTCGACTAGAGGTCTTGTGTGATGGACGGTCATGGCTGACTCCCTCACTGGGCTTCCGCTTGAAGGTTGCCGAGGTGCATGGTTTTTTGAGCACACAGCGATAAGTGGCGAGAGCGTGTGTATAAAACTATTTGAATAGCCGCATCCTTGGATATGGACTACTTGGAGAACTTATGTTGTTCATAGATAACTTGGTGGATACTCATAAAAGTATCAAGACAAGTGTGAGTACCGTGGATGGCACTCTCGTAGGAGACGGAAGTGAATCCATGGTTATGTATTGATGTGGAGTTAGTGGACTCGTGTGCGATATCTAAAACTTGAACAAAGAGTTAATATGTGTAGTTAGGTTATCCAAGAGTCAAATCTGGCATTGTTGCATAAACACCACCACACCTTTGTTGATACATGAAAATGAATAGACTAGGTCTGATTTAAAGACTTGCTGAGTACATTTGTACTCACGTTTTCTTAATAAATGTTGCAGATGAGGCTCAGGACCCATCAGGTGGGTTCTACCTAGATGTCGACGAGGCCGAATAGCCAGTGTCCCAGCTACGACCTTGTGCTTGTGGTGGGCAGTAGATAGTCAGGCCATGTGCCCCTTTAGCCTTTCATCTGTCTGTACTCAGACAGCTTTATGTTTCCGCCTGGTTTGTATGAACTTGATTGTATGACTTGAGTGTCGGGTCATGTGACCCCTACCTGTAAGAACATAATATGCAAGGCTCCTCTGAGCCTCTTAAATAAGAGTTGTGTTGTTGTATGGTTATGTTGTGATACCATAGTTGTATCTATGCATAACGGGCATGTCGTGCATACGTGTGATGTGCAACGGTATGTATGGGATCCGACACCTAGTCGTGTACCTTTAGTAGTACTCTTTACGGGAAACTGCCTCTTTGTGCTTCCACCGAGCCTTGGTAGCTTGCTACTGCTCCGGACAGATTGATTGATCGGCATGTATCCTTCCTTGCTGTTGTGTCTGTCCATTCAGGGAAATGTCTGCTAAGGTAAGGCTACAGCCGTGGAGTTTACCGTGCATGAGGCCGCAAAGTGATGTGATGTGTTACAGGCTGGATTCCTATGACTTAGGATCGGGGTCCCGACACATCATGAGCTATGTCTATGTGTAGATGAGATCTCGAGTAGAACACAAAGAGTTTATGGGCGTTGATGCTTAGATTGCTTCCTCCCTTGGTCGTGTTTTGGTTTAGTGGTAATGTGGGATGAAGCGACCCAGACCAACCTTACTCGTAAGCTTACGAGAGACTGGTTCAATCGACTAACGTGTGACTTCGTCGCACAAAGATGGATGGCGGGTGGCTGTCTCTCCTACTTTAGTTCGATCGGATTTGACAAAGGCGGTCCTTGAGAAGGTTGAAAAGCAACTTTTGTATCACCATTGTGGTTTTTCATAGGTGAGAATTGTTCTTGCTAGATACTCATAGCAGCCACGTAAAACTTGCAACAACAATTAGAGGACGTCTAACTTGTTTTTGCAGGGTATGTTGTGATGTGATATGGCCAATTACATGATGAGATATATTTGATGTATGAAATGATCATGTGTTGTATAGAATATCACGACTTCCATGTCGATGAGTACGGCAACCGACAGGAGCCGTAGGGTTGTCTTTAAGTATTGTATGACCCGCGTGTCAATCATTAAGCGCTATGTAATGCTTTACTTTATCGCTAAACGGTAGCTATAGTAGTATGAGCATGGTGGGTGCGACAACCCCGATGGCAACACGTCTATGGAGATCAAGATGATGGAGATCATGGTGTCATGCCGGTGACGACGGAGATCATGCCGGTGCTTTCAGGATGGAGGTCAAAAGCACAAGTTCATGGCCATATCATGTCACTTATGATTTGCATGAGATGTTAATACTTTTATGCACCTTGTTTTGCTTAGGACGACGGTAGCATTATAAGGTGATCCTGCACTTAAATTTCAAGATAAATTATGTTCTCCCCGAGTGTGCACCATTGCAAAAGTTCGTCGTGTCGAGACACCACGTGATGATCGGGTGTGATAGACTCTACGTTTACATACAACGGGTGCAAGCCAGTGTTGCACATGCAGAACACTTGGGTTAAAGTTGATGAGCCTAGCATGTACAGACATGGCCTCAGAACACAAGAGACCGAAAGGTCGAACATGAGTCATATAATAGATATGGTCAACATGATGATGTTCACCATTGAAACCACCTCAACTCATGTGATGATCGGACTTGAGTTGGTGAATTTGGATCATGTATCACTCAGATGACCTGAGGGATGTCAATTTGAGTGGGAGCTTTAGTAATTTGATTAACTAAACTCATTATCTTGAACAATAGTCTAAGTAACCTTTGCATATTTATGTTGTAGATCAATGGCTCGTGCAGTAGCACCCCTGAATTTTAATGCGTTCCTAGAGAAAGCTAAGTTTTGATGGAAGTAACTTCGCGGACTGGGCCCGTAATCTGAGGATTATCCTCATGGCTTCCCAGAAGGCATATGTCCTTGATGCACCGCTTGGTGTCCAACCTGCTGACCTGTCATCCGAAGACGTTAAGAACGCTTGGGAGACACGTTCTGGAGATTACTCAATACTTAAATGTGCAGTATTGTATGGCTTAGAACCGGGACTTCAAAGACATTTTGAACGTCATGGAGCATATGAGATGTTCCAAGAGTTGGAGTTTATCTTTAAGAAGATTGCCCGGGTCGAGAGGTATGAGACCTCCGATAAATTCTATGCTTGCAAAATGGAGGAGAACGGGTCTATCAGTGAACATATACTTAGAATGTCTGGGTACTCGACCCGTTTGGCGGAGTTAGGGATGCCCCTTCCGCCGAAGGCAATCACTGACAGAGTTCTTCAATCATTGCCACCTTGCTACAAAAGCTTTGTGATGAACTATAACATGCATAGGATGAACAAGTCACTCGCCGAGCTGTTTGCGATGCTGAAAGTCGCTGAGTCTGAAATCCAGAAAGAACATCAAGTGTTGATGGTCAATAAAACCACTAGTTTCAAGAAAAATGGCAAGGGCAAGAATGGTAACTCCAAGAAGGGTGGCAAAGGAGTTGCTCATCCAGTGAAGAAACCCAAGGAGTGAAGAAACCCAAGGCTGGACCCAAGCTAGAAACTGAGTGCTTTCATTGCAAGGGAACTGGTGACTGCAAGCGGAACTACCCCAAGTATCTGGCTGACAAGAAGGCGACCAACAACAAACGAGGTATGTATGATATACATGTTATTGATGTGTACCTTACCAACTCTCATTGTAGTGCCTGGGTATTTGATACCGGCTCGGTTGCTCACATTTGCAACTCGAAGGAGGAACTACGGAATAGACGAAGACTGGCAAAGGACAAAGTGACGATGCACGTGGAAATGGTTCCAAGGTTGATGTGATCTCCGTCGGCACGCTCTCTCTTCGATTACCATCGGGATTAGTGATGAACCTGAATAATTGTTATTTAGTGCCTGTGTTAAGCATGAACATTATATCTGGATCTTGTTTATTGTGAGACGGTTACTCATTTAAATCTGAGAATAATGGTTGTTCTATTTATATGAGTGATATCTTTTATGGTCATGCACCCAATGTGAGGGGTTTATTCATGTTGAATCTTGATAGTGATGATACACATGTTCATAACATTGACGCCAAAAGATGTAGAGTTGATAGTGATAGTACCACTTTCTTGTGGCACTGCCGTTTAGGTCATATTGGCGTAAAACGCATGAGGAAGCTCCATGTTGATGGACTTTTAGAGTCACTTGATTTTGAATCACTTGACACATGTGAACCATGCCTGATGGGAAAGATGACTAAAACGCTGTTCTCTGGAATAATGGAACGGGTGAGTGACTTGTGGCGGGACCCCAATCCTAAGTCATATGATCCAGATTGTAACATATCACATCACTTTGCGGCCTCACACACGGTAAGTTCCACGGCTATAGCCTTACCTTAGCCGGGACCGTTTGCGTCTTTTGGCTCACGTATGTGAACATGTCGTTGGCAATCAAACGATAGAGAACCCGGGCCGACATGACTAGTCATAGAACCCGAGTGGCACATCCGTACGGAAACAGGCATACATAACCCAGCAATGCAGGTTTTGGCCACAAGCGTGTGTAGACGAGTCATAGCAAGCTACAAGGACTCCATTACGCCATGAGACATAAATGCCATCACTTCACGTAGACGAGTCGTAACAGGCTACAGGGACTCCATTACACCGCGAGACATTTCCCCGAAGGGACAGACACAGCAGCAAAGAAGGATACATGCCGGTCAATCAATGTGTCCGAAGCAGTAGCAAGCTACCATGGCTCGGTGGAAGCACAAAGAGGCAGTTTCCCATAAAGAGTACTACTAAAGGCACACAACTAGGTGTCGGATCCCATACATACCGTTGCACGTCACACGAACGCACGACATGCCCGATATGCATAGATACAACCATGGCATCACAACATAACCATACAACAACATGACTTTTATTTAAGAGGCTCAGACGAGCCCTGCATAATATGTCTTTACAGATAGGGGTCACATGACCCGACACTCAAGTCATACAAAAAAGATCATACAAACCATGCGGAAGCGTAAAGCTGTCTGAGTACAGACAGACGAAAGGGGTAAAAAGGCACATGGCCTGACTATCTACAGCCCGCCACAGGCATAAGGTCGTAGCTGGGACACCAGCTTATTCGGCATCGTCAACATCTAGAAAGAACCCACCCGAAGGGTCCTTGGTCTCATCTGCAACATTTATTAAGCAAACATGAGTACAAATGTACTCAGCAAGTATTTAAAGCAGACCTAGGCTAATCATGCTCATGTATCAACAAAGGGGGAGGTGGAGTTTATGCAACAATGCCAACTTTGACTCATGGCTATCCTACACTACTCAATTTTAACTCTTTGTTTACATTTTAGATATCGCACATGAGTCCACTAACTCCATAGCAATACACCACCATAGATTCAGTTCCCTCTCCTGGGAGAGTGCCATCTACGGTACTCACACTTGTCTTGATATTTTTATGAGTATCCATTTGATTATCTATGAACAACATAAGTTTTCCAAGTAGTCCATATCCGAGGACGCGACTATTCGAATAGTTTCATATGCTGCAGGGGTGTACTTCTTCTCACACGCTCTCGCCACTTATCGCTGTGTGCTCATAAAACCATGCACCTCGGCAACCTTCAAGCGGAAGCCCAGCGAGGGAGTCGGCCACGACCGTCAATCGCATAAGACCTCTAGTCCAGGCTATCGTCTATTTGAGACTGAACCCACACGGAAGTCCGGCTGAAGTTTCCGCTACGGCCCCACACAATGTGCGCAGGGTTCCCAAGACCACCATTTGGGTGACCCTTGGTACACCTTGCCACTGCCTACCGCGTCGTAACCCACCCCTAGGGTCAGCGCTACGCACGGCCTCCAGCATGCTATAAACACCAAAAACTACTTGCAACTCCTGGACTTAGGGCCAAGCGACTGATAAGTCGAGAGGTTCAATTAAGTATCCCAACGTGTGGTAGTAACTAGTCTTGGATCACAAACACGGAACTCAGTTCCTAAGAACGGTCCCAATGAGACAACCCGCTATGTACTCCTACATAGCCTCTCATCGCTACCTTTACCAAATCGGGTTCATCATAATATCATCACATCGGAACAACATTGGTTCACTTAGTTCATCACCCAGATGAAACCGACCTGACACAACTCCAAGCATAGCAAGCATAGCAGGCAAAGTAAGCTAAGCACATCACGGCACAAGCATCTACCAGGTATGCTAGGTTGCAAGGTTTAGTTATTTACTGTGACAATGTCAGGTTATGCAATAGAATAGGATCATCTACCGTGTATGACTGTCATGTGATCGGTTGTCCTAATGCAATAAACAAGAGCAGGAGCGAGAGAGTGGGATATTATCGGAATGATAAAAAGGGGTTGCTTGCCTTGCTAGGAAACGGAAGCGTTCTCTCCTTCGTCGGGATACTCAGAGGTATCCTAAGGAGCAGGGCCCACCGCAATGCAGATAAGAAACAATCAACACACGCAAGTGCAATAATATGATGCATGATCATGGCATGATGGCATGTATGGATGAGCTAATGTAACTAGTGATCATGTTGGTTTGAAAAGAATTTGAATATAGGTTCAAAATTGTTCTTCATTTTAAATTCCATTTACTAACCTATTAGTAAATGTCAATGTTCACCTATTTAGATTGCTCTAACATGCATGACAATAGGACCATTGGATTCACTGGATTTTTCTGATAATTTTTCATATATAAATTATTTTCATTTGAGGTATAGATTAATTTATATGAATTTTTGAAGTTTTGAATAATTTCTAGAATTATTTTTTACTAGAAATTGCTTTTATTGCATCAGCATGACATCATTATGATGTCAGCTGGTCAGCTAACCGGGCCAGAGTCAAACCTGACATGTGGGGGCCACATGTCAGTGACTCAGACACTTAACTCACTAATTATACTAAATCCTAATTAATTAACAGCAGTTGGGCCCACTGTCAGTGACTGATTAGGTTAATTAAAATAATTAATTAATTTGCTAATTAACTTTGACTGTCAGGGCCCGCCCCCACCTGCCAGTGACTCAGGGGGTCAAACCCCTGGTCAACTCCGGCAAGACCCACCGGCGTTGAGCCGCCGGTGGCTCTAGAGATGGCAGAGGGCTTCGGGATCCTTCCTTCGGCGACCAAATGGATGGCGGAGGGCACCAAAACACTTAGCACACACGCGCGCGTCCATTCTGACCCCTCCCAGGAGCTGGGATGGTCGGAATCGACGCCGGCGATGAGCTGGGCGGCGGCCGGAGCTCGGGCGAGCACGGGCTCGTCGAACCAGGGCGCGACACGACTCCTACTTGGCACCTACGGACTCTACACCACCTCACGAACACGACGGAGGCCTCAGATGGACCAGCTAGTCACCGGAACATGGCCGACATCGAGCTCGAGCGGCGGGGACATTTGGACCTCGACGGAATCCGACGCTAGGGCACAAAATCGAAGGGGGAAAGAGGGGGAAAAGATTCAGGGGCTCGCGGTGGCCACGAGGACATCGAGAGCGGGCTCGGGGAGGGCCTGGAGCAGCGGCGAGCTCCACTTCCTTTCCGGCAGCCGGAGGTTGAAGACGACGACTATGCGGCGCTAGAGAGCTTCCGACGATGTGTGGCTCCGCTGGGAGGAAGAGGGCGACCAGGCGGACCGATTGAGGGACTCAGGGGCGAGGGGGAGCGGCTATCGCGACGGCAGCGAGCTCGCGGAGCTTGGCTATGGCGGAGCAGAGAGGGGAGAGGAGAGCGAGCGGGCAAGAGAGAGAGAGCGCGATGGGGACGGCTCTGGGGAGCGTATCCCCGTCGCGTTGGCGAGGAGGGCACAGGCAGGCAGCTGTCGGCATGGAGGCACGGCAGCGCACGCGCTCCGGCCACACGCTCGTCCTCCTGGCCGCCAGGAGGACGATGACCTCCCTGGGCCAGGTGGGCTGGCCTGGCCTGGGCCCTTTTCCTTTTTTTTCTTTTTAATTCTTCTCTGTTTTCTATTTTCTGACTTTTGTTTATTTTCTTTTCAGGTGCAATGAATTTATAAAATATCCCATATATTATTTATAATGAAGTTTGAATATTTCAAACTTTTCTAAAAGTTTCAAGATATTTTTGAAAAAAAATAATGATAGTGCTTTATTTAATGATTTCAGGAGCCTTATCAATTATTTTTGAATTGTTTTGATTGTTCAAATAAATAAAATGATCCCTGTTATATTCATGTCCATATTTACCAGACATAGGAAAACATTTTTAGTGGGCATTTTGGATTTGTTGAATTTTCACCAAGTTTGAATTGGTTTGATTCAAAGTGAGCTTGGGGCTTCTTTTTGTTCCCCATTTCATGTTGATGCAAGTAGATGAGAATATGATGCAAACACATGCTATACTAGGTCACCTAGCTAGGGTTGTGACACTTGTTGGAAATCATACATACTGATGTGTGCGGTCTGATGAGCATTGAGGCGCGCGGTGGATATCATTATTTTCTCACCTTCACTGATGACTTAAGTAGATATGGGTATATTTACTTAATGAAGCACAAGTCTAAAACGTTTGAAAAGTTCAAGTAATTTCAGAGTGAAGTTGAGAATCATCATAACAAGAAGATTAAATTCCTGCGATCTAATCGAGGAGGTGAATATCTGAGTTATGAGTTTTGCAGTCACTTAAGACAGTTTGGAATTGTTTCACAGTGGACACCGCCTGGACCACCAAAGCGTAATGGTGTGTCCGAACGTCGTAATCGAACCTTATTAGATATGGTGCGTTCTATGATGTCTCTTACCGGTTTGCCACTATCATTTTGGGGTTATGCATTACAGACAGCCGCATTCACTTTAAATAGGGCACCATCGAAATCCATTGAGACGACGCCATATGAATTGTGGTTTGGAAAGAAGCCAAAGTTGTTGTTTCTTAAAGTTTGGGGATGTGATGCTTATGTCAAAAAGCTTCAGCCTGAAAAGCTGGAACCCAAAGCGGAGAAATGCGTCTTCATAGGATACCCAAAAGAGAAAGTTGGGTATACCTTCTATCTCAGATCCGAAGGCAAAGTGTTTGTCGCAAAGAACGAAACATTTCTTGAGAAAGAGTTTCTCTCCAAAGAATTGAGTGGGAGGAAAATAGAACTTGATGAGGTTATAGAACCTTTACTTCCGCCTCAGAGTAGCGCAACGCAGAAAGATGTTTCTATGGAGCCTACGATAGTTTAAGAGGAAGTTAATGATGATGATCATTAAACTTTGGATCAAGTTACTATTGAACCTCATAGGTCGACAAGGGCGCGTACTACTCCTGAGTGGTACGGCAACCCTATCTTGGAGGTCATGTTGTTAGACAACGATGAACCTACGAGCTATGGAGAAGTGATGATGGGCCTGGATTCCAAGAAATGGTTAGAGGCCATGAAATCCGAGATGGGATCCATGTATGAAAACAAAGTATGGACTTTGTAAGTATTACCTGAAGGGCGAAAGGCCATTCAGAACAAATGGATCTTTAAGAGGAAGACGGACGCGGATGGTAATGTCATCGTCTATAAAGCTTGACTAGTGGCAAAGGGTTTTTCACAAGTTCAAGGAGTTGACTATGATGAGACCTTATCACCCGTAGCGATGCTTAAGTCCGTCAGAATCATGTTTGCAATACCTGCATATTTCGACTATGAAATTTGGCAGATGGATGTCAAAACAGCGTTCCTTAACGGTTTCCTTAAGGAAAGAGTTGTATATGTTACAACCAGAAGGTTTTGTCGATCCAGAGAATGTTGACAAAGTTTGCAAACTCCAGCAATCCATTTATGGACTGGTGCAAGCATCTTGGAGTTGGAATCTGCGTTTTGATGAGGTGATCAAAGCGTTCGGGTTTATACAAGTTTATGGAGAAGGTTGTATTTACAAGAAAGTGAGTGGGAGCTCTATAGCATTTCTAATATTATATGTGGATGACATATTGCTGATTGGAAACAATATAGAAATGCTGGAAAGTGTGAAGGAATATTTGAACAAGAGTTTTTTAATGAAGGACCTGGGAGAAGCTGCTTTCATATTAGGCATTAAGATCTATAGAGATAGATCAAGACGCTTAATAGGACTTTCACAGAGCACATACCTTGATAAAGTTTTGAAGAAGTTCAAAATGGATCAGTCCAAGAAGGGGTTCTTGCGTGTGTTACAAGGTGTGAAGTTGAATAAGACTCAATGCCCAGTGAATGCAGAAGATAGAGAGAAGATGAGTGTCATCCCCTATGCTTCAACCATAGGCTCTATCATGTATGCAACGTTGTGCACAAGACCCGATGTCAGCCTTGCCATATGTATGGCCGGAAGGTTTCAAAGTGATCCTGGAATGGAACATTGGACGGCGGTCAAGAATATCCTTAAGTACCTAAAAAGGACTAAGGAAATGTTTCTAGGTTATGGAGGTGATCAAGAGCTCGTCGTAAAGGGTTACGTCGATGCAAGCTTTGACACTGATCTGGATGACTCTAAGTCGCAAGTCAGATGCGTATTTATTCTTAATGGGGGTGCAGTAAGCTGGTGC
Organism: Hordeum marinum; assembly: GCA_022496015.1. Taxonomy (NCBI): domain Eukaryota; kingdom Viridiplantae; phylum Streptophyta; class Magnoliopsida; order Poales; family Poaceae; genus Hordeum; species Hordeum marinum. Next base: position 397,241,629 of record CM039674.1, read on the forward strand.
AGTTCCAAGCAGAGCGTGGCAGCCAATTCTACATGCTAAGCGGAGTACATCGCAACCTCGGAGGCAGCGAAGGAAGGTGTCTAGATGAAGGAGTTCATGATGGATCTTGGAGTAGTGCCTAGTTCACTGAACCCAGTGGATGTGTTCTGTGATAACACTGGTGCCATTGCCCTGGCCAAGGAACCAAGGTTTCACAAGAGGACCAGACACATAAAACGACTCTTCAATTCCATTCGCGAGTACATTAAGGAGGAGGACATAAATATTTGCAAAGTGCACACGGATCTGAATGTTGCGGACCCGTTGACTAAACCTCTTCCAAGAGCTAAACATGATCAACACCAGAACTGTATTGGGGTTCGATTCATTACAATGTAAATCACATAGTGATGTGAGCTAGATTATTGACTCTAGTGCAAGTGGGAGGCTGTTGGAAATATACCCTAGAGGCAATAATAAAATGTTTTTATTATATTTCCTTGTTCATGATAATCGTTTATTATTCATGCTATAATTGTATTGATTGCAAACATGGTGCATGTGTGGGTACATAGACACAACTATGTCCCTAGTATGCCTCTAGTACACTAGCTCGTTGATCAAAGATGGTCAAGGTTTCCTAGCCATTGACATGAGATGTCATTTGATAACGGAATCACATCATTAGAAGAATGATGTGATGGACAAGACCCAAACTGTAAACATAGCATATGATCGTGTCAGTTTATTGCTACAGTTTCTGCATGTCAAGTATATGTTCCTATGACCATGAGATCATGCAACCCACGGACACCGGAGGAGTGCCTTATGTGTATCAAATGTCGCAACGTAACTGGGTGACTATAAAGGTGCTCTACAGGTATCTCCGAGGATGTCTGCTAGGTTGGCATGGTCAACACTAGGATTTGTTACTCCGTGTGACGGAGAGGTATCTCAGGGCCCACTCGCTAATACAACATCACAATAAGCCTTACAAGCAATGTGACTAAGTGTTAGCCACGGGATCTTCTATTATGGAACGAGTAAAGAGACTTGCCGGCAATGAGATTGAACTAGGTATGGAAATACCGACGATCGAATCTCGGGCAAGTAACCTACCAAAGAACAAAGGGAACATCATATGGGATTAACTGAATCCTTGACATATAGGTTCGACCGATAAAGATCTTCGTAGAATATGTGGGAATCAATATGGGCATCCATGTCCCGCTATTGGTTATTTACCGTAGAAGTGTCTCGATCATGTCTACATAGTTCTCGAACCCATAAGGTCTGCACACTTAAGGTTCGGCGAGGTTTCGGTAGTATAAAGTTATGTATGGTGGAGACCGAAGGTTGTTCGGAGTCCCATATGAGATCCTGGATGTCATGAGGAGCTCCGGAATGGTCCGGAGGTAAAGATTGATATATAGGAAGTCCTGTTTTGGTCGCCGGAAAAGTTTCGGGCTCATCAGTAGTGTACCGGAGTGCCGGTAGGGTGCCGGGGGACCATCAGGAGGGGTATTTCGCCCCAAGAGGCTACATGGGCTGTGGGAGAAGGTATTCCAGCCCTTAGTGGGCTGGCCGACGCCCCACAGGAAGCCCATGCTGCTGGGGTGGGAAACCCCAAGTGTGGAAGGAGGCCCAGGTGGGAAAGGAGGAGTCCTGGTCCTACTAGGATTGGAGGAGAAGGACTCCTCCCACCCCGTTGGTCGAAGCAAGGTTGGCTCCCTTGGGATCCAAGCCTCCTCCCTCCTCTCTACCTATATATACTAGAGGTTTTGAGGGTTTTGAGACACAGAAAAACAGCCTCGTGCTGCCTCTACTCTAGATCGTAGTTTCTCCTCTAGATCGGTTTCAGCGGTGCTTAGGCGAAGCCCTACTGGAATTGTTCCACCACCATCGCCGTCGCGCCGACGGAGATCTCCTCTACCTCTTTACTCTCTCTTGCTGGATCAAGAAGGCAGAGATCGTCATCGAGCCGCACGTGTGCTGAACGCGGAGGTGCCATCCGTTCGGTGCTAGATTGGGACGGATCGTGATTGGATCGCAGGCCGCTCAGCGAGTTGGATGGCAAAGACGTTCGACTACATCAACCGTGTTTCTTAACGCTTCCCGCTTAGTGATCTACATGGGTATGTAGATCCACTCTCCCTCTTGTAGATGCTCATCACCATGGATAGATTTTGCGTGTGCGTAGGAATTTTTTTGTGTCCCATGCAACGTTCCCCAACAATGACCCACCTGCATCTTCCATGGCACCAACAACCATGACACTGCCGATTGCCACGAACTCAGGCTGATCCACGCCGAGCACTTCAGCAAGCACCCCGAACGAGCTGACCGAGCCTTCGGACATGGCGGCGGGCGCGGTGTAGGCCATTGGGACAACCGGGAACCTCGTCAAGGGTGGCACGATCAGCCCCAGGAGGACCGCTGGCGCGACCAGGCTTGAGACGACCGCTGGCGTGACCAGCCTCGTGATGATCGCTAGAGCGACGACCTTCCAGAGGGGTCACGACGCGGTCAGCCTCGCGAGGCTCACCCTCGTGAGGTTGGTCTACCTCCATTATCCCTGCCACCCAGAAGGAAAGAGGAGGACAGGCGGGACGATGGGGCTGGGGACTTCCAGGAGGTCAGGGCGGTGGACTGTATCCTGGGCGACGCCCAGGCCCCCACATCAAACCGTGCTTTCAAGCAGTTTGCATGCGAGGTGAATGCGGCCCTAGCGAATCCCGAAGCAGTGTGCCACCTCAAGTGGTCCCAAATTTCCATCACCTTCGACTCAAGAGATCAGCTCAGGTGCTTGGCCATGGCCGGTAAGCTCCCCATGCTATGCACCCCAACCATCAGTAACGTCCTCATCACCAAGACCCTCATTGAGAGTGGTGCGAGACTCAACGTCCTCTTCATCGAGACGTTCGAGACGCTCCAGGTACTGTACGGACAACTCATGCTGACCAAGCCCTTCTCAGGGGTCACGGACGGGTCCACCGTACCCATCGGGCAGGTGCATCTACCTGTCACCTTCGGTGGGCGCGAGAACTACCACACCGAGATCATCGTCTTCAACGTCGCACAAATCCTCCTTCGTACAATGCGATCCTCAGGTACCCAACCCTCGCCAAGTTCATGGAAGTGACCCACCATGGCTACAATGTCCTCAAGATGCCAGGGAGTGGTGGCGTCATCACCGTTGCTTGCGACAAAAAGGATGTTGTCTACACCCTCGAGCGTGCTTATCGCGCCATGGCGGCCGACCGCTCGGATGACGAGGAGGACGCCCTGCCCTGTGAAGACCCGCACAAGAAGAAGAAGCAGTTCACTTCCGCGGGGCCTTCGGGAGCCTCGAGCTCTGCGCCCAGGGATGGGGCCCCACCCTCCATCGCATAAGAAGGCGCGCTCGACGCCACTCTTGGGTTAGGCCCGGGGGATCCCACCTGGGGAGCTTCGGGCTCGGCCAGTGAGACGAGAGGGGTGCTCGAGCACAACCTGAAGACGTGGCCTGGCTCGTGTCGGCCCGAGCAGGGAGCACGTCACGAGGCGTCGAGCTCATGAGAGTCTGTCATCAAAGCGATCGAGGAGCTTCGAGAAGCACAAGCCATGCCAGGCGGAGGCTGCCTAGCACCACCAATCACAGCCGCCGTCCTCGACACGGTCGATAGGCCACGCGTCTACGTCAGCGCGCTCGCAATCAACAATGTTGTGCCCAGGGTCCCTTCTGGCCAGCGCTTACCGATCATGGATGGGTCAACCCGAGCGCCTACGTCCGCTTGCCCTACGGACTGGCGAACGCAGGCGTCACGTTCCAGCACCTTCACCGAGCCATGCTCGCGCCTTGACTAGCGATGCACGACGAGGAGTTGGAGGAGATGCTCGGACCAGGCGAAGGTTTCGAGCCTCGGGAGAGGGCTGACCCATGAAGGTCGCACTCGTGTGGGCGAGAGATCAGGCTATGATGGCAACTTTGGCTCTTCGGCAGCATGGCCGCCAGGTGACCTTTTTGTTGGTTGTTTCTAGGTATTTTTTTGGTTTACACCGTTTGAGGGTGCCCGCCGGGCCGTGTTATCCTCAGGTGACCAGGGACCTCTGTAGTCGCCTCGTTTATGCATATTCAATAGTTTCTCATATATCTGGTCTATTTTCTAACGTTCTGCCTTGCTTGCATGGCTCCTTGCCGGAATGAATGCGCCACACCACCCTCTCTGAGTTAGTGTTTTGCAAGGGGTTGTGCGCTACGGCCCTTCCTGGGGCACTTCGGAACTGGGATGCAAGGAACTGTCGCCTCAGGGACTTGCATCTTTTGGCGGTCGACCCTCGCTTGGGGATCCGGCCACAGCATGTGCCTCAGCACGGAGTCTCAGGAGGCTCCACGACCTCGTGAGGCAGCAACAGACAGGGTGGAATGAGGGGTCGCTCGTACGTCAAAGGGGGCTCCTGAGCATCGCGCCTCAAGAGCCTTACCCGTCACATAGCCACTCTCCCCTTTGGTGTTGTCCTTGGTTTCCGGTCAGCATCAAGGGTGGTGGGGCCTCACCCCGGAGTTGCATCCTTGGTTTCAGGTCGTATACTACGGTGGTAGGGAAATGTGTGGGACTGGGACTTGCAGACGCAGAGCCACTTGAAGGTCAAAGGGGGCTCCCCTGGAGCCTTACTGGTCATAATGCCACTCGACCCCCTGATGTCGTCCTTGGTTTCCGGTCGGCATCAGGGGTGTTGGGGCCTCGCCCCGTAAAGTGTGTCCTTGGTTTCCGGTCATACCTAACGGTGGTGAGGAAATGTGCGGGACCGGAACCTACAGACGTAGAGTGCCAAAGGGACCCCCAACCTGCCTCACTCAAGAAGAAGAAGTCAGCAAGGCTTCAGAAAGCCCCATCTACGAGAAGACTCAGGCTCAAACCACCTTTGAGGTAGGGACATGACGAGGCCAAAGCGCCCGCGCGACCTCCCAGATACACCTCCTAGTTCTGCCGTGCCAGCCACGCGTACGAACTCTATGGACTGTACACGCCCGGGGCCCCCCGAGGACGAGGAGGCGTCCCTTCCCACGCAATGTGTCAGCCACAGCCTAGCGCTGGCGGAGAAGTCAACACGGTCCACCAATGACTATGCCCATGCAATGTGGAAGCCACAACCCCATGCTTGCGATCAACACGGTCCACCAATGACTATGCCCACACAAAGTGGACGCCCCAAGCCCTGTGCGGGGGGATAAACAACTGAGGGTGCCCCCAGTGGTAGCATTCAACCTCAGGAAGGTCCCTAGCGGCCCACTTCTCATTGCGTTCCCCGAGGATGCACGTGGGAGGGGGCTGCACGGGGGCTGCTCCCAGGCCAAGCTTGTTACATGCCACCTTCCCAGGTCTGTCGAACCTAGTCTTCACGCGCCCATCTTCGGAAAAGCTGACGAGGAAAGGTATGGGAGCCACTCGTACGTCAAGGGGGACTCTTGAGCATCACGACTCAGGAGCCTAACTGAAATCGTAGCCCCTCACCCCTTGGACCATCCTTGGTGATCCGGTCAGGCAATCGGCGGTTGAGGTATGCGAGGGATGGGCCCTGCTGACACAGAGCACGAAGCGCTCAGAAAACTGCTCAAAAACCCTTAAGGAGGATGCTTAGGCTCGTACGTCAAAGGGGACTCCTGAGCATCACGACTCAGGAGCCTAACTGGACACGTAGCCCCTCACCCCTTGGAACGTCCTTGGTGATCCAGTCGGCCCAACGACAGTTGAGGTATGCGCGGGCCGGGCCCTGCCGACGCAGAACTCAAAGCGCTCAAAAAACTGCTAAAAACTGCTCAAAACCCGCAAGGAGGACGTTGAGGCTCGTACATCAAGGGGGACTCCTGAGCATCATGACTCAGGAGCCTAACTGGACCCGTAGCCCCTCACCCCTTGGACCGTCCTTGGTGATCTTGTATCCGGTCGACCCAATAAGGTTGAGGTATGTGTGGGCCGGGCCCTGCCGACGCAGAGCTAAAGGTGTTTGAAAGCTTCAAGTTAACCCGATCTCTGTCGTGTCCCCTTCATGAGGGTTGCTCGCACGTCAAGGGGGACTCCTGAGCATGGCGACTCAGGAGCCTAACTAGACCCATAGCCCCTCACCCCTTGGATCGTACTTGGTGATCCGGTTGGCCCAACGGCGGCTGAGGTATGTGCGGGCTGGGCCCTGCCGACGCAGAGTTTCACAACAAACAAGAAGGAAACAAAGCGAAGATAGCAACCACACAGTCAAACAGTTATTACAAGCATTAAAGTCTTCGCAGACGCAAATAAGTTTAACGCTTCCGTGAGGCACGATGTGCATTGCAGGAAAGAAGCAGTGGAGAGGAGTCAGCAGGAACCGCCGCCACCACTCGTCCCATCCTCGGGGGGCTTGTCGTCGACATCGCTGGCGTCGTCTTCCTCGCCGCCAACCCTAGCAGCGTCCGGTGGCGGAGAAATGGTGACGGGGGAAAACCTCTTCACCAACGCCCTTCACCACCACCAGCAGGGGTGACCAGGTGGATCATGGAGTCGAAGTCAAACTCTAGCTTGCGAAGATGAAGATGGCTGAAGACACGTGTCGCGGCCTTAGAAAAAAGGTCCCTGCACTCGCTCTCCAGCACCCTTTCCACCTTGACGATGGCGCCCTCCAGCGCCTCAACGAGCTTCGAGGCGAGCACCGCAAAGCCTCTCTCCGGAGCCGCTAAGGGCTCCGCGAACCCATCCTGGCAAAGGGCATGGAGCGCTCGGTGAAGCTTGAGCTCGACGGCAGGGAAAGCGCTCAGCTTCGTGGCCTTTTTCTCCTCGGCTGCGGCAAGAGTTTCCTCCCTGGTGTCGAGAAGGGTCTTCTACGAAGTGATTTCCTCCCTCTCGGCGTCCAGGCGCACCCACTCCGCGTCCTGGCAGATCGCCACCTGGGACAGCTCTGAGTCCCGAGTGGCAAGCTTGGCCTCGCGGGCCTTGAGGTTTTCCTCCTGTTGATGAAGCTGCCCCGCAAGCTTGGCCTGGTCTTCATGGAAGGCCTTCAGATGGGCTTCCGCCTCTTCACAATGCTTGGCAGCAGATGCCGCCTCGGTCAGCACCTCTGCGTGCTGCCCGGGCTACCACGGCTTCCTTCTCACTCTTCGTCCCAGCAGCCTCAGCCTGACTCAACACCGCCACAATGGAAGCGACGGCCTGGAGCCATCCTGAGAGGAGTTCTGGGCGCCCACTCACGGGGCAATCGTCGACACCCCTGAGGACACCACGGACCTGATCTAGGGCAGCAAAGGCCCCGCCTAGGACATTGTGGCAGCGCGCAGGAGGCATCAAGGGCCCCTCTAGAGGAGTCCCCTGTGCAATCACAGGGGGGCGACCCCGATGAGGCAGCAACGCGGGGAGCAGGAGGCTCTGGAGGCTGTTTGGCGACAACAAACACAAACGAATCGGCGAGCATCTGGCCATCAGGGGCCGGCCCTCCAGACATCAGCATCATCGCACACTCGAGGGCAGGAGCAACCATGCCTGCGGGCATTGGGGGCTCAGGGGGCTTCGCGACAACGACCAGGGAGGCTGCCTCGTGAGCTCCCTGACCTTCAGCAACGGGCGACAACGTGTCGGCGGGAGCAGGCGGCGCGTCGGAAGTCACCTTCGGCTTGACGCCCGCCTTCCTCCTCATCTTCAGCTTACCGACATCCCTGGTCACAAAGCAAAGGAAGGACATCAATGCAACAGCCATAGGTATGCGAACCAAGCCAAGCCGGACCGCTTACTCCTCAACGTCGACCCACTTCCTCTTCCTCTCCGTTCCGACAACGACGGAGGCGCCCAAGTATCCCTCGGCGGGGGTGCCACCACGCGGGGGAGAAGGAGCGTTGTCCATGGGGGCGGCCACCGAAGGGGTCACCATGGCCCCAGCCTTGCCCGCCTCGCCCGCGAGTTCCGGTCCGGGCAAGGGTGAGGCCGGCCCTTCGATCACCTTGCCTTCAGAGGCAGGACGCACCGGAGAAGACTCCACTCCGCTCCTCCGGGGAGTCGACACGCAGGCTGACCGAGTGGCACGAGGGGCCGGCCCAAGCCTTCTGAAGGCCTTGGCGGCGTGAGAGGAGCCCCCAGCAGAAGCTTCTTCGACATCATCGCCATCCTCAAGCTCGCGAAGAAGGGTGCCCTGCGACGGGGAAGACGACCCTGCCAGGCCGTCGGTGGCAGTCTTCTCCAAGTCCTCCCTGCACGAGGTATCGCCAGAGGACACCATCAGCAGGGAACTAAGGCCCTCTGAAGGGAAGATCTCCAATTCGTTGAAGACAGGCATCGCGACAACCATATTGGCTACGTCGTCGCGGGAGTACAGCGGGGCGTAGTCCTCGAGGAGATCGTCGGGGTCGCCGTTGAGCAGGGTCGCCATAGCCCTGCTCAATTCCTCGGGGGTTATGCAGGCGGATCAGAGCCTAAGATTGTTGTCGTTGCCCTGGTAGTCCCACAAGGGCCTGGAATGGGCTTGGAGGGGCGCCAGGCACTGCGCCAGGAACTATTTCGCTAGCATCCCCCAGTCAGCTTCTTGGTGCTGATGTCGCGGGAGAAGCGCTCCAGGACAGGCCCGGCCCGGGGGTCAGAAAGTTTTGTGGAGCTCCACGCAGAGGTCTTCTCTGGCAGCCCTTCCGACAGATCCAACCGGGGGTTGGTGTTCTAGAGGTCCATGAGGACCCAGCGGTGCCTGAAGTTCTCCACCTTCTTTCCGGCCTTCAAGATCATGTTGCCGCTCTGGACAGCGACAAAGAAGACACACGCCGACTGTTGGGCGCCATCGTGCAAATGCAAGCTAAAGAAATGGCGGAAGAGGGCCACCGAAGGCCGCAAGCCCACGAAAGCCTCGCAGTAGAAGGCAAAAACGGACAGGAGCAAGATGGAGTTGGGTTGGAGATGAAGGGCCTGGATCCCATAATGGTCGGGGATGGCGGTGAAGAATGCGGAGAAGGGCGGGACGAGACCGGTAAAGACGCTGTGGAGGAAGAAGGGGTAGACCGCCTTGGACGAGGGCCGCTTCACCGAGGAGCCACCCCATATCAAGGTTCGCCCTGCTCGTTGGACCCGTCCACCGTCCATGGGAGCACTGGGAGGAGGCCCTCGTCCTTGGCAATGGTAGACCCCAAGAGCGCCGATGAGATGGGGGCAGGGGCAAAGCCCTGCGCCTCTGGCTTCTGCTTGCCAGCAAGCACCATCGAGAAGCTCGCGGGATCAAGGCAGCAAGGAGAAGGACGAAGCAGTGCTGGATCTCGGGAGACACTTGCCAGAGTCAGAGACCTAGAAAGTAAGAGTCGATGCGCCAGCAAGGAAAGCAGTAATAGCCCTGCGCAAAAATTCAGGCTCTTGTCATTTCGAGTGGAGGCCGGAGGGGCAAAGGACGTCTGACATCAACCGTGCGTTGCGTGCCAAGCCTGGCCCGTGGACATTTGGGGCCCACGGCACTTCAGGCCGTCCTCGAGGCTTTAGCCCGAGGCCAGCTCAAGCATGCCTCAGGCCCGGGGGATAATGTCGGCGTTCTAGGAACGAGGGTACCCAGACTTGCTTGCCTGCGGGCCAGGGTATGGCCCACTCTATCGACCTAGCACGATCAGGCGTGGCCTCATTCAAGACAAGGCCCTCGTGAGGGCCCTAGCCTCGCGAGGAGGGATGGCGTCAGGGCCGTCAAGGGACGGGCCTCCTCAGGCCCCCCCTAGAGCGGCGGAGATCTCTATGCAAGGCCCGGCCTCGGGGGTCAAAGGTGACGCAATGAAGGACATACGGGCGACAGCGCGCCAAACGAACGCAGTTTCCCCTTTGGTGCAAAGGGAGTGAGGACGTACACGGGTTCCCAAGGCACCCCACAAAGGTTTCTATTCCGGTGCAACAAGACTGCAACCACCCGCCCGACATGGCGGATGTCATCGTTGAGCCCACCCCTGCATCGTCGACAACTACTTTGAAGGTGAAGACCGCCTTTGGGCAGGGCGGGCATGTACTCCTGCCCCCTTCAAATTTGGACGTTGTGGGATCCCTTCCCTCCATTGTGATAGGGGAATAGGACCCGGGCCGCCGATATATATAGAGGGTAGGCTACACCATAGAGGGGGACCGAATCCATTCCACCACTCATCCACCATCGAGCCATAGAGGACCTCGAACACCTCGAAGGGAGCCCCCCTGAGGCCCAAAAACATTCTACTTATTCATCCACACCACCTCGTTGAGAGGCAATCCACCAAAGCAGGAGTAGGTTATTACGCTTCGCAGCGGCCCGAACCTGGGTAAACGGCCGTGTTCATCTTCTTCCTCGTCATCGTGCGAGTTCGTTGTTGTGTCCATCGTAGTGAGCTAGGTTGGGCGAGGCTGCAGGGGATCTTCGCACACGCCCATGTGTTCCAATCTTAAGGGTTTTGCAGAGCCCAAAATCCGACACCATCCAGGAGGAGCCGGCCAGGAGTAGCCAGCTGGGAGTAGCCAACCGGGAGTAGTCAGGCGGGAGGAGCCAGCCGGGAGTAGCCAGCCGGGAGGAGCCAGCCTAGAGTAGCCGGTCGGGCCACAACTTTGTCTTCACTTCTTCGATTGTCTTGTTGGTTCGTTGGGCTTGGCATACTAGGGGTGGCCCCCAGTGTTTTAAATGTTGAGTCATCTCCTTGAGCCTACCCGGGGGTAATCCCCCCGACAGTAGCCTTCGAACCTCTAGGTGACTTGGAGAGTCGGGCAGAGGGTTTTTCCTGTTGGAGTTGTTGTTGCAGAAGTTGTTGATGATGATCGATTGCGGGTCGGGGCCGACACGGCTTGTTTTAGTGGGGGCACGCCAGCGCACCCGCTGGGTGTAGCCTCCGAGCCTTAGGGCTACTCAAGAGTCAGGCGGAGCGTCTTTGCTGTTGCTGAAGTAGATGGTGGTGTCAAGGGTGCCGAGCACGGACGCGGAATCCGCTGGCTGAAGGGCGCGAGGCGTTGCCGGGGGAAAACATGGAGTCCCCCGGCTGGCGGTTTCCAGCGGGGGCACGCGACCACACCCGCTGGGTGTAAGCCTCCGGGCGACTCGAAGAGTCGGGTGGAGGGTCTTTGCTGTTGTCGAAGAAGACAGTGGCGTCGAGGATGCCTGACACAGACGCGGAGTCTACTAGCTGAAGGGCGCGAGGCGCTGCCGGTAGAGGACGCGGAGTCCACCTGCTGGAGGTTTTTTGCGGGGATGCACGAGCGCACCCGCTGGGTGTAGCCCCCGAGCCTCCGGGCGACTCAAAGAGTCGGGCGAAGGGTCTTTGCCATTGTCGAAGCGGACGGTGGCGTCGATGGTGTCGGGCGTGGATGTGGTGTCAGCCGACCGATGGGCATGGAGCCTAGCCGAGGGTGGACGTGAGGTCCGCTGACTATTGAGCGCGAGGCGCTGTCGGTCACGGACACGGGATTCGCCGACCGTTGGGCGCGGAGCTCTGCCAGGCGTGGATGCAGGGTCCATTGGCTGATGGGCGTGGAGCCCTGTCGGCCACGGACACGGGGTTTGCCCTCTGTTGGGTGCGGGCCCAGCCAAGGGCGGACGCGGAGTCCACCGACTATCGAGCGCGAGGCGCTTCCAGGCGCAGACATGGGGTCCGCCGGCTGATTAGCGCGGAGCCCTGCCAAGGACGGGCGCGAGGTCTGCCAGCTGAATGGCGCAGAGCTGAGCTGGGGGTAGACGCGGGGTTCGCCGGCCGATGGGCACGGAGCCATGCCAAAGGCGGACGCGGGGTCCGCCGGCTGATGAGCGTGAGGCACCGCCGGGGGCGGACGCGGAGTCCGCCGGCTGATGGCATGAGACGCCGCCGGACGTGGACGCATGGTCCGTCGGTTGGTGGGCACGAGGCACTGCCGGACACGGACGCGGGGTCCACCAGCTGATGGGCGCGGGGCCTTGCTGGAGTAGCCTCCGAGCGAGGAGGTTCCTCATGGAAATGATCGTGCAAAAGACAAGTTTAGGCGATGCAGATGTATCAAATATTTGATTTTGGTGGTGCAAGTCTATTCAGAGGGTGCCGACTCGGCCTTGCTCGAGCCCCCTTCAGTCTTTTTCATGTTCTCTCCACTCTTTGGCTTTCGCTCTTGCTAGCCGGACAGCCGGGAGCCGGTCTGTAGCCGACGCAAAGAGTGGGCTGCGGAATGGAGCATACAATACTCGGACTCTAGCAGCAGACTCGATTAAGCAGATACTCATAAATGGAACGACCGAGTCTCCCAAGCCGTTTTCTCATGGGATGCTTTTCGTGTGGGGAGACCTCATGCTTGTGCTCTTGCTAGCCGGACAGTCGCAGTGCGATCCGTAGCTGAGACGAAGAGTGGGCCTTCGGTACCGTACACGCTACCAAGCCGTCTCATGAGAATGAACGTATCGGGCCATGCGGCCAGCCCCAGGCTGAAACAAATGCGGGGATGGCCCCCGAGGGTCGCTCGGGGTATCCGTTTGTGTGTACGGTGCAAGGGTACGCGGGTCGAGAATTCACATTGCTTTTTGGTGCCGGGGAGGTGGTCTTTGCCGATGGCGGCCAGTGTGGCTTGCCACCGAGGTGGTCCGGCTGATGCGCGCGACGCACTGCCGGGCGTGGACTTGGAGTCCGCCGGCTGATGGGCTGGAGGCGCTGCCTTGCGCGGACGCGGAGACCGCCGGCTGATGGGCATGCAGCAATGCCGGGTGCGAACACGGAGTCCGCCGGCTGATGTGCGCGAGGCCCTGCCGGGGATGGACGTAGGGTCTGTCGGCTGATGTGCACGAGGCGCTGCCGGGGATGGATGCAGGGTCCATCGGCTGATGTGCGTGAGGCGCTGCCGGGGATGGACGCAGGGTCCGCCGGCTGAAGAGCACGAGGCGCTGCCGGACGCGGATGCAGGGTCCGCAGGCTCATGGGCACGAGGTGCTGCCATGCGTGGACGCGGAGTCCGCCTACTGATGGGTGCGAGGCGCTACCGGGCGCGAACGCGGGTTCCGACGGCTGATGTGCACGAGGCGCTGCCAGAAGCGGACACGGTTTCTGCCGGCTGATGTGCATGAGGCGCTGCCGGACACGGACGCGGGGTCTGCCGACTGATGGGCGCGAGGCCCTGGCACGTGCAGACGCGGAGTCCGCCGGCTAATGGGCGCGAGGCGCTGCCGTGCGTGAACGCGGAGTCCGCTGGTTGATGCGCCACGTGCGGACGCAGAGTCCGCCGGCTGATGGGCGTGAGGCCCTGCCCGGAGTAGCCTTCGAGTCTCCAGGCGAGGTGGTTCATTGCTTTTTCGTGCAGGCGGGGCAGTTGTCGTCGATGAAGATTGGTGCGGCCTTGTATGAGTGGAGCGTGCCGGTGCACCGGCGCACCCGCTGGGTGTGAACATCGGACCTCCGACATTCGATGGTCGTGCGAGCCAGCCGGGTCGGAGCCGAGGCAGGCAAGCCAGCCGGCCACACAGCGAAGCGAACGGGCGGTCCCGCAGACTGAGCGGACATGGGCTTAGTTTTTTTAGCCGGGCATACTTTTCTTTTTCCTAGCCGGCTGGGCAGCCGACTCACTTTGTTTTACCCCATGGCCAGCCAGTCACATGGGAGAGCGGCACGGGAGCTGGCCAACGCATGCACATGCAGTAGAGATGTGCCGCAGGGGCGCGCCGGTGGCGAGACGACGGCGAGGCGAGGCGGTAGCCGGCGGCGAGGATGCGTGGACACGCGAGTAGTTGGGGCAGCCAAGCCACACAGAGTCGGCCACGCGGAAGCGGAGCGAGCGTGGGCACGCGGAGCAAGGGGCCGGTAGCGCGCGTGCAGGGGAGCCAGCGGTGGGGCGCGGTCGCGGAGCCGGAGCTGGCAAGGTGGGCATAGCCAGAGCCGACGGTAGGGAGGCGCAGACGGAGCCGGCCGGAGTGGCGGGTGGGGGCGCGTGGAGATGGCTGGTGCGACGGTCGCTAGGCGAGTGGGCGCGCGCGAAGATGGCTGGTGTGGGTGGGACCGACCTTGAGTGAGGCTAGGAGGAGCCGGGCGGAGGTTGAGCGCAAAGGGGCAGCCGTCGGGCGGTCGAGCGCGGGAGGCGCGGCACGCGGGGCACCAAGGGCGGACTCTCGGTGCACCGTGGAGCGGAGGGTGTGTGTGCAGGTGCGAAGTAGAGGACCCGCGCGGCGCATGCAGTCGCAGGGGGAGGCGCACGTGGACGGCGCAGGAGGCCGGGCCGACGCCGGTGCAGCATGGGTGAGGCGCGGCCATGGCCAGTGGTTGCAGCGGGCCAACTATCGTCCGTGGAGGACGTGCGTGTGGACGCGGATGGAGCGAGGCAGTCGAAGCCGAGGGTACTGGGGCGCGGCGTTGCTGCAGCGGGCGGAGCAGGTGGCGGGGTGCACCAGCGTGCGGCCGTGCAACCGTGGAGGTCGTCGGCGCAAGGCACACACCCAATGACATGCAGCACAGCAGGCATGCAGGAGGCGCACCAGGAGCAGAGTGTTGGGAGGGCGATGAGCCTCCCGGCCCGCACCACCCTGGACGTGAGGCAAAGCCGCAGTGTAGCTCCGGCAGTGGCTTCGGCCGGACGTGAGGTGAGCCGACGTGGTTGGTGGTGCTGTTGGCATGGTGGATGAGTGGACGTGGTGTAGTGCAGCTCGGGTCATGCAGCCGAGGAGGTGTTGGGGCGCCGGTGGCGCACGGGGCATGCACACATGTCCATGGCCATGACTATGGCCAGCAACAACAGCTACAGGTGGCACGACAAGTAGCAACAAGGAGTCACGGCGACAACAAGCAGTAAGGAGAAATGACAGTAGCAGCAGTGGCGCGTTGGAATGAGCTGGGGGTGGACGAGGCCAACGGCAGGGACGCGTCGTCTCGTGCGGCCGCCCCGGGGGCATGTTGGTGTCGAGCCCCCGAGCGTCGCCAGAGAGATGGCGGCAGTGCCACGCTGGTGATGACGAGATAGGCAGCGAGGATGCAGCGTCACGCGCATTTTCCCTGGGGGCATGTTGATGTCGAGCCCCCGAGCGCGCCGGAAAGACGGTGGCGACGTCACGATGGTGATGACCAAGATGGTCCCGCCCGGACCGCAGTTCCAGCAGCAGCTAGCCCCACGATGGGCGCCAACTATCGTCGTTTTCTCACGAGGAGTGCCGCAAGGACGGCAGATGCCATGGGATAGCTTAAGAGGTGAGATCAAGGCTGCGATGGACATATGGGATGGGATAGGGAAACAGTACGTTGTGGTTTACCCAGGTTCAGGGCTCTCTAGAGAGATAATACCCCTACTCATGCATGTTTGTATATGAGGTGTATATATGTAGTACATGGTTGCTCCTAGAGCTGTTTGGGGAGGAGAGCCATGACACTTCTTGCCTCATACATGGGTGTGAGAGTGGGGATGAGAGAATGTGAGCCAAAGCCCCCCATATGTGGTGGGCATGAGGCCTCTTATATAGGCATGGATGGGTAGCTTGGGATGTAAGCCATAGTGGGTAGCTTACAGCCCAAGCAGCTTGAGGTGTGAGCTACCATGGGTAGCTTACATGTCAAGCCACATGTAGCTTGTGGACTAAGCTATGCCTACCCCCTGGGGCACTTTATAAGTCAGTGTCCAGGGGACAGGTTATAGTGTAGATGATACTGCACGACGCGCGTGCAGCGCGCTACTGCTTGCCAATAGCGCACCACCACAGGATATGGCCATCCGGGAGGAGCCGGCCAGGAGGAGCCGGCCAGGAGGAGATGGCCAGGGGAGCCGGCCAGGCAGAGCCGGCCAGGAGGAGCTGACCAGGAGGAGCCGGCAAGGAGGAGCCGGCCGGGAGGAGCTGGCCAGGAGTAGCCAACCGGGAGTAGCCAGCTGGGAGGAGCCAGTCGGGAGTAGCAGGCTGGGCCGCAGCTTTGTCTTCACTTCTTCGATTGTCTTGTTGGTTCGTTGGGCTTGGCATACCGGGGGTGGCGCCTTGGTGTTTTAAAATGTTGAGTCATCTCCTTGAGCCTACTCGGGGGTAATCTCCCCAACACTAGTGTTTGATTTTTTCCAGAAGATATTATAGTTCCTAGGGATGTGGTTTTCATGGATTATGCAGATTGGGGTGGAGCCCGTGTTTCTTGGACAGCTCCTCTATACATCATTGGGGCTAATTTTGCTAAAGAGATGATGCAAGATAAAGATTGGATGCCCATCAACGGCAATCCACACCCACTACATGGTGTGCCTTTTCCTGGTCTGCCTTCTTTCATCTTACTGCCTTACCCGACCATGGGGTGGAATGATGTTCCCCCACCTCCACCCGAACCTTCTATGCATGATGAAGCTGTAGATGATAATTGGGGAAACTGGAATGTGGAGGCCGAGCAGCCAGTGGAATAAGAACATGAATCAATGGTTATTGATCTCTCTGCTTATTCTAGCTTCGAAGCTCTGCTTGCTCAACATCAAATTCCATTGATAGTTATTGATGAGAAAAACCAAGTTGAACATGTCCATGTCGGGACCCCGATCCTAAGTCATATGAATCCAGACTGTAACATATCACATCACTTTGCGGCCTCACGCACAGTAAGTTCCACGGCTGCAGCCTTACCTAGCCGGGACCGTTTGCGTCTTTTGGCTCACGTATGTGAACATGTCGCTAGCAATCAAACGACAGAGAACCCGGGCCGATATGACTAGTCATAGAACCCAAGTGGCACATCCGTATGGAAATAGGCATACATAACCCAGCAATGCAGGTGTCGGCCTCAAGCGTGTGTAGACGAGTCATAGCAAGCTACAAGAACTCCATTACACCGTGAGACATAAATGCCATCACCGCACATAGACGATTCATAACAGGCTACAGGGACTCCATTACACCGCGAGACATTTCCCCGAAGGGACAGACACAGCAGCAAAGAAGGATACATGCCGGTCAATCAATGTGTCCAGAGCAGTAGCAAGCTACCATGACTCGCTGGAAGCACAAAGAGGCAGTTTCCCGTAAAGAGTACTACTAAAGGCACACAACTAGGTGTCGGATCCCATACATAGCACGACATGCCCGATATGCATAGATACAACCATGGCATCACAACATAACCATACAACAACATGACTTTTATTTAAGAGGTTCAGACGAGCCTTGCATGATATGTTCTTACAGATAGGGGTCACATGACCCGACACTCAAGTCATACAAACCATGCGGAAGCATAAAGCTGTCTGAGTATAGACAGATGAAAGGGGTAAAAAGGCACATGGCCTGACTATCTACAGTCCACCACAGGCGTAAGGTCGTAGCTGGGACACTAGCTTATTCGGCATCATCAACATCTAGAAAGAACCCACCCGAAGGGTCCTGGGTCTCATCTGCAACATTTATTAAGCAAACATGAGTACAAAGGTACTCAGCAAGTCTTTAAAGCAAACCTAGGCTAATCATGCTTATGTATCAACAAAGGGGGAGGTGGAGTTTATGCAGCAATGCCAGCTTTGACTCATGGCTATCCTACACTACTCAATTTTAACCCTTTGTTTACCTTTTAGATATCGCACACGAGTCCACTAACTCCATAGCAATACACCACCATAGATTCACTTCCCTCTCCTGGGAGAGTTCCATCTACGGTACTCACACTTGTCTTGATATTTTTATGAGTATCCATTTAATTATCTATGAACAGCATAAGTTTTCCAAGTAGTCCATATCCGAGGATGCGGCTATTCGAATAGTTTCATACCCTGCAGGGGTGTACTTCTTCACACACGCTCTCGCCACTTATCGCTGTGTGCTCATAAAACCATGCACCTTGGCAACCTTCAAGCGGAAGCCCAGCGAGGGAGTCGGCCACGACCGTCAATCGCGTAAGACCTCTAGTCCAGGCTATCGCCTATTTGAGACTGAACCCACACGGAAGTGAGGCCGAAGTTTCCACTACGGCCCCAAACGATGTGCGCAGGGTTCCCAAGCCCACCATTCGGGTGACCCTTGGTACACCGTGCCACTGCCTACCGCGTCGTAACCCACCCCTAGGGTCAGCGCTACGCACGGCCTCCAGCACGCTATAAACACCAGAACCTACTTGCAACTCCTGGACTCAGGACTAAGCGACTGATAAGTCGAGAGGGTCAATAAAGTATCCCAATGTGTGGTAGTAACTAGTCTTGGATCACAAACACGGAACTCGGTTCCTAAGAACGGTCCCAATGAGACAACCCGCTATGTACTCCTACATAGCCTCTCATCGCTACCTTTACCAAACCAAGTTCATCATAACATCATCACATCGGAACAACATTGTTTCACTCATTTCATCACCCAGATGAATCCGACCTGACACAACTCTAAGCATAGCAAGCATAGCAGGCAAAGTAAGCTAAGCACATCATGGCACAAGCATCTACCAGGTATGCTAGGTTGCAAGGTTTAGCTATTTACTGTGACAATGTCAGGTTATGCAACAGAATAGGATCATCTACCGTGTATGACTGACATGTGATCGGTTGTCCTAATGCAATAAACAAGAGCAGGAGTGAGGGAGTAGGATATTATCGGAATGATCAAAGGGGTTGCTTGCCTTGCTAGGAAACGGAAGGGTTCTCTCCTTCGTCGGGATACTCGGAGGTATCCTCAGAAGCAGGGCCTACCGCAATGCAGATAAGGAACAATCAACACACGCAAGTGCAACAATATGATGCATGATCATGGCATGATAGCATGTATGGATGAGCTAATGCAACTAGTGATCATGCTGGTTTGAAAAGAATTCGAATATAGGTTCAAAATTGTTCTTCATTTCAAATTCCATTTACTAACCTATTAGTAAATGCCAATGTTCACCTATTTAGATTGCTCTAACATGCATGGCAATAGCACCATTGGATTCATTGGATTTTTCTGATAAATTTTCATATATAATTATTTTCATATGACTTACAGATTAATTTATATGAATTTTTGAAGTTTTGAATAATTTCTCGAATTATTTTTAAACTAGAATTTGCTTTTATTGCATCAGCATGACATCATTATGACATCAGCTGGTCAGCTGACCGGGCCAGAGTCAAACCTGACATGTGGGGGCTACATGTTAGTGACTCAGACACTTAACTAACTAATTAAACTAAATCCTAATTAATTAACAGAAGCTGGGCCCACTGTCAGTGACTGGTTAGCTTAATTAAAATAATTAAGTAATTTGCTAATTAACTTTGACTGTCAGGGCTCGGCCCCACCTGCCAGTGACTCAGGGGGTCAAACCCCTGGTCAACTCCAGCAAGACCCACCGGCGTTGAGCCGCCGGTGGCTCCAGAGATGGCGGAGGGCTTCGGGATCCCTCCTCCGGTGACCAAATGGATGTTGGAGGGCACCAAAAGACTCAGCACACACGCGCGCGTCCATTTCATCCCCTCCCAGGAGCTGAGATGGTCGGAATCGACGCCGGCGATGAGCTGGGCGGCGGCCTAAGCTCGGGTGAGCACAGGCTCGTCGCACCAGGGCACGACACGACCTCTACTTGGCACCTAGGACTCTACACAGCCCCACGAGCACGACGGAGGCCTCAGATGGACCAGTTGGTCATCGGAGCATGGCCGGCGTCGAGCTCGAGTGGCGGGGACATTTGGACTTCGACAGAATCTGACGCTAGGGCACAAAATCAAAGGGGGAAGAGGGGGAAAAGCTTCAGGGGATCATGATGGTCGCAGGGACGTCAAGAGAGAGCTCGGGGAGGACCTGGAGCAACAGCGAGCTCCACTTCATTGCCGGCAACCGGAGGTTGAAGACGACGGCTATGCAGCGCTGGAGGGCTTTCGGCGAAGCGTGGCTCGGCTGGAAGGAAGAGGGCGACTAGGCGGTTCGATTGGGGGGCTCAGGGGCGAGGGGGAGCAGCTAACGTGATGGCGGCGAGCTCTAACAGGGTTTGTCCATGGCAAAGCAGAAAAGGGGAGGAAGGGCGAGTGGGCGAGAGAGAGAGAGAGAGGGAGCGATGGGGACGGCTCTGGGCAGCTTATCCCCGTCGCGCTGGCGAGGAGGGCACAGGCAGGCAGCTGCCGGCATGGAGGCACGGCAGCGCGCGCGCTCCGCCCACGCGCTCATCCTTCTGGCCGCCAGGAAGACGACGACCTCCCTGGGCCAGGTGGGATGGCCTGGCCTGGGCCCTTTCCTTTTTCTCTTTTTAATTCTTCTCTATTTTCTATTTTCTGAATTTTTGTTTATTTTCTTTTCAGGTCCAATTGATTTTATAAAATATCTCATATATTTTATAAACTGAAGTTTGAATACTTCAAACTTATCTAAAAGTTTTAGGATATTTTGAAAACAAAAATAATGATAGTGCTTTATTTGTTGATTTCAGAAGCCTTATCAATTATTTTTGAATTACTTTGATTGTTCAAATAATTTGAATGGTCCCTGCTATATCCATGTCCAAATTTATCAGACATAGGGAACATTTTTGAAGGGCATTTTGGATTTGTTGAATTTTCACCAAGTTTGAATTGGTTTGATTCAAAGTGAGCTTGGGGTTTCTCTTTTGTTCCCCATTTCATGTTGATGCAAGTAGATGAAAATATGATGCAAACACATGCTAAACTAGGTCACCTAGCTAGGGTTGTGACAGTCCAGGAGATTATTCCTCGGCTTGATGTTGCAACAGATGTTAACAATTGGGCAATTTTTGTGTATCAGCCGCCAACTTTTGAATTGCTACAACCACCGGAGGTCAAGGTGCCTCTTGGACCTTCTCTGCCACCTGAAATTGTTTGGAAGAGGACATTTGAAAACCCGCTGAAGTGCCATGTCAGTTATAAAATTCCTAAACCTGTGCCTGCTCTGGTTGTCTCCATGCTTGTTCTGTCAAGAGGACCTGGGATCTGGCATTTGTGAACGATGGGCTGCTAATGTCTACTACGCAACTTTATTCCTGTAGACTCGTGTTGGGCCTCCAAGCGCATAGTTTTGTAGGACAGTAGCAATTTTCCCTCAAGTGGATGACCTAAGGTTTATCAATCCGTGGGAGGTGGAGGATGAAGATGGTCTCTCTCAAACAACCCTTCAATCAAATACAAGAAATCTCTGGTGTCCCCAACACACCCAATACAATGGCAGATTTTATAGGTGCACTAGTTCGGCGAAGAGATGGTGATACAAGTGTAATATGGATGATAGATATAGATTTTTGTAATCTAAAAATATAAAAAAACAAGGTAGCAATTGTAAAAGAGTGAGAAAAACGATGTATAAATTCTTGGAAATAAGGCCTACGGTCCGTACTTTCGCTAGTGCAATCTCTCAACAATGCTAATATAATTGGATCACATAACCATCCCTCAACGTGCAACGAAGAATCACTCCAATGTTCTTATCTAGCGGAGAACATACAAAGAAATTGTTTGTAGGGTACAAAACCACCTTAAAGTTATCCTTTCCGATCGATCTATCCAAGACTTCATACTAAAATAACCAAGTTATCCTTTCCAATCGATCTATCTAAGAGTTCGTACTAGAAAAACACCATATGGCACGCATGAACCAACTCTAATGTCACCTAGATACTCCAATGTCACCACAAGTATCCATGAGTTAATTATACGATACGCATCAAACAATTTCACTTTCATAATAGTCAATCCAACAGAAAGAACCTCAAAGAGTGCCCCGAGATTTCTATCGGACAACAAGGTATGAAAACGTGCAATCAACTCCTATGCATAGATCCCCAAGGTCACCGGAATCTGCAAGTTGACGCCATAACATATATCAAGTGAATCACTTGAATACCCCAATGCCACTATAGGTATCCACATGCAAGACATATATCGAGTGCTCTCAAATCCATAAAAGTATTCAATCCGATAATAACAAAATCTCAAAGGGAAAACTCAATTCATAACGACAAGATGGAGAGGGGTAAACACCATGTGAACCAACTATATTAACAAAGCCCGTGATACATCAAGATCGTGCCTCTCAAGAACACGAGAGAGAGAGAGAGATTTAACACTTAGCTACTTGTACAAACCGTCAGCCTCGAGGGTGGATTACTCCCTCCTCATCATGGCCTTCGCCGGGATGATGAAGATGGCCACCGGAGATGATTTCCTGTCTTCGATAGGGTACTGTTTTCTCTCCATATTGGTTTTTCATTGATACAAAGGCTTTGTGATGGCGGAACTTCTGATCTAGGGTTATTTTTGATGGTTTATGTATTTATAGGATTTTTGAGCGTTAGTTTCACGTGAAGATGAGCGACGTGGAGAGCACAACCCACCAGGGCAAGCCCGGGGGGCTGGTGATACGTCTCCAACGTATCTATAATTTATGAAGTATTCATGCCATGTTGACAATAATTCTATATGATTTTGGTATGATTTTATTAGAACTAACCCACACTGACGCTGTTTTCAGCAGAACTACCGTGGTGGTGTTTTTGTGCAGAAATAAAAGTTCTCAAAATGGGCTGAAAATTTACGGAGAATATTTTTGGAAAATATAAACAATACAGGAGCAAAGAGTTGGGCCAGGAAGTGGATGAGGAGGCTACAAGCCTGTTGGGCGCAGCCACCCCCCTTGGTCGCGCCCTTGTGGCTTGTGGACTCCTCGAGCACCCCCTTGACGTGAGACCGACGCCAAAAATTCCTATAAATACTAAAACCTGTAGAAAGAAACCTAGATCGGGAGTTCCACCGTTGCAAGCCTCCATAGCCACGAAAAACCAATCAGGAGCCCGTTCTGGCACCCTACCGGAGGGGGAAACCATCACCGGAGGCCATCTTCATCATCCCGGAGGTCTCCATGACGAGGAGGGAGTAGTTCACCCTCGGGGCTGAGGGTATGTACCCATAGCTATGTGTTTGATCTCTCTCTCTCTCATGTTCTTGAAATGACATGATCTTGATGTACCGCGAGCTTTATTAATATAGATGAATCATATGGAGTTTTCCCCTCTCTATCTTCTTGTGATGATTGAGTTTTCCCTTTGAAGTTTTCTTATCGGATTGAGTCTTTAAGGATTTGAGAACACTTGATGTATGTCTTGCGATGGGATATTCGTGGTGACGATGGGATGTTCTATTGATCCACTTGATGTATGTTTTGGTGATCAACTTGGAGGTTTCGTGACCTTGGGAATCTATACATTGGGGTTGGCACATGTTTTCGTCTTGAATCTCCGGTAGAAACTTTGGGGCACTCTTTGAATTTCTTTGTGTTGGATTAAACATGATAAATCTAAAATTGTGTGATGCATATCGTATAATCAAGCCCATGGGTACTTGTGGTGACATTGGAGTATCTAGGTGACATTAGGGTTTTGGTTGATGTGCATCTTAAGGTGTTACTTTAGTATGAACTCTAGGGCTATTCGTGACACTTATAGGGATAGCTCATAAGATTGATCGGAAAAGATAACTTTGAGGTGGTTTTGTACCCTACAATAATTTGTTCATCAGTTCTCCACTATTTGTGACTTTAGAGTGAACTCTTTGTCGCACGAGAGGTATCTACATATGATTCAACTATGTCAGTATTGTTGAGAGAAATTGCACTAGTGAAAGTATGAACCCTAGGCCTTGTTTCTAAGCATTTCAATACCGTTTGTGCTCACTTTTATCATTAGTTACCTTGCTGTTTTTATATTTTCAGATTAGAAAAACCTATATCTACCATCCTTATTGCACTTGTATCACCATCTCTTCGCCGAACTAGTGCACCTATACAATTTTCCATTGTATTGGGTGTGTTGGGGACATAGGAGATTTCTTGTATTTAATTGTAGGGTTGTTTGAGAGATCCATCTTCATCCTACACCTCCCACAGATTGATAAACCTTCCGTCATCCACTTGAGGGAGAATTTCCACTGTCCTACAAAACTCTGCGCTTGGAGGCCCAACACGGGTCTACAAGAACAAAGTTGTGTAGTAGAAATCAAGCTCTTTTCTGGCGCCGTTGCCGGGGAGGTGAGTGCTTGAAGGTATATATTTATATCTTGTAATTGAATCTTTTAGTTTCTTGTTTTATCACTAGTTTGTTTTTATAAAATAAAACTACAAAAAATAGAATTGAGGTTGCCTCATATGCTTCATCTTTTTAATGTCTTTCGTGAAAATGATGGAAAGGAAAATTGTGCTCAAGTGTTAGAAGAAGAAGTTATTAAAATGTTTGGCACTAAATCTTTGAGTGATGAGCATGATTGCAATGTTGTTGGTATGAATTCTCTGAATATCCATAATGCTAATGATATGCAAAGCCACAAGCTTGGGGACGCTATGTTTGATGAATATGATATTTTTAGCCCCCCAAGTTTTGATGAGTAAAACTATTATGATGTTGGGATGCCTCCTATATATGATGATTATTGTGATGACATGTATGATATAAAGAGTAATGAAAACCAAGAAACTTGTCATCATGATTTTAATATTCAAAGTAGTTATGTCTATCAAGTACCTCATGAGAGTTATTTTCTTGAGTTTGCTCCCACTATTAGTCATGAAAAGAAATTTTCTTGTGTGGAGAGTAGTAAAATTTCTATGCTTGTAGATCATGAAAAGAATGCTTTATGTGTTGGTTATATTGTGGAATTCCTTCATGATGCTACTGAAAAATTATTATGAGGGAGTAACATATGCTTGTAGGAATTGCAATAATACCAAGTTTCCTCTCTATGTGTTCAAGGTTTTTAAGTTATGCTTGTTTTGCCTTCCTATGCTATTTGATTCTTTCTCCCATAAATTGTTTGCTCACAAAATCCCTATGCATAGGAAGTGGGTTATACTTAAATGTGCTTGTCATGTGATTCATGATGCTCTTTTGCATGTTTCAATTATTAATCCTTTGCTTGCAAGGCTCATTATGATGTTGTATTACCGAGTGGGCCCGAAGATAACTCTCCATCACATGGAGTAACAAATCCCAGTCTTGATCCATGCCAACTGAACAAACACCCTTGAAGATACCTTTAGAGCACCTTTATATTCACCTAGTTACGTTACAACGTTTGATACACACAAGGTACTCCTCCGGTGTCGGTGAATTACATGATCTCATGGTCATAGGAATAGATACTTGACATGCAGAAAACTATAGGAATAAACTCACACGGTCATATACTATGTTCATAATTTGGGTCTTGTCAATCACATCATTCTCCTAATGATGTGATCACGTTATCAAATGACATCTCATGTCTATGGCTAGGAAACCTTGACCATCTTTGATCAACGAGCTAGTCTATTAGAGGCATACTAGGGACACAGTGTTGTCTATGTACCCACACATGTATTTGAGTTTCCAATCAATACAATTATAACATGGATAATAAACGATTATCATGAACAAGGAAATATAATAATAAAAAATTTATTATTGCCTCTAGGGCATATTTCTAACAGTCCCCCACTTGCACTAGAGTCAATAATGTAGCTCACATCACTATGTGATTTACATTGTAATGAATCTAACACCTATACAGTTCTGGTGTTGATCATGTTTAGCCCGTGGAAAGAGGTTTAGTCAACGGGTCTGCGACATTCAGATCCTTGTGTACTTTGCAAATATTTATGTCGTCCTCCTTGATGTGGTCGCAAATGGAATTGAAGTGTCACTTTATGTGTCTGGTCCTCTTGTGAAACCTTGGTTCCTTGGCCAGAGCAATGGCACCAGTCTTGTCACAGAACAGATTCATTGGGTCCAGTGCACCGGGCACAACTCCAAGATGTGTCATGAACTGCTTCATCAAGACACCTTCCTTCGCCGCCTCTGGGGCAGCGATGTACTCTGTTTTACATGTAGAATCAGCTACCACGCTCTGCTTGGAACTTCACCAGCTTACCGCTGTGACGCCCCCAATTTCGACCGTACGCTAATCATGCACGCAATGCATATGATCAAGATTAGGGACACACTAATCAATATCACAACACAACTATAGAGACAAATTTAAAGTCATACAGCTTCATATTACAAGCCAGGGGCCTCGAGGGCTCGAATACAAAGCTCGACAAGCATGAGTCAGCGGAAGCAAATAATATCTGAGTACAGACATAAGTTAAACAAGTTTTGCCTTGAAAAGGCTAGCACAAACATAAACACGGATCGAAAGAGGCGAGGCCTCCTACCAGGGAATCTCCTATCCTACGGCTGGTCGGCGGCCGCCTCCACGTAGTAGTAGGCTCCTACGGAGGTGTAGTAGTCGTCTCCGGCGTATTCCACCTCCTGGACTCCACCGTCTGAATGCAAAACCATATCGAAAGGGACAGGGGAGACAAAGCAGCGGTGATTACTCATCCAAAGTACTCGCAAGACTTACTTCAGAACTATGCTAAATATGCATCATTATCAATCAGTGGGGTTATAGCTAGACTGACTGCAGAAAGCAGGAATAGGGGGAAGACCTAGTCCTATCGAAGACTAGCATCTTCAGCGTCTTGCAGCATAAGAAGAGAGTAGACAGGTAATTATAATCATATTGTTGTAACAATTTTATTAAGTAACCATGCCCAGAGATTCCTCCTCGACTCCCTGCGAGGAAGCAATCCCGGAGCCACAATCCTTTTCAAATTAAATCATAATTATAGTTGTATAAGGTCAAGGTACAACTCCAAGTCGTCCTGTTACCGTGGACACGGCTATTCGAATAGATAAGTTCTTCCTTGCAGGGGTGCACCGCATTTCCAACACGCTTGATCACCTCCGGCCGAACACACTTTCCGGGGTAATGCCCGGCCTCAGGATCCAAAACGTCGTCACCCCACCTAGGCTCAACAAAGTGGTCAGCCCGCCGATCTAAATCCTAAGTGCGCAGGTTCGTGGGCCCACTTTCCCTTGCACTCCTGCACGATGCGCACGCGGCCGGAAACAGTCCTAGCACCCCTTAATAACAAGCGCGATGCGTTCCAGACCAATCCGGCGCGCACCACTCCATTGCTGACGTTCGAAGAGCTTCGGCCAATACAACGATGCTGAGTACCCATAACTATTCCCACGTGAAGGTTTAGTGCGAAAAAGGTCAAACGACCAACTCAGATCAAATACCCAACCCATTAGCATTTTATCAGTGCGGGTCAAGCGTGAACCATAATGTAGTCTGTCGCCCCGCCAATAACTCTCGGGTGCCTTACCGGCGCACCCCACCACATATCGATCTCGCGGGTACCCTTGGGGCCGACCCGTCTTCAACATGTTTCTATAACCGATCATAGTAACTGTGTGTCCATACTCCAAGTGGATATCCGAGGAATCACCCTCGATGGATCCCACTCGAGGTAAGTGTATGACAAGAGTCGCTATCGATAAATGGGAAGGAGGAATCACCCTCGATACCCATGACCGATAGCTACGCTACAGAATTAACACCGGGAGTACTAAGTGAGGTATCACCCTTGGCACTCGATAGTAGCTCTGCAGTTCCATACTAAAGGGGGGGTGAGGTGATGTGTCAATAACGGCTTGTCAGTCGGTCATGATGACCGAGTCTTCTATCTTCTAGTCCTCGGTGTCGTCAATGAAAGCAGTGGCGACTCGGACTAAGGGGTCACCGGGGATTCACTGATCAACCTATACTAAGCATTTGATTTGATTGCAGGTGTAGTAGCAGTTCACCAAAAACAGGCTATGCATCAGAATAGGAGTTAACTAAAACAGTAGCAAAATTCTAATGCAAGAATAAAAGGGGGAGAGATGGGTGATATCAGAATGCTCAAGGGTTTTTTGCTTGCCTTGCTGTTCTGCGGCAAAAGGCTGATCGTCGACGGTGTAGTCGTACCCGGCAGCACCGTCAGTCTCGGGGTCTACCGGAGAGAAGAGGGGGAAGAAACAATAAATACAAAGCAGACAAATGCATCACAAGGCATGACATGAAAATATGCAGAGTTAGGTATGCACTAACGCAGTACTATACGCAACAGACAGGGCGGGAGAATACCAGATGATATTTCCTGGGTCTATGGATTTATCGGACAATCGAATCGGAGGGGAAAGTTCCATGTTCATCATGCTAGGAGCATGTGACAGATGAATGGATGGCATATTTGGATTCGTGGGATTTTTCTGATCAACTTTCATATATAATTTATTTTCATCTGAACTACGGTTTAAAAGATGTGATTTTCTATAGTTTTATAGATTTTCTGGAATTATTTTAATTAAACAAATCAACATTATCCAGAATAGTAAAAGATGACGTCAGCATGATTGAATGCTGACATCAGCAGTCAACAGGGGCTGGCCAGGTCAAACCTGACCAGTGGGCCCCACCTGTCATAGACAGTGGGTTATTTCAGTTTATTAAATTAAACTAAACTGATTTAATTAAGTGAGGGCCCCACATGTCAGTAAGGCATTAGGGTTAATATAATTACTTTAATTAACTCAGTTAATTAATTAGTGGCCTGACGGG
The DNA here is from genome assembly GCA_022496015.1 of Hordeum marinum. Lineage (NCBI taxonomy): Eukaryota > Viridiplantae > Streptophyta > Magnoliopsida > Poales > Poaceae > Hordeum > Hordeum marinum. The sequence continues at coordinate 397,269,894 of CM039674.1, forward strand.
GGTGGCCCACCTTTCATAGACATAGGGGGTTGGGGGTCCCACCAGTTAGTGGCACTGGCTTGCCCAGTCAGCACGTTGACTGGGTCAACCCAGTCAACTGGGGCCAGGTTGTCACGCCCAAGATGCGGTCCTATCCTTATTTTGGCACGAGGGCCTTGACAGGGATAGAAGCGCAGCTCGATGCGTTCGCAAGAATGGATATCATTACAAGTACATGTACAGAAGAGATGAGTATATGGAATTGGCTTACACTCGCCACAAGCTACATCAGAGTCACATCAATACAACCGCATACTCAGACATCATACAGAAGAGCAGGGTCCGACTACGGATGAAATCAAACGATAAAATGACATCCATCCTTACTATCCCAGGCTGCCGCCTGGGACCCATCCAAGATTGATGAAGAAGAATAAGAACTCCAAATCAAATCAAGCAATGCGCTCACGTCAAATCATCACATTACCTGTACCTACAACTGTTGTTGTAGTAATCTATGAGCCACAGGGACTCAGCAATCTCATTTCCAAGGGTATCAAGACTATTAAAGCTTAATGGGTGAGGTATGGTTAAGTGGTGAGGCTGCAGCAAGCGACTAAGCATTTGTTTGAGTGGCTAACGTACGGGTACAGAAATTAATGTATGGTGGTCTATGCATAACGGACGTGAACTAGTAATGATCACTAATTGATCCTGAACACCTACTTACGTCAATCATAACCCCACCGTGTTCTCTTACGAATAAGGACTCGCGAAAAGAGACAGTCATGGTTACGCACACGGTTGGTGTATTTTATTAGAGTTTACTTCAAGTTTGCTATGACCGGGTGTTAAACAAAGTATCCAATTTTGCCACATAACCGCGAGCACGGCTTCTCGAAAAGATTTAACCCTACAGGGGCGCTCCAACTCATCCATCATAAATTAACCACACACAACGGGAATAACCTCAACCACGGATCTCGTGATCTTCCTAGGCAATTCCAAAGGAAATCCGACACCTCGAGATAGCCCGAAGAAAATCAGAGTTCCTCACTCAAGACGTTCGAGAAAGGTAAAACAAATCCAGCAAGGCCTCCCGACGTGTCGACGATCCCGATAGGAGCCGCGTATCTCGTTCTCAGGACACGGCGGGTAAGCTAGTGTATGGTGGCCTGATAGAAATCTCCCGAGTTGCCCCGGGTTGGCCCCGCACAGTGCTCTAGTTTGGACCAACACTCATGAGGAGCACTGGCCCAGGGGTTGATTAATTATCCACGGGTGCCGGCGGGTCCCTATGCAATTTCATTAATTATTAGGCAAATGTAGTACCAATGTTGGGCCTTGCCAGACAAGCTTTATTCTCACCCGAAAATCAAGGGTGTCCCCATAACAACCCCGAGCATGTTAGGAGCGCTCATTTATGGAACATAACACTGGTGCACAAGTAACTAGGGGCGGCAAGAGTGGAACAAAACACTGAGCATAATGCCAAGCCTTCCACCTTTACCAAGTATATATGTACATTAAATTAATTAGCAGCAATATTGTGATATAACAAAAGAATGTCCATGTTGATACATGGAAGCAATTGCACCTGCAACTAGAAACACTAAAAGAAGGGCTGAGCAAGCGGTAACATAGCCAAATAAAGGTTTGCTGGGATGTGGAGGGGTTAGAGGCTTTTCATGGCAATGTTGGGAGGCTTATCAAACAAGTGGTAGGTAGCGTGACATAGCGATATAAAGACGAGACAACTAGCATGGCAATGATAGTAATGGTATCCAAGGAAATGAGTCATCTTGCCTGAGATCCCGCTCGGAAGAAGAAGGAATCCATGAAGAAGACGAGCCAATGTGGTCGAACGAATCCTCACACTCCGAACGCTTTTGGAACTCTATCGAGAAGAAGCAATCCGAAACAAACAATCAACACAAGATACACCACAACATATGCATGACACGATGCACAAACAAATATGATGCATGTCCAATTTAAATATGCAAGGCATGTCGAATCACAACAATCAACTTCTACACATTAAAGTGAAGCTCAATATGCAACGAGTTGCATATTGATGAAACTCCACGTTCGAATTATTTAGTTCACTCTTGTTAGGTACACGACAATATTAAATGTTGTTAAACATGTCAAGAGGTGAAACAAAAGTAAACTATCTATCTAGGCATCTTAAATGAGGCTGGAAACAACTTATAGTATTTCCGAAATGACTCCATATGTTAATTTCGAAATTGGTCCAGATCTGAACTAATCATATTTTATATTTGTTAAACATCAGAATAAAGTATACCATGTTATTCTACACATCATTCTAGTCGATATACATATATAGAACATCACAAACGGATCTACGGTCTAAAAGATATGAGCAACAGAAGATGCACATGTCATGAATGCAAATGCATGGAAAAATTCACTCACCAACATTTCAAATCATGAATGAAGCAAGTTATTATGAAATTACATGAGATTCTAAGCAATTTACATATGCAACATGTTTAAAACGGAGCCACGGTTCAACAATTACATCCAACACAAGAAATAGTCAAAATCTGCCCAAAACAGCAACTTAGCATTTTGCACACATGAAAACAACAAGTTACAATATTCTAAAATGCACAAACTAAGCATGGGGCAGTAGTATATAATACACACTTCATTTCATCTTTATACATCATAATCAAAACATGCATGGAACACATGGTAGGACGCCCATAAGGTGGCTACTTGAAAACAGTTTCAGACTTGGTGAAAATACCAGTTTTTGACAGTGCAGTTTTTATCACGAAGGCATATTGACAGAAGTGAAACTATATGCTACAGGCATATTATGGCATGAAACTTAACAGCATATTCAAGGACAATATCAACTACAAATAACTCCATTACACCTACCACAAAACGGTTCTAGATCACTAGAAAATCACATGGCAAGACAGCAACAAAATATTACAGATTCCAGACTTAGAAATATTTTCGACCCTCAAAATAGCAGAATTTTATAGCAAGTTGACAACAAGAAAACAACACCTATACATGCATTTCTATGACAAGCAAAATGTCCATGGGCTAGGACACATATCAAAGGGCATTTTTCATATTCAAAATTATTTCAAATCATGCCCCTATTAAATCACACGAAAAAGACAAAAGGGCATCACGACAAAAGTGATATGCACACAAATTGCTCAATGAAAAAACTAAATGCACAGATAATTCCTATGGATTTTTCTACCCCGAAAACATATATAATATGCATAGGTTCGAGTGGAAAATTAATCACAATTAAATATACAAATATTAGGCCCAATCACCTTATAGAAATTGATTAATGCAAATAAAATGCAAACCCCATGTCAACATTTTTCTCATGCATGAAAATGCGATGCCAATGATATGAACATTTTTAATATATGGTTTTATTAATTCCGATGCATGGTTAAATAATTATGACAATGCAAAATCATGTCAAATAATGCAAAATCGCAGGAAATGATATGTTAAACATTTTAGGCATGGGTGAAAATGACCTATTATTAAACTACACATTTTTCTACACCTTTTACATATACAAAACATTTTATTTCGGCGTGCGGTTTATTAGATACTATCGTTTTAAATCGCAATGCCAAAATAATAATAAAATGCAAAGGGGGGCTGCTCACCATGGGCCTTGGCCCATGTCGGTGGGAGGTTGTGGCTGGGCCAACTCGGGCCTGGCCCAGGCGCGGGCGAGCGCTGGTCAACAGGGGACTCATCCCCGTCCTCCCGCACGCGCAGAAGCAGCGGCGGTGGCCTCTCCATGGCGGCGGCCACGACGGGGCACACCGGCGGCGGGGAGGCACGGGATCCAGCGAGGGGAGGCCGTTCCCGGCGGTGGCGCGGCTGCGGAGCTCCGGCAGCGGTGCCATGGTGGCGCAGCACCTGTGGGAGAGAGAGAGGGGTGAGCCGGGCAGGGGAGAAGGAGGAGAGAAAGAGGAAGAGGACGGCGAGGCTGCGGCCGGCGGTGGCGGCTTCGGCGAGGGCCGGCTAGCCTCGGCGTGGGGCTGGCAGCTGCGGGGCTGCGGCAGCCATGGGAGAGCACAGGGAGCTCGGGAGGAGCGGCCATGGCAGGCACGGGAGGAGCTCGGCGACGGACCCAGATGGGCTTCCCCAGGCTCAGATGGGCTCGGGCGGGCCTGACGGCTGGAGGAGGAAGAAGCTAGGGTTTGGCACGGGGAACGAGGGGGATTAGGGTTGGCTGCCCAATTAGGAAGGGGGAGGGGCTATTTATAGATTTCGGGGCTAGGGTTAGCAGTTCCTGTCCGTTTTCGGACCGTCGGATGTAGATTCGACGGTCCGAAAGCGGAGGGTGCTACGGTGACTGTGCAGAGGGCTATGTGGGGAAGAGAGAGAGAATGGTGGCCCGTGGCACGAAGGTTTTAAAACACCGACAAACATCTGACGAAATACCGATGACCGCACTGCTACGGCTGACCGACGGGATATCAAACGAACTCGGATCGCGACGAGATTCGACAGGCGGTCTACCTACAATATAATAAGACCACACGCGAAGTTTCAACCCAATTCGAGAATATTTTTAGCATGCATTAAAACAGTTTTATTTAAATGATGTCGCGGGCGCGTGCATGTGTGGTTGGTCTCGAAATGGGCAACGGCAAGAACGGAGAGAACCGGCAACTACGAACGGATGCAAGTTTTCGAAAACGGGTGACGATGCTATGCAGATGATGCGAATGATGCGATGATGAATGCAACAACCAAATGAAACACAAACGAGAACGGAAATAAAAAGGGGAATCTTCTGGAGCGTCGGTCCCGAGCTGTCACACAGGGGCCCCACTGGCAGTGACCCAGGGATGGACCCCAGGTGTGCCACGTCGGTGATGGCCGACGGCCATTGCCGGAGCTACTACGGCGAGCTCCCGAATCGTGGGGAGGCTCAGAAATGGCGCACAGGGCACCAAATCGAGCGCGGACGGTGGCGTTCGAACGCTAGGTGAGCCGCCGATCCATCCCACGCATCGGGGCGAGCAACGGTGGGCTGTAGCGAGCGCTACATCGTCGGCGGTGGAGGGGCTTTCGGGCGGCGATCGCAAACGGCGAATGGGAGCGTTTTCGAGCTAATTTCGGGCACTACTCGAACCTACGCAATGAGAGGAGTTGAACGGTGGCGGTGGGTGGACCAAATGGTCGCCGGAGAGGCGCCGGCGACGAGGGCAGGCGGGGTGGCGGTCTTGTCCTCCGTGGCTCCAGGGTGACGTGTGGGTCGGCGACGAACGGCGAGCCGCCGCTCTGTAGCAACCGCACTATGGACTGGGTCCAGTGCCACGGCCTTTTTTCTTTTCCTTTCTTTTGTGTTTCGATTTTCTGTTTACTGTTTTTCCCATTTCCTTTTCCTATTATTTCTAGTCACAATTTCCTTAGCAAAATTATGTGACAGGGCCTCAAAAATAGCAAGGATTATTTGGAATGGCCACACCAAGTTTAAGCAATTTTCAAAGTTGTTTGAATATTTAAATCTGAATTTAAATGCCCTTAGAAATACTTTTAGCTTCTGTTATTAATGGTGGGGTCCATATCAGAATCTTGGTGATGTTGTTTTCCTTAACATTATTATTTTGGAATATTTCACAAGCATGCAACATTTATCTTTTATGTTTGAGGATTTAAATTTGTCACTTGAAATTATAGAGCATTTGAATGAAATTTTGAATTGGACTTTGGAATTCCATCTTGATCATGTTCCACTTAGCAAAATAATTAGCTGCTGACCATGCCATTACTGTAGCTTAATTACAATGATCATTGTATTAGAATTCTATGGTGTCACAATTCTCCCCTACTAATAAGAATTCTCGACCCGCGAATTAGGAAGTTGATGGAAAGATCCCAGGGTATTCAGCACGAAGATGATCTTCGCATTCCCAAGTGGCCTCATCTTCAGAATGATTTGCCCACTGCACTTTGAAGAACTTGGTAACCTTCTGACGAGTCCGACATTCAGTTTCATCGAGAATGCAGACTGGTTGCTCTTTGTAAGAAAGGTCTTGTTGTAGTTCGATCATATCATGATCCACTACTCGGATAGGATCCTTGAAGCAGCGACGAAGCTGTGACACGTGGAACACGTCGTGAACCTGAGAAAGGTTAGGCGGTAGTTCCAGTTGATATGTCACTTTACCACGCCTTTCGATAACAGTGAAAGGGCCGATGTATCGAGGAGCCAGTTTTCCCTTGATCCCGAAACGGTGTGTACCTCTCATTGGCGTGACTCGAAGATAAGCCTTTTCGCCAGGTTGATAGACCATATCTTTGTAATGATGGTCATACTGACTATTCTGACGAGACTGAGCAGCCTTCAGATTTGCATGAATAATGCAAACTTGTTCTTCGGCATGTTGGATAATATCCGGGCCGATAAATGAACGTTCCCCAGCTTCAGGCCAATTCAAGAGAGTACGACACTTACGTCCATATAACACTTCAAAAGGAGCCATCTTCAGACTAGCTGGATAGCTATTGTTATAGGAGAACTCAGCATACGGGAGAGATTCGTCCCATTTCTTGCCGAAAGAAATGACACAAGCTCGAAGCATGTCTTCGAGAATCTGATTGACTCTTTCAACTTGTACCTGGGGTTGAGGGTGAAAAGCGGTGCTGAATGACAAATGAGTTCTCATAGCTTCCAAGAAACTTGCCCAGAACCTTGAAGTGAATAAACTGCCACGGTCTGAACTAATCACCAATGAAATACCGTGGAGTGAAACAATTCTGGACATGTAGAGATCCGCTAGCTGACTAGCAGCAATAGTTTCCTTGATAGCCAGAAAATGTGCAACTTTGGACAACCGGTCAATGACGACAAGAATAGCATCATTTCCCTTTTGCGACCTGGGAAATCCAGTGACAAAGTCCATTTCAACATGATCCCATTTCCATTCGGGAATAGAATAGGTTGCAGAGTTCTAGTAGGCTTTTGATGTTCTGCCTTGATCCGGCGGCAAATGTCACATTCTGAAACATAGCGAGCAATGTCTTGTTTCATGTTTGACCACCAGAACCTTTGACGGATGTCTTGGTACATCTTGGTACTACCCGGATGAATAGACAACGGGGTATCATGAGCTTCTTTTAGTATCCTCTCAGTCATATCCAGGTTTTCCCGTTCCGTTGGAACGAATAAGAGTCCCTTGAAGTATACAGCACCATCATCAGCAATGGTGAAGCATGCGGGTTTACCTTCCGCCAGATGCTATTTAATCTTATCGACTTCGTTGGCATAGCCCTGCATTCTTTTGATACTGACCACGAGATCTGGTTCAACGATCAGGTTACTCGAAGAACCCTGGTTAACAACACGAAGGTTCATCTTGCGGTTCTCTTCAGGAGGGGGAACAATATAACCCTGAGGAACAATATGGAGGTTCAACTTGCGGAATTCTTCTTGAAGAAGGGGGTGAACCTTGTGAACCTGAAGGTGGTTGCAGTATGACTTGCGGCTCAAAGCATCAACCATTAGATTAGCCTTGCCAGGTGTATAAGAAATTCCCACACTGTAATCTACTATGCGCTCCATCCATCTCTGTTGACGGAGATTCAAATCTGGCTGAGTAAACAAGTACTTCAAACTTTGGTGATCGGTGTAGATCTCGCATCGATTACCAACTAGGTACTGTCGCCATTCCTTTAGTGCATGTATCAATGCAGGAAGTTCAAGGTCATGAACTAGGTAGTTTTCTTCATGAGGGCGCAATTGACGAGATGCATAAGCAACCACTCTGCACTCTTGCATTAGGACACAGCTTATTCCCTGACGTGAAGCGTCACAATAAATGACAAAGTCCTTATGAGTATCCGGAGGATCAAGCACTGGAGCAGATGTCAACTTGTCTTTAAGTGTCTGAAAGCTCTCCTGACATTTTTCTTCCCACTCATATTTAACACCCTTGTGAAGCAGATTGGTTACGGGCTTTGCAATCTTGGAGAAGTTCTCGACGAATCGACGGCAATAGCTGGCGAGGCCGAGAAAACTTCTGACTTGCTTGACATTCTTCGGGGGAGTCCAGTCAAGAATAGCCTGAACTCGTTCTGGGTTGACCGCAATACCATCCTTAGAGATCACATGACCAAGGTAGGTTACTTCGCCCATCCAAAACTCACACTTGGAATACTTAGCATACAGTTGATGTTCCCAAAGTCTTTCAAGTACAAGACGAAGATGTTCAACATGCTCTTCTTTATTCTTGGAAAATACCAGAATATCATCAGATAAACCACGACAAATTTGTCAAGGTAGTCCATGAAGATATAATTCATTAAACAAGAGAAAGTTGCTAGACTGTTGGTTAGACCGAAGGACATGACGGTGTACTCGTATGAACCACAGCGAGTAACGAATGCGGTCTTCGGAATATCCTCTTCACGAACACAGATCTGATGGTAACCCAACCTCAGGTCGATCTTAGAGAAAATTGAGGCACCAGCAAGTTGATCATACAAATCATTGATCCGAGGGAGTGTATATTTGTTCTGAATTGTAGCTTGGTTGATTGGTCGATAATCCTGGACCAGACAATTTGTCCCATCCTTCTTCTTAACAAAGAGAGAAGGTGCTCCCCAAGCAGAGGAACTTGGACGAATGAAACCTAACCGAGGCAAATTGTCAATTTCTTGCTTAAGTTCAAGGAGTTCATGTGGTGGCATCTTATATGGGCGCTTGGCTATGGGAGTGGTACCAGGTACCAAGTCGATGACAAACTCGACAGCTCTAACAGGGGGAATCCCTGGAAGTTCTTCCGGAAAAACATCTTGGAAATCCCGGACAACTGGAATGTTTTCAATTCCCTCAAGAGGTGACTATTTAGTGCATTCATGGCATATAGCCGGGCTTCAGCATCTCGAACAAGATGAGCATGATAACTGACTATCTCATTAGAAGGATGCAGAAGATGGACAGTTTTGGTGGCGAAAACGATGGAAGCAGTATGCGCTTTCAACCAATCCATTCCCAAAATAAGGTTGATCTTGGAGGACTTCAACACTATGGGGGAAGCATGAAATTCCATTCCTTCTATTTCAATGGGGACATCTGGACAAAACATGGAGGTTTGACATTGGCCAGGGGGGTGTTTACCACTATTGGAACGTTCATCTCTTCGTAATTAATGCCATGCATGGATGCAAAATCTTCAGACATAAAAGAATGCGATGCTCCTATATCAAACAATACAAAAGCTGGTACTGAGTTCACGAGAAGAGTACCCATCACGATGGCAGGCTGGTCTTGGGCTTTATTCAGTTCAGCATTGTTAGCTTGAGCACGACCCTGAGCAGGCCTGGCGTTGTTGTTGCGGGGCTGGTTGGAAGGCAGTGCAAGTTGATTCTGATTTTGCCTGCAGTCTTTGGCACGGTGTCCTGGACGACCACACTTGAAGCATAACCCATCCTCAAGATGAGAAGGGGGAACAATAGCTCGTGGTGGTGGAGCTGGGTGCCTCGGCTTCCTAGGTGGAGGTGGAGGCAGACGAGGTGCAGCATAGGACGGCCTCGGAGCAGGAGCAGGAGTATGGTACATGTTGTGGGGAATCCAAATCTTGCGCTTCTGACTTGCTGAGCCCAAAGATGAGCCCATGTCATGGTTGTGCTTGCTGCTGTCCTTGTAGTCCTGCAGACCTGTTTCCACCATAATGGACTTGTTCACCAAGATGGCAAAGTTGTCGAAGTCTTGAACAAGGAGTGCCAGTTTGATATCAGGGTGGAGGCCTTCACGAAAATCCTCCTGTCTACGAGCATCAGTTGCAACGTCTTCTTTAGCATAGTGAGATAAGTCCAAAAATTCCCGCTGATAAGCATCCACAGTCTTGTTGCCCTGGACGAGATTGCGAAACTCATGCTTCTTCTTGTCCATCAATCCATGAGGAATGTGACGGGCACGGAACGCAGCTTGGAAATCCGGCAAGGTGATGATTGTTCCAACACGCTGTGAGCGTCTGTGGCTATCCCACCATTGAGCGACAGGACCCTTCAGGAAGTACGAGGCAAAGGTGACATAGCTAGCCACCGGGATGCCTGAAGATTCCAGCTTGTAAGTGATGTCATGGAGCCAGTCATCTACGTCCAGCGGCTGAGTTGAGCTGCGGTAGATCGCAGGGTTGAGGCGCATGAAGTCTGACAGAGTCATTGGGGCTGGCTGCTAATTCATGTTTAGCCTCAGAAACTGGTCCATAAGCCCTTGCATAAATTGGCGATTCAGTTCAAACTGTTGCATCATACCAGCCATGTATTCAAGTGGCGGGGGTAGTTCAGGTGCACCCCGATCACGACCAACTGGCCTAACCATTCTGTCAAAATTTTAACCGTGGTAGTTTTAGCATGGGGTAATTGCAAAGACAAGGAATCATTCATGAAGTAAATTGCACAAAGAAAAAGTGCAATAGATATGACTTAGTAGTTCGAATTCAACATAGAGGTCCATACATAGGTCTATTACAAACCATAAGTCAGTTACAACATAGACGATAGGTTCGGCATGAAATTAGTCTAGACATCTAGGCGGCACGCAGGCACGCGGTAGAGGGATACAACAACGGACATAGCGAAAAGCTACATCAACGTCGGGGACAATGAAAGAACCGAGGGAACTGCAGATGATCCCGAATGTTGAACCTGGTGGCAGGGTCCTGCATCCCGTGCATAGCCTGGTGCAAAAACTGCATATTAAGCGGGAGCGCAGGTCCACGTGCCGGAACACGGCCTCCAACATCAGGCCACTCAAGACCTGGAGGAAACACAGTTCGAGGCGGGTAAAGGATGCGCTCCGGATGTATCCCCACAGTGACTGCTGGCAACAAATGCTCCAAAGCCCGATAAAGATGAGCACGTGTGGCGTACAGCTCGACGTTAAGAGCCCTGATAGTGCGATCCAATGCCTCAGTGTACTGAACCAGAACATGTGGGTCGTAACGACGACTCACGTAGGGGGTGCAGACAGCAGTGTAGGATCAGTCGTTGCGTTGTCCTGCGAAACGGGTCAAGACCTCAGCGTTGGCGGCAGTATCAACTCCAGCAGGAACATACGGAATGTATCTGTATGTCGTCTCCTCCAAACAAGAGTTCGCTGCACTAAGACAAACAATAGCAGCATAAGCAGCATCCTGTACGGCCATCTCGACACTCACTCCAATGCCACGGAAGGTGTGCAGCTCAGTGATGGAGAGGTCCTGTCGATCCCAGATAACCATCACAACCTCGTATTGTTCCTGTTTGAACTCGCGGTAGTCCTCGTAAACAATGTACTCAGGGTACCAGCGATATCCCAGCCTTTTCAGGAGGTCGACCAGAATGGCCGGAAACCCGGGCATATCATGCGCGAAGGTCAGGCGAACGATCTGCCTACCGGGACACATCTATAATAAGAAGATTTAATATGTCAAATGACCGTGTGTGTATTATAGCTCCAAAGGAATAATTGTCGTCAAAACAAATCTCTGGTGGATGTGATCACAAGAACCTAATGTTAGAGTTAGTAAAATCTTTACCCGAAAGAGAAGAGAAATCAGAACCCAGAGTATAGACAAGGAATAAAAGATCCTAATACCACCCGATTGAGATGTGGGCACGTAAGACACACAACAAAAATGTTAGTAAAAGTTTTTCAATGACTAGACTCGACTTCGTCCAAGGGGTTGGAAAGGGGGATACCTACAGGCAGTCGGCTCTGATACCAACTTGTGATGCCCCCAATTTCGACCGTACGCTAAACATGCATGCAATGCGTATGATCAAGATTAGGAACTCACTAAGCAATATCACAACACAACTCTAGACACAAATTTAAAGTCATACAGCTTCATATTACAAGCCAAGGGCCTCGAGGGCTCGAATACAAAGCTCGACAAGCACGAGTCAGCAGAAGCAAATAATATCTGAGTACATACATAAGTTAAACAAGTTTTGCCTTGAAAAGGCTATCACAAACATAAACACGAATCGAAAGAGGCGAGGCCTCCTGCCTGGGAACCTCCTATCCTACTGCTGGTCGGGGGCCGCCTCCACGTAGTAGTAGGCTCCTGCGGAGGTGTAGTAGTCATCTCCTACGTATTCCACCTCCTAGACACCATCGTCTAAATGCAGAACCGTATCGAATGGGAAAGGGGAGACAAAGCAGCGGTGAGTACTCATCCAAAGTACTCACAAGACTTACTTCAGAACTATGCTAAATATGCATCATTATCAATGAGTGGGGTTATAGCTAGACTGACTGCAGAAAGCAGGAATAGGGGGAAGACCTAGTCCTATCGAAGACTAGCATCTTCAGCATCTTGCAGCATAAGAAGAGAGTAGACAGGTAATCACATATAATCATATTGTTGTAACAATTTTATTAAGTAATCACGCCCAGAGATTCTTCCTCGACTCCCTGCGAGGAAGCAATCCCGGAGCCACAATCCTTTTCAAATTAAATCATAATTATAGTTGTATAAGGTCAAGGTACAACTCCAAGTCGTCATGTTACCGTGGACACGGCTATTCGAATAGTAAGTTCTTCCCTGCAGGGGTGCACCGCATTTCCAACACGCTTGATCACCTCCAGCCGGACACACTTTCCGGGGTAATGCCCGTCGTCGGGATCCAAAACGTCGTCGCCCCACCTAGGCTCAACGAAGAGGTCAGCCCGTCGGTCTAAATCCTAACTGCGCAGGTTCGTGGGCCCACTTACCCTTGCACTCCTGCACGATGCGCACGCGGCTGGAAACAGTCCTAGCACCCTTAATAACAAGCGCGATACGTTCTAGACCAATCCGGCATGCATCACTCCATTGCTGACGTTCGAAGAGCTTCGGCTGATACAACGATGCTGAGTACCCATAACTATTCCCATGTGAAGGTCTAGTGCGAAAAAGGTCAAACGACCAACTCAGATCAAATACCCAACCCATTAGCATTTTATCAGTGTCGGGCAAGCGCGAACCATAATGTAGTCCGTCGCCCCACCAATAACTCTCGGGTGCCTTACCGGTGCACCCCACCACATATGACTCTCGCGGGTACCCTTGGGGCCGACCCGTCTTCAACATGTTTCTGTAACCGGTCATAGTAACTGTGTGTCCATACTCCAAGTGGATATCCGAGGAATCACCCTCGATGGATCCCACTCGAGGTAAGTGTATGACAAGAGTCGCTATCGATAAATGGGAAGGAAGAATCACCCTCGATATCCATGACCGATAGCTATGCTACAGAATTAACACCGGGAGTGCTAAGTGAGGTATCACCCTCGGCACTCGGTAGTAGCTCTGCAGTGCCATACTAAAGGGGGTGTGAGGTGATGTGTCGGTAACGGCTTGTCAGTCGGTCATGATGACCGAGTCTTCTGTCTTCTAGTCCTCGGTTTTGTCGATCAAAGCAAGGGCAACTGGGACTAAGGGGTCATCGGGGATTCACAGATCAACCTATACTAAGCATTTGATATGATTGCAGGTGTAGTAGCAGTTCACCAAAAACAGGCTATGCATCAGAATAGGAGTTAACTAAAACAGTAGCAAAATTCTAATGCAAGAATAAAAGGGGGAGAGATGGGTGATATCGGAATGCTCAAGGTGGTTTTGCTTGCCTTGTTGCTCTGCGGCAAAAGGCTAATCGTCGACGGTGTAGTCGTACCCAGCAGCACCGTTAGTCTCGGGGTCTACCAGAGAGAAGAGGGGGAAGAAACAATAAATACAAAGAAGACAAATGCATCACAAGGCATGACATGACAATATGCAGAGTTAGGTATGCACTAACGCAGTATTGTACGCAACAGACAGGGCGGGAGAATACCAGATGATATTTCCCGGATCTGCGGATTTATCGGACAGTCGAATCGGAGGGGAAAGTTCCATGTTCATCATGCTAGGAGCATGTGACAAATGAATGGATGGCATATTTGGATTCGTGGGATTTTTCTGATCAACTTTCATATATAATTTATTTTCATCTAAACTACGGCTTAAAAGATATGATTTTCTAAAGTTTTATAGATTTCCTGGAATTATTTTAATTAAACAAATCAACATTATCCAAAATAGTAAAACATGACGTCAGCATGATGGAATGCTGACATCAGCAGTCAGCAGGGGCTGGCCAGGTCAAACCTCACCAGTGGGCCCCACCTGTCATAGACAGTGGGTTATTTCAGTTTATTAAATTAAACTAAACTGATTTAATTAAGTGAGGGCCCCACATGTCAGTGAGGCATTAGGGTTAATCTAATTACTTTAATTAACTCAGTTAATTAATTAGTGGCCTGACAGGGGTGGCCCACCTGTCATAGACACAAGGGGCTAGGGGTCCCACCAGTCAGTGGCACTGGCTTGCCCAGTCAGCATGTTGACTGGGTCAACCCAGTCAACTAGGGCCAGGGGCCCCACTGGCAGTGATCCAGGGGTGGACCCCAGGTGTGCCACGTCAGTGGTGCCCGGCGGCCATCGCCGGAGCTACTCCGGCGAGCTCCCAAATCGCGGGGAGGCTTGAAAATGGCACCCAAGGCACCAAATCGAGCGCGGCCGGTGGCGTTCTAACGCTGGGTGAGCCGCCGATCCATCCTAGGCATCGGGGCGAGCAACGGCGGGCCATAGAGAGCGCTACTTCGCCGGCGACGAAGGGGCTTTTGGGCGGCGATGGCAAACGGCGAACGGGGGCGTTTTCGAGCTAATTTCGGGCACTACTCGAGTCTATGTAGTGAGAGGAATTGAATGGTGGCGGTGGGTAGACCAAATGGTCACCGAAGAGGCGCCAGCGACGAGGGCAGGCGGCGGCGCGTTCGGGCTCCGGTGGAAACTTAGCGCTAGGAGCACCGATTCGTCGCGAGGACCACCGGGAGGAGAAGAAGGAGCTCACCGCGGGGTGTTGTCGTTCAAAGCGAGCTGGGGGGAGCGCGCGGTGGAGCTAATCGCGATAGTGAGCTTTGGGTGCCCGAGGAGGAAGACGACGATGTGGAGGCGCTCTAGGGGATCCGAAGCTCGGGTTCATGGTCGAGGAGGACGGGAAGACTGCGGCGGTCATTCTTGGCGTGGTGGCAGGGTGCGGGAGCGACGGTGGCTACGCTAGCCAACGTCCATGGCGACGGCGGCGCTCGGGTGCGGTGGGGGAGGCGAGGGAGAAGGCAGGGGAGGGGAGCAGGTGAGATCTAGGGCGCTGGGGGCAGGTGAGGCGCCGGGGTGGTGGTCTTATCCTCCGCGGCGCCGGGGCGACGAGGTGCGTCGGCGACGAATGGCGAGCCGCCGCTCTATAGCGACCGCTCTGGTCGCTACAGAGGGAGACGACGGTGGGGGTGGGCTGGGCCGCACTATGGACCGGGTCCAGTGCCATGGCCTTTTTTCTTTTCCTTTCTTTTCTGTTTCTGTTTTCTGTTTTCTGTTTTTCCCATTTCCTTTTCCTATTATTTCTAGTCACAATTTCCTTAGCAAAATTATGTGACAGGGCCTCAAAAATAGCAAGCATTATTTGGAATGGCCACACCAAGTTTAAGCAATTTTCAAAGTTGTTTGAATATTTAAATCTGAATTTAAATGCCCTTAGAAATACTTTTAGCTTCTGTTATTAATGGTGGGGTCCACATCAGAATCTTGGTGATGTTGTTTTCCTTAACATTATTTATTTTGGAATATTTCACAAGCATGCAACATTTTATCTTTTATGTTTGAGGATTTAAATTTGTCACTTGAAACTATAGAGAATTTGAATAAAATTTTGAATTGGACTTTGGAATTCTATCTTGATCATGTTCCACTTAGCAAAATAATTAGTTGTTGACCATGCCATTACTGTAGCTTAATTACAATGATCACTGTATTAGAATTCCAGGGTGTCACAACCGCTCTCCTATTGAAAATGTATATGTATCTGGTTTGAGACTTAGAGTCATCCGGATGAGTGTCAAAGCTTGCATCGACGTAACCCTTTACGACGAGCTCTTGATCACCTCCATAAATGAGAAACATTTCCTTAGTCCTTTTTAGATACTTAAGGATATTCTTGACCGCCGTCCAGTGTTCCATTCCTGGATCACTTTGAAACCTTCCGTCCATACTTATGGCAAGGCTGACATCGGGTCTTGTGCACGACATTGCATATATGATAGAGCCTATGGTAGAAGCATAGGGGATGACACTCATCTTTTATCTATCCTATGTAGTCACTGGGCATTGAGTCTTACTCAACTTCACACCTTGCAATACAGGCAAGAACCCCTTCTTGGACTGGTCCATTTTGAACTTCTTCAAAACTTTGTCAAGGTATGTGCTCTATGAAAGTCCTATTAAGAGTCTCGATCTATCTCTATAGATCTTGATGCCTAATATGAAAGCAGCTTCTCCTAGGTCCTTCATTGAAAAACTCTTATTCAGATATTCCTTCACGCTTTCCAACATTTCTATATTGTTTCCAACCAGCAATATGTCATTCGCATATAATATTAGAAACGCTATAGAGCTCCCACTCACTTTCTTATAAATACAAGCTTCTCCGTAAACTTGTATAAACCCGAATTCTTTGATCACCTTATCAAACTAAAGATTCTAACTATGTGATGCTTGCATCAGCCCATAAATGGATCGCTGGAGTTTGCAAATTTTGTCAGCATTCTCTAGATCAACAAAACCTTCTGGTTGCATCATCTACAACTCTTCCTTAAGGAAACGTTAAGGAACGTTGTTTTGACATCCATCTGCCAAATTTCATAATCGAAAAATGCAGCTATTGCTAACATGATTCTGACGGGCTTAAGCATCGCTACGAGTGAGAAGGTCTCATCGTAGTCAACTCCTTGAACTTGTGAAAAACCTTTTGCCACAAGTCGAGCTTTATAGACGGTGACGTTACCACCCACGTCCGTCTTCTTATTAAAGATCAATTTATTCTGAATGGCCTTTCACCCTTCAAGTAATACTTCCAAAGTCCATACTTTTTTTTCATACATGGACCCCATCTCGGATTTCATGGCCTCTAACCATTTGTCGGAATCCGAGCCCATCATCGCTTCTCCATAGATCGTAGGTTCATCGTTGTCCAACAATATGACCTCTAAGACACGGTTACCATACCACTCAGGAGCAGTACGTGCCCTTGTCAACCTATGAGGTTCGGTAGTAACTTGATCTGAAGCTTCATGATCACCATCATTAAATTCCTCTTGAACACATGTAGGCTCCACAGGAACATCTTCCTGTGTTGCGCTACTCTCTAGTTGAAACAAAGGTTCAACAACCTCATCAAGTTTTATCTTCCTCCCACTCAATTCTTTCGAGGAAAACTCTTTCTCAAGAAATGACCCGTTTTTAGCGACAAACACTTTGCCTTCGGATCTGAGATAGAAGGTATACCCAACCGTCTCTTTTGGGTATCCTATGCAGACGCATTTCT
The DNA here is from genome assembly GCA_022496015.1 of Hordeum marinum. Classification (NCBI taxonomy): domain Eukaryota; kingdom Viridiplantae; phylum Streptophyta; class Magnoliopsida; order Poales; family Poaceae; genus Hordeum; species Hordeum marinum. The sequence goes on from CM039674.1 coordinate 397,287,300, forward strand.
CCGCTTTGTGTTCCAGCTTTTCAGGCTGAAGCTTATTGACATAAGCATCCCATCCCCAAACTTTAAGAAATGACAACTTTGGTTTCTTGCCAAACCACATTTCATATGGCGTCGTCTCAACGGATTTTGATGGTGCCCTATTTAAAGTGAATGCGGCTGTCTCTAACGCATAACCCCAAAATGATAGTGGCAAATCGGCAAGAGACATCATAGAACGCGCCATATCCAATAAGGTTCGATTACGACGTTCGGACACACCATTACGCTGTGGTATTCCAGGCAGTGTCAATTGTGAAACAATTCCACATTATCTTAAGTGACTGCTAAACTCATAACTCAGATATTCTCCTCCTCGATCAGATCATAGGAATTTAATCTTCTTGTTACGATGATTCTCAACTTCACTCTGAAATTGCTTGAACTTTTCAAAGGTTTCATACTTGTGTTCAATTAAGTAAATATACACATATCTACTTAAGTAATCAGTGAAGGTGAGAAAGTAATGATACCCACCGCGTTCCTCAATGCTCATCGTACCGCACACATTAGTATGTATGATTTCCAACAAGTCACTTGCCCGTTCCATTGTTTCAGAGAACGGGGTTTTAGTCATCTTGCCCATGAGGCATGGTTCACATGTGTCAAGTGACACTACACCACAACATGGATACAAGGACACGTGGTCTGCCGGGAGAACACACTCAAGAGGGTAGATGAACTGCTAGGAAAGGTTTTCTCCCGGTAGATAGAACTGCCACAAGAACGGCTATCGGGGATCACTTGTCCCGGTAGTTTTTCTGCCATGTCAATTGTATTTGCCGGTAGTTCTATTTCTCACGGAAGATAGGCCATGGCATAGGAACTGAAGTTACCGGCAGTCTTACTGCCTACAAAAACTTGTTTACCCTGCAGGTAGTATGCTAACACATTTTGTTTCACTAAACTAGGGAACAAATCCCTGTCTTTTTATGCAAGGAACATTCCCTGATTTAATACACACTTCAATCAAAGTTGTATAGATGGCTCATCCAAAACTTTATACTTCATTCAATAAACATTGGGCAGCGATCTGCGCCGGCACGCTGGCCCAACTGTTGGGTCGGTCGAGCCCCAGCCGTCAGATTTGCCCCCCCCCCCCGAGCCGTCAGATCCCTTCGTCCCTAACCTCCCATCTTCAACCTCTCGCACGAGAAAGTAACAGGCCCACCTCGCATGCGCCAACGCCCCAACACGCGCCGACCACCTCGCCTCGCCTCCTCAGCGCCGGTCGCCCTCACCGTCGGTCGCCGCCCGTCGTCGCCCTCACCTATGTCGCCGGTGGAGCATAGTAGCAAATAGCAATGCCGGTTGTAGCAAAAAAGCTACGTGGTTGTAGCAAAACAAAATGCGGGTTGAAGCAAAAAGTGGACATGGTTGTAGCAAAAAATCGACGCCGACGATGCGTTGTAGCAAAAATCCGGCAAGGTTGTAGCAAAATCAAATGCCTATTGTAGCATCACAAAAACGGGGCTTGCAACACGGGAGTGTTGGTCGAAGCAGCGCCGCTGTCCTTGAACTGCCTACACCGTTGGTGCGTTGTAGCAAATTCAAATGCCGGTTGTAGCAAAAAGCTAGCATGGTTGTAGCAAAAAATCAACGCCGGCTATCTCTTGTAGCAGAACGAGATGCCGGTTGTAGCAAATTCCGGCTATCGGTTGTAGCAAATTGCTATGCCAGTTGTAGCATATATGCATGGTGCTTGTAGCAAGGCAATTGCACCGAGAGCTGCCAACCTGGAACGACGGCGAGGACAGCAAACGGCGACGAGGACAAGGACCGGCAAAGAAGACGGCCGGTCGGCATGAGGACTGGCAAGGCGAGGACTAGCAAGCGATGCGGTCACCCGGGGAAGAAGAAAGGGGATCGCTGGTCTTGCGTGGGTCCACCGTACCACATGGTTGTCTTCGAGTGGGTCGCGCGTGGACAAAACGGGCGGAAGGTTCAGCCGGACTGCCGGCTCTAAACGTTTACCATAAACATAACAGACCAAATACATATGTTTAGATACATGCATGATATAAGTTATCCAACAAAATGAAAAGTACATATATCCACCCAACCAAAATGATCATACAATGGCTGATGTGCTAAAACAACCACCAAAATGAGTTGAGTTAAACTTGCTAATGTCTACAGCTTCAGCAAAAAAAGGCCTATTACATTATCAACCACCAACTTTGTAGGTCTTCCAAACCCCCAGCAGCTTGTATATCTTCCAAACGTCCATCAAAATGTGTATTTTGATAAACCTGCAACAAATCAGAAACTCAAAATAGTGTTGGGGCAAAAAAGTAGAGGAGACAACATAGAGAAGACAACATAGAGAAGTACCAGATGGCAAAGAAGGCCGCAAAGCGAGCTGTGAGTGAAGCAAGGGGTCGGGCGTATGAGGACCTCTACCAAAGGTTAGACACGAAGGAAGGCGAAAGGGACATCTATAAGATGGCCAAGAGCCGAGAGAGGAAGACGAGGGATGTTGACCAAATCAAGTGCATCAAGGACGAAGCAGATCAACTCCTGGTGAAGAACGAGGAGATTAAGCATAGATGGCGGGAGTACTTTGACAAGTTGTTCAATGGGGAGAGTGAGAGCTCTACCATTGATCTGGATGACTCCTTTGATGATACTAGCAGGCGTTTTGTGAGGCGAATCCAGGAGTCGGAGGTCAAGGAGGCTTTAAAGAGGATGAAAGGAGGCAAGGCGATGGGCCCCGATTGTATCCCCATTGAGGTGTGGAGAGGCCTCGGGGACATAGCGGTAGTATGGCTAACCAAACTTTTCAACCTCATTTTTCGGGCAAACAAGATGCCAGAAGAATGGAGACGGAGTATATTAGTACCAATCTTCAAGAACAAGGGGAATGTTCAGAGTTGTACTAATTACCGTGGAATTAAGCTGATGAGCCATACAATGAAGCTATGGGAGAGAGTCATTGAGCACCGTGTAAGAAGATTGACAAGCGTGACCAAAAATCAGTTTGGTTTCATGCCTGGGAGATCAACCATGGAAGCCATTTTCTTGGTACGACAACTTATGGAGAGATATAGGGAGCAAAAGAAGGACTTGCATGTGGTGTTCATTGACTTGGAGAAGGCCTATGATAAGATTCCGCGGAATGTTATGTGGTGGGCCTTGGAGAAACACAAAGTCCCAACAAAGTACATTACCCTCATCAAGGACATGTATGATAATGTTGTGACAAGTGTTCGAACAAGTGAGGGCGACACTAACGACTTCCCAATTAAGATAGGACTGCATCAAGGGTCAGCTTTGAGCCCTTACCTTTTTGCCTTGGTGATGGATGAGGTCACAAGGGATATACAAGGAGATATCCCATGGTGTATGCTCTTTGCGGACGATGTGGTGCTAGTCGATGAGAGTCGGACGGGGGTTAACAGGAAGTTGGAGTTGTGGAGGCAAACCTTGGAATCGAAAGGTTTTAGACTTAGTAGGACTAAAACCGAGTACATGAGGTGCGCTTTCAGTACTACTAGGAACGAGGAGGGGGAGGATGTTAGCCTTGATGGGCAAGTGGTGCCTCAGAAGGACACCTTTCGATATTTGGGGTCAATGTTGCAGAAGGATGGGGATATCGATGAAGATGTGAACCATCGAATTAAAGCCGGATGGATGAAGTGGCGCCAAGCTTCTGGCATTCTTTGTGACAAGAGGGTGCCACAAAAGCTAAAAGGCAAGTTCTATAGGACGGCAGTTCGACCCGCAATGTTGTATGGCGCTGAGTGTTGGCCGACTAAAAGGCGACATGTGCAACAGTTAGGTGTGACGGAGATGCGCATGTTGAGATGGATGTGTGGTCACACAAGGAAGGACCGCATCCGGAATGATGATATACGAGATAAAGTTGGGGTAGCGCCAATTGAAGAGAAGCTTGTCCAACATCGTCTGAGATGGTTTGGGCATATTCAGCGCAGGCCTCCAAAAGCCCCAGTACACAGCGGACGGCTTAAGCATGCTGATAATGTCAAAAGAGGCCGGGGTAGACCGAACTTGACATGGGAAGAGTCTGTAAAGAGAGATCTGAAGGACTGGAGCATCACCAAAGAACTAGCCATGGACAGGGGTGCGTGGAAGCTTGCTATCCATGTGCCAGAACCATGAGTTGGTCGCGAGATCTTATGGGTTTCACCTCTAGCCTACCCCAACTTGTTTGGGACTAAAGGCTTTGTTGTTGTTGTTGTTGCAAAAAAGTAGAGGAGACAGCGCTGCCCAGGGAGCAGAGGAGCTAACTTCTATCCCTTTCCAGGAGGATCGGCTGCAGCAAACCCTACCACACAACACACCTCATCTCGGCAGTTCAATAGAGAAACAGAGAAGATGATGCTATGTTTTTTCCCTCAAAAACGCATATAAATGCATGGTCATCATTGTTTCATTCAGGTCATTTTCTTGTCATCCATCAAGATAAATAAGAACTTAAACATTATTTCATCCATATGCAAGAGCTAAACAGTAAACAATGCATGAAACAATGTACCACACCATGTGTACAACTGTGAAAGCAGATGCAACATTGTTCCTGTCAAAATTCGGAAGCTCTAAAATGATTTGTAGGTACAAAGGCTAGTAATCACTATCAGAGTTATCAAGAAGAGTACATCAAAGCAATGAAAAAATACTAATAAACAGTGAGCTATAATATCACCGACTAGCATGTTTTGAAGATGGTTCTAACGGCCAAACTGGAGTACATGCAGATATACACGTTTGATTAACTTTTCCATAATTAGATTCACAATTATATTATTGGCTCAATATCTTGAGGCATGCTAGAAGAATTAAGTAGCATGAAGCCAATATCTTCAGGCATGCATAAATAATCAACTAGCATTTAAATACTAGCATTCATGAATAATTAACTAGCAGGCAGTTAATATCTCTAGGCATGAACATAGAATACTTTCTTTTAAGAAACATGGCAAAGGCCACCACCCAAGAGCTACATAGTGCGTTAATCACTTACACGAGATAATGAACATTTCAAGACCTTAGCTCTTTTATCTTTCATCACGCCCATCACGATTGCATCCTCTTAGCTGTCATCCATGTCACTTTCACTCCCTTTGTCAACCATTTTTCCAAAATTATGCACCTTCAGACAAGAACCTGATTAAGAAAACTACACACGTACAGGGGCAGACCCAGGATAAAAGCCGACTGGGGCACATAGCTATAGAAAACTCTCGAACATGTTTACACATATACTTATAAACATATAAATATGTTATACTCCCTCCGTTCCTAAATATTTGTCTTTTTAGAGATTTCATTATGGACTACATACGCATGTATATAGACATAATTTAGAGTATAGATTCATTCATTTTGCTTCGTATGTAGTCCATAGTTGAATCTGTAAAAAGACAAATATTTAGGAATGTAGGGAGTATTTAGCAGTTTTCTTGCAAGTCATAACATATTTCATCCAAGTTCAAAAAAAAGATACTTTATCCAATAGTAACAACAAGTTATCACTAAGGTGAACAGACCTTACAAACAGACTTCATACCCCAATAGTTCGTTCTTTGCAAAAGAGAATATTCATTTCTAATATAAATGTCATCATCTGCAAAGAAAAACACATATTAGTATTAGCCATCAAAATACAAATGGAGAAGGTAAACACACAAAAGCTGCAAGGCATTGGATCATTACATTTCATTCCTCCCACGACGATCTTTCATCTTATGAAAAGGATCAACAATCGCTTCATTAGTAATTTCATCCAGCAGTCACTTTTCCACAAAACAAATTAAGCTATCCAATACTTTATCCAATAGTAACACAAAAATCACTTCATTAGTATTCCAATTTCTTCCATCACATAACTCAGTATTTCTTTTGCAAAACACTCGGTAATATCTCTCTGAATTTTTGGAGACAACATTTGATTATTATCTGGAGCATTCTTGAATGCCTTAGCAACAACATTATTCTGCTTAATAGTGTAATCCATCAACTCACGGTAGTTTCCTTTATTTGTAGAATCTTCAGATTCATTGTGACCACGGAAAGGTTGTCCCTGGTGCAACAAGTATTGGCAAACATAAATTGCAATTAAATACATTCTTCGTATCTCATCATGCTGGTTTGGGTGATAATCTACCAGTTGTGTGTCACACGAATCGGCTAATCCTATCCATTTTTTTATTAAAACCAACAGTGCGTGGGTGATAGAATACTAGTACTGTACTAGTGGGATTGCATATTTTCATTTGGTTTGCCATAACACACAGCAACGAGGCGGACGGTTTCTCCTATGCGTTCATCGCTTTGTGTGCAGAACAGGCACGCCCTTTTTTTTCTCGATTTGGTTTGCTTCTTTGATGAGCTAGGTTATGACTCATACTTATCCTCGCAAAGATAAGAAGTACATAAGCACAAAAAAATACGACTCGATGGCTGTAGCTCAAGCATAATTCGGATTTGTTGTCCTATATCTTCAGGACACTGCATATGGTTCAGATATGCAAAACACTATCAATTCAATTGTTTTTATTTTCCATCAGTAGCTGAATATAAACCTTATTGCTGCTTTCAAAGCAAGTAGCTTTTACTAGCATGTTTTCAGACTTTCAGTGTGTATATATCTACAGCAAGATTACTAAGCAATCAAAGGTGTGGCAATAGCAGTTCCACTGAATATAATGAATATAAACCGTATTGCGGCTCTCAAAGCAAGTAGCTATTACTAGCATGTATTCATACTTTCAGTTTTTATATATCCATAGCAAGATTACTATGGCTGTTAGAGTTTCACGAATGTTGATCCTTCCAGTACATTCATGTTATATGGAAAATAGCAAATAGTACTCTAAAATGCAAGGTCAGCCAATTTTCACACATGAGGTGCTTCCTTTATGAAAGAACCCCCAATTAAGAGGAAAAACATAGATGCATCAGGAACAAAATTATGCAAGGAAAAGCTTCCACACATGTATATGTTTTCTCCTTAGTCCCACCATCAATCCATAAAAAGAATTTTCTGAAAGAAAATAGAACTAGCATAACTAAGGTATATTTCACTTGTGTTCCTCTCAAACAAATCACTTGTGTTAACCCATGTGATCACTCATTGTCTGCAATCATGTAGTTTCTAGTTGATAGTGTTGAGAGAGATTATATGTGTGGAGAGAAGCGTTACCACTCATGGAAAATTTTGTCAGCAAGCTATTGTTTCTTTATTCGTTTGCAAATTGTTGTTTCCTTCTTTTTCCAGGGGTGCTCTTTCTGTGTTCTTTGTTAGGATATCGGATTCCTTCTACTTTCACGGGTGCAGCCTCCTTCTTTTCTAGATATCTGCTCTGTAGTTGCAAAACAAAGAATCATATATATAATGTTAGATGATGAATATTTGCTAAGGAACAATGTGGCAAAAGGTAGGCACAAAAAAGCTAAGTGTCAGATATCCAAGCTCATAAACGGACAAAAGTTCAGAGGGCATGGTCGATGGCTGTCCATGGTCGCAGAAACAAAATTGACCCAACAATAGGTTAGGGAATAGCTCCCATCAAACCAAAAAGTCTAACAGCATCACCTCCTTTCAGAAACAAATTTGACACAAACCAAAAAAGATCTGGAGGAAGGCCACCTATATCGGGTTTCCCCGTGACGGATCTGAGCAGCATGGTAGGCCAGCGTAGTGATGAGCAGGCTCCGCTCTTGCCGCTGGGTGGAGGAAGCACTGACGGGGATCCCGTCCGTGCTCATCAGCGTGGAGACCCAAGGAGAATAGGGGCACGACGACCGCTGGGGGAGACTCGGTTTTCACCACGGGATATGGTGCTGGAGAGGGAGGCGATGTCGACCTCGATGCACCGTCGGTGGTGCCGAAGCGAGGGAGCCGGGACACAACCTCGCACGAGTGTGGAGGGAGGCGTCGTCGACCTCCACGCAACGAACGCCATCGACACCGATGGAGCTCGCATATGTCGGCGAAGGAGATCCAAGGCGGAGGGCGGTGGCGGCGGCGGCGGCGTTGCGGGACAAGGCAACGTGGACGACGGTTCGATTTGGGGAATATCTGGTTGAGGCGGCGGCTATTTTGTGCAAACTTTTCAGCCCTCTCGCGCGCTCCCCGCTATACCTGCCCAAACCTCAGGCCGGGCCGGGCCTCGGGCCGGACCGGGCCTAAAAAAGCCCGGCGTTAGAAACCCAAGCCTGAGCCCGGCCCGGCCGTCAGGCCTGATATTTGGGTCCAAGCCCGGCCCGACATAGGTATAAATCTAGATTTTGACGGGCCCGATCGCCCGACTCAAAATCTAGGCTCCAGCCCGACCCGTGGGCAAGGTCGGCCGGGTCAGGCCTACGGGTCGGGCTGACCATGGCCAGGTTTGCTGTCACGTTCAAGATGTGCGCTTATTCATTTTAAGACACGAGGGTCTCACAAGGGATAGAGGCGCATCTTACCGTTAACAAGTATAGTAATATTGCATCATACATTACAAAAGAGATGAGTATACAAGTTGGCTTACACTCGTCACATGCTAAATTACAATTTCACTCAGAGTTCAATCATCAAGATGAAAACAGGGTCCGACTACGGACGAAATCAAACGATAAAACAGATGCAAATGAAACTTTCTCGCTGTCCCAAAGATCACGACCAGGTCCTCTACTCATCCGGATACGTCACATACATCATGCCTCTTTCCTCATCATATTCTCACTAGAGCTGGGTAAGATCATCCTGCACGTACTCATCTAAACCTGTACCTAGAGTGTTGTAATAAACTGTGAGCCACAAGGACTCAGCTATCACGTGTCCGGGTATCGAGGCTATTCAAGCTTAAAGGTTGGGATAGGGTAAGTGTTTAGTTTGCAGCAGCACTAAGCATATATGGTGGCTAGCTTACGCAACATGAATTAAATATGAATGGCCTACGAAGAACGATCGAATCTAGTATAATCTCTATGAGATCCTGAACACCTACTTACATCAATCATAACCCCACCGTGTTCTCTCTCGGAACATGTTCACGAGCAGAGACGATCACGGTTACTCATACAGTTGGTGTATTTTAATTAGAGTTTACTTCAAGTTTACTATAACCGGGTGTTAAACAAATATCAAGTTGCCACATAACCGTGGGCACGGCTTTCCGAAAGATTTAACCCTGCAAGGGTGCTCCAACTAATCCATTACCAAATTAACCACACTCCGTGGGAATAGCCTCGACCACGAATCTCGCAGTCTTCATAGGTAATTCCAAAGGAATTCCAACACCTCAAGTAAACCCGAAGAAAGTCAGACTCCACACGCAAGACACTCGATAAAGGTAAAATGAATCCAGCAAGACCTCCCGACGTGTCGACGAACCCGATAAGAGCCGCGTATCTCAGTCTCAGGACACGACAGATTGTCCAAACTTCCGGTAGGCCAAGCACAGAGTTGCCCCTGATGGCCACCGGTTGTTGACATTTTTGGACTAACATTCATGTGGAGCACTGGCCCGGGGGTTGATTAAATTATCCATGGGTTTGCAAGACCCTATGCAATTTTATTAAGTTGTTAGCAAATGTAGTACGAAGGTTGGGTCTTGCCGGACAAGTTTTAATCTCAATCGAATAACAAGGGGGTCCCCATAACAACCCCGAGCATGTTAGGAGCGCATAATATGGAAAACATAACACCGGTAACAAGGAACTAATGACGGTAACAGCGGAACAAATCACTTAGCAAAAGGCCACGCCTTCCACCAATACCAAGATATATATGTGCATTAAATTAAATAACAGAATTTATTGTGATATCCAAATCCATGTTATCACATGGAACAACCTGCACCTGCAACTAAAAATGCTATAAGAGGGGCTGAGCAGCGGTAACTTAGCCAATCAAAGGTTGGCTAGGATGTGGAGGTTAGAGGCTGTCATGGCAACATGAGGGCTGATATCAAGTGGTAGGTAGCGCAATTGTAACGATAAGAGCAAGAAACTAGCAAGCAAAAATAGTATCGGGATCCGGGTACGATCATCTTGCTTGTTGGTTCTTCAGTGGAACAAGTAGCGGGATCCTCGTAGTGGTACTCTCCTGGTTCCTCCTACTCAGTATCAACACTCGTGTCTACCCAAGAGAAACAGCAACAATAAAAATCCAACCAAGGTGCACAACCAAGATGATGCATGATTCATTTATGAATAATTAACATGGCAACCCAAAACCAGTCATGTTTCACATGTAAAGTTTGTTCATTAATGAATCTGGACAGAACCTCATGTTAAGTTATTTAGACATTCATGAACATGGCAAATATGGATGCAGCATGCAAAATCGATAGAGATGCATATAAAGTTTGCAAGAAACGGAGTTACGGTTCTCACGATACGCTCACGGCAAGGTACGGAGGCAAAATCATAAGACCACCAAGCCATGGGCTAATTCTTGGCATTCCAAGGCAGCCACTGGATAGGTGATGAAAAATCAATCACAATAGCCTCAAGAATCAATCAATTCCATGGAGCATAGCTCCCACAAGCCACAAAACAATAAAACCCATAATCTGCCACAAAATAGCAACATAGCAACTTCTACAGCTCACAACTTGAGCTACAGGAACCCTACAGCCACAAACAAGAGATTGACAGAATCTACTCAACACACACATCAACTCATCCAACTATGCAAAGAGCAAACGAGGCACACATCAATAAGCATGAAGCAATCAAGTTGACATGATGAAACAATTTTCTGGGACTTAGTGAAAATTCCAGTTTTCTGGAATCTGAGAACATAAAGTAGCAAGTTAACAGCATAGGTTAAATATACTAGAGAGCTCCTATTGGCATGAAAATTAACAGGATTGTATAAGGCAATATCTACTACAAATAACTAACACTGAGAATGCACAAATTCACAACACATTACAAGATACCATCCACTCTACATGGCATAACAATAACAGCAGATTCTCAGACTTAGCAGTTTTTTAGCATGATGAAACAGAAACAACAAGTAGGCAACTTAACAGCATGATTCCCACTTACATGGGTGATTAACATGTAAAAAAAATACCATGGCATAATAGGTACAAACTACTAGCACTTCGTAGTTGGCACATGTCCCAAAGCAAGCATGGATTAAATCATGCAAAAATGACAAAATGGCATCTCAGCTAAAATGACAGGTTTAAGAACTTGCTCAAAAGTGAAATCTGAGAGTTCCAATGAGTTCATTGGCTCTTCCTACCCTAGAAACATGGGTCATACTCATATACTCATGTGAAACACAATACACAACAAGATGATGCAACAAGGGGTATATCAAGTGGGGAAAACCACTAGTACCCTAACACACCTACACACCCTACTCACACCATGCTAAAAACATATCTCAACCCTAAGTATGCCCAAGGCACATGAGCCCAAAACACCAAGAGCATACCACCCAAGAAGGGGGGTGATCATCTACCACACAAACACTCACCACTAATGCAACAAAGCATAGACAAAGACTCCACTCACACTCACACAAATATGTGTGTATATAGAACATACACACACACTCTCATGCATCTACACCTACACATGCAAGCACATGCCACCCAGCACTCACATGTGTGGGTGTGCAAGGAGCACACACACACACATGTGCCATGCATGGTGCACCACCCACCCACATGCACAACTCACATGCACACACACACTCACAAGCACATACACCACATATGTGCAACTAGCCACCCCACACACACATGTGTGTATGCCACATGCACACACACATACACATGCCAAAACTCACACACACACACTCACATATGCCACCGGAGATGGCCGCGACGACACAGCTCTGCTCTCACCTGAACTCACCTTCGGCTCCCTCTCTGACCGAAAAGGGGAGGAAGAAGGGAGGAGGAAGAGAAGGAGAAGGGAGATGGCGGCGCTCGAGGAGGAAGCCCGAACCCTAGGGATCCGCGCTTTAAAAAGGGGGCGGCCCTCGACGTCCGTGACCCTGACGGCGACGGCGCTCTCTCTCTCGCTCTCTGCTCTCTCTCGCACTCCACGCGCTACCTGACGGAGGAGGGAGATGGAGTAGGTAGCCATCGGCTACCTGCTGGGCCGAGCGAGGAGGCTCTCCTGGGCCAGGGAAGGCCCAGTGCCCACACAACTCTCTCTCTCGCTCACAAACAAAACAGAAAGAGAAAAAAAAGGTTTTACTAATTAAAAACTCACAGCCACACAAAAATAAATCCCCAGGGTAAAAGAAAAGGGTTTTGTAGCAAAACAAAATATTTTTGTAAAGAAAATAATGAGCTACATATAATAAAAATATTAAGTTGAATTATTTAGCAAGTCTTTTTCATACTTAAATAAAAGGGCAGTTCCTGTTTAATAAAAACCCAAAACCCAAACACCCCCAAATAACAAAATCATCACTCCCTAAATTAATAAGAATATTAGGGCCACCTCTTGGACATTTTTAAACAATTAAAACAACAAGTTAATTTTGTTGTGAAAATAAGATGGGAAGAAAGGCATTATGGTGAGATTAATTGATGAAAAGAAAGGAGGGGGAAGAGAGTTGGATCACTTGCTCTTCAAACCAAACAACCCACACTCAACCCACAACACACACACAACCATCACACCATACAAGGCACATGAAACACAACATGACAAGATGAATGGGAAAGATGCATGATGAAATGATGCATGAATGCAAACCACACATGGATGACAAGGTGCAATTCATATCAAGCTCAAGACACAAGATTCATACAATGGGGTTACATGCCAAATCAGGCAGGGACAACACTTGGGATGTCACAACTCTCCCACACTACAAGAGGATCTCGACCCGAGATCTAGGAACGAAAGAAGTATGAAAATTTGTAACGGAGAAGGTCCTCGCGTTCCCAAGTAGCTTCTTTGTCGGAATGATGAGACCACTTCACCTTGAGGAACTTGATAGACTTGTTGCGAGTCTTATGCTCAGTTTCTTCAAGAATAGCAACTGGATGCTCACGATAAGAGAGATCTTCTTGGAGGTCGATGTCTTGGAGGTCAATGGTTCGCTCAGGAGTCTTAAAACATTTCCGAAGCTGAGAAACATGGAAGACATCGTGCACATTTGCGAAATTTGGAGGAAGCTCTAGTTGATATGCAAAACCACCTCTCTTGCCAACAACTTTGAAAGGACCAACAAAACGAGGAGCTAGCTTCCCTTTAATTCCAAATCGCTGAGTGCCTTTCATGGGAGAGACTTTGAGATAGACTAGATCACCCACTTGGAAGGAAACATCCCGATGTTTGTTATCATAATAACTCTTCTGTCGGGACTGAGCTGCTTTGAGGTTCTCACGACTGACATGGCACATTTCTTATGCTTTAGTGATCATGTCATTGCCCAATATCTGACGCTCACCGGTTTCAGACCAGTTAGGCGGGGTACGACACTTTCTGCCATAGAGAATCTTGAAAGGGGCCTTGCCTGAGCTAGCTTGAAAGCTATTGTTGTATGAGAATTCAGCATATGGAAGGCAGTCTTCCCACTTCATGCCGAACGAAATCACACAGGCTCTGAGCATATCTTCAAGGATCTGATTGACTCTCTCAACTTGACCACTTGTCTGCGGATGGAACGCAGTGCTGAAACGGATCTTGGTACCCATATTAGTCTGGAAGGACTCCCAAAACTTGGAAGTAAAGAGACTTCCACGGTCAGAAGAGATGAGCTGAGGAATACCATGCAATGACACTACCCTTGACGTATACAACTCTGCAAGCTGAGCTGCCGAGATAGATTCTTTGACTGGTAGGAAATGAGCAACTTTTGACAGCTTGTCGATAACCACAAATGGCATCGTTGCCTCTCTTGGACTTGGGAAACCCAGTAACGAAATCCATCTCAACATGATCGAATTTCCACTCTAGGATAGGCAAAGGCTGAAGAAGACCTGCTGGACGTTGATGTTCCGCCTTCACTCTGCGAAAAACATCACACTCGTTCACGAACTGAGCAATTTCGCGTTTCATGCGAGTCCACCAGAAGGTTTGCTTGAGATCCTGATACATCTTTGAACTACCTGGATGAATGGATAGAAGAGAATTGTGTGCTTCGTCCATGATAACCTTTCGGAGATCACCTTTTGGAACCACAAGACGGTCTTCAAAGAACAAGGTATCTTTGTCATCAATACGAAAGCACTTATACTTCGGAATGCTCTTGGCCACACCTTTCTTCACTTTCTTCACCATAGCATCAAGAAGCTGCGCTTGGCGAACCTGATCTTCCAGAGTCGAAGAGACTTGAAGATTGGCAAGAAATCCCTGCGGAATCATCTGAAGGTTGAGCTTGCGGAATGCTTCACAAAGCTCGGGCTGAAGAGGCTTCAAGATGAGACTATTGCAGTACGCCTTATGGCTGAGCGCATCTGCAATAACATTTGCTTTCCCAGGAGTATACTCAATGCTTAGATTGAAGTCCTTAAGCATTTCCACCCAACGAGATTGCCGAAGATTGAGATTGGTTTGAGTGAAAATGTACTTCAAGCTCTTGTGATCAGTGTACACCTCAACTGGTCTACCCAACAACAAATTCCTCCAAGTCATTAGAGCATGCACAACTGCCGCCAACTCAAGATCATGAGTGGGGTAGTTCTTCTCGGCAGGCTTCAACTGACGCGAGGTATAAGCAACAATCTTCTTGTCTTGCATGAGAACACCACTAAGACCTTGGAGAGAAGCATCACAGAAAACTTGGAAAGGCTTGGACTGCTCAGGAGGAACAAGAACTGGAGCTGAAGTCAGTCTCTGCTTGAGTGTATTGAACGCCACATCACACTCAGGAGACCAAACATACTTGACACTCTTCTGGAGGAGATTGGACAGAGGCTTAGCAATTTGAGAGAAGTTCTCCATGAATCTTCTGCAATAACTAGCAAGCCCGAAGAAACTCGAAGCTGCTTCACATTTTGAGGAGGTTCCCACTTCAAGATTTCCTCAACTTTCTCAGGGTGCACTTTAATTCCCTCGGTAGAGATGACATGCCCGAGGTACACCATTCATTGAGCCAAAACTCACACTTGGAAAACTTTGCATAGAATCGATGCTCTCTTAACTTTTCAAGCACAAGGCGGAGATGCTCTGCATGATCTTCTTTTGTCTCCGAGAATACAAGGATATCATCCAGATAGACCAAGACAAATTCATTCTTGAAAGGAGAGAAAATGAAATTCATCATTCTTGAGAAGGTTGGAGGAGCATTAGCAAGACCAAATGACATGACAGTGTACTCATAAGAGCCAAAACTCGTCCTGAAAGCGGTCTTGGGAATGTCTTCTTCACGAATGCGAATCTGATGATAACCCATGTGAAGATCAAGCTTCGAGAAAACCTTGGCACCTTTCAGTTGTTCAAACAACTCATTGATGTTGGGAAGTGGGTACTTGTTTCTGATTGTCTTCTTGTTCAATGGCCGGTAATCAACACACAGACGATCCGTGCCATCTTTCTTCTTGACAAACAAGACACCACAACCCCATGGAGATGAACTTGGTCTGATCAGACCCAGACGTTCTTGCTCATCTAGCTGCTTTTTCAACTCTTTTAGCTCTTCAGGGACAAGTTTATATGGGCGCTTGCAGACCGATTCAGTTCCAGGCTCGAGATCAATCATGAACTCAACTGGCCGGTGCGGAGGCATTCCTGGCAATTCTTCTAGAAAGACATCTTCATACTCACAAACCACCGGAGTTTGAGAAATCGCCGAGATTTCACCCTTCTCATTAAGAGCAAAGAGACGGATTGTGTCATCGCGAGCCGCGAAAATAATAACATATTTTGAAGGATGAGTCAACTTGACTTCTTTTGCTTTGCAATCAATATGAGCCTTATTCATAGCCAGGAAGTCCATGCCCAGAATGAGATCAATATCAGAATTCCCGAGAACAATTGGAGAAGCCAGAAAAGAATAATTGCCCATCTTGATAGAAGCATCCCGAACCACATAACAAGAGTTCATTTGTAAACCCGGAGACACCACAGTCATAGATTTAGACAATTCTTCACAACAAAATTCATGCTTTGCAACAAATGGCCTTGATATGAATGAATGCGATGCCCCAGTATCAAACAAAACTTTTGCAGGAATAGAGTTAACTGAGAGATTACCCATGATCACTTGAGAAGAATCCTCTGCCTCTGCTGTGTTCACATGGTTCACTCTTGCAAACTTGGGATTATGCTTCACCATAGCATTGCTTGGAGGCTTGACAGGAGGAGGAGGCAGAAGACGCCGCTGGTTGCACTTATTAGTATAGTGGCCCTTCTGACCACACTTGTGACAAGTCACCTCAGAAAGTGGATGAACATTGCCTGGAGGAGGAACAAGAAATCCCTTGGATGCCTGGGGTCTCTGCTGGAATCCTGGGTTGGGTGGGTGGGAAGAACCACGACCACCGAACTGCTTCTGCTGCTGCGGAGGACGAAACAGAGGAGGATTAGACACCCAATACTTCTGCTGCTTTGGAACCATCTGAGAGCCGGAAGAACAAGAATATGAATCCCTTGAATGCTTCTTAGAGTTCTCCAACTTGAGCTGAGTTGCCTCAACCTTCAAAGCCATGTTATAGAACTGATCAAACTCACGAGGCTCTTGAAGAACTAGGCCTGGCAGAAGCTCATCCTTGAGACCACCTCTGAACTGATAGATCATAGCCTTGTCATCTGGAACATCTTGCTTGGCATAACGGGCTAGATTCTCGAACTCGACGTTGTACTGATAGACAGACTTGCTTCCCTGCTTTAGTTGCGTGAGCTTCTCACGCATCTCCTCGACAAAGCTTGTCGGAATGTAATGAGCCCTGAAGTCACGACGGAAATTGTCCCAAGTAACAACACGATCGCCCCTGGAATCCTTGTACTGCTGCCACCAATCAGCTGCTTGACCCTTGAGCTGGAACGCTGCAAATCTGACAAGTCCTCTGGCCTGACATTGCCGCACTCAAAATGCTTACTCATATCACGAATCCAATCATCAACATCAAGAGGCTGCTCACAACAGGTGAAAGTCTTGGGCTGGTTGGCAAGGAACTGTTTCAGTGTCGCAAACTGCAGCTGATTCTGAAAATTCCCTTGAAAACCTTGCTAACCTTGCTCCCTTTCTTGCAACAGTTTGAGCAACATCTGAGTGTTCGCATTGGTTGCAGCCATCATAGCTTGCCAAGCTTCTGGAGGAGGAGGTGGCGGGGGTGGTGGTGGAACATCAGTCTGCTCCTCACCACGACCCGGATTGTTGCGAGTTGGTGGAGCCATCCTGAAGATGGACAAAACGCATCAGCACCTCATTGATAAGATGAATCATAAGCTGAATCAAATGCTTGAAAGAAATTGAACAATAAGCAACATAGCCTTCCTACTGAAAAATTAGTAAGAATGCTTCTTAGATTTATGATAACATCATCAGAAATTAGAAGCCACTTGCAATAACACAAAAGTATTGAGCTAAGCGCTCGGAACAAATGTATATGCCCATATACATTTGAAGAAGATGATCCTAGATAACTACAAGATTTCCCACCTAAGAACTTTCGAAAACTTTCTGGTTATGCAATCCGGTGTGGGGGATACAAGGAGGAAATATCTCACACAACTAACAATCCTACACCCCAACTGTATCCATCCTTCAACACATAACCAGAGGCTTTCGCAAACTCATCTAATCTTGAATCCTCGAACTCACAACGATACTAAACCATGGTGGTACCCCGGACGCCTCCCCAGTACTGGGTGACTCCGACCTTATCTCACCATGATAAGTATTGAAGTAATTCCGAACACTCTCCGTCCTGAGATATCAAGGAAGCTGAATGATAACGATGTGCCAACATTCCCTGGAGCTCGACTCCCCAGAAGAAATCAAGTCAGACAGGAGGCACCAAGACAGAACCCTGTCACATCGACATCATATAGACTCCAAAATACCCGCGTGATCCTAAAATTTTTTTTGAGCGAGAAGAGGAGTAGAATCAAAATTTCCTAAGTCAAATACCTCACTAGAGCATAGAAGAGGAGTAAAAAGAATCCTACTCCCCGATATAACTAGACTCAAAATAGTTTTTACTAGACACGACTCGGCCAAGTTTGAACAAGCAAAGGCTCCTATGGTCGTATGGCTCTGAATACCAACTTGTCACACCCAAGATGCGTGCCTATCCATTTTAAGACACGAGGGCCTCGCAAGGGATAGAGGCGCATCTTGCCGTTAGCAAGTATAGTAACATTGCATCATACATTACAGAAGAGATGAGTATACAAGTTGGCTTACACTCGCCACATGCTAAATTACAATTCCACTCAGAGTTCAATCATCAAGATGAAAACAGGGTCCGACTACGGACGAAATCAAACTATAAAACAGATGCAAATGAAACTATCTCGCTGTCCCAAAGATCACGACCAGGTCCTCTACTCATCCGGATACGTCATGTATGTCCTGCCTCTTTCCTCATCATATTCCCACTAGAGCTGGGTAAGATCATCCTGCACGTACTCATCCGAACCTATACCTGGAGTGTTCTAGTAAACTGTGAGCCACAAGGACTCAGCTATCATGTGCCCGGGTACCGAGACTATTCAAGCTTAAAGGTTGGGATGGGGTAAGTGTTTAGTTTGTAGCAGCACTAAGCATATATGGTGGCTAGCTTACGCAACATGAATTAAATATGAATGGCCTACGAAGAACGATCGAATCTAGTATAATCTCCATGAGATCCTGAACACCTACTTACGTCAATCATAACCCCACCGTGTTCTCTCTCGGAACATGTTCACGAGCAGAGACAATCACTGTTACTCATACAGTTGGTGTATTTTAATTAGAGTTTACTTCAAGTTTACTATAACCGGGTGTTAAACAAATATCCAAGTTGCCACATAACCGCGGGCACGGCTTTCCGAAAGATTTAACCCTGCAGGGGTGCTCCAACTAATCCATTACCAAATTAACCACACTCCACGGGAATAGCCTCGACCACAGATCTCGCAGTCTTCATAGGTAATTCCAAAGGAATTCCAACACCTCGACTAAACCCGAAGAAAGTTAGACTCCACACGCAAGACACTCGATAAAGGTAAAATGAATCCAACAAGACCTCCCGACGTGTCGACGAACCCGATAAGAGATGCGTATCTCAGCCTTAGGACACGACGGATTGTCCAAACTTCTGGTAGGCCAAACACAGAGTTGCCCCTGGTGGACACCGACTGTTGACATTTTTGGACCAACACTCATGCGGAGCACTGGCCCGGAGGTTGATTAAATTATCCATGGGTTTGTAAGACCCTATGCAATTTTATTAAGTTGTTAGCAAATGTAGTACCAAGGTTGGGTCTTGCCGGACAAGTTTTAATCTCAATCGAATAACAAGGGGGTCCCCATAACAACCCCGAGCATGTTAGGAGCGCATAATATGGAAAACATAACACCGGTAGCAAGGAACTAATGACGGTAACAGCGGAACAAATCACTTAGCAAAATGCCAAGCCTTCCACCAATACCAAGATATATATGTGCATTAAATTGAATAACAGAATTTATTGTGATATCCAAATCCATGTTATCACATGGAACAACCTGCACCTGCAACTAAAAATGCTATAAGAGGGGCTAAGCAGCGGTAACTTAGTCAATCAAAGGTTTGCTAGGATGTGGAGGTTAGAGGCTGTCATGGCAACATGGGGGCTGATATCAAGTGGTAGGTAGCGCAATTGTAATGATAAGAGCGAGAAACTAGCAAGCAAAATAGTATCGGGATCCGGGTACGATCATCTTGCCTGTTGGTTCTTCAGTGGAACAAGTAGCGGGATCCTCGTAGTGGTACTCTCCTGGTTCCTCATACTCAGTATCAACACTCGCGTCTACCCAAGAGAAACAGCAGCAATAAACATCCAACCAAGGTGCACAACCAAGATGATGCATGATTCATTTATGAAGAATTAACATGGCAACCCAAAACCAGCCATGTTTCACATGTAAAGTTTGTTCATTAATAAATCTGGAAAGAACCTCATGTTAAGTTATTTATACATGCATGAACATGGCAAATATGGATGCAGCATGCAAAATCGATAGAAATGCATATAAAGTTTGCAAGAAACGGAGTTACGGTTCTCACGATACGCTCACCTACACACATACACATGCACATGCACACACTCACCTACACACATACACACAAGCCTATGTATGCATATATACACTACCCCATGCTAGCAACAGAAAGACAACACAAAATAAAAAGGAAAACCCCCTCTACCATACATACATACATTTGCATCAAGAAGGTTTTAAAACAAAAGAACAAAACAAATAAAAAGAAAACAGCAAAAAAGGTGGGTTGCTGGGCTCAAACCCACAACCTCCTGCTCAACTCCCCTGGCGCCAACCACTCTGCTATCGACTGCAGTCATTAACAGAGGGGGGCACTGAACCTCTAATACACACACACACAAGCGTTACTCTGACGAAACTGAATCCGCAACTGCAACTACGGTGACGGCGTGACGGCGAGCGAAAATCCAGCAACGGCAAGCACTAGCGGAGCGGCTGGTCCTATCGCGGCACGTGGGGTCTACGGCGATTCCATCCCTCTGCTCATCTCGCGAAGAGGGGGGCGGAGATGAGCGGCAGGGGCTCTTCTTGCGGTCGGCGGCGACGAAGCTACGGCGAGGCGCGCAAGCAATGGCGACAGGGTTGAAACGAAAGGAAGCGCGGCGCTCACCGAGCGGGAGGGCGACGGCGAACTGGAAGCGGCGAAGGGGAGGCAGAGGCTCGACGATGCATCGACAACGGAGGGGAAGAAGGGCTTCAGCGACGAGCCGTTGCTCTGGACGACGGCGATGCGGCACCGCAGAGGAGGAGCTCCTCTCCTCCTAGCGACGGGGATGGAAGGCGGGCGATGACGCCTTCCTCCACTCCATCTACACCGGCGATGAGAGCCACCGGAGATGGCGGCGACGACGCGGCTCTGCTCTCGCATGAACTCACCTTCGGCTCCCTCTCTGACCGAAAAGGGGAGGAAGAAGGGAGGAGGAAGAGAAGGAGAAGGGAGATGGCGGCGCTCGAGGAGGAAGCCCGAACCCTAGGGATCCGCGCTTTAAAAAGGGGGCGGCCCTCGACGTCCGTGACCCTGACGGCGACGGTGCTCTCTCTCTCGTGCGCGCTCTGCTCTCTCCCGCACTGCACGCGCTACCTCACGGAGGAGGGAGACGGAGCAGGTAGCCGTCGGCTACCTGCTGGGCCAAGCGAGGAGGCTTGCCTGGGCCGGGGAAGGCACGATTCCCACACAGCTCTCTCTCTCTCGCTCACAAACAAAACAGAAAGAGAAAAAAAGGTTTTACTAATTAAAAACTCACAGCCACACAAAAATAAATAAAGAAAAGGGTTTTGTAGCAAAACAAAATATTTTTGTAAAGAAAATAATGAGCTACATATAATAAAATATTAAGTTGAATTATTTAGCAAGTCTTTTTCATACTTAAATAAAAGGGCAGCTCCTGTTTAATAAAAACCCAAAACCCAAACACCCCCAAAACAACAAAAGCATCACTCCCTAAATTAATAACAATATTAGGGCCACCTCTTGGACATTTTTAAACAATTAAAATAGCAAGTTAATTCTGTTGTGAAAATAAGATCGGAAGAAAGGCATTATGGTGAGATTAATTGATGAAAAGAAAGGAGGGGGAAGAAGAAGGAGTTGGCTCACTTGCTCTTCAAAACAAACAACCCACACTCAACCCACAACACACACACAACCATCACACCATACAAGGCACATGAAACACAACATGGAAAGATGAATAGGAAAGATGCATGATGAAATGATGCATGAATACAAACCACACATGGATGACAAGGTGCAATTCATATCAAGCTCAAGACACAAGATTCATACAATGGGGTTACATGCCAAATCAGGTAGGGACAACACTTGGGCTGTCACATCTGCTCCCCGTGCAATTGGGACAATTATTTCGGCCTCACCCCACACGGACACTCTGGCAGATATTGGACCGTGGTTAAGTTGTGCCGGCAGATAAACTGTCCTTACCAACCAAAATCGTTGCCGGCAGTAAGTGTGCCCTCGTTGCTAGATTTCTGCTGGCAGTTTCTATGTGTTTATGTACTTCTAGCGGCAGCAGAGAAATTCCCCGCAGATAATTTGTCATTATTCTTGTATTTGTCCCCGTAGTTAACTGCCCCTAATTGAGTGTTGTGGTGTAGTGTGATTTGAAATCAAGTGACTCCAAAAGTCCATCAGCATGGAGATTTTTCATGCATTTTACACCACTATAACTTAAGCGGCAGTGCCACAAGAAAGTGGTACTATCATTGTCAACTCTACATATTTTGGCATCAATGTTATGAACATGGGTATTATCATTATCGAGATTCAATAAGAATAAACCCCTCACATTGGGTGCATGATCATAAAAGATATTACTCATATAATAGAACAATCATTATTCTCCGATTTAAATGAGTAACCGTATCACAATAAACATGATCTAGATATAATGTTCATGCTTAACGCAAGCACTAAATAATAATTATTCAGGTTCATCCCTAATCCCGATGGTCAAAGAGCGAGCATGTCGACGACGATCACATCAACCTTGGAACCATTTCCCATGCGCATCATCACTTTGTCCTTTGCCAGCCTCCATCTATTTCGTAGCTCTTGCTTTGAGTTGCAAATGTGAGCAACCGAACCGGTATCAAATACCCAGACACTACAATGAGAGTTGGTAAGGTACACATCAATAACATGTATATCATATACACCTTGTTTGGTGTTCGCCGCCTTCTTGTTGGCCAGATACTTGGGGTAGTTCCGCTTCCAGTGACCAGTTCCCCTTGCAATGAAAGCACTCAGTTTCTGGTTTGGGTCCAGCCTTGGGTTTCTTTACAGGAGGGGCAACTGCTTTGCCACTCTTCTTGGATTTACCCTTCTTGCCCTTGCCATTATTCTTGAAACTATTGGTTTTATTGACCATCAACACTTGATGCTCCTTTTCGATTTCAGACTCAACGCCTTTGAGCATCGCAAACATCTCGGTGACTGACTTGTTCATCCCGTGCATGTTATAGTTCCACACGAAGATTTTGTAGCTAGGTGGCACTAATTGAAGAACTCTGTCAATGATTGCCTCTGGCGGGAGGGGCATCCCTAATTTAGCCAGACGGTTCGAATAACTAAACATTCTGAGTATGTGTTTGATACATCCTCTAACGTATGTAATTTTCCTAACACTTTTGCACTTGTTCTGGACTCTAATTTGCATGATTTGAATGAAACTAACCCGGACTGACATTGTTTTCAGCAGAACTACCATGGTGTTATTTTTGTGCAGAAATAGAAGTTCTTGGAACGGAACAAAACTTTTTGGAGATTTATTTTGGAATATAGGAGGAATTGTTGAGCCAGAAGCCACCTGAGAGGGGGCCCAGGGTGCCCACCCTCTACCAGGGCATGCTAGGCCCCCCTAGCATGGTTTGGTGGAGGGTGGACACCTCGTGCCCCCCAACGCTAATTCCAACGATATAAATTCACAAATATTCGGAAAAAATAAGAGAGAAAGAAGTATCGCGTTTCACGATACGGAACCGCAGCCAATGTCGGATTTCGGGCTTCGCCAAACCCAAAGAGGTTCGAACTCAGGGGCATGTGCGAAGATCCCCACCAGCTCCGGCCTCAAGCTTACCACACGACAACCTAGCCCGGCGAACTCACTCAATCGCGGGAAGAGGACTAGCACACAAAGATTTACCCATGTTCAGGCCGCTGCGAAGTGTAAAACCCTACTCCTGCCTTTGGTGGATTGCCTCACGAGGAGGTTTGAAGGTGAACTAGTACAGTGGTGGTTAGCCTCGTGAGGGCGCTCGAGTGGTGTTCAGTCTCTCTCCCCGTCTGCTGAGCGGCCTATCCTCTATTTATAGTGGCACGGGTCCTCTTCCCTTATCGCAATGGCGGGAAGGGATCCCACAATGGCCAAATTCAAAGGGGGACAAGGAGTACGCCCTTATCCTGACGAAAGGTGGTCTTCACCTACAAAGTAGCCGGTGGTGATGCAGAGGTGGGATCGGCGATGACGTCCGTCCTGCCAGGCTCGTGGTCTTGGTCTTGTTGCGCCAAAATGGAAACCTTTGGGGGTGCTTTGGGAACCTGCGTACGTTTAAGCTTCCTTTGCACCAAAGAGGAAACTCCCTCCTTTGTGCGCACTAGTGCCTGCCTGGCCGGGCTTGCGTCACCCCGACCTCCTGAGGCTGAGTGCTGCATAGAGATCTCCGCCCCTCGGGAGATGACTTGGGGAGGCCTCTTCCCTCCGGGGGTCTTGGCGTCGTTCCACTCGCGGGGGAGGGGCTCCCGTGAGGGCCTTGTTCTTGAATGATGTCGCACTGGTCCATACCAGGCTGTCGAAGTGGGCTGCGCCCTGGGCTGCGCCCTGGGCTGCAGGCTGGCAGGTCTGGGTACCCCCGTTCCTAGAACGCCGACAGCAGCCCCCGGGCCCGAGGCGCGCTTGAGTTGGCTTCGGGGCGAAGCCGAAGAAACCAATCAGAGCGCAGTGAGCCCCAATCGCATGCGGGCCCATCCTAGCACGTGGCACTTGATGAGGAGTGGACGCCTCGCTCCCCGAAGACGTCGGGAACCGCTCCGAGCCAGACTGATGCAAAGCTTGCGTGCTGCGCTGGCTATCATTGCACTTCCTTGATTGCTGCTGCCTCCTTGTGTTTTCACCCCTCGGGCAACACGGATGTGACTTGACGGGGGTAGAGGAAGCGACGTGAAGCAGGGTTGCACGCCGACCGAGTCTGTCATGTGACGCCCGAGGAGCGCACGATGCTTCCACTCCCCCATGACGCCTCGACAACCGCTCTGTCTGACCAACAACCGACACATGTACAGGGCTATCATTGCCCAGATAGGGAGGGGTGCCGGTTGGCCTCCACCCAGTTATAAATGGGCAGAGGGGACGGAGCCCCTAGCTCACTCTTACTCCTCGCTCCCCCGCCTTCGTCCTCCGCTCCCTTGATCATGACGCCGGTGAGGAGGTTTTCTACTACCGGGAAGGGGAAAGCCTGCCAGGATGGGCCAGACCAACAACCTCCCAAGAGGAGCCGGGGCCGCCCTTGCAAGTACGTCGATGCGTCGACGACGGCACCTCGTGGGCACGACCATGTCTCCGCATGGGTGGGTGCCTCCGCTGGCACAGCCGGAAGCGGTGGACACAGTGGCCATGGCCAAGGAGGGAGATCTGCAGCAGGTGCTCGGCCACCGCGCCCACGGGCCCGCATGGCTGATGCAGGCTAGGAGTTCCTGGTGCTGGTGGAGAGGCGTGTGGTCTCCTGGTTGTAGCTTCTGCGCTTCTTCATGGAGGCACTACGAGTTAACAAGATCGTAGGTCTGTGGCTGTAGGCTGATGGTTGTTGTAGCGGCACATTGTGGGTGGAGGTCGAGATTACCCCCGCAGGTCATGCCTTCTTGAGCGACGGGTGGCAGACCTTCGCTCGCGCCCACAGCCTAGAGGGGAGGCTCATGCTCCTCTTCAAGGACGACGGTGTCACGGCGCTTTTCGTCAAGATCTTAGAGGAAGACGGCAGACGCTTGGGGTGCTGTCCGGAGGGCGACATCGGTGGCTATCTTGGAGATGAGCTTGCCCTTGGTGACGACCATCATGCTTCCAGCAACAGCAACACCTCCTCGGAGGAGAGCCCGAGCGACAACAACTATGACGCACCGCCGTGTCGGCGCGCTCGGACTTCGGGGGGTAGCCAGCCGCGACGGTGCCCCTCCCCTGCCAGGGAAGTGGCTATGCCGGCGTGCAACCATGGGCCCGTTAAGGAAGAGGAGGACTCT
Source organism: Hordeum marinum (assembly GCA_022496015.1). NCBI lineage: Eukaryota > Viridiplantae > Streptophyta > Magnoliopsida > Poales > Poaceae > Hordeum > Hordeum marinum. Next base: position 397,313,216 of record CM039674.1, read on the forward strand.
GACTAAGCACTGGCGCGCTGGAGCCAGGGCCTCAAGAGTGGCAGCCCCCAAGGGGATCCTTCGCCTTCATCTTCCTTTCCTTTCCCTGTAACCAAAAAATCATGGGTGTCCCCTCTGGGCGTGTAATGAACTTTGGCGCTTGCACCCTTATGTTAGTACTCTCATCAAGTATTCCGGTCCATGAGCTTCTATTAATTGAGACTTCTTGTTGGTCATGATTAGGGTACTTAGCTCGACGCGTCTGTGGCGGGCTTATGTATCGGGAAGGTCTGGCAGTGGCACCTGGGGAGCCTAGGGGGTTCCTTCTTCTTATGAGTGAGGCGGGTTGGGAGCCCTTTCTGCACTCTACGTCGGCAGGGCCTAGTCCCGCACATTCTTCGACCACTATTGGGGCATCCAGATCACCAGGACGAGACCAAGGGGCGAGGCCTTGACCACCGTTGGTGCGTCCGGATCACCAGGACGAGACCAAGGGGCGAGGGGCTACGTGACCAGTGAGGCTCCTGAGGCACATTGCTTAGGAGTCCTCTTGATGCTCAAGCAGCACTCTACGTCGGCAGGGCACAACCCCGTGCATTCCTCGACCACCGTTGGGGCGTCCGGATCACCAGGACGAGACCAAGGGGCGACGCCTCGACCATCGTTTGGGCGTCCAGATCACCAGGACGAGACCAAGGGGCGAGGGGCTACGAGAGCAGTGAGACCCCTGAGGCGCATTGCTTAGGGGTCCTGTAGGATCAAAAGTAGGTTTGGAGGGGGGGTGATTAGACTACTTGACCGAATAAAAGTCTTGCCTTTCTCTCAATTTTAATTCTTGACAAGTTTTAGCATTCATAGCATATCAAGTAACACCCTACACATGCATGTCTAAGAGTGTAGCAGCGGAAAGTAATGACATTGCGCATGTAAGTAAAGAGAGGGTTAGGAAAGCAAACACAAGTGATTTTTCCCTGTGGTTCCGATAGGTGGCGCTATCGTACGTCCACGTTCATGGAGTCTTTAACCCACGAAGGGTAACGGTTGCGAGAGTCCACGGAGGGCTCTACCCACGGAGGGTTCCACGAAGAAGCAACCTTGACTATTCCATGCGACTTCCGTCCATGAAGGACTAGCCTCACTATGGGTAGATATTCACGAAGTAGGCGATCTCCTTGCCCTTAAAAACTTCTTGGTTCACTCCACAACATGAAGTAGGAGGCTCCCAAGCGACACCTAACCAATCTAGGAGGCACCACCCTCCAAAAGGTAATAGGCTCGGTAATGACGATTAACTCCTTGCTCTTGTGCCTCAAGATGATAGACTCCTCAACACACAATCACTCTCTCACATATTTGGCTTGGTAGAAGAGATAGGATTGGTGGAAAGCAAGTTGGGGAGGCTAGAAATCAAGATCCATATGGTAGGAGTGGAATATCTTGATCCCAACACAAGGGTAGGTGGTTCTCTCTTAGAAAACTGAGTAGGATAGGTATGGAATAGTTCTGAGTGCTTCTCTTTCAAGTAGGTGGTGGTGGAGGGGTATATATAGGCATCTCCAAAAATCCAATTGTTACACACAATAAGTCAGACTCGGTGACACCGATGTGTAAATCTCGGTGGTACCGAAGTGACTTAAAGTTAGCAACTTTTGAATCTCGGTGAGACCCATATAGAAATCTCGGTTGCACCGACAAGGTGACCAACGGTCAAATTTACCAAACTCGGTGACGCCGATTCACCATTTTCGGTGGGACCGAAAATGAGAACTTTGCATAACAGAAACTTGGCAAACCAACTCGGTGGCACCGAGTGCAATGTCGGCTGCACCGAAGTGTTAGGGTTTGGCTAAGTCTATCTAGGGTTTAGAATCGGTGGCACCAAGATAGGAATGTTGGTTGCATCGATTTTGCATATATGGCTTTGGACAGACTTTGGTGGGAGAGTTTGTGGATGTTTTGGCGACTGTCACTTTGTGCACATTTGAGCATACTGTCCATCATCAAAACTTTACCCCCTTTTAATAGTATTGGCTTCCCTATGGACTCAAAGTGATTTCTCAGAAATGTAAAATGTAGAGTCCTCTTCCTTGAAGCTTGGCAAACCTATTTCCTTGCATCTTGGGGTAATTCCACAATCCTTTTGCCATCCTATCATTGAACTTTTCCTGAAATATACTTGGTGTTTAGTTCAATGACTTATATGTTGTTATTAATTACCAAAACCACCAAGGGAGCAAATGTGCTTTCAATCTCCCCCTTTTTGGTAATGGATGACAACATATAGATCAAAGCTTCAACAAAGATATAATCAATGAATATAATCGTCGCTTTGAGAAGTATGTGATAAGAAAGAGCTCCCCCTAAATTTGTGAATTATTTTAAATTTGCGTTTGAATGCAAATGCACAATTGATTAGGTACATGGGTCACTTCTTACATGTCACATACCACTTGGTGGTGTGCAAGAGATAATTAGAATGAACATCATAGCACAACACAATCAAGCAAAGATGAATGATCATCACATAAGCATTAAGATGATAGGAAATAGTAGCATCACATATCAAAGCGTATGATCAAACATCATCAAGCGAGTATCACAAGCAAAATAAAAGATCATTGTTTTTGAAAACAGCAACAAAACACCAAACGCTCTCTCACTTGAAGCCTAAAGATCTATATACACTCCCCCCTCTTTGGCAACAAGTTACCAAAAAGTTCAAAGGCATATATCTAAGTGTTCTTGGGTTGAACTCCTCCGGTTGTTGATGAAGGAGTCGAGAGAACAACGTCGGCAAAGATGTCTGCGGATGTCGTGGATGGAGCTGGAGTGGATGCTGGAGGAACTGGAGCTGATGGAGCAGGAGCTGATGAAGAGGGCCTCAAGTTTGGTGCAGGCACTGTGACTGATCTAGCCAGAGTAGTGAACTGAGTGCACGGCCTGAGAGGTGATCCGTCCTCATCATCATCATTAGAATTAGTAGAAGAAACCCGAGGGATGTCCACGGAGTCAACTTCCTTCTGAAGCTCTATGTCTGTTTTCATCGCCTTGTCCACCTTATTGTTAAGCGTCTTGATCCTTGATTCAAAGATCCTCAAAAGACTGTTTTGGTTATCCAGAATCCCCTTGATATCCTTCTACATGCCCTGAACGGCTGAGATGAGAAGATCCATTTGCTCGTTCCTGGATTTGGGGGCTTGAGCACTAGTGGCTCGAACAGCTTCTGCCTCTGTCTGTGCTGTAGCAGATGTGGGATGATCTGGGTCCATCACCACAACATTATCCTCGAGATTTAGCTGTAGGGGCAGATGTGGATGATCTAGAGCAAAAATGTGCTTCTCCAACTAAGAGCTGATAAGCAACTGGATGTAGGGTGCATAGCAGCAAGAGTGTTTTCGGTCAGCAGCAACCCTCTTGATTGTCTCAACAATAAAATCCATGACTCTAATCCTGGTGTGTTGATCAAGATGGATCAGCATGTTAATGGAGTAGCCTCGGATCATCTTATCATCTCCTGACTTGGGCATCAAGGTATGCCTCAGAATAGTGTTCATTGTACGGAGCCTGCTTGCAAATAGTAGATAGATCCTAGCTTGTGGGATTGCACTTTGTGTGCAGAGATAGGAGTATACATATCCTTCATGGCATTGTGACTTGCCTTGGATTTAGAGTATACGTCCAAATCACCATCCTGAACATCTGGAACTCCTTGCAGTGCAGCCCACTCATCAACAGTAGATTCATACCTTGCTCCTTCAGTCATCCATACAATTCTACCATCTCCATAGAAATGTGCAGTGGAGTAGAATTGCATGATCATCTCGTTGTTCCATGCAGTAAGTTCTCTGCCAATGAACTCATTCAGACCAATGCAGTGGAAGTTATCTTGGACACTTGGAAAGTAGTCCACATTCTCCTTTATGAACTTCCAGTCAACGTATCTCATGTCGCTAACAGCTGGGCTCTTATCAAGCAGCACTGTCACATAAAAGTCCTGTTGCTCTCTAGTGTAGAACCTGTAGTCAACAACAGTCTTCTTCCTCTAGGCATATGGATCAACATCTCTCCATGCCCTCAAACCTAAGTCTTTCCTCTTCTTCATGTCTTCAGCAACTAAGTGGCTGGCATCATGTACTGGAAGATGTGGTATGAGTTTCATCAAGGTAGTAAGATCATCATCATCCTTAACTCTGGAGGTTGTACCCTTGTTATTCTCTGAAGCGGGAATATCTCTGGTAGTCCTCTTGGGCTTTACAACAACAACTTTCTTGGATGTAGGCTTGGTACCTTTGGATGTACCAGTCTTTGGCATATCATCTACCATAAGCTTCTTGGCCTTCTTCTTGGGAGGGGCCTTCTCAACAGGTTGTTCCTCCTGCTCAGTAGCACTAGCACCAACAGTATCCTCTGGAGCTTCATACATGGATGTAGGCCTGCTAGTCACATGGACGATCCTCTTTCTGGCTCTCTTCTCCCCTGCCTTCTTAGGCATAGAATTCCTTGGGGGTGACTCAAGGTGTAGAATCATTTGAGCTCTAGCACCCTCAGGTGCTCTCATAGCTGCAGAAGGTGCATATACTTTGCTAACTACTCTTATGGAAGAAGTAGCTTCAGTTGCTGACTTCTTAGCGGCCTTCTCTAGCTTATTGGCAAGAGTCTCCTCAGGAATAAAGTCTGAATTTGCTTCATCAGAGTTTAGCTTCTTCCTGGTCCTTGTGGTAGCCTTGGGAAACCCATGGGAGCTGGGGGTGCCTGGATCTGAAAATGAACTGGACTCTGGGCTAGTGCCTGAACTCATGTCAGCACCCTGCTCTGGCAAATTCTGACTGTCCTCAGCATCTGACATACTAACCCTGTGAATAGAGTATAGGAGAGCAGAAGAAGACGAGTCATCACAAAATGAGGCTGGTTTTTGAATTTTGAAACAATAAATTTTCAAGGTTTTTGCATTCTGTCAAATAAATATCGGTACAACCGAAACAAATTTTTCGGTGGTGTCGAGACAGACTGAGTCACTTAAACAAAACTTGGCACCTTTTTTGGTGGGACCGAAAAGTGGTACTAGGTTCCACCGAGTCCGTTCTCAGCAACACAAAAGATCACATCGGTGAGACCGATATGTTTGTTTCGGTTCCACCAAGATTTATCGGGCGGACGACAAAACCCTAGAAAATTCACTATTCGCAGACTAAGGAGATTTCAAGTGGATAGGAATACGTGCAGAGAGTGTCTTATGGATAAACTAGGATCTAATGCACAAGAATCGGATGAGGAGCACAAAAGAGGTCGAATCTGTACCCTAACTTGGCTCGGATCCTGTACGGCGACGAGGGAGAGGATTTCGTCAATGAAGGCGATTCCTAGTGGCAAAGGAGCACAGGGAGACAAGGGCGACGACTAGGGGTCTCGTAGGCGGCAGCTTAGGGTTCTGAGGCGCGACAATTGAGATTGAATTTCAAAGTGTCGGGGTCCATAGGTTATATACCCACCACTGTTGGTGGCACCAATTCTAACTTTTTAGTGTCACCGAGTTCCTCAACTGTCAGTTGACAGGGAAACTCGGTGTAACCGAGAAGATGGAATCAGTGGTACCGAGATTGAAAAACCAGATCAACCCTAGGCATTCGGTGAGACCGAGATTTTGTGGTTGGTAACTCCAAAATGCACTTGGGAAGTTTTAATATCAGTCCTTGTCGATACGGAACTCCGAGTGCTCCACACACAGAGGGATCGAAAAGCACTTGTTCAAATTTTGTGATGCAACATGAATAGAGTATGACGTGAGAAAGCATAGATAGCTAAAGAAGTGGTCCTACGCATTCTTGTATATCCAATTGGCAAAAGATAAGTCAAAAGCCAAATAGCAACAATTGGATGTCCTCGAATGAGTAACTAAATGTAGACCAACATGCTCACACAATAAGATGTCAAATGAAATCATGGAAAACATGCACAAACACTCTAGCATCTGACAAGCACTTGGGCGATGATGAAGTCATCTATATGTGAGTATTTGACTTAGGAGCCAAGTAAGAATACTTGATCATAGGTCATACTCATCGTTTAAGCATAAGTGGGATTACCACTTTTACATAAAGCATTTAATGTTGTCACATACTAAGAGATGCTTTGGCTCAAGTCTTAGAGTAAAGCTCCCCCTTGATGTGACATCCCCCCATAAGAGGGATAAACTAACCTTGGGTTTTGTCGATGAAGACTTCATGTTGGTGAGGTAGTGGTGGATGCTCAAAGTTGATGAAGATCACCAAGAGTTGGGAGCATCCTTGTTGTTTCCTCACTATTCTCACCTACATGGGTTAGTCCCAACACACAAGAGACAAATACAAGGATATCTATGGACATGGAGTGCAAAGTATATGTTATGATGTCCATTGATTTGTTTATTACCTTGTCCCTTGCTTACCTTTGAGGGAATGTGTGACTCCTTTAAATATTGCATAAAGTTGATGTTGATTGCAAACAGATCTTGACAATAATGAATATGAGTGAATTTGATTGGAGGAGTCGCCCCTTAAGAACTCTCTAGTTCTTCTTCTTGGGAACCCACATCAAGTTGATGGGGATCCTTGGTGTTGAAGTAGCATTTGTAGAAGTTGAGCTTTTAGTAGCCTTGGGAACCCACTTCACCAAAGCTTGGAGTTCATCTTCATAAGAGTCAAAGTCCTCTTAAAGCTTGTTCTTGCCCTTGAGCTTGTGGTCTTGTGGTGGAAGGTCATCTTGCAACTTTGTTCCCTTAGGAAGAGTATTTTCATACTTCTCCTTTTGAGGAACAAACTTGGGATTGGGGTATTGACCTTCTTCCCATTCAACTCCATTTGCGTTGAAGTAGCCAACACCACGATTCTTCCGGTATCCCCCATGCTTGCGTACAATCTCATCAAATTGTTTGTACCCTTCAAGACTCTTGTAGATACCTTTCTCTATAATCCCTTTCAATAAAGCATTTTCTTGCTCAAGTGTAACTTGGCTAAGAGAATCATCATTAGTGGAATCAATAGAACTACTAGAAGCAACATCATTGGATTTAGCATTTTTATTGTTGTTACTAGATGAAGAACCTTTCTTGCCTTGGTTACTAGTTTGCTTAGATTTAACTTGTGGCATGAATGTAGACAAGAGTAGTCGTTTGGCAAGATAAGATGAAGTCTTGTTTCAGAGATCATCATTGATAGCTGTAAGAAATTCATGTTCTTGCTCCAAATTGAGCTTCTCGAAGCGTATCTTCTCATGAGTTCTTACAAGCTCTCTATGATCTTCAAGAGTAGATTCATGAGCTAACTTAAGAGTGTTAAGTTATTTAGTTAGTTCTTATATTTTCATGTTCTCATCATCAATTGACTTATCTTGACTAGCATGACATATATCAAGTTCATTGTGATTAATATCACTAGTTTTATCACATAGCAAGTCATCATCATAAAGCAAATCATCTTCATCACTATCAAAATCAAGATATTTGGGGTGTGATACCTTGGGAACTTTAGCCATGAAGAAATTTCCACCTCCTTCATTTGGTGAATCAAATAGATCATAGGAGTTGGTTGTCACTAGTGCAATTCCGGCAACACCATCATCTTGACTATAGTCGGAGTTGGAGTGATAGCTTCTCTCGGAGTGGTTGTCAGAGTCGGAGCCGGAAACCCATTCACCAACATGAGCTTGATGCTTCCTTCTTGAGTAGCTATTGGTGTGCTTGTCCTTATTCTCCGAGTCCATACTTCTCCTTGAGGGTCTTCATTCATAACAACCATTTCTACTCCTTCTCTCTCGACGAGGTGATTCATCTTTTGAGCTTTGTATTCTTGGTGACTCTTCTCTTTGTTTGTAGGGTGCCGAGAACTCATTGGAGTAGTGTCCGGGCTGCCCATAGTTGTAGCAGTTTCGGTCACGACTTGACGAATGCTTCTCTTCATATCTTGAGTTGGAGCTTCGATCTTTGCTTCTATTCTTGTAGAACTTATTGAATTTCTTGACCATGAGGTTTATCTCTTCATTTGTGAGAAGATTGTTGCTTGAGGTAGAGGGAGCATCACTTGTGGCTTTGTAAGCACCGCTAGACTTGTGGTGAAGTTCTTCATTGTCTTTGAGTGTCATCTCATGAGCAACAATTCTACCAATCACTTCCGTTGGTTTGAGTTCTTTGTAGTTGGGCATCATTTGAATCAAAGTGCGCACGGTGTCATATCGATCGTCCAAAGCTCGAAGTATCTTCTTGATGATGAATTTGTATGTCATTTCTTCGCTTCCTAAGCCGACAATCTCATTGGTGATGAGAGCTAGCCTAGAGTACATCTCAGCGACTCCTTCACCATCCTTCATCTTGAACTTGTCAAGCTGGCCTTGAAGAACATCTAACTTGGATTCTCTCACGGACTCAGTTCCTTCGTGCATATCAACCAAAGTATCCCAAATCTCTTTTGCGTGTTTGAGATGGCTGATTTTGTTGAATTCTTTGGGGCATAGGAAGTTGAAGAGAATGTCACATGCTTGAGCATTGAGTTGCAACATCTTCAATTCATCTACGGTCGCTTCACGATCTGGTTCCTTTCCTTCCGCAAAGAATTCACCATGCAAGCCAACACAAACAACAACCCAAATGGCGGGGTTATGACCAAGCAAATGCATTTTCATTTTGTGCTTCCAACTAGCAAAATTTGTGCCATCAAAGTATGGACCTCTACGGTGATAATTTCCGTCACTAGATGCCATACTTCTGCTAGGTTCTGAAACCAATGCAATGGAGCCCAAAGCTCTGATACCACTTGTAGGATCGAAAGTAGGTCTATAGGGGGGGTTAGACTAGTTTACCAAATAAAAGTTTTGCCTTTCTCTCAATTTTAATTCTTGGCAAGTTTTAGCATTCATAGCATATCAAGTAACACCCTACACATGCATGTCTAAGAGTGTAGCAGCAGCAAGTAAAGACATTGCGCATGTAAGTAAAGAAAGGGTTAGGAAAGCAAACACAAGTGATGACGCGATGATTTTTTCCCGTGGTTCCGATAGGTGGTGCTATCGTACTTCCACATTCATGGAGTCTTCAACCCACGGAGGGTAATGGTCGCGAGAGTCCACCGAGGTCTCTACCCATGGAGGGTTCCACGAAGAAGCAACCTTGACTATTCCATGCGGCTTCCGTCCACGAAGGACTAGCCTCACTATGGGTAGATCTTCATGAATTAGGCGATCTCCTTGCCCTTACAAACTTCTTTGTTCACTCCACAACAGGAAGTAGGAGGTTCCCAAGCGACACCTAACCAATCTAGGAGGCACCACCCTCCAAAAGGTAATAGGCTTGGTAATGACGATGAACTCCTTGCTCTTGTGCTTCAAGATGATAGAATCCTCAACACACAATCACTCTCTCACAGATTTGGCTTGGTAGAAGAGATAGGATTGGTGGAAAGTAAGTTAGGGAGGCTAGAAATCAAGATCCATATGGTAGGAGTGGAATATATTGATCCCAACACAAGGGTAGGTGGTTCTCTCTCAGAAAACTGAGTAGGATAGGTATGGAATAGTTCTGAGTGCTTCTCTTTCAAGTAGGTGGTGGTGGAGGGGTATATATAGGCATCTCCAAAAATCCAACCGTTACACACAATAAGTCAGACTCCGTGACACCAATGTGTAAATATCGGTGGTACCGAAGTGACTTAAAGTTAGCAACTTTTGAATCTCGGTGAGACCGATATACAAATCTCGGTTGCACCGACAAGGTGACCAACGGTCAGGTTTACCAAACTCGGTGACGCCGATTCACCATTTTCGGTGGGACCGAAAATGAAAACTTTGCATAACAGAAACTTGGCAACCCAACTCGGTGGCACCGAGTGCAGTGTTGGCCGCACCAAAGTGTTAGGGTTTGGTTGAGTCTGTCTAGGGTTTAGAATCGGTGGCACTAGGATAGGAATGTTGGTTGCACTGATTTTGCATGTATGGCTTTGGACAGACTTTTGTGGGAGAGTTTGTGGATGTTTTGGCGACTGTTACTTTGTGCATGTTTGAGCATATTGTCCATCATTAAAACTTTACCCCCTTTTAATAGTATTGGCTTTCCTATGGACTCAAAGTGATTTCTCACAAATGTAAAATGTAGAGTCCTCTTCCTTGAAGCTTGACCAACCTATTTCCTTGCATCTTGGGGTAATTACACAATCCTTTTGCCATCCCTATCATTGAACTTCTCCTGAAATATACTTGGTGGAAACATTAGTTCAATGACTTATATGTTGTTATTAATTACCAAAACCACCAAGGGAGCAAATGTGCTTTCAGGTCCCACTATGACGCTCAAGCGGCTCCCATACCTTTTTGTCGGTTCCTGCCCTGGGAGGCGTGAGCCTCCGGGGGCTTCAAGATAGTGTGCCGGGCCACGGCGGAGCCCCCGAGTGAGGGTGAGGCGCCACGTGCCTTATAGCTCACTCGAGAGCGCCACACGAGGACCAAGGCACCAAGGGCTTGGCGAGTGCGCCGTGCCCCATAGCCCCCGCTCGCGGGGTGCGAGAGGGAGAAGCTGGTAGGTATTCAACCCGAAGAAAGAAACTCCAAGATAGAAAACTTCAAGGAGAAAAATCCCTGCCCCTTTTTCTTAAAATAGGGTTGAAGAGCCCAAGTTTCATTCTAGAAAAATGGCAAATTAAAACAGAAGAAAATCAAGGAACAACCACGTCCGACATCTAGGCTAGTCTTCATCTTCGTCTTCCCCCAACGCGGAGCATAGGGCATCCACGTTGCGTGGGCATAGTCATTGGAGGACAGTTTTGTCCGCAAGCGCGGAGCATGGGGCTTCCACTTGGGCGTGGGTAGGAACCCCTCCGTGTTCTCGGGGGGCTCCGGGCGTATACACCCCACTCATTATTACGTGAGAGTGTCACGGGCGAAGATAGCCGGGCTAGCCCCCAGGCGCACAGCCTAGGTGCTCCCAACTCAGTCAAGAGCTATCCCACGCATTTCTGTGTGGTTGCGCGCTGATGTCTACTACACAACTTTATTCTTGTAGACGTTGTTGGGCCTCCAAGTGTAGAGTTTTGTAGGACAGTAGGAATTTTCCCTCAAATGGATGACCTAAGGTTTATCAATCCGTGGGAGGTGTAGGATGAAGATGGTATCTCTCAAACAACCCTGCAATCAAATACAAGAAATCTCTTATGTCCCCAACACACCCAATATAATGGAAAATTGTATAGGTGCACTAGTTAGGCGAAGAGATGGTGATACAAGTGCAATATGGATGGTAGATATAAGTTTTTGTAATCTGAAAATATAAAAACCGCAAGGTAGCAAATAACAAAAGTGAGCAAAAATGGTATTGTGATACTTGAAAACAAGGCCTAGGGTTCATACTTTCACTAGTGCAAGTTCTCTCAACAATACTGACATAGTTGAATCATATGTAAATCCCTCACGTGCGACAAAGAGTTCACTACAAAGTCACAAATAGAGGAGAACAAATGAAAAAATTGTTGTAGGGTATGAAACCACCTCAAAGTTATCTTTTCCGATCAATCGTATGAGCTATCCCTATAAGTGTCACGAACAACCCTAGAGTTCGTACTAAAATAACACCTTAAGATACACATCAACCAAAACCCTAATTTCACCTAGATACTCCAATGTCACCACGAGTACCCATGTTCTTGATTATACGATATGCATCACACAATTTCAGATTCATCAGGTTCAATCCAACACAAAAAACTTCAAAGAGTGTCCCAAAGTTTCTACTGGAGAGTCAAGACAAAAATGTGTGCCAACCCCTATGCATAGATTCCCAAGGTCACGGAACCCACAAGTTGATCACCAAAACATACATCAAGTGGATCAATAGAACATCCCATTTTCCCTACGGATATCCCATCGTAGTACATACATCAAGTGTTCTCAAATCCTTTAAAGACTCAATCCTATGAGAAAACTTCAAAGGGAAAACTCAATTCATCACAAGAAGATAGGGAGGGGAAAACTCCATATGATTCATCTATATCAATAAAGCTCACGGTACATCAAGATCATGTCATCTCAAGAACATGAGAGAGAGAGATCAAACACTAGCTACTGGTAGATACCCTCAGCCCAAGGGTTAACTACTCCCTCCTCGTCATGGACACCGCCGGGATGATGAAGATGGCCTCCTGTGATGGTTTACCGCTCCGGCAGGGTGCCAGAACGGGCTCCTGATTGGTTTTTCATGGTTATAGAGGCTTGCGGCGGTGGAACTCCCCATATAGGGTTCTTTTCGGAGTTTTGGGTATTTATAAGAATTTTTGGCTTCGGTCTCACATCAAGGGGGTGCCCGAGGGGCGCACAAGCCTGAAACACCCTCCCTGGGGCTAGGGCGTGCCTAGAGGGCTTGTGGCCTGCTCGTCCACTTCCTGGCCCGACACTTGTGCTTCGGGGGTCTCTTTTGGTCCATAATAATCGCTGTAAATTTTCAGCCCATTACGAGAACTTTTATTTCTGCACAAAAAAACGACACCACAGTAGTTCTGCTGAAAACATCGCCTGTCCGGGTTAGTCCAATCAAATCATACAAAAAGCATATAAAATTGTTGTAAACATGGCACGAAGATTTCATAAATTATAGATACATTGGAGACGTATCAACATCCCCAAGCTTAATTCCTGCTCGTCCTCGAGTAGGTAAATGATAAAAGAAATAATTTATGAAGTGTGAATGCTAGTGTCGGTGTCAAAACCGGCGGATCTCAGGTAGGGGGTCCCGAATTGTGAGACTAGAATCAATGGTAACAGGATACGAAGGGGACACGAGTTTACCTAGGTTCGGGCCCTCCTATGGAGGTAATACCCTACGTCCTACTTGATCATATTGATGATGTGAGGGGTTACAGAGTTGATCTACCTCGAGATCGTATAGCTAACCCTAGATGAGTTGTCCTCTTCCTATACCCTAAAACCCTCCGGCTTATATAGGTGTCGATGATACCTAGGGTTTACACATGATCGGTTACATGCCGAAGAGATAAACATGCCTATTTACTACATCAAACGTGGAGCGCAAGCCATACTCCCCGAAGCTTCCACCCTAGAGACCGGGCCTTCAAGTCTTCCGGTGTTCGGTAAGTAGCCCTCATAGTCTGGCCCATAACAATAGGTCGTCTATCCGAGAACCCCCTAATCCAGGACTCCTTCAGTAGCCCCCGAACTTGCCTCCAATGCCAAGGGTCTTCAGCTCCGATTGCTTCGTGAACAGAGTCTTCGGCTTGCGAGGTGAGTTCCTTTGTGCCGAACCATAGTTCAACCTCTGATGACAAGTAGTTTCCCTCATAGTGGCACGTTCGAATATCGTAAAATGATTGTTTTCGAAGGCCAAACGTCAAGGGGTAAACAACGGCCCTCTGACGACCTTTCTAACGAAAGGCTACAACCCACCACGACCGCTAGGCCAGTTGCATCGACTCGATTCGCGGTTCGAGGCCATTTTAGTCATCACGATTTATCAATGTACCGATCATGTCCCGTTTTATATGGGATATACTTAATCATGCACACGCAATGGATCGCACGTCTCGGGAAGTGGAGGGATTCACGGTGCAGCAAGGGGAGTCCAAATCGATAGGCCTCATAAAAAGAGAAGGAAACCCCCACAGGATTTTTACGCTCTTCATTCGACTTCTCCGCCTCCCATTCCCTTGCGCCTCCGGAGCACAGATCTAGGTGTTTCCGACCCCACCCCCGAGCTCAGCAATAGCAGGCTCCAACGGCTAGTGGGAAGCCTCCACAGTCACCGACCAGGACATACTCGATCTCAAGAAGGCCGGCTACCTCCCTACCAACATCCCTCACCGCGCCACGGAGGAGGGCCAAGTGATCCCCACCCCCAAGCTAGGCGAGAGGGTGGTGTTCATACCCCACTTTCTCAGGGGGTTGAGCTTCCCACTCCACCCCTTCGTTAGGGCGCTGATGTTCTTCTATGGCCTCGACTTCCACGACCTCCCACCAAACTCCATCATGCACATCTCGGTGTTCATCCTCGTCTGCGAGGCCTTCCTGCACATTGAGCCACACTTCGGGCTCTGGCTGCAGGTCTTCAACATCAAGCCCAAGTGTGTCGGCGGCAAACATGCAGATTGCGGTAGGGCCGTCATCGGCAAGCTCACCCATGTCAGGTGGCCATCGGACACCCTCATCGACACCATCAAGGGATGGCAAAAGGAGTGGTTCTATGTCACCGAACCACAAGAAGAAGGTCAGCACCCCGCCGCCGCATTGAGATCTGGTCCCCCACTAGACTGGCTTCATGGCTAGAAAAGGGCCTTGTCTGGGGACCGGGCAAGGAGGTGACCGACCTGCAGAAGCGCATCCGCTCCATGGTGGAGGAGGGCACCAAGTTGACCAATGTGGTCTAGGTGATGCTCCGAAGACGCATCCTCCCCTGCCAGTGCCGGGACACCCCCCTGTGGGCTCGAGAACTCGAAGCTAAACCCACAGTCTGGAACCTCTTCCGCACTATGCGGGAGAAGTTGTGGAAGGCGCTCTTCAAATCGATGAAGAGTTGTCCATCGGAGGAGGAGGATAAAGGTCTGCATGCCGCCAAGCCCGATTCCGAGGTAAGATATACCCTAGCTTGGTCGTCTTTATTACATAGAAGATTCATAACCCCTTACCCAATCTGTCTTTGCAGAGATGGCTGAAGAAAGTCGTCAACATTAACAGTCCGGCGCCTCAGCCCGAAGACGAGAGGACCGGTCTGTTAGCCAAAATGCTCGTGGTGAAGCCTTACGAGGCTCCCAAGAAGAAAGAGAAGAAGAAGAAACCAGGCCAGGCTGGCGTCCGCATTAGGAACCAGTCTGATGCCACATCTGAGGATACCCCCGCCTCCTCAAATCAGGAGGAGGCTGAGGAGGAGGAAGAGGAAGAAGAGGAGGAGGAGGCTGAGGTCAAGGGGGAGGCAATTCCCCCCGTGCCAAGAAGAGAGCATCTTCGGACGCCCTAAAGCAGGTCGCCTCTCTTGCCCACAAAAGTGTGTGGCAGACGTGGGTGGTCCTATCCAACGATAGTTCGGACTCAAGCTCCACGTTCGAAGACCTCGAGGAGGTTCCACAAAGGAGCCTACAGGTCAAGCCCCCCCATCGAGGTTAGGATCCGAAGACCCTCCTGTTCATTACGAGTAGATTTAAAGTTTGCTAACACGCAAGTTATTGGCCTTGCAGCCCCCGCGCGTTATCCCCACCGAGGTGATATCGGACGGGGAGGCCCCGCTCGCCGAATTGGCAGAGAGCGGGGATGCCTTGCATCCCACCACTCTGGGCACCACGAAGGACACCGTGGAGGTGTCGTCCCAGCCCACTCCTATGGAGGCGGACACCAGTGGCAAGGGAGATTGTAACAGCCTGGGACCGATGCTCCAGAAGATCCCCCTTTTATTTCTGTTCTTGTCTGTGTTTTGTTTGGCTATGGCATTCATCATCGTATCATTGCAACATCTGCATAGCATTGGCATTTTGTCAACATGAGTTTTCAAACTTGCATCCATTCATAGTCGCCGGTTCTGTACGTTCTTGCCGTTGCCCGTTTCGAGACCAACCACACACGCATGCGCCCGCGACATAGTTTAAAAAAACCGTTTTTAAAGCTCACAAAAAATATTCTTGGATTGGGTTGAAAGTGTGCGTGCGGTCTTGTTATATTGTAGGTAGACCGCCTGCCAAATTTCATCACAATCAGAGGTTGTTTGATACCCGAACGGTCAACCGTAGCACTGTGGTTATCGGTTTAATTGTCATATGTTTTCGATGTTTTAGAAACTCCGTTGCCGGGCCGCAACCTTCCCTCTCATCCCCTCCAAGCCCACCTACACTACCCATCAGCCCACCAAACTACCCATCCGCTTCCGGACCGTTGGATCGAGATCCTACAGTCCGAAAACGGGCAAAAATCCCTATAAAAGGAAGGCTAGCCCTTCCTAATCTGGCCTAACCCTAGCCTCCTCAAGATCCGCACCCAGCCGCCAGCCTCCCCAACACACAGCCACTAGCTCCACCCCTTTAGCCGCCGGGCCCGCCTGGGCCCGGATCTCCGCCGCCGCAAGCCCGCACCATGCCGCTTTCTAGCGCCCGAGGCGCCTGAGTTTTGCAGCTCTTCCTGCATGCCCACAAGGCGCTGCACCGTTCGCTGCTTCGTCACCGGAGGTCGCCGAACCGCACCGGAAACCGGAGTCCGTCGCCGTCGGAGCACCGTGGGCCACCCAGGCGAGTCCCGCGTCCTTTCCTCTCCTCCTCCCTTCTCTTCCTCCCTCTCTCACCTCACTCTCCCTCTCTCCCATTGTGCAGGAGCTCGCGCCAGCCCCAATCTCGCCACCGTCGCGGCTCCCTCGGCGCCCTGCCCCGCCGTCACCCGGATCTGGGAGATCCCACCCAGATCCGCCCATTCCCCTCATCGCCCGGGCCTCCCGCCGTCGCCGGACCTGCCTCCCCACCTCCAGTCAACGCCGCCGTGCGCCATGGCCTGTTCGGGGCGAGCAGGCGGACGAGCACCCCGATCTGCCGCCTCGCTTGCCCGTTGACCAGTGCCAGGTGGGCCGCCAGATCCGCTAGGCCCTACCAGCTGCTCCACCGACTAGGCCTGGAGGCCACGAGGTGAGCCGCCAACCTATTCCCCGCCCGAGAAATGTTTTGTTGTCCTGCGCCCAGTGCACTGTGTAGATTCAGCCTATTACCCATTTTTTCCACTAACAAATTTGTCAATTAACCAGTGAATAATAAAATTACAGAAAAACCCCTAAGCTCATGCATTTAATAACTCGAGGTCCGTGCATCGCATGTAAAAACTTTATATATGTAAAATGACTGGAATTTCGTGTAGATTCACAATTTACAACTCTCACATGTGATAAAAATGTTTAACTTGCTGTTTTCTTGTAATTGCATAAATGCCATGTTAAAATGATTTATTTCATAACTAATAAACCGTAGCTCCGATGCAAATGTTTTACATATGTAACTTGACTAGAAAAATATGTAGAATCTCATGGTGACATTTATTTTACTGTTTAACAACTCTAAAATTGTGTTCTAGGCAGAACAGTAGCAAATTTGAAATTGCATATGAGGTTGTTTCGAAAGTGTTGTGAGTTGCTTTCGGCCTCATTTAAAATACCTAGATGATGTAGTTATTTATGCTTCATATCTTGCCATGTCTAACAACAGTTAATATTGTTGAGTACCTAAACGAGAGTGAACTAAATAATTTGAATGTGGAGTTTTGCCAATATGCAACTCGTGGCATATTGAACTTCACTTAACTTGTAGGTTTGATTGTTGCATCTTGCGATGTCATGCCTTGCATAATTAAACCGGACATGCGTCATATTTGTTTGCGCATCATGTCATGCATATGTTGTGGTGTATCGTGTGTTGATGGTTGCTTTTGGATTGTTCCTTCACGATAGGTTTCCAAAAGCGTTCGGAGTGTGAGGATTCGTTCGACTACATTGGCTCGCCTGCTTCATGGACTCGTTCTTCTTCCAAGCGGGATCTCAGGGAACCTGACACATTTCCTTGGATACAATTACTATCATTGTTATGCTAGTTGTCCCGCTTTTATTTTTATGTCTCGCTACCTACCAGTTGTTTGTCAAGCCTCCCAACATTGCCATGATAAGCCTCTATCCTCCACCTCCCAGCAAAACATTGTGTGGCTATGTTACCGCTTGCTCAACCCTTCTTATAACGTTTCTAGCTGCAGGTGCAATTGCTTCCATATGACAACATGGACATTCTTTTGTTATCAAAATATTATTGCTATTTAATTTAATGCACTTATAGACTTGGTAAAGGGTGGAAGGCTTGGCCTTTTGCTCGGTGTTTTGTTCCACTCTTGCCGCCCTAGTTACTTCTGAACCGGTGTTATGTTCCATGATTGAGCTCTCCTAACATGCTCGGGGTTGTTATGGGGACCCCTTTGATTTTCATTTTGGGATAAAACTTATCTCGCAAGGCCCAATATTGGTTTTACCATTTGCCAACCTAATAAAACTTACACAAGGACTTTCTAGACCCCATGGATAATTAATCAACAAACTGGGCCAGTGCTCCTCATGAGTGTTGGTCCACCTACCTAACAGTTGGCGGTGCCACCTCGGGGCAACTCGAGGCATTTTTAGGCTACCGTCCACTTCGCATAGACGGATGATGCACGTGGATAGAGAGCGCACGACTCTAGATGCAGATCTGGCTCAGTGGGAGGCCTTGCTGGATTTGTTTTACCTTTCTTGAACGTATTGAGTGAGGAATTCCGATTTTTCTTCGGTCTATCTCGAAGTGGCGGATTTCCTGTGGAATTGCCTAGGAAGATCACGAGATCTATGGTCGAGGTTATTCCCGCTGCGTGTGGTTAATTTGTGATGGATGAGTTGGGGCACCCCTGCAGGGTTAAATCTTTCGGAAAGCCGTGCCCACGGTAACGTGGAAAACTTGGAAACTTTATTTAACACCCGGTCATAGCAAACTTGAAGTAAACTCTAATAAAATACACCAATTGTGTGCGTAACCATGACTGTCTTTTCTCATGAGTCCTTATCCGAGAGAGAACATGGTGGGGTTATGTTTGCCGTAAGTAGGTGTTCAGGATCACTTAGTGATCATTACTAGTTCACGTTCGTTATGCGTAGACCACCATACTTTATTTTCTGTATTCGTAAGTTAGCCACTCAAATAAATGCTTAGTCGCTTGCTACAGCCTCACCACTTAACCATACCTCATCCATTAAGCTTTAATATTCTTGATACCCTTGGAAATGAGATTGCTGAGTCCCTGTGGCTCACAGATTACTACAACAACAGTTGCAGGTACATGTAATGTGATGCTTGAACGTGAGAGTGATGCTTGTTTGTTTGGAGTTCTTCTTCTTCTTCATCGATCTAGGATGGGTTCCAGGCGGCAGCCTGGGATAGCAAGGATGGATGTCATCTTATCATTTGATTCGTCCGTAGTCAGACCTTGCTCATCTGTATGATGTTTGAATATGTTGTTGCATTGATGTGACTCTAACGTAGCTTGTGGCGAGTGTAAGCCAATTCCATATACTCATCTCTTTTGTAAATGTACTTGTAATGATATCCATTCTTGCAGCATGACAAGATGCGCTTCTATCCCTATTGAGGCCCTCGTGCCAAAATAAAGATACCTTCGCATCTTGGGCGTGACAAGTTGGTATCAGAGCCTGTACCGACCTAGGAGCCCCCTTGATTGATCGAACTTGGCCGAGTCGAGTCTAGTGAAAAACTATTTTGAGTCTAGTTTTATTGGAGAGTAGGATTCTTTTTACTACTCTTCTATACTCTGGTGAGGTATTCGACTTAGGAATTTTGATTCTACTCCCCTTCCCGCTCAAATTTTTTTAGGATCACGCGGGTATTTTGGAAACTATATGATGCCAATGTGACGGAGTTCTATCTTGGTGCCTCCTGTTTGACTTGATTTCTTCCGGGGAGTTGAGCTCCAGGGGATTCTTTGCACATCGTTATTATTCAGTTTTCTTAGTACCTCAGGACGGAGGATGTTCGAAATTGCTTCAATACTATTTGTGGCGAGAGCAGTTTAGCGTCACCCAGTACTGGGGAGAGCGTCCAAATGTACTGCCACAATTGGTATTGTTGTGATTATGAGGGTCTGAGATAGATGGAGTTCCGGAGCCTCTGGTTATGTGTTGAAGGATGGATACAGTTGGGGTGTAGGGCTTGTTAGTTGTGTGAGATATTTTCCTCCTTGTATCCCCAACACCAGATTGCATAACCAAAAAGATTTCAGGAGTCCTTAGGTGGGAATTCAAGTAGTTACCTAGGCTATCTTCCAACAAATCATGATGTGAGGTTGGGGTTTGACATCTAGTGGATTCATTTGTTCACAGTCTTTCTTATAGAGGACAGTCTCGATATATGTGATCAGATATGCTTCGTCAAGCCTTGTAGTTTGCTACGCCTAGGGAGCATATTCGAGCGTCATTTCAATATGACAATCCAATGTATGATCGAGCCCGTGTGAACCTTACCACGAAAATATCGAGCGAAATATCTGTTATGCATTTGTTTCCGGCTTGTTTCGTAAACCTCATCCTTTGTTTTATTTTTGAATATGGTAATTCGAGTTGCTTCGATGTCAAGTGGTGATTTCATATCTTTCCTAAGTAGTATTCTCATATTTTACGGGAATGCTAATTCTTTTGCTCAATCAAGTTGTCGTATCAATTCTTTTCATCCGGTGTGCTTCTCTTCAAGATAATTCTATCCTCTTCAATAATTGCAAGATCAATCCTCATATTTCTTCCCGGAGTTCGTCTCATCTGTTCCAAGTTTTCTTTGTTTTCCCCACTCTCCCGCCCTTTCTTCAATGATTAAATTCTCATCCAAGTGCCTTTTCTATTCATGTGATGCTTCCGCTATCTTTTCTCTCATATTGTTGCCGGTGATTCCTTGTGGATATTCTCAGGAGTTTCAATTTCAAGATCTATCCTCATATTCCTTGTTCTTGTTGTTATTCTTCTTCGGTGGATTCAATTCAAGCTCTTAGTGTTCATCATATCCTTTTCATTCTCTAAATGCTTTCTCGTTTTGGAATTCTTTATCAAACATCTCTTGTTTATTCATCCCTCTCTATTCTATCCAGAGTGCTGAAGATATCTCAAAAGAGTCGTGTTTTCATTCAATCCTTCCAAATTATTTCGAGGGTCTCACCTCATCAAGAGTTCAGTCGTACCGGTGCAATATTTCTTTCTAAGCAATCATTCAATGGTAGTTTCCTTTCAGTGGGCTCATAACCCACAGGTTTTTCCCCAGGATCTTACCTGGCTCTTCTAATCTTTCCGGAGGGCTCCTCAACTTCTTCTCAATATGACGTAAGAATGATTTTCATCAGTCATATTCCTTCTTCATGATCGCTTCGAATTATTTTTCATCGTTGGCTCATCCTTTCCTTATTCATTCATCCGGAGTATCTCAGTAATTCATGGTGTTGATTCTCGTCATCATTGTCAGTATTGAAGACCGAAGGAGAGTTTCTCTTAAATCTTAGCCCATTCTTGGGGATTCATGCCATCAGTTTCCTGCTATCCTCTCAAATTTTTTTCAATCTTAAGAGATTCTTTCCATATCTATCCGGTGCATTTCAGAATTGTTTTCATTTCTCGATCCTTCAAAGGCCATCGTTTCAGAAGATTTCTTCGTTCTCAGCTTTCAGTTTTCGTTCTCAAATTCTTTTCAATTGTTGTCCCTTCTTTCGTATCTCAATTATTCTGGTGCCTTGCAAAGTTTTCCATTAGGTGGATCGTGATCTGTTCGTTACCATGTATTTTCATTCAATCGTAGTATCCTCATTCATTTGTGAATTCTTACCGGTGTTCACGTTCAAGACTTCTTCAAGTTTGTGATCTCCCTGTCTCTCTCTTTCTCTTCAATTCCTTGCAACAAGAACAAGTGGTGTGCGAAATCCATTGCTTTTCATAAATTTAACTTGATGAAGGATAGGCATATCATAATTCTTATTCTTGTTTCATCAAGGTGGTTTCAATCCTTCTTCCAGAGTGTCCGTGGCATCATATTCTTGGTTATAATTGTTCATCTTTTCTTTCCGGAGTTCCTAGTTTTCTCAAGTATCTTTTTCCGAAGCTTCATCTAAATCTTTGCAAGGCCTCAATCTTGTTCATTTTGCAACCTTCGATTCTTTTCTATCTTCCTTTCATCCCAGTGTTCTCCAAGAGGTCCTTCATGGTGGTTTCCTAAGGATGTAATTCTTTCCCGAAGTGTTCTTCAAGATTCGTGTTGGAGGTGCTCAAGTGTTCTTTATCTTGGAATTCTAAGTCCAATTCCTTCTCCTTGTCTTTTGAGATGGTGTTATTAAATTCTTGGTTATGAGGAGTCTTGGAGGAAAATTGTCACAAATAAGATAAGTAAACCCATCATGTCTTTGTCAAAGTTATCTTGGGTTAGTTTTCACCTAAAGCATTTCCTAAGGATAGTTGCTATCATGGTGTTATAAAGGATTCAAGTTTCTCTTCTTCTTGGCGAAAGAAGTTTTATCTCTTCATTGATCTCAATCAATCAATTGTTTTCCATTTGTGGCTGGTTATCAACTCATTGTTTTGAGATGTTTTCTATAAGCCCATAACAAGCTTTTCTTTTAGTTGTTGATTCTCCATCAGCTTCGTTCTATCCTTCCTTGCAAGGGTGCTTTCAAATTCAATTGGGGTAGAAATATGTCATTTTGTTCTCCATTCCTTCCTTCCAATGATGTAGTTTCTATTTGCCTGATCCAGAGGTGCTCTCTTCGATTCATCATCTCGATTTATCAGGATCATATTCTTTTGCTCATCCATTTAACCAAAGTCCCGTGAAATCTTTTCATGATCCTTCCATCTTATGAAGTTTTGATTCTAATCCAACTGAAGTTTGGTGTCTCTCTTTCAATTTCTTTCCATCATATCAATTTCGCCCCTCTATCCTACCGAAGTGCTGCCCAAATTTCTGGTAAATTCCTGCTTGTTCCTCATGTCAGTCTTCATCTCGTGGAAACCTTCAATGATCATTGGTTTCACTCGTTTGTCAAAGAAGCAACTAAGTTTACCTCTTGCTCTTTCTCTTCCCCTTCTCATTCTTAGTTCTCGGGATGAGATCCTCGTGTAGTGGAGGAGAGTTGTAACAGCCCGGGACCGACGCTCCAGAAGATTCCCCTTTTATTTCTGTTCTTGTCTGTGTTTCGTTTGGCTGTTGCATTCATCATCGTATCATCCGCATCATCTGCATAGCATCGGCATTTTTTCAACATGAGTTTTCAAACTTGCATCCATTCGTAGTCGTCGGTTCTCTCCGTTCTCGCTGTTGCCCGTTTCGAGACCAACCACACACGCCCGCGCCCGCGACATCTTTTAAAAAAAAACCATTTTTAAAGCACGCAAAAAATATTCTTGGATTGGGTTGAAAGTTGACGTGCGGTCTTGTTATATTGTAGGTAGACCGCCTGCCAAATTTCCTCGCAATCAGAGGCCATTTGATACCCGAATGGTCAACCGTAGCAGTGCGGTTATCGGTTTAATTGTCAGATGTTTTAAAAACTCCGTTGCCGGCCCGCAACCTTCCCTCTCATCCCCTCCAAGCCCACCTACACTACCCATCAGCCCACCTACACTACCCTTCCGCTTCTGGACCGTTGGATCGAGATCCTACAGTCCAAAAACGGGCAAAAATCCCTAAACCTAGCCCCTCTTGCTATAAAAGGAAGGCTAACCCTTCCTAATCTGGCCTAGCCCTAGCCTCCTCGGGATTCGCGCCCAGCCACGAGCCTCCCCAACCCACAGCCGCCAGCTCCATCCCTTCAACCGCCAGGCCCGCCGAGCCCATCTGAGGCCCGCCCAGGCCCGGATCTCCGTCGCCGCAAGCCCGCACCGTGCCGCCGCCTAGCGCCCCAGGCGCCCGGGTTCTGCAGGTCCTCATCCACGCCCGCGAGGCCCTGCACCGTCCGCTGCCTCATCACCGGAGGTCGCCGGACCGCACCGGCCACCCGAGTCCCGTCGCTGCCGGAGCATCGCAGGCCACCCAGGCGAGCTCCACGTCCTTCCCTCTCCTCCTCCCTTCTCTTCCTCCCTCTCTCACCTCGCTCTCCCTCTCTCCCATTCGGCAGGAGCTCGCGCCGGCCCTGATCTAGCCACCGCCGTGGCTCCCATCGATGCCCTGCCCCGCCGTCACCCGGATCTAGGAGATCCCAGACAGATCCACCCGTTCCCCTCGCCGCCTGGACCTCCCGCCATCGCCGGACCTGCCTCCCCGCCTCCAGTCAATGCCGTTGTGCGCCATGCCCTGTTCAGGGCGAGCAGGAGGACAAGCGCCCCGATCTGCTGCCTCGCTCACCCGTTGACCAACGCCAGGTGGGCCGCCGGATCCGTCAAGCCCTACTAGCTACTCCACCGGCTGGGCCTAGAGCCCACGAGGTGAGC
Source organism: Hordeum marinum (assembly GCA_022496015.1). Classification (NCBI taxonomy): domain Eukaryota; kingdom Viridiplantae; phylum Streptophyta; class Magnoliopsida; order Poales; family Poaceae; genus Hordeum; species Hordeum marinum. Next base: position 397,337,157 of record CM039674.1, read on the forward strand.
CGCCAGCCTATTCCACGCCCGAGCAATGTTTTTTTGTCCTACGCCCAGTGCACTGTGCAGATTCAGCCCGTTACCTGTTTTTTTTCTGCTAACGAATTTGTCAATTAACCAGTGAATAATAAAATTGCAGAAAACCCCTAAACTCATGCATTTAATAACTCGAGGTCCGTGCATCGCATGTAAAAGCTTTATATATGTAAAATGACTAGAATTTCGTGTAGATTCACAATTTTGAACTCTCACATGTGATTAAAATGTTTAAATTGCTGTTTTCTTGTAATTTGCGTAAATTCCATGTTAAAATGATTTATTTCATAACTAATAAGCCGTAGCTCCGATGCAAATGTTTACATATGTAACTTGAATAGAAAAATGTGTAGAATCTCATTCTGACATTTATTTTGCTGTTTAACAACTCTAAAATTGTGTTCTAGGAAGAACAGTAGCAAATTTGAAATTGCATATAAGGTCATTTCGAAAGTGTTGTGAGTTGCTTTCGGCCTCATTTAAAATAGCTAGATGATGTAGTTATTTATGCTTTACCTCTTGCCATGTCTAACAACATTTAATATTGTTGAGTACCTAAATGAGAGTGAACTAAATAATTTGAACATGGAGTTTCGTCATTATGCAACTCGTGGCATATTGAACTTCACTTAATTTGTAGGTTTGATTGTTGCATCTTGCCATGTCATGCCTTGCATAATTAAACCGGACATCCATCATATTTGTTTGTGCATCATGTCATGCATATGTTGTGGTGTATCATGTGTTGATGGTTGCTTTCGGATTGTTCCTTCACGATAGAGTTCCGAAAGCGTTCGGAGTGTGAGGATTCGTTTGACTACATTGGCTCGCCTGCTTCATGGACTCGTTCTGCTTCCAAGCGGGATCTCAGGCAAGATGACACATTTCCTTGGATACCACTACTATCATTGCTATGCTAGTTGTCCCGCTTTTATTGTTATGTCTCGCTACCTACCAGTTGTTTGCCAAGCCTCCCAACATTGCCATGATAAGCCTCTATCCTCCACCTCCCAGCAAAACATTGTGTGGCTATGTTACCGCTTGCTCAACCCTTCTTATAGCATTTCTAGGTGCAGGTGCAATTGCTTCCATGTGACAATATGGACATTCTTTTGTTATCACAATGTTATTGCTATTTAATTTAATGCACTTATACACTTGGTAAAGGGTGGAAGGATTGGCCTTTTGCTCGGTGTTTTGTTCCACTCTTGTCGCCCTAGTTACTTGTGAACCGGTGTTATGTTCCATAATTGAGTGCTCCTAACATGCTCGGGGTTGTTATGGGGACCCCTTGATTTTCGTTTTGGGATAAAACTTATCTGGCGAGGGCCAACATTGGTTTTACCATTTGCCAACCTAATAAAACTTGCATAGGGACTTTCCGGACCCCATGGATAATTAATCAACAAACCGGGCCTGTGCTCCTCATGAGTGTTGGTCCACCTACCTAGCAGTCGAAGGTTTCACCTCGGGCAACTCGAGGCATTTTCAGGGTACTGTCCACATCGCATAGACGGATGATGCACGTGGATAGAGAGCGCATGGCTCTAGATGCAGATCTGGCTCACCGGGAGACCTTGCTGGATTTGTTTTACCTTTGTGAACGTCTTGAGTGAGGAATTCCAATTTTTCTTTGGGTTATCTCGAGGTGGGGGATTTCCTGTGGAATTACCTAGGAAGATCACGAGATCTGTGGTCGAGGTTAGTCCCGATGCGTGTGGTTAATTTGTGATGGATGAGTTGGAGCACCCCTGCAGGGTTAAATCTTTCGAAAAGCCGTGCTTGCGGTTACGTGGCAAACTTGGAAACTTTGTTTAACACCCGGTCATAGAAAACTTGAAGTAAACTCTAATAAAATACACCAACTGTGTGCATAACCATGACTGTCTTTTCTCATGAGTCCTTATCCGAGAGAGAACATGGTGGGGTTATGTTTGCCGTAAGTAGGTGTTCAAGATCACTTATTGATCATTACTAGTTCATGTACTTTATGCGTAGACCACCATACTTTACTTTCTGTATTCGTAAGTTAGCCACTGAAATAAATGCTTAGTCGCTTGCTGGAGCCTCACCACTTAGCCATACGTCACCCATTAAGCTTTAATAGTCTCGATACCCTTGGAAATGAGATTGCTGAGTCCCTGTGGCTCACAGATTACTACAACAAGAGTTGCAGGTACAGGTAATGTGATGCTTGAACGTGAGAGGGATGCTTGTTTGTTTGGAGTTCTTCTTCTTCTTCATCGATCTAGGATGGGTTCCAGGCGGCAGCTTGGGATAGCAAGGATGGATGTCATTTTATCGTTTGATTTCATCCGTAGTCGGACCCTGCTATTCTGTATGATGTTTGAATATGTTGTTGTATTGATGTGACTCTGACGTATCTTGTGGAGAGTGTAAGCCAATTCCATATACTCATCTGTTCTATAAATGTACTTGTATTGATATCCATTCTTGCAACACGACGAGATGCGCTTCTATCCCTGTCGAGGCCCTCGTGCCGAAATAAGGATAGGATCACATCTTGTGCGTGACAGAGATGGCACTGTGGCGGAAGCTAATGCCTCGGCCACAGAAGACCGGGGCAACACCCCACCCAGATACCGAGGAGGCCGGACGAGCAGGCACTCAGTCCCCTTTGAGAACACCTCCGGGGCACACGATGCCTCCGGAGGCCCCGGCCCAATCCTCGGTGGGTGATCGGGGAATCCGATCATCACCGACATCACCGACCAATAGGAGGTAGGCCATGGAGGAGGCTGTATCGAGCGCCTCCATCCCCGAGGATCACCACACCCTTATGGGTGCGGTACTACAGAGCGTCCAGTCTTTTGACAACGGACTGAAGGAGGCCTTCAAAGGTCTCCTTGCGGGTTTTCAAGTAAGTCACCCGATGTGTTTATTTTGTCAAGATTTTATTTATTCGCATTGTATACATGGAAGCCCCCGAGCCCTAGGTGAGGTGAAAAAAGCTCACCTGGGGGTCACATCTGAATCCAATACTGAACTACATGCACTTGAAGTGTCCAGAATGTGAGATTAACTCGACATATGACCGGATAGTCTATAATTCGGGAATTTAGAGCCCATGTAATGTATCAACTGTGTGTGTATTGCAGGATTCGTCATCGGCGGTGGCCATAAATGGCGCCGAGCTGGAAGAGCTAAATCGGAAGCTGAGGCGCTCCAAAGACAAAGTGGAGGCCCTTAATCGAAGGCTCGACGAGGCTCAATGTATGTGAAAACAGAATCGAATGCCTTTGTTTGAGATCTATAGTACGAATACTGTCAATGCAGCTTCTTTATATTTGTGCACTACACTCGCAGCCTCAGCGAAGGAGGTGGAGAGGCTCAAGGCCGAGCTCCAGCGCGCGAAGGACGAGACGGCTGCCGAGAGGGCGGTTGCTAAGGAAATGGCTATCGCCCTTTCCGCCATGCGGGACACTAGTGGCAAGCATGAAGCTCGCGCGGCAGAGGTCCAGCAGGAGCTCAAGGATGCCAACGAGAGATGCGAGGCCTTGGAGCAGAAGAATAAGGCTAGCTAGGCCGAACTGTCCACCATGTAAAGCCAAACTCCAAAAGGAGCAGATGGACAGATGGTTCTACGAGGAGCAAGTGCGCCAGGCCAAGGAAATAACAGATGGTAGGACGTACTCACTAAAGTGCGTATTCTGGGATAGTAGATTCGCTTTGCTTACCCAGTGTGGCGATCCTCAGGCGCATCCTCTGACCTCCAGAAGAGCATGGTGGACGCCAATCAGCTGTTTGCCTCGCGGGGAGAAGAAGATGAAGCTCGGTTGTTCTAGGCACAGTTCAGAGCCCCCGAGCGCTCTGCTCTTCTGGTGGAGCAGCTGAAACAGCTGATCGAGCTGCACCTGATGGCGGAGCCAGCCATGAAGGACCTTTGCATTCGCTTATGGCCCGACGAGCCGCTACCAGACAACTACTTCGGCCTGGTGCAGAGACTGATCGCTGCTACGGCCCGCCTCGACACCGTCAAGCGCTCCTCCTGCATCGAAGGAGTCCGGATGGCCCTTGCCAAGGCCAAAGTGCACTGGACGGGGCTAAATCCGATGAAGGTAGCCACCGACCCACCGCCACCCGGAAAGGAGCATCGACGCCCCGAGCTGTACTTCGAGGGAGTGATGGAGAGTGCTCGGTCGATAGCATCGCAGTGTTTGGGTGATTAATTATTTGAATGAGCTTGTAACGTGTCCGAAGACTTGTGTTGACTTTTAATAATATTAGTATTTGCTCTTTTATGGTTTTGCATTCCTTTATAACTCCTATGTGGTTGTTTAATACTGAAAGATGTGAGTCGTCGGCTTCAACCCCCACGTAGATTCTACATGGGGTGTCTATGCCAATATACTGTGTTCCTTAGCCGTATTATCGGAACCCGAAGGCGATACAGTGCGGCAAACTAGGCAATCAATCAATAGTGCTTTATTTCTTTCACTTAGCCGTAAGGGCGCGAAAAGGACTACATGAAGCGTACGATTAGCTGCCAAAGTGTTGTGATGTTCGGACAAACCGTGGCCGAAGCTGGTATCACAATGTCTGCACAAAGGGCAAGTTCCTCATATAACACGGGAATAACCGTGTACGAGGATTGAAGTATAACACCTCCAGCTCGGGTTTCACAGATCGGATCGCGCATACTATGACAATCCGTTTTCAGCTTTCTCCCCTGAGGTGCTTGACCAGACTATCCAGAAGCACACTCGCAGGGGTGCTCCCTTTGCCCTTTTAGCTGAACGAGTGGAACCTAAAGGGGCAAGCACAAGAGCCGCACAACCCAACTTATTAACCAAAGACATAGTTCGGAACTGATGCAAATAAAGCAAACGCCAAGACGCCAAACACATGATAGATAAGGTGATTTGTGTTTGAACGCGAGCCCCCCGGTCTAATAGCCAGTTACCTCGCGTCATACCGAACAGGTTCACAAGAAGGAGAAAGGAAAAATATGCGTCGAAACAGGACAAATGAGGCAAACTTGTGCCACACAATTTTGCATTTTTCTCAACAACTCCTATGACTCGGATTGCCAAAGCAACTGTTTATAGGTATGTGAAATAAAATAAGAAATAAAATCATACATGAGTTGTTGTACCAGGGATCTTCAATTTGTAACACGACGTCGTCGATATGCCCCCTTGCAAGTTAACTCTTGCTTTTAGGTGCACCTTGATGGGTGTTAGTGTTCGACGGGCGGATTTTGCTAACAAAATCTTGGGAGGCCGCCGAATTGTAGGTGAGCTTACGTCGTAGGCAGGCTCTTTTAGGAGCACCTGTGTTTTGTTCGAAGACGTGTTTATGGTAGTAGGTCGGGCCAGCTGAACACCCATCTTTATTTTCCCCACCGCTTCCCATGGAATCTTAAGTGCGAAGTTGTGCCTCCTAGGCACATACTTTGCTGGTCCTGAGGTTGTGCGGTGGGGGGGTGAGTCCCTATAGAGGGGAAGAGGAAGGATCTGAGTTTTCGGTCTGAAGCCGAACTCGCTTCCTAGCGTTGTGTGCCTTTATGGCGAATGTCGGAACTTGCCGATCTTCTTTGTAGCTAAATTCGGCCGCTAGGGCCAACGCATGTTCCTCAATTCTAAGGGAGTGCTCTGTATTGCCGTTGACAGTAATGACCCCCTTGGGCCCCGGCATTTTGAGCTTGAGGTATGCGTAGTGTGGAATCGTGTTGAGACAAGCGAATGCTGTCCGCCCAAGCAGCGCGTGATAGCTAATGCGGAAGGGCACAATGTCGAAGATCAAATCTTCGCTGCGAAAGTTGTTGGGCGAGTCGAACACAACTTCCAGAGTTATGGAGCCCGTGCATCGGGCCTCAACACCTCGGATCACTACTTTGAAGATAGTGCTACTGGGTTTTATCCTGGATTGATCTATGCCCATCTTTTTCTTCGTATCTGAGTAAATCGGATTAAGGCTACTTCCTTCGTCCATTAGGACCTTTGCGAGGTGATACCCATCTTTAATGGGGTCTAGGATGAGGGCCGCCAAACCCCCATGGCGGATACTGGTCAGATGATCCTGCAGATCAAAGGTGATCGGGTATGCCGACCATGGGTTGTACTTCGGGGCTACGGGTTCCACAACGTAGACCTCCCGAAGGGCGCGCTTCCTCTCCTTCTTGGGTATATGTGTGGCGTATATCATGTTCACCGTTTTGACTTCAGAAGGGAATTTCTTCTGTCCGCCACCAATTGGATCCCGAGGTTCATCCTCGTCCTCGCTGCGAGAGCTTTTGCCTTGTTCTTCGGGTGGTATATTGCCGGCTTGTTTAAACACCAGCAGTTGCGGTGTGTGTGGTTGGCCGGTTTTTCCGAAGTCCCATGGATTTGGCAAGGCCTTTCCATGATTTTATCGAGCTGAGTAGGTCCGTCATGATTGCCTTTAGGAGGCTTCTTCCGCTGCCCAGGTCGGGAGTTGCGGAATCTGGCGTTTACAGCCGTATCATCGGCATCACTATTATTGTGTCATCGCTTATTCTTATTGCGCTTTGGCTTTGAATTGCCGTCCCGGGCTTCAGGTGCGATGGGATCATCCGAATTGTGGCATTGTCTTCGGGATGAATGGCTAGCCCGAAGGACAATATTCGGGATGAATGGCCAATTGTCTTCTCCCGCGCAAAAGTGGGTCATGAGGGATGTAAGGGCAGACATAGTCCGAGGTTTGTCCTGGCCTAGCTGGCGGGCTAGCCATTCATCCCGAATATTGTGCCAGAAGGAGGTTATGGCCTCAGCATTCGGACAATCGACGATTTGGTTCTTCTTAGTCAAGAACCGATTCCAGAACTGCCAAGCAGACTCGCCGGGCTTTTGACGACGTTGCTGAGATCGGAAGAGTCTGACGGGCGGACATAGGTTCCTTGGTAGTTAGAGCGGAATGCATCTTCCAGGTCTTCCCAACATCCAATGGAGTTTTCGGGGAGGTTGTTTAACTAGTGCCGAGCTGGCCCCTTAAGCTTAAGAGGGAGGTATTTGATGGCATGGAGATCGTCTCCTCGCGCCATGTGGATATGGAGGAAGAAGTCCTCGATCAATATAGTTGGGTCAGTGGTCCCATCGTACTGTTCTATATTCATGGCTTTAAACCCTTCGGGGAACTGATGCCACATTACCTCATTTGTGAAGCATAGTGGGTGAGCGGCGCCTCTGACCAGTGCTACGTTGTGCCTGTATTCGGCGTCTGTATGGGGCTAGTTGCATTCCTGGACTCTGTTGTTTTGGTCGAACCATGGTCCGTATCCGCCGCGTCTATCGGGCGAGTACTCTCTAGATCCACTGATGGATCTTGTGCGGCCTGCTCTATGATCTAGGTCATCTTGCAGGTCGAACCTGTCATTGGGCTCTAATGGCTCCTTACCCTGTCTTTGGGGCACTGCCGGTATATAACCAGCATCATCAGCCATCCTGTCCCGACCACGAGGGGGCGGTTTGGCTTGTCGTACGGAGTACGGTCTGGAGACGGAGTATTAATAAGTTCATCATCGAATTGCGGCAGCAGCCTTCTCTGAGGGTAGCTCTTGGGCTGGTTTGACAGACCAGTTGCATATACTTCCCCGACTGAGAGGACTTTCGTCCATCAATCATTGAGGTTGGCTTGTTTGGCTTTGAGTTGCTGGTCCTTAGCCTTTAGGCTGCGATCCATTGCTATGAGTCGATGCCTAGTTTCTTCCTGATCTTCCAGGTTATCAGGGATGTACAAGTGATCGGCCTCTGGTATACCTTCCTCCTCGACAGGAGGAAGGTAATCATCGCCTTCGGAGTTGTTAATGTTATCGGGGTTATTTTGGCCCTCAGGCCCCTCAGGACCCTCAAATGGGTGTTCGGGGATATCGGGATTGCCATGATTGGTGGGGGTATTACCGTCCCCAGTGTTGATAATGGATTTTCTTCCCTTTTTGCTTTTGGACTGCTTATGCGATTTCCGGCGCCTTGATGGCACATCGCCCGATTTGTCACCGTCGTTGTGAGGCGTGTTGTCGCCGTTGGTGGCAGGAGTATCCACCATGTAGACGTCATATGAAGAAGTGGCGGTCCAACTCCCAATGTTAACGAGGGTGGGAGCACAGTCCTCTTCATCCATGTATTTTGCCTCTTTAGAGGCATAGTCCAGCACGTCGGTTAAATCTTCGACAGTGGCTATAAAGTGGGTGGTGGGTGGGTCAAAAATTCGTCTCCTCCCGCACCATAAACAAACCGAGTGTAGGTCGGGGCTGGATCGTCGGTGATCTTCATCGACGAGAATCGATCCAGGGCCTCGTCCACTTCTGAGGGCCCGATCGGATCTAGCGGTTCGGAACTTGTGGAGTTAACCTTCACGACGTCCAGACATGGGGAGTGTTCGGCAAGAACACATATTCGGTCATATGTCTTAATGGCCGGACCGAGATAAGAGATCGGCTCATCGTCTTGGGTGAACCCATCGGCATGTCCGAAGAAGGGGCTCGAGGTTAAAGCCTCAGAGTCCTTGGGGGCTACAAGCAAAGCTGCAAGCCTGATTAATGACAAGTCACCCTGAGAGTCGATGAAGAACTATAAGTTTCCAAATCTGACCTCTCGATCGGGGGCAAAGTTCTCAACGCGGCCTAGATGGCCAGCGGAATTAGCGTGCAGCACAACGCTGCCGAAGGCGAAGATCTCTTCGGGGACGAAAACATCCATGTTGCGGACCTCTTCATTGATGAAAAGGCAAGGCGTTGATTCCATCTTGCTCACAGAGGAGCTCTTAATGAAAGCACCAATGGCGGTGTCAAAAACTGGCGGATATCAGGTAGGGAGCCCCGAACCGTGAGACTAGAATCGACAGTAACAGGAGACGAAGGGGACATGAGTTTACCCAGGTTTGTGCCCTCCTATGGAGGTAATACCCTGCGTCCCGCTTGATTGTATTGATGATGTGAGGGGTTATAGAGTTGATCTACCTCGAGATCGTATAGCTAAACCTAGATGAGTTGTCCTCTCCCTACACCCTAAAACCCTCTGTATTATATAGGTGCCGAGTATACCTAGGGTTTAAACATGGTCGGTTACATGCCTAAGAGATAAACATGCCTATTTACTACATCAAACGTGGAGCGCAAGCCATGCTCCCCGAAGCTTCCATCCTATAGACCGAGATTTCAAGTCTTCCGGTGTTCGGTAAGTAGCCCTCATAGTCTGGCCCATAACAATAGGTCGGCTATCCGAGGACCCCCTAATCCAGGACTCCCTCAGCTAGCTACATTTTTATTAGTATAATCTTTTTTATGGTGGTAAGAATATTCAGATCCATAAGATTCAAAACAAGAGCTTAATATTGACATAAAATCAATAATACTTCAAGCATATTAATAAAGCAATCATGTCTTCTCAAAATAACATGGCCATAGAAACTTATCCCTACACAATCATATAGTCTGGCTATGCTCCATCTTCATCACACAAAGTATTAAATCACGCACAACCCCAGTTTTAGCCAAGCAATTGTTTCATACTTTAGTATTCTCAAACTTTTTCAACTCTCACGCAATACATGAGCGTGAGCCATGGATATAGCACTATAGGTGGAATAGAATATGGTGGTTGTGGAGAAGGCAAAAAGAAGGAGATAGTCTCAGATCAACTAGTCGTATCAACGGGCTATGGAGATGCCCATCAATAGATATCAATGTGAGTGAGTAGGGATTGCCATGCAACGGATGACTAGAGCTATAAGTGTATGAAAGATCAAAAAAGAAATTAAGTGGGTGTGCATCCAACTTTCTTGATCACGAAGACCTAGGGCAATTTGAGTAAGCCCATCATTGGAATATACAAGAAAAGCTCTACAATGAGAAAATCCCACTAGTATATGAAAGTGTCAATATAGGAGACTCTCTATCATGAAGATCATGGTGCTACTTTTAAGCACAAGTGTGGAAAAAGGATAGTATCATTGCCCCTTCTCTCTTTTCTCTCATTTTTTATTTTCTCCTTTTTTCCTTTTTTTCTTTTGGTGGGATTCTTTGGCCTCTTTTATTTTTCATAAAGTCCGGAGATTCATCCCAACTTGTGAGGGAATCTAGCTTCCATCATCCTTTCCTCACACGGGACAATCCTCTAATAATGATGATCATCACACTTTTATTTACTTACAACTCAAAATTTACAGTTCGATACTAGAACAAGATATGACTCTATATGAATGCCTCCGGCGGTGTACCGGGATATGCAATGATCTAGCATAGCAATGACATCATCATGCTAGCTATCTTATGATCATGCTAAGCAATATGAGAATGAAGGTGCATGTCATAATAAACAGAACAGTGGAAGTTGCATGGCAATATATCTCGAACTGGTTAATGAAAATGCCATAATCCGTAGGTATGGTGCATCCTTTGAGGAAGGTATATGGTTGCTGTTTCGAGGAAGGTGGGTTTAATGCACCGGCGAAAGTTGCGCGGTACTAGAGAGGCTAGGAAAGGTCAAAGGGTGAGAGTGCATATAATCCATGGACTCAACATTAGTCATAAAGTACTCACATAATTATTGCAAAAATCTATTAGTCATCAAAACAAAGTACTACACGCATGCTCCTAGGGGAAGGGCTGGTAGGAGTTAACCATCGAGCGATCCCGACCTCCACACAAAGGAAGGCAATCATTAAATAAATCATGCTCCGACTTCGTCACATAATGGTTCACCATACATGCATGCTACGGGCAACACAAACTTTAACATAAGTATTTCTACCAATCCACAATTACTCACTAGCATGTCTCTAATGTTACAATCTTTATATCTCAAAACAATCATAAGGAATCAAACTTCTCATAGTATTCAATGCACTTTTATATGAAAGTTTTCATTATATCTCTCTTGGATGCCCATCATATTAGGACTAATTTCATAATCTAAACAAATTACCATGATGTTTAGAGACTCTCAAAATAATATAAGTGAAGCAAGAGAGTTTAATAATTTCTATAAAATAAAGCCACCGCCGTGCTCTAAAAAGATATAAGTGAAGCACTATAGCATATTGCCCAGCTCAAAAGATATAAGTGAAGCACATAGAGTATTCTAATAAATTCACAATTCATGCGTGTCCCTCTCAAAAAGTGTGTACAGAAAGTATTATTTTGGCAAACTAAAAAGCAAAGACTCATATCATACAAGACGCTCCAAGCAAAACACATATCATGTGATGAATAAAAATACAGCCTCAAGTAAATTTACCGATGGATTGAACAGAAAGAGGGGATGCCTTCCGAGGCATCCCCAAGCTTAGGTTCTTGGTTGTCCTTGAATATTACCTTGGGGTGCCTTGGGCATCCCCAATCTTAGGCTCTTGCCACTCCTTATTCCATAGTCCATCAAATCTTTACCCAAAACTTGAAAACTTCACAATAGAAAACTCAACAGAAAACTCGTGAGATCCGTTAGTATAAGAAAATAAAATCACCACTTTAGGTACTGTTGTGAAATCATTCTTTATTTATATAGGTGTAATGTATACTATATTCCAACTTCTCCATGTTCATACCCCCCGATACTACCCATAGTTTCATCAAAATAAGCAAACAACACATAGAAAACAGAATCTGTCTAAAACAAAACAGTCTGTAGCAATCTATAAACTTCGAATACTTTTGTAAAAATAAAAATTCTGAAAAATTAGGACAATCTGGGAATTTTTATATAAATCTTTTGTAAACAATTCAGATCCATTGACGCTTCTGTGAATTTATAAAATTCGTGGACTTGGCATCAAAGTTTCTGTTTTTCAGCAAGATCAAATCAACTATCACTGTAGACCATCCCAAAGGTCTTACTTGGCACAAACACTAATTAAAACACTAAAACACAATTTCTACAGTGGTAATAATGTTTAATTTATTCAATAAAAGAAACAAAACAAAAAACATAAAAATAAAATTGGGTTGCCTCCCAACAAGCGCTATTGTTTAACGCCCCTAGCTAGGTATAATGATTTCAAAGATGCTCGTATAGGAAATAGTATTTGAGACATGCAAAAGAGCATCATGAATCACATGACAAGAAAATTTAAGTCCAACCCACTTCCTATGAATAGGGATTTTATGAGCAAACAATTCATGAGAACAAGAATCAACTTGCATAGGAAGGCAAAACAAGAATATCTTCGAAAATTTGAACATATAGAGAGGAAACTTGATATTATTGCAATTTGTACAAGCATAAGTTCCCACCTCATAATAATTTTGAGTAGCATCATGAAGGAATTCAAAAATATAACTATCACATACAACATTCTCTTTGTGATGCACAAGCATAGAATTTTTATCACTCTCCACATAAGCAAATTTCTTCTCATTCATAATAGTGGGAGCAAACTCAACAAAATAATTATCATGAGGTACTTGATAGATATAACCACTTTGAATATTAAAATCATGATAACAAGTTTCATGGTTACCATCACTCTTTATATCATACATGTCATCATCATAATCATCATAGGTAGAAGGCATGCAATCATCATAATAATTTAGCTCATCAAAACTTGGGGGACAAAATATCATATTCATCAAACATAGCATCGCCAAGCTTGTGGCTTTGCATATCATTAGCATCATGTATATTCAAAGAATTCATACTAACAATATTTCTATCATGCTCATCATTCAAGGAATTATCATCAAGTATTTTCATAAATTCTTCCTCTACAAATTGAGCACAATTTTCCAAACCATCATTTTCACGAAAGACATTAGAGAGATGAAACAATTGATGCAAACTAAACTCCATTTTTTGTAGTTTTATTTTATAAAACCAAACTAGTGAAAAACAAGAAACTAAAATATTTGATTGCAAGATCTAAAGATATACCTTGAAGCACTCACCTCCCCGGCAACGGCGCCAGAAAAGAGTTTGATGTCTACTATGCAACTTTATTGTTGTAGACGTTGTTGGGCCTCCGAGCGCAGAGTTTTGTAGGACAGTAGCAATTTTCTCTCAATTGGATGACCTAAGGTTTATCAACCGTTGGAGATGTAGGATGAAGATGGTCTCTCTGAAACAACCCTGCAATCAAATACAAGAAATCTCTTGTGTCCCCAACACACCCAATACAATGACAAACTGTATAGATGCACTAGTTCGGCGAAGAGATGGTGATACAAGTGCAATATGGATGGTAGATATAAGTTTTTGCAATCTTAAAATAAAAAACCAGCAAGGTAGGAAATAACAAAAGTGAGAAAAAATAGTATTGCAATGCTTGAAAACAAGGCCTAGGGTTCATACTGTCACTAGTGCAAGTTCTCTCAACAATACTGACATAGTTGAATCATATGTAAATCCCTCACGTGCGACAAAGAGTTCACTCCAAAGTCACAAATAGTGAAAAACAAACAAAGAAATTGTTTTAGGGTACGAAACCACCTCAAATTTATCCTTTTTTATCAATCGTATGAGCTATCCCTATAAGTGTCACGAACAACCCTAGAGTTCGTACTAAAATAACACCTTAATATACACATCAACCAAAACCCTAATGTCACCTAGATACTCCAATATCACCACGAGTACCCATGAGCTTGATTATACGATATGCATCACACAACTTCAGATTCATCAAGTTCAATCCAACACAAAGAACTTCAAAGAGCGCCCCAAAGTTTCTACCGGAGAATCAAGACGATAATGTGTGCCAACCCCTATGCATAGATTCCCAAGGTCACGAAACCCGCAAGTTGATCACCAAAACATACATCAAGTGGATCAAAAGAACATCCCATTATCACTACGAATATCCCATCGCAATACATACATCAAGTGTTCTCAAATCCTTTAAAGACTCAATCCGAGAAGAAAACTTCAAAGGGAAAACTCAATTCATCACAAGAAGATAGAGAGGGGGAAAGTCCAGATGATTCATCTATATTAATAAAGCTCGCGGTACATCAAGATCATGTCATCTCAAGAACATGAGAGAGAGATCAAACACATAGCTACTGGTACATACCTTCAGCCCCGAGGGTGAACTACTCTCTCCTCGTCATGGACACCGCCGGGATGATGAAGATGGCCTCCGGTGATGGTTTCCCACTCCGGCAGGGTGTCAGAACAGGCTCCCGATTGTTTTTTTTGTGGCTACAGAGGCTTGCGGCTGCGGAACTCCCCATCTAGGGTTCTTTTTGAAGGTTTGGGTATTTAGAAGAATTTTTGGCTTTGGTCTCACGTCAATGGGGTGCCCGAGTGTCCCACAAGCCCGAAGTACCCTACTTGGGGGGTAGGGCATTCCTAGAGGGCTTGTGGCCTGCTCGTCCACTTCCTGGCCCGGCTCTTGTGCTTTGGGGTCTCTTTTGGTCCATAAAAATCACTGTAAATTTTCAGCCCATTCTGAGAACTTTTATTTCTGCACAAAAAAAGACACCACGGTAGTTGTGCTAAAAATAACGTCAGTCCGGGTTAGTTCTAATCAAATCATACAAAAACCATATAAAATTGTTGTAAACATGGCATGAGTACTTGATAAATTATAGATACGTTGGAGACATATCACGCGCCCCTACAACCGAAACCTGAGTGCATTGTTCCCCGCGTAGCCGCAAGATTGTGCTCTCGCGGGCCAAACATGAACACAATGCACCCAACGCAGCCATAGGGTGTTGTGTTGATGTTGTCGCCTCGTGAGGCGTTAGGGCACCGGTCAGACCATGACCCAAGGACCTCGTGAGGCCCTACCTCCCGAGGGCCACGTCGGCGCCCCCATTGCCGCGTGTAGCCCACACTGCTTGTATCTCGTCGGTCCCTCTAGGCGGCTACCCCTATGGCCCAGAGGTCTCGGCTACGTGCTGCTTGCTCGCAGGGGCGGCGGCTTTGCTGCGCCCCTACGCAACCCGGGATGCCCCCTCGCTTGCACGACGTGGCCTGGTGCCCCCTCAGTGGAAGCCCCCAGGACCAACCTGGAGAGGACGCTCGGGATATCTCCCTACTTTGGGAGGATGCTGGCACCCGCGGGGGGCGCATGATCTATAGCGCCATCTATAGGTATGACAAATCTCGAAACATAGGCCTTTGTGAAAAGGCCTTGGCTTCCTCCTGATCCGTTAGCGCGTGCCCCATGTACAGCCTCCCTGTGTGGCAGGGAATGCCACCATGGGTGCGCGGCTCATAGACCCTTCTGTGACGAGCCTCCGCCCGAAGATGCTTACCTCTGACGTCGCCACGAGGTTGGTCGCACGTGCCTTGATGTGGTTCACCTCCCTGGTCGTCCATCGCGCCTCCGTTATGGTTACTTGCCTGCCATGGAGCCTGTGCTGCCTGGTCCCTGCATCGGTTGCCGCGCTCGCGCCGGGATGACCCAAGCTGTAGATGATCCACTGTGGAGTGAGTGCGCACGTTGAGGCATGCGCGGAGCATCCCATCACCTTCTTCAAAGGCTCCACCGGCGGGGCTGGTCGGCGCCGCGAAGCCGGTCATCGGGATCCGGGGGAGGAGGAGCAAGGTGTGCGGTGGGCCTTGCCCGGGCTCGCCCAGGCAGGGGGCGGGCACGCCATCTGCCAATGAGGTGAGCGGTACGGCGAGCGAGCCCCCAACGCCATGCGTTGGGGGTCGAGAAGAGTGGTGAGGAACCCAAGCCCTCCTCGTGACGGTGACCAACTCGGCGATGTGGCCGGCCCAGGCGTCAAAGGCCACGTGCATCGGGCGATGGTGAAGCAGCTCACTCGCCATCAACAGGGCATCATGCACGTTGAGGTCTCCCACATGGGTACAGGGTGATGTCGGTCCCGTGGGTGCTGCATGTCCGCCACGTTCCTGGAAAGTGCAAGGGGCGACCACGATGGAGGCAGTGCTGGTGGCCTAGTAACGACTGCCCAGTACAAAGCTGTTTGGGTGTGCGTCATGGGTAGCAGCGACAAGGTTGGTGAAGGCGGATCCACCGAAGCCGAAGGTAGCTTGCGGGGCGTCGTCCATCGAGACGATGGAGCAGAGGTGAGGTGAAGCTTGTGTAAGGATTCCGACACGCGCCCTACCTGGCATGCCAAATGTCGGATTTTGGGCTCCGCAAAACCCGAAGAGGTTCAAACTCAGGGGCGTGTGCGAAGATCCCCACCAGGTCCCGCCTCAAGCTCACCGCACGACAACCTAGCCCAGCAAACTCACTCAATCACGGGAAGAGGACTACCACACGAAGATTTACCGAGGTTCGGGCCGCTGCAAAGCGTAAAACCCTACTCCTGCCTTTGGTGGATTTCCGCACGAGGATGTTTGTGGGTGAACTAGTACAGTGGTGGTTAGCCTCACGAGGGCGCTCGAGTGGTGTTCGGTCTCTCTCCCCGCGTACTAAGCAGCCTATCCTCTATTTATAGTGGCTCGGGTCCTCTTCCCTTATGCAATGGCGGGAAGGGATCCCACAATGGCCAAATTCAAAGGGGCAGAATGAGTACACCCTTATCCTGACTAAAGGTGGTCTTTGCCTGCAAAGTAGCCGGTGGTGATGTGGAGGTGGGCTCGGCGCTGACGTCCATCCTGCCGGGCTCGTGGTCTTGGTCTTGTTGCGCCGAAATGGAAACCTTTGGGGGTGCTTTGGGAACCTGCGTACGTCTAAGCCTCCTTTGCAACCAAGAGGAAACTGCCTCCTCTGCGCGCTGGTGCCTGCCTGGCCGGGCTTGCATCACCCCCGACGTCCTGAGGCTGAGTGCTGCATAGAGATCTCCACTCCTCAGGAGATGACCTAGGGAGGCCTCTTCCCCGTGGGGATCTTGGTGTCGTTCCCCTCGTGGGGGAGGGGCTCCCGCGAGGGCCTTGTTCTTGAATGAGGCCACACTGGTCCGTACGAGGCCGTCGAAGTGGGTCACTCCCTGGGCCGCAGGCTGGCAGGTCTGGGTACCCCCGTTCCCAGAATGCCGACATCCACCTCCAATTAGTTTTTCATTTAGTGGTTTATTTTCAGAATAATTAGCTACTCTTGGTGTTGCTGTAGATGAGCTTGTATGTTGAATTTTTAGAGTTCTAAGTATTTTGAATGCTTGATATGGCCAATATGCATCCCTAGAGTAGTTGCTATCAATCTTATTTAATTTAGTTAAAAAAAATTTAAGTCACAATTTTTTTTCCAGAAATTGTTCGCAAATAAAATGCAATTCTTCATGCGTTCTTCGAGGAGGAGATCCTCAGGGGCATCATCAAGTGAAAGTTCCATACGACAATCTTATGTTGAGCCAAGTGCAAGCTCGATACATGACACTGAAACTAAATCATGCCTTTGGCCGTATAATATTTTCATGGAAACTGCAGGTATTAAGGAAGAATTTGAACAGTATGCCCACGACGCCGATCTGGTTCCCTTCATCGAACATAAGTGCACTCAACACCTCACTCCTGCACAGACATTTACCAATAAATTTAAATATTTCCCTCGTGAGTCTAGAGTTTCATTTTTTCTTTATAATAATGCTTTCACCATGCCTTTAGACACATTTTGCGATGCGTGTAAAATTCCATATTGGGGTTCGCTAGACGAACCAACAAAACCTGAGTATGAATCATTATTGAGAAACCTTTGTTGTGGTGAAATTAGAGGAGTGACACAAGGTAGAATAAAAAGCATCCATTTTCTGTCTATTCAATACCTTGCACTCTTTAATGGTAAATGCATTGTAGGCAAGCAGGATTGTAGCACGCTTTGTGATCATGATTTGAGTCTTATATACATTGCTTTAACTAGAATTAAAGACTACAACTTAGGAGCAATTGTTGCACAGAGACTGACCCTCAATGCTTCTAATTGTAATTTCTATGGAGGAATTTATGCCTCTCGCCTTGCTACGAGGTTGGGAGTATCCCCTTGGCCTAATGATCCTATCTTACCTAACCTATACTTAGACTTTGATGCCATGAAACGCCATAGATTTCTTATAGGCACAGTTAATAACTATACTTACAATTTGAGGTTTGATAATGGCCCCATTATTCCTATTGTATTGCCTGCTCATGATCTCTTTTATTTTAATAGCAAGGAAAGATACTACGTCCTTGAGAGCGAGGCCCGCGCATATAATGCAGAGGTGGAAGCTACTAGGAGGGCTGAGGTGGTTGCACCAAGAGCCTCGGTAGGCTATCACTCATGCCATTATCCAGGCCACAGATGGTGATCACCAAGCTAGGCCAAAAGCCTAAGCTTGGGGGAGTATGTATGTCCACCAACATTACATTCATGTTCACACATCTCATTTCGGTTGTCGGTGTTCACACTCTTTCATTGTATTATCCATGCTAGATTTATTCTTCTCGTTTTCTTCTAGTGTGTTTCAATTTTTTTGAGAAAATCCAAAACTACTTCTTGCTTCTTTTTGATTTTCCTTTTCAGCCAGTTAGTTGTAGTATTAAAAGAAACCCAAAAGATTTCTCATTTCTTCTTTTGCTCGTTGGGAGTTCTCCCATGTAAATATTTTTTCTTGTTTTTGTTTTCCTTCTCTTATTTGCTCTCTTCAAGATAAACTACAAACTCAAAAAACATTTCAGTGTGTTTCTCTGGAATTCTTGTTCTTTTATCGAGTCATACCAAGGAGAAGACCACGATGAAAACGTTGAGTGGCTCTCATATGCATTATTGTTGATCTAACAAAGAGCTCATATTACCTTGTCTTCTCATCTTTAATAAAATGTTTGCAGATTCCATCTTAGTCCATGACACTCTCGCACTATTATTATTTTCATTTCATTCAATTGTGCAAGTGAAAGGAAATAATGACGATATTTGATGAATTGACTATGGCAGAGAAAAGAGGATATGAACTCAACTTGTTCTTGTTTTTGTAAATATGTTTAACCTAGTATCCATGATTCAACACATTAGGATTGAACATGTTCGCATGGATAATTAGAGATTATAGTGGTTCATGCCATTCTCAAGTAGCTAGGAGTGGATAATGATTTATCTTGGATGTCAACATGCATTAAACTAGTTGTGATGTAGTATGATGATATGGTATCCTCCTCTGAATGTTTCAAGCGGCTCGACTTGGTACATGTTCACGCATGTAGTTGAATCAAAACCAACATAGCCTTCATGATATTTATGTTCATGGTGTACATATCCTACTCATGATAGCATTCAATGTTTATTATTCGTAATGCATGTTTATGACCGTATTTGCTCTCTAGCTGGCCGATTCTTAACCTATTTGCTAGCCTTCACCTGTACTAAGTGGGAATTATGCTTGTGCATCAAAAACCCTTAAACCAAAGTTATTCCAGATGAGTCCACCATATCTACCTATATGTGGTATTACCTTGTCGTTCCAAGTAAATTTGCATGTGCCACCTCTAAAATTTCAAATGGACATCTATTTTGTGTGCCTGGACTGCTCATGAAGCGGCAATGGGTGGTCAGTATTTTCCATGTTAAGCGGGTTACTCTCATGATGAGTGTTTATTCACTCATCCTTGCACGAGAAGGGCGGTAACAGGGATTCTCAGTCCCGAAATAAAAATAAATGCTGATAACTAAACAAAACTCCCCTAGGAATGTTGTTGGTTTGGACGGTACCCGTGTATTCGGCTCGGCGTTGAGTGTGTTTGTTGGTGGAGGGGGAGTGTTGGGGATATAACCCATGGTGAGACCCGCCCGGTAGTAATTACCAGATGGGCCGGGCGGAGGCCCAGAGCTGGAAGGCAACATATGACCCGGCGGGTTAAGCCACCGGAGTCGGTTTGCTAGACAAGGCAGGAGATTTGGAGATAAGATCGGTTACTAGATGTAACCCTACTTGGACTCTTGTAAGCCCAAGGCCTCGACCTGTGTTTATAAAGGAGGGTTCCTTGGGCGGGTTAGGGTACGAAACAATCCATCTAGAGCTAGTTTAAGCGAATCCACTCCCTTGTAATCGATACCCAATCAATACAACACCAAGGAGGACGTAGGCTTTTACTTTCATCGGAGGGGCTGAATCTGGGTAAACTCGTGTCCTTTGTCCCAATCAATCCCTTTGAGTTAACCGCTGTAGCGACGGCCTCGAACCTAAGTCCTTTCACTAGGGCATCTGCTGTGACAAAACCATGACAGTTGGCGCCCACCGTGGGGCATATTCGCGGTGGTTTGGAGTACTCGAAGGGCTCTCTCCCAGGGCTTGAGGGATACACCGTTGGTAGGTTGACTAAGAGCCGCCACGACAAGCTCTACATCAACGACGCCGGCTGGGGCCCCAAGGCCGACTCAATTGAGTACGGGTACCGGGTCCCTTGGTGGAGTTCACGTCTTCATCGACAAGATCGACGGATCTAAGCCCGGGTCGGACATCTCCAGCAACCTCGTCGAGTCGGCCCGATGCACGCAACCCACCCTGATCCAACCCGTCCGGAAGCACGTCTTTGTTGACTTTATGCAAGGCACAGAATTCGCGGAAGACTCTGTATCAGGTGGAGAAACCCTCGTCTGCTCGGAGGATGGATCCTCGAGCTGGAGAGACAGAGTCAATTTACCAGCTTCACGATGGCGGTCTTGGGGGCTACTTCCATGGCGACAGTGTCTTGGAGCCCTATGAGCAACCGAGCCAAGCTGCAATCTTCATGGTTGGCACGGTGCCTGGTTCTAGAAGCATGGCGGCTGGGGCATGGCTGCCGGCGTGGTAGGGTCTCGGTCAGCCAGGCCACCAGCTCAAGTATTGCTGGATCTGATGAATGAGCAGACAATTTTGATGGGAACCGATGTCACGACTGAAAATCAAATAGAGCATAATGCAGAAATTACAAGGCTAAAAGGGCTGATGACCAAGGCCCAAGAGGATATCAACATGTTACAAGTTCAGATGGATGCTGAGTCGGAGAGTCTAAAGGTGGAGGCTTTCCATTTTAATCTGGATCAACACGCTTCTCAAGCAGTCCCTCGGAGGAGGTCTTAGACCTGCCTCCCAGTGCAGTATGAGCCTCAGAACCTTTTTAACACCTCGGGGAAGCACTGAATGCGTCACTGGCCATAACCCTGACCATGGAAGTGCCGCGACAGCTATACCCGCCCCGTAGGAATCAGACCCTGCAGCAACACTTTTCGACGCCACCTAGCCACTATTCTAACCAGGTGGATAACATGATAGCGGCGGCTACCAGGCTCAATGCACTCCCTCTCGCCGAGGGGACACCTATTGCTGAGGAAGCACGGAACGCCATGGAGTTGTTGCAGATAGCAGTGGCTCAACAGGAGAAGTATACGTACAGCCGGAGTCGTGTACACTCAATCCCCACCCCAAGCTGTAGTTACAGCCAACACGTGGAGTCGCCGGGGGTCTCCAGCAGTGAGCGACGGCGCAACCCACCCTGTGATGACATGCCCCATACCAACGCCCAGGCGATTGTGGACAGGGGCAGAGCCCATCGAGGAGCGGCGGCGGTGACAGATTACCAAGATGTTCATGAGCCGCCTCCGATGACCCCTTCAACCTCGATGGGAGCTGGAGTCTCCTCTTGGGTTATTGGTGTGCCTTGTTTAACGACAGAACTACGCAACGAATGCTTGCCTAAGGATTTTAATGGACCGCACAAAGTGCCTAACTATACGGATGATCTACCCCCAGAAGTCTGGATCGAGAGTTATGAGCTAGCCATGGAAATATTGGATGTTAGTGATGTGGTCTGTGCAAAATACTTCATCATGATGTTGGCAGGACCGGCTCGTACATGGTTAAAAGGTATGCCCCTCAATACCATTACTTCCTGGGCCGAGTTGAAAGCATTATTTATCAAGAATTTCCAAGGGACATGCAAGCAGCCTATGACAATTGTTGACCTCGATCATTATGTGCAGCACGAGGACGAGTCAGCCCATCATTGGGTCCGACGGGTCTCAACAGTTATCCACTCATCTGATAATATCTCGGCGGCTCAGGCGGTCTTGATTCTGGAGAAAAATTGTCATTTTTACCCCTCAAACAGAAGCTTGGACGGCTCAAGCGTTCCTGCCAGGACATGGGTGAACTCATGTCGGAACTCACCAAATATGCAGATTCTGATACCACGAAGGATCTAGGTTCTGATGAGGAGAAGTCCGCTAAGGGTAAGAGGAATGACAGTGACAAGAGTCAGCAACAGAACGGGGCAGGAAATAACAACCCAGGTAATGGTGGAAAGCGAAAGCACCCAGACAGAGGGTCAGATCTGGTAGCCAACACCAACACTGGAAACAATCGTGTTATGGGCAATGGTAAATCGCCTTTCGGCAAAGCCAAAATCCCCTTCAACATAGATGCAATGCTCAACAAACCCTGCCTAGAGCACAGTCAACCCAAGAAGCCATCCACTCACGCTTGGAAGGATTGTTATATCATGCGAGAATTCCGGAATTAACAACCATAATCAGCATCATGGTGACTGCAATGGACCGCCTGGCGGGTTAGGATCCATCTCTCATGGGTCAGGTTTCAGTGGAGGCGGCTCAAACTCGTGTTATAAGGGTCAAGGTAATCAAGGTGGCCACCGTTAGTAGCCTGGCAATGGTGGTCAGCAGCCAAACAACCAGCCAGGGTATCAGAGTAACCCAAAGCAGGTTAATGGAGGCCAATATATGTTGGGGAACGTCGCATGGGAAACAAAATTTTCCTACGCACACGCAAACCTATCCATGGTGATGAGCACCTATGAGAGGGAGAGTGTATCTACGTACCCTTGTAGATCGCTAAGCGGAAAGCGTTGAGAAACGCGGTTGGTGTAGTCGAACTTCTTCGCGATTCAAATCGCCGAGCGTCCCGCAATCCAATCATGAACCGACCCGCGAACTAATCACGAACCATCCCGCGATCCAATCATGAACCGTCCCGTGATCTCGTCATGATCCGTCCCGCGATCCAATCACGAACGTCTCGTGGCCTTGATCACGATTCTTCCGATCTAGTACCGAACGGACGACACCTCCGCGTTCAGCACACGTGCAGCTTGATGACGATCTCCACCATCTTGATCCAGCAAGAGGAGGTGGAGAGGAGAGAGAGTTCACCGGCAGCATGACGGCGCTCCGGTGATGGTGGTGGTGGAGCAATTCCGGCAGGGCTTCGCCTAAGCGTTGCAGAAATCCGATCTAGAGGAGCACCGGTGAAACGGGTAGCACGTGGGCATAAGTTGTGTGCAAAAGCCACCCAATCCACTATTATATATAGGAGGGAGGGAGAGGAGGGGGGCTGGCGCACCAAGTCCCCCTAGGGGATTCGGCTGGCCAAGGTGGGAGCAATCCTACTCCTACTCCAATCCTAGTTGGAGTAGGATTGCTTCCTATTGGCTGATTTTCCCTTTTCTCTTTAGGACTTACTCTCCCTGCGCCATGGGCCTTTGTGGATGTTTCCCCAGCCCACTAAGGGCTGGTTATTATTCTCCCACAGCCCATGGACCTCTTGGGGTCGAAATACCCCTCCCGGAGGTCCCCCGGTACACTACCGGCACTCCCGGTACACTACCGATGAGCCCGAAACTTTTCCGGCGACCAAACTGGACTTCCTATATATGAATCTTTACCTCCGTACCATTCCGGAGCTCCTCATGACGTCCAGGATCTGATCCGGGACTCCGAAAAAACTTCGGTCACCACCATACATAACTCTACACTATCGAAACGTCACCGAACCTTAAGTGTGCTGACCCTGCGGGTTCGAGAACTATGCAAACATGACCGAGACACCTCTACAGTCAATAACCAATGGCGGGACCTGGACGTCCACATTGTTTCCTACATATTCTATGAAGATCTTTATCGGTCGAACCTCTGTGTCAAGGATTCAGTTAATCCCGTATAACGTTCCCTTTGTTCTTCGGTATGTTACTTGCCCGAGATTCGATCGTCGGTATCTCCATACCTAGTTCAACCTCGTTACCGGAAAGTCTCTTTACTCGTTCCATAATGCAAGATCCCATGGCTAACATATTAGTCACATTGCTTATAAGGCTTGTTGTGATGTTGCATTACCGAGTGGGCCCCGAGATACCTCTCCGTCACACGGAGTAACAAATCCCAGTCTCGATCCATGCCAACTGAACAGACACCATCGGAGATACCTGTAGAGCACCTTTATAGTCACCCAGTTACGTTGCGACGTTTGATACACACAAGGCACTCCTCCGATATCCGTGAGTTGCATGATCTCATGGTCATAGGAACATATACATTGACATGCAGAAAACAGTAGCAATAAACTGACACGATCATATGCTACGTTTGTAGTTTTGGGTCTTGTCCATCACATCATTCTCCGAATGATGTGATCCCGTTATCAAATGACATCTCATGTCCATGGCTAGGAAACCTTAACCATCCTTTGATCAACGAGCTAGTTCACTAGAGGCATACTAGGGACATTGTGTTGTCTATTTACCCACACATGCAATGTGTTTCCAATCACTACAATTATAGCATGGATAATAAACGATTATCATGAACAAGGAAGTATAATAATAAACACTTTATATATTGCCTCTAGGGCATATTTCCAATAGTCTCCCACTTGCACTAGAGTCAATAATCTAGTTCACATCACTATGTGATTTACATGGTAATGAATCGAACACCCATACAGTTCTGGTGTTGATCATGTTTAGCCCTTGGAAGAGGTTTAGTCAACGGGTCTGCAACATTCAGATCCGTGTGCACTTTTCAAATATTTATGTCCTTCTCCTCTATGTAGAACCGGATGGAGTTGAAGCATCGCTTTATGTGTCTGGTCCTGTTGTGAAACCTTGGTTCCTTGGCTAGAGCAATGGCAGCAGTGTTGTCATAGAACAGGTTTATTGGATTCAGTGCACTGGGTACTACTCCAAGATATGTCATGAACTGCTTCATCCAGACACCTTCCTTCGCTGCCTCCGAGGCTGCGATGTACTCCGCTTCGCACGTAGAATCAGCTACCACGCTTTGCTTGGAACTGCACCAGCTTACCGCTCCCCCGTTAAGAATAAATACGTATCCGGTTTGCGATTTAGAATCGTCCGGATCAGTGTCAAAGCTTGCATCGACGTAACCCTTTACGACGAGCTCTTCATCACCTCCATAAACGAGAAACATGTCCTTAGTCCTGTTAAGGTACTTAAGGATATTCTTGACCGCTTGCCAGTGCTCCATTCCAGGATCACTTTGAAACCTTCCAGCCATACTTATGGCAAGGCTGACATCGGGTCTTGTGCACAACATTGCATACATGATAGAGCCTATGGCTGAAGCATAGGGGATGACGCTCATCTTTTCTTTATCTTCTGCAGTCGCTGGGCATTGAGTCTTACTCAACTTCACACCTTGTAACACAGGCAAGAACCCCTTCTTGGCCTGTTCCATTTTGAACTTCTTCAAAACATTATCAAGGTATGTGCTCTGTGAAAGTGCTATTAAGCGTCTCGACCTATCTCTATAGATCTTAATGCATAATATGAAAGCAACTTCTCCTAGGTCCTTCATTGAAAAACTCTTATTCAAATATTCCTTTATGCTTTCCAGCATTTCTATATCGTTTCCGATCAGCAATATGTCATCCACATATAACACTAGAAACGCTACAGAGCTCCCACTCACTTTCTTGTAAATACAAGCTTCTCCATAAACTTGTATAAACCCAAACGCTTTGATCACCTCATCAAAGCGCTTGTTCCAACTCCGAGATGCTTGCACCAGTCCATAAATGGATCGCTGGAGTTTGCAAACTTTGTCAGCATTCTCTAGATCGACAAAACCTTCAGGTTGCATCATATACAACTCTTCCTCGAGGAAACCGTTGAGGAACGCTGTTTTGACATCCATCTACCAAATTTCATAGTCGAAATAAGCAGCTATTGCCAACATGATTCTGACAGACTTAAGCATCGCTACGGGTGAGAAAGTCTCATCGTAGTCAACTCCTTGAACTTGTGAAAAACCCTTTGCCACAAGTCGAGCTTTATAGACAGTGCCATTACCGTCCGCGTCCGTCTTCTTCTTATAGATCCATTTGTTCTGAATGGCCTTTCGC
The DNA here is from genome assembly GCA_022496015.1 of Hordeum marinum. NCBI lineage: Eukaryota > Viridiplantae > Streptophyta > Magnoliopsida > Poales > Poaceae > Hordeum > Hordeum marinum. Next base: position 397,363,123 of record CM039674.1, read on the forward strand.
CCTTCAAGTAGTACTTCCAAAGTCCATACTTTATCTGCATACATGGATCCCATCTCAGATTTCGTGGCCTCTAACCATTTCTCGGAATCCGGGCCCATCACTACTCCTCCATAGCTCGTAGGTTCATTGTTGTCTAACAACATGACCTCCAAGATAGGGTTGCCGTACCACTCGGGAGTAGTACGCGCCCTTGTCGACCTACGAGGTTCAATAGCAGCTTGATCCGAAGCTTCATGATCATCATCATTAACTTCCTCTTCTACCGTCGTAGGTTCCATAGAAACATCTTTCTGTGCTGCGCTACTCTCTGGCTGAAGTAAAGGTTCAATAACCTTATCAAGCTCTATTTTCCTCCCACTCAATTCTTTCGAGAGAAACTCTTTCTCAAGAAATGTTCCATTCTTAGCGACAAACACTTTGCCTTCAGATCTGAGATAGAAGGTATACCCGACTGTCTCTTTCGGGTATCCTATGAAGACGCATTTTTCCGCTTTGGGTTCCAGGTTTTCAGGCTGAAGCTTTTTGACATAAGCATCGCATCCCCAAACTTTAAGAAACGACAACTTCGGCTTTTTGCCAAACCACAGTTCATATGGCGTTGTCTCAACGGATTTCGATGGTGCCCTATTTAAAGTGAATGCAGCTGTCTCTAATGCATAACCCCAAAACGACAGTGGCAAGTCGGCAAGAGACATCATAGAACGCACCATATCTAATAAGGTTCGATTACGACGTTTAGACACACCATTACGCTGTGGTGTTCCGGGCGGTGTCAACTATGAAACAATTCCACATTGTCTTAAGTGACTGCCAAACTCATAACTCAGATATTCACCTCCTCGATCAGATCGCAGGAATTTAATCTTCTTGTTATGATGATTCCCAACTTCACTCTGAAATTGCTTGAACTTTTCAAAAGTTTTAGACTTGTGTTTCATCAAGTAAATATACCCATATCTACTCAAGTCATCAGTGAAGGTGAGAAAGTAACGATATCCACCGCGCTTTGCAACATTCATTGGACCGCACACATCAGTATGTATGATTTCCAACAAGCCACTTGCCCGTTCCATTGTTCCAGAGAACGGCGTTTTAGTCATCTTGCCCATGAGGCATGGTTCACATGTGTCAAGTGATTCAAAATCAAGTGACTCCAAAAGTCCATTAGCGTGGAGCTTCCTCATGCGTTTTACACCAATATGACCTAAACGGCAGTGCCACAGAAAAGTGGTACTATCATTAACAACTCTACATCTTTTGGCATCAATGTTATGAACATGTGTGTCATCACTATCAAGATTCAATATGAATAAACCCCTAACATTGGGTGCATGACCATAAAAGATATTACTCATATAAATAGAACAACCTTTATTCTCTGACTTAAATGAGTAACCGTCTCGCAATAAACAAGATCCAGATATAATGTTCATGCTTAACGCAGGCACTAAATAACAATTATTCAGGTTCATCACTAATTCCGATGGTAATAGAAGAGAGAGTGTGCCGACGGCGATCACATCAACCTTGGAACCATTTCCCACGTGCATTGTCACTTCATCCTTTGCCAGCCTTCGTTTATTCCGTAGTTCCTGCTTTGAGTTATTATCATATGCCCTAGAGGCAATAATAAATTAGTTATTATCATATTTCCTTGTTCATGATAATCGTTTATTATCCATGCTATAATTGTATTGATCGGAGACTTAAATGCATGTGTGGATACATAGACAAAACCATGTCCCTAGTATGCCTCTAATGGACTAGCTCGTTGATCAAAGGATGGTTAAGGTTTCCTAGCCATGGACATGAGATGTCATTTGATAACGGGATCACATCATTAGGAGAATGATGTGATGGATAAGACCGAAACTACAAACATAGTTATGTATGGTGGTGACCGAAGGTTGTTCGGAGTCCCGCATGAGATCCCAGACGTCACAAGGAGCTCCGGAATGGTCTGGAGGTAAAGATTCATATATAGGAAGTCCCAGTTTGGTTTCCGGAAAAGTTTCGGGCTCATCGGTAGTGTACCAGGAGTATCGGTATTGTACCGGGAGTGCCGGTAGTGTACCGGAGGACCTCCGGGAGGGGTATTTCGACCCCAAGAGGTCCATGGGCTGTGGGATAATAATAACCAGCCCTTATTGGGCTGGTAAAACAGCCACAAAGTCCCATGGCGCAGGAGAGAAAGTCCTAAAGCAAAAAGTGGAAAATCAGCCAATAGGAGGCAATCCTACTCCAACTAGGATTGGAGGTGAAGTAGGATTGCTCCCACCTCCTATTTTGGCCGACCCAAAGGCCTTGGCTGCCTCTCCTCTCCTCTCCTCCTATATATAATAGTGGATTGGGTGGTTTTTGGACAGAATTTCCGGCCACGTGCTACCCGTTTCACCGGTGCACAGTTTCTCCTCTAGATTGGTTTTCCGCAACGCTTAGGCGAAGCCCCACCAGAGCGCCGTCACGCTGCCGGTGAACTCTCTCTCCTCTCCACCTCCTCTTGCTGGATCGAGACGGTGGAGATCGTCATCAAGCTGCACGTGTGCTGAACGCGGAGGTGCCGTCCGTTCGGCGCTAGATCGGAAGGACCGTGATCGAGATCGCGAGACAGTTCGTGATGAGATCGCGGAACGGATCGTGATCAAGATCGTGAGACGGATCGTGATGAGATCGTGGGACGGATCGTGATGAGTTCACGAGACGGATCGTGATTGGATCGCGGGATGGATCGTGATGAGATCGCGGGACGCTCGGCGATTTGGATCGCGAAGATGTTCGACTACACCAACCGCGTTTCTTAACGCTTCCCGCTTAGCGATCTACAAGGGTATGTAGATCCACTCTCCCTCTCGTAGATGCTCATCACCATGGATAGGTTTGCGTGTGCGTAGGAAAATTTTTGTTTCCCATGCGACGTTCCCCAACAAGGGCAATTCCCAACTCAGGTAGACGGTTTGAGTACCCAAACATTCTGAGTATGTGCTCACTAATAGACCCGTTCTCCTCCATATTGCAAGCATATAATTTATCGGAGGTCTCATACCTCTCGATCTGGGCATTCCTCTGAAAGATAAACTTCAACTCCTGGAACATCTCATATGCTCCATGACGTTCAGAACGTCTTTGAAGTCCCGGTTCTAAGCCATACAATATTGCACACTGAACTATTGAGTAGTCTCCAGCACGAGCCTCCCAAGCATTCTTAACGTCTTCGGAGGTCATGTCTTCTGGCTGGTCACCAAGCGGTGCATCAAGGACATATGACTTCTGGGAAGCCATGAGGATAATCCTCAGATTACGGGCCCAGTCAACAAAGTTACTTCCATCATATTTCAATTTAGCTTTCTCTTGGAACGCATTAAAATTCAGGGGTGCTACTGCGCGAGCCATTGATCTACAACATAAATATGCAAAGGTTACTTAGACTATTGTTCAAGATAATGAGTTTAGTTAATCAAATTACTAAAGCTCCCACTCAAATTAACATCCCTCAGGTCATCTGAGTGTCACATGATCCAAATTCACCAACTCAAGTCCGATCATCACGTGAGTTAAGTTGGCTTCATTGGTGAACATCATTATGTTGATCATATATACTATATGATTCATGCTCGACCTTTCGGTCTCTTGTGTTTCGAGGACATGTCTGTACATGCTATGCTCATCAAGTTTAACCCGAGTGTTCTGCGCGTGCAAATCTGGCTTGCACCCATTGTATGTGAACGTAGAGTCTATCACACCCGATCATCACATGGTGTCTCAACACGACGAACTTTCGCAACGGTGCACACTCGGGGAGAACACAATTTTATCTTGAAATTTAAGTGAGGGATCACCTTATAATGCTACCGTCACAACATACCCTGTAAAAACAAGTTAGACGTCCTCTAATTGTTGTTGCATGTTTTACATGGCTGCTACGGGTATCTAGCAAGAACGATTCTCACCTACGCATAAACCACAACGGTGATACATAGATTGCTTTTCAACCTTCTCAAGGACCGCCTTTGTCGGATCCGATCCAACTAAAGTGAGAGAAACTGTCACTCGCAAGCCATCTAAGCAACAAGTTGCGTCGAGGGAACCGGTCTCTCGTAAGCGTACGAGTAATGTTGGTCCGTGCCGCTTCATCTCACAATCCCGCTGAACCAAAATCCGACCAAGGGAGGAAGCAATCTAAGCATCAACGCCCACAGACCTTTTGTGTTCTACTCAAGATCTCATCGAACCATCAACCTAGCTCATGATGCCACTGTTGGGGAATGTCGCATGGGAAACAAAATTTTCCTACGCATACGCAAACCTATCCATGGTGATGAGCATCTACAAGAGGGAGAGTGGATCTACGTACCCTTGTAGATCGCTAAGCGGAAAGCGTTGAGAAACGCTGTTGGTGTAGTCGAACTTCTTCGCGATTCAAATCGCCGAGCGTCCCGCGATCCAATCACGAACCGACCCGCGAACTAATGACGAACCGTCCCGCGATCCAATCACGAACCGTTCCACGATCTCGTCACGATACGTCCCGCGATCCAATCACAAACGCCTCGTGGCCTTGATCACGATTCTTCCGATCTAGTACCGAACGGACGACACCTCCGCGTTCAGCACACGTGCAGCTTGATGATGATCTCCACCGTCTTGATCCATCAAGAGGAGGTGGAGAGGAGAGAGAGTTCACCGGCAGCGTGACGGCGCTCCGGTGATGGTGGTGGTGGAGCAATTCCGGCAGGTCTTCGCCTAAGCGCTGCAGAAATCCGATCTAGAGGAGCACCGGTGAAACGGGTAGCACATGGGCGTAAGTTGTGTGCAAAAGCCACCCAATCCACTAGTATATATAGGAGGGAGGGAGAGTAGGGTGCTGGCGCACCAAGTCCCCCTAGGGGATTCGGCCGGCCAAGGTGGGAGCAATCCTACTCCTACTCCAATCCTAGTTGGAGTAGGATTGCTTCCTATTGGCTGATTTTTCCCTTTTCTCTTTAGGACTTCCTCTCCCTGCGCCATGGGCCTTTGTGGCTGTTTCCCCAGCCCACTAAGGGCTGGTTATTATTCTCCCACAGCCCATGGACCTCTTGGGGTCGAAATACCCCTCGAGGAGGTCCCCCGGTACACTACCGACACTCCTGGTACACTACCGATGAGCCCGAAACTTTTCCGCGACTAAACTGGGACTTCCTATATATGAACCTTTACCTCTGGACCATTCCGAAGCTTCTCGTGATGTCCAGGATCTCATCTAGGACTCCGAACAAACTTCGGTCGCCACCATACATAACTCTACACTATCGAAACGTCACCGAACCTTAAGTGTGCAGACCCTGCGGGTTCGAGAACTATGCAGACATGACCGAGACACCTCTACGGTCAATAACCAATGGCGGGACCTGGACGTCGACATTGGTTCCTACATATTCTACGAAGATCATTATCGGCCGAACCTCTATGTCAAGGATTCAATTAATCCCGTATAACGTTCCCTTTGTTCTTCGGTATGTTACTTGCCCGAGATTCGATCGTCGGTATCTCCATACCTAGTTCAACCTTGTTACCGGCAAGTCTCTTTACTCATTCCGTAATTCAAGATCCCGTGGCTAACATATTAGTCACATTGCTTGCAAGGCTTGTTGTGATGTTGCATTATCGAGTGGGCCCCGAGATACCTCTCCATCACACGGAATAACAAATCCCAGTCTCGATCCATGCCAACTCAACAGACACCATCGGACATACCTGTAGAGCACCTTTATAGTCACCCAGTTACGTTGCAACGTTTGATACACACAAGGCACTCCTCCGATATCCGTGAGTTGCATGATCTCGTGGTCATAGGAACATATACATTGACATGCAGAAAACTGTAGCAATAAACTGACACGATCATATGCTACGTTTGTAGTTTTGGGTCTTGTCCATCACATCATTCTCCCAATGATGTGATCCCGTTATCAAATGACATCTCATGTCCATGTCTAGGAAACCTTAACCATCCTTTGATCAACGAGCTAGTTCACTAGAGGCATACTAGGGACATTGTGTTGTCTATTTACCCACACATGCAATGTGTTTCCAATCACTACAATTATAGCATGGATAATAAACGATTATCATGAACAAGGAAATATAATAATAAACACTTTATATATTGCCTCTAGGGCATATTTCCAACAATATCATGTCTTCACCACAAGTCTGGACAAACGAGATCAGAAAGTGCGCAAGAGGGCGATTCACGCTGCAATGCCAACTCTTACACAGTATTTGAAGTGGTTTGAGTACACGATATCATGGAGCAGGGAGGATCATCCACCACGGATTGATAACCCGGGAAACTTGGCGTTTGTGGTGGCCCCTTAGGTAGGAGGCTATAAATTCACAAAGGTATTGATGGACGGCGGCAACAGCATCAACATCTTGTATTATGACCCTTTCCGCCGGACGGAGCTGACAGACAAGGATCTCAAGCCGTCATCTACAGTATTCCAAGGCATAATGCCAGGCAAGTCCGCTTGTCCAGTAGGGAAAATTTCCCTCGAGGTGGCGTTTGGTGATGACTACAACTACAGGGTAGAAACCTTGTGGTTTGAAGTGGTCAAAATCAAGAGCCCGTAGCATGCCTTGTTTGGATGGCCGGCCTTTACTAAGTTCATGGACCGACCCTGTTTTGTTTACTTATAGCTCAAGATGCCGAGACTGAAAGGGATGATGACGGTGCACGGTGATCGGAAAATTGCTCTTGAGTGTGAGGAAGGTGAATGCTTATATGCGGAGACAAGTTGTGCGGAGGCAGAGCTCAAGTTCTATACAGATATTGTTGACCCGACTGATATGAACCCATTGAAAAAGCCTAACACAGAGTCTGAGCCTCCCTTGAAGTTTGTGGCAGAAGATACCAAGTTGGTGGATTTTGTTCCTGGTGACTCATCAAAGCAGTTCACTGTAGGGCTAACATGGAATCCAAATAGGAAAGCACGCTCATCGAATTCAACCGCGAGACGCCGGGTGTACCGAGAGAATTCGCTGAGCAACACCTTAATGTGGATCCTAAGTTTAAGCCAGTCAAGTAATTCCTCCGTCGCTTCAATGAGGAACAACGTAAAGCTATTGGGGAAGATGTAGCCCGGCTGTTAGCAACATGGTTCATCATGGAGGTTTTTCACCTGGAGTGGTTGGTTAATCCCGTGCTTGTACTTAAAAAGAATGACACATGGCGCATGTGTGTGTCGATTACACAGATCTCAACAAGGCTTGTCTAGTTGATCCATTTGCTCTCCCCCGTATCGATCAGATCGTTGATGCAACGACGGGTTGTGAGAGTTTATGTTTCCTGGATGCTTATTCGGGTTATCATCAGATCAGGATGGCAGTTAAAGACCAAGAGAAGACGTCCTTCATCACACCTTTTGGAGCTTTCTGCTTTGTGTCCGTGCCTTTTGGACTCAAAAGTGCGCAGGCGACTTATCAACACTGTGTGCAGAATTGTCTTCATAGTCAAATTGGATGCAATGTTCATGCTTATGTGGATGATATTGTGCTCAAATCAGGGAATAAGGAGACTCTCCTTGACGATTTGAAGGAAAGTTTTGCTAACCTGCGGATTTACAAGATGATGCTTAATCCGGCTAAGTGTGTTTTTGGTGTCCCTGCAGGCAAGGTCCTAGGATTCTTGGTTTTAGAATGGAAGCTAACCCGGATAAAATAAAGGCCATCACCTCATTATCTAAACCAGCGTGCATTAATGACATCAAGCGTTTGGTGGGTCATATCGCCGCCTTAACATGGTTCATAAGCCGCCTGGGCGAGAAGGCTATCCCTTTATATCGAATAATGAAAAAGACAGATGATTTTGTCCGGAGTGATGCTGCCAATGATGCACTTGAGGCGCTCAAAAAACGGTTAGTTGTACTGTCTGTCAGCCGCTCCCGCGAAAAAAATCCGCTGCTGCTGTATGTAGTGGCTAATAATAAGGCTATCAGTGTTGTGGTTGTTGTGGAGCGCAAGGAGACAGGAAAAGAGTACCCGGTCTAGAGGCCGGTTTACTATGTCAGTGAAGTTTTGACAGAGTCCGAACAAAGATACCTGCATTGGCAAAAACTGGTGTTTGGAGTGTTCATGGTGAATCGCAGACTGAAGCACTACTTCCTTGGACACCCAATCACGATGGTTAGCTCTACTCCTTTGGGGGATATCATTCAAAATAGAGAAGCCACCGACAAGATTGCTAAGTGTGCGCTTGAGCTTGGGCCTCTTAATTTGTGGTATGTGCCTCGAATAGCTATCAAGTCTCAAGACTTGGTGGATTTTATCAATGACTGGACGGAGTGTCAAGCACCTGAGGAGAAGGCAAATAGTACATATTGGACAATTCATTTTGATGGATCTAGATAGTTGGAAGGCTCGGGGGCTGGAGTTGTTTTAACTTCCCCTAGATGTGATAAATTTTGTTACGTATTAAGGTTAATGTTTCCTTGTACTAACAACACAGCTGAGTGTGAAGCCTTACTTCATGGACTCCGTGTGGCCAAGGAGATGAATTTGAGCCGGGTCAGATGCCTGGGCGACCCAGACCTTGTGACTCAACAAGTCTCAGGCACGTGGGATTCTAAAGATCCTCATATGGTGGCTTATAGCCAGGCAATTGACATCGTTGCTGGTCACTTCAAGGGTTATCAGGCAGATCATATTGATCATCAGAAGAATGAGGCAGATGATACATTGTGAAGACTAGGATCTCAACGTAAGCTGGTGCCGCCTAATGTATTTTTGGACGTATTATATGACCCGTCAGTCAAATTACCTTCTGAGGAGGATCTTGCTATACCTGACCCGGAGGGACAGTAGGTAGCGGCTCTCTATGCTATTCCTGATTGGACGGTACCTTATCTAGCATACCTGACTCATGGCGAGTTACCCGAGGAAGAGAGCTTAGCACGACAAATCATGAGGCGGTCGAAGTCCATGACTATCATCCATGGTGAGTTGCATAGGTGCAGTGTGACTGGCGTTTTTCAGCACTATGTTTCTCATGAGGAGGGCCATGAAATCTTGTGAGAGATACATGCTGGCAATTGCGGTCATCACGCCGAGTCAAAATCTTTGGTGGCCAAAGCTTTTCGGCATGGTTTTTACTAGTTGACAGCTCATGCAGATGCAGAGGACTTGGTGAGCAAATGTGATGGATGTCAGAAATTTGGACGTTGTGCCCATATACCGGCTCAAGAATTAGGATGATTCCAATCACCTAGCCATTTGCGGTCTAGGGGCCTGATATGGTTGGCCCATTTAAAAGGTACAAAGATAAGAAGACCCACCTCTTGGTGGTGGTCGATAAATTTACCAAGTGGGTTGTCGAGGGGATGACCCCGCGGTACCCTAAAGCAACCTACTGCTCCAACTCTCTAAAACGGACGAAGGGAGCGCCGCCTCCTCCCACGGCCAAGATTGGGCCAAGCCGGCTACGCGGCGCCGGCTGGGCACTGCTGGCTACACATGGTCGGCTCCACCAGGGCCACCGGCTGGGTGTGGGGATTTCTGACCCCCTAGCCGGTCGCGCCTTGGATCCCACGGCCAGGCATGCACGGCTATAGTGGGCCCCATCCCGTCGGGGGTCAGCGCCTGTATGGCCATAGTAGATGCAACAGTGCCGTTGACTTCGGCTAACTGTGACCGAGCTTCCAGCAGTGCTGGCACGCCTCCAACCACTCCATGACTTGCCCCGGCGTGGCTACAGTGCAGCCGGCCATACCGTTGATCGCGACCGGCTGCCACAAGACGACATCCCGAAGGACGACCTGTGCCGAGAAGTAACCATTGCTGGGACCTACCACACAGGCCACACCGGCTCTCGACGAGACCTCCTAGCCGACGGGCCCTACCAGCGACAAGACCCCACAGTCGGCAGCCCCACGGCCGGCTACAGAGGCTGCCAGCTGGGCCCCCCCGCGGCTTTCCACCCATATTGAAATCCGAGGGGTTGGCCTATAAAACCCCACGGAGCCCCCATGCAGAGAACGGGCAATCCGCTAGACTAGAACCCTCACATTCACCCACGTAGCCAAGGAAGGGGAGCTGGCTACTCCCTCTTCCACCTCCAGATAATAGCTCTAGGAGCAACCCTGTAACCTCTCCTCATCGATCAACTAGATCCAACAGGACTAGGGGTATTACCTCCCACAGAGGGCCCCGAACCTAGGTACATCGCGTGTTAGTCATCGCCTATGCCTAATCCCGCTCCCGAAGCCCGTCGGCGTCCTCCGGCCCAACCACCTTCGATAAGCCTACCCATGGCATCTGTCATGAGAAAACGATGACAGTTGGTGCCCACCGTGGGGCCGTACGCAGCGCCGGCCGTATTCATGCTCCGGGCGGGACCCCTCGCCATTCCCCGATGATGCCGCACGTCCAGGCGAAACCGCAGGCTCGTGGGGCTTTCTCCGGCAGGCCCTGCAGGCAGCATCGTCAACCTCACACTCGACATCGACGTGCTCACCGAGCGCTTCGGCAGGCTGAGCCTTGCCAAGGCACCAATTGCCGATGAGTACCCTAGCCAGGTGCTCAACTGCGCCAACCCACCCATGGTTGTGGGCGCACTCACTGCGACCCAGTCCAGCAGCTCCTATGTCTGCGTGGGAGTGATGGCCATCGTCTCCTCCACCTCCTCTGGCCGTGCGTGGGCCAAGGCCAATGCCACCGCGGCCCACGTCAGCACCTTCGATCCGCTCAGCGCGGCCCTTTGGGGCCTGAGCACCCCCATTGCTCTGACGGCGAACCCTGATGTCTCCACTGCCGAGCTGGAGGCGGCTCGCCGCCTCCTTTTCGAGGACGCCAGCGCCCACGTGGCCACGCAATGACGCATGGAGGCCAGCAGGAGTATTCTTCCACCTATGGTCTCACCCCAGCTGGCACTGAGCCCAGCCGGCGTGGGGCTATGCATGACCGCGGCCGCGTGGTCACCGAAATCTTGGGCGGCAACATGCCCGTCTACGACAGCCCCGCGGCCAACTTGCGGGCTGCCAAGGTAGCCTACGGGGATCTGGCTACCTTGGAGAGCGAAGAGCATGCCGCCCGCGAGCGTCACATCGAATACCTCATCAACGCCACCGACACACAGCAGATCCTGCTCACGGCGGGCGGAGCCGCCTCTGTAGGCCCTCGGCCCGAGGGCGAGGGCACTAGGATTGCTGGCCATCCGTCGGCTCAGCACTCCTACTCCCCTCGCGTCTCCAACCGGCGGGTCGAGGCAAGAAACCCTCAGTGCTCCCAGCTGTCGGGGAACAAGTAGCCGGCGCACCAACAACCCGGCTCACAGCAACTACCGCAACAAGGCACCGGCTGCCGGCAGCCGGTGCAGTCGCGGGCACACGCCGCCTCCATGCCACGAGCCAGAGTGGTCGGTCCCGCTTGTCATCCGCCCAAACTCTCGGCCCGGCTCAGGCCACAGGTCCCCCATAGTGAAAATGATGCCCGTCTCCGCATCCACCGGCTCATGCAGTCGGCCCACCTCGAGGAGGAGGGCTCGATTGGCCCGGCATGTTTCGGCCCCCGGATCTGCAACGAGCCGTTCCCGGCCAGCTTCACGCTCCCCCGGGACACCCCAAAGTACAATGGGGCCGCCAAACCCGAGGACTGTCTGATCGACTTCACCATCGTAGTCGGCATCGCCAGAGGGAACAAGCGCATAGCCATCTGCTACGCTCCCCTCATGCTGATCGGCTCGTCCCGCAGGTGGCTGAATAGCCTGGCGGCCGGCGACATCAACACCTGGACGGACTTCGAGGAGGCCTTCATTCGCAACTTCATCGGCACCTACAAGCGGCCTGGCCGCTCCCGCGAACTTGCCATGTGCGTTTAGGGGCCGGACGAGTCCCTTCGCGACAACCTCACCCGATGGACGGAGCTTCGCAACTCCTGTGAGGGGGTGCACGAGGTGCAAGCCATACAATACTTCATTGAAGGCTGTCGCGACGACAACTCCCTCAAGCACAAACTCCTGTGCTCCGAGCCAGCTATGCTAGCCAAGATCACGACCAAGGCGGACAAGTATGCCACGGCCGACTCCGCCAGTCGGGTCAAGACGACCCCGCCCGCCAAGGCAACACCTGCGCCAACGGTGTCATGACCGGTTGCCGACAACCTGCAGCCGCAGAACAACAAGCGCAAGAACGACCAGCCCGACTTCCGCTACGGGAGCCGCCAGGTCGCCACCGTCGAGGAGTAGGAGCTGGCTGCCCAGCCTTTCGATCAGTGTCAACGCACCGGCAAGGCTGCCTGGTAGCCCAAGCTCACGTTCGAGCAGATGCTCAACCTCCCCTGCAAGAACCACTCCGGGGCCAAGCCCTCTACGCACACGCTCCGGCAGTGTAGCTTCTCACAACGTCTGGCTCAGGGGGATAGCCTTCCGGCTCCTCGTGCGCCGGCTGCCCGCGTGCCGGCTCCAACCCAAGCTGCCGCCCCGACGCCGGCACCGGCCCTGGCCCAAAACTACGGTCGTCCGCACGACCAGTTCCCCAACGAGGATGGTTGCTACGTCGTCTTCACTAGCGAAGAGACGGGCAAGCATGCTAAGCACCGGCTCCACCGTGAGGTGAATGCCACCATGCCTACAACTCCCCAGTTCATGCACTGGTCGGAGAAGCCGGTCACTTGGAGTCGGGCCGACCACCTGGCCATGATGCCGAGCTCCGGCAGCTACGCCCTGGTCCTCGACCCCACCATCGCCACCAAGAAGTGTACCTGCCGCTTCACACGGGTGCTGATTGATGGTGGCTGCAGCATCAACATCCTCTACCTCGACACGATGCACAAGCTGGGGCTGAAGATAGAGGACCTGCAGGCGAGCCGAACGGTTTTCCATGGCAAGGTCAAGCTCCACATCCTCTTCAGTGGTCCCGGCCACTTCCGCCGCGAGCCGGTATGGTTCGAGGTAGTGGACCTCGAAAGTCCCTACCACGCGCTGCTGGGCCGACCGGCTCTTGTCAAGTTCATGGAGGTCCCCCACTACGCCTACCGCAAGCTCAAGATGCCGGGTCCCAAGGGGATCATCACCATCGCGGGAGACTACAAGATGTCGATCGAGTCCGTTCAAGATGGCAGCCGGCTGGCCGACACGCTGGAGATTGCCGAGGAAAAGCGGCAGCTCTACCAGCTCGTGGCCCTCGCTGCCTGCCAGCCGGCCATACCGGGTCCCGACCACTTCTGCCGCGAGCCGGTATGGTTCGAGGTAGTGGACCTCGAAAGTCCCTACCTCGCGCTGCTGGGCCGACCGGCTCTTGTCAAGTTCATGGCGGTCCCCCACTACGCCTACCGCAAGCTCAAGATGCCGGGTCCCAAGGGGATCATCACCATCGCGGGAGACTACAAGATTGTCGATCCGAGTCCGCTCAAGATGGCAGCCGGCTGGACGATACGCTGGAGATAGCCGAGGAAAAGCGGCAGCTCGACCAGCTCGTGGCCCTCGCTGCCTGCCAGCCGGCCATACCGGCTCCTCCCTCGCAGTCGGTCGGCGAGGCCTACTTCCAGCCGTCCAAGGACACCAGGCAGGTCCCGCTCGACCTGGCGAACCCCATGGAGTGCATCACCATTGGCTCCCGCCTCGACAGCAAATAGGAAGGCGAGCTCGTCGACTTCCTTCGTGAGAATCGAGACATCTTCGCATGGTCCCCCAAAGACATTCCAGGTGTCCCGAGGAAGTTCGCCGAGCACAAGCTTCATGTCCAGCCGGATGCTAAACCAGTCAAGCACCCCCTATGCCATTTCTCCAAGGAGAAGCAACATACTATAGGATAAGAGATTGCCCGCCTGCTTGCAGCCGGCTTCATCATGGAGGTGTTCCACCTAGACTGGCTGGCAAACCCAGTCCTGGTGCTAAAGAAAAACAAGACATGGCGCATGTGCATCAACTACACCAGCCTGAACAAGGTGTTCCCCAAGGACCCGTTCGCCCTGCCACGGATTGATCAGGTCATCGACTCCATGGCCGGCTGCGACCTGCTATCCTTCCTGGACGCCTACTCCGGCTACCACCAGATCAAGCTGGACCCGAAGGACCGGCTCAAGACCTTCTTCATCACCCCCTTCGGGGCCTACTGCTACATCACCATGTCCTTCGGCTTGAAGAATGCAGGCGCTACCTTCCAGCGCTGCATGCAGAAGTGCCTCCTGCCTCAGATAGGGAGGAACACCCACGTCTATGTCAATGACATCGTCGTCAAGACCAAGAAGCATTTCAGCCTCCTCGATGATCTTCGGGAGATGTTCGCGAACCTGCGTGAGTACGAGATCAAGCTCAACCGAAGAAGTGCGTCTTTGGCATCCCAGCCGGCCAGCTCCTGGTTTTTTTCATGTCCGCTCATGGCATCGAAGCCAACCCTAAGAAGATCCACGCGATCGAACGCATGTCCAAGCCGACCCGGATCCGTGACGTCCAAAAGTTCACCGGCTGCCTAGCCTCGCTTAGCCGATTCGTCAGCTGGCTGGGAGAGAAGGCCCTGCCACTCTACGGGCTCCTTCGCAAGACGGCTCTGGTCGAGCCGGGCCACATGAAGAAGCCAGGCATGTTCAACTGGCCCGATGAGGCGGACGAGGCCTTCCGTGGCCTCAAGCGGGCTCTCACCCACATGCCCATCCTGGCCATGCCGACTAAGAAGGAGTCCTTGCTCGCCTACATCATGGCGACCACACGTGTCATCAGCGTCATCTTGGTGGTCGAGTGGCCGGAGGAGGGCAAGCCCCTGCTGGTCCACTGCCCCGTCTACTACCTTAGCGAGGTCCTCTCTGCCTCCAAGCAAAACTACCCCCACTACCAGAAGATGTGCTACGACATTTACTTCGCCGCCAAGAAGGTCAAGCAGTACTTCCAGGAGCACACCATCACCGTGGTGAGCATGGCCCCGCTCAGTGAGATCATGAGTGGGCAGGACTCCATCGGCCGGATTGCCAAATGGGACATCGCCCTCGCTGACCACGAGATCCGGTACGAGCCGCGTACCGCCATCAAGTCATAGGCGATGGATGACTTCCTCATCGACTGGGCGGATACTGAGTTCGTGCCGCCTCCCCTAGACTCCACGCATTGGCGCATGCATTTCGACGGCTCAAAGATGAGGACCGGCCTGGGAGCCGGCATAGTCCTCTCCTCCCCAAAAGGTGACCAGCTCAAGTACGCCCTTCTGATCCACTTCGCCGCCTCCAACAACGTGGCCGTGTACGAGGCCGTCGTCCACGGCCTCCGGCTCGCCAAGTAGATTGACATCAGGCACATCCTATGCTTCGGCGACTCTGACCTCGTGGTGCAGCACTTCGAGGGCTGTGAGTTCCACCACATCCCGCGGGCGGATAACGAGGCGGCTGATGTGCTAGCGAAGATCGGCTCCACCCGACAGGCCATCCCAACTGGCGTCTCCCTCGAGCGGCTGCTTAAACCGCCGATCAACCCCTCCCAAAAACCAGAGTCCATCTTCGTGTCGGCTGACATTGCCGGCACGTCGGCGGCACCGGCTGCTCCCTCGGCATCTTTGCCGCCGGCTTCCTCAACCTCGGTCGCCTTGCAGGTGCCGGCTCAGCCGGTCCAGCCGGCTGTATCTAAGGCAGCAGGCTCCGACGCCATGGTGGTCATGATGGTGATCGACGCCCCTCCAACCGTTTCCAACTCGGGGCCTGACGAGCCGATTTCGGGGGCTCCAGAGATGGCCCCCGTCTCGGCTCCCTCATGGGCACAGCCCATCCTGGTGTACCTTCTGCACGGCGAGCTCCCTCCGGACGAGGCCACAAAAAGACAGATCCAGCGCCAGGCGCCAGCTTATAGCATCATCAACCGCGAGCTCATCCATCGCAGCACCACTAGCATCTTCCAACAATGCGTCGAGCCGGAAAGGGGTCACGAGATCCTCCACGACCTCCACCAGGTCGAATGCAGGCACCACACGGCCTCTAGGACCCCGGTGGCTAAAGCTTTCTGTCACGGCTTCTACTGGCCAACCGCCTTGGAGGAGGCCAAGAAGTTGGTCGATGAGTGTGAGGGCTGCCAGCGCTTCAGCATGCAAAGCCACCTGTCCGCTTCGGCCCTGCAGACCATCCCCCTCTCTTGGCCCTTCATCATCTGGGGGCTAGACATGGTGGGTCCCTTCAAGATCGCACGAGGTGGCATGACGCATCTACTGGTGGCCGTCGACAAGTTCACCAAGTGGATCGAGGCGAGGCCGATCAAGAAGCTGGAAGGCCCCACGGCCATCCAGTTCATTGAGGACATCACGGTCCGCTATGACGTCCCCCACAGCATCATCACCAACAACAACACCAACTTTTCCAAAGGCGCTAGCGCATTTCTGCTCCAAGCAAGGCATCCGGCTCGACCTGGCGTCCGTCACTCATCCACAGTCAAACGACCAGGTCGAGAGGGCAAACGGCCTAATCCTGTCCGGCGTCGAGCCCCGGCTCGTAACGCTGCTAGGCAGGTCAGCCGGCTGCTGGATCGATGAGTTGCCGGCTGTCCTTTGGAGCCTCAAGACCATGCCAAACCGGTCGAATGGTTTCACTCCTTTCTTTCTCGTGTACGGGTCCGAGGCGATCATCCCCAACGACACAAGTTTGACTCGCCTTGGGTCGCCTTGTACACGAAGAAGGATGCAAGGGAGGGAAGAGAAGACGGAGTTGACCTGCTCGAAGAAGCACGTGAACTGGCCTTAAGCCGGACGGCCATCTACCAGCAGAAGCTCTGACACTACCACAACAAGTGGATCCGGCCACTCTCCTTCCACGAGGGCGATTTGGTGCTTAGGAGGATCCTACGTACAGCCGGCCAACACAAGCTGTCCTCCCCATGGGAGGGCCCATTCGTCATCAGCAAGGCGCTGCACAACAACGCGTACTACTTGATAGATGCCCAGAAGACCTAGAAGCGCAAGAGAGGCGCCTCCGACGAGGAGACGGAGCGCCCATGGAACGCGGCGCTCCTCCGCCCGTTTTACTGCTAGGAACCAATGTATGTATGTTTCCTCCCCTTTTGGGTTTGTGAACGCAATGAGTGCTCCAAGCTAGCTCTTGGGACACACCCTTTCTCGCTTCATACCAGAATTTTTCAATTCAACTCACCAGCTCCCGGATCCGACTCTCGGTCCTGGGGGCTAGCCGGCTAGTCCTATGGTTTTCTCCCAAGGTAGATCAAGTAGTGTGAGCTGAGTAAGCCTTCCTACCCCTCCCAGCCACAGAACGGCTCCCGGCTGTCCGACTCACAGGGTCCAGGGGCGGCAAAGCTTGGCACACATGAAAAACCAATCGCTAGGGGGTCACCGGCTAGGTGTAGCTGAAGCATTTTCTTGCCTCTCTCGCTTGCTTAACCGGAAAACCCTCGCGGTTCCTAAGCTCAGAGCCAGCTCCCTCGAGGCAGACGCCCCGTCCCAGCTACAAACCAGCTCCCGGCTGTCGGGCTAGCAGTGTTGAAACCAAGGGGGAAAAGAAACCGACTCAATGGAACCAAAAGGGTAACAAAGGGAAGGGCAAGCCGACACGCATAAGATTAGACCTTGCAACAAACAGAAAAACTTCATAAAGCTTAGAAGGCCCACGACCATGAGTTCATTACATCTACACCCCTAGTGGGTGGATTTGAAGTTCTAAGAAAAGTACAAGAATAAAAGGAAAAAGAGAGGACTCTAAGGGGCGGCCGTGCCACCATCTCCGCCACCACCCGCCGTAGCTACCGCTTCTGGGTCCCAAGCCGGCTCGGTGTCGGTGTAGTCATCGGTACTGGATCTGGCATCCTTGTTGTCCGTCTTGGTGCCACTTCCCTCCGGGTCATCCAGCGGAAGTGCGTAATGGTCCTCTGGGATCACCGTGCCGTCCGCCTGGCACTCGGGGATTTATTCATTCTAGGCGGCAAAGGACGCAAGGTCACTGGCTCGCACGACCAGCGTATCGGCCACCGCCTCCAGATCCGTGTTGGTGCCGGCACGCTGGGCCGTGAGCAGGTTTAGGTCCAGCTCAGGGTACCACGACCTTGCAATGTGAATGGCCATGCCCGCACCGGCGCGCGCGGTGGAGTCCCTCCATGCGTTCACTCACGCGGTCCCGAACTCGAGCCACCGCGACAGCCAGCTCATCGAAGCCGGATCCACCACGCCCGGCCAGAGGCAAGAAGAAAATAATCTCCAAATTCAACTTGTCAATTTTATTTCTCATGAAAATAGCAAGTTGACTCAAAGAATTTATCACACAACACGGACCACTGCCTCGCCGGCCGCCTGAAGCCGCTTCAGGGCGTGAACCACCATCTCCAGTATCGCCCTGGCGGCGATCCCCACCTCGTCCATGGTCCAGGGGCATGTGGCCCAACGGCGCCCCCCTACTCCCGCTGGCCCTCACGGTGGGCCGCCACGACCGCCTCAGTGGCCTCCTGCGTGCCAGGGAAGAGCTTTGAGAAGAAGAGAAGGAAAAGAAGGATGAACGAAAAGGCCAACCAAAACTAGAAACGAGCAGCAAAAAGGACGGGATGACAAGATCTTACTGTGCAGCATGTGATCTATCTCGTGCCCCTACTCCCGTAGCTCCGACTCCTTGTCGGACCACTCCTGGAGCCGACGCTCGTGCTCGCCCCGAGCCGTCTGCGCCTCGCCAACCACCTATGCCAACGTGGCGTCCTTGGCCTCTAGCTCCTGGCGATGGGAGCGCTCCCGCTCCTCTGCCTGCTGGTGAAGGACTACCTCACGGTCCGATAGTACCTGGCGGACGGCGCCTCGCGGTTCGTCAGCTCCTAGCGGTGGGCCACCTCGCGCTCGGTCGCCACCGCTTGGGCCCGAGCCACCTCCTGACGGAGCCGCTCGCATTCTGCGGTCAAGGAGTTCCGCTGATCGCCGTGCTCAACGATCTGGCATCGGAGGTCGACCGTCTCCGCGTTGGTATCTACTCGGGATGAGAAAAATCATCAATTATAAGACAAGAGAAGGAAAATGGGATTCGGCCCGCCTTCGCGGTGACCGGCTCGAATCCCAGGGGCTATGCCCCCACTTCGGAAATCGTGAAGACCTTACCTCGCAAGTCCTGGGACAGGGTGGCCAGCCGACCCTCGTTCTCCCGGTACAAGCTCAGCAAGGAGTTGTACGCGGTCACCCAGCGATCGTGCGCCACCTGCGAACAACAAAAACATGATGCAACATTAGACTCGACGCGCCTATGCCACAACCGGCTCGAGTCTTGGGGCTACACCCAGTGGGTGCGCTAGCACGCCCCTGTTGGAGAAAACGCTAAGAAGAAAATAAAGAAAGGAGGGAAGCTCACCGCAACGGTCCTTTCCGGCTACACCAGGCGATCGTTTGCTGCCCGGGCGTCCTGCGCCGTCTGGGCATGGCAGGCGGCGAATGCCTCGACCGCGGCAGACACCGCCGCCACAATAGCACTCGAGGGGCCCCAGCAACCGGGTGGCTGGCCGTGGCCCGACTCTGCTATGGCCGGCCTCCGTCCGCTAGCCTACCCTTACCAGAGGTCACCAGGGGTCCGGCTCCTCCCGGGGCTGTCGTGCCAATGGACCCGGATGAGGAGCCCGCGCCGCTCGACCCCTTGGGCGCCTTGGCCTCCCGCCTCGATCCTCCGCTGTCGGCATCTCCCTCCCGGCTCAGCACAGGACCCGGCTTTCCCGCACCCGGCTCATCCTGAGCCGGCACCTCTAGCACTGGAGCCTCTGAAGGCGGCACCTCTGGAGCCGGCATGTCCGGTGCAGGTGCCCCTGCGGCCGTCGCCTCCGCGTCTAGGGGACCCTCCGCCCCCGGCGGCATGTCGTTTCCTCCAGCGGGGCACGTGCCATGGTCCACCTCCGGCGGCACGTCATCTGCTCCTGAGGGGTCCATGCCATGCTCCTCCTCCTCCTCGCCGGTGGCACGGTCGGCTCCCGCGTCTGCCACCGCACGCGCTTCCTCCATGACTATCTTCGCTTGTCGTGTGGGGTCGTGACGGTACTTGGACCGCCTCTCCTGGCCTTTGGGGAAGGGCTCCCATGACTGGCCGGCCGCCTCCATACCGGCCCCTCCTGATGGCGCCCTCTTCCTCGCCGCCTCCTCCCATGGGCAGTGTCCCTTGATGAGCAGCTCTTGCTGGGCCGTCTCCATCGCGCGCCAAGCCTCGTCCTCCCCCTCCTCGGCGGTGCCATTCCCGCGACATCGCTTGTCGAGGTCCTCCCCAGGGCGCGCGCTTGCCTGGGCAGACATAATAAGAGGGGGAGGGGAGAAGGGAGAATCAGGGAAACAGGATCCTGTCAGGTCCCGTCGGGACGACCCACCTCCTCTTGCCGCCGCCTCCGTGGCTACTTCCCGTCTGCTCGGTGGCAGCCCGTTTTGGTGCCGATGTAGGGCCGGCCACCTGCTTCCCCCTGTCACCGGCCTCCACGTTGTTCCGGCCAGGCAAGTCGCCGACCCAACGAAGGTGCCTCCTCGGCGGCTCCGTGGCCTCGTACTCCGAGGCCTCGACGTCCTTCGGAGCCTCTGCATCGTGCGTTCCCTCCGACTCAGCATCGTCGTCGGTCCAATCCCGCAAATTTGGACGGGGAGGGGAATCACCCGTTGAGTCGGTCACCTTTGTCTCCATATCCGTCCCCCCGGCCTCGGACGCGTCGACTTGATCTGGCCTGGCCGGCTCCACGTCGTCAACATCCTCCACCTCCTCGGGGTCTGAATTCACCAAGTCGGTGGCCGACTCCCCGTACACCTGCAGCGTGGGAAAGACCTGCATGCCGAGGGTTGCTCTTTACCGTTAAGTCAAGGCGGTACGATCGGGGGGGGGGGAAGGAAGACGAGCTGGCTGCTTCACTTACTGGTGGTGCTGGGTGGCTCCGGCTGTATGGGGTTTTCCCCTACTGCCAACTCTCCTCCTTCAGCTTTGCCGAGGAGATGGCGTTCACCCTCCGCACCATGTGGACCGGCTTCAGCTCCTTAGTGGAGAGCCAGCAAGGGTCGTGCCAGCCCCCCATCTGGAAGATGAGATGTGGCCGGCTCTACAGCGGCTGCACCCGACGCGCCACCATCGTTGTCAGCAGGTCCGCCGCCTTCAGGCCTTCCGTCCCAGTCATGAGCTTCACCTGCTCATAGAGCCGGTCAGCTATCTCCTGGGCTACCGGGGGGGCTATCCGCCAGTTTAGCATCGCCACCGGCAGCATGTTGACGAAGTCGGGGAGGTTGATGTAATCCTCCTCTGGCTTCACGTTCTTCATGTAGAAGAACCCTCGCTGCCACTTCTTCACCGACTCCTGCAGCAGGAGTTTCGGGAAGCCGGCTTCCTGGTGGATGTGGATTAAAGCACCCCCGCAGGTGTTCATGACCACCTTCTTCATCACCGGATCCTTCGCCGGCACTTGAGGAAGAAGAGGCAGAACCAGAGGTCAAGCCTCGGCTCCACCCCTAGGTACCCCTCGTAGAGGGTGACGTAGGACGCCAGCTGCAAGACGACGTTGGGGGCGAGGTGGTGTGGCTGCCGGCCGAAGCACATCAGGAATCGCCGGAAGAACGTGCTCGCCGGCAGTTCGAGCCCACGAAGGAAATGCTCAGTGAAGACAACCACCTCACCGTATTGCGGGGCCGAGGAATTCTCCGGTCCGGCGACGCACGCTTCCACGAACTCTCCACCAGAAGCTTGCGGCGGTGGCGGAGGTGCGCGATGAACTGCTCGTCAACAACGCTGCCGTCCCACGCCCCCTTGCTCGCCATGACCCCTCGATGGGCTTGTAGACGCGGAGGCGGGCGCGGAAGGTTGGCTGCAAGGCGGTCTCCGGCAGCGATGGTGGGAGCACGGAGAAGGGCGTGAGTTTCTCTCTCTCTTGTTCTTTTGGGACGGGAGGGGAGGGTGACGAGTGCAAAGCGACGGAGGCGAGGGGAACGAATGCACCATTCTATTCCCCTCCCCCTCCATTTAAACCCCGCACGGACGGTCGTGGGGGGAAGATTCATTGCGCATGACCCCAATGATTCCCGTCGCGTGTGGGGCGGCAATTATCGCCCTCGCGCATGCCCACTAACGGCCAAAATCGCAGAAGATCCGTGCGCGCGTGCCAAGGTCTTGGCTGGGGTTGGCCCCCTCCCAGTCCGGTCTTGTCCGCCGCATGGCCTGTCAAGATCACGGCCCATTGCGTCTACCACGTGTCGTGGATGTGCTGCCTGGTGAGGCGCCCCAGACGGCACTTGAAGCTTCGGAGCTGACCCCAGCATTGGGACAAAACACAAGCCGGTAAAGTCCGCCGCGGCTCGGCGGCGGGCCTCCCCCGCTTCGGGGACTACTGTTGGGGGGATAACCCCGGGGTACCCTAAAACAACCTACTACTCCAACTCTATGGAATGGCCGAAGGGAGCGCCGCCTCCTCCCATCGCCAAGATTTGGCCAGGCCGACTATGCGGTGCTGGCTGGGCACTGCCGGCTACACATGGCCGGCTCCACCAGGGCAGCCGGCTGAGTGTGGGGATTCCTGGCCCCCTAGCTGGCCGCGCCTTGGATCCCACGGCCAGGCATGCGTGGTTACAGTGGCCCCCATCCCGTTGGGGGTCAGCGCCGTATGGACAAAGTGGATGCAACAGTGCCGCTGACTTTGGCTGACCGTGGCTGGGCTTTCCAACAGTCCGACACGCCTCCAACCACTCCATGACCTGCCCTGGCATGGCTACTGTGCAGCCGGCCATAACACTGACCGTGGTCGGCTTCCACAAGACGACATCCCAAAGGACGACCCGTGCCGAGAAGTTACCATTCATGGGACCTACCATGCGGGCCCCGCCGGCTCTCGATGAGACCTCCCAATCGGCAGGCCCCGGCTATAGAGGCTATCAGCTGCCCCCCCGCGGCTTACCACCCATATTGTAATCCGGGGGGTTGGCCTATAAACCCCCCCGGAGCCCCCTATGCAGAGGATAGGTAATCCGCTATACTAGAACCCTCACATTCACCCAGGTAGCCAAGGAACGGGAGCCAACTACTCCCTCTTCCACCTCTAGATAACAGCTCTAGGAGCAACCCTGTAACCTCTCCTCATCGATCAACTAGATCCAGCAGGACTAGGGGTATTACCAACCACGGAGGGCCCCGAACCTAGATACATCGCATGTCAGTCACCGCTTGTGCCTAATCCCGCTCCCGGAGCCCATCGGCGTCCTCCGGCCCCAACCACCTTTGATAAGCCTACCCATGGCATCTGTCGTGAGAAAACAACAACATGGGTTAAGGTGGAGCTGGTTAGCAAGTGCGATGCAGCAACTGTTGTTTAATTCGTCAAAAAGCTGATTTTTTGTTTTGGGTACCCTCAAAGCATCATCACTGATAACGGTACAAATCTGTCTAAGGGAGCTATGAAAGAGTTTTTTGAAAACGAACACATCCGCCTTGATGTTTCTTCCACAGCTCATCCACAGCCTAACGGTCAAGCAGAACGTGCTAACCTAGAAATTTTGAGAAGGATAAAGTACCGGCTTATGATTCCTTTGGAACGGACGCCAGGTTGTTGGGTGGAGGAGTTGCCTTCAGTTCTTTGGAGTATCAGAACCACCCCCAATAGGTCAACGGGCTACATGCCTTTCTTCATGGTTTATGGCGCAGAAGTTATCCTCCCCAGTGATATCTATCATCACTCATCGAGGGTGGCGGCTTACGTTGAGACTGGTAATGAGGCAACACACCCGGATGCACTGGACGCCTTGGATGAAGAGCGGGATCTCGTAGCCGCACGATCGGCAATTTATCAACAAGAACCGCGTCGCTATCATAGCCGCAGAGTGAAGACCCATACGTTCCAAGAAGGTGATATGTCTCCAACGTATCTACAATTTATGAAGTATTCATGCCATGTTTACAATAATTCTATATGATTTTGGTATGATTTTATTATAACTAACTCAGGGTGACGCTGTTTTCGGTAGAACTACCATGGTGTCGTTTTTGTGCAGAAATAAAAGTTCTCGGAATGGGCTGAAAATTTACGAAGAATATTTTGGAAAATATAAAAAATACTGGAGCGAAAAGATACTGGAGAAGAGTCTCGAGGGACTCACAAGCCACCAAGGCGTGGCCACCCCTAGCTGGCCTATGACCTCCTCGGGAACCTTCTGGACATGGGACCAACGCCAAATACTCCTATAAATACCCAAACCTCCGAAAAGAAACCTAGATCGGGAGTTCTACTGCCGCAAGCCTCCAGAGCCACGAAAAACCTATCGGGAGCCCGTTCCGGCACCCTCCTGGAGGGGGAAACCATCACCGGATGCCATCTTTGTCATCCCGACGATCTCCATGACGAGGAGGGAGTAGTTCACCCTCTGGGATGAGGGTATGTACCAGTAGCTATGTGTTTGATCTCTCTCTCTGTCTCTCTAGTTCTTGAGATGGAACGATCTTGATGTACCGCGAGCTTTATTGATATAGATGAATCATATGGAGTTTCGCCCTCTCTATCTTCTTGTGATGAATTGAGTTTTCCCTTTGAAGTTTTCTTATCAGATTGAGTCTTTAAGGATTTGAGAACACTTGATGTATGTCTTGCGATGGGATATCCATGGTGACAATGGGATGTTCTATTGATCCACTTGATGTATGTTTTGGTGATCAACTTGCGGGTTCCGTGACCTTGGGAATCTATGCATAGGGGTTGGCACATGTTTTCGTTTGGAATCTCCGATAGAAACTTTGGGGCACTCTTTGAAGTTCTTTGTGTTGGATTGAACATGATGAATCTAAAATTGTGTGATGCATATCATATAATCAAGCCCATTGGTACTCGTGGTGACATTGGGGTATCTAGTTGACATTAGGGTTTTGGTTGATGTGTATATTAAGGTGTTATTTTAGTATGAACTCTCGGGCTATTCATGACACTTATAGGGATAGCTCATAAGATTGATCGGAAAAGGTAACTTTGAGGTCAATTAGTACGTTACAATAGTTTCTTTGTTGGTTCTTCGCTATTTTTTTACTTTGGAGTGAACTTTTTGTTGCATGAGAGGTCTTTACATATGATTCAACTATGTTCGTATTGTTGAGAGAACTTGTACTAGTGAAAGTATGAACCCTAGGCCCTTTTTTCAAGCATTGCAATATCGGTTGTGCTCACTTTTGTTACTTGTTACTTTGCTGTTTTTATATTTTCAGATTACAAGAACCCATATCTACCATCCATATTGCACTTGTATCACCATCTTTTCGCCTAACTAGTGCACCTATACAATTTTCCATTGTATTGGGTGTGTTGGGGGCACAAGAGGCTCTTTGTTGTTCGGTTGCAGGTTTGTTTGAGAGAGACCATATTCATCCTACACCTCCCACGGATTGATAAACCTTAGGTCATCCACTTGAGGGAAAATTGCCACTGTCCTACAAAACTTTGCGCTTGGAGGCCCAACATGAGTCTACAAGAAGAAGGTTGCGTAGTAGACATTAGAAGGCGACTTAGTGCTCTTGGAGGCTGGTCTCTTGTTCAAGATCAGATAGATGTGCATAAGTTATCTCCCCCTTGGGAAGGACCTTTTGTGGTCAGCAGGAATTCCAACAATGGGTCATATTACCTCATTGATATACGGGAGAGCGACAAGTCACGCACTTCCGGACAAGAGACTAGCCGGTCGTGGAATATTGCTCATCTCCAGCCTTACTATACTAGAGTCATTGACTCTCATCAATGTACATACATCTACCATTGTATATACCTTTTTCAATATAATAAAGCTGGCATCCCCATAATTCGGGGCCTCTGCAGTTCTCATGCAAACAAGTTTTGTGCAAAAAGAGTTGATCGTTCATAAGGTCACTTGGGGGCTTTCAACCCAATGGGTTTAGCTTTCATGCCCTCTTTACCGACTTAAAAGCCATATTTGAGTTAAACCTGTCTGTTTGCAACTTGCTACTCTGTTAGGTGACCCGCCGAACGTTTGACAGTCAATCTTTTCAAGACCCTGAACCGTCAAAGTTAAAAGGGCGGCTTATGTCATGTGAGAGACGTATTAAAGAGAGCTAGGACAAACTCACATGTTTCCTGTAATCTCTCCATTATGTGGCCCGTTCATACTCTTAAACAGTCCATCTTTTTTAAGACACTGAACTTGTTAAAGGTTAAAATGACGGATTTATGTCACGTGAGAGATGGCCTATGGGATTATATGCATTGATGCCTATCTTGTTTGTAGCAAAAAGCATGAGTTTTCTCAAAAAATACATAAAGGATTGATTTCTTTGGGGCTGTGCCTTTCAATCCGCCTTATAGCGACTGAAGATATACACGTATATATTTTCTAGTTGTTGTTTTTTAGGACCTCTCTTAGGCAGACTATTGATCTTCGGATGGCGACTCATTGGTCAAAATTTATGTCTGTCATACCCCACCAAGCGGGCCTTATCTCCATATTTTCAAGACCACGGGGCACAGAGTTATTAACTCATATAGGAGTGCAGCCATAAGCCGCCAACCAAGAAATTGTTATGAAGAGGCGTTATCACAAAATAATAGTTTAAACCGCCAGAATATAGCCAGCAGAAACAAGCGTGAGGCAAGACAAAGATCATAGTTGTTCAAAAGCAGCGCTATTACAAAGCCACAACTGGGCCCATTTAATTTCCGATCTAAGTGTTTTTCAGACGTATCTCATTCTAAACCAGCCAAGGTGTCATCCGGGTTACGGTCCGCAGAAGTACTCTCTCCACGACGCTGAAAAGTGGAAGGTGTTGATTCATCTGTGCCGACTCTTCATCGTCTATCATCTGGAGATCATTCGAAGTCTAGTCGATGCCCGTTAATGCCTCGAAGGTGGCTTCATCGTTAAGAATAATAGAAGGGTCAATATCAGAGGCAAAATAGTGCTTATGCCTTTGGGGAGTCAAGTCTATAATTGGATGGGAAGGCGCCTTCATGCGAACGTTGTTGTCATCATGAGTCGGCTGATATTTCTTCAGATTTGCTTCTTGCGCAGGCTTGCAAGCTAAAGGCCTCATATCCTTTACGCATCTGGTATAGTCCGCTTAGCTGAAACCGGTTCCATCATCGTTATATTGTGGATACCCGCCAGCTAGATCTGTCGGGTCAGGCTCGGAGTGCCATGCTTTCGCCTGGCTCAAGGCAGTAAGGGCTCCTGCATGGGTGGCTGACAATTTGATCTTCTCCAGCTGTGAGGGGATAGTTGATAAGTGATCCAGTACATCTTTGATGAGTGGTAGTGGTTTCCTGCCAAAGGTACAAGAGTCCGCAAGCTCCCAACATATAGCTTTTCTGCAAAGGAGTAGACGGCTTTCAGCTTCATCAACATGTCCTGGCTAAGATTGGCACTCCTAGCACCTGTTACACAATCCAGAGCACAAATTAGAAAAAATCTATAAGACGCCATATGCCATAAGCCACCATCTTTTCCAAACATGAGTTATTTCAAGTGTATATCAAGACAGTGTACTTACCGAACATGGTGGCTGTCATCTGGGATATCTGTTGTTTTAAGTCGGCAAGCTCCTTGGTGACCGTCTCAAGTTTTTTCTCAATGTCCTTTGCACGCTTCACTAAGGCATCTTTTTCTTACTCAAAAGTGGACTTTTCAGCAGGGAAATTGCTCTTTAGCTTCTCTATTTCTTCCACGGACGACTTCATCATTGATTCAGCCTTGTTGCTCCTAGCTTCCAGTGCTTCTACACTTTTTCTTAAGTCACCAAGATGCGACTCTTTCAAGTTTAAAGCTTCCTATAAAAGGATTGGGGAGTACAATTGGGAATCACTATTTCAACAAATTTGTTTTATTCAAAGTCCGAAGCACATTGCAAGCAATGCACTCGGCACTTGGGGGATAATGCAGGCTGTTTTTAATTCATATTATGACCCGGTTCATCTTCTACAAAGTTAAGCCGGACCTTGGGTGCTACGAGCGCATTTTTTGCAAAGTATTAAATTAAGAGACCCGACTCATCTTCTACAAAGTTAAGCCGGCCCTTGGGGGCTACGAGCGTGTTTCTTATCAAGTGTTATATTGGAAGACCCGAGTTATCCTTTGCAAACATAAGCCGGCCCTTGGGGGCTACATTGGTATGTATCTATTAGATAGAAAGGGGTTAAGTTTCATACCTCATATTTCTTCTTCATCATGCTTACTAAGCCAGCCTCCATGTCATGACTAGTATGAACGCGATTCAGATAACCCGTGTGCAGCTCATTGGCACTGAATGATGCATAGTCATGGAGATACAACTTCAACTTGCTTTCCTCCAATGAAGGCGACTCTTCTTTTTGCTTCACGAGAACATTGGAGGCACCTGGGGGCTTATAACCCGTTTTTTGTGATGACAATGTCATTAGTGCTCTTCTCACAAGGGTTTTCCTCAACCGATGGTAAGATAATTGGAACAGTCGGATCATGCTGGCGGACCGGGTTAGAATCCATTTCCATGACTTTAGAAAGAATTACATCAACCTGCAGTTGCGAAACATCTTGTTGGGTAGCAGGGTCGTTAGAGCTTTGAACAAGGTCTTCAGGAGGTTTCATCGCCTCTTTCTCCGTCTCAGAGACCTGAGAGATTTTGGAAAAGCCGCTCACTTTGTGCTTCTTTCCGGTCTTTGCTTTGGACCTGTAATACGAATAGATAAGTTTATAAAGACATGATAAACAAGCTGTTAGACATCAACAAAGGGGAATTTCCTTACCCAGGTTTAACAATGGAAGTAGGTAGCTAGGTGCCAGCAGAGTCCTCGAAGGACGGGGGTGTCTCCTGATAAGTAGAGGCGGAATGGATTAAAGAGTGTTTTGCATAAGACTGGCACAAGAAAGAGATAATGTTGGGCTAGTAGGTACCTTGGCAGGATGTTTCCGGGGAGCCGGAGTGTTGGATAAACCTGCCACAAGATCTTCAGAGTCGGTGCTCCGGGTCTGAAGCCTAGACTCGTGTTGTTGCTTTTCCAAAAGAAAATGGGGGTCCAAATGAGCAAGAGAATGAGAAAATTTTACTTTCCGTATGACTCGTCGTATTTTTTCTTCCGACAAGGGTTCTGAGTCGCAGGAGATGTAAGTTACCTGTACTGCACTAGCTTGGCTTATTTCCACGTCACCCAAAGAGGAGTCAGCGTCAATAAGTTGCATGAAAAGAAGGCCAAGAGAGTCATGTTCTACCTCCGAATCATCCAGTTCAAGCAGCTCTTGAGCTGATGTTTTCTTTTTACGAGCCGGAACCCGAGTCTTAGTTGCCTTTGCCTTCTTCTTTGAAATAGAGGTGGTGGTTATTCTTTTGTCCAAAAGGGAGAGTTGGCCTGCATATATAAGCACATTTGTAGAAAGATTTAAAAAGGTGTGTGAAGTGCAGAATCTAAAGGAAAAGAGTAAAATGTTAAAGTAAAGGTCTTACTACGGGAGCCAGGTTATGAACGCAAAAGGGGTTTAACCCTGTCTTGTGGCAGACCTCCTGAGATTCTCCCAGCAGAGATTTGCCAATCACGTTGAGGTCTTTGTCTGTTAGAGGTGTCTGCTTGAAGCGCTGAGGGTCATTCACTTCGCCAGTATATTCACACATCAAGCCGCTGCGCCGGCTCAATGGTAAGATTCTCCACGAGACCCAACAACAAGTTAGATCAACGCCAGTTAATCCATTGGTAATTAAGGCACTAATCTTTGAAAATGTTGGGGCGTATTGGGCACGCACTATGGCGGACAACCGGTCTGGGAGCTCGGTGGTATTGAAGAGCCGGAAGGGACGATAACCCGATAGTGCATTTTCTCCAGCTGGAGAAGTGTCTTTGCAATAGAACTAGGTACAATTCCAGTCCTTAGGATGGCTAGGAAGAGTCGCCGAGGGAAAAGAAACATCTCTCCGCCTCTGAATTCAAACACCACCAAGGTCAAGGCTTGGTGCATCTACAATTTTCGTCTAGCGGTTGATGTAGAAGTAATCTCTGAAGAGAGCAACGGAGGGATCTTCTTGCAGATATGCCTCATGGAATATTTGGAACTGGCACAGGTTGGTAATGGAGTTGGGGCCAATGTCTTGAGGATGTAGTTTGTAAAAATGCAGGGCGTCCCGGAAAAACTTTGATCCGGGAGGTGAGAAGCCATGGAGATTGTGGTCCGTGAAGCCAATAACTTCTCCTTCCTTGGGTACGGGGGTGATCTCCTTACCAGGCGCCCGCCAATGAATGACGTCTTGAGCCGGCAAAACTCCCATGACTATGAAGTCATTAAGCATCTCCTCATTAACCCCAAAGCCTACCCAATCGCAAGAGGCGCGGTCTTTAGCCATGATGGTGGATTAGACGCTATGGAAAGAAATGGATACGCGGCGGGTTAAGAACGTCACCTGACCATAAAAATCTATGACTAAGGCGGCAACACTACTTGGCGGGTCATTATAAAATTACGAGCCGCCGCCGACTGCAGGTGCAAAGGTTATATTTTGCCAGAGTGAGCCGACAACGTATGAGCCGACAACAAAGAAAACAATGAGTACCGAAATACTTCTAAATGTGGGCAAACAAGTTTCACAAGTTGTGGCTATAATTATAGATCTGCGGATGGAGAAAAAAGAGATAAATTGCTAAACCTAAAAAACAGCAACGAAATAAAAATGCCAGATAATGCGTGGATTTGGGGAGGAGTCAATCTAGTCCGAGTACAGAGTATGTACTAAACAAAGTAGCGCATGGTTTTACTGATATGTCCAAGCCAGAAGATGATTTTTATTCTGGGCAATGGCATGAAACTCTGACGAACGGTGATGAACTCGAACAACTCCGATGAAATAATAAGGATCTACAAAGCAAGA
Source organism: Hordeum marinum (assembly GCA_022496015.1). Lineage (NCBI taxonomy): Eukaryota > Viridiplantae > Streptophyta > Magnoliopsida > Poales > Poaceae > Hordeum > Hordeum marinum. The sequence continues at coordinate 397,393,846 of CM039674.1, forward strand.
AATATAGAACCTGGAAGATGAGAAGAGCGTGGACGTGCGCCGACGATCTCTGGTCAAGAACAGGGTGATGCAGCGGCCTTGTTGGGGAAGACGGTGAGGTCCGGACAGCGTCGCGGAGCTCCGGTTGTGTGGGCGTCTGGAGAAAGAAGAAGAAGCGACAATGCGGGGAAGTGAAAAGAATGGGTCCCCCTGCACCTATTTATAATGGGGAAGTAGGACAGCAACAGTCCGACATGGGGATCGAGGAGGCAAATGATGATTGACCAAGGAAAATGCCTCGATTCTCAGGTTGACCAGTTAATGTAAAGGTTTGTTGTGATATCGTTAAGATATTTTGGATTTTTCAGGAGTGACGTCATCCATTTTTCATGGCGGGTCATGAAGATTTATTGCAGGACGAGTGATTATGAAGAACACAAGACTTGCCAACTAGAAGACTTGAAGATTGACATGAACAGGTTCAAATCAATCTGGGGCCTAATGTTTGGGGATATAACCCCATGGTGAGACCCGCCTAGGAGGGGTCGGGTTAAAAAGTTGGCAGCTTATCCGCTAAGGCCTTAAGAAGGCCAGAAGACTAAGTTGAGCCCGGTAGTGATTACCAAATGGGCCGGGCGGAGGCCCAGAGCCGGAAGGCAACATATGACCCGACGTCTTAAGCTGCCGGAGATGGCTTGCTAGACAAGGCAAGGATATTTGGAGATAAGGTCGGTTACTCGATGTAACCTGACCTGGACTCTTGTAACCCAGGGCGTCAACCTATGTATATAAAGGCGGGTTCCCTAGGTGGCTTGGGGTACGAAAAAAAATCCATTGAGATCTAGGTTAAGCGAATCCACTCCCTTGTAATCGATACCCAATCAATACAACACCAAGCACGATGCAGGCTTTTACCTCTATCGGAGGGGCTGAACCTGGGTAAACTCATGTCCTTCGTCCCGATTAACCCCTTCGAGTTAACTGCCTGTAGGATCGAGAGAGGGGTGTCTACAGGGGGGTGAATAGAATACTTGTAGGGATTTAAAACCTAACCTTTTCCCAAGTTAATTGGTTTGCAGATTTTAACAGTTTTGCTAAGTATAGCACGTCTAACAGCCCTGCACATGCATGTCTACAAATATAGCAGCGGAAAGTAAAGACATTGCACATGAAGTAAAGAGATGGGATAGGAAGATCAAACGCAATAGGACACTCAAGGATTTTTCCCGTGGTTCTGATTGGTGGTGCTATCATATGTCCACGTTCATGGAGTCTTCAACCCACGGAGGGTAACGGTCGCGAGAGTCCACGAATGGCTCCACCCATAAGGGTCCACGAAATAGCAACCTTGACTATTCCATGCGGCTTCCATCCACGAAGGACTAGCCTCACTATGGGTAGATCTTCACGAAGTAGGCGATCTCCTTGCCCTTACAAACTTCTTGGTTTACTCCACAACATGAAGTAGGAGGCTCCCAAGCGAGACCTAACCAATCTAGGAGGCACAACCCTCCAAAAGGTAATAGGCTCGGTAGTGACGACGAACTCCTTGCTCTTGTGCTTCAAGATGATAGACTCCTCAACACACAATCACTCTCTCACAGATTTGGCTTGGTAGAAGAGATGGGATTGGTGGAAAGCAACTTGGGGAGGCTAGAAATCAAGATCCATATGGTAGGAGTGGAATATCTTGACCTCAACACAAGGGTCGGTGGTTCTCTCTCAGAAAACTAAGTAGGATAGGTATAGAATAGTTCTGAGTGCTTCTCTTTCGAGTAGGTAGTGGTGGAGGGGTATATATAGGCATCTCCAAAATCCCAACCGTTACACACAATAAGTCAGGCTCGGTGACACCGATGTGTAAATATCGGTGGTACCAAAGTGACTTAAAGTTAGAAACTTTTGAATCTCGGTGAGACCGATATAGAAATCTCGGTGGTACCGATTAGATGACCAACGGTCAGATTGTACAACTCGATGAGACCGATTCTCAATTTTCGGTGGTACCAATTCTTGTCAATGGCTAACCAGAAAGTTGGTCCAAACCTCGGCAAGACCAATTAAAAAAACTCGGTGGTACCGATTCTTGAGAATAGCTAGCCAAAATTCGGTGGTACCGATGTTTGAAAATGGGATGCCCGAAAGTTGGCAACTGACTTCGGTGGCACCGAATGGAATGATGGTAGTACCGAGATGGGTTTGGTTAGAGAGACTTTGGTGGGAGAGCTTGTGGATGTTTTTGGTGACTATCACTTGTGCACGTATGAGCATTTTGTTCACAAACAAAAGTTCACCCCCTTTTAATTGTATTGGCTTTACTATGGATTCAAAGTGATTTCTCACAAATGTAAAATGTAGAGTCCTCTTGCTTTAAGCTTGGCCAACCTATTTCCTTGAATCTTGAGTGATTCCACAATATCCACAATCCTTTTGCAAACCCAACTTCTCCATGGACTATTATCTAAAATACACTAGATGAAAGTATTAGTCCAAGAGACAATGTATGTTGTCATGAATTATCAAAACCACTAAGGGAGCATGTTGTGCTTTCAATCTCCCCCTTTTTGGTAATTGATGACAACATACAATCAAAGCTTCAAATAAAGATATGCATGAGTATAATGAAGACTTTGAGAAACACATGACTTAGATTTGCTCCCCCTAAATGTGTGCAGTCCTTTAAAGGATAGTTGCTTTGGAATGCATGGACACACATATGGATGAAGGGATATGGGAAGTCATGTGTATCTTGGCTATATACATCAATATATGTGAATGAAATGTATATCCTTGATCAAGACATCAATCTTGCAAACAATATGTGCCAGAAGCAAGAGATCATATTGATCAAGAGTATGATGCATATACTTACCTTGAGTTCTTGAGCAATCTAGTAGTAGCAACACACTTGAGAAAACAATGTTAGGAAACACAAGAGTATTCTACAAATCAAAAGCAATAGAACTCAAAGATACCAAGATATGGAGAACATATAAAGTATGATAATCCTTAAGATTAATATGTTTCCCTCTTTGGCATAAATTCTGTAGAACTTTCTCCCCTTTAGATATGAAAGTAGTATTTCATCCTCTGCCCCTGAATCTCACATGCAGATATTGGGATTGGATAGGGTGAGAATAGTTCTCCTTTGTTCACTTTAGACTTTTCTCCAAAATATAGTTTTCTCCCCCTACATTGTTATTCTCCCCTCGTTTATATAAGTGTGAACTTTTGATATTTTCCTCTCCCCCGAAATCATATCTACCCCTTTGCATAAGCATGCAACTCTCCCTTTAGCATGAAGCTTTGATATTCTCCCCCTTTGGCATAAAATACCAAAAAGGTGAAACTTGGGAGTAGTGACAGGGATCATTGACAAGGAAGGGATCCTTGAGAACAAGGATCATTGAAAGTAGGGTTCATAGAAAAAGGAACTGAGGGAATCATGGAATGATATTCTCTCCCCTTTTGCAAATTTGAGTTTTCTACTCCTTGGAGTTAGGGATCCTTGAATATAGAATTTCTCCACCAAAGTGTTGTCTGTTCTTCTCCCCTTAAAAAATATATAGTTTTTTTATGAAGGGGTCATCGAAGGAAAATGAATATCACAAGAACAGATACCAAAAAAAAACATTAAACAGACACAGATTTAGAAAAGAAGAAAATCGGTGGCTCCGAGATAAATAAATCAGTGGTACCAAGATGGTGTAGTGAAGCTCATCTGCAATTTTGGTAGCACCGAGTTATTTAAATCGGTGGCTCTGAATGGGAGACCAAGTTTCTGTTTTCACAGAGACAAAATAAAATAGCTTCAAAAAGAAAAATGCAAACGTTTTACAAAAGACATCAAATAGATAAGATTTGAGTGGTTACGAGAGATCATGCGAATAGAGAGCAAACCACACAAGATTCTTAACTAAATGATGGGCGGTGACTAGGTCACCTATATTAGAGTATATTGACTTAGGATCCAAGCAATAATACTTGATCATAGGTCGTACTCTATGTTAAGCTTACAATGGGGTTACCATTTTCGATTAAGCATTTTGATGTCTTCATATCACTTGAGTTGCTTTAGCCCATGAATTGGAGTAAAGCCTTTTCAAGGATATGAGTACATACCTTTGAATGATGTTGATGACACTGCTCGTAGGTGAACTTGTTGAGGATGCTCGAGGTTGTTGAAGATCATCTTGAATTTGGAGGAATCCTTCTCGTTCTAGTACACTCATCACCTACAAAGGTCATGCAAAGAAGAGCAATGGATATATCCAATTGACATGATACTACTTAAGATTTTGCAGCTAAGTTCAAGTATATGTCAAGGATATGTTTTTGTTGTCTTCTTCCTTCCATCATCAAGAGGGGTTGAGGATACTTCGTAATGACAAGATTGCTTATGATTGGAGTTGATGGAAATCTTGTGGAATGAAGTTCTTCCAAGTACCTACAAAAGGTTAGATACAATACAAGGGAGCATAGAATTTCATGGCATATGATAATGAGTTATGGGAGCATGGAGATAATAACAAAGCTCACACCCTTGCTTGCAACCGAGTGAGTCTAGCTCAAGTTTGAAGCATCAATGATGTTCAACTCACTCCTCAAATGACAAAATGTTTTCTCATCAAGTGTCTTAGTAAAGATGTCCGCCAATTGCTTGTTAGTACGAACATGCTTAAAATTAATATCTCCTTTGGCAACATGATGACGAATGAAATGATGTCGAACTTGAATATGCTTGGTTCGAGAATGTTGCACAGGATTATGTCCAATTTTAATAGTACTTTCATTGTCGCAAAGTAATGGAACATTTTTAACATTAATTCCATAATCCTGAAGCATTTGTGTCATCCATAGTAATTGCGCACAACAAGATCCATTTGCAATATACTCAGCTTCGGTAGTAGATAGAGATACCGAGTTTTGTTTTTTGGAGGACCAAGACATAAGAGATCTACCTACAAATTGACAAGTACCCGAGGTGGATTTTCTATCAACCTTGTCACCGGCATAGTCCGAATCGGAATAGCCAACAAGATTAAAAGAAGATCCCTTGGGATACCAAATGCCAAAGTTTGGTGTTTTTATCAAGTACCTCACAATACGTTTTACAGCCAAAAGATGACACTCTTTAGGTGCAGCTTGATATATAGCACACATGCAAACACTAAGCATAATATCGGGACAAGATGCACATAGATATAACAATGAACCAATCATAGATCGATAAACCTTTTGATCAACCGGTGCATCCTCCCTAGTAAGTTAAACATGTCCACTAGTGGGCATAGGTGTTTTCATACCTTTGCAATCCTACATGTTGAACTTCTTGATAAAGTCCTTGGTATATTTAGTTTGAGAGATGGAAGTTCCTTCTCTTGATTGCTTGATTTGCAATCCAAGAAAGAATTTCAGCTCACACATCATAGACATCTTATACTTCTCAGACATCAGGCTTCCAAACCTTTCACTAAATTGTGGGTTAGTGGAACCAAAGATAATTTCATCCACATAGATTTGGCACACAAATAATTCTCCATTAACTCTCTTAGTGAACAAGTTTGCATCAATTTTACCAATTTCAAAGCCTTTTTCAATGAGGAACTTCATTAAGCATTTGTACCAAGCACGAGGGGCTTGCTTAAGACCTTAAAGGGCTTTACGAAGCTTATAAACATGATTAGGTTTCTTAGGATTCACAAAACCAGGTGGTTGCTTAACATAAACTTCTTCTTCAATTTCGCCATTTAAAAATGCACTTTTGATGTCCATTTGATAAAGCGTGATATCATGGTGATTATCATAAGCAAGAAGAATACGGATAGCTTCAAGTCTAGTGACGGGGGCATAAGTCTCACCGTAGTCCATACCTTGGACTTGTGTATATCCTTGGGCTACGAGGTGAGCCTTGTTGCACACGACTTGACCATCTTTGTCTTGTTTATTCCAAAACACCCATTTGGTTCTGATGATGTTGTGCTCATCTTCGGGCTTCTCCACGAGTGTCCACACTTTGTTCCTCTCGAAATTGTGTAGCTCTTTATGCATTGCGTTCACCCAATCCGCGTCTTCAAGAGCTTGTTCTACCTTTAAAGGCTCAATGCTAGAGATGAAAGAATAATGCTCACAAAATTTAGATAGACGGGTTTTAGAGCGAGTGATTCTCCCTGTTTGTATATCACCAAAGATTTGGTTTAGGGGATGGTTCTTGGTCACTTGTGCTCGAACTCGGGTCAGCTTCCGATTGTTGGATGCTGGAGCTTCTTCTTATCCATCATCATCTCGTTCATCTTCATTGTTGTTTAAGGTGTCGTTCCCTTGTGGTGGTAGTGAAGGTGGTTGTGGTGGATCTTCATGATGCAGTTCCTCTTGTTCATCATCTCGTCGTGTAATGCTCGTGGATGCCTCCATGTCGTGTTGGGGTTCACCTTGACGTGAAGTAGGGGCTTCCACTTGAGTTGATGAAGTACTTTCCTTCACCTCCATGGGACGAATCTTGCCGATGGGTAGATCTAGAATGGCTTTCAAAGGATCCTTATCACCTACATCATTTGGCAATTGTTCGACTTGCGAACCATTAGATTCATCAAACTTCACATCTACCGTCTCTTCAACTTTTCGAGTGAAGTTGTAGACACGGTAAGTGTGAGAGTTTGATCCGTAACCAAGTAGGAATTCTTCATGATATTTAGGAGCAAATTTAGTACGACGATGCTTATCAAGAATGTATCACTTTGAGCCAAATACCCGAAAGTATCTGACTTGGGGTTTGTTACCGGTGAGTAGCTCATATGCCGTTTTACCGAGAAGCTTGTGCAAGCAAAGTCGGTTTGTGGCATGACATGCTGTTTCAACGGCTTCTGCCCAAAAGTGTCTTGGCGTCTTGTATACGTCAAGCATTGTTCTTGCCATCTCAATGAGCATCTGGTTCTTCCTCTCAACAACTCCATTTTGTTGAGGTGTGTACGTAACCGAGAACTCATGTGAGACACCTTCTTCATCAAGGAAGGTATCCACATGGGTGTTCTTGAACTCTAATCCGTTATCGCTCCGAATCTTCTTGATCTTCACTTCAAACTGATTTTGCGCTTTGCAAGCAAAGTTCTTGAAGATCTTTTGAACCTGTGACTTATCATCAAGAAAGAATACCCACATTAATCTGGAAAAATCATCAACTATAACTGGACGATAGGAATTTCCACCGAGACTCTTATAAGCATTGGGACCAAAATGATCCATGTGAAGTAACTCGAGTGGTCTCCTAGTAGTCATGATATTCTTAACGAGATGACTTGCACCTACTTGCTTTACGGCTTGACAAGCGCTACAAAGTCTATCTTTGTCAAAGATAACATCTTTAACACCAAGAATATGATCACCTTTGATTAGCTTATCTAAATTGCGCATGCCTACATGTCCTAATCTTCTATGCCAAAGCCAACCTTTAGAAGATTTAGCAATTAAACAAGTGCGAGGCTTGGATCTCTTAGTGAAATCAACAATGTATAGATCGCCTCTACGAAAACTGGTAAAGACCATTTTATGATTATCTTGACGAAACACTTGGCAATCTACTTTCGTGAATAGCACATTGAAACCGAAGTCGGCAAGTCTAGAGATGGAAAGAAGATTGTAGACAGGGGATTCAACAAGCATAACATTTTTAATTGAGCTATCATTGGATATGGCCACCTTACCAAGGCCAAGTACCTTACCCTTAGAGTTGTCTCCAAAGGTCACGTACCTTCGAGGACCTTGATTAGCCGTGATCTCTTGGAACATGTCTTTATCACCAGTCATATGATCCATACATCCACTATCGAGAATCCACTCTTTTCCTCCGAACATATAATCTTTGAAGTTTCTAGACTCAGATTCTTCATGATCTTCTCATATTAGATGTCAAACAACTCAGCTTCGCCAAGTTTCACATTGTAATCATCAAGTGGAAAATCCTCTTCATAAAGAACAAGAGATTCGTTAGAATTGTGATCATGACAATGTTCAAGTTTATGAATGCGAATGGCTTCAAAGATAATGTTGTTGATAGTGGTGACATCTCCTTTAGCACGCATAAGATCACGGAGCTCAAATTAGCATTTATCAAAGTTTGGATTACTTGGCTTTATTTTGTGAAAAGCAATAGTTTGATGAAGAATTTCATCAAGATTTCCTAAGGAAAGATTTGGTTATCGTTTCTCCAAATCAGTCCACAAGGTATAAGCACATGCAAAGTTCTTAAATTGAGAAAGCACGAATCTTGGTAAACCTCTAACAATAAGATTGACAGTTCTAATATTACCAAGCATGTTAATTTCCTCTTCGTGTGTGGGATGCAATTCATCAATCGGGAGTACATAGGGGTTTTCAATATATTTAGTCAAATGGAATCTATTAATAGATCAATCATGGCATTTTTCCATTGACTATAGTACTCTCCGTGCAGAATGGGCACTCTACAACTCAAACTCTCTATTCTAGACTCATCCATCTTCATCCACGGTGATTAAACCGAAGCAATGGAGACCAAAGCCCTAATACCACTTGTAGGATCGAGAAAGGGGTGTCTAGAGGGGGGTGAATAGAATACTAGCAGGAATTTAAAGCCTAACCTTTTCCCAAGTTAATTGGTTGGCAGATTTAACAGTTTTAGCAAGTCTAGCACGTCTAACAGCCCTACACATGCATGTCTACAAATATGGTAGCGAAAAGTAAAGACATTGCACATGAAGTAAAGAGATGGGATAGGAAGATCAAACGCAATAGGAGACTCAAGGATTTTTCCCGTGGTTCCGATAGGTGGTGCTATCGTACGCCCACGTTCATGGAGTCTTCAACCCACGGAGGGTAACGGTCGCGAGAGTCCACGGAGGGCTCCACCCATAAGGGTCCATGAAGTAGCAACCTTAACTATTCCATGCGGCTTCCGTCCACGAAGGACTAACCTCACTATGGGTAGATCTTCACGAAGTAGGCGATCTCCTTGCCCTTACAAACTTCTTGGTTCACTCCGCAACACGAAGTAGGAGGATCCCAAGCGACACCTAAACAATCTAGAAGGCACCACCCTCCAAAAGGTAATAGGCTCGGTAGTGATGATGAACTCCTTGCTCTTATGCTTCAAGATGATAGACTCCTCAACACACAATCACTCTCTCACAGATTTGGCTTGGTAGAAGAGATGGGATTGGTGGAAAGCAACTTGGGGAGGCTAGAAATCAAGATCCATATGGTAGGAGTGGAATATCTTGACCTCAACACAAGTGTAGGTGGTTCTCTCTCAGAAAACTAAGTAGGATAGGTATAGAATAGTTCTGAGTGCTTCTCTTTCGAGTAGGTGGTGGTGGAGGGGTATATATAGGCATCTCCAAAAATCCAACCGTTACACACAATAAGTCAGGCTCGGTGACACCGATGTATAAATATCGGTGGTACCAAAGTGACTTAAAGTTAGCAACTTTTGAATCTCGGTGAGACCGATATAGAAATCTCGGTGGTACCGATTAGATGACCAACGGTCAGATTGCACAACTCAGTGAGACTGATTCTGAATTTTTGGTGGTACCAATTCTTGTCAATGGCTAACCATAAAGTTGGTCCAAAACTTGGTGAGACCAATTCACTAAACTCGGTGGTACCGATTCTTGAGAATGGCTAACCAGAATGTTGGTCCAAATCTTGGTGTGACCAATTGACAAAATTCGGTGGTACCGATGCTTGAAAATGGGATGCCCGAAAGTTGGCAACTGACTTCGGTGGCACCGAATGGAATGATGGTAGTGCCGAGATGGGTTTGGTTAGAGAGACTTTGGTGGGAGAGCTTGTGTATGTTTTTGGTGACTATCACTTGTGCACATATGAGCATTTTGTTCACCAACAAAACTTCACCCCCTTTTAATACTATTGACTTTCCTCTGGACTCAAAGGGATTTCTCACAAATGTAAAATGTAGAGTCCTCTTGCTTGAAGCTTGGCCAACATATTTCCTTGAATCTTGGGTGATTCCACAATCTCCACAATCCTTTTGCCAACCCAACTTCTCCCTGGACTATTGTCTGAAATACACTAGATGAAAGTATTAGTCCAAGAGACAATGTATGTTGTCATGAATTATCAAAACCACCAAGGGATCATGTTGTTCTTTCACCGCCGTAGCGATGACCTCGAACCTAAGTCCTGTCACTAGGGCATCTGCCGTGACAAAACCACGACAAGGAGTAAACATTTACTTTTACCGTTTGGGAATCGCCGCTAATTTGTTTAACATGGAAGATATTGATAGCTCTTAGTCGTAACATTGCCAGGAAGGGTGTACATCCCAAAATTATACTTATCTTTTATTTAATCCTTGAGCTCTGGCACCTATGCAAATCCCTACTTCCCTTTGTGAAGGGACTGTCTATTTACTTTAATGTTGAGTCATCACCTTCTAAAAATAATCGCCAGATCTGAGATCACTATTATCATCCTCATGCATTGTGTATAGTGAATGTTGGATGCATCATGACTGTATCTTTTCTACCATGAATTACAATGTTTAGTCGTTGCTTGAACTTTGGAGGTGCTCTGCATTTATGTTTTGCGGTCTCAGAAAGGGCTAACGAGATACCACTATCGTCATATTATAGCATTATTATCATCTTGTTGGGGAACGTTGCATGGGAATTTTTTTCCTACGCACACGCAAGATCTATCCATGGCGATGAGCATCTACAAGAGGGACAGTGGATCTACATACCCTTGTAGATCGCTAAGCGGGAAGCTTTAAGAAACACGGTTGATGTAGTCGAACGTCTTCGCGATCCAAATCGCTAGCCGTCCCGCGATCCGATCACGACCCGTCCCAATCCAGCACCGAATGGACGGTACCTCCACCGTCAGCACACGTATAGCTCGATGACGAACTCTGCCTTCATGATCCAGATATAGGAAGCGTAGAGATAGATGAGTTCTCTGGCAACATGATGGCGTGGCGGCGGCGGTGGTGGAACTATTCTGGCAGGGCTTCGCCTAAGCACAACCGAATCTAGAGGGAGACGATCTAGTGGGGAGAGAGGGCTGCACCGTTGAGGGAGTCCCAGATTAGGGGGTCCTTGGATAGCCCACCTCTTTCTTTTGGGACAGACTATATGGGCTGCAAGGTAGATTTCGGATGATCAAGGGTCCCATCACCAGGGCGAAGGCTCCCCGAGGTCGTAGCGTGTCCTCCAAGCTGGCGACCGTAGATAGGCATGTTTATCTCTTCGGCATGTAACCGACCCTGTGTAAACCCTAGATACCCTCGGCGTCTATATAAGCCGGAGGGTTTTAGGTTGTAGAAATAGGACAAGTCATCTAGGGTTAGCTATTCGATCTCGAGGTAGATCAACTCTGTAACCCCCCCAAACCATCAATACAACCAACCAGGACGTAGGGTATTACCTCCATAGGAGGGCTCGAACCTGGGTAAATCTGTGTCTTCTTCGTCTCCTGTTACCATCGATTCTAGTCTCACAATTCAGGACCCCCTACCCGAGATCCGCCGGTTTTGACACCAAATTGGTGCTTTCATTGAGAGTTCCACTGTGATCCACAAAGGAATCGATGGCTCACCTTGTTATGAGCAAAGAGATCTGCATCCAGGGGATTCTTGCCCCCGATCAGACTCCCACAGGCGACGACATCTTGTCACACGCCGACCCGATCAGCCACCCTGGCTAGATCGGAAACTTCTCTCCGATCAGAGAATCAAGTTCGGAACCTTAGAGTTCGTCGCTGATTCATGGGGAATACTTGTATTGATGGAACCTTCAACCCTTGAGGAGAAGCCCACAAGTCTTGACGCCTCGACACCGAAGACATTGGGCATCACCCTTGGGTGGTCTGGAACGGCCAATCCAGTCGATGTGACCAGACCCCTCCTGGCTAGACAGAACATGGATCCGCTCTTGCGTGGCTCTGGAACGGTCATGCCGCACATTGAATCCACTCGCTTCAGCGACGTGCATCCTACCATCACCTCATTTTTCAATGAGTTGTCCGATCGGGTCAAAGCTATGCACATGCCGGATGACCAAATTCCGGTCTATGACTGGCTCGGGGTTAGGCCCGACGATAGGGAGATTCATGTCCCTATGGTCACCCACCTTGTCACCACCATCGAGTGTTCGGCTGAAGACTCGTCCCAACAACCGGAATTGAAAACAGTTTACACCCCGGTCTCTGATCATCGAGACTTCATCAACAAATCAGACACGGGAGTTTATCCTAAAGCCGGACCATCACCTGTCCAGGATCGAGCACGCGGTTCGGAGTCGATAATCCCGAACACTCGATGTGGCATGGAATCGTATTTTTTCCCACCCACCACCCATGATGATCATCCTAGTATCGCTCCAAAGCCCACATCATCGGACCTTCGGAATATTAAGCAACTACAAGGAGAGTCCGTCCATCACTTTTGGTCCAGACTCGTGCTCACCAGAAGGAGAGAAAAAGGTCTTGGTGAACAAGAGGTAATGGCAACTTTCATTCAAAATTTCCATGATGAAGGGATCCATAACGCCCTGGCTCACCGACACATTCGTGACTTTTCCGAGCTATCCGATTTGGTACAAAAATACTGAGCCATGGAAAGCGTTTGGCAATCGGAGCGATTATTTTCGGAACCAACTTTCCCCAAACACCCTAGTGGAGATCGGAAAAAGAGGATACCTCCAAAGTGGCCAGCCAGATTTGAACCCGCCAAAAAAAGTAACAGGCCCCTTTCAAGGGTCGGCACTTGTCACGCCCAAGATGCGCGCCTATTCATATTAAGGCATAGGGGCCTCGACAGGGATGGAGGCGCATCTTGTCGTTCGCAAGTACAACATCATTACATAAATTTATGAAGAGAGGAGTATAAGAATTGGCTTACACTCGCCACATGCTAAGTTACAAGTCCACATAGTTTATTCAAACATAAATCGAAGACAGGGTCCGACTACGGACGAAAACAAACGATAAAAGGATGTAATGACACTGGCTTGCTAGCCCCGAAGATCACGACCAGACCACTCTACTCGTCTGGATATGTGACATACATCCTGCCACGCTCCTCGTCATACTCCCACTAGAGCTACGTCACATCATCTGGCATGAACTCATCTGCACCTGCACCTGTAATTGTTGTAGTAATCTGTGAGCCATGGGGACTCAGCAATCTCGCGCCCGGGTACCGAGACTATTCAAGCTTATAGGTTGGATGGGGGATAAGTGTTTAGTTTGCAGCAGCACTAAGCATATATGGTGGCTAATCTTATGAGAACATGAAAGTAAATATGTGGTCTATGATAACGATCAAGAACTAGAATGACCTCTAAGAGATCCTGAACACCTACTTACGTCAAACATAACCCCACCATGTTCTCTCTCGGTTCATGTTCACGAGCAGAGATGATCATGGATACTCACACAGTTGGTGCATTTTATTAGAGTTTACTTCAAGTTAACTATAACCGGGTGTTAAAAAAATATCCAAGTTGCCACATAACCGCGGGCACGGCTTTCCAAAAGATTTAACCCTGCACGGGTGCTCTAACTAATCCATCATAAATTAACCACACTCCGCGGGAATAACCTCAACCACGGATCTTGTGATCATCCTAGGAAATTCCAAAGGAAAACCAACACCTCGAGATAGCCCGAAGAATATCGGAGTTCCACACGCAAGCCACTCGAGAAAGGTAAAACAAGTCCAGAAAGATCGCCCGACGTGTCGACGAACCCGATAAGAGCCGTATATCTCGTTCTCAGGACACGATGGATGAGCGATGGTTACCACGCCACTCAACGAGTTTCCCCGGGCGGCGTTAATAAGGTGCTCTGGGTTGGACCAACACTCATGAGGAGAACTGGCCCGGGTTGTTGATTAATTATCCACGGGATTGCAAAGCCCTATGCATTTTTTATTAAGTTGTTAAGCAAATAGTATCAATGTTGGGTCTTTCCACACAAGTCTTAATCTCAACCAAATAATCAAGGGGGTCCCCATAACAACCCCGAGCATGTTAGGAGCGCAAAGTATGGAACCATAACACCGGTAACAAGAACTATGGCGGTAAAAGTGGAACAAAACACTGAGCAAAAGGCCAAGCCTTCCACCATACCAAGATATATAGGTGAGTTAAATTAAATAGCAGTAATTAGTGTGATATCTCCAGATATCCATGTTATCACAAGGAAACAACCTGCACCTGCAACTAAGAATGCTATAAGAGGCGCCGAGCAGCAGTAACTTAGCCAAACAAGGTTTGCTAGGATGTGGAGGGTTGGAGGCTATCATTGCAATGTAGGAGGCCTGACATTAAAGTGGTAGGTAATGCAATAGTAACGATAAGAATGAGATAACTAGAAAAGCTAAAATAGTGTCGGGATCCGGGTACGATCATCTTGCCTGTTGGTTCTTTAGAGGGACAAACAGCTGGGTCCTCATAGTGGTACTCTCCTGGATCCTCGTACTCAGGTTCAACACTCGCATCTACAAAAGAGAAACAACAAAATTAAACAACCAACCAAGGTGCAATGCACAACAAGATGATGCATGATTCAAAGGAGTATTTAACATGGCAATCCTAAACTAGTCATGTTTCTCATGCATTAGTCAAGTTATTTACAATTCTGGACAGAACCTCATGTTAAGTTCTTTTAACATGCATGATCATGGAAAATATGGATGCTTCATGCAAAATCGATACAAATGCAAATGGAGAACATAAGAAACGGAGTAACGGTTCTCACGATACGCTCCCGGCAAGTTACGAAGGCAAAACACAAGACAGTGAAGTCCATGGGCTATTCCTTGGCATTCCATGGTAGCCACTGGTTAGGCTAGGAAAACCCAACCACAATGGAGCCAAAGATCAAGCAAAACAATGAAGCATAGCTCCCACAAATCACAAAACACTAAAACAAATAATCTGTCACAAAGCAGCAACATAGCAACTTTCACAGCAAATAACTAGAGCTACAGGAAGTTTCCAACCACAAACAAGGCATTTACAGAAACTACACAACATGCTTATCAAATAACCCAACTACACAAACTTGAAAAGAAGCACATATCAATAATCATGAATCTCACAAGTTGGCATGATGAAACAAATTTTAGGGACTTGGTGAAAATCACAGTTTTCTGGAATCTGAGTTAAGCTGATAGCAAGTTGACAGTAGAAACTAATGTTGATAGAACCACCTTATGGCATGAAAATTAACAGCATGTTAGAGGACAACATCTACTTCAAAACACTAGCACTGAGCTTGAGCTAAAACACAACACATCACTTGGTAGCATCCACTCAACATGGCATAAAAATAACAGCAGATTCCCAGACTTAGAAATGTTTAGCAACTCGAAAACAACAACATTTTGTTAGCTACTTTGTAGCAAGATTCCCACTTATCAGCAAGATTAACATGTCAAAAGTAAATAACATGGCATTTTACTCATCAAAGGCTGCCATTTTCATGTTGACACAAATATCATAGCATGCATGAATTAAATATAACTAAAATGATAAAATGGCACTTTGGGACAAAATGAAATTTTATCAAACTTGCTCAAATAAACAAGTTGCACCAATGAATTACTTGGGTGATTCTACCCCAAAATCATATATCACACTCATATATTTCCATTGAAGAACATGCACAACACTAGCTCGAAATTTAACCTACAAAACCCTAAGTCAAAACTTACCTAAAATGCTCATGTGCAAAAAAAGATCATATCCAGAATTAGCAATATTACTAGAAAAGGAAAATTTATTTATAACACATAAAACACTAAAAAAATAATAAAAAGGAAACAATAGCAGGGGCGCACCCGGCATAGACACCAGGGCCCCCTAGTGGATGACAAGTGGGGCCACGGCCCACTTGTCATACACTCACAACCTAGACACACACACATACACAGCAACACACACACACACACACACACTCACTTCAAGCCACACCAGGTCCCCGCTGGCCACGGGAGATCCTGCAGACAGCAAGCACACACTGGCACACACGCACTAGCTGAACAGCCACACGGGATTCGGGAGTTGCCACACTGGATCCGAACAACACACACACATACTCAGCCAATCAAACAAAAGGAAACAAAAAGGGGGGAGCTGGGTTTCGAACCCACGACTGCGCGGTCGTCTCCCGAGCCGGTTGCCACTATGCTACACGTCGGATCTCAATAGAAGGAGGGACCTTGCGCCTCTAATACTAACTTGCCAAGGCGGACACTCAGAAAACTAAAGAAATAAAGCAATGGCGACAGAGGCACGGCGACGGCAAAACACCGGTGACTTCATGGCCTCTCCGACGAGGAGGAAGCTCGGCAGGGAAGAGGGAACCTTTGAAGGATCCATTCTCGGGGAAAGGGAGGCTCGACAACGAGGGGGGCGAGCGGCACGAGCTTGCCGGCACTCTGCCACATGAACGTAGCAGCGGCCGAGCGCAAAAGCATCTACGCCTACGAGGGATGATGCGGAGAGGGGAGGAAGACGCGTAGGTCCTTACAATGGGCTCAACATCGATGAACGGGCTCGGGGAAGAACCACGGCGGCAAAGCTATGGCAGGAGAGCTTGGCCGGAGGGGAGGAAGACGGAGCAGGGGCGCGGCCTTGGCGTTCCACGCGGATGCAGCGGACGTCGGGGAAGTAGTTGAACAGCGTGGAATGACCCCGACGCTCACCCGCTCGGGGGGGCTCGCCGGAGAAGCTCCCGCGGCGACGAGCTCCTTCTCTGAACCTCTCCGAAAATCTCTCTGAAACTAGCCTTACTTGAGACGAAGGAGGAGGAGAGGTGGAGGGAGGCAACGCGAGGAGGGAGAGGGAACCCTAGGGGGGCGGCACGGACGCCGAGGGGACTAAATAGTCTCGGGATGATGGCGTCTCGATATCTAAAGATCACGGTGGCGCACGCACTCTCTCAGCTTTCCCTAAACCTGACGTAAAGGAGGCAACAAAGCAGCTCTCCGCTACAATTCGGGTTGGGCCAGTGGGAAGGGAAAAGGCACACTTCGCCCTGCTCTCTCCTTCACAGAAATAAAACAACAGACTTCCTACCTATAAATACAAGAAACAAGATAAAACCCCAGAGTAAAAGAAAAGAAATTTTGAAAAAAACCAAAATACTTTTACACAAAAGGAAATATGCCCTATTTAAATAAGATACCAAGATGATTTTTAAAGCAAGTAAATTAAATACTTTTTAAAACAACCAACCCCTGTTATTATCAAAACCACATGAGCCCAAAGCCCAAACACCAAAGAGAGCAACACACATAAACTCAAAATAATATTCCCTGCACCATGAACAATTTTAACAGATTTATTTAGCAAGTTAATTCTGTTGTTGAAATTCAAAAGGAATAAGAGGTTTAGGTTTTAGTTTTGAAAATGAGGGAGAGGGAAGGAGTTGCCCACACATGCACACATCCACTAACACATCAAAACAAGGTCACGTGGAAGCACACCACAAGATATATATGCATGACATGAAGATGAGATGCATGATTCATGATGCAAGAGATGGAATGGCAAAGAGCAACAACATATCATTAAACACATGACCACATGGGTTCACAAGAGTACATGACCATAAATGGCAAGCGGGCACTTGGGCTGTTACAACAGTATCCTTGATGGTCCATTGGATAAATCTTGCCCCATACATTCTGTCCTGCTGAACACAAGCCCGACTCACAGCCTTGGAGCCTGTTGGGTTGTTAGGCAGGTCGCAAAGAGTGGCGAGGCCTTCCTGGAGACACTTCTGCCGAACAGGCATTATTCGTCATTGCCTAAATATGACGCCGAAGTTCTGACGGTCTACGAAACATTCCCATCGAAGAACAGGAGGAAGAGACCTCTTAGAGAACTCGAACAGGTCTACCATGTGGCAGCAACTAGCGCATGGGCAGACATGCCAATTACCTTTGGAGATATCGATCAGCCCGCCATCCTTTCGGTCATTCACCGGCTGCGTTAGTCTTGGACCCCATCATTGATTTTTACAAGCTTCATAAGGTGCTAATGGATGGTGGCAGTGGTTTAAACCTAATATACGAAGGCACACTGGAAAAAATGCAGTTCGAACAATCTCGCATCGAACATAGCAATACAACTTTCCGGGGAATTATTCCAGGGACAGAGGCGCGTTGTTCAGGACGTATCATCCTGGGCATGGTGTTCGGTACGCCTGAAAACTACAGATCCGAAGAAATTCTCTTCCACATCATCCCCTTCCCAAGTGGCTACCATGCCTTATTGGGCGTGACGCCTTCACAAATTCTTGGCCATACCCCATTATGGGTACATGGAACTTAAAATGCCAGGACCAAATAGAGTGATCACAATCGCCAGTGATTTGCCGTTGGGGCCAAAAACAAGACGGCAATGCTCGCCCTCGAGGCATTAGCCGAGACTTTCGCCGCTGAAGAACTGACCACACTACAGTCAACAGTTCATAAGGATGACGTGATCCGTAGCAAAAGGCCCAAGCCTACGTCCTTCAAACCCACAGAGGAAATCGTCAAGTTTCAAGTGCACCCGACAGATCCCAATAAGATGGTGTCCATCGGAGCTCGGATCGATCCCCTTGTGGACGAGGCTCTGCGAAACTTTATCCTTGAAAATTGGGACATATTTGCCTAGCAACCTTCCGATATGCCTGGAATCCCACGAAGGCTCACCGAGCACAGTCTAAACATTATCGCAGGCTTTAAGCCCGTCAAACAGACTCTGCGCCGCTTCTTCGAACCCAAATGGCAAGCTATGGGTGAATAATTAGCTAAGCTATTAGAGGACGGATTCATTCGGGATATTAAGCACCCCGAATGGTTGGCAAATCTGGTGATGGTACCAAACAAAGACAAATCATGTCGGCTTTGCGTCGATTTCAAAGACCTTAACAAGGCCTGCCCTAAGGAGCCTTTACCCTTACCACGCATAGACGATATCACCGACACCACACCCGAACAGGACTCGTTGTGTTTTCTCGACGCTTATTCCGGATACCGTGAGAGTAAAATGAAGGAACCTAATCAAGCTGCAACTGCATTCATCACCCCCTACGGCCCATTCTGCTTCAACACGATGCCCTTTGGGCTAAAAAACGCTAGGGACACATACCAATGCATGATCCAGACGTGTCTCGCGACACAGGTCGGCAAAACTGTCGAGGCATACATGGATGACATGGTAATTAAAACTAAACACGTCAGCTAGTTGATCAACGTTCTACGGCAAACATTTGCCAGTCTACGCGAGTATGATATACGACTCATTCCGAAAAAGTGTGTATTCTTGTTCCCTCTGGTAAACTGCTCGGATTCATCGTCTCCCATAGGGGTATAGAAGCGTATCCAGACAAAATCCATGCCCTGTCGGAACTTGCAATTCCTACCGAGCTAAATCATGTCGAGAGGCTAGATGGGTGCATAGAGGCGTTAAGCCGCTTCATCTCCCGCCATAGGGAGAAAGCTTTACCGCTCTACAAACTGCTCAAACGGATCAACAATTTCGAGTGGACCAACGCAGCAGTGGCTGTGTTAGAAGAAATCAAAGCACTACTGGCAACCAATCCCATCCTCACAGCACCAGGCATCGGTGAGCCCATGTTATTATACATATCCGCTACCAACCAAGTTGTCAGGACGAAGCTCGTCGTCGAACAAGATGAGGAGGGACACAAGTTCCGGAATCACAAGTTGGTCTATTACATGTTAGAAGTACTAACGTAGTGCATGTCCAGATACTCGCACTACCAAAAGATAGCCTATACAGTGTTTACAACATCGAGGAAACTCAGACATTATTTCCAAGAGTGTGCGGTAACGGTGGCATCCGAAGTACCCCTAAACGATATAATCAACAACAGGAATGCCACCGGCTGCATTGCCAAATGGTCCATTGAGCTCCTTCCTTTTGAAATAACATATAAGCCACGCCGTGCCATCAAATCTCAGGTATTGGCAGACTTCCTAGCTGAATGGACAGAGGCTGAGCTCCCCAAGGAATACAGTGCATACTCCCATTGGACAATGTACTTTGATGGATAAAAAACCCTGTCCAGACTGGGGGCTGGAGTTATCCTCACATCCCCCACAGGCGACAACATGCGACACGTGTTGCAGATCATGCATGTCGACTCTAACAACGCAGTTGAATACGAAGCCCTCCTACACGGTCTTCAGATGGAAGCATCAATGGGCATACGATGGCTAGAGGTACGCGGATACTCCAACTTGGCCATCTCCCAAATTAATGGCGAATTCGACGCCAAAAACCAAAAGATGGCAGCGTACAGAAATGCCGTCCTAAATATATCCGCACAGTTTGAAGGGTTGGAATTTCACCACGTCGCTCGCGACAACAACCAAGCCACTGACGTACTAGCTCATATGGGAGCCAAATGTGACCCTGTCCCGAGAAACACCTTTCTGGAGCGGCTCTCTAAGACATCCGTCGTGTGGCAGCACGATGACAAGGGTGCCGGTCTAAATATGGTGGGCGAGGTTGTTCCCCCTATAAACGAACCAGACGATCAAATCATCGGCGGCTCTGTAATGGATGAAATGCCTTCGGCTCATGAGGTAATGGCAGTAATTGCACCGTGGACAAAGCCCTTCCTCGCCTACCTTCTCCGCAAGGAACTCCCCGAAGACCAGACAGAGGCACAACGCATAGTTTGGTGATCCAAGGCCTACAAAGTACACGAGGGTGAGTTATAAAAGAAAAGCACCACCGGAATATCACACCGGTGCATATTCGAGGAAGAGGGACGGGAGATCCTAGCCGAAAGTCACATAGGCATGGGCGGCCACCACGCTGCAGCAAGAGCCTTAGTTAGCAAGGCCTTCCGATCTAGTTTCTTCTAGCATACAGCTCAGACGGATGCCCAGTCACTTGTCAAACATTACGTGGTGTGTCAACTCTTCGCAAATCAAAGTCACATGCCCCCAATAGCTCTTCGGACTATTTCAATCACTTGGCCTTGCGCGGTCTGGGGGCTGGACATGGTCGGACCCCTTAAAGGGGGGACCAAGAAGAACACACAGCTACTGGTCATGGTCGACAAGTTCACCAAATGGATAGAGGCAAAGCCCGTCAAATTGGCCAAGTACGGACCAGTGATCGACTTTACCTCCGGCATGGTACACTGTTACGGTGTCCCACACAGTATAATAACGGATAATGGATCCAACTTCATGACCCAAGAGGTCAAGGACTGGTGCGCAAAAATGGGCATAAAGCTCTATTACGCGTCAGTCTATCATCCGTAGACCAATGGACAAGTCGAACGAGCAAATAGTCTCGTTATGAGCGGCATTAAGCCACGTTTGGTCCGATCTCTGCATGAGTCTGACTGCCATTGGGTGGAGGAGCTCAACTCCGTTTTAAGGGGCCTGCGCACCACCCCGAACAGATCAATGGGATATACTCCATTCTTTATGGTCTATGGGGCAGAGGTAGTCCTCCCCTATGACATTATTCACGACGCACCAAGGGTGCGCATGTACGAGAAAAGGAAGCCGAATTAGATCGGCAGGACGACCTGGGCGCCTTAGAAGGAGAGCACGACATATCTCGGGCTCGCTCTAGTTTTTACCAACAGCAAGCCCGACGCTACCAGAGTAGGGAGGTAAGGGCAAAAACATACAACGTAGGCGAACTCGTCTTACGACTTCCATAGAAGAAGAAGCATAAACTCAACCCCAAATGGGAGGGCCCCTTCGTAATCGACGAAGTATTTATGGGTGGAGCCTACCGTCTTCTGAATCCGTTAGACAACCACCTTGAACTAAACCCATGGAACGCAGCTCGTCTCCGGCGCTTCTACAGATAAACCGGTGTCGTCTAAATACATCAACATTTTTCCTCTTTTCCTTTTCTCTTCTATTTTTTTCTTTCCCCTCCAACTGTCCTGTTTTGATAGGACTGAATTTTCCCCCTGCCATGTTTGGTTCAACCAATCTTGTACTAAGGTTATTGGCTTACACCATTAAGTGGTACATCTGAACACATCACGTGGGGGCTTCTTCCCGAAGCCACCACTGTTACATTAAAAGCATTTCGTCACACTTATCGTGTACACACGTTTTATTTATCACTTTCAAGCCATCATATGCATAAATTCGAACTAAGACTTTGTCAATCTGGGTTGCCTTGCTCCTGTGTTTGCCCTCTACGTTCCCAACTGTTCGGCTAGAGGGTAAAGGGAGCACCTCTGCGATTGTTACGACTAGGTCATCCAAATACGTACCTTAGACGGGTGAAGCCGAAAGCTAGCTATCTTACGTAGACAATTGGTCGGCCGTGAAGGAAGCACTTAATGCGGTTATGGTCGTTATCACCATTGTTTGGGTTTGTTTTCCCTTCCTAAAAACACCCTTAGCCGCATACTAGTAGTCTGCAGACTTTTACCTACGCTCTTCGTAGGGACCCGAAGAAAGGTATTGATAGAGGTACTATTTTCTTCGGAAGATGTTTCTTATGCTAAGTAGTAATATAACATATCTCTCTACGTGCTTTCTGTCTGTTTGTACCACGCCGGATTGCCTGGTTCTACAAACACAATTGGTCTTTTGAAATAACAAATTGTGGGGAACACTCCCGCGCCCTTCGCCGGTTAAGACAAAGTTTACAACACAGATTGTTCATACAAAAGTATATAAAATTACATATTCGGCTGCCGATCTAAATTATCAATTATGGTGTCAAGGGAGCAGTCTTCCTATGAAAGACGGGTGACATGCATCACTTGGTCATACACTAGGTGGAGTGACACTTCTTGTCCATCCAATCCCATGGGACCGACCCGAGCCATACGCTCGGGATCAAGTCTGTTGTACTGGGTCTTTCTCATTACCCACGCCTCTCGTGCTCCCTCCTAGCAAGCCGATGTCTTCCACAGCTCGAATCTGCTTCGAGCCCCCTTGAATCGATCGGTTAGTTTGGACATTCCTTCCAGCGGTTGTTCGGTAGGCCAGAGCGCCTTTACCATGCCTTTCATCGCCTTCCGAGCACGCTCATGAAGGGCAAAAAGCTCCTTTAGCAAGTTCCCCCGGTAGGATCCGATCTCTTCTCCAGGATGCCCAGACAGAAGGTCTATATATGAGCGAAAGACATGCTTATAATACTTCCTTTATACGAAGTACTTACTAATGATAGAACCATACTTACCGAACATGCCCCTCTGAAGTTTCTGATTTTGTTCTTGGGCCTGGGCCAATTGAGCCTTCAAAGTCTCAATTTCTTCGGCCTATTTTTTCTTCTCCGCCTGGAGAAGGTTCATAACACCACACCCAGCCTCGTGCTGGGACTTGGCGTACCGCTGGGATTTTCGGGCTTCGTCCAGCTCTTTTTGCATATGCCCTATTGATTCAGCTGCTAAATAGAACACTTGCGTCAGCACAGAAATATGTTAAGACTAGTAGTTGTCAGCATTATGGGAACGGGGATACCCAGACCTGCCTGCCTGCGGGCCAAGGCATGGCCCACTCCATCGACCAAACACGGCCGGGCGTGGCCTCACTCAAGTCAAGGACCTCACGAGGGCCCTATGCTCGCGAGGAGAAACAACGTCAGGACTGGCAAGGGATGGGCCTCCTCAGGCCCCCTCCGGAGCGGCGGAGATCTCTATGCAAGGCCCGCCCTCGAGAGTCAAGGGTGACATAAGGAAGGACAGGCAGGTGCCAGCGCGCCAGACGGTGCAGTTTCCCCTTTGGTGCAAAGGGAGCAGGGATGTATGCGGGTTCCCAAAGCACCCCCCAAAGGTTTCCATTCCGGTGCAACAAGATTGCAACCACCCGCCCTGCAGGGTGGATGTCATTGCTGAGCCCATCCCTACCCCGTCGACAGTTACTTGCAGGCAAAGACCGCGTTTGGGCAGGGCGGGCACGTACTCCTGTCCCCCTTCCAATTTGGACGTTGTGGGATCCCTTCCTGCCATTACGATAAGGGAAGAGGACCCGGGCCGCCACTATATATAGAGGGTAGGCTACACCGTAGAGAGGACCCAGAATCCATTCCATGACTCATCCATCATCGAGCCATAGAGGGCCTCGAACACCTTGAAGGGTGTCCTCATGAGCCTCTAAAATGCTGTACTAGTTCATCCACACCACCTCCTCGAGAGGCAATCCACCAAACCAGGAGTAGGGTATTATTCTTCACAGCAGCCCAAACCTAGGTAAACTGTCATGTTCATCCTCTTCCTCATCATCGTGTGAGTTCGTCATTGTGTTCATCGAGTAGCGAGTTAGGTTGGGCGAGGCTGCAGGGGATCTTTGCACACGCCCCTGTGTTCTAATCTTAAGGGTTTTGTGGAGCCTGAAATCTGACATTTGGCGCGCCGGGTAGGGGGCGTGTTGGAGTCTCCCTCAAGCCAATATCTTCTCCCACCTTGTTGTTCTGATGTCGGACGCTTACCGAGCCCGCGCTAAGCGCCGCGCCACCCGTGTCACTCAGACAACGCCTCTGGGCCGCGCCGGTGCATGTAGGTCGCCCTCGCCTGTGGCGAACGCCATCACGGGCCCTGATGCCCATGAGCAATAGGACTCCTCCCAGCCGGTCACCGCACAGCGTGACAGACGCAGCGCCACTCCGTTGATCAACCAGCTTCCATGTTGTCTTCCCATATTTGGCCCGGGCCGGTGCATGCCCAGGGCGCGCTCGCCATGGCTAATGATCTGCTTCACTACCACCCCGCCCCTTACCACTTCGACAACTGGCTTTGGCGCATCATGGAGCTCATCTGCGCTGTTGGCAACACTTCGGCACCCTCCTACTCGCTTCGACACCAACCATCCCTGGCGAACGACGGGGCGCATGATGCGCAACGTCCACCTCCGCAATGTGATGTGGACCCCGAGCCCAGGCGGGAAGCGCGCCCCCGTGATCGGCCTCGCGAACCACGGGCAAGGCTGGGGGATGAGATAAGCTACCAAGTGGTTCCCCGGCCGCGCATCAATGCGCGTGCATTCCCCGCGCTGCCGACCCAACGCCGCAACCGGGTACCACTCCAGGAGGCTTCGCAGGAGCGTCAAGACCAAGATCCTCCCGTGCACGCAGTTCCCATCGAGCCGGTGGGGTGCCTCGCCATCGCCCTAGAGCTCTACCACCCCAGATCCAGCCGAGTTCCTACAGCTCTACTCCCTAAGCATCCGGGCGTCCGGAGGAGACGACAAGGTCATGGCGTGCTGGTTCCTCATGGAGCTCAAGGGTGCCACGCTCTCCTAGCTCTTCAATCTCCCAGAGGCATGTATCACCTCACTAGGACGGCCTACGCAAACGCTTCATCGCCAACTTCCAAGGCACCCGCGACCGTGCACCCACTGTGATGACCTGCGGCGAATCAAGCAGGAGGAGGAGGAGACCCTGCACAAGTTGATACAACGCTTCACGACCACGCGCCTCAAGATCCCAAGGGCTTTAGACGAAGCCATCATCTTAGCATTCACCAATGGATTCACCGAGCTCAAGATGAAGGAGGAGCTCACCATGAATAACGAACTGTGCTCTGCCTTGGAGATGTTCAATTTGGTGAACAAGTGCGCCAAGGCAGAGGAGGACCGCCTGTCGCTCCGCCAGCCTCCGGCGGCAGCGCCGGAAGAAAAGAAGACCAAGGACAAGGAGGCGAAGCATAAGGCCCCAGCAGTGCTTGGGACCGAACCTGAGGCAAAGCGCAGCCGGGGTGTCGGGACCCCGATCCTAAGTCATATGATTCCATACTGTAACAAGCCACATCACCTTGCGGCCTCACGCACGGTACTCCACGGCTGCCACCTTACCTTGGCCGGGACCGTTTGCGTCTTTTGGCTCACGTATGTGAACATGTCGCTGGCAATCACACAACAAAGAACCCGGTCCGACATAACTAGTCATAGAACCCAAGTGGCACATCCGTACGGAAACAGGCATACATAACCCAGCAATGCAGGTGTCGGCCTCAAGCGTGTGTATACGAGTCGTAGCAAGTTACAAGGACTCCATTGCATCGCGAGACACGAATGTCATCACTGCACGTAGACGAGTCGTAACGGGCTACAGGGACTCCATTACACCGCGAGACATTTCCCCGAAGGGACAGACACAACAGCAAAGAAGGATACATGTCGGTCAATCAATGTGTCCGGAGCAGTAGCAAGCTACCATGGCTCGGTGGAAGCACAAAGAGGCAGTTTATCGTAGGGAGTACTACTAAAGGCACACGACTAGGTGTCGGATCCCATACATACCGTTGCACGTCACATGTACGCACGACATGCCCGATATGCATAGATACAACCATGGCATCACAACATAACCATAAAATAACATGACTTTTATTTAAGAGGCTCAAACGATTCTTGCATAATATGTTCATACAGACAGGGGTCACATGACCGGGCACTCAAGTCATACAAACATAGTCATACAAGCCAGCGGAAACTAAAGTTGTCTGGATACAGATGACAAACTATAAAATAGGCACATGGCCTGACTATCTACAGCCCACCACACGGGCAAGATCATAGCTGGGACACCAGCTATTCGGCATCGTCAACGTCTAGATAGAACCCACCTGATGGGTCCTGGTTTTCCTCTGCAACATTAATTAAGCAAGGATGAGTACAATCGTACTCAGCAAGTCTTTAAAACAGACCTAGTCTATTTATGCTCGTGTATCATCAAAGGGGTGGTGGAGTTTATGCAGAAAGCCAGCTTTGACTCATGGCTAACCTACACTACTCAGTTTAACACTCTTTGTTACAATTTTACTTATCGCACACGAGTCCACTAACTCCATCTCAATACACCACCATGGACTCACCTTCCCCTTCCGGAAGAGTGCCATCCACGGTACTCACACTTGTCTTGAGATTTTTAGAAGTCTCCATTTGATTATCTATGAACAACATAAGTTCACCAAGTAGTCCATATTCGAGGATGCGGCTATTCGAAGTTTCATACCCTGCAGGGGTGTACTTCTTCACACACGCTCTTGCCACTTATCGCTATGTGCTTATAAAACCATGCACCTCGGCAACCTTCAAGCGGATGCCCAACGAGGGAGTCGGCCACGACCGTCATTCACATAAGACCTCTGGTCTAGGCTACCGCCTATTTGAGACTGAACCCGCACGGAAGTTCGGCCGAAGTTTCCGCTACGGTCCCAAACGATGTGCGCAGGGTTCCCAAGCCCACCATTCGGGTGACCCTTGGTACACCGTGCCACTGCCTACCGCGTCGTAACCCACCCCGAGGGTCAGCGCTACGCACGGCCTCCAGCATGCTATAAACACCAGAAACAACTTGCAATACCTGGACCAAAGACTAAGCGACTGATAAGTCGAGAGGGTCAGTTAAGTATCCCAACGTGTGGTAGTATCTAGTCTTGGATCACAAACACGGAACCTAGTTCCTAAGAACGGTCCCAATGAGACAACCCACTATGTACTCCTACATAGCCTCTCATCGCTACCTTTACCAAATCGTATTCATTATAAGCTCATCACATCGGACAATACTGTTTCACTCAGTTCATCACCTAGATGAATCCGACTTGACACAACTCTAAGCATAGCAAGCATAGCAGGCAAAGTAACCTAAGCACATCATGGCACAAGCATCTACCAGGTATGCTAGGTTGCAAGGTTTAGCTATTTACTGTGACAAGATCAGGTCATGCATAAGGATAGGATCATCTACCGTGCATAACTGACATGTGATTGTTTATCCTAATGCAATAAATGAGAGCAGGAGCGAGAGAGCGGGA
This sequence comes from Hordeum marinum, assembly GCA_022496015.1. Lineage (NCBI taxonomy): Eukaryota > Viridiplantae > Streptophyta > Magnoliopsida > Poales > Poaceae > Hordeum > Hordeum marinum. The sequence continues at coordinate 397,421,602 of CM039674.1, forward strand.
TGTTATCGGAATGATCAATGAGGTTGCTTGCCTTGCTGGGTTGAGGAAGAGTTCTCTCCATCGTCGGGGTATGGGGTAGTATCCTCCGGATTAGGGCCTACCGCAACGCAGACAAAAACATTCAATACAAGCAGATGCAACAATCTGATGTATGATCATGGCATAATGGTATGCATGGATGAGCTAATGCAAGTAGTGGTCATGTCAATTTGAAACAGAGTTGAATATAGGTTCAAAGTTGTTCTCATTTCAAATTCTATATATTGACCTAATGTTGAAATGTCCATGTTCACCTATTTAGGTTGCTCTAACATGCACGAGAATAGCACCATTGGATTCATTGGATTTTTCTGATAAATTTTCATATATAAATTATTTTCATCTGACTTACAGATTATTTTATATGATTTTCCAAAGTTTTAAACATTTTCTGGAATTATTTTTATTAAGAAAATGATTAAATGCATCAGCCTGATGTCATGCTTGCGTTAGCAGTCAATAGGGCCAGGTCCAGGTCAAACCTGACCAGTGGGACCCGCCTGTCAACCTCTCAGGACTGGCTAGTGTCACTGGCAGGTGGGCCCCTGTAGTCAGTGTCTCAGGGGTTAATCCCGAGTTGACCCGAGATTTGACTCGGGCCAGGGCCCACTATCAGTGTCTAGGGGGGTTAGTTAGCACGGTCATTAGACCCTAATGACGTTGCCACGCTGGCACTTGCCGGAGGGAGGTCGCCGGTGACAATCCGACACGGCGGAGGCTCGCCGGAAGCCACTGGAGGGGTCGGATCAACGCGGGGAAGGCACTGGAACAAAGCCCGTGCTCGACCGCGTCGATTGGGCTGGTCAGGGGGGACCGGCGATCACCGGAGGCTCGCCGGGGAGCACTTACACGGCGGCGCCCGATCGGCCACTATGGCGAGGAGCGCCAGGGAGCACAGGGAAGCTAGGGAAGAGAGGAAGGAGGACGGGGTGCTCACTGGGAGGTTGCACTGGGGGCTCGGAAGGCTCGGGGACTACCGGACGGCTCCAAACGACGGCGAGGACCGACGGTGACCGGCGGAGGGGATTCGGCGATGAAGGCGAAGCAGAGGACTCCCGGCTCGATTCCTCCGTCGAGGGGCTTCAGGGGCTCACGGCGGAGCTGCTGGTTGGGTCAGGGGGCTCAGGGGTGGCTAGAACGGCGGCACGACGGCGAGGAGCTGCGCGGCCATGGCGGGTCCGAGAGGAGAAGAGGGAAGAGCGGGGAAGAGGAGCGAGAGAGCGGCGGGGAAGCGTCTCGGAGCTTATCCCCGCCGTCGCGCTGGTGAAGGAGGGGCCAGGCAGGCAGCTGTGTGGGGCCACTGGCGTGAGCGCATGGCGGCCACACGCCGCGCCTACTAGACGCCAGGAGGAAGAAGACCCTCCTGGGCCAGATGGGCCAGCAGGTAAGCTCCCTCTCTCTCTTTCTCTTTTTCCTTTCTTCTGGTTTTTGTCTATTTTTCTGACCTGTGTTTAATTTATTTCCAGGTTCAATTAACTTTCAAAATGTCCCCAAATGTTTTCTAAAAAGTAGTCTGGATATTTCAAACTTGTGACTGAACTTTCAAATTATTTTAAGAAGAAAAATGTTGATAATGAATCATTTATCATTTTCAGGGGCTTTAATCATTGGTTTTAAATTATTTCTGAAGTTCAAATAACATGAATGACCCCTGATACATGTTTGCCCATAATTGTCATACATGGGGAACATTTTTAATGGGCATTTTGGATTTGTTGAAAATCCATCAAGTTGAATTACCTTATTTCATTAGGTTCTTGGGGTTTCTTTCCTTCTCCCCATTTCAACTTAATGCAATGATGATGAATGATGATGCAAGCACAAGACCAACCTAAGACACTTGCTAGGGTTGTGACACGGGGTGTGGAACACCCCTAGGGGGAAGACCCACCTACATCTTCCGTGGCACCAACAACCACGACACTGCTAATTGCCAGGAACTTAGGCTGATCCGCACCGAGCACTTTAGTAGGCGCCCCGGACGAGCTGATCGAGGCTTTGGACGCGGCAATGGCTGCGGTGGAGGCTGCTAGGACAACAAGGAACCACTTTAAGGGTGGCGCGATCAGCCCCGGGAGGACCGCTGGCGCGACCAGGCTGGAGACGACCGCTTGTGCGACCAGCCTCGTGAGGACTGTTGGCACGACGACCCTCCGAAGGGGTCACGACATGGCCAGCCTCGCGAGGCTCGCCCTCGTGAGGATGGTCTACCTCCACTACCTCCGCCACCCAGAAGGAAAGAGGATGACATGCAGGACGATGGAGCTAGGGGCTTCGAAGAGGTCAGGGCGGTGGCCTGTATCCTAGGCGGTGCCCAGGCCCCCACATCAAACCATGCCTTCAAGCAGTTCGCACGCGAGGTGAATGCGGCTCTCCCGAAGCCCGAAGTAGTGCGCCCCCTCAACTAGTCCTAGACCGCCATCACCTTCGACTCAGGAGATCATCTCAGGTGCTCGTCCATGGCCGGCAAGCTCCCCATGCTGTGCACTCCAACCATCAGTAACGTCCTCGTCACCAGGACCTTCATCGACAGTGGAGTAGGGCTCAACATACTCTCCATTGAGACCTTGGAGATGCTCTAGGTGCCGTACGAACAATTCATGCCGACCAAGCCTTTCTCAGGGGTCACGGACGGATCCATCGTACCCATCGGGCAGGCGTGTCTGCCTATCACCTTCGCTGGGCACAAGAACTACCACACCGAAGTCATCATTTTTGACATCGCGCACATCCACCTTCGATACAATGCTATCCTCGGGTACCCAGCCCTCGGCAAGTTCATGGAGGCAACCCACCACGGCTACAACGTCCTCAAGATGCCAGGGAGTGGTGGCGTCATCACCATTGCTTGAAATGAAAAGGATGTTGTCTGCACCCTCGAGCATGCTTACCGTGCTGCCGCAGCCGAACGCTCGGACGACGAGGAGGATGCCCTAACCCGTGAGGACCCACACAAGAAGAAGAAGCATATCACTTCCACGGGGCATCCGGGGGCCTCGAGCTCTGCACCCAGAGATGGGGCCCCACCCCCCCATCGCATAGGAAGGCGCGCTCGATGCCCCTCTTGGGTCGGGCCCGGGGGCTCCCATCGAGGGAGCTTCAGGCTCGGCCAGTGAGACAAGAGAGGCGCTTGAGCACAACCTGAAGATGCAGTCTAACGCACGTCAGCCCGGGCCGGGAGCACGGCACAAGGCACCAAGCTCGCAAGAGTCCATCGTCAAAGCAATCGAGGAGCTTCGAGAAGCATAGGTCATGCAAGGCGGGGCTGCCCAACACCACCAATCATGGTCGCTGTCATCGGCACGGTCGACCGGCCGCGCATCTACGTCAACGCGCTCACGATTAACAATGTCGCGGCCAAGGGCCCCTTCTGGCTAGGGCGTGCCGATCATGGATCGGTCAACCCGAACGCCTACGTCTGCATGCCCCTCGGGCTGACGAACGCAGGTGTCATGTTCTAGCGCCTTTACCGAGCTAGGCCCGTGCCTTGCCTAGCATGGAGCGATGAGGAGTTGGAGGATATGCTCGGACCAGGCGAAGGTTCCGAGCATCGGGAGACGACGGACTCATGAAGGTCGCGCTCGTGGGGGTGACAGATCAGGCTATGACGGCTCTTCTGCGGCATGGCCACCAGGTGACCTTTTTGTTGGTTGTTGCCAGGTAATTTTTTGGTTTACTCCATTTGGGAGCGCCCGCCGAGCCACGTTATCCTTAGGTGATCAGGGCACACTACTGCAGTCGCCTCGTTTATGCGTGTTTCAATAGTTTCTCATGCATCTTGTCTGTTTTCTAATGTTCTGCCTTGCTTGCATGGCTCCTTGTCGGCATGGATGCGCCACACCACCCTCTCTAGGTTGGTGTTTTGCAAGGGGTTGTGCGCTATGACCCTTCCCAGGGCACCCCCGGAACTGAGATGCAAGGCCCTATCGCCTTAGGGACTTGCACCTTTTGGCGGTCGACCCCCACTCGGGGCTCCGGCCACAGCGCGGTGGCTCAACACAGAGTCTTGGGAGGCCCCGCGGCCTCCTGAGGCAACAGAAGACAGGGTGGAATGGGGGTCGCTCAGGCGTCAAAGGGGACTCCTGAGCATCGCACCTCAGGAGCCTTACCGATCACATAGCCACTCAGCCCTTTGGTGTCGTCCTTAGTGATATGGTTGGCATCAAGGGTGGCGGGGCCTTGCCCCGTAGTTGCGTCCTTGGTTTTTGGTCGTATACTTCAGCGGTAGGGAAATGTGTGGGGCTGGGACCTGTAGATGCAGAGCCACTTGAACGTCAAAGGGGGCTCCTCAAGAGCCTTACTGCTCATAATGCCACTCGACCCCCTGATGTCGTCCTTGGTTTCCGGTCGGCGTTAGGAGTGTCGGGGCCTCGCCCAATGAAGTGCGTCCTTTGTTTGTGGTCGTACCTAACGGCAGTGGGGAAATGTGCGGGACTGGGACCTGCAGACGTAGAGTGCTTAAAGGACTCCCAACCTGCCTCACTCAAGAAGAAGAAGTCAGCAGGGCTTCGGACGGCCCCATTTATGAGAAGACTCAGGTGCAAACCGCCTTTGAGGTAGGTACCTCGCGAGGCCAAAGCGCCCTCGCGAGCTCCAAGATAAAACTCCCAGTTTTGCCGTGCCAGCCACGCGTATGAACTCTATGGGTTGTACACGCCCAGGGGCCCCCGAGGACGCGAAGGGGTCCCTTCCCATGCAATGTGGTAGCCACAGCCCAGCGCTGGCGAAGAAGTCAACATGGTCCACCAATGACTATGCCCACGCAATGTCGAAGCCACAACCCCGTGCTGGCGGTCAACACAGTCCACCAATGACTATGGCCATGCAATGTGGAAGCCACAGCTCCGTGCTGTTGGTCAACACGGTCCACCAATGACTATGCCCATGCAATGTGGAAGCCACGGCTCTACGCTGTCAGTCAACACGGCCTTCCAATGGCTATGCCCATGCAATGTGGAAGCCCCACGCCCCACGCGGTGGGGTAAACAACTGAGGGCGCCCCCAGCGACTGCATTCAACCTCAGGAAGGTCCCTAGCGGCCCACTTCTCGCTATGTTCCCCGGGGATGCTCGCGGGAGGGGGCTGCATGGGGGCTGCTACCAGGCCAATCCTGGTACACGCCACCTTCCCAGGTCTGCTGAACCTAGTCTTCAGGCGCCTCCCTCTGGAAAAGCTAGCGAGGAAAGGTATGGAAGCCACTCGTATGTCAAGGGGGACTCCTGAGCATCGCGAATTCGGTGCCTAACTGGACCCGTAGCCCCATCACCCCTTGGACCATCCTTGGTGATTCGGTCAGCCCAATGACGGTTGAGGTATGCGCGGGCCGGGCCCTACCGACGTAGAGCTCGAAGCGCTCAAAAACTGCTCAAAAACCCTTAAGGAGGATGCTGGGGCTCGCACGTCAAGGGGGACTCCTGATCATCGTGACTCAGGAGCCTAACTGGACCCATAGCCCCCACCCCTTGGACGTCCTTGGTGATCCGGTCGGCCCAACGACGGTTGAGGTATGCGTGGTCCAGGCCCTGTCGACGCAAAGCGCTAAAGGTGTTCGAAAGTTTCAAGTTCACCCGATCTCCGCTGTGTCCCCTTCATGAGGGTTTCTCGCACGTCAAGGTGGACTCCTGAGCATCATGACTCAGGAGCCTAACTATAACCATAGCCCCTCACCCATTGGACCGTCCTCGGTGATTCGGTCGGCCCAACGGTGACTTAGTTATGCGCGGGCCGGGCCCTGCCGACGCAGAGCTTCACAGCAAACAAGAAGGAAACAAGGCAAAGAGAGCAACCACACAGTCAAAAATTATTACAAGCATTAAAAATCTTCGCAAACGCAAACACGTTTAACGCCTCGGTGAGGCACGATGTGCATTGCAGGAAAGGAGCAGGGGAGAGGAGTCAGGAGGAACTGCCGCCACCACTCCTCCCGTCCTCGGGGGCTCGTCGTCGACATCGCTAGCGTCGTATTCCTCGCCGCCAACCCCAGCATCGACCGGAGGCGGAGAAACCGTGATGGGGGTGAACCTCTTCACTAGCGTCTTCATGGTGCCCTTCACCATCGCCGCAGCGCTAACGCGGACCTTAGGGGCAAGCGGGCTGATCACGGATTCAAAGTCAAATCTTGGATCACGAAGATGAAGATATCTAAAGACGTGTGTTGCGGCCTCAGAAAGAGGTCGCGCCACTCACTCTCCAGAACCCTCTCCACCTTTACGATGGCGCCCTCTAGTGCCTCGACGAGCTCCGAGGCTAGCACCGCGAAGCCGCTCTCCAGAGGCGCCAGGGGCTACGCGAACCCGTCCCGGCAAAGGGCATGGTGCGCTCGGCAAAGCTTAAGGTCGACAACAGGGAAGGTCGCAACAATAGTTTCCTCCCTGATGTCAAGAAGGGCCTTCTTCAAAGCGATTTCCTCCCTCTTTGCGTCCAGGCGCACCCACTCCACGTCATGTCGGATCACCACCTGGGACAGCTTAGAGTCCCAAGCGACAAGCTTGGCCTCGCGGGCCTTGAGGTCTTCCTCCCGCTGATGAAGCTCCCCCTCAATCTTGGCTTGCTCCTCATGGAAGGCCTTTAGACGGGCTTCTGCCTCTTTGCAACGCTTGGCAGCAGATGCTGCCTCAGTCAGCGCCTCTGCTCGTGCTGCATGGGTAGTCGCGGCTTCCTCCCTGCTCTTTCGCCACGGCAGCCTTGGCCCAACCCAAAGCCTCCACAACGGAGGCAATGGCCTGGAGCCATCCTGAGAGAAGCTCTGGGCGCCCACTCATCGGGCGATCATCGGCAACCTTGAGGACACCATGGACCTGATCCAGAGTAGCGAAGGCCCAGTCTAGGATGTTGTGGCCACGCGCCGGACACATCAAGGGCCCCTCCGGAGGAGTCCCCTGTGCGATAGCAGGGGGCGACCCCGGTGAGGCAACGACGCGGGGAGAAGAAGGTTCTAGAGGCCGTTTGGCGACCACATACACAGACAAATCGGCGAGCGACTGGCCCTCAGGGGCTGGCCCTCCAGACATCAGCATCACTGCACCCTCGATGGCAGGAGCGACCACGCCTGCGGGCATTGGGGGCTCAGGGGCTTCGCAACGATGAACAGGGAGGCTGTCTCGCGAGCCCCCTCGCCTTCAGCAACAGGTGATAGCGTGTCGGCGGGGGCAGGTGGCGTGTCGGAAGTCGCCTTCGCCTTAACGCCCGCCTTCTTCCTCCTCATCTTCGGCATAGCGGCATCCCTGGTCGCAAAGCAAAGGAAGGGCATCAATGCACAAGACATAGGTATGCGAGCCAAACCAAGCCTGACCGGTTACTCCTCAAGGTTGACCCACTTCCTCTTCTTCTCTGCTCCGGCAACGATGGAAGCGCCTAAGCCTCCCTCAGCGGGGGCACCACCGCCCGGGGACCAGGGGCACTGCTCGCGGGGGCGGCCACTGAAGGGGTCACCATGGCCCCGGCCTCGCCCGCATCGCCCACGCGTTGCGGTCTGGGCGAGGGAGAGGCCGACACTTGGACCGCCTTGCCCGCAGAGGCAGGGCGCACTGGAGAATACTCCACTCCGCGCCTCGCAAAAGTCGACTCGCAGTCTTGAGATACATGAGGACCCAGTGGTGGCTGAAGTTCTCCACCTTCTTCCCGGCCTTCAAGAGCATGTTGGCGCTCTGGACAGTGAAAAAGGAGACACACGCCGATCATTGGGCACCATCGTGAAAACACAAGCTGAAGAAATGGCGGAAGAGGGCAACTAAAGGCCGCACGCCCAAAAAGGCCTCGTAGTAGAAGGCAAAGACGGACAGGAGCAAGATGGAGTTGGGTTGGAGATGATGGGCCTGGATCCCGTAGTGGTCGAGGATGACGGTGAAGAACGTGGAGAAGGGCGGGACGAGCCCGGCAAAGACACTATGGAGGAAGAAGGGGTAGACCGCCTCGGGCGAGGGCCATTTCAACGAGGAGCCGCCCCATATAAAGTTCAACCCCTGATCATTGGACCCATCTTCCGTCCATGGGAGCACTAGGAGGAGGTCCTCGTCCTTGGCAATGGTAGACCCCAAGAGTGCTAGCAAGATGGGGGCGAGGGCAGAGCCCTGCGCCTCTAGCTTCTGCTTGCTGGCGGGCACCATTGAGAAGCTCATGGGGCCAAGGCAACAAGGAGAAGGACGGAGCGGCGCTGGATCTGGGGAAACGCCTGTCAGAGCTAGAGACCTAGAAAGCAAGAGAGGGTGCGCCAAAAAGGAAAGCAGTAATATCCCAACGCTAGAAGTCAGGCTCTTGTCGACTAAGCGGAGGCCGGAGGGGCGAAGGATGCCCGACATCAACCGCGGGATGCGCATTATGCCTGGCCCACATGCGTTTGGGAGCCACGGTGCTTCGGGCCGTCCTCAAGGCTTCACCCCGAAGCCAGCTCGAGCACGCCTTGGGCCCAGGGGCTACTGTCGGCGTTTTGGAAATAGGGATACCCAGACCTACCTGCCTGCGGGCCAGGGCATGGCCGACTCCATCGACCAAACATGATCGGGCGTGGCCTCACTCAAGGCAAGGCCCTCGCAGGGACCCTATGCTCGCAAGGAGGAACAACGTCAGGACTAGCAAGGGATGGGCCTCCTCAGCCCCCCCAGAGCGGCGGAGATCTCTATGCAAGGCCCGGTCTTGGGAGTCAAGGGTGACACAAGGAAGGACAGGCAGGCGCCAGCGCGCCAGATGACACAATTTCCCCTTTGGTGCAAAGGGAGTAGGGACATACGCGGGTTCCCAAAGCACCCCATAAGGTTTCCATTCCGGTGCAACAAGACTGCAACCACCCTCCCCCTAGGGCGCATGTCATCGCTAAGCCCATCCCTGCGCCGTCGACAGTTACTTTGTAGGAGAAAACCACCTTTGGGCAAGGCAGGCACATACTCCTGCCCCCGTCAAATTTGGACGTTGTGGGATCCCTTCCCGCCATTACGATAAGGGAAGAGGACCCGGACCGCCGCTATATATAGAGGGTAGGCTACACCGTAGAGAGGACCCGGAATCCATTGCACGACTCATCCATCACCGAGCCACAAAAGGCCTCGAACACCTCGACAGGAGTCCTGGAAGGCTCTAAAATGTTGTACTAGTTCATCCACACCACCTCCTTGAGAGGCAATCCACCGAAGCAGGAGTAGGGTATTACACTTCACAGTGGCCCGAACCTGGGTAAACTGTCGTGTTCATCCTCTTCCTCGTCATCGTGCGAGTTCATCGTTGTGTTCATCGAGTACCGAGTTATGTTAGGCGAGGCTGCAGGAGATCTTCGCACATGCCCTTGTGTTCGAATCTTAAGGGTTTTGCGGAGCCTAAAATCTGACAGTAGCACAAGTATACTCACCATGGGCCTCCCGTTTGAAGCTCTTCACTTGCTCTAGTTCGGCCTTCACAGATTGAACCTGTGATCGACTGTATTCCAGCTCCTTGGCAAGTTGCATGTTCTATTACTTTGATGCCTGCACTAGCAGTGAAACAGCGTAAGGGCCCTTAATTTGGCCCATCTGAACCAAATTAAGGCTTGGGGGCTACTAGGTTTACATTAGTGTTTGAACTTTTTTAAAGCTTAATACTTACCTGCATGCTAGCCGATATCATCTTCATGGCCTCGCCGAACCTGGCCCGGGCAGCGCCGATGTGCGCATTTGCTGTGCGTAGGGCACCGAACTCTTGTTCGGAGAACACCGGGTGACGCAGTTCCTCCATTCTGCGCTGGTGATTCATGGCACTCCCTACTTCCGATTTAGTGACGGATACACCATCACCGAATCAGCGGGAGCTGGATTGGCCATAGGGGCCTCGACAGCAGAGTCGGACTGAGTCGTAGCTCTATAATTTTGAGCGTTGTAGGAGACATTGGCGACCACTTTGGCAGGGGAAGCTTGGGCTTTTTGCCTAAGTATTTTGATGCAAACTGCCGTGAGAACCTATTGATTGTGATAATAAGCAGACAACCAAATAAAATACCTTTGGTTCGGGCAAGCGGGGGAACTCGTCCTCGTGGCCGACTCTTTGATTGGGACCTTGTTGGCTTCTGATCCGAGCGCTATTTTGGTTATCTACGTATGGAGCGTGGATCGACGATGCTTGGGAGTATGGTCAGCACATTCAGTGCGCCTGTGGATGCTTGCCTCTTGCGGGACGAGCTCTTTTTCTTCACGTTTGTCGCAGGAACGGAGAACGACTCGGGGTAATCAGCTATGATAGCCACTGGAGATCGGTCGATGCTCTCCTAATGGAAGACCCGTCGTCGAAGCCAATTGAAAGATCCAGATCCTCGTGAAAATGTGGATCATCATCGCGAGAATAGTCTTAGGGCTGGGGTGCCGGACAGTTGACTGTCTCGATGAAGCCCCTCCATTCCTTTCCATGAAGGGTTAAAAGCTTCAGTCAATTAAAGGAAGAAATGGAAACCTCGAACTATGTTTGCCAAAGAGAGAAAAAGCTTACCCATTCGATGGGAATATGGATGGAGTACCCTCCCTTGGTTGACCACAGAATAAAATCCTCTTGCTCTCCTTTGTACAGGTCGGCAGGTGCGGCGGCTAATGCCGCATGATCGGCGGGTCCCAGTCTTGTGGAGCGGGTGGTGTCGCTTGCCCCATTGTAGCGCCACAAGGGGTGTACCCTCTGTTAGAGGGGCTGCATGCATCGGCAGATGGCAGTGGCCATTACATCGATCAGGGTTAGCCAGTGGTGGGAAAGCATCCGCACCTGAACCGCCAGGCGTTGCACTTCGACGCTTTCCTCCTGGGACAAACTCCTTGGCAGCCAGTTGTATCTTTTCTTCAATGGGGCATCAGAGATTCAGGCAGACCTCTCCGAGCTGGCTCAAACAGGGGGACCTCTTCAATATAAAACCATTGTGAAGTCCATTCTTTGGATTCCTTAGGTGTACCAGCCGGATACCCTGTCCCCACTATACGCCACACTTCGGCTCTGCCGACCTCCAAAGTCGTCTTGTCCGGAGTTCGGTGAACGAGGCAGAAATACTTTCTCCACAGTTCGAAGTGCGCCTCGCAACCCAAGAACATCTCGCAGAGGGCTATGAAACCCGAGATGTGCAAAACGGACCCCGGAGTAAGGTGGTGGAGTTGGATCCCATAGAATTCTAGCAATCCCCTTGGAAATGGGTGGATGGGGAATCTGAGGCCCCTGGAGGAAGGGGACGAAGCATACGCATTCCCCCCTTTGGCGGTTGGGGAAACGCTCAGCGAAAACCTCGTTGTTGTAAGAAGTTAAACCTACATGGGTCACCGCCAGATCTGAAGAAGGGAGATACCCCTGGCTCTCTAGATTGCGGAGCCGTAGGAGAGCTACAGAGCAGCTGGTCCAGTCCCCTGGAGGAGATCCGTAGGGGCGCGCTGAGGAGCTGGGGGCGTTAGCCATGTTTTTCGTGGATCTTCCACTAGGAGTTTTTTTGTTGGGGAGAAGGAGGATGTGGTCTAAGACGTAATTTCGTTCGTTTAAATGGGTGGTCTCCCTTGCGAAGGGGCAGTATTGTAAAAAAAGACTGCTGAACTATTCGACTCCCCACGATGCACACGAATCGAGGAACGCGGGCGGTTATTGTAATGGGCCCATGGAGCTCGCAATGCTTGAGATTTTACCGATGATTGGTCGGTTGCCGAATAAGAAGATGTAAGAGACTCGCCTCGCAAGCCGAAGATTATGACGCGTGAAGATCAGCCGGACATACATTGGCATTGAAGTCTAGTCCGGGGGCTACTGAGGGAGTCCCGGATTAGGGGGTCCTCGGATAGCCAACCTGTTTCTTATGGGCCGGACTATTTGGGCTGCAAGGTAGATTTCGGATGATCAAGGGTCCCGTCACTAGGGAGAAGGCTCCCCGAGGTCGTGGCATGTCCTCCAAGTTGGCGATCGTAGATAGGCATGTTTATCTCTTAGGCATGTAACCGACCATGTGTAAGCCCTAGATACCCTTGGCGTCTATATATGCCGAAGGGTTTTAGGTTGTAGAAATAGGGATAACTCATCTAGGGTTAGCCATTCGATCTCGAGGTAGACCAACTCTGTAACCCCCATACCATCAATAAAACCAAGCATGACGTAGGGTATTACCTGCATAGGAGGGCCCAAACTTGGGTAAATCTATGTCTCCTTCGTCTCCTATTACCATCGGTTCTAGTCTCACAGTTCGGGACCCCTACCAGAGATACGCCAGTTTTGACACCAACAACCGTGGTTTAGAGTTTGGTGCAGCTGCCCTCTCTCCCCTCCAATATATATAGGAGGGATGGGAGGGGCCGACGACCCTAGAGTTTCCCCTAGGAGACAGCCGAAGGAGAGGTGGAGGAGTCCACCTCCAATCCTACTCCATGTAGGATTCCAATCCTACTTGGAATCCCTTCCCCACTTGGTTGTTTTTCTTTTCCCCCACCCCTATCTGCATGGGACATTAGGGGCTGTCTTTCCCAGCCCACTAAGGGCTGGTGCACCAGCCCTAAGGCCCATGTGGCCTCCTGGCATGGGTAGCCCCTCCCGATGCCCCCCGGCTCCCCAGTACACTACCGGAAATACCCGAATTTTTTTCGGTGACCAAAAGGGGACTTCCTATATATCAATCTTTACCTCCAGACCATTCTGGAGCTCCTCGTGATGCCCGAGATCTCATCCAAGACTTCGAACAACCTTCGGTTACCACCATGCATAACTCAATATTATCGAAACGTCACTGAATGTTAAGTGTGCAGACCCTGCGGGTTCGAGAACTATGTAGACATGACCGAGTCACCTCTATGGTCAATAACCAATAGCGGGACCTAGATGCCCATATTGGTTCCTACATATTCTATGAAGATCTTTATCGGTTGAACCTCTGTGTCAAGGATTCAGTTAGTCCCGTATGTTATTCCCTTTGATCTTGTGAGAGCCGGACTTAATAGGAATGATAGACTACTCATATCAACAAGGAATTCCTTCTTTTTGGGAGCTCGTTCGAAAACAACTCCAAAGTTAAACATGCTTGCTTGGAGCGATTCTAGGATGGGTGACCGATCGGGAAGTTGCTCCCGGGTGCGCACGAGTGAGGACAAAGTGCGAGTCTAGATCAGGAAAGACTAGTGTTGGTCTATGGGGCCAGTCTAGATCCCGCCAAGAGTAATAGGGTGTTACAATTGGTATCAGATCCGACCCTTGTGCTTACACGGGAATGCGCTTGTTAGGTGCACGGGCATGTGGCGCATGGCGCGTGTGGCCCGTTGTGGCACATAGCATGCCACATGTGTTGTATTGGATGCGCATACGTGTGCCAAGGGGAACGTTCCTGATGGGCCGACGAGGATGTCAGTTCCATTGAGTGGGGGCGTATATGAGAGCCTGGCTTAAAAGGAGTGATATACTACTCATATCAACAAGGAATTCCTTCTTTCCCGGGAGCTCATTGGAAAAGAACTCCAAAGTTAAGCATGCTTGTCATGGAGCGATTCAAGGCTGGGTGACTGATCGGGAAGTTGCTCCCGGGTGCCCACGAGTGAGGACAAAGTGCGCAAGAAAGACTAGTGTTGGTCTATGGGGCTAGTCTAGATCCCGACAGGGATAACGGGGTGTTACAGTTCTTCGGTATGTTACTTGCCCGAGATTCGATCATCGGTATCTCTATACCTAGTTCAATCTCGTTACAAACAAGTCTCTTTACTCGCTCTGTAATACAAGATCCAGGCTTGTTGTGATGTTGTATTACCGAGTGGGGCCTGAGATACCTCTCCATCACATGGAGTAACAAATCCCAGTCTTGATCCATCCCCACTTGACAGACACCTTGAGAGATACCTATAGAGCATCTTTATAGCACCCAGTTACATTGCGACATTTGATACACACAAGGTATTACTCCGGTGTCAGTGAGTTGCATGATCTCATCGTCATAGGAACATATACTTGACATCAGAAAGCGATAGCAATAAACTGACACGATCATATGCTACGTTCATAGTTTGGGTCTTGTCCGTCACATCATTCTCCTAATGATGTGATCCCGTTATCAAATGAAATTTCATGTCAATTTCTAGGAAACATCGATCATCTTTAATCAACGAGCTAGTCTACTAGAGGCATACTAGGGACACAATGTTGTCTATGTATCCACAGATGCATTTGAGTTTCCAATAAACACAACTATAGCATGGACAATAAACGATTATCATGAACAAGGAAATATAATAATAACCACTTTATTATTGCCTCTAGGGAATATTTCCAATAGTCTCCCACTTGCACTAGAGTCAATAATCTAGCTCACATCACTATGTGATTTACATTGTAATGAATCGAACACCCATACAGTTTTGGTGTTGATCATGTTTAGCCCTTAGAAGAGGTTCAGTCAATGGGTCCGTGACATCTAGATCCGTATGGACTTTGCAACTATTTATGTCCCCCTCCTTGATGTAATCGCGAATGGAATTGAAGCATCTCTTTATGTGTCTGGTCCTCTTGTGAAACCTTGGTTCCTTGGGCAAAGAAATGGCAACAGTGTTGTCACAGAACAAAGTCATTGGGTATAGTGCACTGGGCATTACTCCAAGATTTGTCATGAACTTTGTCGGTGTAGTTTTTGGGCCTCCTAGTGCCCCTTTACTCGTGCACGGGCCATAGCAGCTATCTCGACGGCAAGGCCCAGCAAAAACTTATCAAGCACCAGCACAGAAGATTCAAGACTACCGGAAAGTCCTTGCCAGTAGGGGTCTAGACCCTCTAGGTGAGGCAAGGCCCCTTCCCCGGCAAGGCAGGATCCCGGCAAGGCAAGACCCCAACAACGCGAGGCCCCGGCCAGCAATGCCAGCACACAAGCCAGGTGTTAATTCACCTGGACGCGTGTCGTGGCGTCGATGCTGGAGGGGGGCTAAGCAGCGACTGAGGCACCTGACAGAGCATTAAATGCTCTTGTCCTACTTTGTCAGAGTGAGGTGTGATAGCACTGTTGCACTGTGCATCTCGTGTGCACACTGTACGCCACTGTTGGGACCCGCTTCAATATAAAAGGAGGCCCAGGGCATTACAGAGAGGGTCTTTTGGAACCTGGGAACATTTCAACTTTTCCGCCTTTAGACAGATAGGCAACTGGAGGTCGTCGAGCTCCTATAGCAGACGTTCATGGCGCTCCTGTAGCTAGGACCCAAGAACACGATCAATATAGCCAAGGAGGAGTAGGGTATTACGCATCTGTGCGGCCCGAACCTGGGTAAAAATCCCTTGTGTGCTGCTTACCAGACCGGCTCTTTGCGTGCGTCTGCCCCGTGCCAAACCTAAAGGGATCCCCAAGATCCCATAGGTGTTCGTCCCGCACGACATCTTTAGCGCACTAGGTAGGGGAGGTGCGTGAGCGGTGTGAACCCGTTCTGGTAATCCGCACCCCAACTCCATTGTCACCATGGCCCCTAGGAAAAAAGGCCAGACAGCAGTTGGCCCATCCGCGTTCGCCATCCCTATATTTGTGCGGACAGGAGATAGCGTGGACGCGGGTGGAGGAGAAGGAGGCGGAGGTTCAGAGCTTCCGCGACGCACCGGTGGCCAAGGCTAAGCAAGCGGCGACTCTCGCCGCGGGCATGCCCATGTCGACTGTGGGAATGCGTGCGCCCCTAGGTCCCAGGACGGAGCGGTACCGCCTCCGGGGGGTACTGCGAACTCCGGGGGTAGAAGAGTATCTTCCAGGGCATCCACACCGGCGCCTACACCGCGACCTTCTTAGGACGCGCGGGGAGAGCCACGCCACGGTGCCCACTGCCCCATGTGTCCCCATGGAAAAGCTCCTGGGCATCATTCTTAGGATGCGCGGGACCAACATGCTCACCTGCATGCAAGCGGGAGTGGCATGCCGACGTGGGACCGTGGCGGTGCTCCTTCTAACATGGTTAGAAGTCAGAGAACCTCGCGTTTCTCCTGCCATTCGCTACCGAAAACATCAGAAGAAGCGATGGCGCGGGCACAGCTACTCCTGAATTTACCTCCCGCTGTGGAGAAGCTCGACAAATGGAGAGCCACCATTCAGAGCCTCCTCAGCCTCACAGACAAGCTTTGACCCACCTAACCGTCTTGGACCGATGGTGAAGCGCCCAGGGCCAGCGCAACCTCGGCGCACTCTCCTCCGTGACATCATCGCCGGTCGCCGACCCAATGGACCAACGCCCATGACGGCTACTCAACGGCGTCATCTGAGCCATGGACGCGTTGCGATCAGCGTCATGTTCTTTGGGAATGGGGCAAAGAAGAAGCCCTAACTGCGATTGAGCGACATCGGGAAGCGTTCCTCCAGTCGGACAGGCGCGCGGGGCCCACTATAGACAAGCCCGCATCAGGGTATCCTGTCAGCCTACCTTACGAGGTTAGCTATCGAGCGTTTACCCATCAGCTACGGTGAGTCCAGTGTCCCAACTCCCCCACGTTCAAACCAGAAGTCCCGGGGAAGTATGACGGCAAAAATCATCCATCAGAATTCCTAAGCGTCTACACCATCGCGGTGCAGGCTGCCGAGGGCCACGACGACGAGATATTGGCCAACTACTTGCCGTTGGTGCTTAAGCCCAACGTCAGGTCATGGATGATGCACTTGCCAGAGGGGTCCATCGCTTCCTGAGCAGACCTATGTCACGAGTTTGTTGGTGCCTTCACCGAAGGTCATGAAGCTCCTGGCCAGGAGAGTGATCTACAAATCTTCCCCCAAAAGGAAGGCGAGACCCTGCACAAGTACATCCAGAGGTTCAGCCAAGTTCACCACAACATCCCCGACTTTCAACCCGCCATTGTTATCAGCGTGTTCCATCAGAACGTGCGCAACCACAGGATGCGGGAAGAGCTGGCAATGAACAGGGTCGGCGACGTCTTCGAGCTTTATGCTTTGGCAGACAAATGTGCTCGCGCTGAAGAAGGGAGGAGACTCCCCGGCGAAGACGTCAGCGTGGGGACGACTCCAAAGAACAAGATGTCGCTGCCCCGGCAAAGATGGGCCGGTGGCGGAACAAGAAAAGCAAAAGCAAGACCGTGCTTGCCGTCGTAGGATCCGGCAACCCCGGCACTCCCAAAAAGGGCAAGGTTGACGGCCCCGGCGACGATGCTACCGGGTGCGCCTCCTACCACGCCCTGGTGGCTGCCGACAAGCCAGAGGGTTCCGCCAAGCAGTATTGCAAGATCCATCGCACCAAGGGCCACGATCTCCAAGACTGCCGACAAGTTGAGCAACTTGCTGAGAAGCAAAAGGCCGAACCGAAAGGGATCCCCATGATCCCATAGTTGTTCTTTCCCCAAGACATCTTTGGCGCGCCAGGAGAGCTCCACCGGCAAGAGCAAAAAGTCCAAGGCTGTTCTGCCGGAGATCAAGAAGGTGCCCACCAAGGAGGACGGCACGGGGGGAACTTTCACCATAATCTCCACCCTTGACGACAAATAGGAAAGTGCGCTCGTCGCCATCCTGCGGGCGAATATCGATGTGTTTGCATGGCAACCATCTAATATCCCTGGTGTTCCCAGGGAGGTGATTGAGCACCACCTAGATGTCTATCCTCACACGAGACCCGTCAAACAAAAGGTTCGAAAGCAAGCTTTGGAGCGGCAATAGTTTATTGCGAAGAGATCAAGAAACTTGAAGCGGCTGGCTTGATCAGAGGAGTCCTCCATCCAACATGGTTGTCCAATCCAGTCGTAGTGCGCAAGGCGAATGAGAAATGGAGGTTGTGCATCGACTTCACATATGTTAATAAGGCCTGCCCCAAAGATCCTTTTCCCTTGCCACACATCGACCAGATTGTGGATTCCACTGCTGGCTGCGACTTGTTGTCTTTCCTTGATGCATATTCTGGCTATCATCAGATTTTCATGGCCAAGGAAGAAGAGGAGAAGACCGCATTCATCACCCCATGTGGTACGCACTGCTTTTTACGTATGCCTTTCGAGTTGAAAAGTGCTGGTTCTACGTTTGCGAGAGCGGTCCAAATTGGTTTTGAGCCCCAGCTGCATAGAAATATGGAAGCTTACATGGATGACATAGTGGTTAAAACCAAGGACAAGGCCACTCTCATATCAGACCTAGAAGAAACATTTGCAAACCTGCGCAAGATCAACATGAAGCTCAACCCGGAGAAGTGCGTGTTTGGCATCCCATCCGGCAAACTTCTTGGTTTCTTTGTGCCTCAACTAGGAATCGAAGCGAATCCCGACAAGATCAAAGCAATTGAGCAGATTGAAGCACCAAAACATGTCAAGGACGTACGCCGTCTTGCCGGCTGTGTTGCTACTCTGAATAGGTTCATCTCAAAGTCTTTTGAGCGCGCCCTGCCCTTTTCCAAAATCTTGAAGAGGGCAGGCCCAATGAAATGGACTCCGGAAGCGGAGGCGGCACTGCAAGATTTGAAGAGGTACCTTTCCTCTCCACTGGTCCTAGTCGTGCCACAGCCACAAGAACCGTTGCTGTTGTATCTGGCGGCAACGAATCAAGTGGTGAGCGCCGCACTGGTGGCCAAAAGAGAGGTCGACGAAGAGGCGACACCAGTGGTAGAACTGTTGTGTGATGAACCGGAACAGCCTCCGGCAGGGTCTGGTGTTGACGAAGGAGGATCTGCGCAGTCGAAAGACATAATCCAGAAGAAGAAGGTGGTGCAGCGACCAGTCTATTTTGTTAGCTCCTTGTTACAGCGGGCTAGGTCAAGGTATTCCGGCGTCGAAAAACTACTCTTTGGCCTTCTTATGGCCTTGAGGAAGCTGCACCACTACTTCTAAGCACATGAGATCACCGTTGTCACTCGCTTCCCACTATAGCAGATATTGCAGAACCCAGAAGCCACCGGTAGGATTGTGGAGTGGGCCCTAGAACTATCAAGCTTTGGTCTTAAGTTCAAAAGCACTTTGACCATTCAGAGCAGGGCCTTGGTGGAGTTCATTACAGAATGGACCCCAATGCCCGATGAAGAAATTCTAGAGTTAACCCTCCCCGGCAAGGAAACTGATCGCGAATGGATCATGTATTTTGATTGATCTTTCTCGCTGCAAGGCGCTAGTGCTGGAGTGCTGCTTGTTGCACCCATCGGAGAGCACCTCAGATACGTGGTCCAGATGCACTTTCCCTGGGAGAGATCAATGAACAACACTGCCGAGTACGAAGGGCTGCTTGCCGGTCTCAGGATCGCGGCAGACCATGGGATCAAGAAACTCATTGTCAGGGGTGATTCTCAGCTTGTCGTCAGGCAAGTGAACAAAGACTACCAGAGTCCGTTGATGGAAGTATACGTGGATGAAGTAAGGAAGTTGGAAGAACGTTTTGACAGCCTACAGATGGAGCATGTTCCGCCTGTAGAGAACAACATTGCCGATGGCCTGTCAAAATGTGCTGCCCTCAAGTTACCTGTGGAACGAGGAACTTTCATGTTCCGACTAACTCAACCCTCTATGACACCAACAACCGGACAAGAGAAGAGAAGAAAGCTAAGTTCTGGTAAGTATTTCCCGGCAGAGCTCCCCGAAGCTGCCGGCGAGAAGATTGCCAAAGGGAACGGCAAGCTTGTCAGTGAATGCTACGCTTCGGCAAGACCTCCAGTACTTTCCGTAGAAGCATGCGTTGCTGCCAGGCTTGCCAGGGTGTAGCAGACTCTGGTGGGAGCTCATGCCCTTGTCGTCGAGGCGCATGCTCCCCTGGTAGAAGAAATGCCTTTGGTCCTTGTTGTCGAGCCCCAGGCTCCATCGTGGGCACAACACGTTGTCCATTTCCTTCAGACAGGAGAACTCCCCGAGGAACAAGAGGAAGCAGAGAAAGTAGCCCGCCGGTCTCATATGTATCAGTTCATGGACAACGTCCTATACAGAAAGAGGCCGAATGGCGTGAAACTCGAGTGCATTTCTCGGGAGGATGGACTGGAGTTGTTGGCAGAGATACACTGAGGCATATGTGGCTCCCACATAGGATCAAGAGCACTTGCCGAAAAGGTGTTCCGGCAAGGTTCCTTTTGGCCCACCGCCCTCTAGGATGCAACTGCATTAGTAACCAAGTGTGAAGCATGCCAGTTCCATTCAAAGAAGCTACGTCAACCAGCTCAAGCCCTTCAAACAATCCCTCTCTCCTAGCCATTTTTGGTCTGGGGGCTCGACATCTTGGGCCCCTTCCCCGCGCTGCTGGGGGCTTTGAGTACTTGTACGTCGCAATCGACAAGTTCACAAAGTGGCCGGAAGTGGAAGCAGTGAGAAAGGAGACAGCACAATCAGCCGTCAAGTTCTTCAAAGGACTAGTCTGCTAATTTGGTGTCCCAAACAGGGTCATCACTGATAATGGCACACAGTTTACGAGCCGCACCTTCATGCAATATGCCCAAGAACTTGGTAGCAAAATCTGTTTTGCTTTCGTTTCCCACCCAAGGAGTGCAGAAGTGCTCCGCGGTCTCAAGATGGGAACTTTCGACAAGCTGCACCAATGCGGAAGGCTCTGGATTGATCAGCTGCCGATAGTTCTTTGGTCAATCAGGACGAGACCAAATTGAGCTACCGGTCAGACACACTTCTCCCTTGTCTATGGGGCGGAGGCATTTCTCCCCACGGAACTCATATACGGGTCTCCTAGAGTGCTTTCTTATGATGAGCTCGAGCAAGAGCAGTTGTGGCAAGACGATGCGATGCTCCTTGAGGAAGACCGTCTTCAGGCTGCTATGAGAGCTGCACGCTACCAGCAAGCCTTGCGCCACTACCATAGCCGCAAGGTCAATGCCAAAAGTCTTGAGGAAGGAAACCTTGTTCTTCGACGAGTTCAGTCTGCCAAGAATCAAAATAAGTTGACGCCAAAGTGGGAAGGCCTTTATCGGGTAGTATGAGTCACTAGGCCTGGCATAGTCCGCCTGGAGACCGAAGATGGTATTCCGATGAGCAACTCCTAGAATATCGAACATCTTCGAAAGTTCTACCCATGAGGCACGATTGCCGGGCCAGCCTCGGCAACCATCTTTTGTCCAAGTCTTGCCATAGAAGCATGTAATCCTTGGTACAAAGCCAGGCTCGGACCCTGTGCGTAGTTCAATAAAGATAAGTGTTGCGCCATTCCGTTCAATTCTCATGTTTACTTATGTACATGTTTATCCGGAATGTTGCATTACACTTAACCCCGACAAGAGCGAACGGACCGACAAGGTTCCGTATCCATATTTTCTCTTCTTTCTTTTTCTCAAAGGACAGAAGGACCCCTTGCGTGCAGCTTTGCCGGGGGGAATAATGGTACGGGTACCTATGAGCGACATCCCAAAGGAAGCTTGACGGAAGGAGAAAGGAAATGAGAAGATAAGTTGGGAAAACCCCATATGAATCCTTGCTGTAATGTTATTTTCCTTGAGCAATTTCGACTTCTGTGTGGAAAACCTACACGCACGGGAACCTTGCCACGATTGGACACGCCCTCACTGTGCTCAGGACCGCTCAACAGCTTAAGTGGCTTCGCCCGCGCTCCTTGTTTCGTTTCGAGTCCGCTCAACGATCCAAGTGCCAAGCGCTCGCGCCCTTACCCCGTTTTTGAGTAAGGCCGGCGCCTTGAACATCCGCACCGAGGATGCCAAGGTATCTTGCTGATAGTGGCACCGTCAGCGGGCTGCTAAGGATTCGTTCCTCAAAGCGCTCGCGGTAGGTCTACGCACGCCAGCAAGATTCTTCCGAAAAGGGCATAGGGAAGATTCCATACACAAAAACGATTCAACAAGGAAGATAACATATAGTTTTTCAAATATGGTGAAATTTACATAAAGTATCACTTGTCCCTGAGTACATGTTTATTTGACTTTATCCCCTGGGGGAGATTACAAGAAGAAAAGGATGGAAAGGAGAGGCGGGATACAAGAAGAAAAAGATGGCGAGAGCCCCCCCCCCGGCAGAAGCCCGGCCTAGTCCCTCTGGACCAGCACTACTCGGACGAGCAAGGCTGCCAGATGGGCAGGCAAGGACCTGGCCTCTCCCAGACCAGCATTGCACGGAGGAGAGGGCCAGAGCGGGCGGAGAGGAGGAGGTGGACCGTAGAAGCCAACGTCCACGGGCCTGCTGGAAGATGATGCAGTGCCCGGGACCGAAGCACCCGGCAAGGACATCTTGTCGGGAGGGGGAGAGGCGTGAGACAGGCGGTCAGTCCGAGCTCGAATCTTCAGGCTCCGACTTGACCGCCCGAAGGTCGGGCTCATCGTCGCTGTCCTCCCCATCACTCTCTCCCGAGGACAGGCTTTCGGTGCTGCTCACGCTCTCTTTGCAGCAACTGAGGCGGACGCCGGAGCTCCCGTAAATCTTGATGGAGAGCATATTGGCCTCTGCCTTCTTGAAGCGAAGGATACGGCCCACTTGGAGGTTGTGGATATGGCCTCCGTCTTCTTCCAGCCACACCTGAGGAACATGATGCGATGCGCTGGGTATTCAACGTCCACCCGCGTCGCACCATTGCAGCATCCTACCGCCCACAACCACAGGAAGGGTGGATCATCGTCCCCCATCACCCTGGTGAAGTGGCGTGGGAGGCGCAGGTAGCTCCGAAGGGGACCGCCCATTTCAAGGACAAAGTCCAGCGCTGTCCCCTCGGCATGGGCTTCTCCGATGGAGGTGCCTGGCATCGGAGGAGGGGGTGGAGCGGCGCTCCGCCTCCCCCGACCTTGGCTTCCATGATGGCCGCGACCCATCACGCCTCCTCCACTGTCGTGGGAACGAGCCTAACAGTAGATGGTAGGGGTATGAATGGAGAGGGCAGAGTCCTAGCTACGGCGAGGGTGTACACATGGATGTATGAGTTCAGGCCCCTCTCGTGGAGGTAGCAGCCCTACGTCTCAGTGCTCGGGAGCTCTTATGTCGAGTGGAAGGTACAGATTACAATAGTTGCTGACCCTTGTGCAGGAGGGGAGGGGCGGCTTATATAGAGTTCACTACCCCTCATAATGGTCCCGCATCAAAGGGTTTGGTCGTGGGGTGTAAAGGCTGTTGTTACCGGTAACATACACAGTAAAAGCTATTAAAGGCCATTAAGCCAACGTCTGCCCGTTGAGCTCTTGATGATGGCTCCTGGTCTCTGGCGTCGAGTGAAGCGAGGTCTGTCAAGTGACACGCGTCTGTCGAGTGAGAGGAGGAGCTCCGAGTGGATTACTGTCGAGTGACTTTGAACGTCTGTAGGGATCCACTCGGAAATTCATGCTTGATCTTCAAGTCCTCCCATGTGGTGTCCTTAGGTAGGGTATGCAGGCCTTGCCTTGGACCTTACCCTAGGTACATATCCTCGTCATTAGCCCGCGAATGGATCGGGGTTTGAGTGGTGGAAGGAGGTATCAACGAAGGCCTTGAGCTAGTATATCAAATCCTCCGAATGACATTTGAGATTTCCATGGAACTTGCGTCGACTATACCCTGAGCCTCAGCATTCATTCAGGATCGACACGCAAAATATTTCGAATGATATTCGGGTCTTCAACGAAATTTACGTCGATTGAATTCTTCTCCGCTTGCCTGGATCCATTCAGTCTTAAAAGTGTCTGAGTGAATCGAGTGCATCTTGGGAAGGTGATGGGTCGGTCTGACGGGCCCGGATTCTCTGGGATACGAGAATTTGGGAAGCGCGTGAATGCACGGAGATGACGCCACGATCAAGGCTAGTGGAGGCACGATGCCTCGATTCTTACGCCGGTCGTCTTGCCATGCACGGGGCATCGTTAGCTGTTGGCATGTGCGGTTATCTCGCGGGTCCACCGGTTAGTGAGACATTCGGCAGCATATAAAGCACTCTGAGCCACGGATTGCACAGTACCTTCCGCCGATTCTCCCTCTCTTCCTCCGCCTCCTTTGCCCTCCAGCACAGCACACCGCTCCTCTCTGACCAGAGCCACCGCTCCGATGACGAAGAATGTGACGGAGAAGCTAGAGCGCGCAAAGAAGGGGGCGTCGAAACCCAAGGGTAGGAAGCCCTCGACTGCTCGGTCCACCGCGCCTGCGGGTTGGATGCAGGGGGATTTTCTCCCCTCTGT
Source organism: Hordeum marinum (assembly GCA_022496015.1). Lineage (NCBI taxonomy): Eukaryota > Viridiplantae > Streptophyta > Magnoliopsida > Poales > Poaceae > Hordeum > Hordeum marinum. Next base: position 397,445,598 of record CM039674.1, read on the forward strand.
TGTCACCCGCAAGGACCTCGAGGGCCTAGTCTCCGACGGGCTGGTGGCGGACGGCGCCTGGAGGTTGCCAGGGGAGGAGCGTGAGCCGGAGCCGCACGACGGGGAGCGGGTTCTTCTCCTCTCCCATGTAGAAAGAGGTTTCTCCATGCCCCCTCACCCTTCTACTGGGGATTTCTGAATTTCTTTGGTGCGTAGCTGCACCACCTTCTGCCGAACACCATAGCGTACTTGTCTGCATTTGTCACCTTGTGCAAATGTTTCCTGGGGTGCCCTCCTCATCGGGGGTTGTTTAAGCATCTCTTCACGGTCAGATCACAGACTGTGAAGAAAATCCTTGCTGCTGACGGGAAGACCCACCTGCTCCAGTTATGTGGAGGCTTAGGGGTCCAGAAAAGGCAACATAGTTCCTTTCCTACCTTTTCTCTTCTCGAATCTGTTCGAGGCTGGCAGTTGACCTAGTTCTACTGCAAAGACGTAGCGCCACCCAACATGTTGACTGGTCTTCCTCCGTTTTCCCCTGACCGACCCGCTACCCCCAAGTCCCTGAAGGTGACCGCCGAGGTGCATGTCCAAGTAGGTATCCTAGTTGAGGCCGTGGTTCAACTGATCCGGGGCGGGGTGACATGCATGGATCTGCTTGAAATGTTCCTCGGTCGACGTATCCAGCCGCTCCAGGCCAGAGACCACACCATGTGGCACTACTCCGGTCCGGGGGATTCGACCAGGACGCATCCAGAAGAGGTTACCCAGGGGACTGTCGAGCAGTGGCTTCGGAGCATCACTGGAAATTGCGACAACCCCTCGGGAGCCAAGAGGATCCAGCCTTACTCAGCTGAAAACCCACCGAAGAACCTGTTGAGATGTGTAATGTTGACTGATATGTTTATACTATCGAGTGACGTACTGACTTGTGGTGTGACTCTCTTGTTTGAATTATGGAGGAATGGACGAACATGCACTCGCCCGTTCCCAACGGGAACTATTTGCACGACGACATGGCGAGTGAGGGCGGCAGTGTGGACGGCGATGGACTCTCCAACTCCGAGGATGTGTATGAAGATTCCGGCGAAGAGGAAGGATTCGAGTCACCCCCTCGTCGTGAAGGCCGCACTAAGGCTCTCAATGACCCGGCAGCTGCTGAGGACAAGGCCCCGGGCCCAAGCGAGAAGAACCCAAAATGGAGCCGCCCCTCAACTGTCGAGCCGAATGAAAGACTGGTCAAGCAGCCCAAGCATGCCACCTCCAAGCCTCGCAAAGCACTGCCCTGTATGAGGGTGGCCGTGCCTTTTATCTTCACGTAAGTGTTCATTTCCGAATTGTTCTGTCGACTGAAGTCTTGAGTTATATCTGAGTGAAAGCTGTCTACTCCATCAGAGCTGCGACATCTATGACTTTGCCTCGTTGAGATGAGGAGGACGTAATGGATGTTGATAGTGCTAACGCTGCCACCTCTCATAGTGGTAGGAAAGTTGTTAGTTTTTCCAAATAGGATTCGACACATGTAGATGTTGATGTTGTCGATTGTTGCAGAGGTCATTCAAGTGGAGGATGATGAGGGGCTACTAGACCCTTTGTGAGCTCGCACCCGAAGGACGTCATCGTCGCAAACCCCCCAGCGCTCCACTACAGAGTCTTCTCAGAGGGGAGGTGACTCGATGCGACCCAGGGTTGAGTCTACAACGCCTCCGTCGCATGCTCCTCCAACCGTCTCGACCGTCATGACGTCAGCTCCGACCGGACCTCTTCAGGCTAGTCCACCTGCGCCAGCGACTGCGCCGACCCCGCCTGTGATGGCCTTCCCTCTGCATCGCATCCTGGAAGACCAAACCGGAGCTGCAAAGGAAGCCATGATCCAGGCGGAGCAGCTGATGCTGAGGACCAAGGAGGCGTACGAGGCCAACAAACTGGCTTTTGACGTCAGCGCAACCCTCCGCACAAATGTCTGAGTAAGTTCGATTGTAAGTCCATCGTCGATTGAATTATTGTCTTTTGTTGGCTGCCGAACACCCACTGGGTGATTGCCGTAGAATGTTTGAACCTCCTCCAGTCGAATAGATCGGATTGTAGTCGAGTTGTATTAGGATTGGTAGTACACGTAGTACTGATGTCATTCGACATGTCGAGTGTGTTTTCTGATGAGTTACTCGACGGATTGAGAGTTAACCGTCTCAGTGGGGGCGCTCTTAGCGCACCCACTGGGTGTAGTCCTCGAGACTGCTGTCGATTGCTTGCATCGGCAGGGGTCTTAGAGTCTGTTGCATACAGGATACACTTCGCCTTGAATTACACCCCTCCGCAGCTATCTTGCAGGTTTCATGGATATTATTGGCAAACCTTGATATGAAGGTGCATAAGGATAGCCTGCACTTCATAGACTAGAGGGAGTGCGTCACTCGACAGGTCGAGTGTCACGACAGGGCTGACCTTGTCGAATGTGTTTTCTGACGAGTTGACTCGACGGATCGAAAGTTAACCTTCTCAATGGGGGCGCTCTTAGTGCACCCACTGGGTGTAGTCCCCGAGATCGCTCTCGAGTGCTTGCATCGGCAGGGGTCTTAGAGTCTGTTGTGTACAGGATACATTTTGCCTTTGAATCACACCGCTCCGTAGCTACCTTGCAGGTTTCATGGATATTATTGGCAAACCATGATATGACGCTCCATAAGGATAGACTGCACTTCATAGTGTGGGGGAGGTGTGTCGCAACGGGTTGAGTGTCATGACAGGGCTGACCTTGTCGAGTTTTTTTCTCTCTGACGAGTTACTCGACGGATCGAGAATTAACCGTCTCAGTGGGGGCGCTCTTAGTGCACCCACTGGGTGTAGTCCCCGAGACCACTGTCGAATGCTTGCATCGGCAGGGGTCTTAGAGTCTGTTGTCATACGGGTGGTACTAATGTCACTCGACATGTCAAGTGTATTTTCTGACGAGTTACTCGATGGATCGAGATTTAACCGTCTCAGTGGGGGCGCTCTTAGCGCACCCACTAGGTGTAGTCCCCGAGACCGTTGTCGAGTGCTTGCACTGGCAGGGGTCTTTATAGAGATAGCTTTAAATTGGTTTACAACGCGCGGAGCGCCAGGGCCACTCGACATGTCGAGTGGACTTTTTGCTTGAATTCTTCCAAGATTGTTATTCGCCGGTTTTAATAACTCAGTCGACTGTTGAGGAACCACTTGCTGATTGAACTCCTGTCTCTTGTTGGTTCCAGACGGCTTGCGAACTTGGGACGCAGTACAAGGAGATGGAGGAGGAGAGGAACCAGTTGCGGGTGGACCTCGTCAAGAGGGCCGAGCAGCTGAACAAGAGGAGCAATGGCCTGGAGAAGCATTTGAACGAGTTCTCGAGGAAGATGTATATCCTTCTCGACGGTAAGTGTTTCTTGTCGACTAAGCTTTGCAAAATCTTTGAGGGTTGTGGTTCCCCGATTCTCCTCCCATTCCCCATTCTTCAACAGAATTCTTCCAAGACTTTGAGAAGGAGACAAAGGAGGTTGAGCCCAATTTGGATCCCACCAAGTCTCCTGTCGCAGATGCGGTGGCCATGAACATGCTCCGACTCAATTTTCGGCTCCAGGGCGTCCAGGCGTATCTTGTCCGACTGAAGTCTGCAATGGGGAGGATCGACAAAGAGCTATGGCCGGAGGACACCTTCCAGCTTGACCTCGACTCTATGATGGCTCGCCTGGACGGACTTCCAAGTCAAGTGCAGGCCTGGAAGAAATCTGCCGCTCGTTGTGGGGCTGACGTGGCGTTGTCACTCGTTAGGGTCAATTGCAGGGATGTGAAGGAGGAGAGGCTGAAGGAGCTTCAAGTGGTCAACACTAAGAAAATCCAATTTGAGGAATTCATGGAGACCTTCATCAAAGCAGCCACCATAATCGCCGACGGCATCGACCTGGTCACCTTCGTCGAGCCTGCCAAAACGTCACCTGCTTGAAAACTTGTCTTTGAAAGAAACAGTTAAATTTGCCTCGGTATGCCGAGTGGATTTGTATCCTTAAAAACTTCGTTTATCCATGGTTTACCCTTTGGATTTTGTTCATATTTGGCTTTCAATCGTCTGTTTGACTGAGTTTTACTTAGGCGAAGCGTGTTTGTAGCTAAGCCCCCGAGTGTGTGGATTGCTCATCACTCGAAGTATTTTTGAACTTAGGCGAATGTTGATTCACGGCTAAGTTGTCGAGTAAATAGATTACTATCCACTCGACGAGGTTTTTACTTAGGCGAAACGTGTTTCGCAGCTAAGCCCCCGAGTGTGAGGATTGCTCATCACTCGGAGTCTTTTGGAACTTAGGCGAATGTCGACTCGCATCTAAGCTGTCGAGTGGATGGATTACTATCCACTCGATGAATTTTTTAACTTAGGCGAATTGTATTTGCAGCTAACTCCCTGAGCGTGAGGATCGCTCATCACTCGGAGTATTTGGAACTTAGGCGAATGTCGATTCGCATCTAAGCTGTCGAGTGAATGGATTGCTATGCACTCGACGAGGTTTTTAACTTAGGCGAATTGTATTCGCAGCTAAGCCCCCGAGCATGAGGATCGCTCATCACTCGGAGTATTTTGAACTTAGGCGAATGTCGATTCACGTCTAAGCTGTCGAGTGAATGGATTACCATCGTCTCGACGATTTTTTTTAACTCAAGCGAATTGTATTCACAGCTAAGCCCCCGAGCGTGAGGATCGCTCATCACTCGGAGAATCTAGAACTTAGGCGAATGTCGATTCACGTCTAAGATATCGGGTGGATGGATTACCATCGTCTCGATGAATTTTTTAACTTAGGCGAATTGTATTCGCAGCTAAGCCCCCGAGCGTGAGGATCGCTCGTCACTCGGAGTATTTTGAACTTAGGCGAATGTCGACTCGCATCTAAGCTCTCGAGTGGATGGATTACTATCCAGTAGATGAGGTTTTTAACTTAGGTGAAATGTATTCGCAACTAAGCCCCCGAGCATGAGGATCGCTCATCACTCGGAGTATTTTGAACTTAGCCGAATGTCGATTCACATCTAAGCTGTCGAGTGAATGGATTACCATCGTCTCGACGAGGTTTTTAACTTAGGCGAAATGTATTCGCAGCTAAGCCCCCGAGCATGAGGATCGTTCATCACTCAGAGTATTTGGAACTTAGGCGAATGTCGATTCGCATCTAAGCTATCGAGTGAATGGATTACTATCCACTCGACAATTTTTTTAACTTAGGCGAATTGTATTCGCAACTGAGCCCCCGAGCGTGAGGATTGCTCATCACTCGGAGTATTTTGAACTTAGGCGAATGTCGATTCACATCTAAGCTGTCGAGTGAATGGATTCCAATCCACTCGACGAGGTTTTTACTTAGGCGAAACGTGTTTCGCAGCTAAGCCCCCGAGAGTGAGGATCGCTCATCACTCGGAGTATTTTGAACTTAGGCGAATGTCGATTCGCATATAAGCTGTCGAGTGAATGGATTACTATCCACTCGACGAGGTTTTTTAACTTAGGCGAATTGTATTCGTAGCTAAGCCCCCGAGCGTGAGGATCGTTCATCACTCGGAGTATTTGGAACTTAGGCGAATGTCGATTCGCATCTAAGCTGTCGACTGAATGGATTACTATCCACTCGATGAATTTTTAACTTAGGCGAATTGTATTCGCAGGTAAGTCCCCAAGCGTGAGGATCGCTCATCACTCGGAGTATTTTGAACTTAGGCAAATGTCAATTCGCATCTAAGCTTTCGAGTGAATGGATTACTATCCACTCGACGAATTTTTTAACTTAGGTGAATTGTATTCGCAGACAAGCCCCCGAGCGTGAGGATCACTCATCACTCGGAGTATTTTGAACTTAGGCGAATGTCTATTCGCATCTAAGCTGTCGAGTGGATGGATTACTCTCCACTCGACAAATTTTTTAACTTAGGCGAATTGTATTCGCAGCTAAGCCCCCGAGCATGAGGATCGCTCATCACTCGGAGTATTTTCAACTGAGGCGAATGTCAATTCGCATCTAAGCTGTCGAGTGGATGTACCATCCACTCGATGAGGTTTTTAACTTAGGCGAAATGTATTCGCGGCTAAGCCCCCGAGGTTGAGGATCGCTCATCACTCGGAGTATTTTGAACTTAGGCGAATGTCGATTCGCATCTAAGCTGTCGAGTTTTTTTTGAACCCAAGCGAAGACGGATTCGCAAATAGGCCGTCGAGTGAATGGACTGGTATCCACCCGACATGGTTTTTAACTTAGGCGAAACATGTTTCGCAGCTATGCCCCCGAGTGCGAGGATTGCTCGTCACTCGGAGTATCCCCAAGTAAATAACTGCACGGTTGGAATCGACGAGGTATTAATTGCAGAGACACAAATTGCATTGATGAAGAACTCATATTACATCAGAAAACTAATGTCTCAAGTGTAAAAACGTCGGAGTAGGTCTGCATTCCAAGCTCGTGGCTCATCCGTCTGCTTCATGAGATTATATAAGTGATAGGCCCCATTGTTTAGCACCTTGGTGACTACAAAAGGGCCTTCCCATGCAGGAGCTAGCTTGTGAGGTCGGTGCTGATTCACTCGGAGCACCAAATCTCCTTCATGGAATGCTCGGCTTCTAACATTCCTTGCATGGAAGCGTCGCAAGTCTTGCTAATAGGCTGTGGTGCGGATCAGAGCCATCTCACGCTCTTCTTCCAAAAGATCTACCCCATCTTGCCTGGCCTGCTCGGCTTCGGCTTCAGAATACAGCTCCACTCGAGGAGAGTTGTGGGCCAAGTCACTCTACAAGATAGCTTCAGCACCATAGACAAGGAAGAAGGGAGTTCGTCCAGTCGACTGATTAGGCATTGTGCTCAACCCCCACAAAACAGATGGCAGCTCAGTTACCCACGCACCAGCGGCATGATCCAAATCGTGCATGAGACGAGGCTTCAGACCTTGTAGAATGAGACCGTTAGCCCGCTCAACTTTCCCATTGGTTTGAGGATGCGCCACGGAAGCATAATCCACTCGGGTGCCTTGGGAGTTACAGAATCTTCTGAATTCTTCCGAGTCAAAATTAGTACCATTGTCCGCGATGATACTGTGGGAATGCCGAACCAGATAATGATCTCTCTCATAAACATGACCGTCATGCGGGAATTTAGCTTCTTGATGGGCTTGGCTTCGATCCACTTGGTGAACTTGTCGACTGCTACCAACAGGTGGGTGAATCCTCCTTTCCCGAGTCGAAAAGGGCCAACCATGTCGAGCGCCCAAACCGCAAACGGCCAGGTGAGTGGAATTGTTTTCAGAGCAGATGCTGGCTTGCGTGACAGGTTTGCATAGAACTGACAGCTTTCGCAATGATCAACAATGTCCTTAGCCATTTCATTAGCCCGTGGCCAATAAAACCCCGCTCTGTATGCTTTAGCAATGATCGCCATTGAAGACGCATGGTGTCCGCAAGTTCCCGAGTGGATTTCATCTAGAATCATTCGACCTTCTTCGGGCGAAATGCAGCGCTGGGTGACACCCGACACACTTTCTCTGAAAAGCTGATCACCCATCATAGTGAAAGCTTTGGACCTGCACACAATCTGTCGAGCCTCTGCTTCATCTTCAGGAAGCTCCTGTCTGAGGATATAGGCTATGTACGGTACAGTCCAGTCGGGAATGATAACTAGCACCTCCATGACCAGGTCAATCACACCGGGAACATCGACTTCAGTCGAGTCAGAGGAGCTTAAGGTTTGCGGGGGCTCTTCGGTGAAGGGATCCTCTTGGATCGAAGGAGAATGCAAATGCTCCAAGAACACTCCACTGGGGACAGGCCGTCGAGTGGAGCCAATCTTGGATAGCTCATCTGCTACCTGATTTTTCAGTGGAGGAACATGATGAAGTTCCAGGCCTTCAAATTTCTTCTCCAGCTTCCGGACTACATTGCAGTATCCGGTCATAGCAGGGTTTCTAACATCCCACTCTTTCATCACTTGATTCACCACCAAATCTGAGTCGCCATAAACCATCAAGCGCTTGACGCCGAGCGAAATAGCCATGCGCAACCCGTACAAAAGTGCTGCATACTCTGCTTCATTGTTGGAGGAATCAAAGTGAATTTGCAAAACATAGCTGAGCTTGTCGCCTCTGGGGGATATCAGAACAACGCCAGCACCGGATCCTTTCAACATCTTGGAGCCGTCGAAGAACATTGTCCAATGCGCCGAGTGAACTTGGATAGGCTGTTGCTGTTCGATCCACTCGGCCATGAAATCTGCCAATGCTTGGGACTTGATTGCCTTCTTGGCTTTGAATCTGATGTCGAAGTGCCCCAGCTCAATTGCCCATTTAGCCACTCGACCTAATGCATCGCGATTATTGAAAATCTCTGATAAAGGTGCATCACGGAGGACTGAGATCGAGTGGTCTTGGAAATAATGTGCCACCTTCTTCGTTGATAAGTAAATACCATAGACTAGCTTCTGATAATGAGGATATCTCTGCTTCGAGGGGGACAAAACTTCCGAGACATAATAGACTGGCCGCTGAACCTTATAGGATTTGCCTTCCTCTTCTCGCTCGACAGTCAACACTGTACCGATGACCTGATTTGTGGCCGCGTTGTACAGGAGCAAGGGCTCTTTGCTGATAGGAGCGGCAAGCACCGGCTGGGTGGACAGCAGGGCTTTGAGCTCAACAAACACTGCTTTGGCTTCAGGTGTCCAGTCAAATGTGTCTGATTTCTTCATCAGCTGATACAAGGGCAGAGCCTTCTCACCCAGATGAGAAATGAATCGACTTAATGCTGCCAAGCAACCTGTGAGCCTCTGAACATCGTGCACTCACACGGGAGTCTTCATACGTGTAATGGCGCTGATCTTCTCCGGATTTACATCAATTCCTCGCTCGGAAACGAGAAAACCGAGCAACTTGCCGCCAGGGACACCGAAGGTACATTTGGCCAGATTCAATTTTATGTCAAATCGTATCAGATTGGCGAATGTCTCGGCCAAGTCAGCCAGCAGGTCGGAACCTTTGCGGGACTTGACCACTATGTCGTCCATGTATGCCTCAACATTTCGAGGGATCTGGTCGAGTAAACATTTCTGAATCATGCGAATAAAAGTAGCAACGGCATTCTTGAGACCAAGAGGCATGGTGATGTAGCAAAAACACCCAAACAGGGTGATGAAGGCTGTTTTTATTTCATCTAGGCCAAACAGATGGATCTGATGGTACCCAGAATAATCGCTCGCACCTCGCTGTCGAGTCAACAATCTGATCTATGCGGGGGAGCGGAAAATGGTCTTTCGGACACACCTTATTAAGATGTTTGAAGTCAATGCACATGCGCAATGACTTATCTTTTTGGGCACCATGACAACATTCGAGAGCCACTCGGAGTGGTAAATCCCCCGAATGAACTTGGCTTGCTAGAGACGGGCCACTTCTTCTCCGATTGCCTTGCGCTTCTCAGCCGCGGATCGACACAAATGCTCCCTGACGGGCTTGGCCTTTGGATCCACTCGCAGGCGATGCTCAGCCAGCTCCCTAGGAATTCCCGGCATGTCAGCAGGCTTCCATGCAAAGATATCCCAGTTCTCATGGAGGAGCTTGATGAGCTCGTATTCCTATTTGTTGTCGAGTATCATCGAGATATTCGTCGGGGCAGCTGTTGGATTCGTCCAGTGGTTGTGCACCTTCTTTACTTCACCTGCCGACTAAAATGTCGACTCGGAAGCCGGCTTTTTTGCGCGGAGCAAATCAGCAGGATTAGTGGTTTTCTTGTACTCCTCCAGCTCGACCATGGCCATCTATTGATCGGCGATCTTGGAGGCACTCTTCAGCCCGCTGTCGATTGCCAGTGATCGTGATCACGCCCTTAGGGCCCGGCATCTTCAGCTTGAGATACACATAACACGGTCGAGCCATGAAACGTGCATAGGCGGGTCGACCCAAAATGGCGTGGTAAGCACTCTTGAAATCCACGACTTCAAATGTCAACTTTTCTTTTCTGAAATTTTTGCTATCTTCGAATGCCACATCCAATGATATCTGGCCGAGTGACTTGGCCTTCTTTCCTAGGATGACCCCATGGAACTGCATGCTACTTTCACTGAGATGGGACATAGGAATGCCCATTCCCTTCAGGGTATCCGCATACAGAATGTTCAGGCCGCTGCTGCCGTCCACGAGGACTTTTCTGAGTCGAGTCCCCTGCACCACCGGATCAACTACCAGAGCCTGTCGACCGGGTGTGGCCACCCATGCAGGATGGTCAGTCTGGTCAAACGTGACAGCATACTGAGACCATTTGAGGTAGGTGGGGGTGTCTGGCATAGCCATATTGATCTCTCTATTTATGACTTTCAGACGGCTCTTGCTCTCGACGTCAACAAAGATCACCAGGGTAGCAGTGACATCCGAGAATGTTTCCTTCTCTTCTTCTTCATCTTCTTTTTCAGGAGATTTCCCACTCGACTGGTCTCCCTTGAACTATTGGATGAGGGTCCGACACTATCAAGTGGTGTGCTTGGGAAAAATCAGGTTGCCTTCTGCATCTTTCTTCGTATGAATCACACACGGCTGATCCAAGATATCGGTTCCTGGCTGACCCTTCCCCTTCTTGGGGGCATACTGAGCTTTGGCCTTGCCCTTGTTTTTTGACTGAGTCGCCAGTGCTGCGGCCTCCGACGGAACTGGGTCTTCAGCCTTCCTCTTTTGTTTCCTATTGTTACCGCCGCTAGACTCGTTGTCAACCACTTTTCCTTTGCCGCTATGGAGGCAGTCTTCTTCCTCGCCATTGGCATAGCGAGTGGTAATTTCCATCATCTTGCCGAGTGCAATGTCGCCCGTGCGCCCGAACTTCAAATACAGCTCTCTGTATCTCACAGCGGCCTTGAAGGCACAAACAGCCTGGTGTTTCGACACATTTTCCACCGTATGATGTAGGGTGGACCAACGCTGAATATAGTCTCTTAAGGTTTCGCTGGGCTTGTAGACGCAGTGCTGTAAGTCGACCAGACCTGCGAGGTGCTTGCAAGTGCCCTCGAAGGTCCGCACAAACACTCGGGCAAGATCTTCACAACAATGAATGCTGGAAGGAGCCAAACAATTCAACCAAGCTCGAGCTGGTCCATCCAACATAAGAGGCAGGTGCTTCATTGCGACATCGTCATTCCCGCCGCTAATCTGCACAGCCACTCAGTAATCATCAAGCCAAGTCTCTGGTTTTGTTTCACCAGAAAACTTTCTGATCCCTGCCGCCATTCTAAAGTTGGGGGGAATCTCCACACAGCGTATAGCTCTGCTAAAACACTCTGGACCTGACACTGCAGCTGAGCTACCACTTGGGACATCTCTATCGTGCCCTTCTCTGTAGGCTCTGCTCTTGTCGATCCGCTTCTGAACAAGGTATGCGCGGGCATCAAAGTCCGTGTCCCGCTCGTCACCGAAGGAGTGCCTGTCGTCCTGGCGTCGGGGCGCGTATGGCCCACTCCACGGAGGAGTGGGCACTCGATGGTGGACCTCGCGGTGGTGTTGATATCTGTCTTGCCCTTCACGATAACCGCCGCCTCGACAATGCAAGGGCGACCTAGGACTATGTGCTGACTGAAATGGTGTCTGCTTTGGGTGAATTGCTGTGTATCTTGTGTCGAGCCTGTGAAACTGCTGAATTCTGGCGTTGTGCTGCATCTAATAGTGCTTTGATCTGCAACAACCCATGACCAGCCTCAGACTGGGAAGGCTGAATGGAATCTGCTATCCTGGCAGCAACAACAACATTAAGCACGGGAGTTCGGTATACCTCGACGCCATCGTGAGATCTAGTCGGGAACTGCTGTCGCTGACGTCGACTGGAGCGCGGCGGGTGCGGACGGGCGCACTCATCTATCTCTGCCTGGAGCTCTTCCAAACGAACACGTGCGGCCTCCAAAGCCCGGGCCTCGACGGTCGGGCCGATGATGGGGGTATGAAGGACCTTCTCGTCACGACGCAATTGCACGTTAGACGGGTCACCAGCCTCGTCTTCGCCACGACCAAAACCAGGCGGTGAGCTCTGATGCGAGCCTGCCATCAAGACCTCCGCTGCGGGATCACAGCTCTCGCACTCAGAAGGCACGTCGGACGAATCGGAATCCGATTCCAACACGCCATGAAGGGATTTGGCATGTTCGAGTGCTGCAACCTGCGAAGAAGCTTGACGCGCCGCTGCGTGTTCGACCCACCGCTGGAGTCTTGAGCAGCCAGACCGCTTGCGACCGCGAATAGCGAGAGGAGCCGTTGCATAAGGGGTCAACGGCTGACGTAGCAACACACCGCATGGGCTCACGTGGAAATGCGTGGCCCCGCGAACCGGGAGCACCTCGACATTGAGAGGCGCCTCCTGGAGCCATGCCGAGTCGTCGGCGATGAAAGTGAGCGCTCCGAAACGGATCTCGCGACCCAGAGCAAGGACACCGCCGGAAGACATGTTGAAAGATGAAAAACGCAACCTCGCCAGAAGTCGCTTAGACGCCTGCCCCACGGTGGGCGCCAACTGTCGTGGGAACAAGCCTGAAAGTAGATGGTAGGGGTACGAATGGAGAGGGCAGAGTCCTAGCTACGGCGAGGGTGTACACATGGATGTATGAGTTCAGGCCCCTCTCGTGGAGGTAACAACCCTACGTCTCAGTGCTCGGGAGCTCTTATGTCGATTGGAAGGTAGAGATTACAATAGTTGCTGACCCTTGTGTAGGAGCGGAGGGGCGGCTTATATAGAGTTCACTGCCCCTCATAATGGTCCTGCATCAAAGGGTCTGGTCGTGGGGTGTAAAGTCTGCAGTTACAGGTAACATACGCAGTAAAAGCTATTACAGGCCATTAAGCCAGCGTCGGCCCGTTGAGCTCTTGATGATGGCTCCTGGTCTTCTGGCGTCGAGTGAAGCAAGGTTTGTCAAGTGACACACGCCTGTCGAGTGAGAGGAGGAGCTCTGAGTGGATTACTGTCGAGTGACTTTGAATGTCTCTAGGGATCCACTCGGAAGTTCATGCTTGATCTTCAAGTCCTCCCATGTGGTGTCCTTAGGTAGGGTATGCAGGCCTTGCCTTAGACCTTACCCTATGTACATATCCTCGTCATCCAACATGCGGAATCAAGCCGCCCTCGGCCTCCGTGGCTGAAGTGGTAGCATGATCCAAACAGGAGCTCCTCCTCGAAGCGGAAGATGGTGGCCACCCTCACCCCTGTGCATGGCGAAAGGCGAACACTGCCTAAAGATTGAGGACACGAGGGGGGGACAAACTGTAGAGTTCTGCACTTGAAGGGCAGATGAAGGATGGATGAGCACTGCCCCCGCTGCCCCCAATTTATAGGAGGAAGCATGGGGGCTGGCTCTCCCCCACTCCAAAGGATGCCGCCCACCTCCTCCAATAGTGACGCCCTCGTTCACGGGGCGAACAACAACCGCCCCATCACCCCAATCCATGGCACCACAGTTACTGCTTTTCAGGGGCTTTAAATCACGAGTGCCCGTTGCTGGCTCCCCGCTATGCATGCGACGCACGTGGCGAAAGGGACCTGGCACGGTCATTTAAAAACTCGACGGCCGCGCTGCGCACGGATCCCACCACCCGCATTCGATGGGTGTCATGGGGAAGTGTGGCAGGCGCAATGGTCGTCACTGTAAGGTCCTACAACGTGTGCCCATGCACCTGTTGGGCCTAGCCCAACAACGCCTCGCGACGTGTATGGCCCAGGCCCGGGCTACTGTCGATGCACTAGAGTTTTTGGTCCTCCTAGTGCCCCTTTACTCGTGCACGGGCCGTAGCATCTACCTCGGCGGCAAGGCCCAGGAAAAACTTATCAAGCACTAGCACAGAAGATTCAAGACTGCCGGCAAGTCCTTGCCGGGAGGGGTGTAGAGCCTCCAAGTGAGGCAAGGCCACCTCCCCCAGCAAGGCAGGACCCCGACAAGGCAAGAACCTGGCAAGGCGAGGCCCCGGCCAGCATCGCCAACACACAGGCCAGGTGTCGATTCACCTGGACGTGTGTCGCGGCGTTGATGCTGGAGGGGGGTTGAGCGGCATCTCTGGGACGAGCCCCCGTCCCATCTCGCTGACGGTTTGAGGCACCTGACTTAGCATTAAATGCTCTAGTCCTACTCCGTCAGAGTTAGGTGCGATACCACTGTTGCACTATGCATCTCGTGTGCACACTGTACGCCACTGTTGGGATCCCCTTCAATATAAAAGGAGGCTCAGGGAGTTACAGAGAGGGACTTTTGGGACCTGGGAACTTTTCGAATTTTTGGCCTTTAGACAGATGGGCAACTGGAGGTCATCGAGCTCCTGTAACAGTCGTTCATGGCGCTCCTATAGCTAGGACCCAAGAACACGATCAATATAGCCAAGCAGGAGTAGGGTATTACGCATCCACGCGGCCCGAACCTCAGTAAAAATCCCTTGTGTGTTGCTTACCAGACCGGCACTTTGTGCGCGTACGCCTCCTACCGAACCAAAAGGGATCCCTATGATCCCATAGGTGTTCGTTCCCCACGACAAACTCGTTCATCGAGAAACCTTCCTTCGCCGCCTCCGAGGTGTCGATGTACTCCGCTTCGCATGTAGAATCAACTACCACGCACTGCTTGGAACTGCACCAGCTTACCGCCCCCATTGTGAATAAATATGTATCTAGTTTGAGACTTAGAGTCATCCGGATTAGTATCAAACCTTGCATCGACGTAAGCCTTTACTACGAGCTCTTGATCACCTCCATAAACGAGAAACATTTCCTTAGTTCTTTTCAGGTACTTAAGGATATTCTTGATCGCCATCGAGTGCTCCATTCCTGGATTACTTTGAAACCTTCTGGCCATACTGGCAAGGCTGACATTGGGCCTTGTGCATAGCATTGCATACATGATAGAGCCTATGGCTGAAGCATAGGGGATGACGCTCATCTTTTCTTTATCTTCTGCAGTCACTGGGCATTGAGTCTTACACAACTTCACACCTTGCAATACAGGGAAGAACCCCTTCTTGGACTGACCAATTTTGAACTTCTTCAAAACTTTGTCAAGGTATGTGCTTTGTGAAAGCCCTATTAAGCACCTCTATCTATCTCTATAGATCTTGATGCCTAATATGAAAGCAGCTTCTCCTAGGTCCTTCATTGAAAAACACTTGTTCATATATTCCTTCACGCTTTCCAACATTTCTATATTGTTTCCAATCGGCAATATGTCATCCACATATAATATTAGAAACGCTATAGAGCTCCCACTCACTTTCTTGTAAATACAAGCTTCTCTGTAAACTTGTATAAACCCGAACACTTTGATCACCTCATCAAAGCGAAGATTCCAACACCGAGTTGCTTGCACCAGTCCATAAATGGATCGCTGGATTTTGCAAACTTTGTTAGCATTCTCTGGATCGAAAAAACCTTCTGGTTGCATCATATACAATTCTTCCTTAAGGAAAAAGTTAAGGAATGGTGTATTGACATCCATTTGCCAAATTTCATTATCAAAAAATGCAGCTATTGCTAACATGATTCTGACGGACTTAAGCATCGCTACGGGCGAGAAGGTCTCATAGTAGTCAACTCTTGAACTTGTGAAAAACCCTTTGCCACAAGTCGAGCTTTATAGACGGGGACATTACCGTCCGCGTCCGTCTTGTTCTTAAAGATCATTTTGTTCTGAATGGCCTTTTGACCTTAAGGTAATACTTCAATGTCCATACTTTGTTTTCATACATGGATCCCACCTTGGATTTCATGGCCTCTAACCATTTGTCGGTTTCCGGGCCCATCATTGCCTCTCCATAGCTCGTAAGTTCATCGTTGTCCAACAACATGACCTCTAAGACAGGGTTGCCATACCACACAGGAGCAGTACGCGTCTTTGTCGACCTACGAGGTTCAATAGTAACTTGATCCGAGGCTTCACGATATCATCATTAACTTCCTCTTCAACTAATGTAGGCTCCATAGAAACATCTTTCTGCGCTGCGCTACTCTCCGGTTGAAACAAAGGTTCAACAACCTCATTAAGTTCTATCCTCCTCCCACTCAATTATTTCAAGAGAAACTCTTTCTCAAGAAATGTTCCGTTTTTAGCGACAAACACTTTGCCTTCGGATCTAAGATAGAAGGTATACCCAATTGTCTCTTTTGGGTATCCTATGAAGACACATTTCTCCACTTTGGGTTCCAGCTTTTTAGGCTGAAGCTTTTTGACATAAGCATTGCGTCCCCAAACTTTAAGAAATGACAACTTTGGCTTCTTGCCAAACCACAATTCATATGGCATCGTCTCAACGGATTTTGATGGTGCCCTATTTAAAGTGAATAGAGCTGTCTCTAATGCATAACCCCAAAATGACAGTGGCAAATCGGCAAGAGACATCATAGAACGCACCATATCTAGTAATGTTTGATTACGTCATTCGGACTCAAGCTGGCAATGGTTAACCATTACTCGCGTCCCCACGAGTAATTACTCTATCAGGGGACGGGGATATGCTAGCTTTAATGTCCACGGGGAAGTTGGTGGGTCAAATACCTTACCTAGCATGCAAGACAGGGATGGGATATGATTACCCATGCCCATTACCCGCCTTACCCGTGAAACCCTTACATGTTTCATCTAAAATTACTATACACCATGTAATTCTTGTCCTTATCCACCCAAATTTCTATTCATCTCATCAATTTGGCCAAAAAATCCTAAGAAATCTAACCTAGCCCCAATATATTATTTATTGTGCTGCAATGCTAATCTTTTCTATTGAATTTCTATCGAAGGTTGTTGTTGATTGCGTACATGGGCTTCCCCATGGGGATACCAAATCCAACGGGGATGGGGATGGCAATATTTTTTTCCTCGCGGACGGGTATGGGGATGGGGACGGGCATAGGAAGGCTCTCACGGGGACGGGGATGGGAGTCCAATACCCGCATGGGTAATCCCCATTGCGAGCCTAAGTTCGGACACACCATTACGCTATGATGTTCCAGGAGGCGTCAATAGTGAAAAAATTCCACACTATCTTAAGTGACTGCCAAACTCATAAATCAGATATTCTCCTCCTCAATAATATCGTACGAATTTAATCTTCTTGTTACGATGATTCTCACCTTCACTCTGAAATTGCTTGAACCTTTCAAACGTTTCAGACTTGTGTTTCATCAAGTAAATATAACCATATCTACTTAAGTCACCAGTGAAGGTGAGAAAGTAACGATATCCACCGCGTGCCTCAATGCTCACTGGACCGCACACATCAGTATGTATGATTTCCAACAAGCCACTTGCTCGTTCCATTGTTCCAGAGAATGGGGTCTTAGTCATCTTGCCCATGAGGCATTGTTCACATGTGTGAAGTGATTCGAAATCAAGTGACTCCAAAAGTCCATCAGCATGGAGCTTCTCCATGCGTTTTACACCAATATGACCTAAGCGGCAGTGCCACAAGAAAGTGGTACTATCATTATCAACTCTACATCTTTTAGCATCAATGTTATGAACATGTGTATCAATACTATCGAGATTGAATAAGAATAAATCCCTCACATTGGATGCATGACCATAAAAGATATTACTCATATAAATAGAACAACCATTATTCCCTGATTTAAACGACTAACCGTCTCGCAATAAACAAGATTTAGATATAATGTTCATTTTAATGCATGCACTAAATAACAATTGTTCATGTTCATCACTAATCCCAATGGTAATCGAAGAGCGAGCATGCCGACGACGATCACATCAACCTTGGAACCATTTCCCATGCACATCATTACTTTTTCCTTTTTCTATTCCGTAGCTCCTGCTTTGAGTTGCAAATGTGAGCAACTAAACCGATATCAAATATCCAAGCACTACAATGAGAGTTGGTAAGGTACACATCAATAACATGTATATCATATATACCTTGTTTGGTGTTGGCCACCTTCTTGTCGGCTAGATACTTGGGGCAATTCCGCTTCCAGTGACCAATTCCCTCGCAATGAAAGCACTCAGTTTCTAGTTTGGGTCCAGCCTTGGGTTTCTTCACGAGAGGGGCAACTGCTTTGCCACTCTTCTTGGAGTTAACCTTCTTACCCTTGCCATTTTTTTGAAACTAGTGGTTTTATTGACCATCAACACTTGATGCTCCTTCTGGATTCCAGACTTAGCGAATTTCAGCATCGCAAACAGTTCGGCGACTGACTTGTTCATCCCTTGCATGTTATAGTTCATCACGAACCTCTTGTAGCTAGGTGGCAATGATTGAAGAACCCTGTCAGTGATCGCCTCCGACGGAAAGGGCATCCCTAACTCAGCCAGAGGTTCGAATACCCAGACATTTGAGTGTATGTTCACTGACAGACCCTTTCTCCTCCATCTTGCAAGCATAGAACTTATCAGAGGTCTCATACCTCTTAATGCGGGCATTGTTCTCAAAGATAAACTTCAAATCCTGGAACATCTCATATGCTCCATGATGTTCAAAACGTCTTTGAAGTCCAGGTTCTAAGCCATACAACATTGAACATTGAACTATTGAGTAATCTCCAAAACGTGCCTCCAAGGCGTTCACAACATCTTCAAACGACACTGGAGCGGGTGCTTCACCGAGTGGTGCATCAAGGACATAAGCCTTTTGGAAAGCTGTGAGGATAATCCTCAGATTACGGGCCCAGTCTACAAAGTTAATTCCATTCTCTTTCAACTTAGATTTCTCTAGGAACACATTGAAATTCAGGGGAACTACTGCGTGAGCCATTCATCTACAACATAAATTTTGCAAAGGTTACTAAGACTATTATTCAACATAATGAGTTTAGTTAATCATATTACTTAAAAACTCTCACTCAAATTGACATCCCTCCGGTGAGCCGAGTGAAACATGATCCAAATTCACGAACCCAAGACCGATCATCACGTCAGATGAGGTGGTTTCAATGGTGAACATCTTCATATTGATCATATCTACTATATGACTCATGTTTGATCTTTCGGTCTCTTCTGTTCCGAGGCCATGTCTGTACATGCCAGGCTCGTCAAGTTTAACTTGAGTGTTCTGCACGTGCAACACTGGCTTGCACCCGTTGTATGTGAATGTAGAGTCT
Source organism: Hordeum marinum (assembly GCA_022496015.1). Classification (NCBI taxonomy): domain Eukaryota; kingdom Viridiplantae; phylum Streptophyta; class Magnoliopsida; order Poales; family Poaceae; genus Hordeum; species Hordeum marinum. Next base: position 397,464,661 of record CM039674.1, read on the forward strand.
ATCACACCCGATTATCACGTGGTGTCTCAAAACGACGAACTTTCGCAAGAGTGCAAACTCGAGGAGAACACAATTTTATCTTGAAATTTTAGTGAGGGATCACCTTATAATACTACCGTCGTCCTAAGCAAAACAAAGTGCATAAAATTATTAACATCACATGCAAATCAGAAGTGACATGATATGGCCATGAACTTGTGCTTTTGATCTCCATCTCCAAAGCACCATTGTAACATCTCAAATTTAGAATTTTGGAATGTTAATTATTTTCATAGGATTAATTAAAAACTTGCTTCAGTGTTGCTAAATTTTGAGCAAGATTGAAACTTTTGGAGTTTATTCAATAATCAATTGAGAGGGAATAAAATGACTTTCCCAATTGTTCATCTAGATCTTATTTTGGGTTTGAGAATATTTAGACTATTCCTATTCAAATATGAGAGAGGATGACATGATTCCTCAAAAATTAAATTGGAAGGTAATCAAATATTTTTTTATTTGGATTCAATATTAGAAACAAGGCCAACTCAAAAAAACAAGAGAGTGAAGGTAATATGACTCCTTCAATATAAAAGAGCTGGGAAGTGTTTTAAGTATTTTTGTTTATTTTTTTGGAAGTTTAAAACTATTTTGATCATTATTGATAAAGACTATGTAAGTTTATAAAAATATTTTGTGTATTTTATATAGGTAATTCGACTGGACAAATGTTCCTTGGATCAGATATAATATTTTGGTGTTTTGAAATATACTTTTTTAGTTTTACTTTCAATCTGAAAATGTGTTTAAATTCAAATGATTCAAGTTTTTTTTAAATAGAAGGAACCTAAACCTAAACTCCAGCCAGTCTTAAGGCCCGCTGCCTATTCGCTGGACAAGCAAGTGCGTAGGGCATTGCTGTGGCTAGCCCAATCCAGGAAGCCGAAGCTAGGAGCGCCTTGCACACGTCAGTCGGACGTCATCGTCCTGCCCCACCAGTCAGAGTCAGCGCTCTCTCTCTCTCCTTCCCTGATTCTTTCGCCAACATAGGGGACCCGCACGCATCTTCTTCCTCCGCTCGGTCTCCAGCTCCTCCTGCACGGTAGCGCCGATGCGGCCAAGATCAACCCGCCTGATTTGCATGGTTTCCTTACCTCTTCTCTAGGATCTGAGGACTGAAAAATGCCCTCGCTCTTCTCGTTTGATTCCCGCTACCCCTACTCTAGATCGCCCTCGAAGTCGACCACGTGGACCTGCCGATCTCGCCAGACTCCGTCGTTACAGAAGATGGTCGCCGGTGTCGAATTCGTGGCAGACCGAGGGTTACAGCACCTCTCTTCCCATCTATCCTCTTCGCCTGGACCTTATTCATCTCCCTGGCCCCTTAAGTTTCTCAGGAGCACACCACAACGAGCACATGGAGCGGACCCGCAAGTCACCAAAGCACGCATAGCTTCACCGGAGTCCACGTCATCATCACCGCCAGCAGAGGACGTCCCCATCACTTTTGATCTCACCAGACTCACAGATGATGAATGCAGCATCCTCCCAACGTTTCTTCATCGCCGGAGACCCATCGTAGTCGCCGCATGCTGTTCTGTTCCAAGTCCGTAGATGCCCAACCTCTTGTCCGATGAGCAATTCCCCTCCTGGGCCGAACCCTAGCTCCAACAGAACATCAGCCATTGATCACGACTTGATCCAACGTCCAGGAGCTGTCCTTGCCGCGAAGAGGTATCGAGCAACCACATGCTCCCACGTGGCAGCGCCACAACAATAGTAGCAACAGTTCAATATTTTTCGACAGATTTTAGTGCAATTTTGTTTTCGTCATATCTCTTGATCCGTATACCCAAATACATCGATTCTTTTTCCTACATACTCGTATTGATTAGTAGAATCCAGTATACCCAAATTTCACTCTTTTGCACTGTTCAAATTTGAATTTGTTCAAATTTACTTTGAACCTACCGAAGGCCATAGTTTGCAAACCGTTTAACGAAATTATTTTTTCTTTTTGTTTGGTGTTCCTATTGATTTGTAGATGTGTTGTACCTATCGATGTGCTACTATTGTTCGTATTTTTAAAATGATTTCTTGCTGTTGGTGTTTTTATTTGATTCTTTGTTGTTTGGTGTTATTGAGTGATTACCTATTTATTGGCACATTGTTTGAAACATGTAGATTGTCCGAAGTGTGAATATTAGCGTTGGTAGGATTGTGAGTGTGATTAACTTCAACAAAAATGTATAAGGCAAGTTACACCTTGATCATTCTTTATCACATTATTTTTCTATGCATGTAGTTCTATATCACAACACTATATTATGCATGTGTAGGGATACTATGGTAGTATGTTATTGCTATTGAGATTCAGCTTAGTAGAGCCTTGTGTAGATCGTGGTGGTGTATTCTTGATATGCTTTGTAGACAGGGATTAGTTCGTGTGTTCACTGAGCTTATGGCGGATGTGATATTGTTGGGTGGTTTCAAGAACATCATGGTTTCGACCCTCTGAATGTAAGTGGAATGCTGCCTAGGTTCAAAAAGATTAGACAGACTTAGTGACTAGTAGCTTTCATGTGCGACCACTAGCTATATGGGTTCTGGCTTAGTTCATTGGTTGTGGAAACCTAACCCGGATGTGCCACCAGATGTAGGTATGATAGTTGGGATGGGCCTCCTATTGGACTAGGTGACTGCTTCTGAAAGACTTCGTCTCAATCTTCGGGTTGGGTCAAGTGGGTAAAGCATACTAAACTCTGCAGAGTAATAAAACTAATCATGAATAGCCATGTCCCTAGTTATGGACAACTTTGAGCGGCTAGGCCATTACAATTGTTGGATGATCTTGAGAGAGATGATACACCTTATTGAAATTTGAGTGGGAAACTTAATGATGGGAGATGATGAATTTGGAGTGCCCAATTCAACCATATGCATTCAATTGTAGCATGATAAACAAAATTTGACTATTATATTAGATAGTTCTTAGGGAAAAATTAGCTTTTCTGCAAAACAACCGTCAACCATTCTCTTGATATACCTTGCATATAGATGTAGGTCTGTTATATCATTGCCTGCATGACTTGCCAGTACATTCAACATACTTACCCTTGTGGCTGTTACTTATCATGTTGTAGATTTCATATGACGAGTGAGTGATACGATGTAGGGTTATGATGTCTATACCCAACATTTGACCAGGATGTTGATGGATTCCATGAAGCTTTATTTGTTTTTCTGTTGTATTGTGTTTGTATGCTAGCTTCAAGCTATGTAGGTATGTAACTTTGTAATTCTGGATCTACGATGTAATATTATGACATGTAGTTTATTCTTGATATTACATCATGTACTGTGTGTGCTAGCTATTGATCCAGGGACTAGCACAGTAACCATAGAGACAACGAATGTTATCAGGTTCGGGTCATTACAACTATCATGATCTCCATCGTCACTAGCCTGACACCATGATCTCCATCATCTTGATCTCCATCAATGTGTCTTCATGAGGTTGTTGTGCCAACTATTGCTTTTACGACTATTGCTAACTCATAGCGATAAAGTAAAGCAAAAATGGAAAACATAATTAAAGACCACCCTATGGCTCCTGTCGGTTGCCGTACTCATTGACATGCAAGTCGTGATATTCTGTGCAAAACATGATCATCTCATACATCACATATATTTCATCATGTAATTGGCCATATCACATCATGACATGCCTGGCAAAAACAAGTTAGACGTCCTTTGATTGTTGTTGCATGTTTTACGTGCCTGCTATGGGAATCTAGCAAGAACGATTCTTACCTACGCAAAAACCACAACGGTGATACACAAATTGCTATTCAACCTTCTCAAGGACTGCCTTTGTCGAATCCGATCCAACTAGAGTAGGAGAGACAGACAACCGCCAACCATCTTTATGCAACAAAGTCACATGTCTGTCGATGGAACCGGTCTCTCGTAACCGTATGAGTAAGGTTGGTCCGGGCCGCTTCATCCCACAATACCGCCGAATCAAGAAAAGACCAAGGGAGGAAGTAATCTGAGCATCCACACCCACAAAATCCTTTGTGTTCTACTCGTGATCTCATCTACGCATAGACCTAACTCATGATGCCATTGTTGGGGAACGTTCATGGGAAAAAAATTCCTACGCACACGCAAGATCTATTCATGGTGATGAGCATCTACGAGAGGGATAGTGGATCTACATAGCCTTGTAGATCGCTAAGGGGGAAGCGTTCAGAAACGCGGTTGATGCAGTCGAACATCTTCGCAATCCAAATCGCTAGCCGCTCCGCGATCCAATCACGATCTGTCCCGATGTAGCACCGAACGGATGGCGCCTCCGCATTTAGCACACCTACAACTCGATGATGATCTCCGCCTTCTTGATCCAGCAAGAGGGAGCAGAGAGGTAGATGAGTTCTCCGACAGCACAATGGCGTGGCGACGGTGGTGGTGGAACTATTCCAACAGGGCTTTGCCTAAGCACCGCCGAATCTAGACGGAGATGATCTAGTGGGGAGAGAGGGCTGCACGATGGCTTAGGGTTTTGGTGCATGTTGGGGATATAACCCCATGGCGAGACCCGCCCAGGAGGGGCCAGGTCACGCCTGGTGGCTCATAGTCAAGTCCTTTCAATGGGACAGAGGATTGAAGACAAGATTACATGGTGACTCACCGGATGGGCCAAGATGGAGGCCCAAAGTTGGAAGATGGGGTGAGACCCGAGCATATGAGACGCCCTAGAGATGGCTTGCCTAGGAAGGCAAGGCGGCTTAGAGACAAGATCGGACACCTTGTGTAAGTCGGTTTGGACTCTTGTGACCCCAGGGCCTCGACCTACCTATATAAAGGTGAGACCCTGCGGCGACTTAGGACAGGAAAACAATTGATCGATAGCTAGGTCAAGCGAATCGGCTCCCTTGTAATCGATACACCATCAATACAACACAAAGCAGGATGTAGGATTTTACCTCTTTCCAAGGGGCCGAACCTGGGTAAACTGATGTCTCTCGTCCCAATCAACCCCTTTGAGTCCACCACCTGAGCGATGGCCTCGAAGCTAAGTCCTAGGACATCTACCGTGACAAAACCACAACAGTTCGCACCCACCATGGGGCTAACACGCGGTGGTGTGGAGTTCTCGAAGGGCTCTTTTCCAAGGATCGAGGGATACGACGTCGGCGTGATGAATAAGTGTCATCGCGGCAAGCTCTAAATTGTCGATGCTGGATGGGGACCGGAGGCCGACTCAATCGTGTATGGGTATCGTGTCCCCTTCAGCGGAATTTACATGTTTATTGGTAAGATCGGCGGATCTACACACGGGCCAGACATCTGCACCGACCCCGTTGAGCCGGCCCGGCGTGCGCAACCCGCCCGTGTTCAATCCGGGCGGAGGAGCCTCTTTGCTGGCTTCACGCAAGGCAAGGAAGATTCCATGTCAGGGGGGAGCTTTCATCCTCTCATATAACATATCCTCTAGTGTAGAGGCTTAGTCAATCTAGTAGCTTCACGAGGGCGGTCTTGGGGGCTATGTTGATGGCAATAATATTCCGGAGCCCTATGACCCGCCGAGCCAAGCCGACATCTTCATGGTAGGATCGTCACCGACTTTTAACAGCGCGACGGCCGGAGCGGCGGCGGGAGCCGCCACGCCAGATGCCGGGTCTTCTAGGCCGCCGGCTCAGGTCTTGCTGGAGCTGATGGAGGAGCTAACAACCTTGATGGGAACTGAGGTCACTATTGGAAATCAGGCAGAGCGCAATGCGGAGATCGCCAGGATTAAAGGGCTGATGTCCAAGGTCCAAGAAGATATCAACACGTTGCAAGTTCGCATGAATGCTATACCGGAGCGTTTGAGGGCGGAGGCCCTCCGTTTCGGCTTAGACCAGCATGCTTCAGAGGCGGTTCTTTGGAGGAGGACTCAGGTCGGCCTCCCTGTGCAGCTTCGTCCCCGAAACCTTTCCAACACCACCGGGCAGGGCCAAGCACGCCACTAGCCATAACCCGGGCCATAGAGACACCACGGCAGCCAGACCTGCCTCGGAGGGATCGGACTCTGCCATAGTACCTTGCAACGCCACCTGGCCACTATTCTAACCAAGTGGAGAACATGATAGCGGCGATTGCTAGACTCGACACACTCCCCTTCGCCAAAGGGACGCCGTTCATGGAGGAGGCACAAAACACCATCAATTTGCTACAGACGACGGTGGCTCGGTAGGAAAAGTACACATACAGCTAGAGTCGTGTGCATCCACGCCCATCCCAAGAAAGCTAAAGTCGACGCATAGTGTCGCCGGCGGTTTTCAACAGCGAGCAAATATGCAACCCACCTAGTGATAACTCACCTCGTATTAATACCTAGGAGATTGTGGATAGTTGTAGAGCTCATCATGGAGCAACACCAGTGAAAGATTACCCGGAAATTCCTAAGCCGACTCCCATAACCCCTTCTACCTCAGTGGGAGATGGAGTCTCGTCCAGGGGCGTTGGTGTGCCTTGCCTAGCGGCGGCTCTGTGCAATGAGCGTTTGCCCAAGGATTTTAAGGGGCCACGTAAGGTTCCTAACTATACGGCCGATTTACACCCTGAAGCTTGGATTGAAAGTTATGAGCTTGCCATGGAGATGTTGGACGTCAGTGAGGCAGTTTGTGAAAGTACTTCATTATGATGTTAGAAGGACCGGCTCGCATGTGGTTAAAGGGTTTGCCTCCCAATACCATTGCATCTTGGGCCGAGTTGAAGGCACGTTTCATCAAGAACTTCCGGGGGACATGCATGCAGCCTATGACAATTGTGGAACTTGACCATTGTGTGCAGCATGAGGATGAGTCGGCCCATAATTGGGTTTGGCGGGTTTTGATGGTTATCCACTCATCTGAAAACATCTCGGCGTCATAGGAGGTTCTTATTTTAGAGAAAAATGGTCACTTCTTACCCCTTAAGCAGAAGCTCGGGCGGCTGAAGCGTACCCGTCAAGATATGGGTGAGCTCATGTCAGCGCTCACTAAATATGCAGATTCAAATACTACTAAGGACCCATGGTCCGACGAGGGGAAATCAGCTAAGGGTAAGAAGAACAATGGTGGCAAGGGCCAGCAGGAGAACAGAGAAGGAAATAACAACCCTGGAAAGAGAAAGAACCCAAATGATGGGTCAGAACTAGTGGCAAATGCCAGCGCTGGGAACAATCGTGCTAGAGGTAATGGTAAGCCGTATTTTAACAAAGTTAAAGCCCCTTTTAACATGGAGGAAACACTCAGCAAGCCTTGCCCGGAGCATATTCAACCCGGCAGGCCGACTGGTCACGCTTGGAGAGACTGTCACATTATGCGGGAGTTCTGGAACTACAACCTTAATCACCATTGTAATAACGAGAATGGGCCATCGGGCGGCTCAGGTCTAGGCGGCTCAGGGACTGGCTTCGTTGGAGGCGGCTCAGGTTCAAGCTATCAAGGGCAAGGTAGTCAAGGTGGTCACCATGAGCTGCCTAGCAACAGTGGTCAGCAGCAAAACAACAAGTCAGGGTATCAGAGTAATCTGAAGAAGCTCAGTGGAGGTCAGTTTCACATTTTCACTACAAGCCTGGACAAACGGGGTCAAAAGCTACATAAGAGGGCAGTTAACACGGCAACACCGATTGTTCCACAGTATTTGAAATGGTCTGAGTATCCGATCTCATGGGGTAGGGAAGATCACCCACTACGGGTCGATAACCCGCGACACTTTGCGCTTGTGGTGGCACCTCAGGTAGGGGGCTATAAGTTTACAAAGGTGGTGATGGATGGTGTCACTAGCATCAACATCATGTACTATGTCACTTTTCACCGGATGAAGCTAATTGACAAAGCTCTTAAGCCATCATCAACAATTTTTCATGGTGTTGTGCCAGGCAAGTCGGCATACCCGATGGGCATGATCGCCCTTGAGGTGGCATTCGGAGATGATTACAATTACAGAGTGGAGAATTTGTGGTGTGAAGTGGTGAAAATTAAGAGCCCATATGACGCCTTATTTGGCCGGGCGACTTTTGCGAAATTTATGGCCAAGCCCTGTTATGTCTACTTATAGCTCAAGATGCCGGCCCTCAAGGGGATGATAACAGTACACAGTGATCGGAAGGTGGCTCTTGAGTTTGAAGAAGGCGACACGACCTATGTAGAGTCAAGCTGTGCTGAGGCAGAGCTTCAGTTTTACAAGGACAATGTTGACTTGACGGACATGACTACGTCGAAGAAGCCTAGCACAGAGTTTGAGCCGCCCTTAAAATTTGTGGCGGAGGATACTAAGCTAGTGGAGTTTCCTCCGGGCGACTCATCGAAGCGGTTCACTATTGGGACTAACCTGGATCTCGCATAGGAAACCACGCTCATCGAGTTCATCCATGAGAATCGGGACATCTTCGCATGGAAGCCTTCTGACATGCCGGGTGTATCAGGAGAGTTCGCTGAGCACCAACTTAATGTGGATCGTAGGTTTAGGCCGATTAAACAGTTCCTCCGTCGTTTCAACGAAGAGTGGCGTAAAGCAATTGGAGAAGAGGTGGCCCGGCTCTTGGCAGCAAGGTTCATCGTGGAAGTTTTTCACCCGGAGTGCTTGTGCTAAAAAAGAACGGCACATGGCGAATGTGTGTGTGTATTACACAGATCTTAACAAGGCATGTCCAGTTGACCCGTTTGCTCTCCCCCGTATCGACCAAATCATGCAACGGCGGGTTGTGAGAGTTTATGTTTCCTGGACGCTTATTCGGGTTATCATCAGATCAAGATGGTAGTGAAGGACCAAGAGAAGACATCTTTTATAACACCTTTCGGGGCTTTCTGCTACGTGTCTATGCCTTTCGTGCATAAAAGTGCGCAGGCGACTTATCAACGTTGTGTGCAAAATTACCTTCATAGTCAGATTGGGCACAATGTTCATGCTTATGTGGATGATATTGTTGTTAAGTCAAGGAAGAAGGAGACTCTGGTTGACGACTTGAAGGAAACATTTGACAACTTACGATTCTACAAGATGATGCTTAACCCAGCTAAGTGTGTCTTTGGTGTTCCTGCAGGCAAGCTACTAGGTTTCTTCGTCTCAGAGCGGGGTATTCAGGCTAACCCGGATAAGATAAAGGCCATCACTTCCTTGTCTAAGCCGGTGAGCGTTAACGATGTGCAGCGTTTGGCGGGTCGTATTGCCGCTTCATCAGCCGCCTAGGAGAGAAGGCTATTCCTTTATATCAGATGATGAAAAAGACAGATGACTTTGTCTGGGGTAAGGCTGCGGATGAGGCACTTGCGGCTCTCAAGAAACAGTTGGCTGAGCACCAATTTTGGCTGCTCCCGCAGAGAAAGAACCTTTGCTTTTATACGTGGCGGCTAACAACCGGGCAGTTAGTGATGTGGTTGTGGTGGAGCGTAAGGAAGCAGGGAAGGAGTATCCAGTCTAGAGGCCAGTTTACTATGTCAGCAAGGTCTTGATAGAATCCAAGCAAAGATACCCGCATTAGCAAAAATGGATCTATGGAGTGTTCATGGCAAACCGCAAGCTGAAGCATTATTTCCTTGGACATCAGATCACAGTGGTTAGCTCTACCCCTTTGGGGGATATCATTCAAAGTAGAGAGGCTATTGGTAGGATCGCTAAGTGGGCACTAGGGCTTGGGCCCCTTAATTTGAAGTATGTGCCTCGTACGACTCTCAAGTCTCAAGCCTTGGTGGATTTCATAAATGATTGGATAGAGAGCCAATCACACAAGGAGAAGCCAGACAACACATACTAGACGATTCACTTCGATGGATCCATGCAATTGGAAGGATCGAGGGCTGGGGTTGTCTTAACCTCCCCTAGAGGTGACAAGTTTTGTTATGTGTTAAGGTTAATGTTTCCTTGTACTAACAATTCATCTGAGTATGAATCTTTCCTTGATGGGCTCCATGTGGCTAAGGAGATGAATCTGAGTCGGGTTAGATGCTTGGGCGACTCAGACCTCGTGGCTCAGCAAGTTTCAGGCACGTGGGATTCCAAAGACCGACGGATGGCGGCTTATCGTCAGGTGGTTGATATCATTACTTGCCACTTCAAAGGTTATCAGGTGGATCATATTGACCGTCGAAAGAATGAGGCGACTGGTGCATTATCAAGGCTGGGCTCTCAGCATAAGCCAGTGCCGCCTAACGTATTTTTGGACGTGTTCCATCACCCATCTGTTAAATTGCCTTCTGAGGAAGATCTAGCTATACGTGACCTGGAGGGTTAGTTGGTGGCGGCTCTACATGCTATTCCTGACTGGACGTTACCTTATCTGGCATATCTAACTCATGGCGAGTTACCCGAGGACGAGACCTTGTCGACGTAGATCGTGAGGCGGTCTAAATCTATGACCATCATCAATGGCAAGTTGCATAAATGCAGTGTGACCGGTGTTTTTGAGCGCTGCGTTTCCCTCAAAGAGGGTAAGGAGATTCTAAATGAAATACATGCCAGTGACTGTAGTCATCATGCCGGCTCAAAATCCTTGGTGGCAAAAGCTTTCTAGCACAGTTTCTTCTGTTGAAGGCTCACAAAGATGTAGAGGACTTAGTCACCAAGTGCGATGGATGTCAGAAATTTGGACGACGTGCTCACGTGCCGGCTCAAGAATTGCGGATGATTCCAATAACCTGGCCATTTGTAGTCTGGGGGCTTGATATGGTTGGGCCTTTCAAGAGATCTAAGGATAAGAAGACCCACCTTTTGGTGTCGGTTGACAAGTTTACCAAGTGGGTCAAGGCAGAGCCGGTTAGCAAGTGTGATGCGTCCATGGCAATTCAATTTGTCAAGAAGTTGATCTATCATTTTGGTTACCCTCACAGTATCGTCACGGATAACGAAACAAATTTATCCATAGGGGCTATGAAAGCGTTTTATGAAAGTGAACACATCCGGCTTGATGTTTCCACCGTTGCTCATCCGTAGTCGAATGGTCAGGCGGAACGTGCCAATCAAGAGATCTTGAGAGGAATAAAACCCCGGCTTATGGTTCCTCTCGAGCGAATGCCGGGTTGTTGGGTGGAGGAGTTACCGTCAGTTCTTTGGAGTATTCGAACTACCCCCAATAGATCAACATGCTATGCGCCTTTCTTCATGGTTTATGGTACATAAGCTGTTCTCCCAAGTGATATTCGTCATGACTCACCTAGAGTGGCGGCTTACATTGAAACTGACAACGATACAGCGCATCAGGACACGTTGCATGCTTGGATGAAAAGCGGGACCTTGCAGTAGCATGATCGGTGATTTACCAGCAATACTTGTGTTGCTATCATAGCCGCAGAGTCAATACTAGGATGTTTCAAGAAGGCGACTTGGTGTTACATCTGATTCAAGATCAGACAGATATACATAAGTTATCTCCCCCTTGGGAAGGACCTTTCATGGTTAGCAAAAATCTCAACAATGGGTCGTATTACCTCATTGACATACGAGAGAGCGAGGAGTCACGTACTTTGGGCAAGAGACCAGTAGGCCGTGGAATATTGCTCATCTCTGGCCTTACTACACTTGAGTCATTGACTCTCATCAATGTACATACATCCATCATTGCACATACCTTTTTCAATATAATAAAGTCAGCATCCCCACAGTTCGGGGCCTCTGCCATGTTTCATGCAAAAAGATTGTGCAAGAGAGTTGACAATTCAACAAGGTCACTTGGGGGCTTCCAACCCACCGGGATTAGGAATTCACATCCTCTTGACCGTCTTTTGAACCATAGCCAGACCAAGTTAAACCTGCATGTTTGCATGATGTCACTTCGCTAGGTGACCCGCCGAACTCTTACTACCTAATCTCGACTTAAAGACCCTGAACTAATCAAAGTACTTGACAATCAATCTTGCCATGAAACCCTATACTGGTTAAGGTTAAAACGACAGCTTATGTCACGTGAGGGCCGGCTTAGAGAAAGCGAGTATAAACTCACCCATCTGCTGTAGTCTCTCCGCCTTGTGGCCCGTTTGTACTCTTATTCACTCAATCTTTTTAAAGACCCTAAACTGGTTAAGGTTAAACTGACGGATTTATGTCACGTGAGAGCTGGCTTATGGGTTTGGGGGTACTCATGCCCTGTTGTAGTCTCTCCACTATATGGCTTGCCGTACTCTTAACAGTCAATCTTTTTCAAGACCGTGAACTAGTTAAGGTTAAAACGACAAATTTGTGACATGTGAGAGCCGGCATATGAGGTTTGGGCAGTCATGCATGAGTTTAATAAAGAAAAAGCAAGATCATAAAGGAAGAGAGTTAACTTCTTTAGGTTGTGCCTTCAAAGCCGCCTTAACAATGACGGAGAGTATATATTTTTTGTCTTGTTTGTTGTTTGCAGGCATTGTCTTTTATGATAAGCCGTTATCAAGTGAAAAGAAAGATGATCATAGCCAAAATGAAGAATGGATAAGCATATACATCTATTCATATTCCAACATGTGCACGAAGGAACAACAAAAACAATCAGTTTTAGCTACTACTATTACAAAGCTCGCAAAGAACCCAAAATTTATGGACTTAAGTTTTTTGGACAAATTGTAACTCGGCAGAACAACAGGGCCGGGTTACTTCAGCTCGTGTCCGGCTCATCTCGTGCTGGGTCTTCGGTCTCCTAGATTTGAAGGTTCTCCACATACCAGTTGCAGTTGGTTAACGCCTCAAATTAAGCTTCATCGTGAAAGATTGGAGACGGGTGAATATCAGGAGCAAAGAGGTGCTTACGACGTGAAGGAATCAAGTCTTTGCCTTCATAAGTCGGCCCTCGCACTCGTTTGCTGATCTCAGTATAAGCCGCCTGGTAGGTGGACAAGTCCGTCTCTTCAACGAGCTTGGTAGCCAAGACTCGAGAAGCCTTCATACATTTGGCATAGTCCTCCTGAGTGAACTCTGAGTCGTCATCCTTTAGCGAAGGGAAGCTATCCATCATATCTTCAGAAGTAAGCTCAGGAGCAAAGGCTAGGGACCGACTCAGAGCGGCCATTGAGCCCTTACAGGTGGCTGATTTTTTGAGTTCTTCCAGCTACTTCGGGATGGTGGATAGGACTTCTATAACTTATTTCATAAATTTGGGGACACCTTTTTCAGCCATCACATCTTTGATGGTGCATAGGGTCCCGCAATAGAGCTGCTCAGTAAGAGTATATACGGCTTTCAGCTTTAGCAGACTATTGTTCGATAGCTGGCGAGTTCTCTGGCCTACAAGGAAAGTCAGATTTTATAAGCCGTCGGGCGAGTTGTCAGCAGACTAAGGAATTTTCCAATGTTAACAAATACCTACAAAAGACAGTGGCGGCCATCTGAGTGTCACACCCTGTGTTTGCATCACTTTGATATGCTTGGTTTTATAAATTTGGAACCAATTAAAACTTTTTGAGTGCATGCTTGTTTGATTTGTTTGATGATTGCTTGATTGGTTGATTGTGTTTGGCACTACTAGTTTCTACTCCCCTCCATATTGATCTTCCTTGATCCAAATATCTTGCCCAATGATCATGCCATGTGTGTAGTACCTAAAGCTATTTTTATGAAAAATTATTTTGGCAAAAAAGGATTTATTCAAATTATGTTTTCAAAACCCCCTGAGTTGTGGTTTGCACTTCAAGTCCTCAAACTGGGTGGATCCTTTTTCCCCAAAGGATTTATTTGGAACCTACGGTACTTATGACTTTCCAAAACCACAAAATATTAATTTTAAAGATTATTTTACTATTTTATTTAAAGGCCTTTTCTTGAGGACAGAAATGGTCTTTTATAGGGAAAAATTATTTAAATTCTTTACAAATATTTGAGAAAATTTAGGGAAACTCACTAGACATATATTTTTCCATATATATGAGTTTCAACACATGGTCATGCTCAACATAATGGGTAAAACCCCTCAAAACACTTTCAGACCAAATCAAGCTTTTGAAATATTTCTATAATAAATATTCTCAATAAATTCCAGGAAAATTCTAGAAAGTCACACATGTTATATGTGACTCTCTTGAGAAGTTTCATCTCAATCCCAATTGATTTGCTTCTTAAAATATTCCAAAACCCTCTTTGTCCAGAATCAAATTTGAGCAACTTTACATTGTGAAGTTTCTTCCCTTGACCCCAAACTTTGTGGACATGTTCTAATCCCAAAATAATGATTCTATAGTAAGTGGTGCATCAAGGAGATTAGCTTAGCATGACTAGATCTGCAGAAAGAAGATTCTATTGATTTCAAGGGTTTTACAAAGTTACATTATAAACTTTGCTCAAACCAGCTCAAACTTGCTTATCAGCCATAACTCTAACCACCATTTGACCCTGTCAAATATTATGGCAATCAAAGACCATTTGCTTTCCCTAATCACCATTAAACACCTTTTGCCAGAATGGTAAAACCCTTGTTTGACGCCCTTCTTATGTCCTCCTTGAGTTCAAATTTTTACCACACCATCTTGCAATGGTCATTAACCTCCAGTAAAAATTTCTTGGCCACAACTCCATGATTGCGGGGGGTGAAAACCTCAATTTTTACCTCTAGACAGCATGGACAGCATCTATTATTACCCCCTCCTTCTACCTCTACTTACTATAGCCCCTCTAGCCCCTAGAGCATCTCCAGACACCCCTAGTGCTAGTGGAGAAGCTCAGGCACGCCCAGAGCATGTGGACACGCCACTGGCATGCTATAAGCACGATCTGGAGCACGCTACAGTGCGACACTACACTGTTGCAGGAGCATTGATACGTCTCCAATGTATCTATAATTTTTTATGATGGCATGCTGTTATATTATCTGATTTGGATGCTTTATAAGCATTAACATGTAATTTTATATTATGTTTGGGACTAACCTATTAATCTAGAGCAAAGTGCCAGTTTCTGTTTTTCCTTGTTTTTGCGTTTTGTAGATATGGAATATTAAACGGAGTCCAAACGGAATAAAACCTTTGGAAGGAATATTTCTAGAAGGAAAAAATTCATCCAAGCTTGGAGTGCATGTTAAGGGAGGAGCCACGGCGCCACAAGCCCCCCTAGCCGCAACTAGCAGGCTTGTCGCCTCCTGGCATGTCTCCTAACCCTAATTCTTGGACTATAAATACCCAAATATTCCCCAACATCAAAAAGAGCCACACAAATACTTTTCGGCCGCCGGTAGCCTCTATTCTCGAGAGATCCAATCTTTGGGCCTTCTCCGGTAATCTGCCGGAGGGGGAATCAACCGCGAGGGGCATCTACATCAACTCCATTGCCCCTCCGATGATGCGTGAGTATTCCACCACAAACCTACGGGTCCATAGCTAGTAGCTAGATGGATTCTCTCTCTTTGATCTTCAATACCATGTTCTTCATGATCTTCATGGAGATCTATCCGACGTAATCCTCTTTTGTGGTGTGTTTCTCAAGATCCGATGAATTGTGCGTTTATGTTTAGATTATCCATGAATCTTATATGAATCTTCTCTGAATTCTTATTTGCTTGATTTCATATCCTTGCAAGGCTCTTCGAGTTATTGGTTTGGTTTGGCCAACTAGATTGGTAATTCTTGCAATGGGAGAAGTTCTTGGTTTTGGGTTCAATCTTGCGGTGTCCTCACCCAGTGACATAGTAGGGGTAGCGAGGCACGTATTGTATTGTTGCCATCAAGGGTAACAAGATGGGGTTTTCGTCATATTTCTTGAGTTTATCCCTCTACATCATGTCATCTTTCTTACTGTGTTACTCTATTCTTCGTGAACTTAATACTCTAGATGGAGGCAGGAGTCGGTCGACGTGTTGAGTATTAGTAGTAGATGTAGAATCGTTTCGGTCTACTTGTCACGGATGTGATGCCTATATGCATGATCATTTCCTTGGATAAGTACATGATTATTCGCTTTTCTATCAATTGCTTGACAGTAATTTGTTTACCCACCATGATATTTTCCTTCAAGAGAGAAGCCTCTAGTGAAATCTATGCCCCCGGGTCTATTTTCCCTCATATATTTTTCAGATCTATACCTTGCTGCAATTTATATATCTTTTACTTTCCACACTCATTTACATCTACTCTTTCAGATCTAATCCTTGCAAATAACTGTGATGGGATTGGCAACCCCTTTATAGCATTGGGTGCAAGAGTTTGACTGTTTGTGTAGGTGCAACCATTGGTGACTTGCTTGTTCCTCCTACTGGATTGATACCTTGGTTCTCAACAACTAAGGTAAATACTTATCTACTTTGCTGCATCACCCTTTCCTCTTCAAGGGAAAACCAACACAATCTCAAGAGGTAGCAAGAAGAATTTCTGGCGTCGTTGCCGGGGAGGACACATAGCAAGTCAAGACAAGATCTCTCCCGTCAACTTGCCAATTTCTGGCGCCATTGCCGGGGAGGATACACATCAAGACTACCAAGTACCCATGACAAACTCATCTCTTGCATTTACATTATTTTCCATTTTCCTCTCGTTTTCCTCTCCCCCACTTCACAAGTTTGCCGTTTTATTCGCCCTCTTTCCCATTTGCCTTTTTGTTTGGTTGCTATCTTTGCTTGTGTTGCTATCAACCTTCTTTTTGGTTGCATCTTCGCTTGCTAAAAATATATTGATATGGATCCTCATCCACTTGATAATCTTTTTAAAATACCAAATTATGATGAACCAATAGCTAGTGAGTTGAGTGAACTTGATTTTCTCTATGAAGTTTTGTTTGAAAGTCATGAATCTGAAATTTTTGATGAAGTGTTGAAAGAAGAAATTTATGAGGTGATCCATGATAGCTCCTTGATTCAAAAACATGATTGCAATGATATTACTATGAACTCTATTCATGTTAATTATGTAATGATATGCAAAACTACAAGCTTGGGGATGGTAAGTTTGTGATGTCCACTTCTTATTGCAATGATCATGATTGGGGTGATAATGCTTCTTATCATCTTGAAAAATTATTTAAGCCTCATGATGGATATGTTATTGATAATAATGTTTGCAATAGTATCAAAATTAGGTTCGGGAGAGCATCAACTTTAGGTAAAAATAATCCTATATATTTGGAGAGTGTTTAATCTTATAATTTTTATGACAAAAGTGGGTTTGGAGAGGTCATGACTTTAGTTAATTTTAATCCCACTACCTTGGAAGATTGTAAGACTTTTACGCATGTGGATCATGAAAAGAATGCTTTATGTGATCGTTATATTATTGAATTCCTTCATGATGCTACTAAAATTTATTATGAGGGAGGAACATATGCTTGTAGGAATTTCAATAATATCAAGTTTCCTCTCTATTTGTTCAAAGTTTTGAAGTTATGTTGTTTAGCCTTCCTATGCTAGTTGATTATTGCTCCCATAAATTGTTTGCTCACAAAACCCCTATGCAAAGGAAGTGGGTTAGATTTAAATTTACTTTTCATGAGATTCATTATGCTCTCTTGCATGTTTCAATTACTACTTTTTATGTGAGCATCATTGAAATCATCATGCCTAGCTAAAAGGCTTTAAACAATAGCTCTTGCTGGGAGGCAACCCAATTTTATTTTTGTGTTCTATTTTTACTTCTATTTTTGAGTGTTTTCCACATTATTACTTCTGTAGTAATTGTGTTTTGTTGTTTCAATTAGTGTATGATCCAAGTAAAACCTTTGGGGTGATCTATGGTAGTTGTTGATTTGATCTTGCTGAAAAACATAAACTTTTGCGCTTAAGCCAAGATTTTTCTAATTTTTTCAGAGGGTCTAATTTATCTGAAAATTTTACACACGATTGACATATAAGTTTCCCAGGTTTTACTAATTTTTCAGAAGTTTTTTTGTTATAGAAGTATACGAAGTTTCCAGATTACTACAGACTGTTCTGTTTTTGACAGATTCTGTTTTCTTTGAGTTGTTTGCCTATTTTGATGAATCTATGGGTTGTATCATGTGGTATGAGTCATGGATAAGTTAGATTGCAGTAGGTATAACACCAATATAAATAAATAATGATTTCAAAACAGTACCTAAGGTGGTGATTTATTTTCATATACCAACGGATCTCACGAGTTTTCTGTTAAGTTTTGTGTTGTGAAGTTTTCAAGTTTTGGGTAAAGATTTCATGGACTATGGAATAAGGAGTGGCAAGAGCCTAAGCTTGGGGATTACCAAGGCACCCCAAGTCATATTCAAGGATGCCAAAGAGACTAAGCTTGGGGATTCTCCGGAAGGCATCCCCTCTTTGTTTGGGGGAATGTTGCATGGGAAACAAAAAATTTCCTACGTTCACACAAGACCTATCCATGGTGATGAGCATCTACGAGAGGGAGAGTGGATCTACATACCCTTGTAGATCGCTAAGAGGGAAGCGTTAAGAAATGCGGTTGGTGTAGTCTAATGTCTTCATGATCCAAATCGCCGAGCGTCCTGCGATCCAATCACGATCCATTCCGCGATCCAATCACGCTCTGTCCCGCGAACTTGCTCACGATCCGTCCCGCGAACTTGATCATGGTCCTTCTGATCTAGCGCCGAACGGATGGCACCTCCACGTTTAGCACACGTGTAGCTTGATGACGATCTCCGCCGTCTTGATCTAGCAAGAGGGAGCGGAGAGGAAGTAGAGTTCTCTGGCAGCGTGACGGCGCTCCGGCGATAGCGGTGGAGCTATTCCGGCAGGGATTCGCCTAAGCACTTCAGAAATCCGATCTAGAGGAGAAACTATGCACTCGAGGAACGGGTAGCACGTGGCTGAAAATTCTGTGCCAAAACCCTAAAATCCTCTAGTATATATAGGAGGGAGGGAGGAGAGGCTTGGCTCAAGGGCCAAGCCTCCTTTGGTTCAGCCGAAGTCGGGAGGAGAGGAGGACTCCTCCTCCAATCCTAGTAGGACTAGGATTCCTCCTCTTTTTTTGCCTTTTCCCACCTTTTTCCCTTTGGGCGTTTTCTCCCAGCCACATGGGCCTTGTGTGGGACTTCCACCAGACCACAAAGGGCTGGTATTTACTCTCCCACAGACCATGAAGTCTCTTGGGTCGAAATACCCCTCCCGATGGTCTCCCGGTACACTACCGGCACTCCCGGTGCACTACCGATGAGCCCGAAACTTTTCCGGTGACCAAAACAGGACTTCCTATATATCAATC
Source organism: Hordeum marinum (assembly GCA_022496015.1). Lineage (NCBI taxonomy): Eukaryota > Viridiplantae > Streptophyta > Magnoliopsida > Poales > Poaceae > Hordeum > Hordeum marinum. The sequence continues at coordinate 397,483,749 of CM039674.1, forward strand.
TTTACCTTCGGACCATTCCGGAGCTCCTCATGACGTCCGGGATCTCAGCCGGGACTCCGAACAACCTTCCATCACCACCATGCATAACTCTATACTACCAAAACGTCACCAAATCTTAAGCGTGCAGAACCTGTGGGTTCGAGAAGTATGTAGAAATGACTGAGACACCTCTATGGCCAATAACCAATAGCGGGACCTGGATGCCCATATTGGTTCCTACATATTCTACGAAGATCTTTATCGGTCGAACCTTTATGTCAAGGATTTAGTTAATCCCGTATGATGTTCCCTTTGTTCTTCGGTATGTTACTTGCCCGAGATTCGATCGTCGGTATCTCCGGACCTAGTTAAAACTCATTACCGGCAAGTCTCTTTACTCGTTCCGTAATACAAGATCCCGTGACTAACACTTAGTCACATTGCTTGCAAGGCTTATTGTGATGTTGTATTATCGAGTGGGCCCTGAGATACCTCTCCGTCACACGGAGTAACAAATCCCTGTGTTGATCCATGCCAACCCAGTAGACACCCTCGGAGATACCTGTAGAGTACCTTTATAGTCACCCAGTTACGTTGCGATGTTTGATACACTCAAGGCACTCCTCCGGTGTCCGTGAGTTGCATGATCTCATGGTCATAGGAACATATACTTGACATGCAGAAAAACTGTAGCAATAAACTGACACGATCATATGCTACGTTTATAGTTTGGGTCTTGTCCATCTCATCATTCTCCTAATGATGTGATCCCGTTATCAAATGACATCTCATGTCAATGGCTAGGAAACCTTGACCATCTTTGATCGACGAGCTAGTCTACTAGAGGCACACTAGGGACATAGTTGTGTCTATGTATCCACACATGCAATGTGTTTCCGATCAATACAATTATAGCATGGATAATAAACTATTATCATGAACAAGGAAATATAATAATAACTATTTTATTATTGCCTCTAGGGCATATTTGCAACAGTCTCCCACTTGCACTAGAGTCAATAATCTAGCTCACATCACTATGTGATTTACATTGTAATGAATCAAGCACCCATATAGTTATGGTGTTGATCATGTTGAGCCCTTGGAAGAGGTTTAGTCAACGGGTCTACTGTAGCGACCCGACCTGAAAGGTCAAGTCTCCAGTGTTTCCGTACCATCCCAAGATCATGCTGGTACACACACGGTACATCAATGTATATATCAAAGGGAAATCACACAGCAAATATATTAATCGAAATCTCATTTTGAGTCCTTTATTACAATAAAATTACAATAAAGTGGCTAAAAGCCAACTCATGAGAATATCTAAATCTTGCGGAAGCGTCGAAGGTAGATGAGTCCATCTGACTCCAAGGGCATCTCACTGAGCATAGAACGTGTCCTCACTCCTGGTCAGAAAAGTACTCTGCAACATGATACGTTGCAGCCGTGTAGGTCAGCATATGGAATATGCCGGCAAAGTCACAAGAGAGGGGTGAAAAGATAATCATCTAGTCTACATGCATATATGGCAGGTGGGGTGGTAAGTTTTTGCGTAAAGCCAATTTTTCCTACATCAAGAGAGGGATAAGCAAAAATATTACTAAGTTGGTTGATTAATGAGATGGTTCCACCAACCAATTCTCATTCCCAAATTATTAATACCCACATCCTCATTATTAATTGTGTTGAGAGTTCCGGAAGTTTCAATTCCTTTGGCTCAAGTCGTCCATGACCGTGGACACGGCTAATCGATGAGGTTTTGAATACTCTGCAGAGTTTTGCACACGTTCCCCAAAAGATTTGGTCGCCTCCGTTTCATTTCTCGCACTTCAGGGTGTTTGAGAAACGGATGACCAAAACATGGTCTTCCAAAGGGTTTCCCTGCGACTCTGTCGGTGCCCATCCTTTCCTACCGTTCTTCTACCTCTCGTAGCACCGCCTGTCCAGGGTCACCACGATATCCAACCAAGCCAGAGCCCATAATGACTTGTGGTTGTGTAGGTAAGCCTTGGGTTTTAAAGCATCCATCCATCTCTTTGTGCCTGGGTGGACCTTTTCGCGTGAATACTGGCCATCTCCAGCATCACCTAGGCAAATCCACTGGTTTCTCCAGGGTGCCGTTCAACCATCATCCACCCAGAGGTATGTTGAAAACTCGGAGTCTTAAATCTTGATCATTATGTAGGTCTTGAAATTATTAACTCTCTCAACTCTCATGAATCACACAACCAACCCCGTCTACTAATAGCATAGCAAAAAGTAAAACAACATTTCCCGAGGCCAATGTGTCAAAGAGTTTGAGGGGGTACCTACCACATGATACTACTACAATGTAACCAAGTTTCCAACTAACCTATCTTGCATGCAATTTGGGGAGATGGTAGAACTAATGCATATAAAACATGGGTAATCATGATCAAAGTGACTTGCCTGATTGATGATCTTCGTACGTGAGTGACTCTAAGTAACAAGCTTCGCACTCCGGATAATCTAACGAAGCAAACAAGAGCACTCAATAAGCATACAACAAAATATGTTAACTCACAACCATCAACCAAGAACTAGTAAACAATCTAGACAAAACAAAGCACAAATCACAAGTAAGAAACACACACAAAGTTTTGTTTACTAGGAGGTGATTGATAAAACACTACTATCTTAATAAAACTATTTTGAATCTAAGTTTGTTGGGAAAGCTTTTGTAAAGTTTGTAAAAGTTTTGATAAACACTAAATGGAACAAATATAGTTTTACTAACAAGAGAGCAAAACAAAACTTATTAATTATTATCAAAACATGTTCTTAACAGAAAAGAATTTACAAATAAACTTGTTTTAGAAAACAAAATTAGATTATATAAAACTTTGTTGAAAACAAAACTATTACTAACTAGTTGTTTTAATCAAAATAAACCTATTTGAAAAGAAGTTGTGATTCCTATCTTAACAAGGAAATAAACTAAAAAAAATTATATTTTTATAAACAATAAGTAAAACACTAAATGTATAAACAACAGAACCTACTAAACAAATTAAAACTAAATCTAAATTAAACTAACTAAAACTAAGTAAATAAAACTATATTATAATACTAGGCAGATTCTGTTTATAGCTAGAACACTATTCAAAATCATCCTAAAATCCTCAAACTAAACATGGTGATAGTCCAAACCAAATACAAACAATAGCAAAAAGAATCATATGAAATCTATTTTCAAACTCTAGTTATTCAGATTTGAAGATTTTAAGCACATTTGATTCAATTCAAATTTTACAGCTCAAATTTGAAATTTAAAGGCACAGGGTGAAACTATATGAAAAATGTGAGCTATTGCAAAAAGAATCAACTCAAAACACTTAACAGGTTAAAAGATATAAGCAAAACAAAATTTGAAATCATTCTGTTAATTAAAACAAAAAAAACAAAAAAGGAAAATTGATTTGCAACGGTCAGGGGCTACGTGGTGCCGTCCTATTGGCTAGCGAGCGCGTGCGGTAGGTGGTTTCGAGCGGACGACCGGTCGGTAGGTGATACCGGTTCGGAATTAGTTCCGATCTAATCTCAGGCGTTGATTCTGGATCCGACGGTTGGGAGAGCTCATAGTGTTAAGAGGTCGCCGGCGAGGGATCTCCGGCGAGTCCGAGACGGCGACGTTGTCGGTGTTGGCGCTCCGGTGGTCGAGGGATGTAGCGAAGTGGCCCGGGCGACGGGGCTTGACGTCCGGTGTCGATTGGTGAGGTCGGAGGGGCGAGGGATGGACGGAGTCGCTGGCTACGGTCGATGAGAGGTCCGGTGGTGGTGGGAACTCCGGCGAGGAATTGTGCAGTGCCTCGGCGAGGGAGAGAGGGGGCTCGGGGGTGAATGGAGAGAGGAGAAGCAGCGCTATTTATAGAGGGTGCGGGGAGAATGCGGGGGGAGGATAAAGGAGAGAGATCCGGTGGAGTAACTGCCGGCGACGAGGTCGGGCGAGAGGAAGAGGGCGACCGCGCGGGCGAAACTGTCGGTCGGGGTGGGGTCCAGTGTCAGCGAGAGGGGAAACTTCCGTTACGCGTCGATCGGCCGGCTTCTAGTTAATGCGCGAAATAACTGCCCTGGGCCGGCCCGTTTAATATAGTAACCGTTACCGTTTCCCCTTTAATAATTTTCTAGAGCGTTTCAAAAACATTTAAAGCATTCAAATAGTTTGTAAATATAGGGGTATTATATATCAAAATTAACAGAATAATAAATGATATTTAATGAACATTTTATTCTGTCATTTGAACACTTTGAGAAAAATAATATTTTCAGAAATTGCCTAATTGTTTTTAAATCCTTTTTGCAAATATTTTCAAAATAATCCCTGGTTATTATTATTCAAATAAATCACCAATTTGGCCCTGGTGTGGAGTGTCATGTTACTCCCCTCTTATTTTGAACATTTAACCAAAATTTCCAATGGGTAAAAGCAACATAAGGAAAGTAGAAAGGACTTTCAGAAATTCAGAGAAGGCATTTCAATTAACACATACATTCAAACAGTGATGCAGATGGATGCATAGCTATATTTCATAACATTCCAAAATGGAATTTTGGGATGTTACATCTACAACATTCAGATCCATGTGCAATTTGCAAATATTTATGTCCTCCTCCTTGACGTACTCGCGGATGGAATTGAAGCGTCGATTTATGTATCTGGTCCTCTTGTGAAACCTTGGTTCCTTGGCCAGTGCAATGGCACCGGTGTTATCACGGAACAAATCCACTGGATGTAGTGCACTAGGCACTACTCCAAGATCTGTCATGAAATCTTTCATCTAGACAGCTTCCTTTGCTGCCTCCGAGGCTGCGGTGTACTCTGCTTCACATGTAGAATCGGCTACCATGCTTTGCTTAGAACTGCACCAGCTTACCACACCCCCATTAAGAATAAATATGTATACGGTTTGCGACTTAGAGTCATCTGGATCAGTGTCAAACTTTGCATCGACGTAACCCTTTACGAAGAGCTCTTGATCAACTCCATAAACGAGAAACATTTCCTTAGTCCTTTTCAGGTACTTAAGGATATTCTTGACCGCTATCCAATGCTCCATTCTAGGATTACTTTGAAACCTTCCTGCAATACTGATGGCAAGGCTGACATCGGGTCTTGTGCACAGCATTGCATATATGATAGAGCCTATGGCTGAAGCATAGGGGATGTCACTCATCGTCTCTCTATCTTCTGCAGTCACTGGGCATTGAGTCTTACTCAACTTCACACCTTGTAATACTGGCAAGAACCCCTTCTTGGACTGATCCATTTTGAACTTCTTCATAACTTTATCAAGGTATGTGCTCTGTGAATGTCCTATTAAGCGTCTTGATCTATCTCTATAGATCTTAATGCCTAATATGAAAGCAGCTTCTCCCAGGTCCTTCATTGAAAAACTCTTGCTCAAATATTCCTTCACGCTTTCCAGCATTTCTATATTGTTTCCAATCAGCAATATGTCATCCACATATAATATTAAACCGCTATAGAGCTCCCACTCACTTTCTTGTAAATACAAGCTTCTTCGTAAACTTGTATAAACCCAGACGCTTTGATCACCTCATCGAAATGCAGATTCCAACTCCGAGATGCTTGCACCAGTCCATAAATGGATCGTTGGAGTTTGCAAACTTTGTCAGCATTCTTTGGATCGACAAAACCTTCTGGTTGTATCATATACAACTCTTCCTTAAGAAAACCGTTAAGGAATGCTGTTTTGACATCCATCTGCAAAATTTCATAGTCGAAATATGCAGCTATTGCCAACATGATTCTGACGGACTTAAGCATCGCTACGAGTGAGAAGGTCTCGTCGTAGTCAACTCCTTGAACTTGTTAAAAACCTTTTGCCACAAGTCGAGCTTTATAGACGGTGACATTACCATCCGCATCTGTCTTCCTCTTAAAGATCCATTTGTTCCGAATGGCCTTTCGCCCTTCAGGTAATACTTCCAAAGTCCATACTTTTTTTAATACATGGATCCCATCTCGGAATCCGGGCCCATCATCGCTTCTCCATACCTCGTAGGTTCATTTTTGTCTAATAACATGACCTCCAAGACAGGGTTTCCGTACCACTCAGGAGTAGTACACGCCCTTGTCGACCTACGAGGTTCAATGGTAACTTGATCCGAAGTTTCATGATCATCATCATCAAATTCCTCCTCAACTATCGTAGGCTCCACAGAAACATCTTTCTGCACTGCGCTACTCTCTGGTTGAATCAAAGGTTCAACAACCTCATCAAGTTCTATGTTCCTCCCACTCAATTCTTTCGAGAGAAACTCTTTCTCAAGAAATGTTCCGTTCTTTGCGACAAACACTTTGCCTTCGGATCTGAGATAGAACGTATACCCAACTGTCTCTTTTGGGTATCCTATGAAGACGCATTTCTCCGCTTTGGGTTCCAGCTTTTCAGGTCGAAATATCCCTCCCGATGGTACCCCGGTACACTCCCGACACTCGAGGTACACTACCGATTAGCCTGAAACTTTTCCGGCGACCAAAATGGGACTTCCTATATATCAATCTTTACCTCCGGACCATTACGAAACTCCTCGTAATGTCCGGGATCTCATCTGGGACTCCGAACAACCTTAGGTTACCACCATACATAACTCTATACTACCAAAACATCAACAAACCTTAAGTGTGCAGACCCTGCGGGTTCGAGAACTATGTAGACATGACTGAGACACCTCTACGGTCAATAACCAAGAGCGGGACCTAGATGCCCATCTTGGTTCCTACATATTCTATGAGGATCTGCATCGGTCGAACCTCTATGTCAAGGATTCAGTTAATCCCGTATGATGTTCCCTTTGCCCGTGATTCGATCCTCGGTATCTCCATACCTAGTTCAACCTCGTTACCGGCAAGTCTCTTTACTCGTTCCGTAATACAAGATCCCATGACTAACATTTAGTCACATTGCTTGCAAGGCTTATTGTGATGTTGTATTACCGAGTGGGCCCTGAGATGCCTCTCCGTCACACGGAGTAACAAATCCCAGTCTTGATCCATGCCAACTCAACAGACACCCTTGGAGATACCTGTAGAGCACCTTTATAGTCACCCAGTTACGTTGCAACGTTTGATACACACAAGGCACTCCTCCGGTGTCCGTGAGTTACATGATCTCATGGTCATAGAAACATATACTTGACATAGAAAACAGTAGCAATAAACTGACATGATCATATGCTACGTTTGTAGTTTGGGTCTTGTCTATCACATCATTCTCCTAATGATGTGATCTCATTATCAAATGACATCACATGTCAATGGCTAGGAAACCTTGACCATCTTTGATTAACGAGCTAGTTCACTAGAGGCATACTAGGGACAAAGTGTTGTCTATTTATCTACACATGTAATTTTTTTCCAATCAATACAATTATAGCATGGACAATAAACGATTATCATGAACAAGGAAATATAATAAGAAACACTTTATTTATTGCCTCTAGGGCATATTTCCAACAGTCTCCCACTTGCACTAGAGTCAATAATCTAGTTCACATCACTATGTGATTTACATTGTAATGAATCGAACACCCATGCCGTTCTGGTGTTGATCATGTTTAGCACTTTGTAAATATTTATGTCCTTCTCCTCGATGCAATCGCGGATGGAGTAGAAGCGTCGCTTTATGTGTCTGGTCCTCTTGTGAAAACTTGGTTCCTTGGCACTAGTGTTATTACAGAACAGGTTCATTGGATTCAATGCACTAGGCACTACTCCAAGATCTAACACGAACTACTTCATCCACACACCTTCCTTCACTGCCTCCGATGCTGCGATGTACTCCGCTTCGCATGATTCGGCTACCATGCTTTGCTTGGAACTGCACCAGCTTACCGCTCCCCCATTGAGAATAAATACGTATCCGGTTTGTGACTTCGAGTCATCTGGGTCAGTGTCAAAGCTTGCATCGACGTAAACCTTTACGACATGCTCTTCATCACCTCCATAAACGAGAAACATTTCCTTAGTCATGTTCAGGTACTGAAGGATATTCTTGACAGCTGCCCAGTGCTCCATTCCAGGATCACTTTGAAACCTTCCGGCCATACTTATGGCAAGGCTGACATCCGGTCTTGTGCACAACATTGCATACATGATAGAGCCTATTAATGAAGCATAGGGGATGACACTCATCTTTTCTCTATCTTCTGCAATTATTGGGCATTGAGTCTTACTCAACTTCACACCTTGTAACACAGGCAAGAACCCCTTCTTGGACTGATCCATTTTGAACTTCTTCAAAACTTTATCAAGGTATGTGCTCTGTGAAAGTGCTATTAAGCGTCTCGATCTATCTCTATAGATCTTAATGCCTAATATGAAAGCAGCTTCTCCTAGGTCCTTCATTGAAAAAATCTTGTTCAAATATTCCTTCACGCTTTCCAGCATTTCTATATTGTTTCCAATTAGCAATATGTCATCCACATATAATACTAGAAACGCTATAGAGCTCCCACTCACTTTCTTGTAAATACAAGCTTCTCCATAAACTTGTATAAACTCAAACGCTTTGATCACCTCATCAAAACGCTTATTCCAACTCCGAGATGCTTGCACTAGCCCATAAATGGATCGCTGGAGTTTGCAAACTTTGTCAGCATTCTCTGGATCGACAAAACCTTCTGGTTGCATCATATACAACTCTTCCTCAAGGAAACCGTTGAGGAACACTATTTTGACATCCATCTGCCAAATTTCATAGTCGAAATAAGCAGCTATTGCCAACTTGATTCTGATAGACTTAAGCATCGCTAGAGATGAGAAGGTCTCATCGTAGTCAACTCCTTGAACTTGTGAAAAACCCTTTGCCACAAGTCGAGCTTTATAGACGGTGACATTACCGTCTGCGTCTGTCTTCTTCTTAAAGATCCAGTTGTTCTGAATGGCCTTTCGCCCTTCAGGTAATACTTCCAATGTCCATACTTTGCTTTCATACATGGATCCCATCTCGGATTTCATGTCCTCTAACCATTTATCGGAATCCGGGCCCATCATTGCTCCTTCGTAGCTCGTAGGTTCATTGTTGTCCAACAACATGACCTCCAAGACAGGGTTGCGGTACCACTTAGGAGTAGTACGCGCCCTTGTCTACCTACGTGGTTCAATAGTAGCTTGATCTAAAGCTTCATGATCATCATCATTAACTTCTTCCTGTACCGTCGTAGGTTCCACAGAAACATCTTTCTGCGTTGAACTACTTTCTGGTTGAAGTAAAGGTTTAATAACCTCATCAAGCTCTATTTTCCTCCCACTCAATTCTTTCGAGAGAAACTCTTTCTCAAGAAATGTTCCATTCTTAGTGACAAACACTTTGCCTTCGGATCTGACATAGAAGGTATACCCGCCTATCTCTTTTGGGTATCCTATGAAGACGCATTTCTCCGCTTTGGGTTCCAGCTTTTCAGGCTGAAGCTTTTTGACATAAGCATCACATCCCCAAACTTTAAGAAATGACAACTTTGGCCTCTTGCCAAACCATAGTTCATATGGCGTTGTCTCAACGGATTTTGATGGTGCCCTATTTAAAGTGAATGCATCTGTCTCTAATGCATAACCCCAAAACGATAGTGGCAAATCAGCAAGAGACATCATGGATCGCACCATATCTAATAAGGTTCGATTACGATGTTCAGACACACCATTACGCTGTGGTTTTCCGGGCGGTGTCAACTGTGAAACAATTCCACATGTCTTAAGTGACTGCCAAACTCATAACTCAGATATTCACCTCCTCGATCAGATCGCAGGAATTTAATCTTCTTGTTACGATGATTCTCAACTTCACTCTGAAATTGCTTGAACTTTTCAAACATTTCAGACTTGTGTTTCATTAAGTAAATATACCCATATCTACTTAAGTCATGAGTGAAGGTGAGAAAATGACGATATCCACCACGCGCTGTAACATTCATCGGACCTCACACATCAGTATGTATGATTTCCAATAAGTCACTTGCCCGTTCCATTGTTCCAGAGAACGGCGTTTTAGTCATCAGCATGAGGCATGGTTCACATGTGTCAAGTGATTCAAAGTCAGGTGACTCCAAAAGTCCATCAGCATGGAGCTTCCTCATGCGTTTTACACCAATATGACCTAAACGGCAGTGCCCCAAGAAAGTGGTACTATCATTATCAACTCTACATCTTTTGGCATCAATGTTATGAACATGTGTGTCATCACTATCAAGATTCAATATGAATAAACCCCTCACATTGGGTGCATGACCATAAAAGATATTACTCATATAAATAGAACAACCTTTATTCCCTGATTTAAATGAGTAACTGTCTCGCAATAAACAAGATCCAGATATAATGTTCATGCTTAATGCAGGCACTAAATAACAATTATTCAGGTTCATCACTAATCCCGATGGTAATTGAAGAGAGAGTGTGCCGATGGCGATCACATCAACCTTGGAACCATTTCCCATGTGCATCATCACTTCATCCTTTGTCAGCCTTCGTCTATTCCGTAGGTCCTGCTTTGAGTTGCAAATGTGAGCAACCGAACCGGTGTCAAATACCCAGGCACTACAAAGAGAGCTAGTAAGGTACACATCAATAACATGTATATCATATATACCTTGTTTGTCATTGGTCGCCTTCTTGTCAGCCAGGTACTTGGGGCAGTTCCGCTTCTAGTGACCAGTTCCCTTGCAATGAAAGCACTCAGTTTCTGGCTTATGTCCATGCTTCGGCTTCTTTACTAGAGTAGCAAATGCTTTGTCATCCTTCTTGGTTTTACCCTTCTTTCCCTTGCCCTTGCCATTCTTCTTGAAACTAGTGGTTTTATTGACCATCAACACTTGATGTTCTTTCTGGATTTCAGACTCAGCGACTTTGAGCATCGCAAACAGCTCGGCGACTGATTTGTTCATCCCGTGCATGTTATAGTTCATCACAAAGCTCTTGTAACTAGGTGGCAGTGATTGAAGAACTCTATCAATGATCGCCTCTGGCGGAAGGGCAATTCCCAACTCTGCTAGACGAGTCGCACACCCAGACATTGTAAGTATATGTTCACTGATAGACCCGTTCTCCTCCATCTTGCAAGCATAGAACTTATCGAAGGTCTCATGCCTCTCGATCCGGGCATTCTTCTGAAAGATAAACTTCAACTCCTGGAACATCTCATATGCTCCATGACGTTCAAAACATCTTTGATGTCCCGGTTCTAAGCCGTACATTATTACACACTGAACTATTGAGTAATCTCCAGAACATGCCTCCCAAGCGTTCTTAACGTCTTCGAAGGTCATGTCTTCTGGTTGGTCACCAAGCGGTGCATCAAGGACATATGATTTCTCGGAAGCCGTGAGGATAATCCTTAGATTACGGGCCCAATCAACAAAGTTACTTCCATCATCTTTCAACTTAGCTTTCTCTAGGAACACATTAAAATTCAGGGGTGCGACTGCGCGAGCCATTGATCTACAACATAAATATGCAAATGTTGCTTAGACTACTGTTCAAGATAATGAGTTTAGTTAATCAAATTACTAAAGCTCCCACTCAAATTGAAATCCCTCAGGTCATCTGAGTGTCACATGATCCAAAGTCACCAACTCAAGTCCGATCATCATGTGAGTTGAGGTGGTTTCAATGGTGAACATCATCATGTTGATCATATCTATTATATGACTCATGTTCGACCTTTCAGTCTCTTGTGTTGTGAGGCCATGTATGTACATGCTAGGCTCGTCATGTTTAACCCGAGTGTTTTGCATGTGCAACACTGGCTTGCACCTGTTGTATGTGAACGTAGAGTCTATCACACCCAATCATCACGTGGTGTCTCAACACGATGAACGTTTGCAACGGTGCACACTCAGGGAGAACACAATTCATCTTGAAATTTAAGTGAGATATCACCTTATAATGCTACCGTCGTCCTAATCAAAACAAGGTGCATAAAAGAATTAACATCACATGCAAATCATAAGTGACATGATATGGCCACGAACTTGTGCTTTTGATCTCCATCTTGAAAGCACCGGCATGATCTCCATCGTCACCGCCACGACACCATGATTTCCATCAACGTGTTGCCATCGGGGTTGTCGCGTCCATCATGCTTATACTACTATTGCTACCGTTTAGCGATAAAGTAAAGCATTACATAGCGCTTAATGATTGAAACGCATGTCATACAATAATTAAAGACAACCCTATGGCTCCTGCCGGTTGCCGTACTCATTGACATGCAAGTCGTGATAATCTATACATCACATGATCATCTCATAAATCACATATAGCACATCATGTAATTGGCCATATCACATCACAACATACCCTGCAAAAACAAGTTAGACGTCCTCTAATTGTTTTTGCATGTTTTACATGGCTGCTATGGGTATCTAGCAAGAACAATTCTCATCTACGCAAAAACCACAACGGTGATACACTAGTTGCTTTTCAACCTTCTCAAGGACCGCCTTTGTCGAATCCGATCCAACTAAAGTGAGAGAAACTGGCACCCGCAAGCCATCTATGCAACAAGTTGGTTTGAGGGAATAGGTCTCTCATAAGCGTACGAGTAATGTTGGTCCGGGCCGCTTCATCTCACAATACCGCTGAACCAAAACACGACCAAGGGAGGAAGCAATCTAAGCATCAACGCCCACAAACTCTTTGTGTTCTACTGGAGATCTCATCTACACATAGACCTAGGTCATGATGCCACTTTTGTGGAATGTTGCATGGGAAACAAAAATTTACCTATGTTCACGCAAGACCTATCCGTGGTGATGAGCATCTACGAGAGGGAGAGTGGATCTACATACCCTTGTAGATCGCTAAGCGGGAAGCGTTAAGAAACGCGGTTGGTGTAGTCGAACATCTTCGTGATCCAAATCGCCGAGCGTCCCGTGATCCAAGCACGATCCGTCCCGTGATCCAATCACGATCCATCTTGCGAACTTGATCACGATCCGTCCCGCGAACTTGATCACGGTCCTTCCGATCTAGCATCGAACGGACATCACCTCCGCGTTCAGCACACGTGCAGCTTGATGACGATCTCCGCCGTCTTGATCCAGCAAGAGGGAGCGGAGAGGAAGAAGAGTTCTCTGGCAGCATGACGGCACTCCGGCGATGGTGGTGGAGCTATTCCGGTAGGGCTTCGCCTAAGCACTGCAGAAATCCGATCTAGAGGAGAAACTATGCATTAGAGGAACGGGTAGCACGTGGCTGAAAATTCTTTGCCAAAACCCTAAAATCCTCTAGTGTATATAGGAGGGAGGGAGGAGAGGCTTGGAGCAAGGGCGAAGCCTCCTTTGGTTCGGCCAAAGTGGGGAGGAGAGGACGACTCCTCCTCCAATCCTAGTAGGACTAGGATTCCTCCTTTTTTTGCCCTTTTCCACCTTTTTCCCTTTGGGATTTTTCTCCCAGCCGCATGGGCCTTGTGTGGGACTTACACCAGCCCACAAAGGGCTGGTATTTACTCTCCCACAACCCATGAAGTGTCTTGCGTCGAAATACCCCTCCCGGTGGTCTCCCGGTACACTATCGGCACTCCCGGTACATTACCGATTGGCCCGAAACTTTTCCGGCGACCAAAATGGGACTTCCTATATATCAATCTTTACCTCCGGAGCTCCTCGTGACGTACGGGATCTCATCCAGGACTCCGAACAACCTTCGGTCACCACCATACATAACTCTATACTACCGAAATGTCACCGAACCTTAAGTGTGCAGATCCTGCGGGTTCGAGAACTATGTAGACATGACCGAGACACCTCTACGGTCAATAACCAATAGCGAGACCTGGATGCCCATATTGGTTCCTACATATTCTACGAAGATCTTCATCGGTCGAACCTCTATGTCAAGGATTCAGTTAATCCCGTATGATGTTCCCTTTGTTCTTCGGTATGTTACTTGCCCGAGACTCGATCGTCGGTATCTCCATACCTAGTTCAACCTCGTTACCGGCAAGTTTCTTTACTCGTTCCGTAATACAAGATCCCGTGACTAATATTTAGTCACATTGCTTGCAAGGCTTATTGTGATGTTGTATTACCGAGTGGGCCCTGAGATACCTCTCCGTCACACGGAGTAACAAATCCCAGTCTTGATCCATGCCAACTCAACAGACACCCTCGGAGATACCTGTAGAGCACCTTTATAGTACCCAGTTACGTTGCGACGTTTGATACAAACAAGGCACTCCTCCGGTGTTCGTGAGTTACATGATCTCATGGTCATAGGAACATATACTTGACATGCGGAAAACAGTAGCAATAAGCTGACACGATCATATGCTACGTTTGTAGTTTGGGTCTTGTCCATCACATCATTCTCCTAATGATGTGATCCCATTATCAAATGACATCACATGTCAATGGCTAGGAAACCTTGACCATCTTTGATTAACGAGCTAGTTCACTAGAGGCATACTAGGGACAAAGTGTTGTCTATTTACCCACACATGTAATGTGTTTCCAATCAATACAATTATAGCATGGACAATAAACGATTGTCATGAACAAGGAAATATAAAAATAAACACTTTATTTATTGCCTCTAGGGCATATTTCCAACACTTTTGTCTTCAATCCATCGGTAAATTTACTTAAGACTATATTTTTATTCACCACATGATATGTGTTTTGCTTGGAGCATCTTGTATGATATGATTCTTTGCTTGTTAGTTTGCCACAATCATCCTTTCTGCACACATATTTTGAGAGATACATGCTGAATCATGAATTTATGAGAATACTCTATGTGCTTCACTTATATCTTTTGAGTTGGGAAATTTTGCTCTATGTGCTTCACTTATATCTTTTAGAGCATGGTGGTGTTTGCGTTTTTATAGAAATACTTGAACTCTTGTACCTCACTTATATTATTTTGAGAGCTTCTAAAACAGCATGGTAATTGGCCTAGGTTATGAATTTAGTCCTAATATGATAGGCATCCAAAAGGGATATAATAAAAAATTTCCATATTAAGTGCATTGAGTATTTATGAGAAGTTTGATTCCTTGCATAAAGTTTTGAGATATAAAGATGGTA
The DNA here is from genome assembly GCA_022496015.1 of Hordeum marinum. Taxonomy (NCBI): domain Eukaryota; kingdom Viridiplantae; phylum Streptophyta; class Magnoliopsida; order Poales; family Poaceae; genus Hordeum; species Hordeum marinum. The sequence goes on from CM039674.1 coordinate 397,498,800, forward strand.
ATGTTAAGAGACATGTTAGGAAGTAAATGTTGATTTGGTAAAAATACTTGTGTAAAGGTTTGTGATTCCCGTAGCATGCACATATGGTGAACCGTTATGTAAGGAAGTCAGAGCATGACTTGTTTATAGATTGTCGACATTTGTGTGAGGGTCGGGGGAGCACGATGGTTAACTCCTACCAACCTCCCCCTAGGAGCATGCGTTTAATGCCTTGCTTCAATGAATAATATACTTTTGCAATAAGTATGTGAGTTCTTTATGACTAATGTTGAGTCCATGGATTATACGCACTCTCACCCTTCCACTTTTCCTAGCCTTTCGAGTACCGGGCAACTTTTGCCGGTACACCGTACACCTTCCTCAAAACAGCCGAAATATACCTTCCTCAAAACTGCCACCATATATCTTTCCTCAAAACATACACCATACCTACCTATTATGGCATTCCCATAGCCATTTCGAGATATATTGCCATGCAACTTCCACTGTTTCCTTTTATGACATGCACCATCACTTCCATATTGCATATAGAGTCAGATTTTGTCATAGGTATCGAGTTGTAATTTTATTTTGAGTTGTACGTAAATAAAAGTGTGATGATTATCATTATTAGAGCATGTCCCATGTGAGGAAAGTATGATGGAAGCTATGATTCCCTCACAAGTGGGGATGAGATTCTGGCGAAGCCCAAACAAAAAAGATGAATAAAAGAGGCCTTAGATGCCCACATAAAAAAAGAAGAAAAAATGAGAGAAAAGAGAGAAGGGACATTGCTACTACCTTTTTCCACACTTGTGCTTCAAGATAGCACCATGATCTTCATGATACAGAGTCTCCTATTTTGTCACTTTCATATAGCTAGTGGAATTTTTCTTCACGATGCACGTCCACTTAATTTCCTTATTGAGCTTTCATACACTTATATTTCTAGTGCATCCGTTGCATGCCAATCCCTACTCACTCATATTGATATCTATTGATGGGCATCTCCATAGCCCGTTGATACGCCTAGTTGATGTGAGACTATCTTCTCCCTATCCTTGACAACCTCCACCATATTCTTTTCCCCCTATAGTGCTATATCCATGGCTCGCGCTCATGTATTGCGTGAGAGTTGAAAATGTTTGAGAAAATATAGGTGTGAAAACAATTGCTTGACTTTTCATCGGGTTGTGCATGATAAATACTTTGTTTGAGGAAGATGGAGCATAGCCAGACCATGTGATATTGTAGGGGTAACTTTCTTTTGCCATTATATTTTGAAGAGATACAATTGCTTTCCTAGTATGCTTAAAATGTTATTGTTTCTATATCAATATAAAGCTTTTGTTTTAAGTCTTACAGATCTGAATATTCATGCCACAATAAAGAATATTACTTGGATAAATATGTTAGGTAGCACTCCACATCAAAAATTCTGTTTTTTTATCATTTACCTACTCGAGGTCGAGCAGGAATTAAGCTTGGGGATGTTGATATGTCTCCAACGTATCTATTATTTTTTATTAAGGCATGCTATTATATTATCTGTTTTTAATGTTTTATAAGCATCAATATGCTATTTTATATTATTTTTGGGACTAACCTATTAATCTAGAGCCAAGTGCCAGTTTCTGTTTTTTCCTTGTTTTGGAGTTTTGTAGATATGGAATATTAAATGGAGTCCAAACAAATAAAACCTTCGGAAGGAATTTTTCTAGAAGTAAACAAGTCATCAAAGTTTAGAGTGCACATCAGGGGAGGAGCCAGGGCGCCACAAGCCTGCTAGGTGTGGGCCCCCTTGGCCACACCTAGCAGGCTTGTCGCCTCCTGGCAGTTTTCCTGACCCTAATTCTTGGCCTATAAATACCCAAATATTCCCCAACATAAAAATAGCCACATAAATACTTTTCCGCCGCCGTAAGTCTCAGTTCCCGAGAGATCCAATCTTGGGGCCTTCTCCGGTAATCTGCCGGAGGGGGAATCGATCATGAAGGGCATCTACATCAACTCCATTGCCCCTCCAACGATGCGTGAGTAGTCCAGCATAGATCTACGGGTCCATAGCTAGTAGCTAGATGACTTCTTCTCTCTCTTTGATCTTCAATACCATGTTCTTCATGATCTTCATGGAGATCTATCCGATGTAGTCCTCTTTTGTGGTGTGGTTGTCAAGATCCGATGAATTGTGAGTTTATGTTCAGATTATCCATGAATCTTATTTGAATCTCCTCTAGATTCTTATTTGCATGATTTCATATCCTTCCAAGTCTGTTCGAGTTATTGGTTTGGTTTGGCCAACTAGATTGGTAATTCTTGCAATGGGAGAAGTGCTTGGTTTTGGGTTCAATCTTGCGGTGTCCTCACCTAGTGACATAGTAGGGGTAGCGAGGCATGTATTGTATTGTTGCCATCAAGGGTAACGAGATGGGGTTTTCATCATATTGCTTGAGTTTATCCCTCTGCATCATGTCATCTTTCTTAATGCGTTACTCTATTCTTCATGAACTTAATACTCTAGAAGCAGACAGGAGTCGGTCGATGTGTGGAGTAATAGTAGTAGATGCAGAATCATTTCAATCTACTTGTCATGGACGTGATGCCTATATGCATGATCGTTGCCTTGGATAACTACATGATTATTCACTTTTCTATCAATAGGTTGACAGTAATTTGTTTACCCACCATGATATTTTCCTTCAAGAGAGAAGCCTCTAGTGAAATCTATGCCCCCCGGGTCTATTTTCCATCATATATTTTCAGATCTATACCTTGCTGCAATTTATTTATCTTTTACTTTCCGCACTCGTTTACATCTATCTCTTTCAGATCTAATCCTTGCAAATAGCCGTGAAAGGATTGACAACCCCTTTATAGCGTTGGGTGCAACAGTTTGATTGTTTGTGTAGGTGCAACCATTGGTGACTTGCTTGTTCCTCCTACTGGATTGATACCTTGGTTCTCAACAACTAAGGGAAATACTTATCTACTTTGCTGCATCACCCGTTCCTCTTCAAGGGAAAACCAACGCAAGCTCAAGAGGTAGCATGCATACCGAGGCTTTCGAGTGCATTGGGATGGGAGAAGTTGTCCCCTGAGATGCCCTTGACGTCCGCGTCCCTCCAAGCTGTCGGCCCCCTCCTTCCTCGCCCTCTCTAACCCCCTGACCACGTGTGCCGGACGCCGCCCGAGCTGACCAACGTGGGGGCTCACACGCGTGCGTTTCTCTCTCTCCCTCTCTCTCTCGCTTGCTCCCCTGATCTAGATGCACCCAGGAACACCCCCAGACCCCTAGCTCTTCCTTATGTGGCCCCGAACGACGACATTGACCTTGCTGGCGCACCACCACACGGTGCACCACCCCCCGCCTATATAAGGGCTCCCCAAGCCCCTCTCTCTCCCCTCTGGTCCCTTCCCCCCACTCCTCCATCGTGCCCCTGCGCCTCTCCCCTTCTATTTCGAGGGCCAGATGCTCGGGATCGACCGGAGCCTCACCGTGTCGGGTTGCCGGCGCTCTCCGGGTACAGAGCCTCCCCGGCCTTCATTGCCGTCCTGTTGGTCTCCCCTCGGTTCCCTGAGTCTTTTTCCCTTCTCCTCGCTGTGTTTTGCAGACGGAGTAGACGACATCGACCACCTTCCGAAGCCCTCCACTGCGGCCTTCTCGTCGCCGGCAACTCCAGCCACCCCCGCCACTCGTTCGACCTCCAGGAGATCGACGACTCAACCCCGAGCCCATTCCCGCACTCACCCACCGTCTCCGTGCCCCGCACCGCCGCCGGTGAGGCCCTCTCCTTCCTATCCCGAGGTGGGAGAAAGACCCGACAGGGGGCACCCACCTATCGGCCTCTCCCTCACCACTCTCTTGCCCTTCTCTCTCACTGGCCACCGGGCCCCGCACGTCAGGTTTGAAACCTGACGCGTGCGGGGGCACCGACTCGCCTGGCCTGGTTGGTGGCTGAGCCGGCCCAGATGGCTAGCCATTTGGCCCAAGGCATAGAGGCCTTTTTCTTTTTATTTTTCAGTATGTTTTACAAAAATCCCACGGGATTAAATAAAAATCCAGTGCCAAATATTTTTCCACCATAAATCATAGGATATTATGTAAAATTTTATAGTGCCATTTGTATAGTTTTTTGAAAATCTTTTATCTATTGTTTTATTTTTAAAACGTCTTTTAGGCATTTTTAGCCTGTGTTATAAATAGTTTTAAAAACCTTTTTCCTACCAAAACCCTAGACAAATATTCTTAGAATACTCTATAGTATTTATCAGAGTAGGGTAGCATTTTAGAAGTGAGATGTGTGCTCTGTTTTTGTTATGATGCTTATTATTATCATTATTATTGAGGCGATAGTTTGCGCTATTGGCGAGGGAGTTGGACCCGCAGACTTTGTTGAGCCAGGCAAGCAGCCCTTTGACCATAGTAAGAAACTTTTCATGCATGTCATATAGCACTTGTTGTTTCGATGAATAGATCATGTTGATGAGGTACCCCCCTTCGGTGAGATGCCCCCGGTACTTTGCCATTGATACTTGCACCGTGCAAGACCCTACCATCCTTATGAGGGTTGTGTGGGTGGTAGTAGATAGGATGCTAGTAGATGCTACGCAAGTGGGATCGAGAATATTCATGGTGATGGAAATAAACAAATGACTTCAAATACTTTTCGAAAACCCCGTCGGGTGCCACTAATGCCCGAGGGAGATGATGATGAGTTGGGTAACCACTTGAGAAAGAGTGGTGTACCAGAGCAAGTGAGAGTGTGTGTTTTCGAAAACGGATTAGATTTAAGATTGGTCGACTGTCCCAACGTTACATGTACAACCACGATACCCCTTATGGGACGGGGCTTTGTTGATTACCTTGTAGGGTACTAGCAAAGGGTCCACATTACTAGTGGCAGGAGTGACGTGGTCACTCTCGATACGGGGTCATACCGGGAAGGACGATCATGCACTGTCTTCACAGGCACCGAGCACACCGTTGCATGCCCTCATGGATGATATGTGTGATGTATATCATGAGGGATGGAACCAATGAGTGGACTCTTTGTTTTCTATCGCTAGGGGAAGGACATTGTTGGGGTGCTTACCTCGGGTATGTAATATACCGCGAGTCATGGATGACACGGAAGTTCCCCGAGTCTTGTAAAGTGTGCAACCTCTGCAGAGTGTAAAACTATCCGAATAGCCATGTCCATGGTCAATGATAGTTGGGTGGTGCTGCTTAAACTACGTCTAGATGTTTCCTCAAAACTGGTGTGTTTGTGTGTGTGTGTGTGTTGGTGACAAAGGTGATACTTGAGCTAAGTCCGATGACTTTGCCTGATGGTGAACATAAGATGTTCCACCCCTGCTTATGATGATGAATGTGACTCGCTCATATCAACACCTGTCTACAGTTGATGCATGCTTACTTAAGTTTCTTGATCATGTCATTGCACTCAAAATTAGCTTTCTGCAAAACTTACCTACTTAGTGCTATATCATGCATTGTTATACCTTGTTCCACATCTTGGGTTACTTGCGAATACATTCAAAGTACTTAGTGGCTTGCCACTGGTTATTTAATTGGCCAGGCATGGAAGAGCATGAATACGGTGAAGAGTTCATTGGTGACGAACATGTTAACTAGGACGCTTCCCAGTCAGAATACATGAAGGATTAAGGTAGATGACATGGGTTCATGGTTTCAACCAAGATTTTCGTTGTTTGTTATGTTGAAGTGTTTGCCCCTTGTGGCCCTATCTACGTAAGACTTGGCTTAGTTGGCCCTTTATTTGTGTAAGACGATATGTAAGGATGTAAGACTCTTGTTATTCAGCTTTTGTGTGTTCAGTGAGCATTGATCTCTGGGATAACTGTACACGTGCATTCGCTGATCACGACTTATGAGTCTGGGTCCCCACAGAGCTGGTATTAGAGCCATCCTGACTATAGGAAGCCCTTAGTTAGCATGGGCATTAGTTAGGATGAAACCGTTCTCAAAACTACACCTAGCACCTATACTTTGGAGTTCTGCACTTGTTACTGCTTCTATTCTCCACACAACATTCAGCTGACTCTCCTCCCTTCAAACCTTTGTAGATGGCCATCATACCCGAAGCCCTCCTAGCATCCGACTTTCCCCTACTCCTTGAGGATAGCCTAAAGAAATGCCAGTATCACCAACCACCCGTTTTCCTCTACCACGAGCACTAGTCGATGCCGTCACAAAGGAGTACCACGTTGATGTGGTCGTGAAGGAAAACGACTCCCCGACTAGTTGGTTCTTTGAAGGACCACAAATGGAGACCATGGCGCTCGCAGTCGAGATAGCTGCGCGCAGGGCACTTCTACGCATTCGAGACATCATTCCAGAGATGGCTGACGAGCCAGCTACTCACTACCTTCCTTTCATGAAGGATGATATTGGCGAGAGTTGGACGTTGATTCCATCCAAGGAGGATGGCACACCACTCGGGTGCTAGACCTACTTTAGACTCTCTGCTGAAAGTCTGGCTCACAACCTAATTAAGAGTTCTATGAAGCTCCGTGAGGAACTTCACAACACCCAAGAGGTACTGTGTTAAGCCAAGACAAGGCCAGACAGGATCAAGAAGGATGGAGCCCCCGAGGGACGACCAGCTTTCGCTTATTAAGGAGGAGTACCCCCAGCTATAGATGCACCCACACGTCGTCGTCGCATGAGTGCAAAGGATTACCGTGCACTCTTCACCGACCCACTAAAGAGGCGTCGCCGGAATGGACCTCCTCCTTCTTTGACTCCCTCGACCGAAGACGACGCCCGTCCGAAAGACGATCAGGAGGAAAACCCAGAGGAGCGTGAATACAAGACCGAGCACTCCACCACCTGAGTCCGAGGACCCCTAGGGTAGGATCAGTCATGTACCCCTCATGCAAAGTCGAGTCTGTGTAATGGATCATATGAAACCATGTGTGCTTGTTGTTTGTTTTTGTTGTTTGTGTTTCGATGCAAGTCACACTTTTACCTTAGGAAACATGTAAGCGACTCCATCGTCTATCTTATCTCAATATATGTGTTGGTGTTTCAACCTTTGTTTTACCACACTTGCACTATACCAACCCCCTGTGACAGCCCAAGTGTTGTCCCTACCTTTTATGGCATGTATCCCATTGTATGAACCTTGTGTCATGAGCTATGATATGAATTGCACCTTGTTATCCATGAGTTGTGTTGCATTCATGCATCATATCATCCATCATAGCATTCATCTTGCCATGATTGTTTTCATGTGTCTTTGAATGATGTGGTCGTTGTGAGTGTACATTGAGTTGTGATGTGCTTTGTTTGTGGTTGGATCATGTGTGCAAACCCCCTTACCTTCCCTCTCTTTATTTTCATTCAAAACCCCAACCTAATGCCTTTTATTCCCATGTTATTTTCATAGCAGAATTAACTTGCCAATTAAAATGTTTAAAATGTTAAAGAGGTAGCCCTATTCATGTTAATAATTTAGAGTGTGGTTCTTTTGATGTTGGGGTTTGTATGATTTTGTGTTTAAATAAAACAGCAGATGTTATTTTAAAATATTTAAAATTACTTGCCCAATAAATCAACTTAATATTTTTATTAAATAGTGCACTTTATTTCCCTCACCAAAGTATTTTTTGTTTTGCTCTAAAACCTTTTAAACATGCTCTGGGGATTTGTTTTAGTGTGGCTGTGTTTTAAAAAGAGAGCAAACCTATTCTGTTTTTATTTTGAGAGAGAGAGCAGAGTGGGCCTTCCCCCGCGGCCCAGCCCGCATGAGGGAATGGTCACCTGCTCCCGTCCTCTCCTCCGTCAAGTTCAGTGAGGGAAGCCGCGTGCGCCGTCGCCTTTCCGTCGCCGTCGCCGTCAGCTCATGGCTATTTAGCCTCCCCTCGGCGTGCGTGCCCCCTCGCCTAGGGTTCCTCTCTCTCCCTCCGCTGCTGCAGCTCCCATCTCCTCCTCCATCTCTCTCCCTCCTCGCTTCTTTCCCCCTGTCAGGTAAGCTTCAGAGTGCAGTGAGGTTCAGAGAGTAGTCACCGGCGACCAGCTCGTCGTCTCCGTCGTCGTCGTCATCGACCATGGCGTCCAGGAGCTCGGGGTTCGTCCCCGCGTTCGATCCCCACCGCTAGGAGCCCCGGAGAGGCTCTGTAGGGACGGCTCCGTCGTCGTCTTCGCCGGAGGGTTCCGCTCCGCCATCTTCTTCCTCTGCTTCAACTCTGGTGCGTGTTCTTCCCCTCTGTTGATTCCTTCTTGTCCAGCTTGTCATCGCCTTCCCCTTAGTGAGCAGCCGATCGACGTAGCCCCTTCTTCTCCGTGTAGAACGCTGTTTAGTTACCGCCGCCGTCTGTCGCCGCCGTACGCAAGGCGTGTGCTTGCTGCTCGCCTCCTTCCTCCTCACCGCGAGGTGAGCAGGGGATTGGAACCCTGGTTGTCCCCTCGTGCATGAGAGCCGTTGGTGTTGCCAGATTCGCCGTGGGTTAGCCGGAATCGCTGCCGGAGTTGCTCTGTCGCCGTTGCTCTGTGGCTTGTTTCAGTTTCGTCAGTAAGCTACATTGTGAGTGTGTATATCAGAGGCAGCACCCCGACTCTTGTAACGCTCGAGCCCGCAGCACAGTGGTAGCACCAGGGGAACATGACCAGGAGGTCAGGGGTTCGACTCCAAACCCTCCCCATTTTATTCTGTTTTCCTTTTTTTTGTTTCTTTTGTTTTTCTTCCTTTGCAATTTATATATGTGTGGGTGTGCTTTGCATCCATATGCATATATATGTATGTATGCTTGTAGTGTGTGTGTATGTGCCACATGGTGTGATGCATACACATGGGTGCATGTGCATATGTGTTGCGCATAGGTATTTGCTTGTAGTGTGTATGTGTATGTGTATGTGCATGTGAGTATGCACATATGCATGAGCTTGTGAGTGTGTGTGCTTCTTGCATACACACTTGTGTAGTGTAGTGTGTGTAGTGCATATGTGTGTGTGCACATATGCTTGCTTGTTGTGGGTGTGTGTGTGTTACCATACACCTATCTATATGGACATATGCATTGTGCATATATGTATGCACATGTGTGTGGATGACCACCCACACACATGAGCTAGTGTGTGTGTGAGTGTATTATCTTGTGCCTAAGATCATTTGTGAGAGTGTATGTGTGTATGCCTATGTGCATAATGCACATGTGAGAATGTGAGTGTGTGGGTGAACACCCCCTCTTGTGTGGTATGTTCATGAGTGGGCTTGTGCTCATATGCCCTTGGGCATATGGAGCATGTGTGTGTGTGCCTTGTTGAGTGTGTGTGTAGAGTGTATGCGTGTGTGGGTGACTAGTGGGTTTTCCACTTGACTCACCCCTTGTGGATTATGTGCATGTGGTATTTGTTAAGCTCATTTACATCTCTAGCTAAGATCCCAACCTGCTTTGATCATATTTGCTCATGTTCAACTAGAGTATGATCCACTTATGTGATTAGGTGGTGGTTTTGTCATCTTGCTTGTGCCTTGTTGTTTCACATGAACATATGAGTATGGCACATGATTTTAGGGTAGAAAGAGCCAATGAATCCATTGTTGTGTTCAGATTTCACTTTTGAGCAAGTTCATAAAGCTGTCATTTTTAGCTGTGATGCTACTTTGTCATTTTTGCATGATTTAATCCTTGCTTGCTTTGGGGCATGTGCCAACTAGGAAGTGCTAGTGTTTTATATCTAGTATGCCATGGTATTTTTGTTTAACCTGAGAATCAGCAATATAAGTAGGAACCATGCTGTTAAGTAGCCAACTTAATGTTTCTGTTTCAGCATGCTAAAAACTATCAATTCTGAGAATCTGCTGTTATTTTTATGCCATGTAAAGTGGATGGTATCTTGTGATGTGTTGTGAATTTGAGAATCCTCAGTGCTAGTGTTTTGGATTAGATGTTGTCTACTACCATCCTGTTAATTTTCATGCCAATAGGTGGTCTCTAGCATATTTAACTACTGCTGTCAACTTGCTACTTTGTTAACTCAGATTCCAGAATACTGTTATTTTCACCAAGTCCCAGTAACTGTTTCATCATGTCATCTTGATAGCTTCATGCTTATTGATGTGTGCCTCCTTTGCTGATTATGTAGTTGGATAAGTTGATGTGTGTGTTGTGTAGATTCTGTCAATATCTTGTTTGTGGTTGTAGGATTTCTGTAGCTCAAGTTGTGAGCTGTGTAAGTTGATATGTTGCTGTTGTGGCAGATTGTGGGTTTTATTGTTTCGTGACTTGTGGGAGCTATACTCCATGGAATGGATTGATTTTTGAGTCTATTGTGGTTGGTTTTTCATTGAATAACCAGTGGCTACCTTGGAATGCCAAGAATTAGCCCATGGCTTTGTTGTCTTGTGTTTTGCCTTCGTACCTTGTCATGAGCGTATCGTGAGAACCGTAACTCCGTTTCTTGCGTTCTTTATATGCATCTCTGTATATTTTGCATAATCCATCCGTATTTGCCATGTTCATGCATGTTTAAATAACTTAACATCAGGTTCTGTCCAGGTTCATTAATAAACAAACTCTGCATGTGAAACATGACTCGTTTTGGATTGCCATGTTAATTCTTCTTAAATGAATCATGCATCATCTTGGTTGTGCATTGCACCTTGGTTGGATGTTTATTGTTTCTGTTTCTCTTGGGTAGACGCGAGTGTTGATACTGAGTACGAGGACCCAGGAGAGTACTACTATGAGGATCCCGCTACTTGTTCCACTGAAGAACCAACAGGCAAGATGATCATACCCGGATCCCGATACTATTTTTGCTTGCTAGTTTCCCGCTCTTATCGTTACAATTGCGCTACCTACCACTTGATATCAGCCTCCTATTTGCCATGATAGCCTTTAACCTCCACATCCTAGCAAACCTTTGATTGCCTAAGTTACCACTGCTCAGCCCCTCTTATAGCGTTGTTAGTTGCAGGTGCAGGTTGTTCCATGTGATAACATGGATTTGGATATCACAATATTATCTGTTATTTAATTTAATGCACATATATATATTGGTATTGGTGGAAGGCTTGGTCTTTTGCTAAGTGTTTTGTTCCGCTGTTACCGCCATAGGTTCTTGTTACCGGTGTTATGTTTTCCATATTTTGCGCTCCTAACACGCTCGGGGTTGTTATGTGGACCCCCTTGTTTATTCCATTGAGATTAAAACTTGTCTGGCAAGACCCAACATTGGTACTACATTTGCTTAACAACTTAATAAAATTTGCATAGGGTCTTGCTAACCCGTGTACAATTAATCAACCCCCGGGCCAGTGCTCCTCATGAGTGTTGGTCCAAACTAGAGCACTGTGCGGGGCCAACCCAGGGCAACTTGGGAGATTTCTATCAGGCCACCGTACACTAGCTTATCCGTCGTGTCCTAAGAACGAGATACGCGGCTCTTATCGGGTTTGTCAACATGTCCGGTGGTCTTGCTGGATTTGTTTTACCTTTATCGAGTGTCTTGCGTGTGGAGTCTGACTTTCTTCGGGTTATCTCGAGGTGTTGGAATTCCTTTGGAATTACCTATGATGACCACGAGGTCCGTGGTTGAGGCTATTCCCACGGAGTGTGGTTATTTGTGATGGACTAGTTGGAGCACCTCTGTAGGGTTAAATCTTTTCGAGAAGCCGTGCCCGTGGTTATGTGGCAACTTGGATATTTGTTTAACTCCCGGTTATAGTAAACTTGAAGTAAACTCTAAATAAAATACACCAATTGTGTGAGTAACCGTGATCGTCTCTGCTCGTGAACATGATCCGAGAGAGAACACGGTGGGGTTATGATTGACGTAAGTAAGTGTTCAGGATCTCATAGAGATCATACTAGATTCGATTGTTCATCGTAGGCCACTCATATTTATTTTCTTGTTGCGTAAGTTAGCCACCCTAAATGCTTAGTGCTGCTGCAAACTAAACACATACCCCATCCCAACCTTTAAGCTTGAATAGTCTCGGTACCCGGGTGCTTGATTGCTGAGTCCTGGTGGCTCATAGATTCCTACAACCCTCCAGGTACAGGTACGGATGAGTACGTGTAGGATGATCTTACCCAGCTCCAGTGGGAATATGATGAGGAAAGAGGCAGGATGTACGTGACTTATCCAGATGAGTAGAGGACCATGGTCATGATCTTTGGGATAGCAAGATAGTATCATTTGCATCTGTTTTATCGTTTGATTTCGTCCATAGTCGGACCCTGTCTTCATCTTGATGATTTGAACTATGTGTGGATTGTAATTTAGCATGTGACGAGTGTAAGCCAATCTTGTATACTCATCTTTTCAGGCTGTATGATGTGATGATACTATACTTGCTAATGGCAAGATGCGCCTCTGTCCCTTGCGAGACCCTCGTGTCTTAAAATGGATAGGCGCGCATCTAGGGCGTGACACCCCCTTAGGCGCGCTTTCTCCGTTATTGCTTTTCCTCTCGTCTATCCCAGCTATTTGACTTGGCTACTCCAAACAGGATGGTGGCTGCTACCCGCAACAGCTCCTTCACCAACCCTGAAGCCGGCAACTCCAGCCAGCAAAGGGAACTAGTGGGACTGCTCGGGCTGGAGGACACCAGGAGCAGCCACAAGGCGACATTCCCCCACCACCACCTCCACCGGAGAACATGACCGTAGCTCGGTTTCTCCAAGTTCTCTGTGAGGAACGCCAAGCCAACACTACTGCTATTCAGCAGATGGCTCAGGTCCTTGTGAACAACCAGTAGCAAGGCAGGAACGGCAATGGCCGCTCCACTCTATCTGAGTTCATGAGGAATTCGCCCCCAACCTTCATCGAAACTGCTGAACCCTTGGATGCTGACAACTGGATCCGCACCATCCAGGACCTCCTTGCACTGGTCAATTGCAATGAGGATCGTGAGAAGGTGATTTATGCCTCTTAGTGCCTCGGAGGTACCGCCAGAGCTTGGTGGGATGGATTCAAGGTTATGCAAGGCGATCAAGTGATCACTTGGAACAACTTAAAGGAAGGATTCCACACCGTCCACATTCCTTCTGGGATCATGGCTATCAAGAAGAGAGAATTCCGAGCGCTGAATCAAGGAAGTGGCTCTGTCATGGAGTACCTGAAGACGTTCAACCTGCTGTCAAGGTATGCACCTGAAGATGTCAACACAGAGGCTGCCAAGGTGGAACACTTCATGGAAGGACTTCAGCAGACCCTGCAGTATCAGCTCATTATTTGTGACTGTCAAACCTTCTTCGACCTGGTTACCAAGGCCCTCATGCTGGAAGACAATCGTCATGCCATAGACGACACTCGCTAGCGCAAGATGATTAGCAAGGGTAGTTTTAGCAACCAGAAGCCTCGCCCCTTGCAGCCAACCCCAGCCAAGCCAACCTATCAGCCGCAACAGGCTAGACCTCCTGCACCTCGTCCGAGCTACCAGCCTCAGCAGTATGCCAATCCCATGCCAACTTACAACAACGCAAATAACTACAATGGCCGTAGGAACAACAACTATGGTCAGGTCACTTGCTTTCGGTATGGTCAGCCCAGACACATCTCTAAGCTGTACCCCAACAAGAAGCCAGATGCATCGCACCCCAATACGCCAAACCAAGGTCAAGGCCGTGGAGCGCCACCAAGGAACCCAGCTCCCCGCAACCAGCCCAACAATGTCAAGGGTCGTGTGAATCACGTCACCATAGAGGAAGCATAGGAAGACCCGTACATCATACTGGGTACGTTCCTCGTCAACTCAACCCCAACAACTATATTGTTTGATTGTGGAGCTTCACATTCATTTGTCACTCAAAAGTTTGCACTAGAGAGTGGTATGAAGCCTACACCCCTGGGTAGTCATATGTTGATACAGACCCTGGGATCGGTTATGAAGTCTGGGATAGGATGTAAAGGAGTCGAGATCAACATCAATGGGGTAGACTTCCTAGCAGACCTTATCATCCTGAAGTCAGAAGGCTTGGATGTGATCCTAGGCATGGACTGGTCAACCAAGAACCAAGGCTACTTGGACTGTGCCAAGAGGATCGTTACCATAACTAATAGCCAAGGAGTGGAAGTCAAGTATGTCCCCAATCAAGCCTCCACTCAAGCCCCTCGGGTTAATTGTTTGTCAGGAATTGAGTTGGATCAAGTGCCGGTGGTATGTGAATACCCGGATGTATTTCCTCATGAGATGCATGGAATGTCTCCTGACCGTGACATTGAGTTCACCATTGAGCTAATGCCCGGAGCAGGACACATCTATAAGAAGCCCTAGAGAATGGGATCCAAAGAGTTGGCCGAGTTGAAGAAACAACTGGCAGAGCAGCTCAGAAAGGATTCATTCTCCCTAGTGCCTCTCCTTGGGGATCACCTGTTCTATTTGTGTCCAAGAGGGAAGAAACTATCAGACTGTGTGTCGATTACCGCTCTCTCAATGAAGTCACAATAAAGAACAATTACCCACTCCCCAAGATTGGAGACCTGTTCGATCAACTGAATGGAGCTAAGGTGTTTTCCAAGATCGACCTTAGGTATGGGTACTACCAGCTAAAGATCAGACCCCAAGACATTCCGAGGACGGCATTCGTAACCCGGTGTGGCCTGTATGAATACACGGTCATCTCATTTGGCTTAACCAATGCCCTTGCCTACTTCATGTACCTCATGAACAAGGTCTTCATGGAGTACTTGGACAAGTTTGTTGTCGTCTTCATTGATGACATACTTCTCCAAGTCTGAAGAAGAGCATGAGCAACACTTGAGATTGGTCCTAGACAAGCTTCGAGAGCACCACCTTTATGCCAAGTTCAGCAAGTGTGAATTCTGGTTGCATGAAGTTGGATTCTTGGGTCATGTGTTGACTGCAGAACGATTGTGAGTGGATCCTACCAAGATTGAAGCCGTGACTGAATGGCAATCCCCAACCAATGTGAAGGAAGTGAGAAGCTTCCTCGGACCCGCGGGGTATTACCGCAAGTTCGTCGAAGGGTTCTCAAGCATTGCCAGATCCATGACTCAGCTTTTGAAGAAGAACAAGAAGTTCAAATGGACGCCGAAGTGTGAAGAAAGCTTCTAGAAGCTCAAGAAGAGATTAACCACACCCCCAGTTTTGGACACCCACGATATTCACAAGGAGTTTGTGATATATTGTGATGCATTAAGAACCGGGCTTGGAGGTGTTCTAATGCAAGAAGGCAGAGTCGTAGCATATCTATCCAGATAGCTATGTCCTCATGAAGAAAACTACGCTACTCATGCCCTTGAGTTGGCAGCCGTGGTTCATGCCTTAAATACATGGAGACAATACCTTCTGGGGAAGTGATGTGATATGTACATAGACCACAAGAGTTTGAAGTATATTTTCACTCAAAAGGAATTGAACATGAGGCAGTAGAGATGGTTGTAGTTAATCAAGGACTATGACCTTAGTGTTCAATACCACCCCGGAAATGCTAACGTGGTAACGTACGCCTTAAGCAGAAAGGCTTGTTCCTTGAATGCTATGACTAAGGAAATGCTACATGCCCTGTATGAAGAGCTTGAAAGCTTCGGCTTGGAACTAGTTGCACCTGGATTCCTTGCCAACCTCGAAATAAAGCCTACCTTGATGGATGACATTAAGGAAGCTTAGAAGGGACATGAGAGCATTGAAGGCATCAAGAGGAATATCAAGGCAGGCAAGGCCCCAGGATTCTCAATGGATGAACACAAAGTTGTATGGTTCGGGAAGCGCGTCTGCATACCCAACAATGAAGAGATCAAGAACTTGATCTTGCAAGAAGCTCATGACACTCCATATTCCATCCACCCTGGAGGAACCAAGATGTACCAAAACCTCAAGGCAAGATTCTGGTGGCATGGCATGAAACGGGAAACAGGCACCTTTGCTGCTAAGTGTGACATGTGCCAGAGAGTTAAAGTAGAGCATCAGAGACCCGCTGGACTATTGCAACCTCTCAGAGTGCCTGAATGGAAGTGGGACAATGTTGGGATGGACTTCATCACCGGATTACCAAGGTCTAGCAAGGGACATGATTCCATTTGGGTCATTGTCTATCACCTGACCAAGGTAGCCCATTTCATTCCTGTCAAGACCACCTATGATGGAAGCCAACTAGCAAACCTCTACATCAACTGCATCGTGAGTCTTCACGGAGTTTCAAGGGAGATTGTGTCGGATCGAGGAACCCAGTTTACTTGAAGGTTTTGGAAGAAGTTTCAAGAATCAATGGGAACCAAGCTTTCCTTCAGCACTTCTTTTCACCCCCAGATAGCTAGGCAGACGGACCGATTAAATCAGATACTCGAGGATATGCTCTGTGCTTGTGTTTTGGCATCCGGAGCCAAGTGGGAGGACTGCCTGCCGTTTGCTGAGTTCTCCTACAACAACAGTTATCAGTCGAGTCTTCAGATGGCACTATTTGAAGTGTTGTATGGATGCGAATGTCGTACTCCCCACAACTAGTTGGAGACCAGAGAAGGACTAGTCTTTGGGTCAGACATCCTCTGCGAAGCAGAAAAACAAGTTCAACTCGTCCGAGAGCGCCTTGAGACCGCCAAGACAAGACAGAAGAGCTACACCGACTCTATTGGGGAACGTTGCATGGGACAGAAAAAAATTCCTACGCACACGCAAGATCTATCCATGGTTATGAGCATATACGAGAGGGAGAGTGGATCTACATACCCTTGTAGATCGCTAAGCAGGAAGCGTTAAGAAACGCGGTTGGTGTAGTCGAACGTCTTCACGATCCAAATCGCCGAGCATCTCGTGATCTTATCACGATCCGTCCCGCAATCCAATCACGACCCATCCCATGAACTCATCACGATCCATCCCACGATCTCATCATGATCCGTCCCGCGATCTCGATCACGGTCCTTCCGATCTAGCGCCAAACGGACAGCACCTCCGCATTTAGCACACGTACAACTTGATGATGATCTCTGCCTTCTTGATCTAGGAAGAGGGAGCGGAGAGGTAGAAGAGTTCTCCGGCAGCGTGACGGATCTGCGGCGATGGTGGTGGAGCTATTCTGGCAGGGCTTCGCCTAAGCTTTGCAGAAAACCGATCTAGAGGAGAAACTATGCACTAGAGGAACGGGTAGCTCATGGATGAAAATCTTGTGCCAAAACCCTAAAACCCTCTAGCATATATAGGAGGAGAGGAGGAGGCTTGGCTCCCAAGGATCCAACCCTTGGGTCGGCCGAACCAGGAGGGAGGAGTCCTCCTCCACCACTCCTAGTAGGATTAGGACTCCTTCCTAATTTAGTCCTTTTGCCTTTTTCCACCTTTTTCCTTTTGGGCTTTTTCTTCCCAGCCGCATGGTTCCTTTGTGGGACTTCCTCCAGCCCACTAAGGGCTGCTATTCATCCTCCCACAGCCCATGTAGCCTCTTCGGTCGAAATACCCCTCCCGATGGTCTCCCGGTACACTCCCGGCACTCCCTGTACACTACCGATAAGCCCGAAACTTTTTTGGCGACCAAAACAGGACTTTCTATATATCAATCTTTACCTCCGGACCATTCCGGCGGTCCTCGTGACATCCGGGATCTCATTCGGGACTCCGAACAAACTTCGGTCACCACCATACATAACTCCATAGTACCGAAATGTCACCGAACCTTATGTGTGCAGACCCTGCGGGTTCGAGAACTAGATATGACCGAGACACCTCTACGGTCAATAACCAATAGCGGGACTTGGATGCCCATATTGGTTCCTACATATTCTATGAAGATCTTTATCGGTCGAACCTCTATGTCAAGGATTCAGTTAATCCTGTATGATGTTCCCTTTGTTCTTCGGTATGTTACTTGCCCGACATTCGATCGTCGGTATCTCCATACCTAGTTCAACCTTTTTACCGGAAAGTCTCTTTAATCATTTCGTAATACAAGAACTAGATATTGTGATGTTGTATTACCGAGTAGGCCCTGAGATACCTCTCCGTCACACGGAGTAACAAATCCCAGTCTTGATCCACGCCAACCCAACAAACACCCTCGGAGATACCTGTAGAGCGCCTTTATAGTCACCAAGTTACGTTGCGACGTTTGATACACACAAGGTACTCCTCCGGTGTCAGTGAGTTGCATGATCTCATGGTCATAGGAACATATACTTGACATGTAGAAAACAGTAGAAATAAACTGACATGATCATATGCTACGTTTGTAGTTTGGGTCTTGTCCATGACATCATTCTCCTAATGATGTGATATCGTTACCAAATGACATCTCATGTCCATGACTAGGAAACCACAACTATCTTTGATCAACGAGCTAGTCTATTAGAGGCATACTAGGGACATAGTGTTGTCTATGTATGCACACATGTATCTAAGTTTCCGATCAACACAATTATAGCATGGATAATAAACGATTATCATGAACAAGGAAATATGATAATAACCAATTTATTATTGCCTCTAGGGCATATTTCCGATAGTCTCCCATTTGCACTAGAGTTAATAATCTAGTTCACATTACCATGTGATTCACATTGTTATGAATCTAACACCCAATGAGTTCTGGGGCTCAATCATGCTTTGCATGTGAGAGAGGTCTTATAGTTAACGGGTCGGCGACATTCAGATCCGTGTGTACTTTGCAAATTTCTATGTCAAACCGTAAACACTACTACCACACTCCACTTGGTACTATTCCAAATGGCTGCTCCACTATACGTATCCAGATTGCTACTACGAGTCATCCGGATTGGTGTTAAAGCTTGCATTGACGTAACTCTTTACGACGAGCTTTTTATCACCTCCATAATCGAGAAACATCTCCTTAGTCTTTTAGTTACTAAGGATAATATTGACCGCTGTCCAGTGCTCCATTCGAGGATCACTTTGAAACCTTCCGGCCATACTTATGGCAAAGCTGACATCGGGTCTTGTGCACAGCATTGCATACATGGTAGAGCCTATGGCTGAAACATAGGGGATGACACTCATCTTTTCTCTATCTTCTGGAGTCACTGGGCATTGAGTCTTACTCAACTTCACACCTTACAAATCAGGCGAGAACTCTTTCTCTGACCGATCCATTTTGAACTCTTTCAAAATCTTGTCAAGGTATGTACTCATTGAATGTATCATCAAGCATCTTGATCTATCTCTATAGATCTTGATGCTCAACAATTAGGTAGCTTTATCCAGGTCTTCCTTTGAAAAACTCTTTTCAAACAACCGTTTATGATTTCCAGAAATTCTACATCATTTCCGATCAACACTATGTCAACTACATATGCTTACCAGAAACTCTATAGTGCTCCCACTCACTTTATTGTAAATACAAGTTTCTCATAAACTTTGTATAGACTCAAAAACTTTGATCACCTCATCAAAGTGTATATTCCAACTCCGAGATGCTTGCTTCAGTTCATAGAAGGATCACTGAAGCTTGCACACCTTTTAGCATCCTTAGGACTGACAAAACCTTCTGGTTGTATCTCATACAACCTTTCCTTAAGGAAGGAAATGATGTTTTGGTATCCATCTGCCAGATTTAATAATTGAAAAATGCAGCAACTGCTAACATAATTCCAACAGACTTTAGCATCGCTACGAGTGAAAAAGTCTCATCGTAGTCAACTCCTTGAACTTGGCGGAAACTTCTTTGCGGCAAGTCGAGCCTTATAAATGGTGACATTCACCATCAGCGTCTGTCTTCATCTTAAAGGTCCATTTGACCTCAACGACCTGCCGTCCAACGAGCAAGTCTACCAAAGTCTATACTTGGTTTTCATACATGGATCCTTTCTCAGATTTTATGGCCTCTAACCATTTATCGGAATCTGGGCCCATCATCGCTTCTCCACAGCTCGTAGGTTCATCGTTGTCCAACAACATGACCTCCAAGACATGATTGTCATACCGCTCAGGAGTAGTACACATCCTTGTCGACCTACGAGGTTTGATAGTAACTTGATCCGAAGCTTCATGACCATCATCATTTACTTCCTCTTCAACTGACGTAGGTTCCACATAAACATCTTTCTGCGCTGCACTACTCTCTGGTTGAAACAAAGGTTCAACAACCTCATCAAGTTATATCTTCCTCCCACTCAATTCTTTCGAGAGAAACTTTTCCTCGAGAAAGGACCCAGTTTTAGCAAAAAACACTTTATGCTTGGATCTGAGATAGAAGGTTCACCCAACTGTTCTTAGGGTATTCTATGAAGATGCATTTGTCTGCTTTGGGTTTGAGCTCATTCGGTGAAAACATTTTCCACACAAGCGTCACAGCCCCAAACATTAAGAAATGACAGCTTGGGTTTCTATCAAACCCTAATTCACATGGTGTCATCTCAACGGATTTAGATGGTGCCCTATTTAAAGTGAATGTAGTTGTCTCTAATGCATAACCTCAAAATTATAGTAGCAAAATGATAAGAGACATCATCGCACGTACCATATCCAATAGAGTATGACTATGACATTCGGACACACCATCACACTATGGTGTTCCAGGTGGCGTGAGTTGTGAAACAACTTTCACATTGTCTAAAGTTGTATGCCAAACTCGTAACTCAGATATTCACCTCCACGATCATATCACAGACATTTTTATCTTCTTGTCACGATGATCTTAAACTTCACTCTGAATTTGCTTGAACCTCTCAAACAATTTAGACTTGTGTTTCATTAAGTAAATATACACTATATGTACTCAAATCATCAGTGAAGGTAAGAAAATAACGATATTCACTGCACGCTACAAGACTCATTGGATTGCATACATCAACATGTATCATTTCCAATAAATCACTTCCCTGCTCCATCAATCTGGAAATGGGGTCCTTAATCATCTTGCCCAAGTGGCATGGTTCACATGTCTCAACCGATTTTAAATCGAATGAGTCCAAAGATCCATAAGCATGGTGTTTCTTCATGCGCTTTATACCAATATGACATTTAGCGGCAGTGCCACAAGTATGTGGTACTATCATTATTAACTTTGTATCTTTTTGGCATCAATGTTATGAACATGTGTATTACTATGATCAAGATTCAACAAACCATTCTCACTGGGTGCATAACCATTGAAGGTATCATTCATGTAAACATAATAACCATTATTCTCTAACTTAAATGAATAACCGTGTTGCAATAAACACGATCTAATCACGTTCATGCTCAACGCAAAACACCAAATAACATTTATTTAGGTTTGTCACTAATCCCGAAGGTAGAGGGAGCATGCGATGTTGATCGCATCAACCTTGGAATATTTCCAACACACATCGTCACCTTACCCTTAGCTAGTTCTCCGTTTATTCCGTAGCTTTTATTTCGAGTTACTAACATTTAGCAACCGAACTGGTATCCAATACCCAGGTGCTACTAGGAGTACTCGCAAGGTACACATCATTAACACGTATATCAAATATACTTTTGTCGACGTTGCTAGCCTTCTTATCTACCAAGTATCTAGGGTTGTTCTGCTTCAGCGACCGCTCTCCTCATAATTGAAGCACTTAGTCTCAGGTTTGGGTTCAACTTTGGGTTGCTTCACTGGAGCAGCAACTGACTTGCTATCCATGAAGTTTCCCTCCTTGCTGTTGCCCTTCTCGAAACTAGTGGATTGATTAACCATCAACACTTGACGCTCCTTCTTGATTTCTACCTTCACGGTGTCAAACATCGCGAACAGCTCAGGGATCATTATTTCTATCCCTGGCATTTTATAGTTCATCACCAAGTTCTAGTAGCTTAGTGCCAGTGACTTGGAGAACTATATCAATCACTATCTTATCTGGAAGGTCAACTCCCACTCGATTCAAGCGATTCTAGCACCCAAACAATCTGAGCATATGCTCAATGATTGAGCTATTATCTTTCATCTTGCAGGGAAAGAATCTTGTTGGAGATCTCATATCTCGCAACATGAGCACGAGCCTGAGATCCTAATTTCATCTCTTAGAACATTTCATATGTTCCGTGACATTTCAAAACGTTTCGGAGCCTCAATTCTAAGCCGTAATGCATGACGCACTAAACTATCAAGTAGTCATCAGAACGTGCCTGTCAGATGTTCACAACATCTACAGATGACGCTAGAGGGGTTGGCGCACCGAGCGGTGCATTAAGGACATAAGCCTTCTGTGCAGCAATGAGGACAATCCTCAGATCACGGACCTAGTCCACAATATTGCTACCATCATCTTTCAACTCCATTTCTCTAGGAACATAAAAAAATCCAAGGGAGCTATAGCGCGAGCAAGTAATCTATAACATAATTTGCAAAGACACTACTGACTATGTTCATGATAATGAGTTCAATTAATCATATTACTGAAGAACTACCACTCAAATTGACATCCCTTCCGGTCATTCGAGTGATACATGATCCAAATTCACCAACTCAGGTCCGATCATCACGTGAGTTGAGGTGGTTTCAATGGTGAACATCATCATGTTGATCATATCTACTATATGACTCATGTTCGAACTTTCAGTCTCTTGTGTTCCAAGGCCATGTCTATACATGCTAGGCTCGTCAGGTCAACCGGAGTGTTCTACATGTGCAACACTGGCTTGCACCCGTTGTATGTGAATGTAGAGTCTATCACACCTGATCATCACGTGGTGTCTCGACACGACGAACTTTCACAATTGTGCACACTCGGGGAGAACACAATTTATCTTGAAATTAAGTGAGGGATCACCTTAGAATGCTACCGTCGTCCTAAGAAAAACAAGGTGCATAAAAGGATTAACATCACATGCAAGTCATAAGTGATATGATATGGCCATGAACTTGTGCTTTTGATCTCCATCTTGAAAGCACCGACATGATCTCCATCGTCACCGGCATGACACCATGATCTCCATCATCTTGATCTCCATCAACGTGTAGCCATCAGGGTTGTCGCGCCCACCATGCTTCTACTACTATTGCTACCGTTTAGTGATAAACTAAAGCATTACATAGCGCTTAATGATTGACACGCAGGTCATACAATAATTAAAAACAACCCTATGACTCCTGCCGATTGCCGTACTCATCGACATGCAAGTCGTGATATTCTATACAAAACATGATCATCTCATACATCACATATATCTCATCAAGTAATTGGCCATATCACATCACAACATACCCTGCAAAAACAAGTTAGACTTCCTCTAATTGTTGTTGCATGTTTTACGTGGCTGCTATGGGTATCTAGGAAGAACAATTCTCACCTACGCATAAACCACAACGGTGATACATTAGTTGCTTTTCAAACTTCTCAAGAACCGCCTTTGTCGAATCTGATCCAACTAAAGTAGGAGAAACAGACACCCGCAAGCTGTAGCAACCCGACCTGAAAGGTCGAATCTTCGGTGTTTCCGTACCATCCCAAGATCATGCTGGTACACACACGGTACATCAATGTATATATCAAAGGGAAATCACACAGCTTTATTAATCAAAAATCTCATATCGAGTTCTTTATTACAATAAAGATTACAATAAAGTGGCTGAAGGCCAACTCATGAGATAACTAAACCAAAGTCTTGCGGAAGCTTCAAAGGTAGTTGAGTCCATTTGACTCCAAGGGCATCTCACCGAGCGTAGGGCGTATCCTCACTCCTGGTCGGAAAAGTACTCTGCAACATGATACGTTGCAGCCGTGTAGGTCAGCATATTGAATATGCCGACAATGTCACAAAAGAGAGGGGTGAAAATAATCATCTATTCTATATGCATATATGGCAAGTGGGGGTAGTAAGTTTTTGCTTAAAGAAATTTTTTCCTACAACAAGAGAGGGCGAAAGTGTTATTACTAAAATTTTGGTTGATTAATGAGATGGTTCCACCAACCAATTCTCATACCCAAGTTGTCATTAATACCCACATCAATATAATAATTTGTGTTGAGAATTCCAGATAGTTTCAGTTCTTTTGGCTCAAGGTGTCCATGACTGTGGACTCGGCTAATCGATTAAGTTTGGGTACTCTGCAGAGTTTTGCACACGTTCCCCACAAGATTTGGTCGCCTCCGTTGGATTCCTCACACTTCAGGGTGTTTGAGGAACGGATGATCAAAACATGGTCTTCTAAGGGGTTCCTCTGAGACTCTATCGGTGCCCATCCTTTCCTACTGTTCTTCTACATCACGTAGCACCGCCTGTCCATGGTCACCACAATATCCAACCAAGCCAGAGCCCATAATGGCTTGTGGCTGTGCAGGTAAGCCTTGGTCTTGAAGCATCCATCCATCTCTTTGTGCCTGGGTGGACCTTTCCGTGTGAATACTGGCACTTCTCCAGCAACACCTAGGCTAACCACTAGCTTCTCCAGGGTGCCGTTCAACCATCATCCACCCAGAGGTATGTTGAAAACTTGGAGTCTTGAAGTCTTGATCATCATGTAGGTCTTGTAATTATTATCTCACAACTCTCATGAATCACACAACCAACCCTGTCTACTAATAGCATAGCAAAATTTAAAATAACATTTCCCTGGGCCAAGGTGTCAAAGGGTTGAGGGGGAACCTACCACATGATACTACCTCAAGTAACCAAGTTTCCAAATTACCTACTTTGCATGCAATTGTGTAGATGGTAGAACTAATGCAATAAAAACATGGGTAAATATGATCAAAGTGACTTGCCTTGCTGACGATCCTCGTACTCAAGTGACACTAGATAACAAGCTTCGCACTCCAGACCATCTAACGAATCAAACAAAGCACACAATAAGCATAACTACAATACAATTCACTCAAAAGCAAGGTAAACAAGTAATACAACAACAATCAATAGCACAATCAAAAGAAAGAAAACCAAAACAAAGTAGAAGGTTCTAAAAGTTTTGGGTGGCAAAATATCTACTAAGACATAATAAGATAAATTTGTTTTCAACAACTAGCCATTAGATAACAGAAAGTAAATACAAAATTTTATAAGAAAATAGTAAGTATTTCATTATAAAATTTTGGGCAAAAAGGTTTACTACAAAACATTTTTCTAAACAATACTAAAGGTGAAAACAAAATTTACCTATTCAAACTAGAGCACAAAACAAATTAAGAAAAATTGTTATGAAAAAATACTTCACCTAATGTAGATTAACAAAACTAAAGAACAAAATAAAAAGTTAAACTAAAACAAAAATCACTTTAAACTAAACTAAAACAATTCAAATAAACACTAAGAATAAACTAAACATAATCTGTTTTTACTAAAACCCTAATTTTAAATATCTTAAAAATATCTCAAACAGTGTTGGATAATACGCCTAACTATTACAAAGCAGTATCAAAAAATCACTCAAAAATATTTTTTTAACTCTAGTTATACATATTTTAGTAATTTAAGCAAATTTGGTTAGATTAAAATTTATAGTTCAAATTTGAGATCTAAGACCACATGATGAAGCTACATGAAATTTGTGACCTAATGCAAAAAGAATCAATTAAAAACACTAATTAGCTTAAAAGTTACAACAAAAACAAAAAAAGAAAGCACTTTGTTTTCTAAAACAAAACAGAAAAAGAAACAAAAAACTAACTAACGGACAGGGTGACGTGGCATGCTATGATTGGCCTAGGGTGTGTGTGCGTGGGTGCTAACGAGTGGACGGCCGGAAACTAACGCGTACCAGTTCGTTTTATAAAATTTCTAATCTGGAGCGTAGATCCTAGATCTGACGGTTACGGGTGGAGGTGGCGGCTTACAGGGGAGGGGGTCGGAGTTCCGGCGAGGTCGACGGTGGCCGGACGTCGGAGATGTTTGGGCATGGTGCTGCGGTGGTCGAGGGTGGCATCCGAAAGCTTCAAACGGCAGCGGTGAGTCTCCGGCGTACTTTGGTGGCGTCGGAGGGGAGTGGGGGTGAGTGTGGCGACGGTCAGGAGCTCTGGGGGGTTCGGGTGGAGTCAGAACTCCGGCGAGGTGGTGCAGTGGCATTCCGGTAAGGTGAGAGGGGTTTCGGGGGTGGAAGGGAGCGTGGCGAGGGCAGGAATTTATACAGGCGCGGCGCGGGGTCGAGAGAGGGAAGAGGGAGGGAGATCTAGTGAGGGCGAGATCTCCGGCGAGGTGGTCTGGCGCGAGGACGAAGGTGAGCGAGGGAATCCCGCTAGCGGTGAGGGGTCCCACGCGACAGTGAGAGAGAGGGCGAGGTTAGCGCGTCCGTGGCCGATCCGGTGTGAAATCGGGACTTAAAGGCAAGTGGGCCGGCCGTGACTTTCCTATTTTGCGGATTTTTTTCCTTTTTTCTATTTTATAGAGCGACTAAGCCCTTTAATGCATTCAATCATTTCCAAACATAGGGAATATATATATCAGAATGATCAGGGGAATAAATTCTATTTAATGAACATTTTTCCTCTGTCAAAATGAATACTTTAAAAAAATATTTTTCAGAAAATGCCTAATTGACTTTAAATTCTTTTGATATAAACTTTCAAATAAACCCCTGGTTTTATTGTTCAAATAATTCACTAAGATGCCCCTGGTGTGGAGTGTCATGTTACTCCTCTTTTTTTTGAATAATTCCAGAGATTTTCAAATAAGAGAAACAGGTAAATGGAAAAGTGAAAGTGGCCTTTCAGAGTTTCAACAGAGGAACTTCAACAATTTTATTCATTCAACAAATGTGATGATGATGCATGGCTATATTTCATAACATTCCAAAATGAAATTTTGGGATGTTACAAACCTACCCACCTTAAGATGAATCTCGCCCTCGAGATTCGGGTTGGCTAGAAAATAGGTGCAGGTGGTCTCGATGAAGATCTTCTTCACGTTCCCAGGTGGATTCTTCCTCGGTGTGGTGACTCCACAGAACTTTGCAAAACATGATAATCTTGCTACGGGTAACTCTATTGGCAGTCTCAAGAATTTTGACGGGTTTCTCTTCGTAAGTCCGATCATTGTCAAGTTGTATGGCCTCTAGGGGTATTGTGTCTCTCAAAGAAATATCAGCCATCTCAGTGTGGCATTTCTTTAGCTGGGAAACATGGAAAACATCATGAACTCTGAACAATCCTTCCGGTAATTCCAATTTATATGCAACTTCGCCTCTTCGTTCAAGAATTTTGTAGGGGCCTATGAATCTGGGTGCTAACTTTCCTTTGACAGCAAACCTCTTGATTCCGCGAAGTGGGGACACACGAAGGTAAGATCGGTCTCCCACTTCATACGTCACTTCCTTGTCGTTGTTGTCAGCATAGCTCTTCTGCCAAGATTGATCTATCTTGAGTCTGTCACGAATCAGTTTGACCTTTTCTTCAGAATCTCGGATAAGATCGGGACCAAAAAGTTTTCGGTCGCCAACACCATCCCACATCAATGGTGTTCTGCATCTCCTTCCGTATAAAGCTTCGAAAGGGGCCATCTTTAGACTGGTTTGATAACTGTTGTTGTATGAGAACTCTGCATAAGGTAAGTTGTCATCCCAACTAGACCCATAGTCTAGCGCACAAGCTCTCAACATGTCCTCCAGGATCTGGTTGACTCTCTCAGTCTGTCCATCGGTCTGCGGATGAAAAGTTGTACTGAACTCCAGCCTCGTACCCAAAGTTTCATGTAATTGATGCCAAAACTTTGAGGTAAATTGTGTTCCTCTCTCTGACACGATACTCCTCGGAACTCCATGCAGACATATGATCCTAGTCATATATATCTTGGCTAACTTAGCACTGGTATAGGTGGTCTTCATTGGAATGAAATGAGCCACCTTGGTCAAGCGATCGACCACTACCTAGATGGAATCATAACCTGAACGAGTCCTGGGTAATCCTGTGATGAAATCCATACCAAGCTTCTCCCATTTCCACTCGGGTATCGACAAAGGTTGGAGTAACCCTGCTGGTTTCTGATGTTCCGCCTTTACTCGCTGACAAACATCACATACCGCAACATGTTTGGCAATATCCTTCTTCATACCTGTTCACCAGTAACTTTCCTTCAAATCCAAATACATCTTGGTGTTGCCTGGGTGTATTGAGTAAGGTGAATCATGGGCTTCTTGAAGTATCAACTTCCTGAGCTCTGGGTCATTGGGCACATTGATTCAGTTCTCAAACCATAGAGTTCCCCGTTCATCCTCACGAAAGCCTTTAGCTTTTCCACCCTTCATTCTCTGCTTTATGTCAGCTATCTCCTTGTCTGATTTTTGGGCTTCACAAATTCTTTCGGTCAAGGTGGACTGGATCTCTAGTGTGGCAACATATCCTCTTGGAACTATTTCTAGCCGGAGCTCTCTGAGATCATCGGATAATTCCTGGGGTAATCCTTCCGTTATGAGTGTGTTCATATAACTCTTCCGGCTCAAAGCATCTGCTACAACATTTGCCTTCCCTGGATGATAATGCAGTCTCATGTCATAGTCCTTGATTAACTCTAGCCATCTCCTTTGTCTAAGGTTCAACTCCTTCTCTGTGAAGATATACTTCAGGCTCTTATGATCGGTGTAAACATCACAACTATTTCTGACAAGGAAATGTCTCCAGGTCTTGAGTGCATGCACTACGGTTGCTAACTCCAAATCATGGGTGGCATAGTTCAACTCATGAGGTCATAGCTGTCTGGATGCATAGGCTACAACTTTTCCCTCCTGCATGAGTACTCCTCCGAGCCCTTGACGTGATGCGTCACAATAAACCTGGAAGTCCTTCCGAATATTTGGCAGAATCAACACTAGGGCTGTGACCAAATGCTTCTTCAACTCGTGGAAACTAGCTTCACATTCCTTAGTCCAAATATACTTAGACTCTTTCTTAAACAACTCTGTCATGGGCTTGGCAATCTTTGAGAAATTCTCAATGAACCTTCGGTAATATCCGACAAGTCCGAGGAAACTGCGGATCTCTTTAACTGAGGTGGGTGACTTCCACTCGGTAACTGCTTCAACCTTAGCGGGGTCCACTTCTATTCCATCACCGGAAATAATGTGTCCAAGGAATCCGACTTGCATCAGCCAAAATTCACATTTGCTGAACTTGGCATATAACTGATGCTCTCTAAGCTTCTCCAAAACTAAACGCAAGTGTTCCTTGTGTTCTTCCTTGCTCTTGGAGAATATCAATATATCATCGATGAACACCACGACAAACTTGTCCAGATATTCCATAAACACTTTGTTCAACATGCTCATGAAATAGGCAGGAGCATTAGTCAAGCCAAAAGACATGATTGTATATTCATATAGGCCATACCTTGTGGTGAAGGATGTTTTGGGTATATCCTATTCACGAATTTTCAATTGGTGATACCCTGATCGAAGATCTATCTTGGAGAATATTTTGGCTCCTACAAGCTGATCAAACAAGTCGTTAGTCATCGGCAGAGGATACTTGTTCTTGATTGTCACCTTGTTCAATGCACGATAATCGACTACCATCCTCAAGGTTTTATCCTTCATCTCCACCAAAAGAACTGGGGCTCCCCAAGGTGATGAACTGGGGTGAATATACCCCTTGTCCAATAACTCCTTAATCTGCTTCTTAATTTCTTCTAAATCATTTGCGGGCATCCGATAGGGTCTCTTGGAAATTGGGGCTGTTCCTGGTAGTAACTCTATCAGAAACTCAATCTCTCTATCTGATGGCATGCTTGGTAATTCTTCCGGGAATACATCTGGAAAATCTTGTACAACCGGCACTTCCTCCTGAACAACTCCTGTGAGGGAATTTAACCGAGTACTCTTCTGTGTACGTCAGGATACATACTTAATCCTCTTGTTCTCTAGGGTGGTGAGCAAAATAGGGGTTTCAGTTTTCCTTCGGCGTCTTTCGCACGTTTCGTCAGGGCGGCTTGTTCAGTTTTAGCGGATTTCTTGAAAGACTCAAAGTCCGCCTTGATATTTTTGAGCTCTATTATAGAAGACCACCAATTCTCTTCCGCCTCAGCCCGAGCGGTTTGCTGTGATGCCAAATTTTCTTTAAGGCCAGTCAAGTCAGACTCGGCCGTGTGTAAAGCTTCCTTTGCAGTACAAAAAAGCAGTATAAGTTATTTTTGCTTCTAAGCCACCAAGGTGACACATTAGTATTCAGAGGTGATGAAGCAGAAGAAAATTATAAGTCTCAAGCAGATTGCAAGCAATATACTTGACACTTGGGATCTAGTCTACCGGTTCTTTCAATGATTACAAGTCTGGAAAGCCCCAGGTCATCTTCAAGAAGATAAGTCGGCACTTGGAGGTTACACCTGACGTTTCTAGGTAATAAAATTCCGGCTCATCATTTGCATAATGACTCGGACTTGGAGGCTACACTTGGCACTTTTAAAGTATTAAGTTCCGTCTCATCATTTCCATAATGACCTGGACTTGGGGGGCTACAGTTGGATCTTATTCTAAGTGAAGTACCGACTCATTATTTCATATAATAACCCGTTACTTGGGAGCTACATGCCAAGCTACATGTGACATACGTAAAGTTGAAGACCCGGTCTACTATTTTCAACACTAAACCATCTCTTGGGGGCTATATAAGTGTATATGGAAAGGAAAGGCAGGAGGAGTATCTCATGTTTTTGCTTCATCAGCCCAACAAGTTTTGTCTCCATGTTGCGGCTCGCGAAAAGGCGGTTAAGATAACCAGCGTGCAATTCATCAACAGTCAGCTTCTCCAAGCTAGGGAATTCAATGACAATCTTCTCCCTCTCCGGCGAGGGCACTTCATCCTTGCCAATATGTTTTGATAGCATATGAGAAGGAGCCGGAGATTTATAACCCGTCCGAGTGACATTAACTTCTTCATGAGAAGCCACATTTTCAGTCATTGGCGAAGGGCTAGGCGACTTTGGATCGACTTCCGGATGAGCCTCCGGAGCTGACATATTAAAATCAGCTGGCTTAGTATGCGGAGGGGCATCCTCAGGGGCGCCCTTGTCAGCCCCAGAGGGTTCAACATATGCTTCGGGGTAATCAGATTTAGGATCCTTCGGCTCTTGGACATCTGGTGTGGCGGAAGACCCGCTCAGTTTTCTCCATTTAGCTTGAGGTCTGTAAGCAAAGGTAATGTTCGATAAAGTAAGCAAGGATAAGAATGATAACATATGATGTTAAATATAAGAGTGCACACTTTGGATTGATAACAAAAGGAGGTAGCTTGGAGGCGGTTGAGTCACCGCAGGTAGGGGCGAGTCCTCGAAGGTTAAGATGCTAAAAGTATAAGTAAGCTACAATGCTAGATTATTATGAAGAGTAAATTTCAAAGCTATGGAATACCTCGTTGTGTTGTTTTCAAGGAGCTGGCTCATTTGGTAAGCCGACCAACAGGTCTTCAGAGCCTGCGCTCCGGGTCTAACGCCGATGGTCATTTTGCTATTTCTTCAAAAGAGGGTTGGAATCCAAGTGAACGAAGGTACGTGAACACTTTACCTTTCGTATAGCCCGCCGTATTCTTTTTACTAGTAAAAGTTCCGAGTCAGAGGAGATAATGGTTACCTCTATGGCATCAGCATGACTGGTTTCCGCCTCTTCCTGTGAGTAATCATTGTCAATGAGTTGCATAAATAGAAGGCCAAGGGAGTCAAGTTTTACCTTCGAGTCTTCAAGCTGAAGAAGTCCAGCAGCGGTTTGTTTCTTTTTGCGACCTGTAGTGTTCATAGCACGGGTCTTGGTTGTCTTCGTCTTGTTTTTGGGAGCAGGGGTAAATTTCTTCTTCCAAAAATTGGACTTTGCCTACATATGAGTCAGAGAAGGGTCAGAAAGAGTATGAATCAGAAGATTGAGAGGTCACGAAACAATAGTTTATTCAAAGGATTTTTACCTCTAGAGCTGGGTTAAGAACACAGAACGGCTTCAACCCGGTCTGGTTACACGCAACCTGAGGCTGTCCAAGCAGCAATTTTACGACAGTGTTGAGGTCCTTTTTGTTTAAAGGTGTCCGGTTGAAGTGCATCGGGTCGTTCGCTTCACCGGAATATTCACACATCAGCTATCACACCGGCTCAATGGCATGATCCTCTAGCTGACCCAGCAGCGTGTCAAGTCCACGCCGGTGAGGCCATTAGCTAGCAGGGCTGAAATCTTCAAGAAAGTCGGAGCATACTTAACATGCTCCGCGACGCTCATCCGTTCAGGCAGCTCGGTCTTGGTGTAGAGCCTGGTTGAACTATAAACCGGAAGTGGATTCTCTTTAGTCGGAGAAGTGTCTTTGCAATAAAACCAGGTCCGATTCCAGTCTTTGGGATGACTGGGCAGGATGGCAGCAGGAAAAGCTATATCCCTTCACCTCTGGATGGAGACCCCTCCAAGCTCGAGACTCGGCCTGGCTGCTAGCTCGGTCTGGCAGTTCATGTAGAAAAAGTCTCGAAAGAGGTCTACAGTGGGCTCGTCTTGCAGATAAGCTTCACAAAGGACTTGAAACTGGCACAAGTTTGTGACAGAGTTGGGACCGATGTCTTGAGGATGGAGCTTGAAGAAGTGCAGGGCATCTCGGAAAAACTTTGACCCAGGCGGTGAAAAACCATGGAGAAGATTGTCTGTGAACACAACTACTTCCCCTTCTTGAGGTATGGGTTTAACCTCTTTTCCAGGAGCCCGCAAATGAATGACATCTTGAGCCGACAGGAATCCCATGGTCACAAATTCTTTCAAGCATGCTTCGGTAACCCCAGAGAGGACTGAGTCACATGAAGTGGGGACCTTGTCCATGATGGCGGGTTAAGGAAAACCTAGCAATAAAAAAAGAAAAAGCTAAGTCAGTAGTGGTGTTCGGTGGTTTACGCTAAATATTCTAGGCCGCCATCTGTTGTGAGACCAAGGAAAGCAATGGTGGCTGCTGGGTAAGCCGGCAGTGCAGCGGCGGGTTGAAAAGATGGCTACTGATTTTTTTTTACTAAGTGTTGGCGAACACTGTGGGGACCCTGACTCATAAGTCGTGATCACCGAATGCACGTGTACAGTGATCCCAGAGATGAATGCTCACTGAACACAGAGAAGCTAAATAACAAGAGTCTTACATCCTTACATACCGTCTTACACAAGTAAAGACCATGAAGGTCAAGTCTTACATAGATAGGGCTGCAAGGACCAAACACTTAAACATAACAAGCAGCGGAAATCTTGTTCGAAAGCGTGAACCCATGCCATCTGCCTTAAACCTACGGGCATTCTGACTGGGAAACGTCCTAGTTCACATGTTCGTCACCAACGAACTCTTCACCATACTCATGTTCTCCCATGCCTGGCCAATTAAATAACCAGTGGCTAGAAAATGAGTAGTTTGAATGTACTCGCAAGCAACCCATGTTTGGAACAAGGTTGAACAGAGCATGATATAGCACTAAGTAGGTAATTTTGTAGAAAGATAATTATTAGTGCAGCAACAGGATCAACTAACTTATGTAAACATGCATCAACGGTTAGTAGATATCCATATGAACTACATATAGATATCATCATAAGCAAGGGCTTGAACATGACATGTTCAATCATTTCATCAAGTCTTCAGACTTAGCTCAAGTATCTCTTTCTCACACACACACATCAAGTTTTGTGAAAACATATGGATGTGGCTTAAGGAGCACCACCCAACTATACTTAACCGTGGACACGGCTATTCAAATAGTTTTACACTCTGTAGAGGTTGCACACTTTACCCACAAGACTCGGGGAAATTTCGAGTCATCCACGACTTGCGGTATATAACATACCCGAGGTAAGCACCCAAACATTGTGTTTCCCCTAGCGATACTAAACAAAGAGTCTACTAGATTGGTACCTAGCCCACATGATGTACATCATAGTAGCATCCATGCAGGGACCAATGGTGTGCCCGGTGCCTGTGAAGACAACACATGATCGTCCATACCGGCACGACCCCGTATCGAGAGTGACCACGCCACTCCCGCCACTAGTAATGCACGCTCCATGCTAGTACCCACCAAAGTAATCAACAAAGCCCGTCCCATAAGGGGTATCATGGTTGTACATGTAAGGTTGGAATGGTCGACAAATCTTAAACCCTCCGTTTTCGAAAACACACACACTCACTTGCTTTGGTACACCACTTCTTTCTCAAGTGGTCACCCAACTCATCATCATCTCCCTCGGGCATTTGTGCCTGATACGTCTCCAACATATCTATAATTTTATAAAGTATCCATGCCATGTTTATAATAATTCTATATGATTCTGGTATGATTTTATTAGAACTAACCCAGACTGACACTGTTTTCAGCAGAACTACCGTGGTGATTTTTTTTGCATAAATAAAAGTTCTCAGAATGAGCTAAAAACTTATGGAGAATATTTTTGGAAAATATAAAAAATAATAGAGCGAAGAGTCATCAAAGAGGAACGCCGATGAAGCCACAAGCCATAGGGCACGCCCACCCCCTAGGGCGCACCCCCTGGCTTGTGACTTCCTCATGGACCCTCTGGACTTGTTTCCACCGCCACAAACATTTATAAATACAGAAACCCCCGAAAAGAAACCTAGATCGGGCGTTCCACCGCCGCAAGCTTCTGGAGCCACAAAAAACCAATCGGGAGCCCGTTCCGGCACCCTGCCGGAGGGGGAAATCATCACCGGAGGCCATCTTCATCATCTCAACGGTCTCCATGACGAGGAGGGAGTAGTTCACCCTCGGGTTTGAGGGTATGTATCAGTAGCTATGTGTTTGATCTCTCTCTATCTCTCACGTTCTTGAGATGGCACGATCTTCATGTACCGCGAGCTTTATTGATATAGATTGAATCATATGGAGTTTTCCCCTCTCAATCTTCTTGTGATGAATTGGGTTTTCCCTTTGAAGTTTTCTTATCGGATTGAGTCTTTAAGGATTTGAGAACACTTGATGTATGTCTTGCGATGGGATATCCGTGGTGACAATGGGATGTTCTATTGATCCACTTGATGTATGTTTTGGTGATCAACTTGCAGGTTCCGTGACCTTGGGAATCTATGCATAGGGGTTGGCACACGTTTTTGTCTTGACTTTCCGGTAGAAACTTTGGGGCACTCTTTGAAGTTCTTTGTGTTGGATTGAACATGACGAATCTAAAATTGTGTGACGCATATCGTATAATCAAGCCCATGGGTACTCGTGGTGACATTGGGGTATCTAGGTGACATTAGGGTTTTGGTTGATGTGTATCTTAAGGTGTTATTTTAGTACGTACTCTAGGGCTGTTCATGACACTTATAGGGATAGCTCATAAGAGTAATCGGAAACGATAACTTTGAGGTGGTTTCATACCCTACAATAATTTCTTTGTTAGTTCTCCGCTATTTGTGACTTCGGAGTGAACTCTTTGTCACACGTGAGGGATTTACATATGATTCCACTATGTTAGTATCATTGAGAGAACTTGCACTAGTGAAAGTATGAACCCTAGGCCTTGTTTCTAAGCATTGCAATACAATTTTTGCTCACTTTTGTTACTTGTCACCTTGCTGTTTTTATATTTTCAGATTACAAAAACCTATATCTAGCTTCCATATTGTACTTGTATCACCATCTCTTCGCCGAACTAGTGCACCTATACAATTTACCATTGTATTGGGTGTGTTGGGGACACAAGAGACTCTTTGTGATTTGGTTGCAAGGTTGTTTGAGAGAGAGCATCTTCATCCTACGCCTCCCACGGATTGATAAACCTTAGGTCATCCACTTGAGGGAAATTTGCTACTGTCCTAAAAAACTCTGCGCTTGGAGGCCCAACACGAGTCTACAAGAATAATGTGTCGTAGTAGACATCAAGCTCTTCTCTGGCATCGTTGCCGGGGAGACTAGGGAAGCGGCACTCACATCCCGTTAACGAAGCTCTTTTCTGGCGCCATTGCCGGGGAGGTGAGTGCTTTAAGGTACATCTTTAGATCTTGCAATCAAATCTTTTAGTTTCTTGTTTTTCACTAGTTTTGTTTTATAAAAGAAAACTACAAAAAAATATGGAATTGAGGTTGCCTCATATGCTTCATCTTTTGAATGTCTTTCGTGAAAATGATGGAAAGGAAAATTGTGCTCAAGTGTTAGAAGAAGAAGTTATTAAAATGTTTGGCACTAAATCTTTGAGTGATGTGTATGATTGCAATGTTGTTAGTATAAATTCTTTGAATATCCATAGTAGTAATGATGATTGCACTAGTCATGATAAATATAAGCATGTCAATTTTTGTGGAGTGCATAGAGTTTGTGAAGACATGCCTAAAAGGGAAGCTAGATTTTGTAAGAGGCATAAGTATTTACAAACTAAATGGTTGCAACAGAATCTATATGTTTGTGATGAAAGACTTCATATTTCTCGCCGTCCTTGTGAACTTTGCAATGACAGTGGTCATTTTAATTTCCAATGCGAATTATTTCATGATCGAATTGTGTCCAAAAATTGTGATAACCTCATTACCATTGAGCATCATAATGAACTTAGTCTATTTTTGGGGTATGAAGAAATGAAACATAAAACTAAGGATGTTCCATCTCGGGCTCTCATGAAAATGATTGATTTTGATCTAAATGAAATATATATGTCTTGCGTGGTAAATTGCATTGAGAATCCTAATATTGCCTATTACTTAAATACAAGAAAAGAAATAGAAGATGAAGAGAAAGACTAATAAAGGGGAAGAGGTTTCCCAATATCTTCCTATTTTTTCTTATGATGAATCATGTTATGAGGAGGAGCTTTTTATTCAACCAACCTCTTCAAGAAGAAGCTTGGACGAATTAAATAAACCCACACATAATGTGGTAAATAAAAAGAAAAGAAGAAAAAGTAAAGGTAAAGAGGTATCTCTCCCTAATAATGTTGCTCCCATTATTGATAGGCCTCATGAGAATGAATCAAAAATAGTTGTGGAACATGATACACTTGAGGATGATCTTGTTATGCCTATTGCTTGTTGTGATAATTATTACTGGGAAGATAATGATACTTCTTATAATCTTGAAAATATTTATGGCACCAACTTGGACGAGGATGATAATAATTGCTATACTATTGGTGTTATTCATACTATTGATGATGACGGTGATTATGTTTATGATATACAAAGCCACAAGCTTGATGATGCTATGTTTGATGAAAATGACATGTTTGAGAATTTATTTGCTGCAATTAATGTTTGTCCCAAGCTCGGGGATGCTATGCTTAATGAAGATGATATTTTTATTCCCCCTACTTTGAATGATCAAATTTGTTATAATGATTGCATGCCTCCTACTTATGATGATTATTGTGATGATACTCATGCGATGAAAAAGAGTGATGATTAATATTATGATACTTGTCATAATTATGAATATCCTTTTACTGAATATTACTCTTTTAGTGTGGAACCAATTTGTAGTATTCAAGTCGTTTATGATACTCCCACAGTTAGTCTTGTGAAGAAATTTTCTTGTGTGGAGATTAGTAAAATCTCTATGCTTGTAGATAATGAAAAGAATGCTCTATGTGATGGTTATATTGTGGAATTCCTTCATGATGCTACTTAAAATTATTATGAGGGAGGAACATATGGTCGTAGGAATTGCAATAATATCAAGTTTCCTCTCTATGTGTTCAAGGTTTTGAAGTTATGTTTCTTTTGCCTTCCTATGCTAGATGATTCTTGTTCCCATTAATTGGTTTCTCACAAAATCCCTATGAATAGGAAGTGGGTTATACTTAAATGTTCTTGTCATGCGATTCATGATGCTCTTTTGCATGTTTCAATTATTATTCCTTTACGAGCATCATTGAAATCATGATGCCTAGCTAAAAGGCATTAAAGAAAAGTGCTTGTGGGAGATAACACAACACTTTTACCTTCTGTTTTGATGTGTTCATATGATTAAGATACTGTAGTAATCATGTTTTGTATCTTTTATTTCAATAAAGTGCCAAGTAAAGCCTTTGGGATAGTGTGGAAACTTGTTTGTTTGATTCTGTGCAAAAACAGAAATTTTTTCATCCAGCATATGAATTATGTGATTTTAATGGAGCATCAAATAATTCTGAAGTTTTTAAAAAAACTTGATATGCAAATTAATTGAGTTTTCCTAATGTTTCAGAATTTTTAGAGTCGGGGAAGTTTGGTCATCATTCAGATCTTTACAAACTATTCTGTTTTTGACAAATTCTGTTTTGCATGCATAGTTTTCTTGTTTCAAGTGTTCCTATAGATTATATTGAGTAATATAAATTGTGTGAATGATGTAATACAGTAGGTATAATGTGTGAATAATTATGTATCTTGTCTTGACAGTACCTAAGTGAATGATCTATCTTTATTACACTGACCCTTCTCACAAAGTTCCGTTAAGTTTTGTGTGATTGAAGTTTTCAAGTTTTGGGTAAGACACCGATATGAGGAGAAGAATGAGTGACAATAACCTAGATTGGGGATGCCCAAGGAACCCCTAAGGTAATATTCAAGGAAGACTCAAGAGCCTAAGCTTGGTGATGCCCCGGAAGGCATCCCCTCTTCCATCTTCAACACTACCTGCATATCTTACTTGGAGCTATATTTTTATTCGTCACATAATATGAGTTTTGCTTGGAGCGTCATTTTATTTTGTTTTTATCTGTTAGGTGTTATTTATAATCTTGTTTTTCCAATAAAAAGTTCCAAGAATTGCCTTAGGATGCTTGCATTGCATGTTTTGATGTGTGCTGTGTAAAAAACAGAAACTTTGGCTGTAGTGTTTGAATTTTCTTATTTTACTAGGACGTGAAAAGTTTCTGAAATTTTTACAAAGTTATTTCATATAAATTTTATAGCATGTACTAAAGTTTCATAATTGTTTGAGTTAAATAAGTACACTTTTTTCATAAATTGCTATAGACTGTTCTGTTTAGACAGATTGCTACCATAGTTTTGTTATCTACTTATCATATAGTTTACATAGCCTATATTGGTAGATATAAATTGTGGAAATGATACTATACAGTACCTAATGTTTTAAAATTATTATGCAACTTGTCTTGGAAGTAAATAAAGAGCTTATTTATTATTATGTGTAGTAACCTATCTCACGAGTTCTTTTCGAGTTTTGTGTGGATGAAGTTTTTGAGAATAGGTGAAACCATGATATGAGAGGATTGAATGAGATACAAAAGCTGAAGCTTGGTGATGCCCAAGGCACCCCAAGTAAATATTTCAACAAGTCTCAAGTATCTAAGCTTTGGTATGCAACGCATCCCACCTCTCTTCATCAACAATTATCAGTTAGCCTATGTTGAGCCTATATTTTTATTCGTTCACATGATATGTGCTATTCTTGGAGTGCTTTTATTATTATTTCACTCGCAGCTTAATGAAATGCTTAAGATCTGAAAATATTCATTGAGGGAGAGAGAGTTCTCACATATCTACTTAATTGTTTGACTACTCATTGATCTTCACTTATATCTTTTGTGAGTAGCTTGTCATTTCCTCTCATGCTTCACTTATACCTTTTTGAGGGATGAAAACTTTTACGCTCATGTGCTTCATTTAAAATTGTTTGAGCTTTTCAAAAAGCAATAGCACCATATGGAACTAGTTCCAAAGTGATACAGATCCAAGGAGAATATAATAAAAACTTTCATGAAGATCATTCGACAAATTAAACTTGATTATTTGTAATAGTTTTGAAACATGATGATAGTGATATGTGAGTAATGTTAGTGAGTAATTATGATTTAGTAGGAATATTGGTGTCAAGTTTTGTGATTTCCTATGCAGGTATGAAAGTCAATAGTTATGCAATGAAGTTACATCCTAGTTGTGGTGCATTATTCGATGTTAGTTATGATCCAATGCTCACTTATGTGATTTTTCGTTCCTTGGTTTGGTTGCTTCCCAATCTATTTGCTAGCCTTCATTTGTACTCAATAGAAATACTACTTGTGCATCCGAAATCCTTAAACCAAGTTTTGCCTTATGAGTCCACCGTACCTACATATATGCGGTATTTCCATGTCGTTCCAAGAAAATTTGTATGTGCCATCTCGAAATTTCCAAAATAAATTTTCTCTTTTCTGTGCCCGTACTGCACATGAAACGGTGGGGCGTATCCGATATTTTTCCATGCTAGGTGTGTTATTCTCACGATATGTGTTGATTCACTATCATTCACGAGAAAGTGGCGGGTATTTAGGTTGCCCAGTCCCATGCTCAAAAATCAAAACAAAAAATAATGAAACAAAGATCCCCCAGGATTGTTGTTTGTATGGACGGTACCTAAGGATTCAGCTCACCGTGGAATGTGATTGATCGGTGGAGGGGGAGTAAAAACTTGACCATTCTGTTTGGGAACTGCCTATAATGTACCTAGCATGGAAAGTATTGTGAGCTACTTTGTTGTTTTCGTTGACAGGAAAAGGATGCCACTCAAAATATTTTTCTCTCTCAATTTTAACCTTGAGCTCTGGCACCTCTACAAATCCCCATTTCCCTCTGTGAAGGGCCTATCTATTTGCTTTATGCAATTTTTATCTTTGCTTTGAGTCTCCAGCTTCTCTTATAAGCACCAATTAGGCGGGCCCTATGATCATACTTGAGAATTGGGCATTTGAGTATGTTTCATGAATGGATCAATGATTGAGCATGACGGGCTAGGGATAACTTTCTTTAGTGTTGATATTTTGAAAGAAATGGTTGCCTGTTGACATGCTTGAGTATTGAAGTAATTATGTTAAAACTAGACTATTGCTTTGAATCATTTACAAGTACAAATGTCCATGCTATACAAAGAAGAAAAGAATATGATGAAGATGTTGGGTAGCATTCACACTTCATAAATTATTTCTTTTATCATTTACCTACTCGATGACGAGCAGGAATTAAGCTTGGGGATGTTGATACGTCTCCAATGTATCTATAATTTATGAAGTATTCATGCCATGTTTACAATAATCCTATATGATTTTGGTATGATTTTATTAGAACTAACTCGAACTGATGTTGTTTTCAGCAGAACTACCGTGGTGTTGTTTTTGTGCAGAAATAAAAGTTCTCGGAATGAGATGAAAACTTAAGGAGAATATTTTTGGAAAATCTAAAAAATACCCTAGACTTGTTTCCGCCACCACAAGCTCTTATAACAAAAAAACCCGAAAAGAAACCTAGATCAGGAGTTCCGCCGCAGCAAGCCTCTGTAGCCACAAAAAACCAGTTAGGAGCCTGTTCTGGCACCGTGTCGAAGGGGGAAATCATCATCGGAGGCCATCTTCATCATCCCATCGGTCTCCATGATGAGGAGGGAGTAGTTCACCCTTGGGGCTGAGGGTATGTGTCAGTAGCTATGTGTTTGACCTCTCTCTCTCTCATGTTCTTGAGATGACACTATCTTGATGTACCGTGAGATTTATTGATATAGATTGACTCATATGGAGTTTCTGGTGCCATTGCCGGGGAGGTGAGTGCTTGAAGGTATATCTTTAGATCTTGCAATCAAATCTTTTAGTATCTTGTTTTTCACTAGTTTGGTTTTATAAAGAAAACTACAAAGAAATAATTGAGGTTGCCTCATATGCTTCATCTTTTTAATGTCTTCCATGAAAATGATGGAAAGGAAAATTGTGCTCAAGTGTTAGAAGAAGAAGTTATTAAAATGTTTGGCACTAAATCTTTGAGTGATGAGTATGATTGCAATGTTTTTAGTATGAATTCTTTGAATATCCATAGTAGTAATGATGATTGCACTAGTCATGATAAAAAGATTTCATCTAAGCATGTCAATTTTTGTGGAGTGCATAGAGTTTGTGAAGACATGCCTAAAGGTGGTTTTGGTAGACGTGGGTCAAGGGGGAGTTCTGAATGGTCGAAATGAAGGGAATGATGATCCTATAAGTTGTCCATAGAAAATATTTTTGTAAAAATAAGTGGATGGACCCAACAAATAGGGCATGATTTTAGAAACACGTGGGAAGTGGTTTCACTGGGTTTGGAGTTGGTATGAATATTCTAGGGATTTACAAAATGGGCCACATATGAAGAAATTGTGCAATAATTGACATTGCAGAATAAGTGTATGGAAAAATGCTCACCACTTAGTGCATGTATTTAGATACACCTAGGAACTTGAATAACTTCATTTGGAGTTCATAAGAATTCCCTAGGAATTTGTAAAGTGGGGTTCTATACGGTTCAAATTCAAATTTGAATTTTAACTATCAGAAAAGATTTCTGAAAAAATGTGCAATGCACATATTTGGTTAGACGAAGATTTTAGAAGCTTGTAGGAATTTGAATCACCAAATTTGGTGCCCAAATGAATATTCTACGAATTCTATTGTTTTACTGGAAAGAAAAGGTATAAACAGAAAATTACCCAAAGGGCCTAAGCTACGCACCGGGCGTAACTTAGCACCAAAGCGCAGTGGGCCGGCCCAACTGCTCGGCCATACGCTAGACGCATGCCATGTCGAAGTCGCATTCCACAAAATACGCCTTCATTAGTCGAAGGCGACTTCAGTAGATTCTGTCTCTACTTATACTGAGGGCGGGGCCGCCTAGTGGCCGCACGGGACGACGGGTGGGTCTAGGGGAAGACGGGTCCGCTGGCAAGTTCGTCGTCCTCCGCCCGCCTCAGCCGGTCAACAGTGGATTGGAGGGTGCCGGCGTCGCCCGTGCCGGCGGCCCAGGCTACCCCTAGCGAGGCTTGGACCATCGAGGAGCTCAGGGGAGGCAGGCGATCATGAGGAGCCACGCCATTTTTGCCAGGGAGGACCAAGTCGAGGAGGGCACTGAACGGGGCGGACGTGGTCGATGGCGATGGTGAGCTGGGCCCAGCGGCCACCCGGAGGAAGGTAGAGGCTACGAGGAGGCTTGCGGTGGCTAAGGCAGTCCAATGGGAGAGCTCAGCGGAGGAGAAGGACCTCAAGTGGCTCGAATTTGAGCGAAAACCGATGGAGGGGCTTCGGCCATAGGAAGTGGTTGGAGGACACGGGGCAAGAATGGCTAGGTTCCATGGGTTGCCAAGAGGGAGAGAGAGCTAAGGGCGGCAGTAGGGGCTCGGGGTGGGTTCTTATAGGGAGGGCGATGGTGCATCATGCGCTCGTGCTCTGCCTCGGTTGGTGCCGCTACTGGAGAGCACGGGGGGCCGTAGGCGCATGTCTACGGGTTTCGTGGACGAGGTCCACATCCAAGGAAGAGGAGAGAGGGAGCGAGGGAGCGCTGGGGGCCTCACATGTGTGAGGTCGGCCACTGGCCGAGCCGAGCGGCTTGGCATGCACAGGAGGAGGAGAGATAGAGGAGGGGGCCGACAAACTGCCTTGACGAGGACGTTGAGGCCGACCAGCTGGCGAGAGGGAGGGGCTCAAGGTGGTCGGGGCTGGTGATTGTTCGGTGGCTATAGTGTGGGTGCGCAC
Source organism: Hordeum marinum (assembly GCA_022496015.1). NCBI lineage: Eukaryota > Viridiplantae > Streptophyta > Magnoliopsida > Poales > Poaceae > Hordeum > Hordeum marinum. The sequence continues at coordinate 397,541,988 of CM039674.1, forward strand.
TGTAGTGCGCTCTGGAGCGCCCGTCTGGCATGCCGGGGCATGCCAACGGCATCTTGTACATGGCCACTAGTGTCTAGGGGTACAAGGGGGCCTAGACTAGGGGAATCTAGCATTGGATGCCCTGGGAGCTGACTAGGATGAGAGGGAGGTGGAGAGAGAGGTGGTTTTCTGCTGTCCAAGGGGTAAAATGGGGTTTTCACCCCCCGAATCAGTGACCTGAGGCCATGGGCCCTTTCCTAGAGGTGGAAGGTGACTAGGGAGAGTTGAGGTAAAAGTTTGGTATTAAGTAGAATAGTGGAAGGGGCCCAAACAACAAGTTTGGTAACTTAGCAGAAGGTGATTGATGTTGATTTGGGAAAGTAAAAGGAGTCTTCATGCCATGATATTTACCAGGACCAAATAGAAGGTAGAAACAAGGTTGATCACCAAGTTTGATCTTGATTGAAGAAAGTTCACAATGTAAACTTTGTAAACCCTAGAATTTAACAAAATTAGGTTTCTGTAGATCTAGGCATGCTAAACTAATCGCCTAAATGCACCACTTGGTTTGATAGCATTATTTGGGTATTACAGGATGCACAAAAAGTTTGGGACCAATTGGGAAAACTTGACAATGCAAACATTCCCAATTTTTGAAATCAACAGGAAGGGGTTCGGGGTGATTGGGACAAGTTAATCTATTCTCCTTGATGCAGCACTTGTTGTGGATGCATGAATGGATGATTACAACAAGTCCACAAAGTTTGAGATCAATAGGAGACAGGTGGCAATGTAGAGTTGCTCAAGTTTGGATCTGGACAGAGAGGGTTTTGGAATATTTTGGTGAACCAAAACAATTGGGATTGATACGAAACTTGTCAAGATGATCACGTATATCATATGTGACATTCTAGACTTTTCTTGGATTTATTTGAGAATATTTCTTATAGAAATATTTCAAATGCTTGAAATAGGCACAAATGGTTTTGAAGGGTTTTGTCCAATATTTTGAACATGACCATGTATTGGAACTCTTATATATGGATAATATGTGTCCACTGAGTTTTCTTAAATTTTCTCAAATATTTTTAAAGAATTTAAAAAAATTCCCTATAAAAGACCATTTATGGCCTTAAGAAAAAGCCTTTAAATAAAATAGTAAAATAATCTTTAAAATTAATATTTGGTGGTTTTGGTAAGTCTTATATATAGTGGGCTTAGGATAAAGCATTTGGGGAAAAATTATCCACCCAATTTGGGGACTTGCAGTGCAAATCTCAAATCAGGGTTTTTTGAAAACCTAATTTAAATAAATGCTTTTTGGCCAAAATAATATTTGATAAAAATAGTTTTAGGTCCGATACACATGGTATGATTATTGGACAATAGTTTTAGATCAAGGAAAAGAGTTTTGAGAGTAGGAGGGAGTTTCATGAATATAGAGCACTAGCAAGCAATCAAACCAGCAAGCAAATAGCACACAAGTCAAGGATTCATATGCACTCAAAAAGTTTTAATTGGCCCTAATTTTTGAGTGATGATAACTTAGTCAATAGAGGCAAATCATAGGGTGCGACAAACAGATTCTATCAACTACGTCAACAATTACAAGATCTACGGGTAGAAATAAAATGAGAAGTATTCTAAACCTAAATAGATGGCGGAAGAACAAGCAATTCATGTGCAAGTTTCTATGCAAGTTTCTGATCTACGATGAACAAAGATGCATATTGAATGGAGTACCGCACCAGACAGTTGGTGTTTTGAGTCCCTAAACATGCGCCATCTACTGGTCTTCATTGAGTACTCCGGCGACCGATGGTGAACGCAAGAAAGCTACTACAAACTAATGCAGATCTAAGAAGGGAAGAGGAATGAACCTGTCAGGTGCGGAGAAGATGGCCGACGCACCGGAGAGTTTTGGCTCGATCAGGTTGATGCAGCGGCCTCGTTGGAGAAGACATGGAAGGACCGGTGACGGTAGTAGAGCTTCAGTTGCGCGAGCACTCGAGAAAGGAAATGGGGCCCCCTCCCTAGCCTATTTATGAGATGGGACAACAACAGTCCGCACGGGAGTCGAGGAGGCACAATGATGATTTGACCAAAATAGGCACCTTGATTTTTGGGCCGACCATTTAATGAGACGATCTGTTGTGACGTCACAGAATCTTGTTTGAATATATCCAACGTGACATCATGGCGGGTTAAAAGTTTTATTTTCAGGTGAATAAAGTTCGTGAACCTCACCATCGAATGGTCTGAAGATTGACATGAACAAGTTCAAATCAATTTGGGGCCTAATGTTGGGGATATATCCCCGTGGCGAGACTCGCCCAGGAGGGGCCAGGTCATGCCTGGCGACTCATAGTCTAGGCCTTTAAATGGGCTAGAGGATTGAAGACAAGATTACATGGCGACTCACCGGATGGGCCAAGATGGAGGCCAAGAGTTTGAAGATGGCGTGAGACCCGGGCGTGTTAGACGCCCTGGCGACGGCTTTCCTAGGAAGGCAAGGCGGCTTGGAGCCAAGATCGGACACCTTATGTAAGTCAGTTTGGACTCGTGTAACCCTAGGGCCTCGACCAACCTATATAAAGGCGAGAACCTGTGATGACTTATGACAGGAAAACAATTGTTCGATAGCTAGGTCAAGAGAATTCGCTCCCTTGTAATCGATACACCATCAATACAAGACAAAGCAGTATGTAGGCTTTTACCTCTTTCTGAGGGGCCGAACCAGGGTAAACTCGTGTCTCTCGTCTTGATCAACCCCTTTTGAGTCCACCACCTTAGCTATGGCCTCGAACCTAAGTCCTAGGACATCTGCCTATAGGAGGGAGGGGAGGGGCCAGCGTCCCTAGGGTTTCCCTTAGGAGTCGGATGAAAGAGAGGTGGAGGAGTCCACGTCCAATCCTACTTCAAGTAGGATTCCAATCCTACTTGGAATCCCTTCCCCACTTGTTTTTTTCCTTTTCCCCACCCCTTGCCGCATGGTCCCTTTGGGGTTGGCTTTCCCAGCCCACAAAGGGCTGGTGCGCCACCCCTAAGGCCCATGTGGCCTCCCGGCATGGGTAGCCCCTCCCGATGCCCCCTGGGCACCCCCGGTACACTACTGGAAATACCCGAAACTTTTCCGATAACCAAAACAGGACTTCCTATATATCAATCTTTACCTTTGGACCATTTCGAAGCTCCTCGTGACGTCCAGGATCTCATTCGGGACTCCAAACAACCTTCGGTCACCACCATGCATAACTCAATACTACCGAAATGTCACTGAACATTAAGTGTGCAAACCCCGTGGATTCGAGAGCTAGGTGGAGTTGTAGAGATGACCGAGACAATTGTACGGTCAATAACCAATAGCGGACCTGGATGCCCATATTGGTTCCATATCTTCTATGAAGATCTATATCGGTTGAACCTCTATGTCAAGGATTCAGTCAATCCCGTATGTTGTTCCCTTTGTTCTTCTGTGTGTTACTTGCCCGAGATTCGATCGTTGGTATCTCTATACCAAGTCTCATTATGGCGTGGTGGCAGTGGTGGTGAGCTAATCCAGTAGGGCTTCACCAAGTTCTACTGAACTAATCTAGAGGAGAACGATGATCTAGAGGGAGGAGGGCAGCACGTGGCTTTTGAGGTGATGGCTTCCCTCAAAACCTCCCCTATATAAAGGAGGGAGAGGGAGTAGGTGGGGCACCCTAGGGTTTCCCCTAGGGGCTTGGCTAGTGCACAAGAGGGAGGAGTCCACCTCCCACAAGGGAGGTGGAGTCCTAGTAGGACTTCCTCCCCTCTTGCCCTCTCCCACCTCTTGTGCAAGGGCTTCCTAGGGGCTGGCTTCCCAGCCCACCAGGGGCTGGTGCGCCAGCTCCTAGGCCCATGCGTCCCCTGTGGTTGGTGGTCCCCACTTGGTGGACCCTCGGAACCCATTTGTCCCTCCCGATACACTATCGTAAGTGCCCGAAACTTTTCCAAAACCCAAATACCACTTTGCTATATTGAAATCACAATATGCTCCCTTGGTGGTTTTGATAATTCATGACAACATACATTGTCTCTTGGACTAATATTGTTACCAAGTGCATTTCAGGTGAAAGTCCATAGAGAAAGATGGATTGGCACAAACGAGTGTGGAGAGTATCCCAAAGAAGAAGAAGAAGGAGCAAATTAGCATTGGCAAAGATTCAAGGAAGAGGTCTCTACACTTTACTTTGTGAGAAATCACTTTGAGTCCATAGGAAAGCCAATACTATTAAAAGGGGGTAAGGTACTGTTGGTGACCAAGATGCTCAAACATGCACAAGTGATAGTCACCAAAAACACCCACAAACTCTCCCACATACTATGTCTAGAGCCCTACCATTCAAACCCTATACAGACCCATGCCAAACCCTAGCCGTTCGGTGCAACCGATTCTGCGTCGGTGCCACCGAGTTTGGGTTGCGAACATTCTGTTACCTCAATTCACAAAATCAGTACAACCGAGTTTGTTGGATCTACGTCACTGAGTTGCGCAATCTGATCGTTGGTTACCTAATCGGTACCACCGAGAATTATATATCAATTTCACCAAGATTCAAAAGTTGTCACCTTTTGGTCACTTCGGTACCATCGAGATTCACACATCAGTGTCACCGAGTTGGTCACTCTATGTGTAATGGTTGGATTTTTGGAGATTCCTATATATACTTCTCCACCACCACTCACTCGAAAGAGAAGCACTCAGAACAAATCCCCACTTATCCTATCAGATTTTCTGAGAGAGAACCACCTACTCATGTGTTGAGATCATGTCATTCCATTCCAACCATATGAATCTTGATCTCTAGCCTCCCCAAGTTGCTTTCCACCCAATCAATCTCTCTCAACTCCTTACTTCCATGAGCAATGTCTTTACTTTCCGCTGCTATACTTGATGACTTGCATGTGTAGGGTGTACTAGACTTGCCATAATTGCTAAAATCTTCCAACACTTAACATTGGATATTGTGTAGTTTTTAAATTGTGCTATTAGTCTATTCACCCCCCTCTAGACATACTCTTCTAGTGATCCCACAATTGGTATCAAAGCATTGGTCTCCAATGCTTCGGTTTCATCACCGTGGAGAAAGATGGATGTGTCTAGGGTGGGATGGTTGAGTTGTAGAGTGCCCATTCTTGACGGAGAGTACTATAGTCAATGGAAGAATGCTATGATTGATCTATTTTACAAATTCCATTTGAGAAAGCATATTGAAAATCCTTATGTGTTCCCCATCGATGAATTAGATCCCACACACGAAGAGGTAATTGACATGATTGGTAACCTTAGAACTGTCAATCTTATTGTTAGAGGCTTACCAAGATTTGTGCTTTCTCAATTGAAGAACTTTGCATGTGCTTATACTATGTGGAATGATTTGGATAAATGATATCCAAATCTTTCATTAAATAATCTTGATGAAATTCTTCATAAAATTGCTGCTTTTCACAAAGTGAAGCCTAGTGATCCAAACTTTGATAAATGCCTATTTGAGCTTTATGATCTTATGCATGATAAAGGAGATGTCACAACTATCAACAACATTATTATTGAAGCCATTCACATTCATGAGCTTGAACATTGTCACGGTTTCGATTGTAACGAATCTCTTGGTTTCTATGACGAAGAGATTCTACCAAATCAAGACAATGAAGAACATGGCTACTATGATGAAGATGAGTTGTTCGACACCGAGCATGAAAAGATCATGAAGATTCTAAGTCTCATGGAAAACTTCAAGGATTACATGTCCGGTGGAAAAGAGTGGATTCTCAATAGTGTATGCACCGATCACATGACTGGAGATAAAGACATGTTCCAAGAGATCATGCCTAATCAAGGTCCTCCGAGGTACGTGACCTTTGGAGACAACTCTAAGGGTAAGGTACATGGCCTTGGTAAGGTGGATATATCTCATGATAGCTCTATTCAAAATGTGATGCTTGTTGAATCCCTTAGCTACAATCTTCTTTTCGTATCTAGACTAGCAGACTTCAGTTTCAATGTGTTATTTACTAAAGTAGATTGCCAAGTGTTTCTTCATGATAATCATAAAACTGTCTTTACCGGTATTCGTAGAGGTGATCTATACATTGTCGATTTCACTAAAAAGGCACAACCTCATACTTGTCTCATTGCAAAATCATCTAAAGGTTGGCTATGGCATTGAAGGCTAGGACATGTAGGCATGCGCAATCTAGATAAGCTTATCAAGGGAGATTACATTCTTGGTGTTAAAGATGTTATCTTTGACAAAAATAGGCTCTGTAACGCTTGTCAAGCAAGAAAGCAAGTAGGTGGAAGTCATCCGGTCAAGAACATCATGACCACTAGGAGACCACACGAGTTACTTCATATGGATCTTTTTGGTACCAATGCTTACAATAGTCTCGGTGGAAACTCTTATGGTCTAGTTATACTTGATGATTTTTCCAGATTTACATGGGTATTCTTTCTTGATTATAAGTCGTAGGTACAAAAAATATTCAAGAACTGTGCGCACAAAGTGCAAAATCAATTTGAAGTGAAGATCAAGAAGGTTCGAAGCAATAACGGATCGGAGTTCAAGAACACCCATATGGATACCTGGTACCTCTTAAGCTTGTGTTGGTTTTCCCTTGAAGATGAAAGGGTGATGCAGCAAAGTAGATAAGTATTTCCCTCAGTTGTTGAGAACCAAGGTATCAATCGATTAGGAGGTACAAGCAAGGCCCCAATTTATCTACACAAATAATCAAACACTTGCACCCAACGCTATAAAGGGGTTGTCAATCCCTTCATGGTTACTTGCAAGGATGATATCTGATAGAGATAGATGTAAAATATTACTAGAAGTACAACTAAAAAAAGTAAATAAAGTTGCAGCAAGGTATTTTTTGGTATTATTGTTATATAGATCTGAAAATGTAAGATGGAAAATAGACCCGGGGGCCATAGGATTCACTAGAGGCTTCTCTCTTGAAGGAAAATAATACAGTGGGTGAACAAATTACTGTCGAGCAATTGATAGAGAAGCGAATAGTTATGATGATATCCAAGTCAATGATTATGCATATAGGCAGAACATCCTTGTCAAGTAGACCCAAACAATTCTGCATCTACTACTATTACTCCACACATCGACCGACTCCTGCCTGCATCTAGACTATTAAGTTGATGAAGAACAGAGTAACGCATTAAGTAAGATGACATGATGTAGAGGGATAAGCTCAAGCAATATGATGAAAACCCCAATGGAAACAATACAAATGCGTGCCTCGCGACCCCTACTATGTCACTGGGTCAGGACACCGCAAGATTGAACCCAAAACTAAGCACTTCTCCCATTGCAAGAATTACCAATCTAGTTGGCCAAACCAAACAAATAACTCGAAGACTTGAAAATATATGAAATCATGCATATAATAATTCAGAGAAGATACAAATATTATTCATAGATAAGCTGATCATAAACCCCCAAGTCATCGGATCTCGACAAACACACTGCAAAAGAGTATTACATCGGATAGATCTCCATGAAGATCATGAAGAACATGGTATTGAAGAACATATAGATAGAAGAAGCCATCAAGATACTATCTATGGACCCTAAGGTCCATGGTGAACTACTCACGCATCATTGGAGGGGCAATGGAGTTCATGTAGATGCCCTCCGTGATCGAATCCCCCTTCGGCAGATTACCGGAAAAAGGCCACAATATGGGATCTCACGAAAACAGAGGCTTGCGGTGGAGGAAAAGTATTATCGTGGCTCTCCCTGATATGTTCATGCTCAGCATCGCCAAAAAATATCGACGACGAGCATTTCACACCTTTTATGTTCTCAAACCTTTTCAAATTTCACGCAATACATGAGCATGAGCCATGGATATAGCATTATAGGTGGAATAGAATATGGTGGAGGTTGCAAGCAAAAGGAGAAGATAGTCTCACATCAACTAGGCATATTAACGGGCTATGAAGATGCCCATCAATAGATATCAATGTGAGTGAATAGGGATTGCCATGCAACGGATGCACTAGAGCTATAAGTGTGTGAAATCTCAAAAAGAAACTAAGTGGTTGTGCATCCAACTCGCTTTCTCAAGAAGACCTATGGCAATGTGAGGAAGCCAATCATTGGAATATACAATCCAAGTTATATAATGAAAAATTCCCACTATTATCTGAAAGTGATAAAATAAGAGACTCTCTATCATGAAGATCATGGTGCTACTTTGAAGCACAAGTGGGGAAAAATATAGTAGCATTGTCCCTTCTCTCTTATCTCTCTCTCTTTATTTTGGTGGGCATCTTTGGCCTCTTTTGTTTTTTCCTATGGCTTTGCTGGCCTCTTTTATTATTTTTAAAGTTCAGAATCACATCCCAACTTGTGAGGGAATCATAGTTTCCATCATCCTTTTTATTGCACAGGACAATGCTCTAATAATGATGATCATCCCTCTTTTATTTACTCAAAACTCAAGAATTACAACTCGATACTTAGAACAAAATATGACTCTATATGAATGCTTCCAGAGGTGTACTAGAAAGTGCAACGATCTAGCATAGCAAATGAAATAAAAAACAGACAAGCCATGAAAACATCATGCTAGCCATCTTATGATCATTCAAAGCAATATGACAATCATGGTGCGTGTCATAATAAACGCAATGGTGGAAGTTGCATGGCAATATATCTCGGAATGGCTATGTAAATGCCATAATAGGTAGGCGTGGTGGCTATTTTGAGGAAGGATATATGGTGGGTTTAATGCACCGGCAAAAGTTGCGCAGTACTAGAGAGGCTAGCAAAGGTGGGAGGGTGAGAGTGCGTATAATCCATGGACTCACATTAGTCATAAAGAACTCACATACTTATTACAAAAGTATATTAGCTATCAAAGCAAAGTATTAGATGCATCCTCCTAGGGGAGAGGTTGGTAGGAGTTAACCATCGCGCGCTCCCGACCCATCATACAAAGGATGACAATCATTAAACAAGTCATGCTCCGACTTCGTTACATAATGGTTCACCATATGTGCATGATATGGGAATTAAAAACCTTTAACACAAGTATTTCTACCAATCCACAATTACTCACTAGTCTGACTCTAATATCAGCATCTTTATATCCCAAAACTTTATGCAAGGAATCAAACTTCTCATATTAACACAAGTTTTTATTATATCCCTCTTGGATGCCCATTATGTTAGGACTAAATGCATAACCTAACAAAATTACCATGCTGTTTAGAGACTCTCAAAATAATATAAGTGAGATACGAGAGTTCAATTATTTCTATCAAATAAAACACCACCGTGCTCTAAAAGGATATAAGTGAAGCACTAGAGCAAAATTTCCTAGCTCAAAAGATATAAGTGAAGCACATAGAGTATTCTAATAAATTCATGATTCATGCATGTCTCTCTCTAAATATGTGTGTATAAAGTTTGATTGTGGAAAACTAAAAAGAAAATACTTATATCATACAAGACGCTCCAAGCAAAACACATATCATGTGGTGAATAAAAATATAACATCAAGTAAATTTACCGATGGATTGAAGATGAAAGAGGGGATGCCTTCCGGGGCATCCCCAAGCTTAGGCTCTTTGGTGTCCTTGAGTATTCCTTGGGGTTCCTTGTTCATCCCCAAGCTTAGGATCTTGCCACTCCTTATTCCGTAGTCCATCAAATCTTTACCCAAAACATGAAAACTTCACAACACAAAACTCAACAGAAAACTCGTGAGATCCGTTAATATAAGAAAAATAAATCACCACTTTAGGTACATTTATTAACTCATTCTTTATTTATATTGGTGTAATATCTACTGTATTCCAACTTATCCATGGTTCATACCCCCCGATACAACCCATAGATACATCAAAATAAGCAAACAACACAAAGAAAATAGAATCTGTCAAAAACAGAACAGTCTATAGCAATCTGTAAACTTTGAATACTTATGTAACTCAAAAAATTCTAAAACATTAGGACAATATGGTAAATTTGTATATCAATCTTGTGTAAATATTTCAGACTCATTCGTCGCTCTGGTAAATTCATAAAATTACTGGAATGAGCGCAAAAGTTTCTGCTTTTTATCAAAATCAAATCAACAATCACCGTAGACCATCCCAAAAGTATTACTTGGCTCAAACAACAATTAAAACACCAAAACACAATTACTAAATAGGTAATAATGTGTAAAGCACTCAAGAACAGAATCAAAAACAAAAACATAAAAATAAAATTGGGTTGCCTCCTAGCTAGGCATAATGCAATAGATCTAGGTATTGTCATCTTTGGTATGTGATCCATAAGTGGCTCTCATAGTAGAATAATAAGGTAATTTTATTCTCTTTCTAGGAAAGTGTTCCACGCTTTTCCTTAATGGGAATTGGAATCTAATGTTTCCTTCTTTCATATCAATAATTGCATCGATCGTTCTAAGGAAAGGTCTACCAAGAATAATAGGACATGTAGGATTGCAATCTATATCAAGAACAATGAAATCTATGGGCACATAATTCCTATTTTCAATGATAATAACATCATTAATCCTTCCCATAGGTTTCTTAATAGTGGAATCCGCTAGATGCAACTTTAAAGAGCAATCGTCAAGTTTATGAAAACCTAGCACATCACATGAAGTTTTTGGAATCGTGGAAACGCTAGCACCCAAATCACACAAAACATGGCACTCATAATCTTTAATTTTGATCTTAATAGTAGGTTCCCACTCATCATAAAGCATTCAAGGTATAGAAACTTCCAACTCAAATTTTTCTTCAAAAGATTTCATCATAGCATTCACAATATGTTTAGTAAAAGCTTTATTTTGATTATAAGCATGCGGAGAATTCAACATGGATTGCAACAAGGAAATACAATCAATCAAATAATAACTATCATAACTAAAGTCCTTGAAATCCAAAAGAGTGGGTTCATTTCTATTTAAAGTTTTGACCTCTTCAATCCCACTTTTATCAATTTTAGCTTTAAGATCTATAAACTCCAAATCATTGGGATGCCTTTTAGCTAAAGTTGAATCATCTACAGTCCCATCCTTATCAAGATTTGTATTAGAAAACAAACATTCAATAGGAGTCACATCAATCACTTTGAGATCTTCATCATTATTTAAAGATTCTGTCTTCGCGGCCATTTTATTAACTAAGGTAGCTTGTTTATCAGAAATTTGGCCTACTAAATTTTCAAGATGAGCAAACTGAGATTTCAAGCCATAAAACTCCTTAGACATATCATCAAGTTCTTTATTCATCTATTCCAATATAGCCTTTTGTTCTTTAAGCTCGTTTCTGAAGAAGCTCTTATTGTAAAATTGGATTGACATGAAACCTTTAGCATTATTCTCAATATCTTCCAACTTCCTAAGATAAGGATAAAATCTTTTGGGTTGAGCCATAAATATGGGAAAACGATCTAACACACAAGGAAAAAAAGGCAAACGAAAAAGCGAAAGGAAGAGGGGCGAATAAAAAGGCAAATCCTTTTGGTTTTTTCTGAAAATCGTTTTAGAAGTGGGGGAGAGGAAAACAAGAGGCAAATGGAAAATAATGTAAATGCAAGAGATGATTTTATGAGGGGTACTTGGTAGGCTTGATGTAGATCTTGACTTGTATCCTCCCCGGCAACGGCGCCAGAAATCCTTCTTGCTACCTCTTGAGCTTGCATTGGTTTTCCCTTGAAGAGGAAAGGGTGATGCAGCACACTAGATAAGTATTTCCTTCAGCTGTTGATAACCAAGGTATCAATCCAGTAGGTGGTACAAGCAAGGCCCCAATTTATGCACCTACACAAACAATCAAACACTTACACCCAACGCTATAAAGGGGTTGCCAATCCCTTCACGGTTACTTGCAAGGATGAGATATGATAGAGATAGATGTAAAATATTACTCGAAGTAAAACTAAACAAAATTAAATAAAATTGCAGAAAGGTATTTTTTGGTATTTTTGGTATATAGATATGAAAATATAAGATGGAAAATAGACTCGGGGGACATAGATTTCACTAGAGGCTTCTCTCTTGAAGGAAAATAATACGGTGGATGAACAAATTACTGTCAAACAATTGATAGAAAAGCGAATAGTTATGACGATATCCAAGGCAATGATTATGCATATAGGCATCACGTCCGTGTCAAGTAGACCAAAACAATTTTGCATCTACTACTATTACTCCACACATCGACCGACTCCTGCCTGCATCTAGAATATTAAGTTCATGAAGAACATAGTAACGTATTAAGTAAGATGACTTGAGGTAGAGAGATAAAATCAAGAAATATGATGAAAACCCCATATTTTTACCCTTGATGGCAACAATACAAATACATGCCTTGTGACCCCTACTATGTCACTAGGTGAGGACATCGCAAGATTGAACCCAAAGCTAAGCACTTCTCCCATTGCAAGAATTACCAATCTAGTTGGCCGAACTAAACCAATAACTAGAAGAGACTTGCAAAGATATGAAATCATGCATATAAGAATTCAGAGAATATTCAAATAATATTCATAGATAAGCTGATCATAAACCCACAATTCATTGAATCTCGAGAAACACACCACAAAAGAGTATTACATCGGATAGATCTCCATGAACATCATGAAGAACATGGTATTGAAGAACATACAGAGAGAATAAGCCATATAGCTACTAGATATGGACCCCAAGGTCTATGGTGAACTACTCACAACATCGGAGGGGAAATGGAGTTGAAGTAGATGCCCTCCGTGCTCAAATCCCCGTCCGGTAGATTACCGGAAAAGGCCCCAAGACGGGATCCCATGGGAATAGAGGCTTGCGGCAGCGGAAAAGTATTATCATGGCTCTCGCTGGTAATGATGGAATATTTGTGAATTTATAGGGGAAGAATTAGGGTTAGAAGAGCCACGGGGGCCGACAAGCCAGCCCCCCCTAGGGCACGCCCTGGTGGCTTGTGGCCCACCCTTGGTTCTTCTAGCCTCCTCTCGAAGCTCCCTGGGTTTCTTTCGGTCCAAGAAAAATCATCGTAGAGTTTTATTCCATTTGGACTCCATTTGATATTCCTCTTCTGCAATACTCAAAACAAGGAAAAAACAAAAACTGGCACTGGGCTCTAGGTTAATAGGTTAGTCCAAAAAATAATATAAAATAGCATATTAATTCATATAAAACATCCAAAACAGATAATAAAATAAAATGGAACAATAAAAAATTATAGATACTTTGGAGACGTATCGATATCTTTCTTGACAAAGAGGGTATTTCACATGAGTTCTTGGCTACGTACACACCTCAACAAAATGGAGTTGTTGAGAGGAAGAAACACACCCTCATTGAGATGGCGAGAACGATGCTTGACGAATACAAGACACCAAGACACTTTTGGGCAGAAGCCCTGGAAACAACATGTCATGCCACAAACCGACTCTACTTGCACAAGCTTCTCGGTAAAACGGCATATGAACTTGTCACCAGTAACAATCCCCAAGTTCAATACTTTCGAGTATTCGGCGCTAAGTGGTACATTGTCAATAAGCATCGTCATGCTAAATTTTCTCCTAAATATCATGAAGGTTTCCTACTTGGTTAGGGATCAAACTCTCACACCTACCGTGTCTACAACAACTTCACTCAAAAAGTTGAAGAGACGGTAGATGTGAAGTTTGATGAATCTAATGGTTCGCAAGTCGAAAAATTGCCAAATGATGTAGGAGATGAAGATCCTTCAAAAGCTATCCAAGATTTTCCCATCGGCAAGATTCATCCCATGAAGGTGAAGGAAAGTACTTCATCAACCCAAGTGGAAGCTCCTACTTAGTATCAAGGCTACCGACAAAACAACATGGAAGCATCCACAAGAGGTACACGGCGAGATGAAGAGGAGGAGGAAGTACATCATGAAGATCCACCAAAACCTCCTTCACCACCACCTCAAGGAGATGACCACATTGACAACAATGAAAATGAAGGAGATGATGAAGAAGAAGCTCCACCATCCAACAAGCCAAAGCTACCCCAATTTCGAGCTCAAGTGAGCAAGAACCATCCCCGAAAGCAAATCTTTGGTGATATACAAAGAGGGTGGATCACCTGCTCTAAAACTCACTTAGCTAATTTTTGTGAGCATTATTCTTTCATCTCTAGCATTGAACCCTTGAAGGTTGAACAATCTCTTGAAGATGCGGATTGGGTGCACGTTATAAATGAAGAGTTTCACAACTTCAAGAGGAACGAAGTGTGGACACTCGTGGAGAAGCCCAAGGATGAGAAAAACATCATCGGTACAAAATGGGTGTTTCGGAAAAAGCAAGATGAAGATGGTCAAGTTGTATGCAACAAGGGTCATCTCGTAGCCCAAGGATATACGCAAGTCGAAGGTATGGACTACGGTGAGACCTACGCCTCCGTTGCTAGACTTGAAGCTATTCGAATTCTTCTTGCTTACGCCAATCACCATGACATCACACTTTACCAAATGGATATTAAAAGTTCCTTTTTAAATGAAGAAATAGAGGAGGAGGTCTATGTTAAACAACCTCCCGGTTTTGCAAATCCTAAGAAACCTGACCACATTTACAAACTTTATAAAGCTTTATATGGTCTTAAGCAAGCTCCTCGTGCTTAGTACAAATGCCTAACGAAGTTTCTTATTCAAAAAGGTATTGAAATTGGTAAAATTGATGCAACCTTATTCACAAAGAGAGTTAATGGTGAAGTATTTGTGTGCCAAATTTATGTGGATGATATTATCTTTGGATATACCAACCCACAATTTAGCGATAAATTTGGAAGGTGGATGCCAAAGATATGAAATGTCCTTGATGTGTGAGCTGAAATTCTTGCTTAGACTACAAATCAAGCAAACAAGATAAGGTACATTCATCTCTCAAACCAAGTACACCAAGGACTTGATCAAGAAGTTCAACATGGAAGAGTGCAAAGGTATGAAACTCCTATGCCCACTAGCGGACACGATGACCTCACTAAGGAGGGTGAACCGGTTGATCAAAAGGTTTATCGATCAATGATTGGTTCATTGCTATATATATGTGCCTCCCGTCCCAATATTATGCTTAGTGTGTGCATGTGTGCCCGATATCAAGCTGTACCTAAAGAATGTCATCTTAAGGTTCTGAACGCATTGTGAGATACCTCATACATACACCAAACTTGGCATTTTGTATCCCAAGGGATATTCTTTTAATCTTGTTGGCTACTCCGATTTGGACTATGCTGGTGACAAGGTTGATAGAAAATCCACCTTGGGTACATGTCAATTTCTTGGTAGATCTCTTGTGTCTTGGTCCTCCAAGAAACAAAACTCGGTATCTCTATCTACCACTGAAGCTGAATATATTGCTGCCGGATCATGTTGTGCACAATTGTTATGGATGAAACAAACGCTTAATGATTATGGAATCTATGTGAAAAAGGTATCATTACTTTATGACAATGAGAGTCCTATTAAGATTGGTCATAATCCTGTGCAACATTCTCGAACCAAGAATATTCAAGTTAGACATCATTTCATTCGTGATCATGTTGCTAAAGGAGACATTAATCTTAAGAATGTTCGTACTAACAAACAATTGGCCGATATCTTTACTAAGCCACTTTATGAAATAGTGTTTTAACTTGAGGAGTGAGTTGACCATCATTGATTCTTCAAACTTAAGCTAAGCTCACTAGGATGCATGCAAGGGATGAGCTTACTTAACCATTCCATGCTATTATTACCATGAATATCATATATCTTGGAATTCTATGCTGCCTTGTCTTGCATCTAACCCTTTTGTAGGTACTTGGAAGAACAACACTCCACAAGATTGCCATCAACTCAGATCTTGAGAAATCTTGTCATGACCAAGCATCCACAACCTCTCTTTGATGATGAAAGGAAGAAGAAAACAAAACATATCCTTGACATATATTTCTCAATTGATATCAACTCACAATTGGTATCATGTCAATAGAATATATCATGTTCTTCCTTGCATGACTAACCCAAGTAGGTGAAAAGTGAGTGAAAACAACAAGGATTGCTCCCAACTCAACATGAACTTCATCAACTTTGAGCTTCCTCATCAAGTTCACCTACAAGCTACGTCATCAACATCACTCAAAGGTATGTACTCATATCCTTGATATAGCTTTACTCCAAGTCATGACATAAAGCACCTCAAGTGATATGAAGACATTAAAATGCCTAATCGAAAAATGGTAACACCATTTTGAAATTAATGATGAGTGTGACCTATGATGAAGTATTCCTGCTTGACGCCTTAAGTCAATATACTCTAATATAGGTGACCTAGTCACCGCCCATCATCTAGTCATAAGGATTGAATGGAGAACCCTTCTTGTGTTGCTCTTTGACATTTCCATTCAACTCTAGCCTAGATGAAAATTCATTGCAAATCTTTCTGAAAATTCATTGGAAATCTTTTTGAAAATTCATTGCAAATCTTTCTGAAAATTCATTGCAAATCTTTCTAAAAAATCATTGCAAATCTTTGAGACACAGTTGAGACATTCTGAAAAATTCCATTTGACAAAGTTGCCAAGTTTTTGTTTTCCAACTCGGAACCTTCGATCAAAATATCTCGTCTTACCGATATTGTAGTCCTACTGCAGAAACACATATTGGTGCCACCGAATCTTTTGCCTTAGAGCCACCAACATCTATGCACTTTGTTTGCTCTGTTTTATGATAAACTCAATGATTCCAATGATGTAGGGGAGAAACACAAAGAGATACAATCTCAGATTAGAAAGGATCCCTACATCAAAGGAGGATAAATTCTTAAAGGTTTTTCAGATCTTAAGGGGGAGCAAAACAGTTTTCAAGGAACCCTTGTCTCAATACTCTCAATGACCTATATCTCTAGGATCCCTTCCATTCAATGATTCCTTTTATCTATCCCTTGTGTGACCTTTTTGGAAATTAATGCCAAAGGGGGAGAATTATCATAGCTTCAAAGCTTATACTCATACCAAAGGGGGAGATATCTTAGCATTATTGCTTTAGGGGTAGAGATGATCATGAAAAGAAGAAGTGCAACCTTATCATATAAAGGGGGAGAAATATCAAGGACCCCTTATCATACAAACACTTCTTAAGGAGAAGAGACAAGAATATATTTGAAATTTAATTATCATATGCTTTAGACTTTTCTCAGCCCTACCTACTCTCAATATCTACATATTATGATTCAGGGAGAGAGGAAAACTTTCACAATTGGTGTTTAGAGGAGAAAACTCTAAACTTATTTGGAGACATATCATTCTCAAGAAATCATTTCTTATATGTCCTCCATATCTTGGTACTCTTGATTCCATTTGCGTTTGCACTATCAAATACACTTGTGTTTCCTAACATTGTTTTCTCAAGTGTGTTCCTACTGTTAAATGCTCAAGGACCTCAAGGTAATTATATGCATCATATTGTTGTTCGAGATGATCTCTTGCTTCTTGCACATATTGTTTGCAAGAGTGAGTCTTGAACATGAAATCATCTCATTCTCATATATTTTATGCATATTGCCAAGATATACATGACTTCTCACGTCCTTCCTACTATGTGTGTGTTCATGGATTCAAAAGCAACTATCCTTAAAATGGATTGCACACATCTAGGAGGAGCTTGTATCAGTCATGTATCCTTCAAAGTCTTCATATATTTCTGCATATCTTAAATTGAAGCTTTGATTGTATGTTGTCATCAATTACCAAAAAGGGGGAGATTGAAAGCACAATATGCTCCCTTGGTGGTTTTGATAATTCATGACGACATACATTGTCTCTTGGACTAATACTTTTACCAAGGGCATTTCAGGTGAAAGTCCATAGAGAAAGATGGATTGGCGAAAAGGAGTGTGGAGAGTATCCCCAAGAAGAAGAAGGATAAGGAATAGCATTGTGAAAGCTTCAAGCAAGAGGACTCTACATTTTACTTTGTGAGAAATCACTTTGAGTCCATAGGAAAGCCAATACTATTAAAAGGCGGTAAGGTGCTGTAGTGAATAAGATGCTCAAATGTGCACAAGTGAAAGTCACCAAAAACACCCACAAACTCTCCCACATACTCCATCTAGATCCCTACCACTCAAATCGGTGAGACCAACAATTCTTATTCGGTCCCACCAAGATTCAAACCCTAGACAGACCCATGCCAAACCCTAGCCATTCGGTGCAACCGATTCGGCTTCGGTGCCATCGAGTTTGGGTTGCCACCATTGTGTTACCTCGATTCACAAAATAGGTACCACCAAGTTTGTTGGAGCGGCGTCACCGAGTTGCGCAATTTGACCATTGGTTACCTAATCGGTACCACTGAGAATTATATATCGGTCTCACCGAGATTCAAAAGTTGTCACCTTTTGGTCACTTCTGTACCACCAAGATTCACACATCGGTTTCACCGAGTTTGTCACTTTAGGGGTAATGGTTGGATTTTTGGAGATGTCAGAACAGATCCCCACTTCTCCTATCAGATTATCTGAGAGGGAGAGCGACCTACTCATGTGTTGAGATCATGCCGTTCCATTCCAACCATATGAATCTTGATATCTAGCCTCCCCAAGTTGCTTTCCACCCAATCAATCTCATCCACCAAAACCAAATCTATGAGAGAGTGATTGAGTGTTGAGGAGTCTATCATCTTGAAGCACAAGAGCAAGCAGTTTATCGACATTATCGATCCTATTACCTTTATGAGGGTGGTGCCTCCTAGATTGGTTAGGTGTCCCTTGGGAGCCTCCTACTTCGTGTTGTGGAGTGAACCAAGAAGTTTTTAAGGGCAAGGAGATCGCCTACTTCGTGAAGATCTACCCCGAGTAGCTTAGTCCTCCATGGACACAGGCCATCATGGAATAGTCAAGGTTGCTACTTCATGGACCTTATGGGTGGAGCCGTCCGTGATCTCTCGCGATCATTACCCTTCGTGGATTGAATACTCCATAAACATGGACATACGATAGCACCACCTATCAGAACCACAGGAAACATCTTCGTGTCCTCCATGCGTTTGATCTGCCTATCTCAACGCCTTACTTCCATGTGCAATGTCTTTACTTTTCGCTGCTATACTTGATGACTTGTGTAGGGTGTACTAGACTTGCTATAATTGCTAAAATGTGCCAACACTTAACTTTGGATATTGTGTAGTTTTTAAATTGTGCTAGTAGTCTATTCACCCCCCACTCTAGACATACTCTTCTAGTGATCCCACATATATATCAATATTTACCTCTGGACCATTCCGGAGCTCCTCGTGACGTCCGGGATCTCATCCGAGACTCCAAACAACCTTCGGTCACCAACACATATTACTAAACAATACTGGAACGTCACTTAATGTTAAGTGTGCAGACCTTGCAGGTTCGAGAACTATGCAGACATGACCGAGACACCTCTACGGTCAATAACCAATAGAGGAAGATGCATGCCCATATTGGTTCCTATGCATCCTACGAAGATCTTTATCGATGTAACCTCTATCTCAAGGATTCAGTAAATCCTGTATGCATTTCCCTTTGTTCTCGATATGTTACTTGCCCGAGATTCGATCGTTGGTATCTCTATACCTAGTTCAATCTCGTTACCGTCAAGTCTCTTTACACCTTCCGTAATACAAGATCCTATGGCTAACTCTTTTATCACTTTGCTTGAAAGGCGCGTTGTGATGTTTTATTACCGAGTGGGCCATGAGATACCTCTCCGTCATACTGAGTAACAAATCCCAGTCTTGATCCATGCCAACTCAACAGACACCCTCAGAGATACCTGCACCTTTATAGTCACCTAGTTATGTTGCAACATTTGATACACACAAGTTACTCCTCCGGTGTCAGCGAATTGCATGATCTCATGGTCATAGGAACAAATACTTGACATGCAGAAAACTATAGCAATAGACTCACACGATCGTATGCTGTGTTCATAGTTTGGGGGTTGTCCATCACATCATTCTCCTAATGATGTGATCCCGTTATCAAATGACATCTCATGTCCATGGCTGGGAAACCTCGACCATCTTTGATCAACGAGCTAGTCTACTACACACATACTAGGGACACATTGTTGTCTATGTACCCATACATGTATTTGAGTTTCCAATCAATACAATTATAACATGTATAATAAACATTTATCATGAACAAGGAAATATAATAACAACCATTTTATTATTTCCTCTAGAGCATATTTCCAATAGTGTTGTTGCTAGAAAGCGACAAGCCGACCACGTATGCGGAAGTGATGGTGAGCCCAGATTCCGAGGCATGGCTAGAGGCCATGAGATCCGAGTTAAAGTCCATGAATGATAATCAAGTCCACGACTTGGTTGATCTGTCACCTATCACAATAGCCATTGGTTGCAAATGGGCCTTTCAGAAGAAAAACGATGTGGATGGAAATGTTCAGATTCCCAAAGCTCGGCTTGTCGCTAAAGGTTATGGACAAGTTCAAGGAATTGACATGACGATACCTACTCGCCGGTAGCGATGCTAAAGTCGGTGAGGATCAAACTATCTATAGTTGCATATTTCGATTATGAGATATGTGTCGGGACCCCGCTGCTAAGCCATACAAGTCTAGCATGGAACACATCATATCACTTAGGGGCCTCACGCACGGTAATCCTCACGGCTGCCACCTTACCTTAGTCGGGACTGTTTGTGCCTTTTGGATCATGTATATGAACATGTCTCTAGCAATTAATCATATGTCAAAGAACCTGGGTCGACATGACTAGTTATAAACCCAAGTGGCACAACCGTACATGGACATGCATACATAACCCAGTAGTGTAGGTGTCGGTCATCAACATGTGTAGAAGAGTCGTAGCAATCTACATGGAGTCCATTACACCACGTGATATTTCACCATAGGGACAGACACAATATCAAAGAATGATACATGCCGGTCAATCAATGTGTCCGGAGCAGTAGCAAGCTGCCAAGGCTCATGGAAGCACAAAGAGGCATTTCCCCATAAAGAAGGCTACTAAAGGCATGCAACTAGGTGTGGAATCCCACACCTACCAATGCATTTCAAACATACACGCAATATGCACGATATGCGTAGATACAACATGGAATCACAACATAACTCTATAACATTACATTTATTTGGAAGGCTCCAGAGAGTCTACATAGGATAATGTTACAATTAGAAGTTCACATGAACCATCATTCAGAGCATACAATCAACAACCAGAAGATACATGCCTG
The DNA here is from genome assembly GCA_022496015.1 of Hordeum marinum. Lineage (NCBI taxonomy): Eukaryota > Viridiplantae > Streptophyta > Magnoliopsida > Poales > Poaceae > Hordeum > Hordeum marinum. The sequence continues at coordinate 397,563,224 of CM039674.1, forward strand.
GGTACAGACATCTAATAAAAGCAGCTGGAAGAGCCTGAAAAGCTACAATGACCCTACAATGGAGCGAGACCTCTGTCTGGGATTTCAAAGCTAAACCGGTCAACATCAAACTTTACTTCGTACGAATCACTAATAAGAGTGACGTCTCCTCTGCAAAAACATAAATTAAGCAACCTTGAGTACAAAGGTACTCATCAAGACTTACATAAGAAATACCTACATATGCATCATTGTAAACAAATGGGGTTGTGGAGTTTATTGCAACAAGCCAACTTTGACTCTTGGCTAACCTGTACTACGACTACAAGTGGTATCTTTGAGGTGTGACAATGCACACGAGTCCACATATTCACCAAATCAATACACCACTATGGATCCGCTCCTGTCTCCCTATGATAAGGCCATCCATAGCACTCACGCTTATCTTGCGCATTTTAGATTATCCATTCCAGTTGTCTATGTACCACATAAGCAATCAAGGTAGTCCATATTCGAGGACGCGACTATTCAAACAGATTAATTCACCCTACAGGGGTATACTTCTTCACACACGCTCCCTCCACTTATCGCTATGTGCACGTAAAAGGGCACCTCGGCAGCGTTCAAGTGGAAGCCTAGAGAGGGAGTCGGTCACGTCGTTAACCACACAAGACTCTAGTCTAGGATTATCACCTATTTGAGACTGAACCCGTAAGGAAGTCCGACTGAAGTTTCCATTACGGCCCCAAATGATGTGTGCAGGGTTACCAAGCCCATCTCAACGGATGGTACTACGCTTGATACACCCGGCCATGGGTGCATCTACCACGCCATAGCCAACCCCTCCGGTTAGCGCTATGCACGGTCGCCAGCACAACCTACAAACACCAGAAACTAGTTGCAGCTCCTCGACAAAGATCAAGGTGATTAATAAGATGAGAGGGTCCATTTGTTTCGGGCCCAATGCATGGTAGTATCTTGTCTTGGATAACATACACAGAACTCAGTTCTTAAGGATGATCCCAATGATACAACCCGCCATGTACTCCTACTGTCCTACATGGCCTCTCATCTCTACCTTTATCAAATCAGATTCATGCACGTAACTCCCACACATTAGGACATGAACATCACCATTCCGATTCATCACCCAGATGGATCAGAGCCCACACGACTCTAAGCATAGCAAGCATACTAAGCAAGCATGGATGAGTAAGAACAACAAGGCTCAAGCATTTTCTACTCATGCTAAGTGGTTTCAACTATTTACTATGTCAAAGACAGGTCATGCAGAGGAATCGGTTCAACTACTTAGGACAGGTAACAATTGAATCGTTACTGTCCTAATGCAGTAAAGAGAGCAGGAGTGAGAGAGTGGGTTTACATCAGTATGCTCAAGGGGGTTGCTTGAATGACAATCGTGAAGATATTACTTCTCTTCATTAGTGTCAATGATCACACAACGTCGGAACCATCGTCTACCAAGAAGGAACCACGCTGACAAAATAGGAAAGGAACACATTCAATGCAATGCAACAAACATGATGTATGATATGGCATGTTAAGGCTTTGAAATGATCTAATAAAATGGGTCATCATATTAAGTGGAGTGGAATTCCAATATATACTAAATTCCAACTCCAACACTATTTATCAAATTGTCCTAATCACCATTTTTCCTAGTTGATGTTGTTAACTTTCTCAAACATGCATGAAAATGGCATAAACAGATTCCTTGAATTTTTCTGATCATTTTTCATTTATAAATTATTTTCATTGGAGTTACGATTGATTTTCTATGATTATTAGAAGTTTTGACTAAATTCTAGAATTTCCAAATTCTTTTGAGAAATAAAAAACAAAAACGGATTATGACGTCAGCATTGCATCAGCACCACATCATCAGTTTGACTCAAGTCAAACCTATCACTGGGCCCCACTTCTCAATGGCCTAGTAACTAACCAGGGTTTTAAATTAAACTAACCACGTTATTATCAAGGTTGGGGCCCACTGGTCAGTGACAGGTGGTTAACATAAATGGTGATTCGCCCTAAGCTAATCACCTGATGGGCTGGACCCACTTGGTGGTGGCACAGGCTGGCTAGGCCATCGCCGGTGACCACGGGGCACGACGGTATCCGATCCGGAGGCCGCGGGGACGACGGAGGAGGGCACCAACATTGCCTGCACTCGGGCGCATCCAGGGGGAGTCACAGGAAGCATTGGGGTTGCCTGAGCTCACCGGAGGTGAGCTTGCAGTGGTGGGGCAGATTTGGCCATGGCGGCGCTAGTGCTAGCGGGAAAAAGTGGGGCAGCGGGGTTAGAGGAGGAGCAAGAGCAGCTCACGGCAGTTCGCCTGGTGTAGTCGGAGAGGCCGTGGGAGCTTTGGACGGAGCAAAACACTCGTCAGCGAGCAGTGGTCGGAGATGGAGAGGACGGTGGCAATGGCGTCACTGGAGGGCTCCCGGCTTGCTCGGCTCGTCGAGGAGCAAGAGGAGGCCGCGGTGGATCTGTTGGACAGCTGTAGGGGCGACGGGTGGTCGATGGCTGTGGCAAACGGCGACGACGGCGTGATCTCGGTGCGGTTGGAAGAGAGAAGAGGAGAGGGAGAGGGACGGGGAGTGAGGGGAGAGCTAGAGCTGGGTCTCGGGGCATCTCTAGGCCAGGGGATTGGAATGGGGAGGCCTTGGAACTGGCAAGCAGGAGGTGGCTCCGCGGCCACAGCATGCGAGCACGCAACTACTTCGACTGGCAGGAGCTTGAAGAAGCTCTTGGCAGGTGGGCTCTAGTGGGCTGTGCTGCTACAGGTAAGCTAGGTGAGGTTCCTTCCTTTTCCTATTTATTTCCATTTTATAATTTTTAATCATTTGTTTTGGTTTGGCAAAAATATCAAACGGCTTTAATAAATCTTGGAAATTGGCATGTGAGCTATATGGATTTATCCACCGCCACACAAGAATTTTCAGAATTATTGGATATATACTTAGTATATAATAAATATATATCCAAGGCAAATAATTATTTGATTAACTCAAATGCCCCAGATAAAATGTTATATGGTTCAGAAAATATTGATTTGCATTTTATCTCTTGTCATTATTTTCCTGGAATACCAGGGACATTTTCTTGGACTTCTTTGAGGCAACTTTTATATTGCACTTTTGACAAAAAATCACTTTTGAGGCTTGATCACTCCTCACTTCAAATTCATTTTAAAAGAAATAGATGCATGCATGAATGCCACCGATGCAACTAATATATTTATTGCAACCAAATTCTAGGGCTGTGACAAATCACCCCCACTATACAAGAATCCCGTCCCAAGATTCAGGCGTAGGGTATGAGGATAGAGGGGACACTAAGCTATCATAATCCTCATGAGCCAGTTGCCCTTCTAGAATATGTTGGTTCATGGAATGATGATGATCTTGATAACTTTTCCTTTGGGATCTTCATCCAAACATATCGACAAGGGATGGAAACCCTACAAGAATCGATCTTCTCGAAGATCGAGCAACTGATGATCAACTCATGGAATGAGAAGTGAGAACATCTCTTGAGATGAGACACCAAACACATCAAGAGGGATGGAATGAGATAGATGACAAGGTTCAATTTTGTAGGAAATAGTTCCCTGGTTGATAGATGGTGAACGGGTTTCAAAGTAGCAAGGAGCTAATTGCCATGATTACATAACGGGGCACCTTACAGGAGTTGACTTGTAGATTATTTCCTTAAGTGGCAAAAATAATTACTTTTGATCCATAGATCATTGAAACTCTTCATGCCAGGTCAAGGCAATTCACAAACGATCATTTGAAGGATCCGAAACAATGGCATACCCAGTTGGATAGGAAACTAGAGTTATAGGACAATTCGGTAATCGGAAGGCACATTCCCATTGATATCGAGGATATAACCTAGTGTTTGAGCATGCTCTCAAGAACTTGAACATTTCCATATTCATCACGGTTTTACCAATATCCATGCCAAGGATACTGGCAACACATCATACTACTATGATGAATAGCGATGGAGGATGCGAATGCAAAGGAGGACAACACTTTCTCAGATTTCACCTTAGGTATGCCAAGGGAACAAAATCTGGATGATTGATCGAGAGACATTTAGCACTCAACTTCTAATGTTCTCCTTGATCTTCTAGTGTAACCCAATTATAGGTCAGGTGTGACTAACACATTAATTAAAGGTCAGACTTCGGGGGTTCCAACGGTCCATGAGGAATAACTTTAGAGCAAGTCATACAAGGTCCTCATGGGGAAGTGGCTAATGTTGCTGATACAAGATGCCATAATAATAGGTCTTCCGGCTAGGTGGGTCATCCACAATATCACTTTACTGGTTACATGGAGACCAATATTATAATTCTTGGGAAATGTTCCAACCATTATATCTGCCTGAAATTCAGATATGGTTGGAGACAAGATACTTTAGATTCAGCATGTCTGAAGGAGAAAGGATGCAACACAAATCGAAGAGACAACATTGTGAGATTCTCAAGAAAGGGACTACGGAAACCAACTCCAAAACCTGAGCTCGATTGCAAGACTAATGTGAACATAGTGTCTAAGACAATTGTGGTCACATGGAAACCTTACATCACAATACTTCCGATTTCTAGTTAGGAACCATCATTGGAGGATAACAGAGTCCTTATATAAGCCTAGGTTAGCTCTTACAAAGGAACTTCTTTTCCTTGAACAAATCAATCAGTGGCTTGGTGTGCTAGGAGATACATATGGGATGGAGGTTGCAAATCTACCAAACCATAGAATTCTTCATGCGTGCATGACCAACTTGAGATGATTCCAGAGAAGGCAAGATATCTTTCCTTGAATTCACGGCGACAACTTACATCAGATGCACATGAATTTAGAGGAAGTCACTTCTTATATCAAAACATACACTTCATGGGCTAACACAAAGGTTATGCTTTACAAAAGTTTCCAACACTAGCTTTATGTTTAGCATGAATCATGGAGAGGTTAATTAATGTTGTCAATGGGCTCAACAATGATTCATCGGGATTTCCATGGAAATGGAATTCCACAACTATGCTAACAAGGCGGTAGCATTGGTCAGACCCAAAGATATAATGATGCATGCTCGAGGAAACATCCACGAGCAAGACAACTTTATGATGATCCATGGTGTTGATTTTGATTTGACGATAGCCCATACTCAAATCAAAGATTGGACAAGACAATAGAGACAACAATTGATCACAAGGATCAACTGGTGAAGTGGTCATCTTTCTTCAACAAACAAACACCACATAGGATATCCCCTTGGAACGAGCTAATTTGGACAAAGCTTTTATCTTCCAACTCTCCAAGTTGTTGTTTGGCTTAACCAACTAGCTCAGGGATACCCAACACAGATTCCTGGAGAAAGAGTGGTTTACAGGAAACCAACTTGATCACGAACTCAACATAACATACAGGGGACAACCTGGTAATACTTCCAAGAAGATATTCGAAAAATAAAGAACCACCGATATGCTATTGAGGTCAAGAACAATCTTGCCTTTCAGGGCAAGACGACATGATCAAAGAGTGAGGGACTGACACAATCCTAACCCACTGATCAAAGAGTGCACCAGGAAAGATGGACAAGGTAGCACGATCAAACCTAGAATGATGATTCAATGACCATCACTCTATGAGTGAAATTATTGTCCATTAACTTCCAAGCAATAAGATTGCTAGAGGTATTGATTTCACACATCATGGTTCACTTGTCGGCACCGAGGAATGAATAGTGATGGCGAGAAGTACGACTATATCTTGAAAGCATAAGAGACCGTGAAATTCTCTTGACATTCTCGACATGAAGATAGTAATACTTCAAAGTATAACAGAACAAGAGCTGGGTTGGCATTTTGATCTGCGGGATACAACTACTTTGACCCAATCCAAGAAATGGATAAGGTACTGGAGTTTGTTTCTCCGAGTCGGTTTGAAATAGAATGGCTTGACAAACCACAAGAATAATATGCATCAAGGAATACGATTGCATAGTTACTCTTGACCATCCACTGATAGACGAAGGTCAGAATAAAACTGAGGGGCAACTCAAGAGCACATGATTTCTTTGAGTTGAGGATACATAGATTAAATACGTCGAACAAAGTTCAACATCTTCCTTCCAGATAATCCTTGTAGAAAGGAAATAGTTGGCAGGGTCACAACTATAGAATGGAATACCCATCACGAGCACTCAGGTTGTGATCTTTAGTTCACAAAGAACTTCTGCCATGATGGTTCATGGTATTGGAGGAATGACATACCACAAACCTCGAGGACTAATACAAGGTCACTATTCATCCTAAAGGAACGAACAAACACTATCAACAGGTGAGCAGAATGATCCTTGGGTTCAAGAACCTAGAAACAAAATGCCTACTGATTATGTGGCATTACAGGATGCTTTTGATAACGATGGCCAGAATTATCACATCTGAACACAAAACACAGCTAGACTATTTGGGAGGTTCACTAAAACAACATGGTTTCCTAACACTTGCAACAGATACGCCAAGGTGATGGAGTACCCAGACACAATAATTAGTGTGCTTAGTCTAGCCTAAAAGACATTAACTCAATATGAAAGAGTTTGCAATTGCATCAGATTATTTGGAGACCTTGGATAACTTGGACAGCATAACGGTTGTACAGGCAGGAAAGATGAAGCAACCTGCAAACAACTAATATCACAACACTGAATTCTTAAGGAGACAACGATCCAGAAACACAACAACTTTCCTATAAGTCTCCAGCATAGCAACCCGTCATCCTGATAGATAGGTAAGATGCATAATTCTTAAACCCTGTAGAATAAGGAAGAGGGTGACTCGGAATTAGAATGACATGAGGAAAGGAGTAAAAAGAATCTTACATTCCCTTCCACAATCAATTCCCTTATACAACTAAAGTAGTTCTAGACTCAACATCAACCAATTTGGCTTGGTAATCCTACAGACAGTCAAGCTCTGATACCAACACTGTCGGGATCCTAATCCTAAGCCATACAAGTCTAGAATGTAACACATCATATCACTTTGCGGCCTCATGCACGGTAATCCCCACGGCTGCCACCTTACCTTGGCTGGGACCGTTTGCGCCTTTTGGCTCACGTATATAAACATGTCGCTAGCAATCATATGTCAAAGAACCCGGGTTAACATGACTAGTTATAGACCCAAGTGGCACAACCATACAGGGATAGGCATACATAAGCGATCAGTGTAGGTGTCGGTCATCAACGTGTGTACATGAGTCGTAGCAAGCTACATGAACTCCATTACACAGCGTGACATTTCCCCGTAGGGACAGACAAAGCAGCAAAGAATGATACATGCCGGTCAATTAGTGTATCCATAGCAGTAGCAAGCTACCAAGGCTCATGGAAGCACAAAGAGGCATTTCCCTGTAATGAAGGCTACTAAAGGCATACATATAGGTGTTGAATCCCACACATACCAATGCATTTCAAACAGACACGCAATATGCACGATATGAGTAGATACAACATGGCATGACAACATAACTCTATAACATTATATTTATTTGGAAGTCTCCAGAGAGCCGACATAGAATAATGTTACAGGCAGAAGGTCACATGACCCATCATTCGGAGCATACAATCAACAAGGGGAAGATACATGTCTGGGTACAGACATCTAATAAAAGCAGCTAGAAGAGCCTAAAAAGCTACAATGACCCTAACAAAGGAGCCAAACCTCTCTTTGTGATTCCCAAGCTAACCCGATCAACATCAAACTTTACTTCGTACGAATCACTAATAAGACTGACGTCTCCTCCGCAAAAACATAAATTAAGCAACCGTGTGTACAAAGGTACTCAGCAAGACTTACATCAGAACTATCTACATATGCATCATTGTCAACAAAGGGGTTTGTGGAGTCTATTGCGGCAAGCCAGCTTTGACTCTCGGCTAACCTATACTACGACTACAAGAGGTATCTTTGAGGTGGGACAACGCACATGAGACCACATATTCACCAAATCAATACACCACTATGGATCCACTCCCGTCTCCCTACGAGAAGGCCATTGAGGGAGTCCTGGATTAAGGGGTCCTCAGGAGGCCGACCTATTTCTATGGGCCAGACTATATGGACCACTTACAAAACACCGGACTAATTGAAGACCTTATCTCCAAGATGGAAGCTTCGGGAAGTACGTCTTGTGCTCCACGTTTGATGTAGCGAATAGGCATGTTTATCTCTTCGGCATGTAACCGACCATGTGTAAAACCCTAGGTACCCCCGGCGTCTATATAAGCCAGATGGTTTTAGGTTGTAGGGACAGAACAACTCATCTAGGGTTAGCTATTCGGTCTCGAGGTAGATCAACTCTGTAACCCCAAAATAAATATAACCAAGGAGGACGTAGGGTATTACCTCCATAGGAGGGCCCGAACCTTGGTAAGCCTGTGTCCCCTTCGTCTCCTGTTACCATCGATTCTAGTCTCACAGTTCGGGACCCCCTACCCGACATCTGTCAGTGTTGACACCGACATTGATGCTTTCATTGAGAGTTCCTCTGTGAGCACCCAAGGAATCGATGCCTCGCCTTAGCATCAATGAAGAGGTCCACAAGTTGGACACTTTCGTCCCCGGACACATCTTCATCTTCGGTAGCGTTGTGCTGAACGCTGACCCGACCGGCCATCTAGGCCGTGTCGAGAGCTTTGCCCCTGGTCGAGAGGTCAAATTTGGTAACCTACAGTTCTCTGTAGACTCTCGGGGAGACCTGTCACTAACCGGGCTTGCGACTTTACTTGCCATGCCCGACGACTCTGAGGCTTTAACTTGAAGTTCCTTCTTTGGTCACACCAATGGGGTCAACCATGGCAGTGTACCCACTTCCGGTCCGGATTCGTCCATAGTGTCGGAAAGGACGGATGCTTGTTCTTGCCGAACCTCCTTCCCGTTCGGACACATCATAGGTCAACTCCGAAAGTTTCGAACAACATGACCCGATCGAGCCCTAGGTGTTCGATGAAACTCTAGATCGGATATTGTCGATGGAAATTTCCGATGATCCAGCCCCGATCTCTGTTCAGGTCGTCTACAATATGGGTCGAGATGAATTTTTCGACACACCCACCACCCGTTTGATAGCCACTGTCGAAGATTTAACCGACATGCCGAACTACGCCTCAGATGAGGCAGAATACATGGATGAAGAGGATTGCGCCCCCACTCTTGTAAATACCGGGCGATGGGCCACCACTTCTACATATGACGTCTACATGGTGGACACTCCTAATGGCGACAAAACGCTAAATAATGACGGCAACAAATCGGGCGACGCACCGTCAAGGCGCAGGAAGCCGCATAAATGGTCCAAAGGAAAAAAGGGAAGGAAAGCTATAATCGACACGGGATAGAGTTACCCCCAAGGACCGTGGCGACCCTGATGTCCCCGAAATCCTTTAGAGGGTCAAGAAGGCCTAAGGACCAGCACAACCCCGACAACCTCAATGGTTCCGAGGACGATAACTACCTCCCCCCTGTCGAGGAGGAGGATATCCTGGAACCGATGACTTGGACATCCCTGATAACCATGTAGATCACGAACTGTTCCGACATCATCTCATAGCAACGCCTCGCAGTCTAAAAACTAAGGAACCACAGCTTAAAACCGAACAGGATGACCTCAATGATCGATGGACAAGAGTCCTCTCAATTGAGGAAGCACATGGTACCGGTCTGTCGGATCAGACCAAGTGCTATCCACGAAGAACGCTGCTGCCGTAATTCGACGACGAGCTCAGTAATACTCCATCTCCGAAACATACTCCATACGACAAGCCAGAACGCCCTCCTCACGGGCATGATCGGACGACTGACGACGCCGGTTATAGGCCGGCAATACCCCGAAGATAAGGAAAGGAGCCACTAGATCCCAATCACAGGTTCGACCTACGAGATGACTTAGATCATAGAGTAGTTCGTACAAGATCCATCTATGGATCTAGAGGATACTCACCCGATAGACGGGATGGGTACAGACCATGGTTCCACTGAAGAGATAACAGAGACCGGGAACGTAACCAAGCGAGAATAGATGCCGATTACAGGGTGCGACATAGCTCGGGTTTGAGTCGCCGCTCACCCTTTATGTTTCACAAATGAGGTGATGCAGCATCAGTTCCTAGAAGGGTTTAAACCCGTAAACATCGAACAGTATGATGAGACAACTAACCCAACCGTATGGATCGAGGACTTCCTCCTCCACATCCACATGGCTCGAGGAGATGATCTCCACGCCATCAAATAGCCTCCCCGAAAACTCCATTGGATGCTAGGAAGACGAGGAGGATGCATTCCGCTCTAACTTCCAGGGAACCTATGTTCGGCTGCCGGATTCTTCCGACCTCAGCAACGTCATTCAGAAGCCCGACGAGTCTTCTCGGCAATTTTGGAATCGGTTCTTGACTAAAAAGAGCCAGATTGTCGACTGTCCGGACTCCGAGGCAATAGCCTCCTTCCGGCACAATATTTGGGACGAATGGCTGGCCCACCAGCTAGGCCAAGATAAACCTCGTACTATGTTCGACAGCCCTCGTCCTAGACCCCATTATAGATGAATATCACCTCACAAAGGTCCTGATGGACGGAGGAAGTAGGCTGAATCTGATTTACTCACACACGGTGAAAAAGATGGGTATAGATTCGTCAAGGATAAAACCCAGCAACACTACCTTTAAAGGAGTGATCCCAGGAGTTGAGTCCCGATGTACGGTGTCACAGCCCTGGAAATTGCTTGCATTAGTTGCATCATGTCATCATGTCTAGATTCAAATGAAACCTGAAATGAGGATATCAAAAACCCTAGCACCTCATTGAATAAATAAAATCCCAATAATTGAGTTTTTCACTAAATCCTAAAATGCTATTAAAAATGTTCCATATTTCTGATAAATAGTGGAAACAACAAATCAGAAGAGCATCTAAAATTTTGAACTCAATTTGGATATTTTAAAAGACCCAAACCCCCACTGAAAATCACTAAGAAAGACCTAAAGATATTTTAGTTGCTTTAAATTTTTCTAAAACTTTTTGTGTGGTTACAAATATTCTACAAATACCACATAAATACTTTCAGGAATTTTTGTATTATAGTTTCGCCAAACATAGTTAAAATTAAAGCATGAATCAAAAGAAAAACAGGAAATAAAAATAAAGAAGGAAAGGGGCCCACCTGACTTACCTGTTGTAGAGCCGGCCCAGCCCACCAGGGGCAGGGGCGTCTTCCTCCTCGCGCCAGTAGGCAGAGGGGAAGGCAGCCACGGCGTCGTGCGTGCTCGCCATGCCAGCAGCTTACCTGCCTGCCCCGCCAGCACGACGCCGTGGATAGAGCCGCGCCGCCGTCTGGATCCTTTCCCCCCTCTCCATCTCTCTTCCCCCTTGCTTTGTCCCTCCCCCCCTCTCGTCTCCGAGCGCCATGGTCTCCACCACTCGCAACCACCGCGGCCACCGGCCTACCCTCACCTAGCTATTAAGCCCATCAGGTCTGCCGTTTCCCCCAGCTCCTCCCCGCCGAAGGAATCAAGGCTAGAGGCCCCACGGCATCGTCCCTGTCGCCGTTTTCGTCTTCGGGCGCCGAAGATCGCCGGCGACCCTGCGCTCGCGTCGCCGCCTCTCCGAGCCGCCTTCGACGCCAGCGAGCCTCCCTGTGAGATCCCCGTCCTTCTCCCCCTCTCCCCGTGGTCCTCCTCGCCCCCTAGCCGCTAGCCTCGCCGTTGCCAAGCTCCAGCCGCCGCCAAAGTCGTCGTGGCCATCGAGTCCGGCGACCCCGCGTCCTCCCGTTGCCTTAGGTGGATGCGCGCGAGCCTTAGCTGTTCGTAGGTGCCCTCCGCCGCTCAAATGGTCGCCGGAGGAAGATTTCCGGCGATCCCCGCCATGTCGGCTCCCCGCCGGCGACCTCCCTCTACTGAAGCCGACGTGGCAGTTTAGTTAGGACTAACCTCCGTGCTAATTAACCCCTAGAGTCACTGACAGCCGGGACCCACCCACTAATTAAAACACCAGATTAATAATATAATCTAAAATAACCAGTGGGTTAACTCTAAGTCATTGACATGTGGGACCCCCAGGTCAGCTTTGACCTGGCCACGTCAGGGTTGACTGGTCCCACCCGTCAGCCTCTGGAGCTGACCCAGTGTCAGTGACCAGTGGGCTCCACTGGTCAGGTTTGACCCGGACCTGGTCTAGTTGACCTGCTGACGTAGGCATGACCTCAGCATGACGCAATAAATATTTTCTGTATTAAAAATAATTCCAGAAAAAGCTTTAAACTTCTAAAAATCATAGAAAATAACCTATAGCTCAGATAAAAATCATTTATATATGAAAAATGATCAGAAAAATCCAATGAATCTGTTTATGGCATGATCATGCATGTTTGAACAAGTTAACATCATCAAGTAGGACATTTGATGATTAGGACAATATATGAAATATCATTCGGAGTAGGAATTCAAACTTGTTTGAATTCCACCTCAATTAACTTGAATAATTATTCCTCTAGATCAATTCAGTACCTTAATATGCCATGTCATACATCATGATTGTTGCATTGCATTGAATATGTTCTTTCTTTCTGTTTGCCGGTGTTGTTCCATCTCGGTAGACGATGGTTCCAACGATGTGAACGTTGACACCAACGAAGAGAAGTGATATCTTCAGGACTGTTAGGCAAGCAAAACCCCCTTGAGCATATTGATACGAACCCACTCTCTCGCTCCTGCTCCCTTTTACTGCATTAGGACAACAACGATTCAACTGTTAGATGTCATCGGTAGTTGAACCCATTCCTTTGCATGACCTGTTTTGCCACAGTAAATAGTTGAAACCACTTAGCATGAGTAGCAACTGTTTGAGCCTTGTTGTGCTTACTCATACATGCATGCTTACTTACTGTGCCTGCTATGCTTAGAGTCGTGTCGTATCGGGTCTGATACATCTAGGTGATGGATCGGAATGGCAGTATTCATGTCCTACTGTGTGGAGGTTAAGTGAGTGAACACGATTTGGTAAAGGTAGCGATGAGAGGTCATGTAGGAGTACATGGCGGATTGTCTCATCAGGACCGTCTTTAAGAATTGAGTTCTGTGTTTGTGGTCCAAGACAGTTACTACCACACATTGGGCTCCGGTAACTCGACCCCTCTCGACTTATTAATCGCCTAGACCTCTGTCCAGGAGTTGCAACTAGTTTCTGGTGATTGTAGGAAAAGTGATGGCGGCCGTGCATAGCGCTGCCCGACGGGGTGGGCTGTGATGCGTTAAATGCACAGTGGCACGGTGTACCAAGTGGCACCCGAACGGTGGGCTTGGGAACCCTGCGCACATCGTTTGAGGCCGTAGCGGAAACTTCGGCCGGACTTCCGTGCGGGTTCAACCTCGAATAGGCGATAAGCCTGGAGTAGGGTTTTGTGTGATTGACGGTCGTGGCTGGCGCCCACGCGAGTGCTTCCGCTTCAAGGTTGCCAAGATGCATGACGTGCATATGGTGCTAAGTGGCGAGAGCGTGTGTGAAGAAGTATACCCCTACAGGGTGAAATAATCTGTTCGAATAGCCGCGTCCTCGGATATGGACTACTTGGAGAACTTATGTGATTCATAGACAACTGGAAGTGGATACTCTAAAATACGAAGAGAAGCATGAGTGCTATGGATGGCCTTCTCGTAGGGAGATGGAAGTGGATCCATAGTGGTGTATTGATTGGAGAATATGTGGACTCGTGTGCGCTATCCCACCTCAAAGAAAGCACTTGTAGTCATAGTATAGGTTAGCCAAGAGTCAAAGCTGGCTTGCTGCAAAGAACTCCACAACCCCCTTCATGGATACTTGTGCATATGTAGTTAGTTCTGATGTAAGTCTTGTTGAGTACTCTTGTACTCACCTTTGCTTAATTTATGTTTTTTTCAGAGGAGACGTCGGTCTCATTAGTGATATTACGACGTGAAGTTCGATGTTGAACGGGTTATCTTGGGAATCCCAGACAGAGGTCCGGTTCCTTTGGTAGGGTCGTTGTAGTTTTTCAGGCTCCTCCAGCCACTTTTGTAGATGTCTGTACCCAGACATGTTTAACTTCCGCTTGCTTGTTTGAATGCTCTGAATGTTGGGTCTTGTGACCCCTGTTTGTAACGTCTTATTGTAATGGCTCTTTCGAGCCTTCTAAATAAATGTTGTAATGTTGTATGGTTATGTTGTGATGCCATGGTTGTATCTATGCATATCGGGCATGTCGTGCGTACGTGTGACGTGCAACGGTATGTATGGGATCCGACACCTAGTTGTGTCCCTTTAGTAGTACTCTTTATGGGGAACTGCCTCTTTGTGCTTCCACCGAGCCTTGGTAGCTTGCTACTGCTCCGGACACATTGATTGACCAGCATGTATCCTTCTTTGCTGCTGTGTCTGTCCCTTTGGGGAAATGTCTCGCAGTGTAATGGAGTCCCTATAGCCAGATACGACTTGTCTACGTGTAGTGAAGACTTTTATGTCCCACGGCGTAATGGAGTCCTTGTAGCTTTCTATGACTCATCTACACACGCTAGAGATCGACACCTGCATTGCTGGGTTACGTATGCCTGTCCCTATACGGATGTGCCACTTGGGTTCTACGACTAGTCATGTCGGCCCGGGTTCTTTGACATTTGAATGCTAGCGACACTTTCACATACGTGAGTCAAAAGACGCAAACGGTCTCGGACCAGGTAAGGTGGCAGCCGTGGAGATAACCGTGCGTGAGACCGCAAAGTGATGTGATGTGTTACAGGCTGGATTCTTATGGCTTAGGATCGGAGTCCCGATAGCTTTGGTATCAGAGCTTGACTGCCTGTAGGATTACCAAGCCAAACTGGTCGATGTTGAGTCTAGAACTGCTTTAGTTATATAAAGGAATTGATTCTGGAAGGGAACGTAAGGCTCTTTTTACTCCTTTCCTTATGTCATTCTAATTCTGAGTCACCCTCTTCTTTATTCTACGGGGATTAAGAACTAGGCCTTCTCATCTACCTATTAGGATGACGAGTTACTATGCTGGAGACCTATAGGAAAGTTGTTGTCTTCCTAGATCAGTGTCTCCATATGAATTCATTGTCATGTTGTCAGTTTTCTTGTGTAGGTTGCCTCATATTTCATGCCCGTACAGCCGTTATGCTATCCGAGTTATCCAAGGTTTGCAAATTATCTGATGCAATTGCAAAACTCTTTCATCTTGAGTCAATGTCTTTCAGGCCAGTCAAAGCACACTAATTCTGAGCTGAGGTACTATATTACCTCGACGTGTTTGATGAAGGTGTTTAGGGAACCATGTTGATTCAGTGAACCACCTAACAGTTTAGTTGCGTCTTTTGTTTCCAGTGTGATAATTCTGGCCATCATTATTAAAAGCATGCTATGATGCTACTTACTCAATAGGTATTCTGTATCCGGGTTCTTGAACCCAAGGATCATTCTGCTCATTCCGTTGATAGTATTTGCTCGTTCCTTTAGGATATTAGTAACCTTGCTATAGTCCTCAAGATTTGTGGTGTATCATTCTTCCACTACCATGAATCAGTTATGGCAGAATTTCTTTGTGAACGGAAGATCACAACATGAGCGCTCTTGATGAGTTCTCCATTCCATAGTTGTGACTCTGCCAATCCTTCATTTCTGCGTGGATTGTCTGGAAGAAATATGTTGAATTCTATTCGACATATTCAATCTATGCATCTACAACTTAGGAAAAATCAGGTGCTTTTGAGTTGCCCCTCCTCAATTGTATTCCGACCTTCAGCTATTAGTGGATAGTCAAGAGTATGTCATGCATTGAGTTATCAATGTCGTCTATTCTTGTGGTCTGTCAAGTCATTCTATTCCAGAATGACTAGGAGAAGCAAACTCCCGTACCTCATCCATTTCTCGGATTGGGACAAAGCAGTTGTATTCTGCAGATCAAAATGCTAAGTCATCTCTTGCTCTGTTCTACCCTGAGGTATTACCCTCTTCATTTCAAGATTATCACGAGAATTGTACTCCCTCTTATGAAATCTTGATGTAGTGATACTTCTCGCCATCATCATTCATCTCTCGATCTCTGTGTTGTTGAAACCAGAATACTGACAAGTGAATCGAGATGTGTGTAATCAATACTCCTAGCAATGATGTTGCTTGGTAGTTAATGGACAATAATCTCACTCTTGGGGTGATGATCATTGAATTGTCATACTAAGAATGATCGTGCCACCTAGTCCATTTTCCATGGTGCACTTTTTGGTCAACGAGTTAGGATTGTATCAATATTTCGCTCTGTTGATCATATCGTCTTGTCGTGAAACGCAAGATTGTTCTCAAGCTTGATAACATATCGGTGGAACGTGATTTTCCTATTATCTTCTCGGAAGTATCACCAAGGTGTTCCTTGACCGTTATGTTGAGTTCGTGATCAAGGTAGTCTTTCTATAAACCATCCCGTCTCCAAGAATCCATGTTGGACATCCCAGAACTAGTTGGTTAATCTAAACAACAACTTGGAGAGTTGGAAGATAGAAGCTTAATCTAACTTATCTCATGTTAAAGGGATAACTTGTGTTTTGTGCTTATATGTGTAGAAGAAAGATGATATCTTCATCTATTGATCCTTGTGACCAATTGATGCACCTGTCATCTTGTACAACCATTGATTTGAGTTGGGCTATCGTCAAATCAAAATCAGAACCAAAGATTTCTCTAATGCTATTCTACTCGCGGATTTATCCTCGAGTGTACACCGTTATATCTTTCAGTCTGACCAATGCTATCGCCTTGTTCTCATAAGTTGTGGAAATCCATCTACATGGTTATTTCGATGAATTGTTGTTAAACCCATTGACAACTTTTTCATCCCTTACATGACTCATGATGAACATGAGGCTAGTGTTGGAAACTTTGTAGGCATATCTTCGTGTTCCGTACATGAAGTATATGTTTGGTGTAAGAAGTGACTTACTCTTGGTTCATGGATTTTTGGTGCAAGTTGCCGCCATGAACTTGAGGAAGGTCATTTTGTTTTCTTTGGAATCATCCCAAGTTAGTCATGCACATGCGAAGTATTCTGTAGTTTGGTAGACTGATCATCTCCATTCCACATGCAATCCCTAGCACACTAAGCCCCTGATTGTCTTGTTCAAGGAAAAGAAGTTAAGTGTTACTTCTAAAGGTACCAATCGGACTTGCACCCGACTTCGTTATCCGTAATGATGGTTCCTAACCAGAACCCGGAAGTGTTTTGTTGTAAGGTTATGTATCTTGCAATCCAGCTCATGTTTTGGAGTTGGCTTCCGTAGTTCATCTCCCGAGAATCTTGCAACGTCATCTCTTCGATTTGTGTTGCAACTTTTCACCTTCAGACATGCTGAGTCTTGAGTATCATGACACCAACCATATCTGAATCCTGGGCAGGTATGATGGTTGGAACATTTTTTCCAAGAATTATAATATTGGTCTCCCTGTAACCCGGTAAAGGGATGTTGTGGCTAACATATCTATCCGGAAGACCTACTATTATGATATCTTGAATCAGCAACCGTAGCCACTTCCCCATGAGGTCCTCATATGACTTTTTAAAAGTTGTTTCTCATGGACCCTTTGAGATCCCGAAGTCCGACCTTTACTTGATGTTCTAGATAGTAAACCTGACCTATGATTGGGTTACACTAGTACGTCAAGGAGAACATTAGAAGCGGAGTGCTAAATGTCTCTTGGTCGATCATCCAGATTTTGCTCTTTTGGCATAGCTAAGGTGAACTCTGAGAAAGTGTTGTCTTCCTTTGCATCTGCATCCTCCATTATTATTCATCATTGTAGTATGGAGTGTTGCCAGGATCCTTGGCACGGATGTTGGTAAAATTCTGATGAATATGGAGATGCTCAAGTTCTTGAGAGCATGCTCAGACACTAGGTTATACTCTCGGTATTACTTGGAATGTGCCTTCCATCGCCAAGTTGTTTTGTAGCTCTAGTTTCCATTCCAATCTGAGTATGCCATTCTTTCTAATTCCTTCAAATGATCGTTGTGAATTGCCTTAGGCTAGAATGAAGAGTTTCAATGATCTCTGTATCAAAAGTAATTCTTTCTGCCACTTAAGGGATAATCCTACAAGTCACCTTCCCTAAGGTGCCCCATAACGGTATTATGGCAAATAACTCCTCGCTACTTTCAAACCTCTTCACGATCTGTTTTAGCATGGAATTGTTGCCTACCAATTAAACCTCCGTCATCTGCTTCATTCATTGTTCTTGATGTGTGTTTTGTGTCTCAGCTCGAGAGATGTTATCACATCTCATTCTACGAGTTGATCATGAGTGCTCGATCTTCGAGAAGATCGAATCTTGTAGAGCTTTCTATCCCTGTTGTCTTTCTTTTGGATGAAGATCCCGAAGGCAAAGATGTCAATAGAGGCATAATGCAACGAATCAACATCTTCGAGGAGAGCAATGGGATCGTGAAGATTGTGGTAGTTGTGTCCCCTTTGTCCTCATACCCTACGCCTGAATCTCGGGACGAGATTCTTGTTTAGTGGGGGTGAGTTGTCACAGCCCTGGAAATTGCTTGCATTAGTTGCATCATGTCATCATGTCTAGATTCAAATGAAACCTGAAATGGGGACGTCAAAAACCCTAGCACCTCATTGAATCAATAAAATCCCAATAATTGAGTTTTTCACTGAATCCTAAAATGCTATTAAAAATGTTCCATATTTCTGATAAATAGTGGAAAGAACAAAACAGAAGAGCATCTAAAATTTTGAACTCAATTTGGATATTTTAAAAGACCCAAACCCCCACTGAAAATCACTAATAAAGACCTAAAGATATTTTACTTGCTTGAAATTTGTCTGAAACTTTTTGTGTGGTTGCAAATATTCTACAAATACCACATAAATACTTTCAGGAATTTTTGTATTATAGTTTTGCCAAACACAATTAAAATTAAAGCATGAATCAAAAGAAAAACAGGAAATAAAAATAAAGAAGGAAAGTGGCCCACCTGACTTACCTGTTGCAGAGCCGGCCCAGCCCACCAGGGGCAGGGGCGTCTTCCTCCTCGCGCCAGTCGGCAGAGGGGAAGGCAGCCACGGCGCCATGCGCGCTCGCCACGCTAGCAGCTTACCTGCCTGCCCCGCCAGCGCGACGCCGTGGATAGAGCCGCGCCGCCGTCTGGATCCTTTCCCCCTCTCCATCTCTCTTCCCCCTTGCTCTGTCCCTTCCCCCCCCCTCTCGTCTCCGAGCGCCATGGTCGCCGCCGCTCGCAACCACCGCGTCCACCGGCCTCCCCTCGCCTAGCTAGTAAGCCCATCAGGTCCGCCGTTTCCCCCAGCTCCTCCCCGCCAAAGGAATCGAGGCTAGAGGCCCCGCGGCATCGTCCCAGTCGCCGTTATTGTCTCCGGGCGCCGAAGATCGCCCGTGACCCTGCGCTCGCATCGCCGCCTCTTCGAGCCACCTTCGATGCCAGCGAGCCACCCTGTGAGCTCCCCGTACTTCTCCCGCTCTCCCCGTGGTCCTCCTCGCCCCCTAGCCGCTAGCCTCGCCGTTGCCGAGCTCCGGCCGCCGCCAAAGTCGTCGTGGCCATCGACTCCGGCGACCCCGCGTCCTCCCATTGCCCTAGGTGGATGCGCGCGAGCCTTAGCTGTCTGTAGGTGCCCTCTGCCGCTCAAATGGTCGTCGGAGGAAGATTACCGGTGATCCCCGCCGTGTCAGCTCGCCTCCGGCGACCTCCCTCCGTCAAAGCCAACGTGGCAGGTTAGTTAGGACTAACCTCCACGATAATTAACCCCTAGAGTCACTAACAGTTGGGACCCACCCACTAATTAAAACACCGGATTAATAATCTAATCTAAAATAACCAGTGGGTTAACTCTAAGTCATTGACATGTGGGACCCCCAGGTCAGCTTTGACCTGGCCACGTCAGGGTTGACTGGTCCCACCAGTCAGCCTCTAGAGTTGACCCAGTGTCAGTGACCAGTGGGCTCCACTGGTCAAGTTTGACCCACACCTGATCCAGTTAACCTGCTGACGTTGGCATGACCTCAGCATGATGCAATAAATATTTTCTCTATTAAAAATAATTCCAGAAAAAGCTTTAAACTTCTAAAAATCATAGAAAATAATCTATAGCTCAGATGAAAAGCATTTATATATGAAAATTGATCAGAAAAATCCAATGAATCTGTTTATGCCATGATCATGCATGTTTGAACAAGTTAACATCACCAAGTAGGACATTTGATGATTAGGACAATATATGAAATATCATTCGGAGTAGGAATTCAAACTTGTTTGAATTCCACCTCAATTAACTGGAATAATTATTCCTCTAGATCAATTCAGTACCTTAATATGCCATGTCATACATCATGATTGTTGCATTGCATTGAATATGTTCTTTCTTTCTGTTTGCCAGTGTTGTTCCCTCTCGGTAGACGATGGTTCCGACGATGTGAATGTTGACACCAATGAAGAGAAGTGATATCTTCAGGACTGTCAGGCAAGCAAAACCCCTTGAGCATATTGATATGAACCCACTCTCTCGCTCTTGCTCCCTTTTACTGCATTAGGACAACAACGATTCAACTGTTACATGTCATCGGTAGTTGAGCCCATTCCTTTGCATGACCTGTTTTTGCCACAGTAAATAGTTGAAACCACTTAGCATGAGTAGCAACTGTTTGAGCCTTGTTGTGCTTACTCATACATGCATGCTTACTTACTGTGCCTGCTATGCTTAGAGTCGTGTTGTATCGGGTCTGATACATCTGGGTGATGGATCGGAATGGCAGTATTCATGTCCTACTGTGTGAAGGTTAAGTGAGTGAACACGATTTGGTAAAGGTAGCGATGAGAGGTCATGTAGGAGTACATGGTGGATTGTCTCATCAGGAACGTATTTAAGAATTGAGTTCTGTGTTTGTGATCCAAGACAGTTACTACCACACATTGGGCTCCGGTAACTCGACCCCTCTCGACTTATTAATCGCCTAGACCTCTGTCCAGGAGTTGCAACTAGTTTTTGGTGTTTGTAGGAAAAGTGATGGCGGGCGTGCATAGCGCTGCCCGACGGGGTGGGCTGTGATGCGGTAAATGCACAGTGGCACGGTGTACCAAGTGGCACCCGAACGGTGGGCTTGGGAACCCTGCGCACATCGTTTGAGGCCGTAGCGGAAACTTCGGCCGGACATCCGTGCGGGTTCAACGTCGAATAGGCGATAAACCTGCAGTAGGGTTTTGTGTGATTGACGGTCATGGCTGGTACCCACGCGAGTGCTTCCGCTTCAAGGTTGCCGAGATGCATGACGTGCATATGGTGCTAAGTGGCGGGAGCGTGTGTGAAGAAGTATACCCCTACAGGGTGAAATAATCTGTTCGAATAGCCGCGTCCTCGGATATGGACTACTTGGAGAACTTATGTGGTTCATAGACAACTGGAAGTGGATACTCTAAAATACGAAGATAAGCGTGAGTGCTATGGATGGCCTTCTCGTAGGGAGACGGAAGTGGATCCATAGTGTTGTATTGATTGGAGAATATGTGGACTTGTGTGCGCTATCCCCCCTAAAAGAAAGCACTTGTATTCGTAGTATAGGTTAGCCAAGAGTCAAAGCTGCCTTGCTGCAAAGAACTCCACAACCCCCTTCATTGATACTTGTGCATATGTAGTTAGTTCTGATGTAAGTCTTGCTGAGTACTCTTGTACTCACCTTCGCTTAATTTATGTTTTTTTCAGAGGAGACGTCGGTCTCATTAGTGATATTACGACGTGAAGTTCGATGTTGACCAAGTTAGCTTGGGAATCCCAGACAGAGGTCTGGTTCCTTTGGTAAGGTCGTTGTAGCTTTTCAGGCTCCTCCAGTCACTTTTGTAGATGTCTGTACCCAGACATTTTTAACTTCCGGTTGCTTGTTTGAATGTTCTGAATGTTTGGTCTTGTGACCCCTGATTGTAACATCTTATTGTAATGGCTCTTTCGAGCATTCTAAATAAATGTTGTAATGTTGTATGGTTATGTTGTGATGCCATGGTTGTATCTATGCATATCGGGCATGTCGTGTGTACGTGTGACGTGCAACGGTATGTATGGGATCCAACACCTAGTTGTGTGCCTTTAGTAGTACTCTTTATGGGGAACTGCCTCTTTGTGCTTCCACCGAGCCTTGGTAGCTTGTTACTGCTCCTGACACATTGATTGACCGACATGTATCCTTTTTTGCTACTGTGTCTGTCCCTTCGGGGAAATGTCTCGCAGTGTAATGGAGTCCCTGTAGCCTGCTATGACTCGTCTACGTGCAGTGAAGACTTTAATGTCCCATGGCGTAATGGAGTCCTTGTAGCTTGCTATGACTCGTCTACACACGCTAGAGATCGACACCTGCATTGCTGGGTTACATATGCCTGTCCCTATACGGATGTGCCACTTGGGTTCTATGACTAGTCATGTCGGCCTGGGTTCTTTGACATTTGAATGCTAGCAACACTTTCACATACGTGAGTCAAAAGACGCAAACGGTCTCGGACCAGGTAAGGTGGCAACCATGGAGATAACCGTGCGTGAGACCGCAAAGTGATGTGATGTGTTACAGGCTGGATTCTTATGGCTTAGGATCAGGGTCCCGACATACGGGCTCTGTAGCCCTAGAAGTTGTATTCGGCTCGCCCGATAACTTCCGCACCGAAGACTTGATCTTCGACATTGTGCCATTCCCCAGTGACTATCATGCCCTGCTCGGCCGGACATCGTTCGCTCGCTTCAACGCTGTCCCTCACTATGCATACCTCAAACTCAAGATGCCCGGCCCCAAAGGGGTCATCACTGTTAACGGAAAAACAGAGCGCTCTCTCTGAACTATGGAACATGCGCTGGCCCTAGCGGCTGAATTCGATTAGAAAGACGGTCGGCAGGTTCCGACATCCGCCATAAAGGTGCGCAAGGTTGGAAAGCGAGCTCGGCTTCAGGACGAACTCTCAGAACCTTCCTCTCCCCCTAAACAGGTATTCACCCCCATCATGCAACCCTGCGACCCACAAAGTACACGCCAATGAGGCACAACTTCGCACTTAAAATTCCATGGGTAGCGGCGGGGAAACAAAGGTAGGTGTTTGGCTAGACCGAACTATTACCATCAACACATCTTCGGACAAAATGCAGGCACCATTAAAAGGCTTGCTAATGGTGTCAAGATCATCTAAAAATCGACGGCTTATCAAGACCTTGTTTGCAAGATCCATCCACCGAACATTACCACCCATCGAGGTGCACCAAAGAGCAGGAGTCAATTAGACAGGGCACATTGAAGACGTAAGGTCACCAATCGAAGACCCCTGGTACAACCACTCCTATATAATTTCTCTTTTTCAAATACCTGTAAATAGTTGCCTCGGCAAACCGAGCTATAAGAGTTGTTGAGAAAAATATAACAGTGTTACACATATTTGTCTCGTCTGTGCTTTTCAACATATATTTTCCCTTTTCTCCCTCTTCTCGTGAACCTGTTTGGTATATTGCGATGCAACAGGATAATACTCCAGGGGCACGAGCTTAGAAACAAAATTGCCTTACGTACAGTTTATTATGTGTTTGGCGTCTTGGAGTTCACTTTATATGCATCAGTTCAAAACTATGTCTTGGGTCAATAGTTTGGTTGCCTGGCTCATGTGCTTGCCCCTTTACGTTCCTCTCGTTTGGCTAAAAGGCCAAATGGAGAACCCGTGCGATTGTGTTTTCGGATACTCTGGTCAAGCACCGCAGGGGAGAAAGCCAAAAACTGACCGTCGTAGTATGCGAGAGCTGGTCTGTGAATCCAAGCTTGAAGTGTTATACTTCCATCCTCGTCAGAGGATATACCGCGTTGTGCGAAGGGTTTGCTCTACATGCAAACCATTTGATGTTGGCCTTAGCCGCGGTTCATCCGAACATCACAACACTTCGAGAGCTAGTCTTTAGCCCCCCACAGTCCTTTTCGCGCCCCTATGACTAAGTGAAAGAAATAAGGCACTATAGTCTGATTGCCTAGTCCGCCGCACTCTACCGACTTCTGGTTCTGATCACTTGGCTAAGGAATGTAGTGCATTGGCAGAGACACCTCATCTAGTATCTACATGGGGGCTGAAGCCGACGACTCGCATCTTTCAGTTTCTAACGGCCACACGGGAGTTATAAAGAATGCAAAGACCCAAAAGCATAGTAACTTATAACATTAAAACTTTGAAAAGTCTATGGATGCATTACAATTCACTCGAACACATTATCGCCCGAACACTGAGAAGCTATCACCCGAGCACCTTTCATCACTCCGACGAAGTATAGCTCGGGGCGTCTATGCTCCTTCCCGGGAGGCAGTGGGGTAGTGGCTACCTTCATCGGATCTAGCCCTGGCCAGTGCTATTTGGGCTTGGAAAGAGCCATCCGGACTCCCTCGATGCAGGAGGAGTGCTTCACGGTGTCGAAGCAGGGCGAAGCGGCAATTAACTTATGCACCAGGCCAAAGTAGCTTCCTGGCAGCGACTCACCGGGCCATAGGCGGATGCAGAGGTCCTTCATGGTTGGCTCCACCATCTGGTGCAACTCCATCAGCTGCTTCAGCTGCACCACGAGAAGAGGAGATCACTCGGGGGCTCCGAACTGTGCCTAGAACAGATGAGCTTCGTCTCCTTCTTCCCTCGAGGCGAACAACTGATTGGCGTTCGCCATGTTGTTTAGCAGATCGGAGGAGGCGCCTGAGGAACGCCACACCTGGGTAAGCAATTTGGATTTGCTATCCCCGAAGACACACTATAGCAAGTATGGCTTACCATCCATTATGTCCTTCGCTTGGCGAACCTGCTCCTCATAGAACCGCCTGTCCACCCGCTCCTTCTAAAGATCGTTCTTCACGGTGGACAGCTCGGCCGTGCTCTCCTTTCCCTTCTGCTCAAGGGCCTCACACTTCTGGTTGGCATCCTTGAGCTCCTACTGGACCTCCGCCACACGAGCTTCATGCTTGTCGTTGGTATCTCGCAAAGCGGAAAGGGCGGTAGCCTCTTCTTTAGCCGCTGCCCTCTTGATGGCCGCTTGGTCTTTCGCTTGTTGAAGCTCGGCCTTGAGCTTCACCACCTCTTTCACGGACGCGATGTAAGCATTAAACACTATGAAAAACTATATATATACAGTGTTCGGGAAAAAGTGTTTGGGCAAAGGTATTCAGATTTTGTTTTGACCTACTTTATGCCTCGTCGAATCTTTTGTTGAGGGCATCAACCTCATCCTCAGAGCGTTTAAGCTTCCGATTCAGTTCGTCTAGCTCGGTGCCATTTACGGCTGCCGCCGATGACCAAGCGTGCATCACACATATAGTTCACATGTTACATGGGGTCTATACTTCTAAACTATGGTCAATCCAATCATATTTTCAACCTTCTTATGGGGCTAATCTAACATTCCAGACACATAATGTGTATCTAGTTCGAAATCGGACCCATGATTGACCCCTAGGTAAGTTTTTTCAAACTCACCTAGGGCTCGGGGGCTACCATGTATATAATAATAAAAATAAATAAAAACCTAGCAAATAAGAGCATCATGTGACTTAGTTGAAAACCCGCCAGGAGACCTTTAAAGGCCTCCATCAGTCCATTGTCGACGGACTGAATGCTCTGTAACACCGCACCCATAAGGGTGTGGTGCTCTTCGTAGATGGAGGCGCTCGATGGAGGCTCCTCCATGACCGGCCACCCATTGAATGGTGGCGTCGGTGGTGACCGGACAACCCGATCACCAACCGGTGTTTGAACCAGTACCTCTGAAGGCATGGTGCACTCCGGAGATGCCCTCGAAGGGGACTGAGCGGCCGCTCGTCCGGCCTCCTTAGTATCCAGGCAGGGTACCTCCACCCGATCTTTGGTGACTGAGGTGTTAGCCTCGGCCATTATGTTGTCCCCCCACTGCCGGTGCCCGGCTCCATAGGAGCACGTTTGGATGACACCTCCGTGGTGTCCTTCGCAGTTCCTGGAGTGGTGGGATGCGAGGCATTCCCACTCTCTACTAGTTCGGTGGGCGGGGTCTCCCCGTCTGATATTTGATCGGTGGGAAGGACGCGCAGGGGGCTGCAAAATCGATAAGCACCTGCATGTTAATGAAATCTCAACCTATCAAAGGGTGAAAAGGGGTCTTCGGATCCTAACCTTCGGGAGGGGGGCTTGATCCTGAGGTTTCTTCGTGGAACCACCTTGGCGTCATGGGACTTAGTGTCTGAATCTGAGCTATCATCGGACAAGACCACCTGGGCCCGATGCGCTCTCTTCTGGGCAGGAGGGGGTACCTTTTTTGCGAGGGGGCAATTGCCTTCCCCCTCGACTTCGGCCTCGTCCTCTTCCTCCTGCTCTTCCTCCTTCTCTTCATCTTCCTCTTCCTCCTCATGCCTCTCTTGATTCGAGGAGGCATTTGTCTCCCCGGACACAGTTTTTTTACTGGTCCCTGATGCAAAGGCTGCCTCGGCCTAGTTTCTTCTTCTTCTCCTTCTTCTCGAGGGACTTGTACAGCTTCACCACGAGCATCGACGCTAACAGCCCGGACCTAGCGTCTTCGGGCTGAGGCGCCATACTTTTGATATTCATGGCCTTCTTCAGCCATGACTACAGTGGGTGATTGAAAAAAGTGTTATAAGTCCTCTCTATGGAAAATAAAGCAGACCAAGCAAAGTTAATACCGTACCTCGGAGGTGGGCTTGGCGGCGTGTAGACCCTTGTCTTCTTCTTCGGATGGCCAGTTGTTTTGTGACTTGAAGAGCGCCTTCCACAGCTTCTCCCGCGTAGTGCGGAAGAGGGTCAGGATCATGGGCACGTCGTCGAGTTAACAAGCCCACAAGGAGTATCTCAGCGCTGGCAGGGGAGGATGCGTCTTCGGAGCATGACCTGGAACACACTGGTCAACATGATGCCCTTCTCGACTTGGGAGCTGACATGCTTCTGCAGGTCACTCACCTCCTTGCTCGGTCCCCAGCTGAGGCCCTTTTTGGGACATGAAGCCAATCTGGTTTGGGGACCGAACCTGAATGTGGCAAGGGGATGCTGACCTTCTTCTTGCGTCTCGGTGATGTAGAACCACTCCTTCTGGCACACCTTGATGGCATCGATGAAGGTGCCCGATGGCCACACGACGCGGCTGAGCTTGCCGATAACAGCCCCGCCACAATTTGCATGCTTGCCTCCGATGCACTTGGTCTTGACATTGAACACTTGGAGCCAGAGCCCGAAGTGTGGCTTGACCCGCAGGAAATCCTCGCAGACGAGGATGAACGCTGATATGTGCATGAAAGAGTTTGACGGGAGTTCGTGGAAGTCGAGGCCATAGAAAAACATCAGCCCCCTGACGAAGGGGTGGAGTGGAAAGCTCAACCCCCTGATGAAGTGGGCGATGAAGACCACTCTTTCACCTGGCTTGGGGGTGGGGATCACTTGCCCTCCTTCGGCGCTCGGTGAGGGATATCAGCGGGGAGGTATATGTCCTTCTTGAGGTCCTTGATGTCCTTATCAGTGACCATGGAGGCCTCCCACTGGCTGTTGGATCCAGAGCCAGCCATTGATGAGCTTGGAGGTGGGAGGCCAAAGTTCTAGATCTATGCTTCGGAGGCGCAGAGGAATGAAAGGCGGAGAAGGCGAATGGGGAGCATGAATAGGCTTTGGGGTTTTCTTCGCCTTTTATGAGGTTTATCGATTTGGTCTCCCCTCGCTATGCCGTGAATCTTTCCACTTCCCGAAACGTGTGATCCGTTACATGCACATGATTAATCATATCCCATGTAAAATAGGTCACGATTGTCACGTTGATAGATCGTGTTGATTAAAACTGCCTCGAATCGTGAATCGAGCTTTCATAACTGGCCTAGCGATCGTGGTGGGTTGTGACCTTTCATCAGAGAGGTTGTCAGTATATGTCATCTTGCCCCTTGACGTTTGGCTTTCAAGCCCGACCTTTTCACAGTGTTCGGATGTGCCCCTATTCGGAGGGCTACTTGTCATCGAAGGCCGAATTATGTTCGGCGGGAAGAACTCACCTCGTAAGCCGAAGACTCTAATCGTCTGAGGCAATTGAAGTTGTGACCCTTGGCGTTGGAGCCAAGTTTGGGGGCTACTGAGGGAGTCCTAGATTAAGGGGTCCTCGGGAGGCCGACCTATTTCTATGGGCCAGACTATATGGGTCACTTACCGAACACCGGACTAATTGAAGACCTTATCTCCAGGATGGAAGCTTTGGGAAGTACGTCTTGTGCTCCACGTTTGATGTAGCGAATAGGCATGTTTATCTCTTCGGCATGTAAATGACCATGTCTAAAATCCTAGGTACCCCCGGCATCTATATAAGCCAGAGAGTTTTAGGTTGTAGGGACAGAACAACCGAACTAGGGTTAGCTATTCGATCTCGAGGTAGATAAACTCTGTAACCCCCCATACCATTAATACAACCAAGCAGGACATAGGGTATTACCTCCATAGGAGGGCCCGAACCTGGGTAAGCATGTGTCCCCTTCGTCTCCTGTTATCATCGATTCTAGTCTCACAGTTCGGGACCCCCTACCCGAGATCCGCCGGTTTTGACACCGACAGTTGTCCATAGCACTCATGCTTATCTTGCGTATTTTAGAGTATCCATTTCACTTGTCTATGTACCACATAAGCAATCCAAGTAGTCCATATCCGAGGACGCATCTATTCGAAGAAATTAATTCACCCTACAGGGGTATACTTCTTCACACATGCTCCCCTCACATATTGTTATGTGCATGTAAAAGGGCACCTTGACAATGTTCAAGCGGAAGCCTAGCAAAGGAGTCAGCCATGCCCATTAACCACACAAGACTCTAGTCTAGGTTTATCGCTTATTTGAGAGTGAACACGCAAGGAAGTCCGGCCAAAGTTTCCATTACGGGCCCAAATGATGTGTGCAGGGTTACCAAACCCACCTCAATGGATGGTACTACGCTTGGTACACTTGGCCATGGGTGCATCTACCGTGCCATAGCCTCCCCCTCTGGTCAGCGCTATCCATGGCCTCCAACACATCCTACAAACACCATAAACTAGTTGCAACTCCTGGACAGAGATCAAGGCGATTAATAAGCCGAGAGGGTCCATTGGTTTCGGGCCCAATGCATGGTAGAATCTTGTCTTGGATAACATACACAGAAGTCAGTTTTTAAGGATGGTACCAATGAGACAACCCTCCATGTACTCCTACATGTCCTCTCATCACTACCTTTACCAAATCGGATTCACGAACTTAACTCACACAAAGTAAGACATGAACATCACCATTCCGATTCATTGCCCAGATTGATTAGACCTGACACGACT
Source organism: Hordeum marinum (assembly GCA_022496015.1). NCBI lineage: Eukaryota > Viridiplantae > Streptophyta > Magnoliopsida > Poales > Poaceae > Hordeum > Hordeum marinum. The sequence continues at coordinate 397,592,612 of CM039674.1, forward strand.
CTAAGCATGCAGGCACAATAAGAAAGTATGGATTAGTAAAAACAACAAGGCTCAAGTAGTTTCTACTCATGCCAAGTGTTTTCAACTATTTACTGTGGCAAAGACAGGTCATGCAAAGGAATGGGTTCAACTACCGAGGACAGGTAACAGTCGAATTGTTATTGTCCTAATGCAGTAAAAGAGAGCAAGAGTGAGAGATTGGGTTGATATCAGTATGCTCAAGGGGGTTTGCTTGCCTGAGAATCCCGAAGATATTAGTTCTCTTCATTAGTATCAATGATCAGAACGTCGGAACCATCATCTACCGAGAAGGAACCTGCTACCTATTGAGCTTGCATTGGTTTTCCCTTGAAGAGAAAAGGGTGATGCAGCCATGTGGATAAGTATTTCCCTCAGTTGCTGAGAACCAAGGTATCAATCCAGTAGGAGGTACAAGCAAGGCCCCAATTTATGCACCGACACAAACAATCAAACACTTGCACCCAATCCTTTTCAATCCCTTCACGGTTACTTGAAAGGATGAGATCTGATAGAGATAGATGTAAAAGATTACTAGAAGTAAAACTAAACAAAAGTAAATAAAATTTGAAAAGGGTATTTTTTTCGTATTTTTGGTATATAGATCTGAAATAATAAGATGGAAAATAGACTCGAGGGTCATAGGTTTCACTAGAGGTTTCTCTCGTGAAGGAAAATAATACGGTGGGTGAACAAATTACTATAGAGCAATTGATAGAAAAGCAAATAGTTATCATGATATCCAAGGCAATGATTATGCATATAGCCATCATATTCGTGTTAAGTAGACCGAAACGATTTTGCATCTACTACTATTACTCCACACATCGACCGACTCCTGCCTACATCTAGAGTATTAAGTTCATGAAGAACATAGTAACGCATTAAGTAAATTACATGATGTAGAGGGATAAAATCAATCAATAATATGAAAACCCCATCTTTTTACCGTTGACGGCAACAATACAAATACATGCCTCACTACCCCTACTATGTCACTAGGTGAGGACACCGCAAGATTGAACCCAAATCTAAGCACTTCTCCCATTGCAAGAATTACCAATCTAGTTGGCCAAACCAAACCAATAACTTGAATAGACTTGCAAACATATGAAATCATGCATATAAGAATTCAGAAAAGATTCAAATAATATTCATGGATAAGATGATCATAAACTCATAATTCATCAGATCTCGACAAACACACCGCAAAAGAGTATTACATCGGATAGATCTCCATGAAGATCATGAAGAACATGGTATTGAAGAACATGGAGAGAGAAGAAGCCATCTAGCTACTAGCTATGGACCTGAAGGTCTATGGTGGACTACTCACGCATCATCAGAGGGGCAATAGAGTTGATGTAGATGCCCTGCGTGATCGAATACCCCTCTGGCAGATTACCGAAAAAGGCCCCAAGATGGGATGTCACGGGATCATAGGCTTGCGGTGGCAGAAAAGTATTATCGTGGCTCCCTTTGATAATGATGGAATATTTGTGAATTTGTAGGGGAAGAATTAGGGTTAAAAGAGCCATGGGGGGCACAAGTCAGGGGGGTGCCCGCCCCCTAGGGCGCGCCCGGGTGGCTTGTGGCCCACCCATGGATCTTCTGGCCTCCTCTCGAAGCTCCGTGTGTTTCTATTGGTCCAAGAAAAATCATCGTAGAGTTTTATTCCATCTGGTATTCCTTTTCTACAATACTCAAAAACAAGGAAAAAACAGAAACTGGCACTAGGCTCTAGGTTAATAGGTTAGTCCCAAAAATAATATAAAATAGCATATTAATGCATACAAAACATCCAAAACAGATAATATAATAGCATGGAACAATCAAAAATTATAGATATGTTGGATACGTATCAGAACCACACTGACAAAATAGGAAAGGAACACATTCAATGCAATGCAATAAACATGGTGTATGATTAGGCATGTTAAGGCATTGAAATGATCTAATAAAATGGGTAATCATATTAAGTGGAGTTATTAACTTTCTCAAACATGCATGAAAGAGGCATAAACAGATTCCTTGCATTTTGGTGATCACCTTTCATATATAAATTATTTTCATCGGAGTTACGGTTGATTTTGTGTGATTTTAGAAGTTTTGACTAAATTCTGGTATTTCCAAATTCTTTTGAGAAATAAAAACTGAAAAAGGATTATGACATCAGCATTGCATCAGCACCACGTCATCAGTTTGACTCACATTGGGCCCCACTTGTCAATGGACCAGTAACTAACCATGGTTTTAAATTAAACTAACCACGTTATTAGTAAGGTTGGGGCCCACTGGACAGTGACAGGTGGTTAACATAAATGGGGATTAGTCCTTAGCTAATAACCTGACGGGCTGGACCCACATGGCGGCGACACAGGCCGGCCAGGCTGTTGCCGGTGACCACGGGGCACGGTGGTGTCCGCTCTAGAGGCCATGGAGATGGTGGAGGAGGGCACAAACATGTTGCCCACACTCGGGCGCTTCCAAGGGTGTCACAGGGCACCGGGGTCGCCTGAGCTCACCGGAGGCGAGCTCGCGACGGCGGGGCAAATTCGGCCACGGCAGCGCTAGCGCTAGGGGGGAAAAGTGGGGCAGTCGGGTTAGAGGGGGAGCAAGAGCTGCTCATGGCGGTTCGTCTGGTGGAGTCAGAGAGGCCGGGGAGCTTTGTATGGAGCGAAACAGTCACCAGCAACCCGCGGTCAGAGATAGAGAGGACAGCGGCAATGGCGCCTCTGGAGGATTCCCGGCTTGCTCGACTCGTCGGGGAGGAAGAGGAGGTCACAATGGATCTGTTGGATGGCTTGAGGGGCGACGAGTGGCCGGTGGCCACGTCAAACAGCGATGACGGCGTGCTCTCGGTGTAGTTGGGAGAGAGCAGGGTAGAGGGAGAGGGATGGGGAGTGAGGGGAGAGCTAGAGGGGGTCTCGGGGCATCTCTAGGCGAGGGGTTATTAACGTGGAGGCCTCGGAGCTGGCAAGCAAGAGGTGGCTCCGCGGCCATGGCATGCGAGCACGCAACTGCTTTGAGTGGCAGGAGCTGGAAGAAGCTCCTGGCAGGTGGGCTCTCGTGGCCTAGGCTACTACAAGTTCCTACCCTTTCCTATTTCTTTACGTTTTATAATATTCCGTCATTTGTTCTGGTTTGGGAAAAAATATCAGACCACTTTAATAAATCTTGGAAATTGGCATGTGAGCTATATGGATTTATCAAGTGCCACACAACAATTTTCAAAATTATTGGATATATACTTAGTATATAATAAATATATATCCAAGTCAAATAATTATTTGATTAACTCAAATGCCCTAGATAAAAAATTCTGTGATTCAAAAATATTGATTTTTATTTTACCTCCTGTCAATATTTTCTTGGAATATGAGGGACATTTTCTTGGACTTCTTTGACGTAACTTTTATATTGCCCTTTTGACAAAAAAATACTTTTGAGGCTTGATCACTCCTCACTTCAAATTCATTTGAAAAGAAATAGATGCATTCATTAATTCCACTTATGGAACTAATATAATTATTGCAACCAAATTTTGGGGATGTGACAATATGGCAGATGGATGTCAAAACGGCTTTTCTTCATGGAAATTTAAAGGAGGATGTATACGTGATATAGCTTGAAGGTTTAGTTGATCCAAATATCGCTGGTAAAATATGCAAGCTTAAGAGTGTCACAACCCTAGCTAGGTGACCTAGTTTAGCATGTGTTTGCATCATATTTTCATCTACTTGCATCAACATGAAATGGGGCACAAAAGAGAAACCCCAAGCTCACTTTGAATCAAACCAATGTAAACTTGGTGAAAATTCAACAAATCCAAAATGCCCTTAAAAATTGTTCTCTATGTCTGATAAATTTGGACATGGATATAGCAGGGACCATTCAAATTATTTGAAAAATCAAAGTAATTCAAAAATAATTGATAAGGCTTCTGAAATAATCAAATAAAGCACTATCATTATTTTTGTTTTCAAAATATCCTGAAACTTTTCAGATAAGTTTGAAGTATACAAAATTTAGTTTATAAAATATATGGGATATTTTATAAAATCAATTGGACCTGAAAACAAAATAAACAAAAAGTCAGAAAATAGAAAACAGAGAAGAATTAAAAAGAGAAAAAGGAAAGGGCCCAGGCCAGGCCAGCCCACCTGGCCCAGGGAGGTCATCGTCCTCCTGGTGGCCAAGAGGACGAGCGCATGGTCGGAGCGCACGCGCTGCCATACCTCCATGCCGGAAGCTGCCTGCCTGTGCCCTCCTCGCCAGCGTGACGGGGATAAGCTCCCCAGAGCCGTCCCCATCGCTCCCTCTCTCTCTCTCGCCCGCTCGCCCTTCCTCCCCTTCTTTGCTTCACCATGGCCGAACCCTGTTCGAGCTCACCGCCGTCGCGTTAGCCGCTCCCCCTCGCCCCTAAGCCCCCCAATCGAACCGCCTAGTCGCCCTCTTCCTTCCAGCCGAGCCACGCATCGCCGGAAGCCCTCCAGCGCCGCACAACCATCGTCTTCAACCTCCGGTCGCCGGCAAGGAAGTGGAGCTCGCCGCTGCTCCAGGCCCTCCCTGAGCCCGCTCTCGACGTCCCTGCGACTTCCGTGAGACCCTAAAGCTTTTCCCCCTCTTTCCCCCTTCGATTTCGTGCCCTAGCGTCGGATTCCGTCAAAGTCCAAATGTCCCTGCTGCTCGAGCTCGACGCCGGCCATGCTCCGGTGACCAGCTGGTCCATCTGAGGCCTCCGTCGTGCTCGTGGGGATGTGTAGAGTCCGTAGGTGCCAAGTAGAGGTCGTGTCGCGCCCTGGTTCGATGAGCCCTTGCTCGCCCGAGCTCCGGCCTCCGCCCAGCTCATCGCCGGCGTCGATTCCGACCATCTCAGCTCCTGGGAGGGGATGGAATGGACGCGTGCGTGTGTGCCGAGTCTTTTGGTGCCCTCGGCCGTCCATTTGGTCGCCGGAGGAGGAATCCCGAAGCCCTCCGCCGTCTCTGAAGCCACCGGCGGCTCAACGCCGGTGGGTCTTGCTAGAGTTGACTAGGGGTTTGACCCCCTGAGTCACTAGCAGGTGGGGCCGGGCCCTGACAGTCAAACTTAATTAGAAAGTTAATTAATTATTTTAATTAACCTAATCAGTCACTGACAGTGGGCCTAGCTTCTGTTAATTAATTAGGATTTAGTTTAATTTGTTAGTTAAGTATCTGAGTCACTAGCATGTGGCCCCCACATGTCAGGTTTGACTCTCGCCCGGTCAGCTGACCAGCTGACGGCATAGTGATGTCATGCTAATGTAATAAAAGCAATTTCTAGTTTAAAAATAATTCCAGAAATTATTCAAAACTTCAAAAATTCATATAAATTAATCTGTAAGTCAGATGAAGATAATTTATATATGAATTTTTTTCAGAAAAATCCAATGAATCCAATGGTGCTGTTGCCATACATGTTTGAGAAATCTAAATAGGTGAACATTGGCATTTACTAATAGGTTAGTAAATGGAATTTGAAATGAAGAACAATTTTGAACCTATATTCAAATTCTTTTCAAACCAACATGATCAGTAGTTGCATTAGCTCATCCATACGTGCTATCATGCAATGATCATGCATCATATTGTTGTACTTGCGTGTGTTGATCGTTCCTTATCTGCATTGCGGTAGGCCCTGCTTCTGAGGATACCTCCGAGTATCCCAAGAAGGAGAGAACCCTTCCGTTTCCCAGCAAGGCAAGCAACCCCTTTGATCATTCCGATAATATCCTACTCCCTCGCTCTTGCTCTTGTTTATTGCATTAGGACAACCGATCACATGTCAGTGATCCACGGTAGATGATCCTATTCTGTTGCATAACCTGACATTGTCACAACAAATAGCTAAACCTTGCAACCTAGCATACCTGGTAGATGCTTGTGCCATGATGTGCTTAGATTACTTTGCCTGCTATGCTTGCTATGCTTAGAGTTGTGTCAGGTTGGATTCATCTGGGTGATGAACTGAGTGAAACGATGTTGTTCCAATGTGATGATGTTACGATGAACTCGATTTAGTAAAGGTAGCAATGAGAAGCTATGTAGGAGTACATAGCGGGTTGTCTCATTGGGACCATTCTTAGGAACTGAGTTCCATGTTTGTGAGCCAAGACTAGATACTACCACACGTTGGGATACTTAATTGACCCTCTCGACTTATCAGTCGCTTAGTCCTGAGTCCAGGAGTTGCAAGTAGTTTCTGGTGTTTATAGAGTGCTAGAGGCCGTGCGTAGCGCTGACCCTAGGGGTGGGTTACGATGCGGTAGGCAGTGGCATGGTGTACCAGGGGTCACCCGAATGGTGGGCTTGGGAACCCTGTGCACATCGTTTGGGGCCGTAGTGGAAACTTCGGTCAGATTTCCGTGCGGGTTTTGTCTCAAATAGGCGATAGCCTGGACTAGAGGTCTTACGCGATTGACGGTCGTGGCCGACTCCCTCGCTGGGCTTCCGCTTGAAGGTTGTCGAGGTGCATGGTTTTATGAGCACACAGCGATAAGTGGCGAGAGCGTGTGTGAAGAAGTACACCCCTGCAGGGTATGAAACTATTCGAATAGTCGCGTCCTCGGATATGGACTACTTGGAAAACTTATGTTGTTCATAGATAATTAAATGGATACTCATAAAAATATCAAGACAAGTGTTAGTACCGTAGATGGCACTCTCCCGGGAGAGGGAAGTGAATCTATGGTGGTGTATTGCTATGGAGTTAGTGGACTCGTGTGCGATATCTAAAAGGTAAACAAAGGGTTAAAATTGAGTAGTGTAGGATAGCCATGAGTCAAAGCTGGCATTGCTGCATAAACTCCACCTTTCCCTTTGTTGATACATGAGCATGATTAGCCTAGGTCTACTTTAAAGACTTGCTGAGTACCTTTGTACTCATGTTTTCTTAATAAATGTTGCAGATGAGACCCAGGACCCTTCGGGTGGGTTCTTTCTAGATGTTGACGATGCCAAATAAGCTGGTGTCCTAGCTACGACCTTACGCCTGTGGCGGGTTGTAGATAGTCAGGCCATGTGCCTTTTTACCGCTTTCATCTGTTTGTACTCAGACAGCTTTATTCTTCCGCATGGTTTGTATGAACTTGTTTGTATGACTTGAGTGTCGGGTCATGTGACCCCTATCTGTAAGAACATATTATGCAAGGCTCGTCTGAGCCTCTTAAATAAAAGTCAAGTAGTTGTATGGTTATGTTGTGATGCCATGGTTGTATCTATGCATATCGGGCATGTCGTGCGTACGTGTGACGTGCAACGGTATGTATGGGATCTGACACCTAGTTGTGTGCCTTTAGTAGTACTCTTTACTGGAAACTGCCTCTTTGTGCTTCCACCGAGCCATGGTAGCTTGCTACTACTCTGGACACATTGATTGACCGGCATGTATCCTTCTTTGCTGCTGTGTCTGTCCCTTCGGGGAAATGTCTCGCGGTGTAATGGAGTCCCTGTAGCCTGTTACGACTCGTCTACATGCGGTGATGGCATTTATGTCTCACGGCATAATGGAGTCCTTGTAGCTTTGTATGACTCGTCTACACACGCTTGAGGCCAACACCTGCATTGCTGGGTTATGTATGCTTGTTTTCGTACGGATGTGCCACTTGGGTTATATGACTAGTCATGTTGGCCCGGGTTCTCTGTCGTTTGATTGCCAGCGACATGTTCACATACGTGAGCCAAAAGACGCAAATAGTCCCGTCTAGGTAAGTCTGCAGCCGTGAAACTTACCGTGCGTGAGGCCGCAAAGTGATGTGATATGTTACAGTCTAGATTCATATGACTTAGGATCGGGGTCCCGACAACGTTGGTATCAGAGCCTGACTGACTGTAGGACTACCAAGCCAAACCGGTCGAACTTGAGTCTAGAAACACTATAGAAAAGTAGGGGAATAAATTGTGGAAGGGAACGTAAGGCTCTTTTTACTCCTCTTCCCAGGTTATTCTATTCTGAGTCATTCTCATCTTTTCTACGGGGATAAGAGCTAGGCTTCTCATCTATTGCTTAGGATGACGAGTTACTAACCATGGACCAATAGCTAGCTTGTTGCAAGTGAGTGTAGTTACTCAAGTTTTGTTGGTGTGACAAACAGATGGAGAACAGATTTGAGTCTAGAAAGTCGAGTGGTTATGCCTTTCCAATCTTTTGTAGTTGTCTCAAAATCCTTTTTGAGCAATTACAACTGTTATGCTGTCCAATTTCTACTAGAGTCTCTAATGTCTTTGCATCATTCTCTGTTTCAGATGCCCCCTCGTCCTTCCCGTCAGGTGGTCCATCTGACCAGGTACATCGATGTACCGGGTCACACGGCCATGTTGGTTAGAGTTATGATGGAGGCTGGATACCATTGGCACCCAGAGTACATAGTGGAGGAGCAGTATCGAGATTTCAACCAGAGTCAGTATCTGTGTACCGTCAAGATTTATCCTTCATATCCTGGAGCTGCAGAGCCGCTTCACTGGACTTATGGGTTAGGTGTCACCATAGACATGGCAGTTCAGGAGGCTGCCTACACCATGTTGACTATCATGAGGTTTCACCATGGTCTGCTCTAGAACACAGAGTTCTGCTATGTTCCTGCTTCCATGGGAGGAGAGGATGGATATCTCAGTGCAGCCTACTATGATCATTCCCATGAGGATCCTAGACTGCAGGTGACCGCTCAAATGTTGGAGAACAGGGATCGTGATGCACGTGCCCTTCGCATGGAGCTTTATGCTACCCGTGCACGTCTGTGGACAGCCCTGACGCAGTTGGCACCTGTCGTGTAGACATGCTATGGAGATTTGGAGATGCTGACCCCATCGCGGACTCATCTGCCAGCACACGTAGATTGGCCTGATGTTGGAGGCATCACCCCTCTTCGAGGACCGTTGTTGCCGCCAACAAGGGGACCAAGGCCACACCTGTGTCCTTATGGCTCCCAGGGATCATAGGCTAGAGTGTTTCCAGATCCTCAGGTTCAGCTCCCGGGTCATGGGGGTAACCTGTATGAGGCATTCTACGGTGATGCTTGAGTACGTGGATGATAGTTTTAGTATGATAGTCATCGTAACGCCACAGTCCTACGTGTCTTGTGGGATATGATTGAGGTTGAGAGTTGAGTTCCGGAGGTGTAGATAGATAATGTATAGGAAGCTTGTAATGCCTCCAATGAGTTGTGTCATCTCTCCGTAGTTGTTTTTCATCTTGGTTTGTACTGAACTATGTCATGGTGTGTATGAGTCATGGTGTTTATATGGAAGTTGTTTTACCATGTTAATTGGTGTTTACCCTGCATGCCATGTTGTCCAGTACATTCCTTATCTCATATCCTAGAGTTGTTGTCCCCTATGACTAAGTTGTGGGTTTGTTTTCCTAGGATGGTGGCCACTAGGAATAACCCCATGCCTGCCCCCGAGCAGGGCGAGGGAAGCCAGCCAAGGCAAGAAGATCTGCCACATGCGCCTTCCCTAGCGGAAGTGATGCTAGAAGTAGAAAGGAACAAGAGGGAGACCAACCGGCTGCTGGAAAGAATCGAGCAAAACACAACACGTGCTCCCCGCAATGACTTCGATGATGGCGTATCACTTGGAGATTTCGTCAGACTGAACCCACCCAAGTATCATCATTCGGTCGACCCACTCGACGCGGATGACTGGCTGACTAGCATGTATCGCAAGATCCGGGCTGCTAATGTGTCCTAGGCCAACAAGGTGACCTTCACAACTTACTTTCTGGAAGGACCCGCCAACCTGTGGTGGGAAAATTTTGAAGCTATGCGTCCCGCAGGCCTTGCACCAACTTGGGCCGAGTTCAGCGCCGCATTTCGTACCCATCACATCCCGGAAGGGCTGATGGATCATAAGATAGAGGAATTATGTACCTTCACCCAGGGCAGATTGTTAGTGGATGCTTATAGTTCCGAGTTTGGAAACCTTGCTTGCTATGCTCCTGAAGAAGTTTCTACTGATGCCAAGAAACAGTCTAGGTTCCAAAAGGGACTTAACCCTAAGCTTCGTCGAGACCTACGCCTGCATGAGTGCACAACTTTCCAGGCTCTCGTCAACAAGGCTATCAATGCCGAGACTGGACAGACTGACTACGAGGCCACGAGGAACCACAACCGTGACTTCAACTCCGCATATGGCTCGGGCCTCAACAAACGCCGGGTCTGGGTGCCCAACGCAGCTCTACCGCCAAGATACAATGCGAGGCCATCCTTCCAGGCACCTCGGCCAGTTCAACCCAACCCTCAAGTCAGGCTCGGGCCTCAAGGGCCTGCAAATGTTCCACCCCGTGCCACCGTGGTCTGCTGGACGTGGAAAGCCAGGAAAAGCCTTCTTTGTGAAGCCAACTCCTGCTCGTGGACGAGTGAATTATGTGTCTGCTGAGGAAGCTCTTGAGGATCCTGATGTTATTCTAGGTACGCTCCTTTTCAAGAGTCATCCAGCATCTGTTCTATTTGATACTGGTGCATCTCATTCCTTCATCTCAGAAAGTTATGCACAGTTGCATAACATGTCTTTTTGTGATATGCCTACTCCTTTAGTAGTGCAGACTCCGGATTCAAAATGGCAAACTTCTAGAGTGAGCCATGATAATGAGATTTTGGCGGATATATTAGTCTTCCTAGCATCTTTGATAGCCCTCAAGTCTTCGGACATCAATATCATTCTAGGTATGGATTGGATGAAAGCCCGCTATGCCAAGATTGATACTCATTCTGCGAATGTTCAACTTACACATCCATCGGGTGAGATAGTTAATGTCTCCACTCGAACAACCAAGTGCCAACTCTATTCCCTCAATGCTAGCCCTCTTCCAGAGTTAGAAGATGTTCCGGCAGTCCGTGACTTTCCGGATGTCTTTCCAGAAGAACTGCCAGGAATTCCTCCTGTCAGAGATGTTGAGTTTGTGATAGAGCTCATCCCAGGGACTGTCCCAATAGCTAGAAGACCCTATAAGATGGCACCCTTAGAACTAGCCGAACTTAAGATCCAACTCGATGAAGCTTTGAAGAAAGGTTTCATCCGTCCCGGTTCTTCTCCTTGGGCTTGTCCTGTCCTCTTCGTCAAGAAGAAAGATGGTTCAGATCGGATGGTTGTGGATGATCGGCCAGTGAATCTGGTCACCCTTAAGAACAAGTATCCGCTTCCCAGGATCAACGATTTGTATGATCAACTCGCTGGATCCTCTGTCTTCTCCAAAATGGATTTGAGGTTGGGATACCATCAAATCAGAATTAGGAATGGGGACTTTCCAAAAATGGATTTTGTCACTCGTTATGGCCAATACGAGTACACCGTCATGTCCTTCGGTTTAACCAATGCCCCAGCCACCTTCTCTCGCTTGATGAATTCGATCTTCATGGAGTATTTAGATAAATTCGTCGTGGTTTACCTCGACAACATACTCATCTACTCGTAGAACGAACAAGAACATGTCGAGCATCTAAGGCTGGTATTGATGAAACTTCGAGAGCACCGCCTGTATGCAAAATTCTCTAAGTGTGAATTTTGGTTGCCAGAAGGGACCTACCTAGGCCATGTGATATCTAGTAAGGGTATCGCTGTCAATCCCAAGAGAGTTCAGGCCGTCCTTGATTGGACTCAACCTGAATCGGTTAAGCAAGTTCGGAGTTTCCTTGGCTTAGTGAGCTATTGTCGCCGCTTTGTCAAGAATTTCTCCAAGGTTGCAAAATCCCTGACTGAACTCCTCAAGAAAGATAAAAAGTTCGAGTGGACTCCACAATGTGAGCATAGTTTTCAGGAGTTGAAAAGACGACTGACCTCTGCTCCCGTTCTGGTGCCACCTGATTTCTCTAAGGTCTTTATTATCTATTGTGATGCCTCGCGACAAGGATTAGGTTGCATTCTCATGCAAGATCGTCATGTGATTGCATATGCATCTCGACAGTTGCGTCCACATGAGGATAATTATCCAACACATGATCTTGAACTTGCAGCTGTAGTCCATGCACTGAAAACCTGGCGACATTACCTTCTGGGTAATCGTTGCGAAATTTACACTGATCACCAAAGTCTAAAATATATATTCACCCAGCCGGATTTGAATCTCAGGCAAAGATGGTGGGTAGAGTTGATTACAGATTACGACTTAGGGATAACTTACACCCCGGGGATAGCCAATGTCATGGCTGATGCACTAAGTCATAAGTTTTATTGTAACAACCTGATGTTACAACAAGGTCAACCACTTCTCCATGAGGAATTTCGGAAGTTAAACCTCCACATTGTTCCTCAAGGATTCCTATCCAACTTGGTGGTGAAACCTACTCTTAAGGATCAAATAGTAGCTGTCCAAAATATGATAAGGGTATATCCCGGATCAAGGGGAATATCGCTAGCAGAAACGCTAAAGATTTCTCCAAGGACGATGAAGGTGTTCTGTTCTTTCAGAACTGGTTTGTGGTTCCCAAGAGCACACACTTAAGACAGCTGATCCTTAAGGAGGCTCATGATTCTCCTCTCACAATTCATCTGGGTAGTACCAAGATGTATCAGGACCTACGCCAGAGGTTCTGGTGGACTAGGATGAAGAGAGAAATTGCTCAGTATGTTGCTAACTGCAACGTTTGTCGTCGCGTGAAAGCGGAACATCAAAGGCCTGCTGGCACCCTTCATCCTTTAGCTATTCCTGAATGAAAATGGGATAAAGTCGGCATGGATTTCATTACCGGATTTCCTAGGACCAAGAGAGAGAATAATGCTATATTTGTGGTCATTGACCGTCTTTCCAAAGTGGCTCGTTTTCTTCCTGTTCGGGAAAGTATAACTGCTAGCCAGCTAGCGGCATTGTATGTTTCTCGAATAGTTTCTCTTCATGGTGTTCCTTTGGAGATTAACTCAGACCGTGGAAGTATCTTTACTTGTCGATTTTGGGAAAGTTTTCAAACCGCTATGGGGACCCATCTATCCTTTAGCACTGCTTTCCACCCGCAAGCAAGCGGTCAAGTTGAGCGAGTCAATCACATCCTTGAAGACATGCTCCGAGCTTGTGTTATATCTTTCGGTATGAATTGGGAGAAGTGTCTTCCATTTGCCAAATTTTCTTATAACAATAGTTATCAATCAAGCTTGGGAAAGGCCCCTTTTGAAGTTCTCTATCGATGACGGTATCAAACAACTCTTAACTGGTCAGAAACCGGAGAGAGGCAACTCTTTGGTCCGGATATGATCCAGGATGCAGAGGAGCAAGTTCGCATTATTCGTGAAAAGTTGAAAACAGCCCAATCTCGTCAAAAGTGCCAATATGATCGCCATCATAAGGCTGTGACCTATGAGGTTGACGCGAACGCTTACCTTCGGGTTACACCTCTGAAGGGTACCCATCGATTTGGTATCAAGGGCAAGTTGGCTCCTCGTTACATTGGACTTTTTTGCATTCTTGCTAAGCGAGGAGAGGTTGCCTACCAATTGGAACTTCCGCTGAATCTTTCCAAGGTTCATGATGTCTTCCACGTTTCGCAACTCAGGCGTTGCTTCTCGGATCCTGTCCGTGAAGTAGACCACGAAACGCTTGATCTCCAAGATAACCTTACATATCGAGAATACCCTGTTCATATTCTTGATCAAGCTGAGCGTACCACTCGGCGTCGGAACATCAAATTTCTCAAGGTTCGGTGGTCACATCATTCGAAAAAGCAGGCAACATGGGAAAGAGAAGATCGTCTTCGACTAGAGTACCCCGCGCTCTTCCCGACGACTTCAATATCTCGAGACGAGATTCTTTTGAGTGGGGGTGAGTTGTCACAACCCTATCTAGGTGACCTAGTTTAGCATGTGTTTGCATCATATTTTCATCTACTTGCATCAACATGAAATGGGGAACAAAAGAGAAAACCCAAGCTCACTTTGAATCAAACCAATTCGAACTTGGTGAAAATTCAACAAATCCAAAATGCCCTTCAAAAATGTTCCCTATGTCTGATAAATTTGGACATGGATATAGCAGGGACCATTCAAATTATTTGAACAATCAAAGTAATTCAAAAATAATTGATAAGGCTTTTGAAATCATCAAATAAAGCACTATCATTATTTTTGTTTTCAAAATATCCTGAAACTTTTCAGATAAGTTTGAAGTATTCAAACTTTAGTTTATAAAATATATGGGATATTTTATAAAATCAATTGGACCTGAAAAAAAATAAACAAAAAGTCAGAAAATAGAAAATAGAGAAGAATTAAACAGAGAAAAAGGAAAGGGCCCAGGCCACGCCAGCCCACCTGGCCCAGGGAGGTCGTCGTCCACCTGGCGGCCATGAGGACAAGCGCGTGGCCAGAGCGTATGCGCTGCCGTGCCTCCACGCCGGCAGCTTCCTGCCTATGCCCTCCTCGCCAGCGCGACGGGGATAAGATCCCCAGAGCCGTCCCCATTGCTCCCTCTCTCTCTCTCTCGCCCGCTCGCCCTTCCTCCCCTTCTCTGCTTCGCCATGGCCGAACCCTGTTAGAGCTCGCCGCCGTCGCGTTAGCCGCTCCCCCTCGCCCCTGAGCCCCCCAATCGAACCGCCTAGTAGCCCTCTTCCTTCCGACCGATCCACGCATCGCGGGAAGCCCTCCAGCACCGCATAGTCGTCGTATTTAACCTTCGGTCGTCGGCAAGGAAGTGGAGCTCGCCGCTGCTCTTGGCCCTCCCCGAGCCTGCTCTCGACGTCCCTGCGACTGCCGTGAGCCCCTGATGCTTTTCCCCCTCTTTCGCCCTTCGATTTCGTGCCCTAGCGTCGGATTCCATCGAAGTATGAATGTCCCCGCCGCTCGAGCTCGACGCCAGCTGTCGGGGATATACCCCGTGGTATGACCCGGCCAGGCGACTCACAGGAGACCTGTTAAGGACATGACATCTCATAAATGACCCGGCTGGCGGACTGTAGATGACCAAGGCCCAAGACCCGAGGGGTGAGCCGGCACGAGGCGGCTCACGAGATAAGACCCGGTGGGTGAGCCGGCGCCAGGCGGCTCACGAGATAAGACCCGGCGGGTGAGCCGGCGCCAGGCGGCTCACAAGATAAGACCCGGTGGGTGAGCCGGCGCCAGGCGGATCACAAGGGAAGGCCCACAAGAGAAGGCCCAAAGAGAGAAGGATTCTGTTAAAGGAAATAAGACCCGAAGTAGGATTCGTGATGAGTCCTAATCCTACTCCTGGTAGGACTCTATTTGTAAGCCTACCCTCTCCACTTATATGAGGAGGGGTAGAGAACCCCTAGAGGGACAAATTGAGAAGAGACACAAGCCCACAAGTTTAGACAACACAATTAGAGATAGACAGATTAGAGGCTCTCGTGATTAGAGGTAGCGATTAGCACCCTTGTAACTCAGAGATCTTCATCATCATCAATACCAGACAAGCAGGACATAGGATTTTACCTCGACTTGAGGGGCCGAACCTGGCTAAAACTCCATGTCTTCTCGATTCTGATCAGCCCCTTCAAGCCGCCACGTAGTTGCGTTTGCCCCGAACCTAAGTCCGTTGACCCGGACATCTGCCGTGACAAATCCACGACAGTTGGCGCCCACAGTGGGGCCAGCGCACGATGGTGTTGTGTTCTTAGAGGGAGCTCTCCTAGGGATCGAGAAGCTCGCGTTTCGTCAGATAAAAGAAGAGCCAAGGCAAAAAGTTTAGCACACCGTCAAGGTTTCCAATACAGATTCAATCCTCATGGCGGACGTGTCCGGCTGTTTCTGCGTTTACCGTCCACATGTAGCAGATCATGGCGAATTCGGATGGAGAGACCGGATCAAAAAAGAAAAAGAAAATCAGGCAGAGCATAGCTTTGACACGAATCGATCACGGACTCGGCGCTGTCGGCACCAGTCAGACTCGCCTCTGCCATCATAGGCTCGGGTTCGAGCCGGCTTCATCGTTGCGCCGTCCACACTCATCCGCGCGTCGAGCTGCCCCGCCGTGGTTCCGCCTCGTACTCCTCCGCTAGAACTGCTACAAGCCGCCGCTATGGCGTACTTCTGGCTCGTGCGACAAATCGCTGTTTTGGCCCGCCAGTGCGCCTTCCTCTGAGCCGCCTCATTGCTCTGTCACGGCATCGCCTCTCCGGATCGGACAAGTCGTCGTTTTCCTCTGCGTTCGTCCTCTCACCCTCCGCCTCGCCGCTGCGTGCCGGCACCCGCTAGCTCCGTTTCATCGTAGCACCCGCGGGCTGCTATTGCGCTGTTGCGGCTGCACTTCACCTGAACCATCCCGACAAGCTGCCCCCACCGGAATCACCTTGAGTCGCCCTGGCGAGTTGCCCCCGAAGCCGCCGCATCAGCTGCTGCTCTAAAACCACCACCACAAGCCGCCTCACCTCCGCGCCGCACGAGCCACCGGCCGGCCCTCCGCTTGTCCCGCGCCATGCCGCTCCTCCGCGCCGCACGAGCCGCCGGCCGGCCCTCTGCTCTTCCCGTGCCCCGCCTCAGCTCCACCTCACCATGGCTGTTCACCCCGAGCCGGCCCCGCTGCGCCGCCCGCCTCGCACAAGCCCCTGCCATAACCGCCTTGAGCCGCCCCCGCTGGCGTCGCCTTGAGCCGCCCCGCCGGAACCGCTTTGAGTCGCCCCCGCTGGCGTCGCCTTGACTCCACCTCCGCCGCTGTGGTGGCCGCCCTCCAGATCGTGGCTCCATGTCAGGGAAGAAGTGGGAGGCTGGTGGGTAAGAAAAAGTGAGCGCCGGTAAAAAAAACGGAGGGTCCATTTCGAGCCACTCTGCTTTGACCCTAGTACGATCGCGTTTCAAGTCGCCACGGCTGTGGCCGAGTCGCTCTGCTGGATTTCCTCAACGCAAGAGCCATCACTACCGAATCGCCCCGGTTTAGCACCGTCTTTGAGCCGCCGTGGACGAATCGCCACCAGCGCTGTGGTTTCGAGAGTGGCTCAATCGTTGTTGAAATTATGAGATGACTCAGCTCATCGTCACGGTGAAACAGGTGCTACCATCCAATTTATTTTATCTATAAGTTTTTGATTCCTTCGAAGAAAAATTACTTCGTCTTTTAATATTTTTTGGACACAAGACAAACTATTCATTGCCGAAATAGCATCTTATTGCGGAGATGGAGGCACACCAGCATTATTTAGCGCAAGACGCCTGTACCGGCTTACAACGCCTCCAGATGACTCACATGTCCGTGACGGTTTTCAATACCATGGCCGTCTCTCATCCGACGATACGGGCGGTTTACCAATGTCACCGGCTTACAACACCATGGCTGACTCGCCACCCATGCCATCTTACAACACCGTGACAGTCTCTCGCCGCTGCGCCGGATTACAACGCCTTGCCGACTCTCGCCACCCGCGCTAGTTCTCAAACACCATGGCCGTCTCTCGCTGTCATGCCGTCTCACAACGCCATGGTCAATTCTCGCCTACCGCACCGGCTTACAATGACCTCGCCATCTTTCATCATCTGTGACGGCTTACAACGCTGTGGCGTCTTTCACAAATATCACTGGTTTACAATGCCACGGTTGGTTTCTGGATTTAACATCAGCATATCGGTGCAGTGCTCGCGTATGTGAGCCGCCCAATGGACGCGCGCAGGACGCCACCTACAATACGATTCTACATCGACATCAGGTGCAGTGCTCCACAATATGAGCCACCCAACGGACAAGCGCATAAGTCGCCGCCACTATAGTTTGGTTCCCTTCAAGCAAACAACCAGAACGAATCATCGACCGGATCATTTAAGAAATTCATACGGGACCATTTATCACCCGCCACGGCCAACCTCAACTTTCGATGAAAGATTCTCAAGCCGCCTCTTCGAGTCAACTTGAGACTCAGGGGCTACAAACATGGCAAGACACATTTGGTCGTTTTCAATAAGAAGCCCGGGTTTTTGCCAAGATGAAAGCTTCTGGCTCAACAAGTTTAAATCGAAGTGGTTTGTGACCCGCCGAAAGCTCTTCTCAGTCAATCTCGCTTTAGAGACCCTGAGCCGGTTCACAAAGTTGACGGCCAATCTCGCTTTAGAGACCCTGAACTGATGTCAATACAATAAACTCTTACCAGTCAATCTCGCTTTAGAGACCCTGAGCCGGTTCACAGAGTTGATGGCCAATCTCGCTTTAGAGACCCTGAACTGCTGTAAGTTAAACAATTAAGCTCTTACGAGTCAATCTCGCCTTAGAGACCCTGAGCCGGCTCACAGAGTTGACGGCCAATCTCGCTTTAGAGACCCTGAACTGGTATGATGCGCAATTGGCTTTATGCCTAATTTGAGTACATTAAGCGTTGTTGTTGATGGAGGCTTCTTACCTTTGGTATAGCTTAAAAAATACCCTAAGGCAACAGCGTGTACATCAAATTCCAGTTGCTTATCAACTGCGGCCATCGAAGGGGGCTTCTTACGGACGGGTATCGCTTATCTCACCCTAATGGTCGGCTTTATGCCACTTCCGGTTACTTATTAACCGCAGTTGTCGAAGGGGGCTTCTTACCGACGGGTTCGCTTATCTCACCCTAACAACCGGCGTTTACGCCAAAAATAGTTGCGGAAGGAGGCTTCTTGCCCTTGGGTATAGCTTACAGAAGCCCTTCACGCAGCCGGCTAGTACAATTACTAGTCGCGGCTGTCGAATGGATGCTTCTTACCATAAGGTATAGCTTACATAATACCATCGGCAGCTAGCCCTATACAACATTGGCTGATTGGAGGAGGCTTCTTGCCTTCGGATATAGCTTACATCACCCTCCAACAGCAGGCTTTTTGAGCTGCGGTTGTCAGTAGAGGCTTCTTACCTTTGGTATAGCTTACATAAACCTATTGATAACCGGTGTTGGAATACAATGGATAAGTATTTGCTGTTAAAAGGAGGCTTCTTACCATCATGGTGCAGCTTACATCACCCTTCATGCAGCTGGTTGTAGGCCGCTTCGAGTTCATCAACAGTCGTCGTTGTCAATAGAGGCTTCCGACCGTCAGGTATAGCTTACATATATCCTAAGACAACCGGCTCTTAAAAGAAATTATTTGCAAGGGCGACTCATGTTATCCTGAAAAGTTGCTGGCTTTAGGCTGCTTTCGGCTCTTCATTAGCCGCGGTTGTCAATGGAGGCTTCTTACATTGGAGTACAACTCATATTACCTTACGACAACCGGTCATCAACAGAGTTCATAAGACTCGGAGTCATGCTACTCCGGTTGACATCTCACTGGTGGATTATTCAAGGGGGGCCTCCCACCTCCAGATAAACATGCCGACTTATAAAAGCCAGATCAGAGCAAGATTATGAGAAAGGAGCAATGTTATGAAAGGTATGAACATCTCCGGGTTGAGCTTCTTCAAGCCGCCCTCACAACAATGCAGAATGTATTCCGTCTTGTTTATTTTTTGCAGGTATTATCTCTTAATATGAGCCGCTATTAAATATTTGGCAAGACCAAATGGATGTTTTAATAGCCAACATGGCTAGATCTTCATGGTTATCATAACCAGTGTTAAATGATTGGGGTTTTTAAGCCAGCTCGGAGAAGTTTATTATTTTTCAAGAGTCGCCCTATCAGATATAATGCTGCGTCATCTAATTGACCGGCTCTCGGATTTCTTTAACCGTGTTCTGTTGTAATCTACAACACTCATGGATTTCTCAAACTTATATTTGCCGGGTTGCACCGCAGCCACGAGCAGGAATTTCATATCAAAGACAAAGGAGTTATTCCAGGATATTCATTCCGGGTTATATTACAACCACGGTCAAAGGTTCATTCAACAAATTATGATGAGTCATATTATTTTCACATAGTCCCGAGTCGCCGCAGGCAGATGACCCGACACTTGAGGGCTACACTATTCAAGTCAAG
This sequence comes from Hordeum marinum, assembly GCA_022496015.1. NCBI lineage: Eukaryota > Viridiplantae > Streptophyta > Magnoliopsida > Poales > Poaceae > Hordeum > Hordeum marinum. The sequence continues at coordinate 397,612,454 of CM039674.1, forward strand.
TTTATATCAATTATGCAAGTCCCATGTCGCTCCAAAGCATGCACCACAGCACTTGGGGGCTAATGCAAAGCCGGTTTCCAAATCATTACATTGTTAGCAAGACCATATTATCTCAAGAAAATGAGCCGGCCTTTATATATTTTTATAAGTCCCAGCCCAATAAATTCTTACAACCCGGCACTTGGGGGCTACACCGCTCAAATCAAATTTTCTAAAGTCCCAAGTCGCCACAGGCGTGCAACCCGGCACTTGGGGGCTACAGTATTCAGCCGTTTAAACATATTATATGGTTCAAATTGAAGACCCGGCACATCACATTCTGATGACCCGGCCCTTGGGGGCTACAGCCGTTGAAGCTTTCTGCAGCCGCCAAAGCTTTCTGATGAGCCGGCCCCTGGGGGCTACATCCGCCGAAGCAGTATAAGGTATAAAACAGTTATAAGACCTAGGTTGCTGCAAGCAGGACAACCCGACACTTGGGGGGTACACGATTCAAAATGTTATTTGCAAAGCACCAAGTTATCATGGATAATCTTGGACCTTGGGGGCTATAGGTAATATGGACATATCAAAAAAATTTGAGGACAGTTTTCAAGATTTTAATTATGAAGTTGAGCTGTTAGACCCGGAGTCTTCAACACTTATGACCCGGTGTTATCGAAAGGTCATAACCCGTCAGATTTTATAAGCCGCCTTGTTTTACAACAATAGAAGTCCGGCTTTACATCAGATGGATTTTCATCCCAATATTTTTATCAAGTCAGCTAGATTCTACTTATTTAAACCCGGAGTTACCAATGATTATAACCCGGCGGAGATCACCCACCAAAGAGCATTGGAAGCCAGCTCAATGGCATATGGGTATTCTATTCTCAATATTTTTCAAAAGGACATTGACAATCAAGATTATCAAGACGGTTCATTCATATATAGAGAAGACCCGGATTCCTGAGAAGCCATTTTATAAGCCGGCCAAAGGAGCAAGCCGACCACTTAACATATTTGCTATTCCTATTTCAGGAGGTTACCATGAATAAATTCAAGCTAACCTGGGGGCTAATGTCGGGGATATACCCCACGGTATGACCCGGCCAGGCGACTCACAGGAGACCCGTTAAGGACATGACATCTCATAAATGACCCGGCTGGCGGACTGTAGATGACCAGGGCCCAAGACCCGGGGGGTGAGCCGGCGCGAGGCGTCTCACGAGATAAGACTCGGTGGGTGATCCGGCACCAGGCGGCTCACAAGATAAGACCCAGTGGGTGAGCCGGCGCCAGGCGGCTCACAAGATAAGACCCGGTGGGTGAGCCGGCGCCAGGCGGCTCACAAGAGAAGGCCCACAAGAGAAGGCCCGAAGAGAGAAGGATTCTGTTAAAGGAAATAAGACCCGGAGTAGGATTCGTGATGAGTCCTAATCCTACTCCTAGTAGGACTCTATTTGTAAGCCTACTCTCTCCACTTATATAAGGAGGGGTAGAGCACCCCTAGAGGGATAGATTGAGAAGAGACACAAGCCCACAAGTTTAGACAACACAATTAGAGATAGACAGATTAAAGGCTCTCGTGATTAGAGCTAGCGATTAGCACCCTTGTAACTGAGAGATCTTCATCATCATCAATACCAGACAAGTAGGACGTAGGCTTTTACCTTGACTTGAGGGGCCGAACCTGGGGTAAACTCCGTGTCTTCTCGATTCCGATCAACCCCTTCAAGCCGCCACGTAGTTGCGTTTGCCCCGAACCTAAGTCCGTTGACCCGGACATCTGCCATGACAAATCCACGACACCAGCCATGCTCCAGTGACCAGCTGGTCCATCGGAGGTCTTTGTCATGCTCGTGGGGCTGTGTAGAGTCCGTAGGTGCCAAGTAGAGGTCGTGTCGCGCCCTGGTTCGACGAGGCGTGCTCGCTCGAGCTCCGGCCGCCGCACAGCTCATCGCCGGCGTCGATTCCGACCATCTTAGCTCCTGGGAGGGGACGGAATGGATGCGCGCGTGTGTGCTGAGTCTTTTGGTGCCCTCTGCCGTCCATTTGGTCGCCGGAGGAGGAATCCCGAAGCCCTCCGCCGTCTCTGGAGCCACCGGCGGCTCAACGCCGGTGGGTCTTGCCGGAGTTGACCAGGGGTTTGACCCCTGTGTCACTGGCAGGTGGGGCCGGGCCCTGACAGTCAAAGTTAATTAGCAAATTAATTAATTATTTTAATTAACCTAATCAGTCACTGACAGTGGGCCCAGCTACTGTTAATTAATTAGGATTTAGTTTAATTAGTTAGTTAAGTGTCTAAGTCACTGACATGTGGCCTACATGTCAGGTTTGACTCTGGCCCGGTCAGCTGACCAGCTGACGTCATAATGATGTCATGCTGATGCAATAAAAGCAATTTCTAGTTTAAAAATAATTCCAGAAATTATTCAACACATCAAAAATTCATATAAATTAATCTGTAAGTCAGATCAAAATAATTTATATATGAAAATTTATCAGAAAAATCCAATGAATCCAATGGTGCTGCTGCCATGCATATTAGAGAAATCTAAATAGGTGAACACTGGCATTTACTAATAGGTTAGTAAATGGAATTTGAAATGAAGAACAATTTTGAACCTACATTCAACTTCATTTCAAACCAACATGATCACTAGTTGCATTAGCTCATCCATACATTCTATCATGCCATGATCATGCATCATATTGTTGCACTTGTGTGTGTTGATCGTTCCTTATCTGCATTGCGTTAGGCCCTGCTTTTGAGGATACCTTCGAGTATCCCGGCGAAGGAGAGAACCCTTCCATTTCCCAGCAAGGCAAGCAACCCCTTTGATCATTCCGATAATATCCTACTCTCTCGCTCCTGCTCTTGTTTATTGCATTAGGACAACCGACCACATGTCAGTCATACACGGTAGATGATCCTATTATGTTGCATAACCTGACATTGTCATAGTAAATAGCTAAACCTTGCAACCTAGCATACCTGGTAGATGCTTGTGCCATGATGTGCTTAGCTTACTTTGCCTGCTATGCTTGCTATGCTTAGAGTTGTGTCAGGTCGGATTCATCTGGGTGATGAACTAAGTGAAACGATGTTGTTCTGATGTGATGATGTTTTGATGAACTCGATTTGGTAAAGGTAGCGATGAGAGGCTATGTAGGAGTACATAGCGGATTGTCTCATTGAGACCATTCTTAGGAACTGAGTTCCGTGTTTGTGATCCAAGACTAGCTACTACCACACGTTGGGATACTTAATTGACCCTCTCGACTTATCAGTCGCTTAGTCTTGAGTCCAGGAGTTGCAAGTAGTTTCTGGTGTTTATAGCGTGCTGGAGGCCGTGTGTAGCGCTGACCCTAGGGGTGGGTTACAACGCAGTAGGCAGTGGCACGGTGTACCAAGGGTCACCCGAATGGTGAGCTTGGAAACCCTGCGCACATCGTTTGGGGCTGTAGCGGAAACTTCGGCCGGACTTCCATGCGGGTTCAGTCTCAAATAGGCGATAGCCTAGACTAGAGGTCTTACGAGATTGACGGTCGTGGCCGACTCCCTCGCTGGGCTTCCGCTTGAAGGTTGCCGAGGTGCATGGGTTTATGAGCACACAACGATAAGTGGCGAGAGCGTGTGTGAAGAAGTACACCCCTGCAGGGTATGAAACTATTCGAATAGCCACTTCCTTAGATATTGACTACTTGGAGAACTTATGTTGTTCATAGATAATTAAATGGATACTCATAAAAATATGAAGACAAGTGTGAGTACCGTAGATGGCACTCTCCCAGGAGAGGGAAGTGAATCTATGGTGGTGTATTGCTATGGAGTTAGTGGACACGTGTGCGATATCTAAAAGGTAAACAAAGGGTTAAAATTGAGTAGTGTAGGATATCCAAGAGTCAAAGCTGGCATTGCTGCATAAACTCCACCTTTCCCTTTGTTGATACATGAGCATGATTAGCCTAGGTCTACTTTAAAGACTTGCTGAGTACCTTTGTACTCATGTTTTCTTAATAAATGTTGCAGATGAGACCCAGGACCCTTCGTGTGGGTTCTTTCTAGATGTTGACGATGCCGAATAAGCTGGTGTCCCAGCTACGACCTTACGCCTATGGCGGGCTATAGATAGTCAGGCCATGTGCCTTTTTATCGCTTTCATCTGTTTGTACTCAGACAACTTTATTCTTCTGCATGGTTTGTATGAACTTGTTTGTATGACTTGAGTGTCGGGTCATGTGACCCCTATCTGTAAGAACATATTATGCAAGGCTCGTTTGAGCCTCTTAAATAAAAGTCATGTTGTTGTATGGTTATGTTGTGATGCCATGGTTGTATCTATGCATATCGGGCATGTCGTGCGTACGTGTGACGTGCAACGGTATGTATGGGATGTGACACCTAGGGAAACTACCTCTTTGTGCTTCCACCGAGCCATGGTAGCTTGCTACTACTCGGGACACATTGATTGACCGGCATGTATCCTTCTTTGCTACTTTGTCTGTCCCTTCGGGGAAATGTCTCGTGGTGTAATGGAGTCCCTATAGCCTGTTACGACTCGTGTACGTGCGGTGATGGCATTTATGTCTCACGGCGTAATGGAGTCCTTGTAGCTTGCTATGACTCATCTACACACGCTTGAGGCCGACACCTGCATTGCTAGGTTATGTATGCCTGTTTCCGTACGGATGTGCCACTTGGGTTCTATGACTAGTCATGTCGGCCCGGGTTCTCTGTCGTTTGATTGCGAGCGACATGTTCACATACGTGATCCAAAAGACACAAACGATCTCGTCTAGGTAAGGCTGCAGCCGTGGAACTTACCCTGCGTGAGGCCGCAAAGTGATGTGATATGTTACAGTCTAGATTCATATGACTTAGGATCGGGGTCCCGACAAGGAGATCCATTTATGCATTGCGGCTAGCAGCTCGAAGTTGGAATATTCGTTTTGATGAAGTCATCGTTGACCTTGGTTTCATCAAGAACAAAGTGGACTATTGTTTATACAAGAACTCTAGTGGGAGCTTGGTAGTATTTTGGATCTTGTATGTCGATGACATACTACTGATCGGAAATGATGTTTCGATGCGGAACTCGGTCAAGGAATCACTGAATGACAAGTTTTCAATGAAAGACCCTGGAGAGGTAGTGTACATTTTGGGCATCAAGATCTATAGAGATAGATCGAGGAGGCTGCTCGGCTTAAGCTAGAGCACGTACATAGGCAAAGTGTTGAAGAGGTTCAACATGAGTGAGGCCAAGAAAGGGTTCTTGCCCGTATCACATGGTATAAGGCTAAGCTAGACTCAGAGTCCCAAGACTTCTGATGACCGAAACTGGATGAGTATGATTCCATATGCTTCGGCAATAGGATCCATCATGTCGGGACCCCGATCCTAAGTCATATGATTCCATACTGTAACAAGCCACATCACTTTGCGGCCTCACGCACGGTACTCCACGGCTGCCACCTTACCTTGGCCGGGACCGTTTGCGTCTTTTGGCTCATGTATGTGAACATGTCGCTGGCAATCACACAACCAAGAACCCGGGCCGACATAACTAGTCATAGAACCCAAGTGGCACATCCGTACGGAAACAGGCATACATAACCCAGCAATGCAGGTGTCGGCCTCAAGCGTGTGTAAACAAGTCATAGCAAGTTACAAGGACTCCATTACGTCGCGAGAGACGAATGTCATCACTGCATGTAGACGAGTCGTAACAGGTTACAGGGACAGACACAGTAGCAAAGAAGGATACATGCCGGTCAATCAATGTGTCCGGAGCAGTAGCAAGCTACCATGGGTCGGTGGAAGCACAAAGAGGCAGTTTCCCGTAAAGAGTACTACTAAAGGCACACGACTAGGTGTCGGATCCCATACATACCGTTGCACGTCACACGTACGCATGACACGCCCGATATGCGTAGATACAACCATGGCATCACAACACAACCATACAATAACATGACTTTTATTTAAAGGCTCGGAAGAGCCTTGCATAATATGTTCTTACAGATAGGGTCACATGACCCGGCACTCAAATCATACAAATATAGTCATACAATCCAGCGGAAACTTAAGCTGTCTGAGTACAGACGACAAAATATAAAGAGGCACATGGCCTGACTATCTACAGCCCACCACACGGGCAAGATCGTAGCTGGGACACCAGCTATTTGGCATCGTCAACGTCTAGATAGAACCCACCTGATGGGTCCTGGTTTTCTTCTGCAACATTAATTAAGCAAGGATGAGTACAATCGTACTCAGCAAGTCTTTAAAACAGACCTAGTCTATTTGTGCTCATGTATCAACAAAGGGGTGGTGGAGTTTATGTAGAAAGCCAGCTTTGACTCATGGCTAACCTACACTACTCAGTTTTAAAATCTTTGTTACAATTTTATTTATCGCACACGAGTCCACTAACTCCATCACAATACACCACCATGGACTCACCTTCCCCTTCCGGAAGAGTGGCATCCACGGTACTCACACTTGTCTTGAGATTTTTAGAGGTATCCATTTGGTTATCTATGAACAGTATAAGTTCTCCAAGTAGTCCATATCCGAGGACGCGGCTATTCGAATAGTTTCATAACCCTGCAGGGGTGTACTCCTTCACACACGCTCTCGCCACTTATCGCTGTGTGCTTATAAAACCATGCACCTCGGCAACCTTCAAGCGGATGCCCAGCGAGGGAGTCGGCAACGACCGTCAATCACATAAGACCTCTAGTCCAGGCTACCGCCTATTTGGGACTGACCCGCATGGAAGTCCGGCCGAAGTTTCCACTACGGTCCCAAACGATGTGCGCAGGGTTCCCAAGCCCACCATTCGGGTGACCCTTGGTACATCGTGCCACTGCCTACCGCATCGTAACCCACCCCGAGGGTCAGTGCTAGGCACGGCCTCCAGCATGCTATAAACACCAGAAACTACTTGCAATACCTGGACCAAAGACTAAGCGACTGATAAGTCGAGCAGGGTCATATTTCAGGGCCCAGCATGTGGTAGTATCTCGTCTTGGATCACAAACACGGAACCCGGTTCCTAAGAACGGTCCCAATGAGACAACCCACTATGTACTCCTACATAGCCTCTCATCGCTACCTTTACCAGATCGAATTCATTATGATCTCATCACATTGGACGACACTGTTTCATTCAGTTCATCACCCAGATGAAACAGACGTGACACAACTCTAAGCATAGCAAGCATAGCAGGCAAAGTAAGCTAAGCACATCATGGCACAAGCATCTACCAGGTATGCTAGGTTGCAAGGTTTAGCTATTTACTATGACGAGATCAGGTCATGCATAAGAATAGGATCATCTACCGTGTATGACTGACATGTGATCGTTTGTCCTAATACAATAAACAAGAGCAGGAGCAAGAGAATGGGATGTTATCGAAATAATCAATGGGGTTGCTTGCCTTGCTGGGTTGCGGAAGAGTTCTCTCCTTCGTTGGGGTATGGAGTAGTATCCTCCGGATTAGGACCTACCGCAACGCAGATAAAAGCATTCAATACAAGCAGATGCAACAATATGATGCATGATCATGGCATAGTGGTATGCATGGATGATCTAATGTAACTAGTGGTCATGCCAATTTGAAATGGATTTGAATATAGGTTCAAAGTGGTTCTTATTTCAAATTCCATATATTGACCTAATGTTAAAATGTCCATGTTCACCTATTTAGGTTGCTCTAACATGCATGAGAATAGCACCACTGGAATCATTGGATTTTTCTTATAAATTTTCATATATAAATTATTTCCATCTGACTTACTGAATATTTTATATGATTTTTCAAAGTTTTAAACATTTTCTGGAATTATTTTTATTAAGAAAATGATTTAATGCGTCAGCCTGATGTCATGCTTGCGTCAGCAGTCAACAGGGCCAGGTCCAGGTCAATCCTGACCAGTGGGACCCACCTGTCAACCTCTCAGGACTAGCTAGTGTCACTGGCAGGTGGGCCCCTGTAGTCAGTGATTCAGGGGTTAATCCCGAGTTGACCCGAGGTTTAACTCGGGCCAGGGCCCACTTTCAGCGTCTAGGGGGGTTAGTTAGCACGGTCATTAGTCACTAATGACATCGCCATGCTGGCACTTGCCGGAGGGAGGCCGCTAGCGGCGAGCCGAGACGGTGGGGGTCGCCGGAAATCTTCCTCCGGCGACCATTTGAGCGGCGGAGGGCACCTACGGACAGCTAAGGCTCGCGCGCATCCACCTAGGGCAACGGGAGGACGCGGGGTTGCCGGAGTCGATGGCCACGACGACTTTGGCAGCGACCGGAGCTCGGCAACGGCGAGGTTAGCGGCTAGGAGGCGAGGAGGACCACGGGGAGAGGGGGAGAAGGACGGAAGCTCACAGGGAGTCGGACGGACTGGCCGGCGGGCTTGGGGACGACCGGACGGCTCCAAACGACGGCGAGGACCGACGGCGACCTGCGGAGGGGATTCGGCGATGACGGCGCAGCAGAGGGCTCCCGGCTCGATTCCTCCGTCGAGGGGCTTCAGGGGCTCAGGGCGGAGCTGCTGGTTGGGTCAGGGGGGCTCAGGGGTGGCTAGAACGGCGGCACGACGGCGAGGAGCTGCGCGGCCATGGCGGGTCCGAGAGGAGAAGAGGGAAGAGCGGGGAAGAGGAGGGAGAGAGCGGCGGGGAAGTGTCTCGGAGCTTATCCCCGTCGTCGCGCTAGCGAGGGAGGGGCCAGGAAGGCAGGTGGCGTGGCGCCACCGGTGTGAGCGCACGGCGGCCACACGCCGCGCCTACTGGACGCCTGGAGGAAGAAGACCCTCCTGGGCCAGATGGGCCAGCAGGTAAGCTCCCTCTCTCTCTTTCTCTTTTTCCTTTCTTCTGGTTTTTCTATTTTTCTGACCTTTGTTTATTATATTTCCAGATTCAAATGACTTTCAAATTATCCCCAAACAATTTCTAAAATAGAGTTTGAATATTTCAAACCTATTCAAAAAGTTTCAGGGTTTTGAAATCAGAATTAATGATAATGATTTTATTTGTCATTATCAGAGACTTAAATCATTAATTTAAATTATTTAAAATGTTCAAATAACTAAAATGGTCCCTGGTATATCCATGTCCTCAGTTATCAGACATAGGGAACATTTTTGATGGGCATTTTGGATTTGTTGAAATTTCATTTGTTTGGAATTCCTTTAATTCATAAAATGCTTAGGGTTTCTTTCTTTCTCCCCATTTCATATTGATGCAATGATGATGATGATGATGCAACTACAGTGCTAGCCTAGACACTTGCTAGGGTTGTGACACATCATGTATGCCATGCTATGTACTCGGCCTGATGTTGCCTTTGCAATAAGCTTAACAAGTAGATACCAGGACGACCCAAGTGAGAGTCACTGGGCATCGGTGAAAACTATCCTGAAATACCTAAAAAAGACTAAAGATATGTTCCCAGTTTAATAGTTTATGGAGCTGAGGAGGAGCTCTACATAAAGGGTTACGCTGATGCTAGTTTCCAAACTGATGGGGATGATTGTCAATCGCAAATAGGGTTCGTGTATGTCATGAATGGAGGAACAGTGAGCTGGACAAGTTCCAAGCAAGATACGGTGGCCGACTCCATAACAGAAGTTGAATACATTGCGACTTGTGAAGCCGCAAAGGAAGTTGTTTGGATTTGGAAGTTCCTGGAAGATCTTGGTGTGTTCCCGGGCTAGGCAAAATCGTTGGACCTGTATTGCGATAATTCACATGCCATCGCATAGGCCAAGGAGACGAGACAACACCAGAAGACCAGGACCATAGACCGATAATATCACCTGATAAGCTTGTAAAGAATGGTGATACTAAATTATGCAAGATTCATACGAATGAAAATATTGCAGATCCGTTGACTAAACCGCTTCCACAACCCAAGCATGGGGCGCACATTAGAGCTATGGGCATTCGATGTCTATTTGATCGACTCTAGTGCAAGTGGGAGACTGTTGGAGATATGTGTCACATGCCTAGTTAGTCCTGCTCTGTGCTAGCATGTGTGTGCATCATGTTTTTATTTATGCATCAAGATGAAATTGGGATCAACAGAAACTCCAGTCCCATCTACTCCAGGCCGGACCATCTGGCCCTCGAGGTCGTCATCCTCCTAGCGGCCAGGAGGCCAGGCGTGTGGCCGCCGCACACGCACGGCCGTGCTGGCACGCCGACAGCTGTCTGCCTACCTCACCCCGTTGCGTTGGCGAGTGGGATAAGGACGCCGATGTCATCCCAATCGCCCTCCCTCGCCATTCGCCCCCTCTGCCTCTCCCTCGCTTGTGTCGTCATGGCCGCCGCAGCCTCGCCGCCATAGTGTCAGCGCCTCCACGCCTACCTCTTGACCCAGAGCCACCCAGAAGCTTCACCACGACGATCTTGTCCTCTGCAGCAAGCCACGCATTGGCAAACGCCACAGAACGTCCGGGACACCGTTGTCTTCAACCTTCGGCTGCCGCAGTGGCCGCTGTTGGTTCGCCGTCTCCTGAGCCTCCCCGGCCCCACTAGCAACGCCACTGCAACCATTGTAAGCTTGTGGTTCTGTTGCCCCCTTCTCGTCGTCATTAGCTAGCTCTAGCCGTGGGATTTCTCAAGCCCAAGGAGCTTCGCCATACGAGCTCAATGCTGGCGAATCTCCGGTGATCGGGTGGTCTTTCTAAGGCCACCATCGAGCTTGTAGTGTTGCGTAGGTGTTGTAGGAGCCAAGATCCGGTCCCTTTGCATGCTGGAATGTTGACCCCGAGCTGGTCTGAGCTCTGGTAGCTGTCAAGCTCACCATCGGTGTCGATCCCGTCCATCTCAACCTCTAGGATGGGTCCAGATTGAAATGATCTCTGGAGGAGGGTTTCTGACCCCCTCCGCCGGCTTTGGAGTCGCCGGAGGCTCGTCACCGGTGAGCCTGACCAATTTGACTAGGTGGTTGATCCCCTGGGTCACTAGCAGGTGGGGCCCATCCCCTGGTTAGTTTTAGATTAGATTCAAACTAATTAAATAGTTTAATTAACCTAATGACCCACTGACAGGTGAGCCCAACCCTAATCATTTGTAATTATAAGCTAATATAATTTCTGTTAGGGCCTAGGTCACTTACAAGTTGACCCCACTGGTCAGGTTTGACCTGGCAATGGCCAGCTGACCCACTAACGTCATGTTGATGTCATGCCGACGTAGTAAAGAATTTCTGATTTTAGTTTAATTCCAAAAAATACTAAAATCTTAGAAAAATCATAGAAATTAATCTGTAACTCAGATTAAAATAATTTTTATATAAAAATTTATCAGAAAAATCCAATGAATCAAATGGTGCTAGTATCATGCATGTTAGAGCAACCTAAATAGGGGAACATTGACATTTTGCAATAGGACAATGTATGGAATATCATATGGAGAACGATTTTGAACCTATATTCAAATCCACTCCATCTAACTCTAATGATAGTTGCATTAGTTCATTGAATCATGTTGCCATGTCATGATCATGCATCATATTGTTGCACTTGCCATGTATTGATAGTTACTTATCCGTATCGCGGTAGGTCCTGCTCCTGAGGATACCCGCCAGTATCCCGCTGAAGGGGAGAACCTTTCCGCCCTCCAGCACTGCAAGCATCCCCATTGATCATTCCAATATCATCCCATTCTCTCGCTCCTGCTCTTGTTTATTGCATTAGTACAAACATTCAATTGTCTGTCACTTGCGGTAGTTGAACCCATTTCTCTACATGACCTGTCATTGTCACAATAAATAGCTAAACCTTGCAACCTAGCATACCTGGTAGATGCTTGAGCCTTGATGTGCTTTACCTAATTTATTTGCTATGCTTCGAGTTGTGTCAAGTCTGATTCATCTGGGTGATGAACGGGAGTGAAATAGTGTTGTCCTAATGTGATGAGCCAAATGATGAACTTGATTTGGTAAAGGTAGCGATGAGAGGCTATGTAGGAGTACATAGCAGATTTTCTCATTGGAACCGTTCTTAGGAACCGAGTTCCATGTTTGTGATCCAATGCTAGTTACTACAACATGTTGGGATACTTAATTGACCCTCTCGACTCATCAATCGCCTAGTCATTGGTCCAAGAGTTGAAAGTAGTTTCTGGTGTTGTACCTATGCTGGAGGCCGTGCGTAGTTCTGACCCTAGGGGTGGGCTACAACACGGTAGGCAGTGGCACGGTGTACCAAGGATCACCCGAATGGTAGGCTTGGGAACCCTGCGCACATCGTTAGGGGCCGTAGCGAAAAGTTCGGCCGAACTTCCGTGTTGGTTCAGCCTCAAATAGGCGATAGACTGGACTAGAGGTCCTGTGTGATTGACGGTCGTGGAAGAATCCCTCCCTAGGCTTCCACTTGAAGGTTGTCGAGGTGCCCTTTTAAGTGCACATAGCGATAAGTGGCGAGAGCGTGTGTGATGAACTACACCCCTTCAGGGTATGAATCTGTTCGAATAGCTGCATCCTCGGATATGGACTACTTGGTGAACTTATGTTGTTCATAGATAACTTGATGGTTACTCATAAAAATATCAAGACAAGTGTGAGTACCGTGGATGGCACTCTCGTAGGTGAGGGAAGTGAATCCATGGTCGTGTCTTGAGGTGGTGTTAGTGGACTCGTGTGCGATATCTAAAACTTGAACAAAGAATTGACATGTGTAGTATAGGTTAGCCAAGAGTCAAAGCTGGCATTGCTGCATAAACTCCACCACTCCCCTTGTTGATACATGAGCATGAATAGACTAGGTCTGCATTAAATACTTGTTGAGTACATTTGTACTCATGTTTGCTTAATAAATGTTGCAGATGAGACTCAGGACCCATCCGGTTGGTTCTACCTAGATGTCGACGACGACGAGTAGCTGGTACCTCAACTACGATCCAATGCTAGACTGTAGATATTCAAGCCATGTGCCCTTTTACCTTTCATCTGTCTATACTAAGACAGCTTTAAGCTTCCGCTTGGTTTCTATGCACTTGCTTGTATGACTTGAGTGTCGGGTCATGTGACCACTACCTGTAACAACATATTATGCAAGGCTCTTTTGAGCCTCCTAAATAAAAGTTGTGTTGTTGTATGGTTATGTTGTGATGCCGTAGTTGTATCTATGCATATCGAGCATGTCGTGCGTACGTGTGACGTGCAACAGTTTGTATGGGATTCGACACCTAGTCGTGTGCCTTTAGTAGTACTCTTTACGGGGAACTGCCTATTTGTGCTTCCACCGAGCCTTGGTAGCTTGCTACTACTCAAGACACATTGATTGACCGCCATGTATCCTTCTTTGCTACTGTGTATGTCCCTTCGGGAAATGTCTCACAGTGTAATGGAGTCCCCATAGCTTGCTACGACTCGTCTACATGCAGTGTTGACATTTATGTCCCACGACGTAATGGAGTCCTTGTAGCTTGCTATGACTCGTCTACACACGCTTGAGGCTAACACCTACATTGTTGGGTTATGTTTTTCTGTCCCTATACAGATGTGCCACTTGGGCTCTACGACTAGTCATGTTTACCCGGGTTCTCTGTTGTTTGAATGCTAGTGACATATTTGCATACATGAGCCAAAAGACGCAAACGGTCCCGGTCCAGGTAAGGTGGCAGTCATGGAGATAACCATGCGTGAGGTCGCAAAGTGATGTGATGTGTTACAGGCTAGATTCTTATGACTTAGGATCGGGGTCCCGACAGCGTTGGTATTAGAGCCTGACTGACTATAGGATTACCAAGCCAAACCGGTCGCAGTTGAGTCTACAAACACGTTATAAATGTAAGGGAATTGATTGTGGAAGGGAACATAAGGCCCTTTTTACTCCTCTTCCCGAGTCATTCTATTCTGAGTCACCCTCTTCTTTTCTATGGGGTTAAGAGCTAGGCTTCTTATCTATTTCTTAGGATGACGAGTTACTAACCATGGACTAGTAGCTAGCTTGCTTGGAAGTGAACTCTGGTATTCAAGTCTTGTTCTGTGTGACAATCAGTTGGGCTAGAAACTTGAGAATAGAAAGTTGAGTGGTTATGCTATCCAATCTTTTGCGGGGTCTCTCAAAATCCTTTTTGAGCAATTACAGCCATTATGCTGTCCAATTTCTGCTAGGATCTCTAATGCCTTTGCATTATTCTCTGTGTCAGATGCCCCCTCATCCTTCTCGTCAGGTCATTCGTTTGACCAGGTGCATCGATATACCGGGTCACACGGACATGTTAGTCATAGTTATGATGGAGACTGGTTACCGTTGGTACCCAGAGTATATAGTGGAGGAACAGTTCCATGACTTCAACCAAAGCTAGTATATATGTACTCTTAGGATATATCCAACATATCCTGGAGCTGCAGAGCAGCTTCATTGGACTTATGGATTAGGTGTTCCCATAGATATGGCAGTTCGGGAGGCCGCCTACACGATGTTGACTATCATGAGATCTCACCATGGACTGCTACAGAACACTGAGTTCTATTATGTTCCAGCGACACTAGGAGGAGAGGATGGATATCTTAGTGCAGCCTACTATGATCACTCTCATGAGGATCCTAGGCTTCAGGTGACTACTCAGTTGTTGGGGAACAGGGATCGTGATGCTCATGCTCTTTGCATGGAGCTTTATGCTACACGTGCATGTCTTTGGATAGCCTTGACGCAGCTAGCACCTGTCGTGCAGACAGGCTATGGAGATTTGGAGATGCTGAACCCATCACAGACTCATCTGCCAACTCGCATAGACTGGCCCAATGTTGGAGGTATCACTCCTCTTCGAGGACCGTTGTTGCCACCACCATAGGACCTAGGCCACGTCCGTGTCCTTACACTTTCCAGGGATCGCAGGCCACGGTGTTCCCAGACCCTTAGGTTCAGCTCCTGGGTCACGGGGGTAACCTATATGAGGTGTTCTACGGCAACGCTGGAGTGCGTGTATGTTAGTATTAGTATTGTAGCAGTTGTATTGCAACTGTCCTGCGTGTCTTGTGGGATATGACTGAGGTGTGAGTTGTGTTCCGGAGGAGTAGATAGATAATGTATAGGAAGCTTGTAATGCCTCCGCTGAGTTGTATCATCTTTCATTAGTTGTACTTCAGCTTGGGCTTGTACTGAACTATGTCATGGTGTGTATGAATCATGGTCTTCATATGGTAGTTTGCTTATTACTAGGCTGTTTGGGTGTTTACCCATGCATGCCATGTTGTCCAGTGCATTCCACATCTCATATCTTAGAGTTGATGTTGTCTTTGTCTAAGTTGTGGGTTTGTTTTCCTGGGATGGTGTCAACTAGGAATAACCCCGCGCCTGCCTTCGAGCAGGGCGAGGGAAGCCAGGCCAGACAAGAGAACCTGACGCAGCCGCCCTCCCTGGCGGAGGTGATGCTCGAAGCTGAGCGGAATAAAAGAGAGAACAACATGATGTTGGAACGTATTGAGCAGAATACAACACGTCCTCCCCGCAATGAGCGCAATGATGGTGTGTCTCTCAACGACTTTGTGAAGTTGTACCCACCCAAGTTTCATCACTCCGTCGACCCGCTCGATGCAGATGATTGGCTGACAAGCATGTCCCGCAAAATCCGTGCTACTAATGTATCCGAAGCCAATAAGGTCACTTTTGCTACCTACTTTCAGGAAGGACCCGCCAACCTGTGGTGGGAAAATTATGAAGCCATGCGTCCCGCTGGCCCCGTAGCAACCTGGGTGGACTTCAATGAAGCGTTTCGTACCCATCACATCCCGGAAGGGCTGATGGACCACAAGAGAGAGGAATTATGTGCCTTTACTCAGGGTAATCTGACAGTGGATGCTTATAGCCGTGAATTCGGCAACCTTGCTCGTTATGCACTAGAGGAAGTGTCGATCGATGCCAAGAACCAAGCTAGGTTCCGTAAGGGACTTAGTCGAGAGCTCCGTCAAGACCTGCGCCTGCATGAGCGCGTACCTTCCAGGCACTCGTCAACAAGGCTATCAACACCGAGACAGGACAGATCGATTACGAAGCAACTAAGAAGCACACCCCATACTTTAGCTCCTCATCCGGCTCAGGATCCAACAAGCGCCGTGTGTGGGTGCCCAACTCTGTCGCGCCACCAAGGTACACCGCGTGGCCATCCTATGACGCGCCTCGCCTAGCTCAGACAAACCCTCCAGCCAGGACATTTGGAGGTCCCGCTGCCAATGTTTCTCCCCGTTCCACCACTGTCATCTGCTACAAGTGTGGAGAACCAGGGAGTGACCCCAGAACAACGCTAAGCCTGGTGGAAGTGTGAAGCCGGGAAAGGCTTTCTATGTGAAGCACACTCCTGCTCGTGGACGTGTGAATCACGTCTATGCTGAAGAAGCTCTTGAGGATCCTGATGTTATCCTAGGTACACTCCTTGTTAATAGTCATCCAGCATTTGTTCTGTTCGATACTGGGGCATCTCATTCATTCATCTCAGAAACTTATGCACAGTTGCATAACATGTCTTTCTGTGATATGCCTACTCCTTTAGTAGTTCAGACTCCTGGATCAAAATGGTAAACTTCTAGAGTGAATCATGACAATGAAATCTTTGTGGATAGGCTAGTCTTCTTAGCTTCGTTGATAGCCCTCAAGTCTTCGGACATTAATATCATCTTGGGTATGGACTGGATGAAAGCTCATTATGCTAAGATTGATACCCATACTAGGAATTTTCAGCTTACACATCCATCGGGTTAGATAGTTAATGTCTCAACTCGAGCTGCCAGGCGCCAACTCTATTCCCTCATTGCTAGCCCTCTTCCAGAACTAAAAGATATTCCGGTAGTCCTTGACTTCCCGGATGTCTTTCCAGAAGAACTTCCAGGAATTCCACCTGTCAGGGATGTAGAGTTTGTGATAGTCCTAGGGACTGTTTGTGACAGCCCAAGTGCTGCCCCTGCCATTTTGGTCATGTAACCTAGGTGAACCTTTGTGTCTTGTGTTCAAATGAGTTGATGTTTGCCTCCTTGCCATTTGATCATTGACTCATGCATCATGCATCATGTCATCTCATCATCATGTCATGCATAATATTTAGTTGTGATGTGCTTCCATGTGGTTTGTGTGTGATATTAGTAGGTCTTGGTGTTTGTGGATGTGTGCATGTGTGGGCAACAACTCCTCCCCTCTACCTCATTTTCAAAACTAAAACCTAAACCTCTTATTCCTTTTGAATTCCGATAGTAGAATTAACTGCTAAATAAATCTGTTAAATATGTTCAAGATGTAGGGAATATTATTTTGAGATCACATGAGTTGCTCTCTTTAGTGTTTGAGCTTTGGGCGTTGGGGTTTGCAACAAAACAGGGGCTGTTGATTTATAAAAGTAATTAATTTAATTGCTCTAAAAATCATCTTGGTATTTTATTTAAATAGGGCATACTTCCTTTTGTGTAAAAGTATTTTTGTTTTGTCAAGATTTCTTTTCTTTTACTCTGGGGCTTTCGTTTTGTTTCCTTTTTATTTATAGAAGAAAAACATGTTGTTTTATTTTTCCCTGAGAGAGAGAAGGCAGAAGGCTCCCATCTAGCCCCGCGAAGCCAGCCCAGCCCGCGCACTGCCAGCAACCTGCTTCGTCTCCCTCCTTCGTTAGTTAGCTCGAGATAGAGCAGAGAGAGGGAGCAGCTCTGCCATGAACTTTCGTCGTCGGGCGTCGTCTTCTTCGGGGCTTTTAAACCCCTCCCCCCTCGACGTGCGTGTGCCTTGCCTAGGGTTCCGCATTCCCCCTCCTTCTGCCGCCGCTCCAATCTCCCCCTCCTTCCTCCTCTCCCTTCTCCTTTTCTTCTCTGTCAGGTAAGAATTCAGAGTGGAGAGGTTCAGTCAGTGCAGCACCGGTGTATCGCGTCGTCGCCATCGCCTCCGGTGGCTGCTCGTCACCATCAAAGACAGTGAGGAGCACACGGGTGCCGTTCGCGTCCCGTTCCCGGTGCTAGGGGGTGAGGAGCACCCCCGCAGCACCGTCCTGGCACTGCCATCGTCCGCAAGTAGAGCGTCGACGGCATCTTCTTATTCTTCTCCCTCGTCGTCGCCTGTGTTCCCGCGTCTTCGAGCACCCCTCGATGAGCTCCTCCTCCCCATTGCCTTCTCGTTTCGCCGTAGCCCCGCCTCGCTTCATCGCCGTAGAGCTCGCCATCGCCGCCGCGTAGTGCAAGGCGTGGCCTTGAGGGCCGTTGCCTCCTTCCTCCTCGCCACGAGACGAGCAGGGGAACTGGTACCCCTTAGGTCCTGCTCTCCCCACTGGTGGTCCGTGTCGCCGGAGAGGCGCCGTAGTCGCCGAAATCATCGCCGCCGTTCTCTGTCACGCATGTGGTAGTTTTTCGTCAGCTTCGTCAGAGGTAGCGCTCGGTCTGTTGGTACTAGTGGGATTGATGCCCCCTTCTATTAAGCTCGATGCAGCAGTGCAGTGGTGATGCGCTCGGGAGACGACCGGTAGGTCACGGGTTCGATCCCCGGCTCCCCCCTTTTGTTTTCCTGTTTTTGGCTTGGGCGCCCGTGCTGTGTGGTGTTGGGGATCCGGTGTGGCTATACCCAGATCCCATGCGGTTGTGTGATGAGAGTGTGTGTGTGCGTGTGCTGGATCTGTTGTGGCTGGGCAGATCCATTTGAGTGCTAGTGTGTGCATGTGTGTGTGTGTAGTGTGTGTGTCTGACAAGTGGGCCCTGGCCCTAGCCCCACTTGTCATCCACTAGACAGGCCCTGGTGAGTATGCCAGGTGGGTCCCCCTCCCATTAGTTGTTTTTCTTTTATGTGTTCTTTGTTTGTTTGCGTTTTAAATAGTTATTTCTATTTCTGGTAATGTTGCTAAATCTGGATAAGAACATATATGCAAATGATCATTTTTAGTAAGTTTCAACTTATAGGATTGATGTGTATTTTTCTCGCTAGTGTTTTGCCATGTTGCTCCATGCAATCATATGAGTGTGATATATGATTTTGGGGTAGAATCACCCAAGGAATTCATTGGAGTGACTAGTTTGGTCATTTGAGCAAGTGTGTCAAAATGTCATTTTGTCCCAAAGTGCCATTTTGCCATTTTTGTGGGATTTAATCCATGCATACTATGATAGTTGTGTCAACATGAAAGTGGGAGTATTTCGTGTATATTATGCCATGGTATTTTATTTTGACATGATTAGCTTGCTTATAAGTGGGAATCTTGCTCCAAAGTAACTAACATGATGTGGCTGTTTTCAACATGTTAAATATTTCTAAGTCTGAGAAAACTGATGTTATTTTTATGCCATGAAGAGTGGACGCTACCAAGTGATATGTTGTGAAGTACCTCAAGCTTAGTGCTAGTATTTTGAAGTAGAGGTTGTCCTCTACCATCCTGTTAGTTTTCATGCCATGAGGTGGTCTCTATCATCATTAATTTATGCTGTCAACTTGCTATCAGCTTAACTCAGATTCCAGAAAACTGTGATTTTCACGAAGTCCTAAAATATGTTTCATCATGCTAACTTGTGAGCTTCATGCTTATTGATATGTGCTTCCTTTCCAGTTTCTGTACTTGGACGAATTGATAGGCATGCTATGTGGTTTCTGTAAATGCTTTGTTTGAGGTTAGAAACATCCTGTAGCTCTAGATATTGGTTGTGTAAGTTGCTATGTTGCTGTTTTGTGATAGATTGTTTATTTTAGTGTTTTGTGACTTGTGGGAGCTATTATCTATGTAATTGCTTGATCTTTGGCTCTATTGTGGTTGGTTTCTCATTTTCTAACCAGTGGCTACCTTGGGATACCAAGGAATGGCCCATGGCCTTCCATGTCCTTGTATTTTGCCTTCGTAACTTGCCGAGAGCGTATAGTGAGAACCGTTACTCCGTTTCTTACGTTCTCCATATGCATTTGCATTGATCTTGCATGAAGAATCCATATTTGCCATGATCATGCACGTTCAAACAACTTAACATAAGGTTCTGTCCAGAATTGTAAATAACTTAACTTATGCATGACAAACATGACTAGTTTAGGATTGCCATGTTAAATACTCCATTGAATCATGCATCATCTTGTTTGTGCATTGCACCTTGTTTGTTTGTTTATTGTTGCTGTTTCTCTTGGGTAGACGCGAGTGTTGAACCTGAGTACGAGGATCCAGGAGAGTACCACTACGAGGACCCAACTCTTTGTCCCTCTCAAGAACCAACAAGCAAGATGATCGTACCCGGATCCCGACACTATTTTTGCTTTGCTAGATGACTCACTCTTATCGTTACACATCCGCTACCTACCATTTGAATGTCAAGCCTCCTACATTGCCATGATAGCCTCTAATCCCTCCACTTTCTAGCAAACCTTGTTTGTCTAAGTTACCGCTGCTCGGCCCCTCTTATAGCGTTCTTAGTTGCAGGTGTAGGTTGTTTCCATGTGATAACATGGATATCTGTAGATATCACAATATTTACTGCTATTTAATTCAATGCACCTATATATCTTGGTATGGTGGAAGGCTTGGCCTTTTGCTCGGTGTTTTGTTCCACTTTTACCGCCATAGTACTTGTTACCGGTGTTATGTTTTCCATATTTTGTGCTCCTAACATGCTCGGGGTTGTTATAGGGACCTCCTTGATTATTCGGTTAATATTAAGACTTGTTTGGCAAGACCCAACATTGCTACAATTTTCTAAACAACTTAGTAAAAAAGCATAGGGCGTTGCAACCCTGTGGTTAATTAATCAACAACCCGGGCCAGTGCTCCTCATGAGTGTTGGTCCAAACTAGAGCTGTGTGCGGGGCCAACTCGGGGCAACTTGGGAGATTTCTATCAGGCCACTGTACGTTGTGCTTATCTGGTCGTGTCCTGAGAACGAGATACGCGGCTCTTATCGGGTTCGTCAACACGTCGGGCGGTCTTGCTAGACTTGTTTTACCTTTCTCGAGTGGCTTGCGTGTGGAACTCCGATCTTCTTCGGGCTATGTCAAGGTGTTGGTTTTCCTTTGGAATTGTTTAGGATGAGATCCGTGGTTGAGGTTATTCCCGCGGAGTGTGGTTAATTTATGATGGACTAGTTGGAGCACCCCTGCAGGGTTAAATCTTTCAAAACGCCATGCCCGCGGTGATGTGGCAACCTGGATATTTGTTTAACACCCGGTTATAGTAAACTTGAAGTAAACTCTAATAAAATAGACCAACTGTGTGAGTAGCCATGAAACTCTCTGCTCGTGAACATGAACTGAGAGAGAACACGATGGGGTTATGTTTGACGTAAGGAGGTTTTCAGGATCTCTTAGAGATCATTCAAGTTCCCGCTCGTTTGTCGTAGACCACATATTTAATTCATATTCTTGTAAGATTAGCCACCATAAATGTTTAGTGTTGCTGCAAACCAAACACTTACCCCCATCCTACCCATAAGCTTACATAGTTTCGGTACCCCGGCTACATGATTGTTGAGTCCTCCATGGCTCACAGATTACTACAATAATACAGGTGCAGGTGTTGATGAGTTTCTGCTAGATGATGTGACCCAGCTCAAGTGGGATTACAATGAATAATGTGGCAGGATGTATGTCACATATCTCGATGAGTGGAGTGGCCATGGTCGTGATCCGTGGGATAGCAAGGTGCTTTTCATTGCTTCTTTTCTTCGTTTGACTTCGTCCATAGATGGACCCTGCCTTCTGTGTGATGATTGAATATTTGAGTGAATTCTAGCTAGCTTGTGGCGAGTGTAAGACAACTCATATACTCTCTTTCATTATGTATGCAATGAATAGCCGCACTTGCGAAATGACAAGATGTGCCTGTATCCCTATCGAGACCCCCGTGTCTTAATAAGGATAGGCGCGCATCTTGGGCGTTACACTATCCCAATAGCCAGAAGACCCTATAAGATGGCACCCTTAGAACTAGCCGGCCTTAAGAAACAACTCGATGAGGCTTTGAAGAATGGCTTCATAGTTCTTCTCCTTGGGCTTGCCCCATCCTCTTTGTCGAAAAGAAGGATGGATCAGACCGGAAGGTTGTAGATTATCGGCCAATGAACCTGGTCACCATAAAGAACAAGTATCCGCTCCCTAGGATCAATGATTTGTATGATCAACTCGCTGGATCCTCAATCTTTTCCAAAATGGATTTGAGGTTGGGATACCATCAAATCAAAACTAGAAATGGGGACATTCCAAAAATGGCTTTTGTTACTCGTTATGGCCAATACGAGTACACCGTCATGTCCTTCGGTTTAACCAATACCCCAGCCACCTTCTCTCTCTTGATGAATTCGATCTTCATGGAGTATTTGGATATATCCGTCGTGGTTTACCTCGATGATATACTCATCTACTCGAAGAACGAACAGGAACATGATGAGCATCTTAAGATGGTATTGACGAAACTTCGAGAGCATCATCTGTATGCCAAATTCTCCAAGTGTGAATGTTGGTTAACAGAAGTGACATACCTAGGCCACATAATATCTGGCAAGGGTATTCCTTTCAATCCCAAGAGATTTCAGCTCGTCCTTGATTGGAATGAACTTAAATCAGTTAAGCAAGTTCGGAGTTTCCTTGGCTTAGCGAGCTATTGCCGCCGCTTTGTCGAGAACTTCTCCAAGGCTACGAAGCCTCTGACTCAAGAAAGATAAAAAGTTCGAGTGGACCCCACAATGCGAGCACAGTTTTCAGGAACTGAAAAGATGCCTGACTTCTACTCCCGTACTGGTGCCACCAGATTTCTCTAAGGACTTTGTTACCTATTGCGACGCCTCGCGACACGGATTAGGTTGCATTCTCATGCAAGATCGTCATGTGATTGCATACGCATCTCGACAGTTGTGTCCACATGAGGATAGTTATCCAACACATGATCTTGAGATTGTAGCTATTGTCCATGCACTGAAAACCTGGCGACACTACCTTCTAGGTAATCGTTGTGAAATATAGACTGATCACGAAAGTCTGAAATATATCTTCACCCAGCCGGATATGAATCTCAGGCAAAGATGGTGAGTTGATATGATTACAGATTACGACTTGGGGGTAACTTACACCCCGGGAAAAGCCAATGTCATGGCAGATGCACTAAGTCGTAAGTCTTATTGTAACAACCTGATGTTACAACAAAGTCAACCACTTCTCTATGAGGAATTTCGAAAGCTAACCTTCACATTATTCCTCAACGATTTCTTTACAAGTTGGTGGCGAAACCTAATCTTAGGGATCAAATCATAGCTATTCAGAGGTATGATAAGGGTATATCTCGGATCAAGGAGAACATTGCTAGCAGAAAAGCTAAAGATTTCTCCAAAGACGATCAGGGTGTTGGGTTCTTTCAGAACTGCTTGGTGGTTCCTTAGAGCAAACGCTTACGGCAGCTGATCCTTAAGGAGGATCATGACTCTCCTCACACGATTGATCCTGGTAGTACCAAGATGTATCGGGACCTATGCCAGAGGTTCTGGTGGACTAGGATGAAGAGAGAAATTGCTCAGTTCGTTGTAAACTACGACGTTTGTCGGCATGTTACGGCAAAACATCAAAGGCTTGTTGGCACCCTTCAACCCTTAGTTATTACTGAATGGAAATGGGATAAGTTTGGTGTGGATTTCATCACCAGGTTTCCCAGGACCAAGAGAGGGAATAATGCTATCTTTGTGGTCATTGACCGTCTTTCCAAACTGGCTCATTTTCTTCCTGTTCGGGAGAGTATAACTACTAGCCAATTAGCAGAGTTATATGTTTCTCGAATAGTGTCTCTTCATGGTGTTCCTTTGGGGATTAACTCGGACCGTGGAAGTATCTTTACTTCCAGATTCTAGGAAAGCTTCCAAAATGCTATGGGGACTCATGTATCCTTTAGCATTGCTTTCCATCCACAGGCAAGTGGTCAATTAGAGTGAGTCAACCAAATCTTGGAAGACATGCTCAAAGCTTGTGTTATATCTGTCGGTATGAATTGAGAGAAATGTCTTCCATTCGCCGAATTTTCTTATAACAATAGTTATCAGTCAAGCTTGGGAAAAGCTCCTTTTGAAGTTCTCGATGGACGAAGGTGTCGAACCCCTCTTAACTCGTTAGAAACCAGAGAGGGGAAACTCTTTGGCCCAGATATGATCTAGGATGCAGAGGAGCAAGTTCGCATTATTTGTGAAAAGTTGAAAATAGCCCAATCTCGTTAAAAGAGCCAATATGATCGCCATCATCAGTGTCATGGATTTGTCACGGCAGATGTCCGGGTAAACAGACTTAGGTTCTAGGCCATCGCTAAGGCGGTGAACTCAAAGGGGTTGATCGGAATCGAGAGACAAGGTTTTACCCAGGTTTGGCCCCTCGGAAAGAGGTAAAAGCCTACCTCCTGCATTGTGTTATATTGATTGTGTATCGATTACAAGGGAGCGAGTTCGCTTGACCTAGCTCTCAATCGGTTGTTTAGTGGCCTAAGCCACCCAGGTAAGCCGCCCTTATATACACGGGTCAAGGCCCTGGGCTTACAAGAGTCCGGGTCGAGTTATACTTAACAACCGACCTCACCTCTAACTAAACATGCCTTATCTAACAAGTTGCTCCTGGCAGCCCAAGTCCACCAGGTTACATCCTGCCTTCTAGCTCTGGGTCTTTCTGGCCCACTAGTTATGTTTACTCTTGGAGTTGTAGTAAGCCGCCAACCGCATGAGCCGGCCCCACCTAGGCGGGTCTCACCCTAGGGTTATATCCCCAACATTAGGCCCCAGATTGATTTCAACGAGTTCATGTCAATCTTCAAGTCTTCTGGTTGGTGAGTTTTGCCTTCTCTTGTGATATTCATGACCCGCCGGACAATTGGCGATCGTTGCATCTGACAATTTTTCATGACTCGCCATGACATCATTAATAAAATCAAAAAAGATTCCTCTGATGTCAAAATGGATCTTTCATCATTAATATGACTAGCCCAAAAATCAAGGAGTCTTCTTAGTATAATCATCACCATGCTCCCTCAATTCCCGCACCGGACCGTTAAAAAGTCCATTATGCCCATATAAATAGGTGCGGGATTATCACTTTCATTTTTTCCCGCCGCCATCTTCTTCTTCTTCCTCCGAATGCCCGCCGCTAAAACCAGTTGCGCCGCCCGATCATCGCCATCTTCACCAGCAATGGCCGATACATCAACCTGAAAACGATCCAGAGCCCCCGCGCATCCACCGCACTCTCCAGGATTGAACTTTATGCCCTATCAGATGTCCATTAGGGTTTTCTTGCATCCATGGAGTTCGCTGATGTTCATCACTTTTCGCGGAAGCGTTCTTCATCGATTAGTTGAAAACCTTCTCTGTAAAGTCTGATAATATCACCAAAATCTCGCGGCTGCTTTACTCTGCCTTTAGCCACACTTGTTGCGGATCTGCAGCTTTGTAATAATTCGAATATTGGCCATCTGTTCTTCCGCCAGTCTTTTTAGGGTAGAATTTTTTTCTTTTTCTTTCGCCCGTAGATCCTAAATCCATGGCTGCAGTTGTGGAAACGGTTTGTCAGCACTTACCAGTTTTCCAACCTGCATAGATAACTTGACCCGCCAATAGTCTGCCGGCTCACTTTGTCTCCTCGCAAGTAGCTTCGGCGGCTCACAATTTTTATTGACCCTCCAAATGATGTTACCATTTATAGTTGTAGCAACCTTGGTCAAGATATATTTTTGAGTCGCCAAACATTCATGCTTGTCCACAGCTTCCTAAGTGCCCGCCATGTCAAAGACTCCCTCTACTTGTGACTAGGTACGGTCTAGAGTGACCGAGGAATCTTTCAAAGAGTTTGTCACCATGGGGGTTCTGCCGGCTCAGGACATCATCCATTGGCGGGTTCCAAGCAGCAAGATCACCCCTAAGCCCAAAGATGGGGAGCTCATTGTCTTCACAGACCATCTCCTTCGGGGTTTCTCTCCGCCCGGATCAAAGTTTTTCCAGGATGTCTTACACGCTTTCAACTTGCACCCCCAAGATATTGGCCCAAACTCTGTCACCAATATGTGCCGATTCCAGACTTTTTGTGAAGCTTATCTTCAAGAGGAACTGTCTGTTGCTCTGTTCAAGGAGTATTTTTACGTGAACCACCAAACTGAGATGGCTGACGGGTTAAGTCTTGAGCTCGGGGGCGTAACTCTTCAGAGACGGAGAGACATACTTTTCCCAGCAGTGGTCCTGCCAAGCCACCCCAAAGAGTGGAACAAGACTTTGTTTTATTGCCAAGACACTTCGCCAGAGAGGGAGAACCCACTGCCGGGTTACCGTCCTTATCGGCTTAGCACGGATACAGAACTTCCAGACCGAATGTCAGTTGTCGGACGTGCTCAATACGCCTCCACCTTCTCCAAAGTTAGGGCCATGTTGGCCAATGGGCTCACGAGTGTTGATCTAACCCACTGATGGGTCTCCTGGAGGATTTTGCTGCTAAGCCGCCGAAGCGTCTTGATGTGTCAGTATTCTGGTAACGTAGATGACCATCAATGCTTCAATCATACCCCCTTAAAGGATCAAAACCACAACGCTATCGTCAAGTCTCTGTTGGGGGAAACTTTAGCCACCTGCAACAAGACTAGCCTAAGCCCCTTCTCCGAACTTAACCTGGCTCCAGATTTAAGTCTTTTCATCTTAACCTTCATCCATTCTTTTAATTCCATATCTTATTAACCCTTTCCTGTTGATCTTTTTTTTTTGTAGGTCGGCTCCTCCTTCTAGAAAAAACGGCTGCCCTCAACTCTCAAAAAGAAGAGCAAGGTCCCTAAGGCCTCAAAGTCTAAGGCGCAGTCTCACAAGAGGAAACAGTCAACTGAAGAATTATTTGATTTAGACGATTCAGAGGTAGAACTTCACTCCCTTGGCCTTCTATTCATGCAACTTATTGACAACGATCACTCACAGGAAGAAGCTAAAACAAGCCATGCTAACATTGCCGACGTAATCATTGTCTCCTCTGACTCTGATCTTTCACCAATAAAGAAAGTATGGCGGGTTGTACAGAAGGTAAAGAGTTCCTGTCCTTTTGCTTACTTGAGTCATAACTTTCTTTTGAAGAAATAGCAAGATGATAGCAGATGTCAGACCCGGAGTGCCGGCTCTGGAGACCTCTTAATCGGCTTACCAAACGAACCGATTCCTTGGAAACTACACACAGAGGTACTTCCTTGTCTTGAGCTTGTCTTGCTTGTACATTATCTTCTCAGATTATCAAATGTGCTCACAATGCTAACTTTTTCAGGACTCACCTCCTTCCTCTGGCGATTCAACCACCTCAAAGCTGCCTCCTTTCACTATTAACCCAGGGTAAACATCTCTTATGCCCCAAAAATCATCCAATATATTATACCTTATCCTGACATATCCAATATTGCCTTTGCTCATAGGCCTCAAGCCAAATGAAGGAAAGGGGTCGGGTCATCCACAACCCCTGATGTTCAAGACCCAAAGCTTCCAACACCCAATATTCTTGACTCTCATACTGAGCCTTCCGAGGTAGCCAAAGATGCCCCTGAAGAGGTTCCTTCACATGCTGAGCTGACTGCCATGGACATTGAAGCTCCTGAAGCCCATCCTGATTCTGCTCCTAAGTCGCCCAACCCCCGGCCGTCAACTGAACACGAGGCATCTCATGAAGAAGTTGTTATCACCGGGGCAGCTTACGAACCTCCAGCTCCCTCACATGCACTGTCCAAGCATATCAAAGAAGACGAGGCAGCTCCCTTGAAGGAAGAAAAGACTCCATCTAATCTTTCAAATTTGGATAAGCTTACTGCTGATGAACTGCACACTGATTACTTGAGTCGCATGTTTGCCAGTCGAGACATGGAGGCCAGCCTAGTCGCCATGATGAAGAAAAAATATGAG
Organism: Hordeum marinum; assembly: GCA_022496015.1. Lineage (NCBI taxonomy): Eukaryota > Viridiplantae > Streptophyta > Magnoliopsida > Poales > Poaceae > Hordeum > Hordeum marinum. The sequence goes on from CM039674.1 coordinate 397,640,251, forward strand.
GTACTGAGATTATCTTGCTTCTTAACATATATACCTATGCAGCCCCCAAGAGCCGGCTGATTTTTTGAAAGGTCGGTTGGGTCTTCCATTCATTTAGCAATATTACATAGAACTGCCATGTAGGCCCCAAGGGCCGAGTCATTACCTAAGTAATGAGCCAGCACTCAAGCATAGCCCAAGAGCCAATTGTAACCCCCAAGGGTCGGGTCATTACCTAAGTAATGAGCTGGCACTCAAGCATAGCCCAAGAGCCAATTGTATCCCCCCAAGGGCCGGGTCATTACCTAAGTAATGAGCTAGCACTCAAGCATAGATTAGGCGCCAAATGTAGCCCCCAAGGGCCGAGTCATTACCTAAGTAATGAGTCGAAACTCAATCATAGATTAAGCGCCAAATGTAGCCCCCAAGGGCTGGGTAATTACCTAAGTAATGAGACGGCACTCAATCATAGATTTAATGCCAAATGTAGGCCCCAAGGGATGGGTCATTACCTAAGTAATGAGTCGGCACTCAATCATAGGTTAAGCGCCAAATGTAGCCCCCAAGGGCTAGGTCATTACCAAAGTAATGAGCCGGATCTATAAGAAAGAGCTGAGATACATTGGCCCCAAGTGTCAAGTGAATTACTTCCAATTTTCTTGGGACTTAAATATGAACCGGAACCGGTGGCTTAAAACTTGACAAGCTTCCTTTGTGCAGGAATCCTTGACTGGTGTTGAATCAGAAGTGGCAGACCTTAAGAAGAGCCTGGCTTTGCAGCAAAGTGGCCGAGCAGAGATGGAAGAAAAGTGATGGCTTTGTTCCATTGATATCGAAAAGATCAAAACAGAGTTCAAAAACTTCAAACAAACTGCCAAGTCTAGTCAAGCCGCCTTGCCCAAATGCGCTAAAGAAGCAGAGGGCCGGCTTAAAACAGCCACCGATGAGCTGAACACTTTGAAAGGACACATCTCTCGCATGACTGGAGATTTTTTGGTATGTATTCACTATCAAACCTTGTTGGAAATCTGTTCGGTGGCTTACAAAATTTCTGCCTTGATTGTAGGTGAGCGGAGCCGCCAACTGTCCAACAACAGCTTGATGATGCTCAAAGCCTTGTATACTTTAACAGAACAATTATACGTCGGGTCTCTGATCACCAACAAGGCCATCATGTCTGAGAGGGGCATCCTAAAATTCATGATGGGCGTACTAGAGACCATGTCTACCATCCCTATGCAAGTTGAAGAACCTAGGAGATCAGCCGCCCAGAAGGGTACCATTGTTGCTTTGAGCCGCTAGCTAGCTTACGCCAAAGAGCTTACTCCGGATGAAATGATGAATGGCTTTCCTGAGCTGAAGGACGACGGCTCAGAATTTACAGAAGCAGACTACTCTCACTGCCATAAGGCATCCCGGGTTCTTGCAAGTCGTCTGGCTGTAGAAGTTGATCTATCAGTGTACCAGGCGGCTTACTTTGAAGACAACAGGCGGATTAAAGCACCCACTTTCGAAGCAAAGAGCCTAATTCCTCAATGTCACAAGCACCTCTTCATTCCTGATGTTGACCCGTCTCCAATCATGCACGATGAAGCTATGTTTGAAGCTTTGACCAATTGCAATTGGGATGTGGACAATCTCCAGATCGAGGAAACCAAAGACCCGGTGCAGGTTGACCCGGCGACGAGTTAAAGAACAAAGTTCGCATCATGTAACCTGACCTTGTTTACTCCACCGGGTTAACATTTGTTGAAAAAATTTAAGTATTCAATGCTTGGGGATTTTGAATAGCCTTGTAATAGTTGTAGAAAACTCTTGATTGCATGTTCTTGCACTTTTGATGTTTATGCTTGACAGCTCAACTAGGGATTCAGCAAACTCAACTGTTGACATAGGAGCACTTTAATTGTTTTGATTCGCCGGGCGGCTTATACTCCATGGGCCAAATCGAAAAATTTCCAAGACTTAGAACCCTATCATGAGAGTACCTACAAGAACAAACAATTGTACATCTCATCCTATAAGTCGGCTTTAAAGGCACGACGGGATAAGACAACTCTTGTTTTTTATGAAAACATTTTGTTTCCGAAGAAATGAGGCGGAAAGCCTAAAAACTTGTAAACCAGGCCTCATGTGACATAAATATGTCATTTAAACCTTAGCAAGTTCAGGGTCTTTAAAAGATAGACATTGCTAAGAGTACGAACATGCCACATACTAGAGGGGGTATGGTAGACAAGACGAGCTTGTCCTTGCTCACTGTAAGCCGGCTCTCTCGTGACAAAAGTTGTCGTTTAAACCTTGACAAGTTTAGTGTCTTTGTGCAAGAATACCTTGAGAAGTTCAGGGTCTCTTATCAAGAATAACTGTCAAGAGTTCGGTGGGTCACATGATGGAGTAGCAAGTTGCAAACAGGCAGGTATACCTTGGATATGGCGGAAAGCCGGGTCAAGAGAATGTAATAAGATTAACCCATAGGGTCGAAAGCGCCCCCCCCCCCAAATGACCAATTTAAGGATCAACTCGTTTGTAATTTAAACCTGGCCAAGAGGATTTAAAAGCCCCCAAGTCACATGATTAAGGATCAACTCCTTTGTATGTAACTCATGGCATAGAAAGCCTGGCCAAGGGGGTTTAAAAGCCCCCCAAGTGACCTGATGAAGGATCAACTCCTTTGTATGACACTCAGTGTGAAGAACACGGAAGAGGCCCCTAATCATGGGGATGCCTACTTTATTATATCATAAGAGATGGTTTGTACAATAACAGAGATATGTACATTGATGAGAGCCGGCTTGCGGCTTAAGTATAGTATGGCCGAAGGTGACCAATATTCCACGACCTCTTGGTCTCTTCACTAGAAGTGCGAGACTTGTCACTCTCCCGTATGTCCATGAGATAATAAGATCCGTTGTTAAGATTTCTGCTGGTCACAAACGGTCCTTCCTAGGGAGGTGATAACTTCGGCATATCTGACTGGTCTTGAATCAAACGGAGTACTAAGTTGCCTTCTTGGAACGTCTGGGTCTTGACCCTGCGGCAATGATAGCAACGCAGGTCTTACTGATAAATCACTGAACGAGCTGCTGCAAGATCCCGCTCTTCAACCAAGGCATCCAAAGCATCCTGACACGCCGCCTCATTGTCAGTTTCTATGTAAGCCGCCACTCTGGGCGAGTCATGAGGAATATCACTAGGGAGAACAGCCTCTGCGCCATAAACCATGAAGAAAGGCATAAAGCATGTAGACCTGTTGGGGGTGGTTCTTATGCTCCAAAGAACAGACAAGAATTATTGCACCCAACAACCCGACATGTGCTCATAAGGAACCACAAGCCGGGGTTTAATACCTCTCAAAATTTCTTGGTTATTACGCTCAGCTTGACCATTAGACTATGGGTGAGTGTGGGGACCCCGACTCATAAGCCGAGATAACCAAATGTACATGCACAGTGATCCCAGAGATCAATGCTCACTAAACACACAGAAACTGAATAACAAGAGTCTTACATCCATTCCATACCATATTATTCAAATATGGACTTTATGGCCAAGTCTTCATATGATTGCAGCGGAAAACTTCAACGATAGTGTGAACCCATGCCATCTGCCTTAACCCTACAGCCATTCTGACTGGAAGACGTCCTAGCTCGCATGTTCGTCTCCAAGGTAATCTTCATCATAACCTGATCTTTCATGCATCGCCAATAAAATAACCAGTGGCAAGCCAATGAGTACTTTGAATGTACTCGCAAGCAACCCATATTTGGAACAAGGTTCAACAGATCATGCTATAGCACTAAGTAGGTAATTTTGCAGAAAGCTAATTTTGAGTGCAGTGACATGATCAACTAACTTATGTAAGCATGCATCAATAGTTTCCAGATATCCATGTGAACAAGTTACATATATCATCATAAATAGGGGTTTGAACATCTCATGTTCAGTCATGTCATCAAATCATCTAACTTAACTCCAGTGTCATCTCTGTGTCATCCACACACACACCAAGTTTAGAACCCATGGATGTAGCACAAGAGCGGTCATCCAACTGTCCTTGACCGAGGACAAAGCTATTCGAATAGTTTTACACTCTATAGAGGTTGCACACTTTACCCACAAGACTCGGGGAACTTCCGTGTCATCCTCGACTCACGATATATAACATACCCGAGGTAAGCACCCGAACATTGTCTTTCCCCTGGCGATACTAAACAAAGTCACACTCGATTGGTACCTAGCCGACATGATGTACATCACACGTAGCATCCATGAAGGGACCAACGGTGTGCCCAGTGCCTGTAAACAAAGTGCTTGATCGTCCATTCCGGTATGACCCCGTATCGAGAGTGACCATGCCACTCCCGCCACTAGTAATGTGGGCTCCATGCTAGTACTCACCAAGGTAATAAACAAAGCCCCGTCCCATAAGGGGTATTGTGGTTGTACATGTAATATTGGAGTAACAATCACAACTTACACCAATCCGTTTTCAAAAACCACACGCACTCACTTGCTCGGGTACACCACTTCTTTCTCAAGTGGTTACCCAACTCAACATCATCTCCCTCGGGCATTAGTGGCACCCGACAGGGTTTTCGAAAAAGTCTTTGAAATTAGTTTTGTTCCCATCACCATGCATATTCCCGATCCCACTTGCGTAGCATCTACTAGCATCCTATCTACTCCCACCCGCATAACCCTCATAAGGAGGTAGGGTCCTGCAGGATGAAAGTTTCAATGGTAAAAGTAATGGAGGCATACCACTGAAGTGGTCACCACATCACATGATGAACAACAAGAAATAAGGTGCTATATGACATGCAGGAAAATGGTTTCTTAACATGGTCAAAGGGCTACTTGCCTGGAGGTCTTCGAGGTCTTCACACGCTTGTCGTACAACTCTGAGCACTCTGTTTATCCCGTTAGCTACGATCGATAAACAACCACAATAAGCAACACAACAAACAGAAAATAAAAGTTCTCTATAAATAGGAGTTTTATTTTTCTTAGACACCTCTGGTCATGAGAAAAATAACCAAGGAGGTTTTAGTGGATGTGGGTCAAGAGGGAGTTTTGAATGGTGGAAATGAAGGAAATGATGATCCTATAACATGTTCATAGAAAACATTTTTATAAAAATGAGTGGAGGCACTCACCAAATAGGGTTTTTTAGAAGCATTTAGAAAGTGGTTTCACTGGATTTGGAGTTGGGATGAATTTCCTAGAGATTTGCAAAGTGGATATATATGAAGAAATGGTCTAATATTTTTCATGGCAGAATAAGTATAAGATAATATGTTCATCACTTAGTGCATGAATTAAGATACACCTAGGAACTTGAATCACTCCATTTGGAGTTGATTTGAAGCCTATAGGATTTTTGCAATGTGGTTTCCACATAGTTCAAATTCAAATTCAAATTTCTACTATTAGAAAAGTTATTAGGAAAAATATGTAGGATATATTTTTGGATAGAGCAAGATTTTACGAACCTCTAGGATTTTGAATCACCAGATTTGGAGTTAAAATGAATTTAATATTTATTTTTGAACTCCCTAGAAAAATAAATAAAGAAGGGCGAAAGATTTACCGAAAGAAATGGGTCGAACCATATCATTTGTGTCGGCCCTATGGCTCGGCCTAGCGGGGGAGAGGCCACGTCGAAGGCGTCCCGGGGAAATATGCCTTCTCTGGGAGAAGGCGTCCCCGAGATGTTCCCGTTTCCACTTAAGGGCGAGGCCCACGCATCAGCCTCGCTAACACACCGACAGGCGGGCCCGGTGGCTGACGGGGCCTTCTTCTTCCTTCGGCTTGCGCTCGATAGAGGGGGAGGAGCGGCTCCCACCGGAGATTGCCGGAGCCATGGGCTGTCCCCGGCAAAGCTCCGGTGACGAGCGAGCTCAGGAGGGCGAGGCACACCTGCCTAGCTAGTCCACGGCTCCGGGAAGCGCTAGGGAGGACATGGGCTTGATGACGGCGGACACCAGCGACCGGTGGCCATGGTGGCGGTGCTCCGGCCTCCGAGGAAGGGAAAATGCAGTGTGAGGAGGAATGCGGAAGAGCTGAAGGGGGTCCTGGTGTGGTTCAAAGGAAAGGAGACGCTGGGAGGAGCTCGAATCCGAGCAGTGGCCGTGGTGGGCATGGCAGGCATGGGAGGAGGAGATGGCCACGGGAGGGCAAGTGGGCATCCCCGGGAGGTTATGAAGAGGGAGAGAGGGTGCCAGGGGTCCAACAGGAGCTCGGGGGCAAGGTATATGTAGCAGGGCAACGAAGGGGAAGCTCAGGTGGCCTCGGATGCACTTCGGGCGCGGCGAGCACGCGTGCCAAAGTGGTTTTGGAGGTTTGCGTGCATCGGGGAGGGGAGTATGAGGTCAAGGGGAGATTCCTGGCATGCTAGGACACTCTGTCGCTGTCGGGCAAGATCTACAGGATGTCCTTTGTCGGGAGTGCACTATTTTTGCATGTTGGCTGCGTGGTCACCACGCCAAAGCTTGTCCATGATGACTTTTTGGTCGGCCAAAGGTGTCTGGCGTGTGAGGCACACATGGTAAAAGGTTCTGGAGAGGTTTGGAAGGACATGGGGCTGGGTAGAATTGGTTTCTACTAAGAGTAAGATTGCAACAAAAAACTTGGGGCTTAGAAAAAGAGTTTTTACTGTGGTCCACTTGGCACAAAACTATGTCTAGTGGCCTCAAGCATGGATGGACTATATGTCCACCAATTATCAAATCATGAAGATAAGAGGGCAGGGTACTTGCATTACAATGCCACATTTACTACTATAATCTAATTTTGGAGGTATTGCTCATATTTTCCACATGAGTGAGCCATATTTGGGTTTGGCAAGATGCATTAGCATACTAGAGTTGTTGCGGAAGGATATGGGGGCATTTGATGATCAGAAGAATGGGAGACAGGAAGAAGGGGCCTTGCCATGGTAAAAACAGAGGGGAAATGAGGAAGTCACCCCCCCAATAATTGATCACAGGCCATGGCAAAGCTACTAGAGGTAGGAGAGGGGTTATAATATGTTGTGGTAAAAAGTTGGGGACATGGAGAATCTTTTTGGGTCAACTATGCTTGCCCACAAGTTTTTGGCTGAAGGTGTTTGATGCTGTCCTAGGGCATCTAGGGGTATCCAATGGCCCTGATATTTACCAGAGGTAAGTGGTAAGTCCGTTTGGTCCTGATCACAAGTTTTCAGATCAAATGAAGAAAGTTGATAATGCAAACTTTGTGAACCCTAGGAATCAATAGAATCAGGTTTCTGTAGATCTAGTTAGGGTAAACTAATCTCCTTGATACACCACTTGGTTTAGCACCATCATTTGGGTAATAGAACATGCTCACGAAGTTTGGGATCAATAGGAGATACTTTAAAGTGTAGAGTTACTCAAATTTGGATCTGGACAAAGAGGGTTTTGGGATATTTTGGTGAACCAAAACAATTGGGATTGAGATGAAACTTGGCAAGATGACCACATATATCATATGTGACATGCTAGAATATTCTTGGATTTATTTGATAATATTTCTTATAGGAATATTTCAAATGCTTTAAATAGGCAGAAATGGTTTTGGAGGCTTTTGTCCAATATTTTGAACATTACCATGTGTTGAAACTCTTATATATGGACAACATATGTCCATTGAGTTTTCCTAATTTTTTCAAATATTTTTAAAGTACTTAAATAATTTTTCCCTATAAAAGACCATTTCTATCCTTAAGAAAAAGCCTTTAAATAAAATAGGAAAATAATCTTTGAAATTAATATTTGGAGGTTTTGGGAAGTCTTATATATAGTGGGTTTCAAATAAAGCATTTGGGGAAAAAGGATCCACCCAATTTGGGGACTTGCAGTGCAAATCTCAAATCAGGGGTTTTTGAAAACCTAATTTAAAGAAATGCTTTTTGGACAAAATAATATTTGATAAAAGTAGTTTTAGGTCCTATACACATGGTATGATCATTTGACAAGAGTTATATCAAGGAAAAGAGCCTTGAGAGTAGGAGGGAGTTTTATGAATATAGAGCACTAGCAAGCAATCAAACAAGCAAGCAAATAGCACACAAGTCAAGCATTCATATGCACTCAAAAAGTTTTAATTAGCCCTAATTTTTGAGTCATGATAACTTAGTCAAGAGAGGCAAATCACAGGGTGTGACAGTGAGCCACCGAAGACACATCAAGACGGATATGCTCCTCATCACAAAAATCCTTCATAGCCCCCTTGGATAGATTTGCGCCATTGTCAGTGATGATACGATGTGGATAACCAAAACGAAAGATCAGCTTTTTGACAAACTGAACTGTTGTTGTAGCATCACACTTACTAACCGTCTCATCCTCCACCCACTTAGTGAACTTGTCAACCGCCACTAAGAGGTGGGTCTTCTTATCTTTAGACCTCTTGAAAGGTCCGACCATATCAAGACCCCAGACCGTAAATGTCCAGGTGATTGGTATCATCCATAGCTGTTGAGCCGATACGTGGGCACGGCAGCAAAATTCTGACACCCATCACACTTACTGACCAAATCCTCCACGTCTTTACGACCTGTTAACGAGTAAAAACCGTGGCGGAAAGCCTTGGCCACCAATGATTTTGACCCAGCGTGATGTGCACAATCACCAGCATGGATTTCTTCCAAAATTTCACAGCCCTCATCAGGAGAGACACGGCGCTGAAAAACTCCAGTCACACTGCGTTGATGCAACTCGCCGTCCTTGATAATCATAGACTTAGACCGCCTTGTGATGTGCCGCGCGAGAGTCTCATCTTGAGGTAACTCGCCGTGGGTTAAGTACGCCAGATAAGGCAGCATCCAATCCGGGATCACACGGAGAGCCACCACCAATTTCCCCTCTGTTTCAGGTATAGCCAAATCCTCCTTCGTTGGTAACTTGAATGACGGGTGATGCAATACGTCCAAGAACACATTAGGTGGCACCGGCTTACGCGGAGACCCTAGCCTGGACAACGCATTAGCCACCTCGTTCTTGCGCCGATCAATATGATCCACCAGATAACCCTTGAAATGGCCAGCAATAACATCAACCGCCTGGCAGTAAGCCACCATACGAGGGTCCCTTGAGTCCCATGTGCCAGAGACTTGTTGATCCACTAGGTCTGAGTCGCCAAGACATCTGACCCGGATCAAGTTCATCTTCTTGGCCACCCGGAGCCCATGAAGCAAAGCCTCATATTCTGCTGCATTGTTAGTACAAGGAAACATTAGACTCAAAACATAACAGAACTTGTCATCTCATGGGGGAGTTAAAACAACTCCAGCCCCCGAGCCTTCCAATTGCCTTGATCCATCAAAGTGAATCGTCCAGTATATGTGTTGTCCGGCTTCTCCTCAGGCGATTGACTTTCTGTCTAATTGTTTATGAAGTCCACCAAGGCTTGAGACTTGATAGCCGTATGAGGTGCATATTTCAAATTGAGAGGCCCAAGCTCAAGTGCCCACTTAGCAATCCTATCAGTGGCCTCTCTATTTTGGATAATATCTCCCAACGGGGCAGAGCTAACCAATGTGATCTGGTGTCCAAGGAAGTAATGCTTCAACTTGTGGTTTGCCATGAACACCCCATAGATGAATTTATGCCAATGTGGATACCTTTGCTTGGATTCTATCAAGACCTCGCTGATATCGTAAACCGGCCATTGGACGGGATACTCTTTCCCTACCTCCTTACGATCCACAACAATCACGGTGCTGACTGCCCTGTTATTAGCCGCCACGTACAAGAGCAAAGGTTCTTTCTCAGATGGAGCAGCCAAGACCGGTGGCTCAGCCAACTGCTTCTTGAGCGCCTCAAGTGCCTCGTCCGTAGCCTTGCTCCAGACAAAGTCATCTGTCTTTTTCATCATCTGATATAGAGGAATAGATTTCTTGCCCAGGCGGCTTATGAACCTGCTTAGCGCAGCAATACAACCCGCAGGGCATTGAACATCATTGATGCACACCGGCTTTGACAAGGAAGTAATAGCCTTTATCTTGTCCGGGTTAGCTTCAATGCCACGCTCAGAGACTAAGAATCCCAAGAGCTTGCGTGCAGGTACACCGAAAACACACTTTGCCGGGTTAACCATCATCTTGTAGACCCGAAAATTGTTAAAAGTTTCCTTCAAATCATCCAGCAAAGTTTCCTTCTTCCTCGACTTGACCACAATATCATCCATTTAAGGATGAAAATTGCGCCCAATCTGACCATGCAGACAGTTCTGCACACAACGGTGGTAAGTCGCCTGGGCACTCTTGAGCCCAAAAGGCATAGACACATAGCAGAAAGCACCAAAAGCCGTAATAAAAGACGTCTTCTCTTGGTCTTTAACTTCCATCTTGATTTGATGATAACCTGAATAAGCATCCAGAAAACACAGACTCTCACAACCCGTCCTCGCATCAATGATTTGATCAATACGGGGGAGAGCAAACGGGTCAACTAGACACGCCTTGTTAAGATTCGTGTAATCCACACACATACACCACGTCCCACTCTTCTTGAGCACAAGCACTGGGTTAGCAAGCCACTCCAGGTGAAAAACTTCAACAATGAACCCTACTGCCAAGAGCCGGGCCACCTCTTCGCCGATTGCTTTTCGCCTCTCCTCATTGAATTGGCATAGGAACTCCTTGACTGACTTAAACTTAGGATCCACATTAAGGTGGTGCTCAGCGAGTTCTCTCGGCACACCCGGCATGTCTGAAGGCTTCCATGCAAAGATGTCCCAATTCTCACGGACAAACTCGATGAGCATGCTTTCCTATTTGGGATTCGTATTGGCCCCAATGGTGAACTGATGTGATGAGTCACCAGGTGCAAAGTCCACCAACTTGGTATCATCTGCCACAAACTTGAGCGGCGGCTCAGATTCTGTGTTAGGCTTTTTTAGTGGGGTCATATCCTTCGGGTCAACATTTTCTTTATAAAACTTGAGCTTTGCCTCCGCGCAACTTGATTCTGCATAGGCTGCATCCCCTTCCTCACACTCAGTAGCCGTATTTCGATCCCCATACACTGTAATCGTCCCGTTTAACACGGGCATCTTGAGCTGCAAGTAGACATAGCAAGACCTAACCATGAATTTTGCATAAGCCGGCCATCCGAATATAGTGTCATATGGGCTCTTAATCTTGACCACTTCAAAGCACAGAGACTCCACCCTATAATTGAGTTCATCACCAAAAGCTACCTCCAACGAGATCTTTCCCACTGGATAAGCCGAGTTCCCAGGCACCACGCCATGAAAAACTATTGAAGAAGGTTGAGATCTTTGTCAAGCAAATTCATCCGGCGGAAGGTGTCATAATACAAAATATTGATGTTGCTGCCTCCATCCATAAGAACTTTGGTGAACACATATCCTCCCACTTGGGGGCGACCAAGCCAATTCCCAAGGGTTATCCACACGCGGTGGGTGATCCTCCGTGGTCCAAGTTATGTCATGCTCAGACCACTTTAGATATTGTGGGAGAGCCGGCATAGCTGCATTAACCGCCCGCTTGTGTAATTTCTGGTCTCGCTTGTCAAGACTGGTTGTAAAGACATGGCATTGCCCAGAATTAAGCTTCTTGGGATTACTCTGATACCCAGACAGGTTATTTTGTTGCTAACCTCCAATGCCAGATTGCTAATTATTCCCTCCATGGTTTCCTTGGCCCTCCTGGCCTAAGCCTGAGCCGCTCGGACCGAAGCCAGACCTGAAAGGACCAGATCCTGACCACCGGATGGTCCTCCACCACCGCCTAGACGCTGGTTGCTACCGTAATTTTTATACTGGCGCATAATCCAATAATCCCTCCAAGCATGAGTAGACGGTTGATCCGGACGGCTGTGTTTCGGGCAAGGATCATTCAGCATCGCCTCCAAGTCAGCAGTTTTGTGTTTAAATGGTGGCTTTCCATTACGCTTGCTATGGTTATTCCCATGTTGGCATTGGCCACTAGCTATGATCCTCCGTCCTAGTGCTTTTGCTTTCCGCCGTTGCCATTATTGTTGTTTCCTCCCCCGTTCTGCGACTCGCCCTTGCCATTGTTATTCTTCTTGACCTTGGCCGATTTCTCATCATCGGAGCTAGGGTCCTTTGTGTTGTCAGAGTATGCATACTTAGTGAGAGCCGTCATGAGTTTCCCCATGCCTTGACATGTGCGCTTGAGCCGTCCGAGCTTCTGCTTCAAAGGCGTGAAGTGGCAATTTTTCTCCAGAATTAAAACCGCTTGAGACGTCGTGATGTTATCAGAATAGTGGATGATGTGTTGGAAATATGCCCTAGAGGCAATAATAAAATGGTTATTATTATATTTCCTTGTTCATGATAATCGTTTATTATCCATGCTATAATTGTATTGATTGGAAACACATTGCATGTGTGGATACATAGACACAACTATGTCCCTAGTATGCCTCTAGTAGACTAGCTCGTTGATCAAATATGGTCAAGGTTTCCTAGCCATTGACATGAGATGTCATTTGATAACGGGATCACATCATTAGAAGAGTGATGTGATGGACAAGACCCAAACTATAAACATAGCATATGATCATGTCAGTTCATTGCTACAGCTTTCTACATGTCAAGTATATGTTCCTATGACCATGAGATCATCCAACTCACGAACACCGAAGGAGTGCCTTATGTGTATCAAAAATCGCAACGTAACTGGGTGACTATAAAGGTGCTCTACAGGCATCTCCGAGGGTGTCTGCTGAGTTGGCATAGATCAACACTGGGATTTGTTACTCGTGTGACGAAGAGGTATCTTAGGGCCCACTCGGTAATACAACATCACAATAAGCCTTGCAAGCAATGTAACTAATTGTTAGCCACGTGATCTTGTATTACGGAATGAGTAAAGAGACTTGCCGGCAACGAGATTGAACTATGTATGGAGATACCGACGATCGAATCTCGGGCAAGTAACATACCGAAGAACAAAGGGAACATCATACGGGATTAACTCAACCCTTGACATGGAGGTTCGATCGATAAAGATCTCCATAGAATATGTAGGAATCAATATGGGCATCCAGGTCCCGCTATTGGTTATTGACCGTAGAGGTGTCTCGGTCATGTCTACATAGTTCTTGAACCCGCAGGGTCTGCACACTTAAGATTCGGTGACATTTCGGTAGTATAGAGTTATGTATGGTGGTGACTGAAGGTTGGTCGGAGTCCTAGATGAGATCTCGGACATCACGAGGATCTCCGGAATGGTCCGGAGGTAAATATTGATATATAGGAAGTCCTGTTTTGGTCACTTTAAATGTTTCGGGCTCATCGGTAGTGTACCGGGAGTGCCGGGAGGGTACTGGGGGACCATCGGGAGGGGTATTTCGACCCAAGAGGCTACATGGGCTGTGGGAGAAGGAATACCAGACCTTAGTGGGCTGGCCAAAGTCCCACAGAAGGCCCATGCGGCTGGGAAGAAAGTCGAAAGCGGAAAAGGTGGAAAAAGGCAAAAAGGTGGAAATAAGGAAGGAGTCTTAATCCTACTGGAGTAGAGGAGGAGGACTCCTCCCTCCCACTTCGGCCGAACTAGGGTTGGCTCCCTTGGAAGCCAAGCCTCCTCCCCTCCCCTCCTCCTATATATACTAGAGGTTTTGAGGGTTTTTGACATAGAATTTCAGCCACGTGCTACCCTCTCCTCTAGATCGTAGTTTCTCCTCTAGATCAGTTTCAGCGGTGCCTAGGCGAAGCCCTGCTGGAATAGCTCCACCACCATCGCCGCAACGCCGTCGCGCTGCCAGAGAACTCTTCTAATTCTCCACTCCCTCTTGCTGGATCAAGAAGGTGGAGATCATCATTGAGCCGTACGTGTGCTGAACGCAGAGGTGCCGTCCATTCGGTGCTAGATCGGGATGGATCGTGATTGGATCGTGGGACGCTCGGTGATTCGGATCGCAAAGACGTTCGACTACATCAACCGCGTTTCTTAACGCTTCCTGCTTAGCAATCTACAAGTGTATGTAGATCCACTATCCCTCTCGTAGATGCTCATCACCATGGATAGATCTAGCATGCGCATAGGAAATTTTTTGTTTCCCATGCAACGTTCCCCAACAGTGGTATCAGAGCTAGGTCTATGTGTAGATGAGATCTCGAGTAGAACACAAAGAGTTTGTGGGTGTTGATGCTTAGATTGCTTCCTCCCTTGGTCATGTTTTGGTTCAGCGGTATTGTGGGATGAAGCGGCCCGGACCAACATTACTCGTATGCTTACGAGAGACCGGTTCCATTGACTGATGTGTGACTTTGTTGCACAAAGATGTCTTGCGGGTGTTAGTCTCTCCTACTTTAGTTGGATCGGATTCGACAAAGGCGGTCCTTGAGAAGGTTGAAAATAAACTTGTGTATCACCGTTGTGGTTTTGCGTAGGTGAGAATAGTTCTTGCTAGATACCCGTAGCAGCCATGTAAAACTTGCAACAGCAATTAGAGGATGTTTTTGCAGGGTATGTTGTGATGTGATATGGCCAATTGCATTATGACATACATGTGATGTATGAGATGATCATGTGTTGTATATAATATCACGACTTGCATGTCGATGAGTACGACAACCGGCAGGAGCCATAGGGTTGTCTTTAATTATTGTATGACCTGCGTGTCAATCAATAAGCCCTATGTAATACTTTACTTTATTGCTAAATGGTAGCAATAGTAGTATGAGCATGGTGGGCGCGACAACCCCGATGGCGACACGTTGATGGAGAACAAGATGATGGAGATCATGGTGTCATGCCGGTGACGATGGAGATCATGCTGAGGCTTTCAAGATGGAGATCAAAAGCACAAGTTCATGGCCATATCATGTCACTTATGATTTGCATGTGATGTTAATCCTTTTATGCACCTTCTTTTGCTTAGGACGACAGTAGCATTATAAGGTGATCCCTCACTTAAATTTCAAGATAAATTGTGTTCTCCACGAGTGTGCACCATTGTGAAAGTTCATCGTGTCGAGACACCACGTGATGATTGGGTGTGATAGACTCTACGTTCACATACAACGGGTGCAAGACAGTGTTGCACATGCAGAACACTCAGATTAAAACTTGACGAGCCTAGCATGTACAGACATGGCCTCGGAACACAAGAGACCGAAAGGTCGACATGAGTCATATAGTAGATATCATCAACATGATGATGTTCACCATTGCAACCACCTCAACTCATGTGAGGATTGGACTTGAGTTGGTGAATTTGGATCATGTATCACTTGAATGACTGGAGGGGTGTCAATTTGAGTGGGAGCTTTAGTAATTTGATTAACTAAACTCATTATCTTGAACAATAGTCTAAGTAACCTTTGAATATTTATGTTGTAGATCAATGGCTCACGCAGTAGCACCCCTGAATTTTAATGCATTTCTAGAGAAAGCAAGTTGAAAGATGATGGAAGTAACTTTGTGGACTGGGCCCGTAATCTGAGGATTATCCTCACGGCTTCCTAGAAGGCATATCTCCTTGATGCTACGCTTGGCGACCAACCCACTGACCTGTCATCCGAAGACGTTAAGAACGCTTGGGAGACACATTTTGTAGATTACTCAATAGTTCAATGCGTAATATTGTATGACTTGGAACCAGGACTTCAAAGACATGTTGAACGTCATGGAGCATATGAGATGTTCCAAGAGTTGGAGTTTATCTTTAAGAAGAATGCCCGGATTGAGAGGTATGAGACCTCCGATAAATTCGATGCTTGCAAAATGGAGGAGAACGGGTCTATCAGTGAACATGTACTCAGAATGTCTGGGTACTCGACCCGTCTACCGGAGTTAGGGATGCCCTTCCACCGGAAGCGATCACTGATAGAGTTCTTCAATCATTGCCACCTAGCTACAAGAGCTTTCTGATGAACTATAATATGCACGGGATGAACAAGTCAGTCGCCGAGCTGTTTGCGATGCTGAAAGTCGTTGAGTCTGAAATCCAGAAAGAACATCAAGTGTTGATGGTCCATAAAACCACTAGTTTCAAGAAAAATGGCAAGGCCAAGAAGGGTAACTCCACGAAGGGTGGCAAAGCAGTTGCTCCACCAGTGAAGAAACCCAAGGTTGGACCCAAGCCAAAAACTGAGTGCTTTCAGTGCAAGGGAACTGGTCACTGGAAGCGGAACTGCCCCAAGTATCTGGCTGACAAGAAGTGGCTAACAACAAACAAGGTATATATGATATACATGTTATTGATGTGTACCTTACCAACTCTCGTTGTAGTGCATGGGTATTTGATACCGGTTCGGTTGCTCACATTTGCAACTCAAAGCAGGAACTACGGAATAGACGAAGGCTAGCAAAGGACGAAATGACGATGCGCACGGGAAATGGTTCCAAGGTCAATGTGATTCCGTCGGCACACTCTCTCTTCGATTACCATCAGGATTAGTGTTGAACCTGAATAATTGTTATTTAGTGCCTGCATTAAGCATGAACATTATATCTGGATCTTGTTTATTGCGAGATGGTTACTCATTTAAATCTGAGAATAATGGTTGTTCTATTTATATGAGTGATATCTTTTATGGTCATGCACCCAATGTGAGGGGTTTATTCATGTTGAATCTTGATAGTGATGATACACATGTCCATAACATTGATGCCAAAAGATGTAGAGTTGATAATGATAGTACCACTTTCTTGTGGCACTACCGTTTAGGTCATATTGGTGTAAAACGCATGAGGAAGCTCCATACTGATGGGATTTTGGAGTCACTTGATTTTGAATCACTTGACACATGTGAACCATGCCTCATGGGCAAGATGACTAAAACGCCCTTCTCTGGAACAATGGAACGGGCAAGTGACTTATTGGAAATCATACACACTAATGTGTGCGGTCCAAGAATGTTACAGCGCGCGGTGGATATCGTTATTTTCTCACCTTCACTGATGACTTAAGTAGATATGGGTATATTTACTTAATGAAGCACAAGTCTGAAACATTTGAAAAGTTCAAGCAATTTCAGAGTGAAGTTAAGAATCATCGTAACAAGAAGATTAAATTCCTGCGATCTGATCGAGGAGGTGAATATCTGAGTTATGAGTTTGGCAGTCACTTAAGACAGTGTGGAATTGTTTCACAGTTGACACCGCCTGGAACACCACAGCGTAATGGTGTGTCCGAACGTCATAATCGAACCTTATTAGATATGGTGCGTTCTATGATGTCTCCTACCGATTTTGCACTATTATTTTGGGGTTATGCATTAGAGACAGCCGCATTCACTTTAAATAGGGCACCGTCTAAATCCGTTGAGACGACGCCATATGAACTATGGTTTGGCAAGAAGCCAAAGTTGTCGTTTCTTAAAGTTTGGGGATGTGATGCTTATGTCAAAAAGCTTCGGCCTGAAAAGCTGGAGCCCAAAGCGGATAATGACACAGTTGGGTATACCTTCTATCTCAGATCCGAAGGCAAAGTGTTTGTTGCAAAGAACGGAACATTTCTTGATAAAGAGTTTCGCTTGAAACAATTGAGTGGGAGGAAAATAGAACTTGATGAGATTATTGAACCTTTACTTCAGCCTGAGAGTAGCGCAGCGCAGAAAGTGGTTTCTGTGGAGCCTACGACAGTTGAAGAGGAAGTTAATGATGATCATCATGAGACTTTGGATCAAGTTACTATTGAACCTCGTAGGTCGACAAGGGCGCGTACTGCTCCTGAGTGGTATGGCAACCCTGTCCTGGAGGTCATGTTGTTAGACAACGATGAACCTATGAGCTATGGAGAAGCAATGATGGGCCTGGATTCCGAGAAATGGTTAGAGGCCATGTAATCCGAGATGGGATCCATGTATGAAAACAAAGTATGGACTTTCGAAGTATTACTTGAAGGGCGAAAGGCCATTCAGAACAAATGGATCTTTAAGAGGAAGACGGACGCAGACGGTAATGTCACCGTCTATAAAGCTCGACTTGTGGCAAAGGGTTTTTCACAAGTTCAAGGAGTTAACTACGATGAGACTTTCTCACCCGTAGCGATTCTTAAGTCCGTCAGAATCATGTTAGCAATAGCTGCTTATTTCGACTATGAAATTTGGCAGATGGATGTCAAAACAGTGTTCCTTAACAGTTTCCTTAAAAAGAGTTGTATATGATACGGAGAGAAGGTTTTGTCGATCCAGAGAATGCTGACAAAGTTTGCAAACTCGAGCGATCCATTTATGGATTGGTGCAAGCATCTCGGAGTTGGAATCTATGTTTTGATGAGGTGATCAAAGCGTTCGGGTTTATACAAGTTTACGGAGAATCTTGTATTGACAATAAATTGAGTGGGAGCTCTATAGAGTTTCTAATATTATATGTGGATGACATACTGCTGATTGGAAACAATATAGAAATGCTGGAAAGTGTGAACGAATATTTGAACAAGAGTTTTTCAATGAAGGACCTAGGAGAAGTTGCTTTCATATTAGGCATTAAGATCTATACAGATAGATCAAGACGCTTAATAGGACTTTCATAGAGCACATACCTTGATAAAGTTTTGAAGAAGTTCAAAATTGATCAGTCCAAGAAGGGGTTCTTGCCTGTGTTACAAGGTGTCAAGTTGAGTAAGACTCAATGCCCAGTGATTGCAGAAGATAGAGAGAAGATGAGTGTCATCCCCTATGCTTCAGCCATAGGCTCTATCATGTATGCAATGTTGTGCACAAGACCCGATGTCAGCCTTGCCATAAGTATGGCCAGAAGGTTCAAAGTGATCCTGGCATGGAGCACTGAACGGCGGTCAAGAATATCCTTAAGTACCTGAAAATGACTAAGGAAATGTTTCTCATTTATGGAGGTGATCAAGAGCTCGTCATAAAGGGTTACGTCGATGCAAGCTTTGACACTGATCTGGATGACTCTAAGTTGCAAACCGGATACGTATTTATTCTTAATGGGGGTGCGGTAAGATGCTCCAGTTCCAAGCAGAGCGTGGTAGCCGATTCTACATGTGAAGCGGAGTACATCGCAGCCTCGGAGGCAGCGAAGGAAGGTGTCTGGATGAAGGAGTTCATGACAGATCTTGGAGTAGTGCCTAGTGCACTAAACCCAGTGGATCTGTTCTATGATAACACTGGTGCCATTGCCCTGGCCAAGGAACCAAGGTTTCACGACAGGACCAGACACATAAATCGACGCTTCAATTCCATCCGCGAGTACATCAAGGAGGAGGACATAAATATTTGCAAAGTGCACACGGATCTAAATGTTTCAGACCCGTTGACTAAACTTCTTCCAAGGGCTAAACATGATCAACACCAAAACTGTATGGGTGTTCGATTCATTACAATGTAAATCCCATAGTCATGTGAGCTAGATTATTGACTCTAGTGCAAGTGGGAGACTATTGGAAATTTGCCCTAGAGGCAATAATAAAATGTTTATTATTATATTTCCTTGTTCATGATAATCGTTTATTATCCATGCTATAATTGTATTGATTGGAAACACATTGCATGTGTGGATACATAGACACAACTATGTCCCTAGTATGCCTCTAGTAGAGTAGCTCGTTGATCAAGGATGGTCAAGGTTTCCTAGCCATTGACATGATATGTCAATTCATAATGGGATCACATC
This sequence comes from Hordeum marinum, assembly GCA_022496015.1. Taxonomy (NCBI): domain Eukaryota; kingdom Viridiplantae; phylum Streptophyta; class Magnoliopsida; order Poales; family Poaceae; genus Hordeum; species Hordeum marinum. Next base: position 397,659,815 of record CM039674.1, read on the forward strand.
ATTAGAAGAATGATGTGATGGACAAGACCCAATCTATAAACATAGCATACGATCGTGTTAGTTTATTGCTACAGTTTTCTGCATGTCAAGTATATGTTATTATGACCATGAGATCATGCAAATCACGAACACCGGAGGAGTGCCTTGTGTGTATCAAACGTCGCAACGTAACTGGGTGATTATAAAGGTTCTCTACAGGCATCTCTGAGGGTGTCTGCTGAGTTGGCATGGATCAACACTTAGATTTGTTACTCCGTGTGACGGAGAGGTATCTCAGGGCCAACTCGGTAATACAACATCACAATAAGCCTTGCAAGCAATGTGACTAAGTGTTATCCACGGGATCTTGTATTACGGAATGAGTAAAGAGACTTGCCGGCAACGAGATTGAACTAGGTATGGAGATACCGACGATCGAATCTCGGGCAAGTAACATACCGAAGAACAAAGGGAACATCATACGAGATTAACTGAATCCTTGACATAGAGGTTCGACCGATAAAGATCTTCATAGAATATGGAGGAATCAATCTGCGCATCCAGGTCCCGCTATTGGTTATTGACCGTAGAGGTGTCTCGGTCATGTCTACATACTTCTCGAACCCGTAGGGTCTGCACACTTAAGGTTCGGTGACGTTTTGGTAGTATAGAGTTATGTATGGTGGTGACCGATGGTTGTTCGGAGTCCAGGATGAGATCCCAGACATCACGAGGAGCTTTGGAATGGTCCGAAGGTAAATATTGATATATAGGAAGTCCTTTTTTGGTCACCGGAAAAGTTTCGGACTCATCGGTAGTGTACCGGGAGTGCCGGGAGGGTACCGGGGGACCATCGGGAGGGGTATTTTGACCCAAGAGGCTACATGGGCTTTGGGAGAAGTAATACCAGCCCATAGTGGGCTGGCCAAAGTCCCACAGAAGGCCCATGCGGGTGGGAAGAAAGTCCAAACTGGAAAAGGTGGAAAAAGGCAAAAGGTGGAAATAAGGAAGGAGTCCTAATCCTACTAGGAGTGGAGGAGGACTCCTCCCTCCCACTTTGTCCGGACTAGGGTTGGCTCCCTTGGGAGCCAAGCCTCCTCCCCTCCCCTCCTCCTATATATACTAGAGGTTTTGAGGGGTTTTGACATAGAATTTGAGCCACGTGCTACCCTCTCCTCTAGATCGTAGTTTCTCCTCTAGATCAGTTTCAGCGGTGCTTAGGCGAAGCCCTGCTGGAATAGCTCCACCACCATCGCCGCAACGCCATCGCGCTGCTAAAGAACTCTTCTACCTCTCCACTCCCTCTTGCTGGATCAAGAAGGCGGAGATCGTCATTGAGTCATATGTGTGCTGAACGCGGAGGTGTCGTCCGTTCGGTGCTAGATCGGGACGGATCGTGATTGGATCGTAGGACGCTCAGCCATTTGGATCGCGAAGACGTTCGACTACATCAACCGCATTTCTTAATGCTTCCCGCTTAGCGATCTACAAGGCCATGTAGATCCACTCTCCCTCTAATAGATGCTCATCACCATGGATAGATATTGCTTGCGCATAGGAAATTTTTTGTTTCCCATGCAACGTTCCCCAGCATGATGGTCGAGACCCGCCGGACCCAATGATGAGACGACTCGTCCTCACGTTGTACGCAATGATTCAAATCCACAATCGTCATGGGTTGCCTGGAAGTTTTTGATGAACTTAGCCTTTAACTCGGCCTAGGTATTAATGGTGTTGGGTGGCAATCCTTTCAACCACGTACAAGCCAGCCCTTCCAGCATCATGATGAAATACTTGGCACACTCTGCATCACTAACATCCAACATCTCCATGGCCAACTCATAACTTTGAATCCAAGCCTCTGGAGGCAGGTTAGCAGTATAGTTGGGCACCTTGCAAGGACCTTTAAAGTCTTTTGGCAGGTGCTCGTTTCGCAAAGCTGGCGCTCAGCACGGCACTCCCACAACCCTAGAAGTTAACCCGGCTCCTACCGAAACGGAAGGTGCGACTCTTGGTTCCTGAGAAGCCGTCGCAACTGCCAGAGCTTCCGCCTCTCGCTGGGCTCTTGTCGATTAACCAATCCTTGAGCATCACGAGCCAGCCGATCGTCCCTCGGCGGGCTTCGATGTCGATCAATACAAGAAACCGCCAGCGACTCATAACGCCGGCTCTAGCTACAACTTGGGATGGGGGTTGAGTGCACGTGACTCCGACTATAACTATATTTCTCCTGCTGGGCCACCGCCGTCCGCAGGTACCCAATGGCGTTCCGCACTTGCTCTGTGAAAGGTGACTCATCGGGGATAGGGATTGTACCAAGCCTGGTCGCCGCTGCCACCATGTTCTCCGCGGGTTAGAATAATGGCCTGGCGGCGTTGGAAAAGACTGTGGCATGGTCTGGTTGCATCGGGGCGGATCTGGCTGCTAACGCTGAACCGCCGCCCAGCTTCAAGGTAATTCCGCCATCCGGGTTACGGTCAAAGGTATATTCCTTCCCATCCCTGGCGTGTTAAAAATATTTCTGGCTTCATATTGATCCGGTAAACAGGACTGATGCCTCATCCGGTGAACCGCCGCTACAGACTGCTGCTCTAGCTCTAAGCGAAAAGCCTCTGCCCTAAGGCACTCTGAGTCAGCATCCATCTGAGCTTTCATTGCGTTGATCTCCTCTTGGACTCTGGCCATCTGGTCCTTCAACGTTGTGATCTCCGTGTTACAGGCCGCTTGGTTTTCAGCAGTGACCTCGGTTTCCATCAGAGTTGTAAGCTCGTTCATTAGATCCACAAGAACTTGAGCTGGTGGCCTGTCAGCTCCAGATCCGATCGCACCAATAGCTATGCTATTAGCAGCCGGTGCTGAACCCGCCATGAAGATGGCGGCACGGTTAGGCGGCTCATACTCCTCCGGCTCATGGTATTCTGACTCAGGGTAATGCTCAACGTAGCCCCCAAGACCGCCGTTGTGAAGCTGATAGATTGATTCTGTCTCTCCGCTCGAGGAGCCATCCTCGGAGCAAATGAGAGTTCCTTCCCCTGACTTGGAACCTTCAAGATCCATGCCATGGGTAAAGCCGATGAAGACGTGCGTCCATCCCGGGTTAACACGAGCGGGTTGCGCGTGCCGGGCCAGCTCGATGAGGTCGATGCAGATGTCCGACCCAGGTCCCGACCCGCTGATCTTGCCGATGAAGACGTGAATTCCGCCAAAGTGCACCTAGTGCCCGTACTCGATTGAGTCGGCCTCGGGGCCCCAGCCGGCACCGTCGATGTAGAGCTTGCCGCGGCGACTCTTGGTCATCCTACCAATAGTGTATCCCTTGATCCCTGGAAGAGATCCCTTAGAGAACCTTACACCACCGAGCGCTAGCCCGACGGTGGGCGCCAACTATCATGGATTTGTCACGGCAGATGTCCAGGTAAACGGACTTAGGTTCGAGGCCATAGCTAAGGCGGTGAACTCGAAGGGATTGATTGGAATCGAGGGACAAGGGTTTACCCAGGTTCGGCCCCTCGGAAAGAGGTAAAAGCCTACGTCCTGCTTTGTGTTGTATTGATTGTGTATCGATTACAAGGGAGCGAGTTCGCTTGACCTAGCTCTCAATTAGGTTTTTCATGGCCTAAGCCGCCTAGGTAAGCCGCCCTTATATACATGGGTCAAGGCCCTAGGCTTCCAAGAGTCCGGGTCAGGTTATACTTAACAACCGACCTCACCTCTAACTAAACATGCCTTATCTAACAAGTCGCTCCCGGCGGCCCAAGTCCACCTGGTTACATCCTGCCTTCTAGCTCTGGGCCTTTCTGGCCCACTGGTTATGTTTACTCTTGGAGTTGTAGGTAAGCCGCCAACCGCATGACCCGGCCCGACCTAGGAGGGTCTCACCCTGGGGTTATATCCCCAACAATCAGGCTGTGACCTTTCAAGTTGGCGAGAAGGCTTATCTTTGGGTTACACCTCTGAAGGGTACCCAACGATTCGGTATCAAGGGAAAGTTGGCTCCTCATTACATTGGTACTTTTCACATTCTTGCCAAACGAGGAGAAGTTGCCTAGCAATTGGAACTTCCACCGCATCTTTCCAAGGTTCATGACGTCTTCCATGTCTCGCAACTCAGGCGTTGCTTCTCGGACCCTGCCCGCGAAGTAGACCACGAAACGCTTGATCTCCAAGATAACCTTACATATCGAGAATACCATGTTCGTATTCTTGATCAAGCTAAACGTACCACTCGATGTCTAAACATCAAGTTTCTCAAGGTTCAGTGGGCACACCATTCAGAGAAGGCAGCCACATGGGAAAGAGAGGACCGTCTTCGACTAGAGTACCCCATGCTCTTCTAGATGACTTCCAAATCTCGGGACGAGATTCTTTTGAGTGGGGATGAGTTGTCACATCCCTAGTTAGTCCTGCTCTATGCTAGCATGTGTGTGCATCATGTTTTGATTTATGCATCAAGATGAAATGGGGATCAACAGAAACCCCAACACCTCACCTGAAATAAACCAATTCAAATGTTGTGCATTTTCAACGAATCCGAAATTCCCATCAAAAATGCCCCCATGTTTGATAAATGTTGGCAACAACATATCAGGGGACATTTTAATTTTGAAAACATATAAAGCATTTTACAAATAATTAATAATCCTACTGAAATTGAAAAATAAAGCATTAAAACTATTTAGTTTTCCAAAAATGTTGAAACTTGTTGTGGAGGTTTGAAATATTCAAACTATGCTCTGCAAAATTTTCAATAATTTTGTTCTAGGTTTTGTGGCCAAACAAAAATAAAACAAATAATAGAAAATAGAAAAAAGAAAACCGGAATGAAAAACAAGATAAGATCATGTGAGGCCCAGCTCCAGGCTGGCCCATCTGGCCAAGGAGGTCATCGTCCTTCGGGTGGCTAGGAGGCCGAGCATGTGGCCGTTGCACACGCACAGCCGTGCTGCCACGTCGGCAGCTGCCTACCTGCCTCAACCCGTCGCGCTAGCGAGCGGGATAAGGACGCCATTGTCGTCCTGACCCCCCTCCCTCGCCCTTCGCCCCCTTTGCCTCTCCCTCGCTTCTGTCGTCATGGCCGCCGCAGCCTCGCCGCCATAGCGCCATCGCCTCCCCGCCTCCCTCTCGCCTTAGAGCCACCCAGGAGCTTCTCCTCGACGGCCTCGTCCTCTCCAGCAAGCCACGCATCGCCAAATGCCACAAAACACCCAGGCCGCCGTTGTCTTCAACCTTCGGCGGCCGCAGTCGCCGTCATCGATTCACCACCTCCTAAGCCTCCCCGACCCCGCTAGCAACGCCGCCGCAACCGCTGTAAGCTTGCGGTTCCGTCCTCCCCCCCCCCCCTTCTTACCGTCGTTAGCTAGCTCTAGCCGTGGGATTGCTCGATTTTGAGGAGCTCTGCCTCGGGAGCTCAAAGCCGGCGACTCTCCGGTGATCGGGTGGTCTTTCTAAGGCCATCGTCGAGCTTGAAGTGCTGCGTAGGTGTTGTAGGAGCCAACATCCGGTCCCTTTGCGTGCTGGAACGTGGACCCCGAGTTGGTCCGAGCTCCGGCTGCCGCCAAGTTCGCCGCCGGTGTCGATCCCGTCAATCTCAGCCTCTAGGATGGGTCCAGATCGAAACGCACGTGAGTGCACATCCATTAGGAGACATCTGCCGCAAAAATGGTCGCCGGAGGAGGGTTTCCGACCCCCTCTTCCATCTCTGGAGTCGTCGGAGGCTCGTCGCCAGCGAGCCCCGCCAGTTTGACAAGGGAATAGACCTCTTGGGTCACTGGCAGGTGGGGCCCAGCCCCTGGTTAGTTTTAGATTAGATTAAAACTAATTAACTAGTTTAATTAACCTAATGACCCACTGACAGGTGAGCCCAACCCTAATCATTAGTAATTAGCAGCTAATCTAATTTCTGTTAGTGCCTAGGTCATTGACAAGTGGACCCCACAGGTCAGGTTTGACCTGGCAACGGTCAGCTGACCTGCTGACGTCATGTTGGAGAACGTCGCATGGGAAACAAAAAATTTCCTATGTTCATGCAAGACCTATCCATGGTGATGAGCATCTACGAGAGGGAGAGTGGATCTACATACCCTTGTAGATCGCTAAGCGGGAAGCATTAAGAAACGTGATTGGTGTAGTCGAACGTCTTCGTGATCCAAATCGTCGAGCGTCCCGCGATCCAATCATGATCCGTCCCGATCAAGCACCGAATGGATGGCACCTCCGCGTTCAGCACACGTACAGCTTGATGACGATCTCCGCCTTCTTGATCCAGCAAGAGGGAGTGAAGAGGTAGAAGAGTTCTCTGGCAGCATGACAGTGCTCCAGCGATGGTGGTGGAGCTATTCCGGCAGGGCTTCCCCTAAGCACTGCAGAAATCCGATCTAGAGGAGAAACTATGCACTGGAGGAACGGGTAGCACGTGGCTGAAAATCAAGTGCAAAAACCCCAAAACCTCTAGTATATATAAGAGGAAGAGAGGAGGAGGCTTGGCCCAAGGTCCAAGCCATGTAGATTTCGGCCGAACCAAGGAGGATTGGAGGATTCCTCCTCCAATCCTAGTAGGACTAGGATTCCTCCTTATTTTTGCCTTTTTGCCTTTTTCCACCTTTTTCTCTTTGGGCTTTTCTTCCCAGCCGCATGGGCCCTATGTGGGACTTCCACCAGCCAACTAAGGGATGGTATTCACTCTCCCACAGCCCATGTAGCCTCTTGGGTCGAAATACCCCTCCCGATGGTCCCCCGGTACACAACCGGCACTCCCGATACACTACCGATGAGCCCGAAACTTTTCCGGCGACCAAAACAGAACTTCCTATATATCAATCTTTACCTCCGAACCATTCCTGAGCTCTTCGTGACATCCGGGATCTCATACGGGACTCCGAGCAACCTTCGGTCACCACCATGCATAACTCTATACTACCGAAACGTCACCAAACCTTAAGTGTGCAGACCCTGCGGGTTCGAGAACTATGTAGACATGACCGATACACCTCTACAGTCAATAATCAATAGCGGGACCTGGATGCCCATATTGGTTCCTACATATTCTACGAAGATCTTTATCGATCGAACCTCTATGTCAAGGATTCAGTTAATCCCATATGATGTTCCCTTTGTTCTTCGGTATGTTACTTGCCCGAGGTTCGATCGTTGGTATCTCCATACCTAGTTCAACCTCGTTATCAGCAAGTCTCTTTACTCGTTCCGTAATACAAGATCCCATGACCAAAACTTAGTCACATTGCTTGCAAGGCTTATTGTGATGTTGTATTACCAAGTGGGCCCTGAGATACCTCTCCGACACACGGAGTAAAAAATCCTAGTCTTGATTCATGCCAACTCAACAGACACCTTCGAAGATACCTATAGAGCACCTTCATAGTCACCCAGTTACGTTGCAATGTTTGATACACACAAGGCACTCTTCCGGTGTCCGTGAGTTACATGATCTCATGGTCATAGGAACATATACTTGACATGCAGAAAACAGTAGCAATAAACTAACACGATCATATGGTATGTTTGTAGTTTGGGTCTTGTCCATCACATCATTCTCCTAATGATGTGATCCCTTTATCAAATGACATCACATGTCAATGGCTTGGAAACCTTGACCATCTTTGATCAACGAGCTAGTTCACTAGAGGCATACTAGGGACAAAGTGTTGTCTATTTACCCACACATGTAATGTGTTTCCAATCAATACAATTATAGCATGGATAATAAACGATTATCATGAACTAGGAAATATAATAATAAACACTTTATTTATTGCCTCTAGGGCAATGTATGGAATATCATATGAAGAATGATTTTGAACCTATTTTCAATCCACTCCATATAACTCTAATGATAGTTGCATTAGTTCATTCAATCATGTTGCCATGTCATGATCATGCATCATATTGTTGCACTTGTCGTGTATTGATGGTTACTTATCCGTATCGCGGTAGGTCCTGCTCCTGAGGACACTCGCGAGTATCCCACTGAAAGGGAGAATCTTTCTGCCATCCAGCAAGGCAAGCAACCCGATTGATCATTCTGATATCATCTCATTATCTCGCTCTTGCTCCTATTTATTGCATTAGGACAAATGTTCAATTGTCTGTCACTTGCGGTAGTTCAACCCATTTCTCTGCATGACCTGTCATTGTCACAGTAAATAGCCAAACCTTGCAACCTAGCATACCTGGTAGATGCTTGAGCCTTGATGTTATTTACCTGCTTTGTTTGCTATGCTTGCTATATTTAGAGTTGTGTCAGGTCTGATTCATCTGGGTGATGAACCGGAGTGAAACAATGTTGTCCTGATGTAATGAGCTAAATGATTTGGTAAAGGTAGTGATGAGAGGCTATTTAGGAGTACATAGTGGATTGTCTTACTGGAAAATCGTTCTTAGGAACCGAGTTCCATGTTTGTGATCCAAGGCTAGTTACTACCACATGTTGGGATACTTCATTGACCCTCTCGACTTATCAACCGCCTAGTCCTTGGTCCAGGAGTTGCAAGTAGTTTCTGGTGTTGTACCTATGCAAGAGGCCATGCGTAGTGTTGACCATAGGGGTGGGCTATGATGCGGTAGGTAGTGGCACGGTGTACCAAGGTTCACCCGAATGGTGGGCTTGGGAACCATGCGCACATTGTTTAGGGCTGTAGCGGAAACTTTGACCAGACTTCCGTGCGGGTTCAGTCTCAAATAGATGATAGCCTGGACTAGAGGTCTTTTTTGATTGACGGTCGTGGCTGACTCCCTTGCTAGGCTTCCACTTGAAGGTTGCCCAGGTGCCCTTTTAAGTGCACATAGTGATAAGTGGCGATGACCTCTAGTTGTCTGTTTGTCTAAAAGTGGGTGTCTCTGAAGGTCAAAAAGCCTCCACTTGTAACGCCCTGTGCCTAACTCTGACGGAGTAGGACAAGAGCATTTATTGCTCCGTCAGGTGCCTCAGTCCATCAGTGGGACGGGACGGGGACTCGTCCCATCGGCGCCGCTCAACCCCCCTCCAGCATCGACCCCGCGACACGCGTCCAGGCGAATCGACACCTGGCTTGTGCGCTGGCGGTGCTTGCCAGGGCTCGCCTTGTCGGGGCTTTCTCTTGCTGGGGAGGGAGCCTTGCAATTAGGCCCCATGCCCCTCCCGCCAAGGGCTTGCTGGTAGCCTTGAATCTTCTGTGCTGGCGCTTATCAATCTTCTTCTAGGCCTTGTCGTCGAGGTAGCTGTTACGTCCCGTACACGAGTTAGGGGCACTAGATAGACCAAAACTCTAGTGCAAGAACCCGAGAAGCTTGCCAGACGGAACTCCAAACACGCATTTCTCGGGGTTGAGCTTCATGTTGATCTTGCGCAGGTTTGCAAATGTTTCTTCCAGGTCTGATATGAGCGTGGCCCTGTCCTTGGTTTTGACCACTATGTCATCCATGTAAGCTTCCATATTTCTATATAGCTGGGGTTTAAAACCAATTTGGACTACCCTCGCGAATGTAGAACCAACACTTTTCAACCCAAAAGTCATACGTAGAAAGCAATACGTACCACATGGGGTGATAAACGCGGTCTTCTCCTCGTCTTCCTTGGCCATGAAGATTTGATGGTAGCCAGAATAGGCATCCAGGAAAGACAGTAGGTCGCAGTCGGCGGTGGAGTCCACAATCTAGTCAATCCGCGTCAAGCGAAAAGGGTCCTTGGGACAGGCCTTATTGACATCGGTGAAGTCAATGCATAGCCTCCATTTCCCATTCACCTTGCGCACTACGACTGGATTGGCCAACCATGTTGGATGAAGCACTCCTCTGATTAAGCCAGCCACTTCGAGTTTCTTGATTTCTTCGGCGATAAACTGTTGCCGCTCCAAAGCTTGCTTCCGGACCTTCTGTTTGATGGGCCTCACGTGGGGGCAGACGGCTAGGTGGTGCTCAATCACCTCCCTGGGAACACCGGGGATATCAGATGGTTGCCATGCAAACACATCGACATTTGCCCATAGGAAGGCGACGAGCGCGCTTTCCTATTTGTCGTCAAGGGTGAAGGTTATGGTGAAAGTTCCCCCCATGCCGTCTGGTAGGCACCTTCCTAGTTTCTAGTGGAGCAGCTTTGGACGTTTTGCTCTTGCCGGTGGAGCTCTCTAGCACGTCATCAACGGGAGTGCGGCCTTCGAGGAGGCGCGCTTCCCAGAATGTGCACCAGAGGCCTTGTCGGTCTTCTTCCCCCCGGGAGCTTCAGTGGCAGGAGCAAGTGCCTTGGCGGCAGGTGCTGTAGCTGCGCCCCGATAGAGCTGGTCGGCGCAAATAAGAGCGCTCTTCTTGTCGGAGTGGATGGTCATGACGCTCATTGGCCTGGGCATCTTCGCACATTGTAAGCGAAGTGGGTGGCCTCCATGAACTTGGCCAGTGCCGAGCAACCAATGATGTCGTTGTACGGCAGCGAGATCTCGGCGACGTCAAAAACGATCCTCTTCGTCCTAAAGTTGATGTCACTGCCAAATGTCACCGGCAGCGTGACCTTGCCCTTCGGCTGGGTTCTTCCCGAGTTGATTCCTTGGAAAGTGCTCATTGGCTCGAGATCCTCATTGGGAATTTCGAGCCTTCGGATAACGTCTGGCGAGATCAGGTTCAGGCTGGCCCCACTATCGACTAGCATCTTCGTCACCTTGAGGTTGCAGATTGTCAGAGAAACCAACAACGGCAGACAACCGACCGTAGTTACGCGATCAGGGTCATCCTCAGTGTCGAAGATGATAGGAGTGTTGGACCATTTTAGAGACCACTGGGCACCGATGGAGGGCTCCGCCACACTAACCTCGCGCGCCCACCGTTTAAGTTGGCGGTGGGAAGAGTGTGACGTAGCGCATCCTTCTATGCACATCATCTTTGTAGCCTTCTTGAATTCTTGCTTGCTGGACTCGTTGTCCACTTTGACGTCATCGTTGTCTTGTTCTTGTTTGTCGCGGCCATGGGTGGGCCGGTTCTTCTGTTACTTGGTCTTGCCGCGGCGGCCTCCTTGGCCTGCACGCTTCTTGTCGGATCCCTCGGCACCGTCCTTGCCCTTCTCCTTATCTCGCCTTTCGTACTCGGCTTTTTGCTTCTCAGCAAGCCGCTCCACTTGCTGGCAATCTTGGAGATCGTGGCCCTTGGTGCGATGGATCTTGCAATACTGCTTGCTAGAACCCTCCGGCTTGTCGGCAGCCGCCAGGGCATGGCAAAAGGCGCACCCGACGTCATCTGTCGCCGAGGCCATCATCCTTGCCCCTTTTGGCGGCGCCGGGGCCGCCGGATCCCTTGCGGCAAGCACGGTCTTGCCCTTGCGCTTCTTGTTTCGCCGCTGGCCCTTCCTTGCCGGGACTACGACATCTTCTTCTTCGGAGTTGTCCCCTGAGCAAACGTCTTCACCGGGGAGCCCCCTCCCTTCTTCGGCCCGAGCGCACTTGTCCGCCAAGGCATAAAACTCAACGACATCCCTGACCCTGTTCATTGCCAGCTCTTCCCGCATCCTGCGATTACGCACGTTCTGATGGAACGCTCAGATAATGGCAGTGGGGTGAACGTCCGGGATGTTGTGGTGGATGTGACTGAACCTCTGGATGTACTTGCGCAGGGTTTCGCCTTCCTTTTGGGGGATGATGTGCAGATCGCTCTCCTGGCTAGGAGCTTGATGTCCACCGGTGAAGGCACCTACAAACTCGTGGCACAGGTCCGCCCAGGAAGCGATGGACCCCTTCGGAAAGTGCATCAACCATGACCTAACGTTGGGCTTAATGACAAATGGGAAGTAGTTGGCCAATATTTTATCGTCGCGGCTCCCGGCAGCCTGCACCGCGATGGTGTAGATGCTCAGGAATTCCGACGGATGGGTTTTGCCATCGTATTTCTCCGAGACCTCTGGTTTGAACGTGCGGGTGTTGGGACACTAGACTCGCCGTAGCTCGTGGGTAAACGCTAGACAACCTACCTCGTAGGCTTGTCTACAGTGGGCCCCACGTGCCTATCTGACTACAAGCGCACTTCCGGACGTCGCTCAATCACGGTCCAGGCGCCTTCCTTGCTCCGTTCCCAAACAATGTGACGCTGATCGCGGTGCATCCGTGGGTCGGACAACGCCGTCGAGTAGCCATCATAGGCGTCGGCCCGTTGGGTCAGCAACCGGCGGCGCTGTTGCGGAGGAGAGTGCACCAAAGTCGTGTCGGCTCCGGGCGCCTCACCACCGGTTCGAGGCGGCCCGTTGGGTCGAAGTTTGTCTGTGAGACTGAGGAGGCTCTGAATGGTGGCTCTTCATTCATCGAGCTTCTCCACAGCGGGAGGGAAGTTTAGGAGTAGTTGCGCTTGTGCCACCGCCTCTTTCGGGGTGGTCGGTAGTGAATGGCGGGAGGAACGCGAGGTGCTCTGACTTCTAACTATGATAGAAAGAGCGCCGTTGTGGTCCCTCATTGGCATGCCACTCCTGCTTGCATGCAAGTGAGCACGCAGGTCCTGCGCATCTTGGGAACGATGCGCGGGAGCTTTTCCGTGTGGATGCTGAGGGCAGGGGGTGCCAGAGCGCGGCTCCCCCCCCCCCCCACTTGTCCCGAGAAGGCTGTGGCGTAGGTGCGGGTGTGGGAGCCCTGGAAGACACTCTCACGCCCCCAGAGTTTGCAGTATCCCTCGGAGGTGGTACCACTCCGTCCTGGGACTTGGGAGTGTAAGGGTTCCCATCGTCGATGCGGATGTAGATGGACCAGCTGCTGTCTTGTCCTTCTTCCGAGGAGCCATCGTGACAATGGAGTCATGGCACGGACCACCAGAACAGATTCGTACCATTCACGCACCCCCTACCTAGCGCGCCAGAGATGTCGTGGGGAACGAGCAACTATGGGATCGAGGGAACCCCTTTCGGTTCGGCGGGGGGCATACACGGGCAAAGAGTCGGTCGGATGGGCAACACGCAGGGTATTTTTTACCCAGGTTCGGGCCGCATGGATGCGTAATACCCTACTCTTGCTTGGATGTATTGATCGAGTTCTAGGGTTCTTGCTATAGGAGCACCATGGAGGGCTGCTACTGGAGCTCGATGACCTCTAGTTGTCTGTTTGTCTAAAAGTGGGTGTCTCTGAAGGTCAAAAAGCCTCCACTTGTAACGCCATGTGCCTCCTTTTATACTCAAGGGGATCCCAACTGTGGCGCACAGTGTGCACACAAGATGCACAGTGTAATAGTTCTATCGTACCTAACTCTGACGGAGTAGGACAAGAGCATTTATTGCTCCATCAGGTGCCTTAGTCCGTCAGTGGGATGGGACGGGGGCCCGTCCCATCGGCGCCGCTCAACCCCCCTCCATCATCGACACCTGGCTTGTGCGCTGGCGATGCTTGCCGGGGGCTCGCCTTGCCGGGGCTTTCTCTTGCCGGGGAGGGAGCCTTGCCTGGAGGCCCCACGCCCCTCCTGACAAGGGCTTGCCGACAGCCTTGAATCTTCTATGCAAGCGCTTAACAATCTTCTTCTGGGCCCTGTCGTCGAGGTAGCTGTTACGGCCCGTGCACGAGTAACGGGCACTAATTAGCCCAAAACTCTAGTGCACCGACAGTATGAATCTGTTCGAATAGCCGCGTCCTCGGATATGGACTACTTGGAGAACTTATGTTGTTCATAGATAACTTGACGGTTACTCATAAAAATATCAAGACAAGTGTGAGTACCGTGGATGGCACTCTCGTAGCTGAGGGAAGTGAATCCATGGTGGTGTATTGATGTGTGGTTTAGTGGACTCATGTTCGATATCTAAACTTGAACAAAGAATTAATATGTGTAGTATAGGTTAGCCAAGAGTCAAAGCTGGAATTGCTGCATAAACTCCACCACTCCCCTTGTTGATACATGAGCATGAATAGACTAGTTCTACTTTAAAGACTTGTTGAGTATGTATATACTCATGTTTTCTTAATAAATGTTGTAGATGAGACTCAGGACCCATCCGGTGGGTTCTACCTAGATGTTAACGACGACGAGTAGCTGGTACCTCAGCTACGTTTCGATGCTGGACTTTAGATAGTCAGGCCATGTGGCCTTTTACCTTTCATCTCTTTGCACTCATATAGGTTTAAGCATCTGCTTGGTTTGTATGAACTTGCTTGTATGACTTGAGTGTCGGTTCATGTGATCACTACCTGTAAGAACCTATTATGCAAGGCTCCTCTGAGCCTCCTAAATAAAAGTTATGTTGTTGTATGGTTATGTTGTGATGCCATAGTTGTATCTATGCATATCGGGCATGTCGTGCATACGTGTGATGTGCAACGGTATGTATGGGATTTGACACCTAGTCATGTACCTTTAGTAGTACTCTTTACGGGGAACTGCCTCTTTGTGCTTCCACCGAGCCTTGGTAGCTTGCTACTGCTCAGGACACATTGATTGACTGGCATGTATCCTTCTTTGGTGATGTGTTTGTCCCTTCGGGGAAATGTCTCGTAGTGTAATGGAGTCCTTGTAGCCTGCTATGACTCGTCTACGTGCAGTGATGACATTTATGTCCGATGACATAATGGAGTCCTTGTAGCTTGCTATGACTCGTCTACACATGCTTGAGGCCAACACCTGCATTGTTGGGTTATGTATGTATGTCCTTGTAATGATGTGCCACTTGGGTTCTATGACTAGGCATGTCGACCCGGGTTCTCTGTCGTTTGAATGCTAGCAACATATTCGCATACGTGAGCCAAAAGACACAAATGGTCCCGGCCCAGGTAAGGTGGCAGCTGTGGAGATAATCGTGCATGAGGCTGCAAAGTGATGTGATGTGTTACAGGCTAAATTCTTATGACTTAGGATCGGGGTCCCGACAATATGCCCTAGAGGCAATCATGTATGATGATATTTCCTATGTGTTTATGAATAAAGATAGTCCTTGCACATTATCATTGATGTGTATTAACAAGTACGTGACTTGTTTGTGAGACTATGGATTGTATGATGACTGTCCTAAATGGTCCCTAGTCGAAAGAGCTGTGTGGACGCTCAGCCAGTTAGACTAGCATATGACACAATGGGTCATGTAGCATTGGATGCTAGCCAGATAATATGGACTCAGAAAGAACTAGGCGGATTCGACGTAGTCGGATCCGAGTCGAGATAAGGTCTGGATTGGATAGACCCAACTATGAGACACAACAATAGGTCATGTGTGAGTCTCTAGTACAACATATGTTCTATGTCCTAAGACCTGAGCTCACACATGTACTCGAGATGGTGATAGACCTGCTTTGGGCCAACCAAACGCTACTCCGTAAGTGGGTAGTTATAAAGGTAGGTTTCGGGCTTGTCCGGACCCTTTCTGCAAGACATGGTTGAGCAAGATGGGATTTGCCCCTCCGATCAGGAGAGATATACTCTCGGCCCCTCGTGTGATGCGACCAAGATAAGCATGGCCATAAGACAAGGAATGTGAGATAATCCGGTTTGTGGTGGGCATCACTGAAACGAGAAAGAGGTCGGGCTAGCACAAGGATGACAGACTCGCCTTGAGCCCGACAACATATATCGTGTGGCAAAGGGAACATAAGTGTGATGTACAGGTTCGCCTAACCAGCTTCACCAGAAACTTGGAGTCGGCACGCTTTGCTAGAGGCTGCTACCGACTAGCCAAGTCGGATGTGATCAGACTCATGACCAAGTGAACGAGAACCTAAGGGGTCACGTGCTTAAGGGAAGGAATACATGGGCTTCGTGCGAGGCCCAAGATTTCATCCCGCGACGGATGCCTATATATAGTGGAGGTGTGGCACACCCATCAAGGTTGATCACTTTGGCACCGCCATTAGGGCTTTGCATGTGTTGCAACTAGACACCTCCACTCGCCACTGAACTATGTGATCGGACCTAGCGAGCCGCCACACTGTGTTCCTCTTGCATGCGTGGATTCCGTTAGAGGCAGTGCACTTGCGCCGCTCCGACGAACCTGTACGTGGTATCCGACGATCGGCAGTTCGAGGGAGATCAGACGAGGAGGAGACGGAGCACGTTGACACACTGCCCCAACTCTACTTCTGCTGCACGACACTCTGTGTCTAGTAGTAACGATCTGTGATCCATCACCGTAGCATGTTCTTGGTTGTTCTGCGTGTAGGGAAATTTTAATTTGCCTGCGATGCACCTACAGTAGAACCCAACATAGCATGGTTATTATCAAGTTCATTTTGACTAACATCACTAGTTTTGTCAAAGACTAAATCATCTTCTCCTAACAAGTCATCCTCATCACTATCAAAGTCAAAGTACTTGGGGTGTGATACCTTTGGACCTTTGTCTATGAAGAAACTTTCACTTCCTTCATTTTTTTGAAGCAAATATATCATAGGAATTGGAGGATACGAGTGCTAGCCCGGCAACACCTTCATCTTGACTATAGTCAAACTTGGAGTGATAGTTTCTCTTGGATTGGTTGTCGGAGTCGGAGCCATAAACCCATTAACCAACATGAGCTTGATGTCTTCTTCTTGCGTAGATCTTGGTGTATTTGTCCTTCTTATCTGAATCCTTACTTCTCTGGGAAGGTCTTCGTTCATAGCAATCTTCTCTAATCCTTCTCTATCTACAAGGTGACTCATCTCTTTTGCTTCTTCTTTCTAGGTGACTCTTCTCTTCTCTTTTAGGGGGTTACACTCATTGGAAAAGTGTCCGGGTATTCCAATTGTAGCAATTTCGTTCATGACTAGAAGAACATTTATCTTCATATATTGAGTTAGAGCTTCTCTCTTTGCCTCTACTCTTATAGAATTTGTTGAAATTCTTGACCATGAGGCTTATCTCTTCATTGGTAACAAGATTATCACTTGAGGTAGCGGGAGTGTCACTTGTGGATCTGTATGCACCGCTTGACTTGCAGTGAAGCTCTTCTTTGTCCTTGAGTGACATTTCATGAGCAACAATCGTTCAATGACTTCTGTGGGCTTAAGATCTTTATAATTGGGCGTCATTTGGATCAATGTGCACACAGTGTTGTACTTTCCATCCAAGCCTCTAAGGATTTTCTTGATGATGAACTTGTCAGTCGTATTTTCACTTCCTAAGCTGTGAATCTCATTTGTGATGAGAGCAAGCCTAGAGTACATTTCGGCAACTCCTTCACCATCCTTCATCTTGAACGTGTCAAGTTGACTTTGTAGCACATCCAATGTAGATTCCCTGACGGACTGGGTTCCTTCGTGCATATGAACCAAAGTATCCCAAATCTCTTTTGCATTCCCTAGAGGGCTTCTCTTGTTGAATTCTTCGGGACATAAGCAGTTGAATAGAATTTCACATGCTTGAGAGTTGTATTGCAACATATTCAATTCTTCCACGGTCGCTTCACGATATGGTTCTTTTCCATCACCAAAGGATTCACCTTGCAATCCAACACGAACAATAGCCCAAACATCGCGGTTATGACCAAGAATATGCATTTTCATTTTATGCTTCCAACTAGCAAAGTTTGTACCATCAAAATATGGACCTCTAAGATCATAATTTCCCTCACTAGACGCCATACTCTCCTAGGTTGTGAAACCAATGCAATGGAGACCAAAGCTTTGATACCACTTGTAGGGTCCAAAGTATGTCTAGATGGGGGTGATTAGACTCCTTAACAAAATAAAAGCTCTAGCCTTTTCCCAATTATAGTGTTGGCAAGTTTTAGAAATTATATCATGTCAAGCACACCCTACACATGCAACTATAAGAGCATAGCAACGGAAAGTAAAGGCATGCACATATAAGTAGAGCATAGGGATAGGAGGATCAAACACAATAGGGGACACGAAGATTTTTCCCGTGGTTCTCACAGGTGGTGCTACCGTACGCCTGCATTGATGGAGACTTCAACCCACGGAGGGTAACAACTGCGCAAGTCCATGGAGGGCTCCACCGATGAAGGGTCCACGAATAAGGAACCTTGTTTATTCCATCACGGCTTACGTCCACGAAGGACTAGCTTCACTCGGGGTAGATCTTCACACAGTAGGCGATCTTCTTGTCCTTACAAACTTATTGGTTCAACTCCACACGAAGTCGGAGGCTCCCAAGCGACACCTAACCAATCTAGGAGACACCACTCTTCAAAAGGTAATAGATGCGGTAGATGATGAACTCCTTTCTCTTGTGCTTCAAAAGATAGTATCCTCAACACTCAATGACTCTCCCACAAATTTGGCTTGGTAAAAGAGACTAATCGGGTGGAAAGCAACTTGGGGAGGCTAGAAATAAAGATTCATATGGTTGGAGTGGAAGATCTTGATCCCAACAAATCGGTAAGTGGTTCTCTCTTAGAAAATGAATGATGGAAGTGTAGGCTTGTTCTGAGTGCTCTCTCTGCGAATGAGAGGGAGATGGAGGGGTATATATAGGACTCTTCAAAATCCGACCATTACAACATTATTGCCCAGGTCGGTGAAACCAAAGAAAAAACTCGCTTGCACCTACTAGTGCAAAATGTGGCAACTTTAGGCGTTTCGGTGAGACCGATAGATAAGTCTCGGTGAGTCTGATTTTGGCTAGCCTAGTAAGTCCCACACTTTAGTGTCACCGGTTCACGAAACTCGGAATTTTTGAGTTTTAGTGAATGGATACCCGAAGGTTGGTCACTGTTTTTGATTGCACCGAAACCAGACTTGGTGTCACCGAGATGGCTAGGGTTTGGCTCTGGATATTTCTGTGGAAAACTTGGTAGGGTCGAAGTAGAAAAGTTGGTGTTACTGAATTTAATCATTAGGGTTTGGACATAATATTATGTGGGAGAATTTCATGAGGATATTTGGTGGCTAACTCTAAGCACTTTGAGCAACGAGATCAACATAGATACCTCATCCCCTTTTAATATAATTGGATTTCCTATGGACTCAAAAGTGATTTCTCACAAAATGCAAAATGTAGAGTCTTGAAGCTTGTGGTCATCTCAATCCTATTCCTTTCATTTTCTTCCTTTGGGGATTCACCTCACAACCCTTTGCCAATCCATTCATTGAACTTTTCTAAAATATGCTTGATAAGATCGTTAGTCGAATGAAATATATGTTGTTATTAATTACCAAAACCACACTGGGAGAAGATTTGCTTTCACCGCCATCGTTGAGGTGTTGTTCACGTCATCATTTCTCCGTTGGTACCCATGCGCTCTGTCTCATGCGTTATTCTCTCTATCGATCTCGTGTCGCAGTTGTACCCTCTCTGCATCTGTGTCCTGGTCACCATCGTTCTTGCGTTGAGGAGGCAACACGTACACTCAACCACAGTTTTTTATCGCCTTATTGCTCTCTCAGTTCATTTGCCCTTCTTCCTGCAGTTCAATACATGAGGAAATATGAGCCTTTGACACAACAATGAATGGTTGGTTTCACGCCCACTGGCTGCATGGTGAGACAACGCTACTGCTCATGAAACTTGGCGTACATGTTTCAGAGTATTGTGTGCTAACAAAGATACTTTGGTTGTAGAGATTTTTCCGTTGCATGTTTCATAGTCTCACTACTAGGGGAAACCTTATACACAGAACCTTAGTAGTAGCGTTCGATAAAAAGAGGCGCTACTGCTACATAGCCATAGCACGCATCCAAGATAAGCGCTACTGCTAACTACTTAGCAGTAGTGCGGCCCCAAAAAATGTGCTACTACCAATATTGCCCCACCTTTGCCGCCAGGCTAGGTTTACTAGTAGCACGCCCAGGCTAACCGCGCTACTGATAACAGAATAGTAGTAGCGCGTTTTTGGGGTAGGGCGCTACGGATAAGTTTGAACCTAGCCACATGGAGGGCCCCACTTAGCAGTAGCGCCCCTCCCAGAAGCGCACTACCGCTAGCTTTATGTAGATGCCCAAAAAGTTGTATGGTACTTACTGATCACTCCCCGTCTGCAAAGTTCTTTTGTAGATCCCAAGGAAGGAAAGCTCATGCATTGGCACACGGAGAGGACAAAGCCCGACGATGGAGATGATCCGAAGCTGAGATACCTCATGGATGGAAGCCAGTGGAGAGCGTTCAGCAGTGAATATCGATATTTCGCATGTGATGCAAGGAACATCGTACTTGGCGCATGTACCGATGACATGAATCCGTTTGGCAACCAGAACACCAAACATAGCACATGGCTCGTGCTTGTATGGATGTACAACATCCCCGCTGGTTGTGCATGAAGTCGAAGTACATGCACATGAGCATGCTAATTCAAGGGATGAAACAACCGGGAAATAATATTAATCTATATCTACGGCTACTTCAAGAGGAGTTAGACACGTTATGGAAAACACAGTCCAAGATATGGGATGCCAGCAAAGGCGAGTATTTCTATATGAGTCATGCTGATCACGATGGTGCATGACTATCTCGATTACGAATATGTCATAGGCTAGGTGTGCCATGGATATTGTGGATGCACACGGTGCATGGATGCTACGACGTCTCAATAGCTAACGTCAACAAAATATGGCGGGTTTGGGAAAATGGTGTACATGGGGCATCGAAGATGGCTAGAGAAGGATGACCCGTGGAGAAACCATGGAGATCTATTCAATGGTGAGGCTGAGCATTGAGGACCTCCACGTAAACAGAGTGGTGCGGAAATCGATGAGCTCTTGAAAAACTGGGAACAGTGCCCCACACCGGGGAAGATGGTGAAAAGGCATCAGAGTCGCTGCTGAAGGTATGGAAGACAAGGTCTGTTTTCTAGGACTTGGAGTACTGGCACAAACTCGACACACCACATTGCCTTGATCAAATGCATATATGTAAGAATGTCCTTGAGTGCTTGCTTGCGACACTGATGAACATGTCGTAAGACCAAGGATGGGCCGAAGGCAAGAAGAGACTTGCAAGATTTAAATATCAAGGCAGATCTGCACATGTCATCCCATAAAAAGTCAGAGGAGACAGAGACGGAGATGGGGCGCAGGAGAAGAAGGGAAAAAAGTGAAGTAAGAGGATTATTGCCCCCCCCCTTCTTGCTTCACCTTAAGTCCGGCTGAGATCAATCAATTCTTCAATTGCCTTACCAGAATCAAAGTTAGTTCCGGTTACTGTGGGAGGATAAGCAGATTTCTAGACACGAAGAAGAAAAGGTTCAGCGGGATGAAGTCCCATGAATGTCATGTGATGATGATGCAGATACTACCTGTTTCCCTTAGAGGGACAATGGACAAGCACGTTCGTGACACGCTTATTGGTCTCTACAACTTTTTTGACGTCATCTCTCGAAAGTCGATCAGTGTGAAGCAGCTCCAAAGGCTACAGGAAGAGATCGTTGTGATACTAAATGAGCTTGAGATGTACTTCCCACCCGCGTTCTTTAAAGTCATGGTGCATCTGTGTGTCCATATTGTGGACGACATAATAGACCTGGGGCCGTTATTCCTGGACAACATGATGCCGTTCGAGAGGATGAATGGGGTCATCAAAGGATTCATTTGTAACATGTCCCATCTGGATGGAAGCATCGTGCAGGGCTATCTGATGCAAGAGTGCATCTCTTTCTGCGACAATTATCTATATGGAGGAGACCGGCCTGGTGTTGGTTTGCCCGTTAAGAAGCACCTTGGGAGGCTCAAAGGATAAGGTCACTTTAACGATCACAGGGAACTGCATATGGCCTACTCAGATTGACGAACGACTTTGACAGAGCAAACTTAGTAGTGCTACGACACCTAGACCAGGTAGATCCTTTTGTTACACTGGACAAATAAACCATCGCAAAGAAGTATTGTGACCGGGGGCTATGCAGCACGGACGCCGAAGTTACTGGAGAGCACAACTCCACTTTCCTGCATTGGTTCAAAGAGCATATTCTTCCTAATCCCCCGGAAGAGGGCTCTAAGGACGCATTGCTCATATACGCCTTAGCACATGGCCCCTCGGTCAACCTCGCGACCTATCAGGCATACGATATCAACGGATACACGTTCTACACGGAGGCCAAAGATAAGAACAGTGATTTTTAGAACACAAGGGTGACGATGGAATGCATGACCGACAGCGACAACGGCGCAACTGAGAGATTTTATGAAAGGGTCGAGGAGATCTAGGAGCTTGACTACTCTGGACTGCACATCGTGATGATGTTCCGTGTCAGATGGGCTAAGAGCGAAAGAGAAAACCGGTATTTCACTACCATGACTATACCCAAAGCCAAGAGCGCTACCCTAAACACCATGGCAAACAACAAGCCATGGGTACACGCTAAGCATGTGACACAATGCTTCTTCATAACCGACTTGAGCAATCCCAGCCGTGTTGTCATGAGTAGAGGAAAAAGGAACACCATAGGAATGGATGGAGTCGCCAACGAGGAAGACTACAACCAGTACGGCAACCCGATGAGGGAAGATGACAATGACGATGAAGTATACGTCAAAAGAAGAATCAATACTACATTACCTAAGAAAGATCGTACTCCATGGAAAAGGAAAAGTTACAATGAGGGGCTCAATTGTTCGTTAACGAACAAGAAGGGAAAGAAGCTCACTCAAAAACGAAAACACAGTCGCTGATCGAGAAACTGTTATCGGTCAAATGATGTAATATATATGTTCCTATTATGTCTACACACTTAACCGTTATGCATGGGTCAAATGATTTAATGTATATATATATGTTCCTATTTTGTATACACACTTAACCGTCAAATGATGCAATATATATTGCCTTAGTTATATACATTGTATCACCTTTCCTTCTTCGTTCCTGCTCTCAAGAAAAAAGGAAAATAAAATAGAAGAAACAATTAGCAGTAGCGCGTTTTCATAAAACGCACTATAGCTATGTCAATATAGCAGTAGCGCGTAGCTATAGCGCGTTTTTAGAAAACGCTCTACTACTATCTTGACATAACCCCCACGCGGGCTTCCTCCTCCATCTCATTCCCCATTCAATCCATCTCCTCTGCACGACGCCGCCGTCGCCCTCCGTCGCCGCCCTCTGTTGCCCCTGCCCGCGCCCTCTGTCACAGACCTCCGTTGCCGCTCTCCGTCTGTCGCCGCCCTTCGTCTGTCACCGCCCGCGCACCCTCCATCGCCACCCCCTTCTCCACCCGCACCCGTCTCCCCCGAGCTCCACCTCGCCGCCGGCATCTCCCCCGAGCTCCACCTCACCATCGACGCCTCCTTAGCCCCTTGTAATTCCTCTGCCCCTCCTTCTCTCTCTCTCTCTTCCTAATTAATTAGTAGGAACCCTAATTAATTAGTAGGAACCCTAGGACAGATTGTGAAGAAAAAGGACTTACTGTATTTTCTTCAAGTTCTATATTTTTCTTGCTGTTATATGCAAATTTGAAGTGGACATCTAATACGTGGACATGTGATGTTAGGAAAATGATGGTTATGTCAGGGTAAATGATCCGAGTGGTCTATGTTTTGCTGGAATGTTGATTCATTTCCATTTCGGTGAATTTCAGGCGCTCGATACGTCCACTTTTTAGCAAAGGTCATGCTAGAATTTCCTGTGAATTTTTGCATGACCTGTGCTAGAAAGTAGGCATATCGAGTGCCGGGATTAGTTGGGAAACGGCATTCCGGCAAACCATAGACCTTTTTTATGTCATTACTCATTTTTACTATAGTTTAAGAATTAAACAAGGAGACTTAATCATAGGAAACATGTCGAACAACAAAGAAACCAGGCCTTCTGACCACGATGCAGATGAGATGGATTATGAGGGTGAACAACAGTACCTCAACTTTTTGTCTGCTAAGCACAGTCAAGGTTTGCAGGGCGGCCTCGATGATGGTACTAACGCCGATATCAACACCGACGGCGCCGGCACCGATGGTGGCGCCGAGACAGGCAGGGAAGATAGTGGCGGGGAAGGTATTGGCGCCGAAGCCGCTACCGAAGAGAATAAGAAGAAGAAGTAGAGGATACAGAAACCTAACAAACTTGGCATCGGACAACTTGTGATCACAAAGATGGCCCCTGGCAAGTTTGAGCCATTAGAGCCAGAAGAACCTCGCAAGTGCTACGGGAACCAAGTCGGATGCATCCTACGGGAATGCACGAGCATCAATGACAATGAGTGAAGGGGTAAAGAACATTTAAAGCAGTTGCTCCTGATAAAGTTGCACAAGAGATTCAAGTTCCCCGACCGGGATGAAGACATAGAACACCCGTGGGATGATCCGAAGATGAAAAAGATTAACAATCACACCATGGGCATGTTCAACATTGATTTGGCCTCCTGGAAAGGGAGGGTGAAACAAGCTATTGAGGTTGAGGAACCCCTGTCCAAGATTCTGGAGGAAAATCCAACACTTACGGAAGAGGTGTTCCAAAAGTTCAAGGACACTTGCGCTACCGAGGCAGCCAAGGCTAAGGCTGCGAAATTCAAGGGCCTTCAGCAAAGGAACATGGGGAACCAACGCCTCTGAAGCTCTGGCTACCTTGGCAAAAGGCCCATCTAGGATAAGGAGGACACGGAACGTGAAGCCACGGGTCCCAGACCCCTTCGTGAAGTTCACCAACCCCTTGGAGCGTGACTTCATCAGGGACCACTACAAGTGGGACAAGGAAAAGAAGGATTTTTACATGGAAAAAATCATGAGGAAATTGATTAAAATACTGGTAATTATTCTTTTACCACCTTACATTTAGCTTTTGAGCAAGTCGACTACACATTCATAAACGGTTCACGTTCCTTCTGCAGGACAAGCAGCACAAGCTTGTAGTTGAAAGCCAGTCTTCGTCGACGAGACCCAAGTGGGACACCCCTCTCAGTCGGGCCTTTAACAAACTTAAGGGATTCCCTTTGGACCAACGGACACAATATGGACGTGTGCTTGGCGCCGGAGATGGTGCCACGTGGAAGGTCTTTTACAACGAGGGTCCGAAGGCCAAGAAGTAGAAAAAGAAGTTCAGTCAGGGGGACATCGACGAGATGGTTAATCTTGCATTCGAGAAAAAAGCAGCCGAGGATGCAAAAAAAGCAGTCATGGAGAAAAATGAGTTGCTACAGCACGCAGTCGTTGTAGCTGTAGATGCCTAAAGAAATGATTTCACTACTAACTTGATTCCGGGTATCATCAACTGGTTGAAGGAAAATCCAGACAAGACGGTAGATGATTTCCCCATGCCCAGCTTCGTCGGAAGCAACTCGGTGAACAATACAATCGCACCATCACTTGCTCACGCAACCGCGCCTGCTCCCGCACCCTCACCCGCTCATAGCAGCCAGTCCTCAGTCTCTGGCGCGCTAGGTGGGCCTTCGTCTTTGACTGAGCTCGACGCCCTCACGGTAATTACATGCCGCACCAACATATATGTAGAATATTCTGTTTTCATTACCTTTTGGATGTTTTACGTCGCAGACATGTCTTTGCAGGCCGACAAAACCCCGTGCATCGTACTCTACTTGATCAAAGGCCAGAAGGTGGACGTGGGAAAGGCACTGATAATGAAGCCGTTGGAACTCACGTTCCACGGCTAGTCGATGCCTGGTGGGAACTTCAGGGTTACCTTGTCGAGTATGAAATCGGGGCACGAGGATTTGCCTCCTCCAGTACGGCTAGGGGGAGAGGACGACGAGACCCCGCTGCGGCTTGGAAACTACAAGGGTTAGGTGCTGCTATGGCCGAAGAATCTTCTTCGTCTGGAGCCGGCCGAGAGCACACCAATAACCACACATCAGCAAGCAGGTATGAACACCACCACCCCGCCTATGCAATTACCAGCGCCTATAGTGCCGGGTGAGAGAGGCGGGCGACGCAAGGAAGGGGGTCCAATAGTGGCTGATGTAATCGCCCCTGTAGAACAAAGAATGGATGATGAGATGGACGAGGACCCTCTTCGGTTCCTCAATACAGGCGCCTATGACGATGACTTAGAATTGATGAGTCAGCCATATGACGACTCGGGCTATCAGCATGTTGATGAGATGGATGATCTGTCCGGGCAGGAACGTCCTAGCAGGGTTGATTGCAAGCAGTCTCTCTTCATGCAATCCTCACAGGACACGCCTGAAGATGCCACCTCAACACAGGCTCAACCAGCCGAGGGTCGTACAGTGCTTTGACAACACTGGGGCAGGGGTTAAGGAAGGGTCTAGAAGGTCAGCCCAAGAAAAAGGAGAGGAGGAGACCGGTGGGAAAAGGTTCTGCTGCCTACAAACAAGCCACATCACATAGCAGCTAGACTACGGATTTTGAAGAGCGTGTACCCGTCAAAGGTGCGGCCATGTTCCTTGTCACGGGCGAGCCGATCCTACCACCAAAACCGCTGGAGGCAATATCAGGGGATCTCAGGAGACTGTACGACCATGTGTTGTCGACTGAGAAAATCCTACTAGTGTAACGCCTCGGACACACCCGCGGGTAGTCGTTCCTCCTGGCGGGATCTAAACTGGCCTCACAGATCAATACTTGTCTTTTCTGCGCACTTTGTCCTCACTCATGTGCACCAGGGACCAACTTCCCGATCGGTCACCCATCCTAGAACTACTCCAAGCCAAACACACTTAACCTGGGAGTTATCTTCGAATGGGCTCTCGGAAAAGAAGGAATTTCTTATTGATATGAGTAGTCTATCATCCCTAATAAGCCAGGCTATCACAACTAGCCTCGAAGGATCCAGGATATCCGACATACGCGGCTCGTGTGCCTGAGGGGAGGTGCTACGTCGACACACGGCCCACAGAGGTGTTCTTCCTCTGGTTTGACCATATCTTCGAGATGTTCCTCACAAGGCGGCTCGATTTAACAATCGTCTGCCTTTTTGCGCTACATATGAGCTGTAACATCCCAAAATTTCATTTTGGAATGTTATGAAATATAGCTATGCATCCATCATCACCATTGTTTGAATACATGTATTGTTGAAATGTTCTTTCTAAAATTCTGAAAGCCCTTTCTATTTTCCCTAAGTTGCTTTCACCTATTTGAAATTTTGGTTAAATGTTCAAAATAAGAGGGGAGTAACATGACACTCCACACCAGGGTCATCTTGGTGATCTATTTGAACAAAAATAACCAGGAATTATTTTGAAAATATTTGCAAAAATGATTTAAAAACAATTAGGCAATTTCTGAAAATATTTTTTTTTTCAAACTGTTCAAATGACAGAATAAAAATGTTCATTAAATAGAATTTTTTATTCTGTTAATTTTGATATATAATACCCCTATATTTATAAATGGTTTGAATGTTGTAAAAGCTTTTGAATGTCGCTGGAAAAACATTAAACATTAAACGGTAACGGTTTTAGTATTAAACGGGCCGGCCCACGGCAGTTACTCGCGAAGTTAATACCGACCGGCCGACCGACACGGAAACCTCGCTCCCCTCTCGCTGACACTGGGTCCCACCCTGACCGCCCGAAGACCCGCTCGGTCATCCCTCTCCCCTCGCCGACCACGTCGCCGGCCGTTTCCACCTCCGCAGATCTCGCCTCCCCATCACTCCCCCTCGCTCTCCGCACCCCCTACAAGTACCGGCCAGTCCCCGCATCCATTTCCCCCCAAATGCCTCTCCTACCTTGCCGGAAGGCTGCCGCATCTCGTCGCCGGAGTTGCCTCCACCACCGGAGCTCTCATTGCCCGTAGCCATCGCCTCGGTTACCCTCGCCCTTCTCCGACCCCTCCGTTCGACGCCGGACCTCGACCGCCGTCATCTGAACCCCTTCGTTGCATCTCTCGACCACCGGGGACCCCTCCGGCAACGTCTTCGACCACCGGCCGCCGTCACCATCGCCGGAGTCCACCTCCCCTCCGGTAAAATCTTCGGGCTCATCTCCACCCTTGGATCCAAAATCCACGGCCCAGATTAGATCAATTTAATCCCCGAAACGTTTTCCTTTTTGGTCCGGTCGCCCGCCCGTAAACTCCCGCGCGCACACGCCCGCAACCAATAGGAAAGCGCCACGTAGCCCCCTGGCCGTCCGATAGATATTTCCTTTTGCTGATTTTTGTTTACTAAACAGAACCTGTTATGATTTTGTTTTGCTTATATCTTTTAATCTATTTAATGTTTTGAGTTGATTCTTTTTGCAATAGCTCACATTTTTCATGTAGTTTCACCCTTTACTTTCAAATTTTAAATTTTAACTATAAAATTTGAATTTAATCAAATTTGCTCAAAATCTTCAAATCTGAATAACTAGAGTTTGAAAATAGATTTTGAAATGAATCTTTTTGCTACTGTTTGGTATTAGTTAGGACTACCTCCATGTTTAGTTTGAGAATTTTTAGGATGATTTTGATTAGTGTTCTAGCTATAAACAGAATCTGCCTAGTATTATAGTATAGTTTCATTTACTTAGTTTTAGTTAGTTTAACTTAGATTTAGTTTTAATTTGTTTAGCAGGTTCTGTTAATTTAAACATTTAGTGTTTTACCTATTGTTCATAAAAATATGAAATTGTTTAGTTATCTCTTGGTTAATATAGGAATCACAATTTCTTTTCAAATAGGTTTATTTTGACTAAAACAACTAGTTTAGTAATAGATTCTTTTAACAGAGTTTTATATAATCTAATTCTGTTATCTAAGACAAGTTTATTTGTAAATTCTTTTCTGTTAAGAACATGTTTTGTTAATAAATAATAAGTTTTGTTTTGCTCTCTTGTTAGTAAAACTATAGTTGATTCATATAGTGTTTATCAAAACTTTTACAAACTTTACAAAGTTTTCTCAACAAAATTAAATTGATTTTCTTCTGTTTATTAATAAAAATATTTTATTGTTTCGTTGCTTTTAACAATTGTTTTGGTTATTTCAAAATAGTTTTATTATGTTAGTAGTGTTTTATCAATCACCTCCTAGTAAACAAAACTTTGTGTGTTTTCCTTACTTGTGATTTGTGCATTGTTTTGTCTTGACTGTTTACTAGTTCTTGATTGATGTTTGTGGGTTACAATATTTTGTTGTATGCTTATTGAGTGCTTGTTTGCTTCGTTAGATTATCCGGAGTGCGAAGCTTGTTACTTAGAGTCCCACGAGTACGAAGATCATCAATCAGACAAGTCACTTTGATCATGATTTCCCATGTTTTATATGCATTAGTTCTACCATTTTCCCCAATTGCATGCAAGATAGGTTAGTTGGAAACTTGGTTACATTGTAGTAGTATCATGTGGTAGGTACCCCCTCAAACTCTTGGACACATTGGCCCCGGGAAACGTTGTTTTATTTTTTGCTATGCTATTAGTAGACGGGGTTGGTTGTGTGATTCATGAGAGTTGAGAGAGTTAATAATTTCAAGACCTACATAATGATAAAGATTTCAAGACTCCGAGTTTTCAACATACTTCTGGGTGGATGATGGTTGAACGGCACCCTGGAGAAACCAGTGGAATTGCCTAGGTGATGCTAGAGATGGCCAGTATTCACGCGGAAAGATCCAGCCAGGCACAAAGAGATGGATGGGTGCTTCAAGACCCAAGGCTTACCTGCACAGCCACAAGTCATTATGGGCTCTGGCTTGGTTGGATATCGTGGTGACCCTGGACAGGCGGTGCTACGAGATGTAGAAGAACGGTAGGAAAGGATGGGCACCGTCAGAGTCGCAGGGAAACCCTTTGGAAGACCATGTTTTGGTCATCCGTTTCTCAAACACCCTGAAGTGCGAGAAAATCAAACGGAGGCGACCAAATCTTGTGGGGAACGTGTGCAAAACTCTGCAGAGTACTAAAACCTAATCGATTAGCCGTGTCCACGGTCATGGACGACTTGAGCCAAAGGAACTGAAACATTCGGAATTCTCAACACAAGTAATATGATGATGTGGGTATTTAACAATTGGGTATGAGAATTGGTTGGTGGAACCATCTCATTAATCAACCAACTTAGTAATAATTTTTGCTTATCCCTCTCTTGATGTAGGAAAAATTGGCTTTACGCAAAAACTTACCACCCCACCTGCCATATAAGCATGTAGATTAGATGATTATCTTTTCACCCCTCTCTTGTGACTTTGCCGGCATATTCCATATGCTGACCTACACGGCTGCAACGTATCATGTTGCAGAGTACTTTTCCGACCAGGAGTGAGGACAAGTTCTACGCTCGGTGAGATGCCCTTGGAGTCAGATGGACTCATCTACCTTCGACGCTTCCGCAAGATTTAGACATTCTCATGAGTTGGCTTTCATCCACTTTATTGTAATTTTTATTGTAATAAAGGACTCGATATGAGATTTCGATTAATATAATGCTGTGTGATTTCCCTTTGATATATACATTGATGTACCGTGTGTGTACCAGCATGATCTTGGGATGGTACGGAAACACCGGAGATTCGACCTTTCAGGTCGGGTCGCTACATGAGCTTCGTCATGACGAGAGAAGAAGTCTCGCAAATCTGTGTGGCGGATCCATGCTACATGCACGAGTCCTTTTGAGACTCGGCGACTTTGAGCATAAAACTACTAGGGAGTACCTCGAAAACTTCATGGTACAGAATAAGGACCAGGAAATTGTCCTCCCGCCTTATCATCCAAAGTAAGTCAGTGTCGGACAACCCTTTCGTACATTTCAATCATTCTTTACCCGCGAGTCTCCCAGATGGAGAATAATTTGAGGTGTTCTTTTCCCCGCAGCAATGGGCGCGCCATCCTTATCGTTCTTTACCCGCGAGTCTCCCATGCCTTGTATTTCGACCCTACCAGAAACTACGAGAAGAAGGACTACACCCACGTAACGAATATTATAGATGCTGCTCTCCAAGGCTTCAGCTTGAGGGATGGCCACCTGCATATCAGGAAACAAAGGAACCGCAATACGGGTTTCTCGCATAAAACTAACTTATGCGGCATCCATGTCCCGAAACAAAGTAGGAACGATGGATTCTACATCCTCCATCTCATGATGGAGTTTAGAAGGGATCACAAAAAACTTCGCATGACAACTAGAAACGATGATCATATCCGCAAGTGGGTAGAATCTCAAGGAGAAGCGGATTATAAACTTAGAGATGAATTCTTTTGCATCCAGAGGGACATTGCGACGATCATCATGAAAGAAGTCGTCGAAAAGAAGGGGATGGCCCACCACGGCCCTATATCGTGAGCTGACGTCCGAACTCGCATAGGCATGCAATGTTAGGACCTCATGTCGTTCAAGAAGCTAGGATGCATCCTCGATGATCTGTAAGGATGGAAGTTCTAGTGATTTACGATGCCGATGATGATGATATGTGTCCGTTGAACTTGTATACTTTCTGTAGCGATGAAACTTTGCGATGTCCACGATCTCTGCGGAACTTGCATAACGCTACTTTATTAGTTTGGGTACGATGACCTGCGCACCTCTAGTTAATTAGTTTGCGTACGATGAAACTGCTTTGATTATTTATGTTTACTATATGTTACATCTAGTTGCTAACCCTTTCTTTTCATGTTGCTCAAGTATATTTTGTTGCATATGATTGTACATTCTCTTTATGAAGATGCATCTCTAATAGGTACCTAGATCCTTGATGGCGAAGAAGCAGTGCTATGTCGTGTACATAGGGATGGTTCTGAGAGCGTATGACGAGTGGCACAAGTGTTACGCGCAAGTGGATGAGTTATCGGGTGCCAACCATAAAGGCTTCAAAAGCAGACAAGAAGCAGAAGCTAGTTACTTGAGGTTCACGCTAGCACGAGAGAGGACTCATAGTTCCGCTCTCATTCATAGTGATAGCTCTTCTCGTGTATATCATTGTTTAGATGAATGACTATGTAGTTGCAAGTATTCGAGACTTGTATCGCTATTTTTGAGATGATGACGAGAGACCACTTTGTGTTGGATGATGATTATGATGATGACATGATTTGATGAGACTATGTGTATGTGTATGCTATGATTACAATTGTATGTGTATGATACGCTAGAGCTTATTATATAAAGCATGTACAAATACAAAACAAATAAGCAGAAAAAAATCAGAAACTAATAAAACTAGCTGTAGAGAGGGGATTAAAGTTAGCAGTAGCGCGCACTTAGCAGTAGCACAGCTTAATGTAAGGCGCTATATTTATTAGCAGTAGCGCGTCAGGGTGGTGAAGCTCGCTACTGCTACACATGTATAGCAGTAGTATGGGTCAAACCGCACTACTGCTACAAGTTAGCTGTAGCGTCGTACCCACGCTACTGATACACCTTAAAACCACGCTACTGATAGGCTTTTTCCTAATAGTCTTTTATAGAGAAGAAATAAGACGAGGCATGTATTTCAATTTTCAAGTAGCAAGAATGCAACTATTGATTTTATCCAAAGCACAAAATATGCCCAATTCTTTTTGATTGTGTGTGTATATGTTGTTGCAGATTTATTTGATGGAGTGTGGTAATGTAAGGTGCTTATACAATGCTTTTGTGATAAAGTACCAGCCCAAACAAGTTGATTTGTTTGAAATGTAAATGATATTTGAAATATAATTTTTTCAGCGGAGAAGGCTATTGTGAGTTGGTGTTAGGATACGGGTTCAAAACATTTTTTGACTTATCCTTATTAGTATTCAACCTGTGATTCACTCCAATATTTAGGTATGCATGCTAAGTTTTCAATTTTTTGTTTTGAGTGAAATTATAGTTCTATTGGCTAAGAAGAACAAAGTGTGCATCTATTCTTTTTGGTATCACTGATTTATTTCAAAGTTGTTATGACGTGCTCTATTCCTGGTCGACTATTTTCACACAGATATTCATAATACAATAATTGTTCATTTAACTGTCTGCTCAACAATTTTACAGCTTGGGGCAGACAGGTGAAGATTCAGCTGAAGGCACTCTCCAATACTCTTTTATGGTCTTCCCTTTTTTCTGCGTATTGAAGGGATCCTTATGAGGGTGACATTCCAAAAATGCATTACCAAGTGAGCAAACCTTTTTATTTCAGTTTCCCTTTCTCCTCCACGGAATCTGTTTTAATTTCAGGATGTTGACCAAGTGGGGATGACGAATTCCTTTATGATGAGGGCAAGGTTCTAACGGGACCAATGTTGGTTTCTTGAATTCTAATTTAATCGAGATGTTCAACATGAATTGTAACTTTTAAATAAATTTGATGCTAGCAGCCACGATTTTCTATGAGATTTGGTACCTGAAATAGAAGATGAAAATGAATGAGTGTTCATTGGTCTCAAGATTCGCTCATGTATGGTGTCCTTGCAATATTTGTTTCTTGCTAAAATATAATTTTTTGCGCTACCATATAGGGGAAATACAGAAAATCCTTACGTCGGTTAATATGATTTGGTCTATATCTTACGTGTGTTTGGACATAAACCATGTATTCCTAATTGAACCATTTAATGGGTGATCATCTTTACCTCTCGGTTTCCATTGATCTGCATTTACCTACCTTATTTTCATAACAAACATGTATTTCTTTTTCCATTTGGTCAATATCTTTGGGATTCCTTTATTTTTTACTGTTATGTGAAGGACTTCCCAGCCATAGGCCTATCGTGGTCCGTATTTGTTACGGAAGCAACTAACTGTTCTTACATGATTCTTTGTTTTAATCATTCAGCTAGGTTTTTGACTTGTTCATGGTCCTTATCTCCTATGTAAGTACTGATTGCTAAAACATGATTCTTTGTTCCACTGTCTGTCGTGGCTTGGTGTTTGCATAACACTACCCAAAATTGTTATGTTTTTCGAAAATCTTATTTTATAAAATAGAGTAGTCGGATATAGTAAATAACTAAATATAATGGTTTGTTGGTTTTCGTTTTTCTACAACTTTCCTTCTTTCCATTAAATTTACCATCTTTTACGAATTACTGTAGCTACTGATTGTTTTGGGTCCGTGTTTTAGATTCAATTGCAAGCTCAAGGGGTAGAAGATATGAATATTGTTGTTTTGCATGCCAATGAAACTTTCTGTTTTGCACTTTTGGTACCGCGACTTGTTAGTGTTAATTCAGCTAGAACTTAGTAACAAACGCATTTATATGGCGTCGTTGCTGGTGATGTGCCTTTGGGGAATGCTACTTGGTTGTTTGTTCCTGACCACAACTCCTTGATGATGAGGCTCTTCCTAGAGTGAACTGTTGCAACAGGCTGATAGCTCCCCTTTCAGTTACTAAAAAACCTCTACCGAGGAACTTATGACCAGCCACCTCTTATTAACGAAGATTGTTGCCTGATCCATTTGCAGTTTTAAATCAAAGATTGTTGCTTGCAAATAGTTTAGAGGTTGATTAGACATTGTTTCTCTTTGCATTAGTGTTTACAATATAATAACAGCGGTATCGAGCTAATTGTCTCATTTTCAGAGCGACATATCCTGAGTCTAATTGTCACTTATCTGCAGTCTATTGTGTTTCACTTGTAAAAGAAAATCAGATATGCACTGAAAATTCAACCTCACTCATCAAAGATGATATGCCCAGTTGCTCTTGGTGCCTTTCTGTACATTTTTTTTTTAGAAAAGAGGCTTTGCTCACAACTGAAAAACGGCGCCGCAAAGCGCCCGACACCCTCTAGTTATCCTACTAATCCTCCCGATTCTCCTGCCTCCAATGAGTGCCTTCGCTTCGCTCGGCAAGACGCTTCATTGAAACGTTGCTCATTGGAGTGCTTCCTGAAGAATCCCTATAGAGGGCAGTGAGTATCGGGAGACAATCATAACACACATCTCCATCTTCTTCCTCGCATACCACAAGTGTTGAGCCACGAGCGATGTCTCCATGACTTCAGCCGCATCCTTCGACCCTGCACGGGGGCACTCTAGAGTTTTCTGGGCAGCGTCCGCAGGACCGCTCCTTCGTCGACATCCTCGACGAGATCGTCTCGGCAACCGCTGCTTTGTCGACGTCCTCGACGACATAGTCTCCGGCGTCTGCTACTTCCTCGACGTCATCAAAGAGATAGTCTCCGACAAACTCCATTGACGAAAAATAGTGCAACGACGTCTAGACTATAAGTTGCATCTGGTCATTGCTAGTATTAGATAAATCTGTGCGTGCTCTAGCTGATTCCCGATCAGGTCTATCTTGTGTTTATTGACTGCCTATCTAGTGTTTATGGACTGTTTTATGTTCCTGCTATCAACCATGTCATTTGTGTATGGTAGACTGTATCTTCATGTTAACTGTCTGCCTGTACTACTACCCTGCTGATACTAGTATGGTAGATAGCCCTAGCTTACCAAGTGATGTTTTCATTTGCATGCTAATCATACATGGATGGGTGCTATCAATATGCTTATTTATGAATGTGTATTGCATGAAAACCATGTGCATGTTTAACCTGCTCCTGTACGTATTAATTAAAGGAATTAAATTAATGACAAAATATATATTGATTATAACAGGAATTGTATAAGCGGAGTAGGTAGAGAGGCGGCCAGAAGATTCCAACGTCCAATACCATGCATCAGCGCTGCTGGGCGAGGATGGCATCTCAGCAAGAAGCCAGCCGTGATGTGATGATATCTAGCAACCTTTGAAAATCTTCTTTCCTGGGCCTTTTACAACTGAGGGGGGACACGAGATAAGTACCGGGCAAGTCAGTCAGGAGGCGATTGAGCAAGGCACAGCAAGCAGACGAAGCATCCAGATTGCCATGAGGCGTCCCCAAAAATCTGAAGGAGAGCACGGACGACCAGAACATCTTCAGGAATAGCACGGGTAAAAAGAATAAGATCATCGTCGTATAGGGATAACCTTTGTGGAATGAGACCATTAGTGAAGGGGGTAAGTATGCCATGTCCCAATGACGGTTGCATTGTGGGACACACCATGGATGGGAATGGGATACACCATTAGACATGACTTCACCAGAGTTGCCTTGTGGGACACACCATGGATGGGAGATGACACTTCTCGGCACTAACCAACAAGGCTTTAATTAGCTTCCAAGACTCCATCCTTGGTCATGATGGCGTTTGTGATCAAAGTGATTATGCTCCTGTTGCTATTGGATGTTGACCAATGACGGTTGTCCTACCAATGAAAGCACTATGGACGCCAAGGCCATCACCGTCAAAGGCAATGAAGAACCTTGAGATTGACGAGGCCAATGGCCAATCAAAAGTCAAGCAAAAGGAGGTAGAGCTTCCGCTACTCTCCTAGAAGTCACAGATTATGTGGCAGACTTCAGCAACATAACCCCAAGAAAAATGGCTTGGTTAAAGAAGCGAAAATCCATGATAGACCGAGATGTGTGATCATTTCATTTATTTGTTTTGCATTTGCATGAACTATGAGGCGAGGGCACGTGCACGGCTCGTGCGATTATTTTGGTGCAGTGTTGTATGTCGGCATTGCATGAAATATTCTCTTGGTACTATGAGAAAATGTTAAGATTTATTTGCTAAATATGTTTACTATCTCATTTTGACAAAAATATGCCAAAATATTGGAAAAAGAGACATTGTAGGCCAAATAGGTCATCCTGTTGAGCGCACTGGAAATTTTTGTTTGGCCATCAAAATGGACAAAAGGCGGATACAATTTTGCAATACATTCATCAGTGTTACCAAGTGTTACAAACAAAAAATTGGCCACCCAAACGGACATTCATCAATGTTACCAAGTCTTACATATTTTCTGTCACCCAAATGGACAAAAAGGGACAAATTGTCTAATGCATTCATCAATGTTAAGCCTTACAACACCAATAAAAATGCAAAAGGCTACAAATGACCAGCCTGCTTCCACGGCGAGCTCACAGAAGTGAGTCCACGCTGTTCATGCCATAGCACTCAACGGTCAATCTCAAAAAGAGGGGTACTCCAGCCTGCCTCCACAGTGAGGGCAAAGAAGTGAGACCATGTTGTTCATGCCAAGGCAAGGGGGCTGCCAATCGTATGTCCAGTCTATATCGAAGAGATCTCGCATCCTCAAAACTCTGCAGTGTTCCTCTCCCTCTGTCTTAAAAGCCATTTGTACACATGGGCAGAATAATGGGAAAGTGTAGTGTGTCAGATCAATAACCTCCTCGAAGCTGGGTGGGTCGCTTAACAAGTTTGCAAGCCGTGGGTCGCTTGGCAGGTTTGCAAGCACATCCTTTTGAATGAGATCCACGATTGTGTCGAGCAGCTCTTGACTGAAGTAATGCACAATGGTGTGCCTGTGCAGCACAAACAATCCTGAAGCAGTAGCCCTTCGCAGTTTCTTGCGTTCCTTCTTACTGCGCTTTGGGTACCAACACTCCACAACACTGTTGACTATATGACTTTGCACCCACGTGAAGCCAGTGTTGTTTGTATCAGTGTAAGGCACATTCTTGTAAATGTTATCTACTGCATCTATCAAGCGTCTCTCTTTCACTGGGTCTGACTTTAGGTATTTGGGTCTGAGGTGGAAAGGCACATTCTCTTTCAGGTACATGTAACTTGCCGTTATAAAGGCAGCCCTGCCCCTCCTTCCCAGGAACCCAGCGTAATTCACCACGAGCTCCTCATCAGCAGGACAAATCCTCAGAATACGTCCAAAAAGTGAAAGATCTGGAGGGAACTTCTGGACCACATCATTGCCATAAACCTTGACAAAAAGCTTCTGCATGTATATCCAGTAATCCTCATAGTCCAATTGGATTTCAACATTCTCAAGTTCTTTTGGAGGAGGTGGATTTAGCTCATGCAAATACAATGCACAAAGCTTCTTTAATACAGCCACGTTCATCTTAATCAGCTTCTTTAATGCATCTTGAATCTGGTAGGGCATGTCACAAATGCATGTTAAGTTTAGGTCATCTTAATCAGCTTGCAACCCCAATTGAGAGCAGGTTTCAAAACCAAAAACTGACCTACATTTTCTACACTTAGATCACTCTATGAGCACACCCTTCAAGATACGGACCTGGCAGTGCTCATCCACACACTGCCATGTGAATGCAAAAACCTAAATGGGAGCAGGTTGCTTATTTATAAGCGAGTGCATCACAAATTCAAGATTGATCTTGCCAAATTGCTTCTGACAAGAAACTGCAAGTACTATATATACATATATC
This sequence comes from Hordeum marinum, assembly GCA_022496015.1. Classification (NCBI taxonomy): domain Eukaryota; kingdom Viridiplantae; phylum Streptophyta; class Magnoliopsida; order Poales; family Poaceae; genus Hordeum; species Hordeum marinum. Next base: position 397,697,644 of record CM039674.1, read on the forward strand.
CTAATTACAACGAGTCTTTGACAACTCAATCAAGCCAAAGTTGAGGAGGTCAGCAGAGGATCAAACCTGTGCAACCCCACTGCTTGACCATACTATGAAAAAAATCAAACAACAATCAAAGGACACCATCTCATGTTCTTGTTCTTCTGATGAGGATATAGGGGCAAACGCTGAACATGGACGTGGACAGTTAAAATTCTCACCAAGTCTGAAACCAGTGTGCCATATTTATTGTGCCTTTGATATGTAATTGTGATATTACAGTTTAGGTGGATAGATGCAGACAGCGAGAATGTAATTGAATTCTAATTTACAGAGGTAACAAATTTTCTTTAGAAAACATCATGCTTGTTACAATATATCTAATATGGTGTACAACTGAGGTACTTGTGGCATCAATTCTCAGCTTCAAAATACATGCAGAAAAGTGGGTTATCCAGGAATAATCCCAGCCAGTCCCTCGCTGCCCCAAACCAAACGCCAGATTAGATCACTCTAACTCTATTAGCACACCCTTGAAGATCAGGACCTGATAGCACGCATCTGCACACTGCCATGTGAATGTAAATACCTAACTGAGAGCAGATTGTTCATTTATAAGTGAGTATATTACAAATTCTCTAACATGGGGAAAAAATATAAAGTAAATGACTTTTGTTCTCCACTGGTTTCCCGTGAGTCCCTACCATTGAGGTACAAAATGCCCCCAATAAGTGGTGCAAAACTGGCATATCATGAACGATCTCACACCCAGCGACTTCTTCTTGTCATTATGATGCCCGAGCCCCATAACACGGAACAACTTCTATTGTATGCTCGAGGTACGGCTATGGAATAAATAGGGGGGGGGGGGGGCATTTTGGGGGTATTCGGGATGCTTACAGTGGAACAATCGGCGGGAGTCGAAGAACGCCTTCGGTCTTCACGCTTCCGGACACGTCGCAGATTCCCCTCCGCGGTGAGAGGCGGTGGCCGGTAGCATAGCTCCACGGCGGCTGCAAGGTGCCTCCACAACCCGTCGGCGCGAGAGGGAGATCGCGCGGGAGCGATCGGGACATCCCGATGAGGCGACGCGCAGAGAACTTCAGCATTGGGGCAGATGTATCAGGCGAGAGGAGATTATCGCCGGCCGGGTGCGCAGGAACCTCGCCGCCGCGGGGTAGGGTTTGCTGCGGAAGTGTTGTGGCGGATTTGGATTCGAAGTGAATGGCACCACTATGCTATATTTAGGAGACGAAGGGCTTTTTTGTAAAATGGTTTCAGTTCCGGATGCACCTCACAGGTGGGACAAATGTTTTTTCTTTTTCATTAAAAGAAAGATACTTTTCTTTTTTTAACATAATACAGACGCAAGCGCTCATATATACGTGCATACACTCACTTACCCCTACGAACCTCGTCGGCACATCATCTTGAGATTTACGAAGTCACCACAGGCGCCTCGTCGTTGACGGGAACGTCTCCTCCCACTGAATACGCATCGTCGGAAATCTGAATAAATCCAGAAATAATGCAAGCACCAGGATTTGAACCCCGGTGGATTGGGATACCACTGTCCCTCTAACCATCCAACCATAGGTTGATTTGCATTAAAAGAAAGATATTGTATTGTACTCCAACCATAGGTTGATTTGCATTAAAAGAAAGATATTGTATTGTACTCCAACCATAAAGGACGTTTGTTTAGTCTGAATTCTCGGTTTGCATCGGCCAAAGAGGCGTTTTCCGGCCTCTTATATATTTGTGCACGTAATGCGTCCAACCGATCGACGCATTTGGTTTGCCTACCTATCGACAGTTAAATGTTCGTAATTTTTTCACGCATATGTTTTACTAAAGTTAAACATTACTTATAATTTATAACCAATAAAATCACATATGCCATAATTATAGAATTTTTGTTTAAAAAGACCACATGCAGTAAAATTAAGGGAAAGGACCACCTCCAAATCAGATTGCCAGAAAAGATCACTTGGACCATGGCGGTAGGCTCGCCAACTGACACGTGGCACCTGCCGTCACGAGCGTAGGCGGCAGCCCATGCCGCCATAGGGCTAGGCGGCATGCGCTGCGTTACAGATCCGGATGAACGGCGAAAGAACGGAATTAATTAGTGGGCTCTGTCGCCACACAACCAGGCGGCAGGCGGTCTGTCGGTGGGCCTTGCCGCCACACAACCAGGCGGCAGGCGGTCTGCCGGTGGGCCTTGCCGCCACGTAGCCAGACGGCAGGTACATACATGCATGCAGCAACTCCAATGCTGTTGCTGATGATGCAATGGTGTAGGTGTAACGGTACAATTGTTGATGATGATGATTTGACTGCATCATTAGAGCAACTCCAACGCCCCGACCCATTTCGTCTGCGCGCGTCCGTTTGGGTCGCCCGGAACAGAAAAGTCGGCCCAACGCGCCGATCCAAACGAATGCACGTTCGCTTTTCGTCTGCCTGTTGACCCATTCCCGACCCATTTTTCAGCCCGATTTGTACCGACGCGGACACGAGACAGACGCGCGCGCCGCACGCCGACTACTCCTCCTGGCCCGCCAGATGGTGACAAAGCCTTCACCATTCCCCTTCACTTTTCCCAAACCCTCCCGCCTGCGTGCACTCCCCGGCCGCTCGCCATGGACGACGACCTCGATGCCGCCGAAGGCATTGCCTCGCTCGTCTCGTCCGGCATCAGGACCGCCCCCTATGGCAAAGACAAACCCCGTGCCCCCCGCAAGACCGCTGTCGTGCCCACGAAGAAGAAGAAGTAGGAACTAACGCCCGAGGAGAGGGACAAGGAGTCGTCGAAGAGAAAGAACCGGCGGCACGCAATGGGCGCAAGGGAGGAATAAGCCGCCGCTGAGGCCATAGCCGCCGCTGAGCAAGAGGAGGAGACCAACACTCGCACCGCGAGGGAAACGAGGGAGGCGCTATTGTACCTAGGGTTAAACCCTAGCTAGCACGGGCTCCTTAATGCCACCGTGGCCGCGGTGTCTAGCACCGGCTCGTCTGCATTTCACCCGATGGTGCTGCCAGAGTCCCCCCACGCGTCGGCGACTCACCCGATTCCCGGCTACCACGTCTACCCGCAAGCCTCCCGGCTCTCCTGGGAATGCTCGCCGAAGGTGATCTTGGTGGCGCCTGCCATGTCCATGCCCATACCCATCGACCTCAACGCCACACCGGTAACCGGTGGCTCATCATCCGGTGGGCCGAGAAAACGCGCGCGGGAGATGCCATCCGACATGCTCCCCGGCACCTGCAACCTGTTCGACAAAATGTTGGTGGTCATCGAAGACGATACGGTCAACCATTGCATGCACCACATGACCTTCGATGGTGCTACTGCGGCTGGCTACGATCCCGATGATACACAAAGCCAGGACAGGCAAGGGTCGCCAGCCAATGATCAAGATGGGATGCATGACGCCTTCATGCAAGATCGGGTCGGCCTGGACCTGGACGGTTTTCCACTCAACCACCAGTTTCTGAAGGACTACGGCCTCGAGGAAGAGAATGAGTTGGACATCGACGGGGAGCCTTTGTTCGAGGACGAGCTCGCCAACCAAACTGCTGGGGTGAAGGAGGAGCGCAAGAGCAGACAGACGAAGGCATACATTGCGAATGAAGACATGCTCCTTTGTGAGTTTTGGAGGGACATTGGGCAAGACCCAAAGGTCGGCGCCGAACAAAAGGCATCAACCTTTTGGATTCGTGTTCATCGAGAGTACCATGAATGCAAGATGTTTTCTCCATACAAAATGCAAAGCACGCGCGGGTGGGTGTCCATTTCGAAGTGATGGAAGATGGCCAAACAAGAGTGCAACAAGTTTTGTGCCGCTTATGAGGGCATCAAGGAACGCCCCCGTGAGTGGCATCGGCATACAAGACATGGTATGCACGCATGCGCCCCTCTTCTGTTTCATTCCATGTCCATTTTCATATCCATTTGCCAATATGCATGCATGTAATTCATTTGTAGGCATCCAAGCTTTGGAGGCATTCCAGTCCCAACACGAAGGCAAGTCCTTCCACCTCTCTCATTGTTGGAGGATCGTCAAAGATGAGGAGAAATGCAAGGAGCAATATGCCGCACTACAAGGGGGCAAGAAAGCCACGGAGGAGGTTGGGGAGCGCAAGAAGGCACAACCGCGCAGGAAGACCAACTCCAAGAAGGAGGACAAGAGAGATGCGGCATCGATCGCCTTGATCGCAAACATGGAGGGGATGATGACCAAGAAGGATTCAAGGGAGGAGAAGCTCCTTAAGGACAAGGAAGAGCAAATGAATGCCTTCATGGATATCCAAAGGAGGAGGCTTGAGATGGATGCGGAGAAGCAAGCCAAGATGCTAGAGATCAAGGCCGCCAATGCCAAGACCAAGGTAAAAAGAAGTGGCTCTCGCTAGCATGATGACGGGGATGGAGATCATGAAGGTGGAACTCAACACCATGTCGCCGAGGAAGAGGTCGTGGTACGAGAAGATGCAGGCCGAAATGCTGAAGTTCGACGACGAGTGATCTATGGCGGCGAGCGCCATCCTTTTTTGTATGCGTGCAAGTGTGCTGGCATGACCACGACCGCGATGGCGTGGTCGAACTCCCGCCCTTTTGTGTGCTGGCATGTGTGCCAGCCGCTGGCAAGTGCGCCAGCATGAACTATGAGGTGGTTTTTCTAAAGATGGCACTATTTGCCAGCACTGGCATGGTGTCGGCATGAACTATGGTCTACGTCATGTCCGCCGGCTTGACCTACGGTCGCGGGCCTTTTTCAAAACTTGTGCGCACATGGAATGGGTCCCACGCGTTGGGAGCACTGCCATCCCAGATGTTAAACAGGGTGGCCGCCAAGCGGGCATCCGACCCAAATAGACAAAAAGCGGACAAAAGCGTCGTCCGTTTGGGTCGGCGCGTTGGAGTTGCTCTTATGCCCCGGCCGGGACAATCTCATGCAAAGCAAAGCAAGCAGTGACACCGAAATAAATAACTAACAGGGGCATCGTACCTAGCTTGCTACCCACATAGTATACTATTACTAGAGTGAGCCTTGCCGCATGCATGGATGCGCCTGCCGCCTGGCTATGTGGCGGCAGGGCCCACATGGCCGATTGAGGGGATCGATAGAAGAGACGTCTAGAAGGGGGTGGATAGACTACTTGCAAGAAGTAAAACCTAACCTTTTCCCAAGTTCATTGGTTGGCAGATTTTAGCAATTAGAACAAGTCCAATGCATAGTACACAAGCTAGTCAACAAGTATGGTAGCGAAAAGTAAGATAAGCATATGTAAGAGAGTAGAGATAGGAAGATCAAACGCAATTGTAGACACGAAATTTTTTCCTGTGGTTTCGATAGGTGCCGCTATCATACATCCACGTTTAAGGAGTCTTCAACCCATGAAGGGTAACGTCCGTGAGAGTCCATGGAGGGCTCCACCCATAAGGGTCCACGAAGTAGCAACCTTGACTATTCCATAACGGCTTCTGTCCACGAAGGACTAGCCTCACTATGGGTAGATCTTCATGAAGTAGGCGATCTCCTTGCCCGTGCAAAATTCTTGGTTCAACCCCACAACACGAAGTAGGAGGCTCCCAAGCAACACCTAACCAATCTAGGAGGCACCACCCTCCAAAAGGTAATAGGCTTGATAGTAATGATGAACTCCTTGCTCTTGTGCTTCAAGATGATAGACTCCTCAATACTCAATCACTTTGTCACAAATTTGGCTTGATAGAAGAGATTGATTGGGCGGAAAACAACTTGGGGAGGCTAGAAATCAAGATCCATATGGTTGGAGTGGATGATCTTGATCTCAACACAAGGGTAGATGGTTCTCTCTCAAAAATTTGGATATGGGAAGTGGGGAACTATTCTGAGCGCTTCTCTTTCGAGTGGGATGTGGTGGAGGGGTGTATATAGGCATCTCCAAAAATCCAACCGTTACACCATTATTGACCAACTCGGTGAAACCAGAGTAAAACTCGGTTGTACCGATTTGTTCAAAATGTGGCAACTTTAGGAATCTCGGTGAGACCGATATGACATTCTCGGTAGTACCGATATGAGTGGCCCAGGGCAGTTTCCAAACTCGGTGAGACCGATCCATAAAACTTGGAAATTCCTATTCTATAAATTTGGTCACCCGAATCTTGGTCACCAAAACTCAGTTGCACCGATGTAGTACTTGGTTGTACCGAGAAGTTAGGGTTTGGCTAGGGTTCTGTTTGAGGAGAAAATCGGTAGAGCCGAATGGAAAACTTGGTGGCACCGATTTTGCATGATAGGTTTTAGATATTGTAGGAGAGCTTGTGGGTGCTTTTGGTGGCTAGCACTTGTGCACGTGGAGCAATTTTTTCACCAACATTACCTTACCCCCTTTTAATAGTATTGGCTTTCCTATGGACTCAAAGTGATTTCTCACAAAGTAAAACGTAGAGTCTCCTTGCTTGAAGATTTGCCAATCCTATTCCTTCCTCTTATTCTTATTATTCTTTGGGAATCTCCTCACACCCTTTTGACAACACTCTTTGTAGACTATACCTAAAATAAACTGGGTAGAAATATTAGTCCAAGAGACAATGTATGTTGTCATGAATTATCAAAACCACCAAGGGAGCATATGTGCTTTCAATCTCCCCCTTTTTGGTAATTGATGACAACATACAATAAAAGCTTCAAATAAAGATATGCAGAGATAGAATGAAGACTTTGAGAGACACATGACTAAGATATGCCCCTCCTAAATGTGTGCAATCCTTTTAAGGGATAATTACTTTGGAATGCATGGAAACACATATAGTAGAAGGGATATGATGAGTCATGTGTATCTTGGCTATATGCATCAAATATATATGAATGAGTTGTATCCTTGTTCAAGACATCACTCTTGCAAACAATATGTGCAAGAAGCAAGAGATCATCTTGATCAAGGATGTGATGCATATACTTAACTTGAGTTCTTGAGCATTCTAATAGTAGAAACACACTTGAGAAAACAATTTTAGGAAACACAAGAGTGTTCTACAAACCCAAATGCAATAGAACTCAACAGTACCAAAATGTGAAGAACATATAGAAGAGAGTATTCCTTAGAATTGATATGTCTCCAAGATCTTTTAGAGATTTCTCCCCTAAATATGAAATTGTAGGTCTTCCTCTCCCCCTGAATCTTAGCATGTAGATTTGGGAGTAGGTAAACAGAATAAAACATATTTTCTCTCTCCTCAAATGATAGAATAGATTTGATATACTCTCTCCCCCTGATATTTCTCCTCCTATAGATTTCGGTATTCTCCCCTTGTATATAAGCATAAGCTTTGATATTCTCACCCTTAATTTTATATCTCCCCCTTGGCATTGTAGCTTTGGTATTTCTCCTCCCTTGGCAGTAATTTGCAAACAGGTTCATACAGAGGGTCAAACACATGGATCATTGAGTTAGAAGGGATCCTAGAGAGCAAGGGTCATAGATTGTGGGGATCATAGAAAGATAAGAATCATAGAGAGCATTTAAGACTGAGGGATCATAGATTATAATTTCTCCCTCTTTCACTTATCTGAAAGCTTGTAAGATATCTCCCCTTTGACATAGGGATCCATGAATAAAGTTTCTCTCCCTTTGAGTTTTTTTAAAAACAAAGGGATCATTGAAGAAATAAGAATTTTCTGATTTAACACTGAACATTGAAGATAACAACATTTGTGGCTCCGAGGCAAATACATTGGTGAAACCGAATTGTGGATCTGTAGCCTATCTACATAATCGGTGTAACCGAGTAGTTCGAGTTGGAGGCTCTCAGGTATAAATAGAAACTTGGCAATTTTTTAGAAAATCTCGAGTGTTTTTAGAAAACTTGAAATAAAATTTCAAAAAGATTTCCAAAGGAAATTCAAACGAATTTACAAAGAAATATCAACTAGATGAGGGTTGAGTGGTTCCCAGAAATATATCAACTATATATGAACCACACAAGAAGCTACGTCTAGATGATGGTCGGTGACTATGTCACCTGTATTAGAGTATATTGACTTAGGAGCCAAGCAAATATACTTGATCATAGGTCATACTCATCGTTAAGCTAAAAATGGGGTTACCTTTTTCGTCTAAGCATTTTAATGTTTTCATATCTCTTGAGTTGCTTTATCTCATGACTTGGAGTAAATCTTTTTCAAGGATATGAGCACAGACCTGTCAGAGATGTTGATGATGTAACACGTAGGAGAACTTGTTGTGGATGCTGGATGTTGATGAAGGTCATCTTGAGTTGGGAGCAATCCTTGATCATTTTAGTTCTCTTCTCACCTACATGGGTTAGCCACGCAAGGAAGAACGAGATGTATCCAAATGACATGATACCAATTGAATTAACAATTGTGATCTCATCAAATATATTTCAAGGGTATGTTTGAGTTATCTTCTTCCTTCCATCAACAGAGAGAGGGCTTGTGGATACTTGGTCATGACAAGATTGCTTATGCTTTGAGTTGTTGGCAATCTTGTGGAATGAAGTTCATCCAAGTACCTACAAAAGGTTAGTTGCAATGCAAGGGAACATATATTTCCAAGGCATATGATAGCATGTCAAGTGTATCATGGAATAGCCATGTAAGCTCATGCCCTTGCAAGCAACTGAGAGAGTCTAACTAAAATTTGAAGCATCAAGTATGTTCAACTCACTCCTCAAGTGACAAAACACTTTCTCATCAAGTGGCTTAGTAAAGATATTGGCCAATTGTTTGTCAGTACGAACATGCTTGAGATTGATATCTCCTTTGGCAACATGATCACAAATGAAATGATGTCGAACTTGAATATGGTTAGTTCGTGAATGTTGCACGGGATTATAAGCAATTTCGATTGCACTCTCATTATCACATAACAATGGTACATGTCTCACTTGTATGCCATAATCCTTAAGAGGTTGAGTCATCCATAGCAATTGAGCACAACATGATCCAGCGGCAATGTATTTCGCTTCGGAAGTAGATAGAGATACCGAGTTTTTTTTTCTTGGAGGACCAAGACACAAGAGATCTACCAAGAAATTGACAAGTACCCGAGGTGGATTTTCTATCAACCTTATCTCCGGCGTAGTCCGAGTAAAAATAGCCAACAAGGTTAAAAGAAGATCCCTTGGGATACCAAATGCCAAAGTTTGGTGTATGTATCAGGTATCTCACAATTCTTTTCACGGCCTTAAGGTGACACTCTTTAGGAGCAGCTTGATATCTAGCACACATGCAAACACTAAGCATGATATCGGGACGAGAGGCACATAGATATAGCAATGAACCAATCATTGATCGATAACCTTTTGATCAACCGGTTTGTCCTCCTTGGTAAGATCAACATGTCCACTAGTAGGATAGGAGTTTTCATACCTTTACACTCTTGCATGTTGAACTTATTGATCAAGTCCTTTGTGTACTTGGTTTGAGAGATGAAAGTTCCCTCTCTCGTTTGCTTGATTTGCAAACCGAGGAAAAATTTCAGCTCACACATCATGGACATCTCATACTTCTCAGACATCAACCTTCCAAAGTTCTCACTAAATTGTGGGTTAGTAGATCCAAATATAATATCATCCACATAAATTTGGCACACAAACAATTCACCATTAAAACTCTTAGTAAATAAGGTTGCGTTAATTTTACCAATCTCAAAACCCTTTTCAAGAAGAAACTTCATTAAACACTTATACCAAGCACGAGGGGCTTGCTTAAGTCCATAAAGAGATTTACAAAAGCTTGTAAACATGGTTGGATTTCTTAGGATTTACAAAACTAGGGGGTTTCTTAACATAGACTTATTCCTCAATCTCCCCTTTTAGAAATGCACTTTTAATATCCATTTGGTAAAGAGTGATGTCATGATGATTCACATAAGCAAGCAATATACGAATATCTTCAAGTCTAGCGACGGGGTGATACGTCTCCATCGTATCTACTTTTCCTAATGCTTTTGCTCTTGTTTTGGACTCTAATTTGCATGATTTGAATGAAACTAACCCGGACTGACGTTGTTTTCAGCAGAACTACCATGGTGTTATTTTTGTGAAGAAATAAAAATTCTTGGAATCGACCGAAACTTTTTAGAGATTTATTTCAGAATAAATAAAAAATATTGGAGCCAAAAACCATTGGAGGAGGGGGCCTGGCTGGGCACAAGACACCAGGGTGCACCAGCCCCCATGCGCATCGTGGTGGGTTGTGCCCACCTCGTGGCTCCACTGACCCTAATTCCGACGCTATAAAATCCTATTTTCGGAGAGAAAAATCAAGGAGAAAGTTTCATCGTGTTTTACGATATGCAGCCTTCGCCACCTCCCGTTCTTCATTGGGAGGCCAGATCTCGAGTCTGTTTGGGGCTCCGGAGAGGGGAGTATTCGGTCTTCGTCATCATCAACCCTTCTCCATCACCAATTCCATGATGCTCCCCACAGGTCGGTGAGGAGTTGGATGAGATTCATCATGTAATCGAGTTAGTTTTGTCAGGGCTTGATCTCTAGTATCCACTATGTTCTGAGATTGATGTTGCTATGACTTTGCCATGCTTAGTGCTTGTCACTAGGCCCGAGTGTCATGATTTCAGATATGAACCATTTATTTTATCACCATTATATCTATGTTCTTGATCCGATCTTGCCTAGATATATGCACCTGCTATGTGTTATGATCCATAAACCCCGGGGTGATAGTAATTGGGATACTTTTTGGTGATGACCATAGTTTGGGGAGTTCATGTACTCACCATGTGTTAGTGCTCTGTTCTGGTTCTCTATTAAAAGGAGGCCTTAATATCCCTTAGTTTCCTTATGGACCTCGCTGCCACTGGAGGGCAGGACAAAATATGTCATGCAAGTTCTTTTCCATAAGCACGTATGACTATTTACAGAATACGTGCCTACATTACATTAATGAACTGGAGCTAGTTCTGTGTCGCCCTAGGTTATGACTGTTATATGATGAATATCATCCAACGAGTACACCGATCCAGTGCCTACGAGTTTTACACGTATTGTTCCTTCTAAGTTACTATTACTGCTGTTATTGTTGCACTCACTACAAAACTGTTAATGCTACGGTTACCATTACTATTGCTATTACCACTGCTATAAAAGTTGTTGGGGAACGTTGCATGGGAAACAAAAAATTTCCTACACTTTCACCAAGATCAATCTAGGAGATGAGCATCTACGAGAGGTAGAGTGGATCTACATACCCTTGTAGATCGCTAAGCAGGAAGCGTTAAGAAACACAGTTGATGTAGTCGAACGTATTCGCGATCCAAATCGCTGAGCGTCCCGCGATCCAATCACGATCCGTCCCGATCTAGCACCGAACGGACGACACCTCCACGTTCAGCACACGTACGGCTTGATGACAATCTCGGCCTTCTTGATCCAGCAAGAGGGAACTGAGAGGTAGAAGAGTTCTTCGGCAGAGCGATGGTGTTGCAGCAATGGTGGTGGAGCTATTCCAGCAGGGCTTCGCCTAAGCACCGCTAAAACCGATCTAGAGGAGAAACTAGGATCTAGAGGAGAGGGTAGCACGTGGCTGAAATCTAAGTGCAAAAACCCTAAAACCTCTACTATATATAAGAGGAGGAGAGGAGGAGGCTTGGTCGAAGGTCCAAGCCCTCTAGGCTTCGGCCGAAGGTGGGAGGGAGGAGTCCTCCTCCTCCACTCCTAGTAGGATTAGGACTCCTTCCTTATTTCCACCTTTTTGCCTTTTTCCACCTTTTCTTCTTGGGCTTTTCTTTCCCAGCCGCATGAGCCCTTTGTGGGACTTCCACCAGCCCACTAAGGGCTGGTATTCATCCTCCCACAACCCATGTAGCCTCTTGGGTCGAAATACCCCTCCCGATGGTACCCCGGTACACTCCCGGCACTCCCGGTACACTACCGATGAGCCCGAAACTTTTCCGGCGACCAAAACAGGACTTCCTATATATCAATATTTACCTACGGACCATTCCAGAGCTCCTCATGACGTCCGGGATCTCATCTGGGACTCCGAATAACCTTCCGTCACCACCATGCATAACTCTATACTACCAAAACGTCACCAAATCTTAAGCGTGCAGAACCTGTGGGTTCGAGAACTATGTAGACATGATCGAGACACCTCTACGGCCAATAACCAATAGCGGGACCTGGATGCCCATATTGGTTCCTACATATTCTATGAAGATCTTTATCGGTCGAACCTTTATGTCAAGGATTCAGTTAATCCCGTATGATGTTCCCTTTGTTCTTCGGTATGTTACTTGCCCGAGATTCGATCGTCGATATCTCCAGACCTAGTTAAACCTCATTACCGGCAAGTCTCTTTACTCGTTCCGTAATACAAGATCATGTGACTAACACTTAGTCACATTGCTTGCAAGGCTTATTGTGATGTTGTATTACCGAGTGGGCCCTGAGATACCTCTCCGTCACACGGAGTAACAAATCCCTGTGTTGATCCATGCCAACCCAGTAGACACCCTCGGAGATACCTGTAGAGTACCTTTATAGTCACGCAGTTACGTTGCGATGTTTGATACACACAAGGCACTCCTCCGATGTCCGTGAGTTGCATGATCTCATGGTCATAGGAACATATACTTGACATGCAGAAAAACTGCAGCAATAAACTGACACGATCATATGCTACGTTTATAGTTTGGGTCTTGTCCATATCATCATTCTCCTAATGATGTGATCCCGTTATCAAATGACATCTCATGTCAATGGCTAGGAAACCTTGACCATCTTTGATCAACTAGCTAGTCTACTAGAGGCACACTAGGGACATAGTTGTGTCTATGTATCCACACATGCAATGTGTTTCCAATCAATACAATTATAGCATGGATAATAAACTATTATCATGAACAAGGAAATATAATAATAACTATTTTATTATTGCCTCTAGGGCATATTTGCAACAGTCTCCCACTTGCACTAGAGTCAATAATCTAGTCACATCACTATGTGATTTACATTGTAATGAATCAAACACCCTTACAGTTCTGGTGTTGATCATGTTTAGCCCTTGGAAGAGGTTTAGTAAATGGGTCTACAACATTCAAATCCGTGTGCAATTTGCAAATATTTATGTCCTCCTCCTTGACATACTCGCGGATGGAATTGAAGCGTCGCTTTATGTGTCTGGTCCTCTTGTGAAACCTTGGTTCCTTGGCCAGTGCAATGGCACCAGTGTTATCATGGAACAGATCCACTGGGTTTAGTGCACTAGGCACTACTCCAAGATCTGTCATGAACTCTTTCATCCAGACAGCTTCCTTCGCTGCCTCCGAGGCTGCGATGTACTCCGCTTCGCATGTAGAATCGGCTACCACGCTCTGCTTAGAACTGCACTAGCTTACCGCACCCCCATTAAGAATAAATATGTATCCGGTTTGCGACTTAGAGTCATCTGGATCAGTGTCAAAGCTTGCATTGACGTAACCCTTTACGAAGAGCTCTTGATCACCTCCATAAACGAGAAACATTTCCTTAGTCCTTTTCAGGTACTTAAGGATATTCTTGACCGCTATCCAATGCTCCATTCCAGGATTACTTTGAAACCTTCCGGCAATACTTATGGCAAGGCCAACATCGGGTCTTGTGCACAGCATTTCATACATGATAGAGCCTATGGATGAAGCATAGGGGATGTCACTCATCGTCTCTCTATCTTCTGCAGTCACTGGGCATTGAGTCTTACTCAACTTCACACCTTGTAATATAGGCAAGAACCCCTTCTTGGACTGATCCATTTTGAACTTCTTCATAACTTTATCAAGGTATGTGCTCTGTGAATGTCCTATTAAGCGTCTTGATCTATCTCTATAGATCTTAATGCCTAATATGAAAGCAGCTTCTCCCAGGTCCTTCATTGAAAAACTCTTGTTCAAATATTCCTTCACGCTTTCCAGCATTTCTATATTATTTCCAATCAGCAATATGTCATCCACATATAATATTAGAACCACTATAGAGCTCCCACTCACTTTCTTGTAAATACAAGCTTCTTCTTAAACTTGTATAAACCCGGACGCTTTGATCCCCTCATCAAAACGCAGATTCCAACTCCGAGATGCTTGCACCATTCCATAAATGGATAGTTGGAGTTTGCAAACTTTGTCAGCATTCTTTGGATCGACAAAACCTTCTGGTTGTATCATATACAACTCTTCCTTAAGAAAACCGTTAAGGAACTCTGTTTTGACATCCATCTGCAAAATTTCATAGTCGAAATATGCAGCTATTGCCAACATGATTCTAACGGACTTAAGCATCGCTACGGGTGAGAAGGTCTCATTGTAGTCAACTTCTTGAACTTGTTAAAAACCCTTTGCCACAAGTCGAGCTTTATAGACGGTGACATTACCGTCCGCATCTGTCTTCCTCTTAAAGATCCATTTGTTCCGAATGGCCTTTCGCCCTTCAGGTAATACTTCGAAAGTCCATACTTTGTTTTCATACATGGATCCCATCTCGGAATCCGGGCCCATCATTGCTTCTCCATAGCTCGTAGGTTCATTGTTGTCTAATAACATGACCTCCAAGACAGGGTTGCCGTACCACTCAGGAGTAGTACGCGCCCTTGTCGACCTACGAGGTTCAATAGTAACTTGATCCGAAGTTTCATGATCATCATCATCAACTTCCTCCTCAACTGTCGTAGGCTCCACAGAAACATCTTTCTGCGCTGCGCTACTCTCTCGTTGAATCAAAGGTTCAACAACCTCATCAAGTTCTATCTTCCTCCCACTCAATTCTTTCGAGAGAAACTCTTTCTCAAGAAATGTTCCGTTATTTGCGACAAACACTTTTCCTTTGGATCTGAGATAGAAGGTATACCCAACTGTCTCTTTTGGGTATCCTATGAAGACACATTTCTCCGCTTTGGGTTCCAGCTTTTCAGGCTGAAGCTTTTTGACATAAGCATCACATCCCCAAACTTTAAGGAACGACAACTTTGGTTTCTTGCCAAACCACAGTTCATATGGCGTCATCTCAACGGATTTTGATGGTGCCCTATTTAAAGTGAATGCGGCTGTCTCTAATGCATAACCCCAAAACTATAGTGGCAGATTGGTAAGAGACATCATAGGATGCACCATATCTAATAAGGTTCGATTATGACGTTCGAACACACCATTATGTTGTGGTGTTCCAGGCGGTGTCAATTGTGAAACAATTCCACATTATCTTAAGTGACTGCCAAACTCATAACTTAGATATTCACCTCCTCGATCAGATCGCAGGAATTTAATCTTCTTGTTACAATGATTCTCAACTTCACTCTGAAATTGCGTGAAATTTTCAAATGTTTCAGACTTGTGCTTCATTAAGTAAATATACCCATATCTACTTAAGTCATCGGTGAAGGTGAGAAAATAACGATATCCACCGCGCGCCTCAATGCTCATCGGACCACACACATCAGTATGTATGATTTCCAATAAGTCACTCGCCCGTTCCATTGTTCCAAAGAACGGCGTTTTAGTCATCTTGCTCATGAGGCATGGTTCACATGTTCCAAGTGATTCAAAATCAAGTGACTCTAAAAGTCCATCAACATGGAGCTTCCTCATGCGTTTTACACCAATATGACCCAAACGGCAGTGCCACAAGAAAGTGGTACTATCACTATCAACTCTACATCTTTTGGCGTTAATGTTATGGACATGTGTATCAAGATTCAACATGAATAAACCCCTCACATTGGGTGCATGACCATAAAAGATATCACTCATATAAATAGAACAACCATTATTCTCAGATTTAAATGAGTAACTGTCTCGCAATAGACAAGATCCAGATATAATGTTCATGCTTAACGCAGGCACTAAATAACAATTATTCAGGTTCATCACTAATCCCGATGGTAATCCAAGAGAGAGCGTGCCGACGGCGATCACATCAACCTTGGAACCATTTCCCACACGCATCATCACTTCGTCCTTTGCTAGCCTTCGTCTATTCCGTAGTTCCTGCTTTGAGTTGCAAATGTGAGCAACCAAACCGGTATCAAATACCCAGGCACTACAACGAGAGTTGGTAAGGTACACATCAATAACATGTATATCATATATACCTTGTTTGTTGTTGGCCGCCTTCTTGTCAGCCAGATACTTGGGGCAGTTCCGGTTCAAGTGACCAGTTCCTTTGCAATGAAAGCAGTCAGTTTCTGGCTTGGGTCCATCCTTGGGTTTCTTCACTGGAGTAGCAACTGCTTGGTCACCCTTCTTAGATTTACCCTTATTGCCCTTGCCATTCTTCTTGAAACTAGTGGTTTTATTGACCATCAACACTTGATGTTCTTTCTGGATTTCAGACTTAGCGACTTTCAGCATCGCAAACAGCTCGCCGACTGACTTGTTCATCTCGTGCATGTTATAGTTCATCACAAAACTCTTGTAGCTAGGTGGCATTGATTGAAGAACTCTGTCAGTGATCACTTCCGGCAGAAGGGGCATCCCTAACTCCGCCAGACGGGTCGAATACCCAGACATTCTGAGTATATGTTCACTGACAGACCCGTTCTCCTCCATTTTGTAAGCATAGAATTTATCGGAGATCTCATACCTCTCGATCCGTGCATTCTTCTTAAAGATAAACTCCAAGTCTTGGAACATCTCATATGCTCCATGACGTTCAAAATGTCTTTGAAGTCCTGGTTCTAAGCCATTCAACATTACACATTGAACTATCGAGTAATCTCCGAAACGTGTCTCCCAAGCGTTCTTAACGTCTTCGGATGACAAGTCAGTGGGTTGGTCACCAAGCAGTGGATCAAGGAGATATGCCTTCCGGGAAGCCATGAGGATAATCCTCAGATTACGGGCCCAGTCCACAAAGTTACTTCCATCATCTTTCAACTTAGCTTTCTCTAGGAACACATTAAAATTCAGGGGTGCTACTACACGAGCCATTGATCTACAACATAAATATTCAAAGGTTACTTAGACTATTGTTCAAGATAATGAGTTTTAGTTAATCAAATTACGAAAGCTCACACTCAAACTTACATCCCTCCGGTCATTCGAGTGATACATGATCCAAATTCACCAACTCAAGTCCGATCATCACGTGAATTGAGGTGGTTGCAATGGTGAACATCATCATGTTGATCATATCTACTATATGACTCATGTTTGACCTTTCGGTCTCTTGTGTTCCGAGGCCATGTCTGTACATGATAGGCTCGTCAAGTTTAACCCCAGTGTTCTGCATGTGCAACACTGGCTTGCACCCATTGTATGCAAACTTAGAGTCTATCACACCCGATCATCACATGGTGTCTCGACACGACGAAATTTTGCAACGGTGCACACTCGGGGAGAACACAATTTATCTTGAAATTTAAGTGAGGGATCACCTTATAATGCTACCGTCATCCTAAGCAAAACAAGGTGCATAAAAGGATTAACATCACATGCAAATCATAAGTGACATGATATGGCCATGAACTTGTGCTTTTGATCTCCATCTTGAAAGCAACGGCATGATCTCCATTGTCACTGGCATGACACCATTATCTCCATCATCTTGATCTCCATCAACGTGTCGCCATCAGGGTTGTCGCGCCCGTCATGCTCATACTACTATAGCTACCGTTTAGCAATAAAGTAAAGCATTACATAGCGCTTAATGATTGACACGCAGGTCATACAATAATTAAAGACAACCCTATCACTCCTGCTGGTTGGCGTACTCATCGACATGCAAGTCGTGATATTCTATACAACACATGATCATCTCATACATCACATATATCTCATCATGTAATTGGCCATATCACATCACAACATACCCTGCAAAAAAAATTTAGACGTCCTCTAATTGTTGTTGCAAGTTTTATGTGGCTGCTACGGGTATCTAGCAAGAACGATTCTCACCTACACACAACCACAACGGTGATACATAAATTGCTTTTCAACCTTCTCAAGGACCACCTTTGTCGAATCCGATCCAACTAAAGTGGGAGAGACAAACACCCGCTAGCCATCTTTGTGCAACAAAGTCACACGTCAGTCGATGGAACCGGTCTCTCGTAAGCGTATGAGTAATGTTGGTCCGGGCCGCTTCATCCCACAATACCGCTGAACCAAAACACGAGATCTAAGCATCAACGCCCACAAACTCTTTGTGTTCTACTCGACATCTCATCTACACATAGACATAGCTCATGATGCCACTGTTGGGGAACGTTGCATGGGAAACAAAAAATTTCCTATGCTTTCACCAAGATCAATCTAGGAGATGAGCATCTACGAGAGGGAGAGTGGATCTACATACCCTTGTAGATTGCTAAGCGGGAAGAGTTAAGAAACGAGGTTGATGTAGTCGAACATCTTCGCAATCCAAATCGCCGAGCGTCCCGCGATCCAATCATGATCCGTCCCGATCTAGCACCGAACGGACGGCACCTCCGCATTCAGCACACGTACGGCTTGATGACGATCTTCGCCTTCTTGATCCAGCAAGAGGGAGTGGATAGGTAGAAGAGTTCTCTGGCAGCGCGACGGTGTTGCGGCGATCGTGGTGGAGCTATTCCAGCAGGGCTTCGCCTAAGCATCGCTAAAACCGATCTAGAGGAGAAACTAGGATCTAGAGGAGAGGGTAGCACGTGGCTGAAATCTATGTGCAAAAACCCTAAATACTCTAGTATATATAAGAGGAGGAGAGGAGGAGGCTTGTCCCAAGGTCCAAGCCCTCTAGGCTTCGGCCGAAGGTGGGAGGGAGGAGTCCTCCTCCTCCACTCCTAGTAGGATTAGGACTCCTTCCTTATTTCCACCTTTTTGCCTTTTTCCACCTTTTCTCCTTGGGATTTTCTTTCCCAGCCACATGGGCCCTTTGTGGGACTTCCACCATCCCGCTAAGGGCTGGCATTCATCCTACCACAGCCCATGTAGCCTCTTGGGTCGAAATACCCCTCCCGATGGTCCCCCGGTACACTCCCGGCACTCCCGGTACACTACCGATGACCCAAAACTTTTCCGGCGACCAAAACAAGACTTCCTATATATATCAATATTTACCTCCGGACCATTCCGGAGCTCCTCATGACGTCCAGGATCTCATCCAGGACTCTAAATAACCTTCAGTGACCACCATGCATAACTCTATACTACCGAAACGTCACCAAATATTAAGCGTGCAGAACCTGCGGGTTCGAGAACTATGTAGACATGACCGAGACACCTCTACGGTCAATAACCAATAGTGGGACCTGGATGCCCATATTGGTTCCTGCATATTCTACGAAGATCTTTATCGGTCGAACCTCTGTGTCAAGGATTCAATTAATCCCGTATGATGTTCCCTTTGTTCTTCGGTATGTTACTTGCCCAGGTTTCGATCGTCGGTATCTCCATACCTAGTTCAACCTCGTTACCGGCAAGTCTTTTTACTCATTCCGTAATACAAGATCCCGTGACTAACACTTAGTCACATTGCATGCAAGGCTTATTGTGATGTTGTATTACCGAGTGGACCCTAAGATACCTCTCCGTCACATGGAGTAACAAATCCCAGTGTTGATCCATGCCAACCCAGTAGACACCCTCGGAGATACCTGTAGAGTACCTTCATAGTCACCCAGTTACGTTGCGATGTTTGATACACACAAGTTACTCCTTCGGTGTCTGTGAGTTGCATGATCTCATGGTCAGAGGAACATATACTTGACATGCAGAAAAACTGTAGCAATAAACTGACACGATCATATGCTACGTTTATACTTTCTGTCTTGTCCATCTCATCATTCTCCTAATGATGTGATCCCATTATCAAATGACATCTCATGTCAATGGCTAGGAAACCGTGACCATCTTTGATCAACGAGCTAGTCTACTAGAGGCACACTAGGGACATAGTTGTGTCTATGTATCCACACATGCGATGTGTTTCCAATCAATACAATTAGAGCATGGATAATAAACTATGATCATGAACAAGGAATTATAATAATAGCTATTTTATTATTGCCTCTAGGGCATATTTCCAACAAAACTATCATATTAGTGTGCTAGTGATCACTTTGCTGCAGATATTTAATCTCCAGGTGTGGTTGAATTGACAACTCAGCTACTAATACCCCCAAATACTCTTTGGATCCCCTTGTGTCGAATCTATAAATTTGGGTTGAATACTCTACCCTCAAAAACTGTTGCGATCCGCTATACTTCTGGGTTATCAAGAGCTTTTTTCCGGCACCGTTGCCGGGGAGCATAGCTATATTTGTTGAGTCACTTGGAATTTATATCAATTTATAACTATGATGAATCCGAAGGATACAAGAACCAAGATCATTCCCTCTAGGACGAGGGGAGGTACGGATTTGCCATCACACTCTGCACTTGATTCACCTTCTGTTGTGAGTAGACTTGCAACACCACCACATGTTATTAATCCTGATATATCGCAAGTTATTGATGATGCTACTTCTGCTATGAATGATGATTATGATTATGCTAGTAGCTTGCTTGATGATACTATGCCACTATGTGAATTTCTTGACGAACTAATTGCTAGAGCTAAAGAGAATGAAGTTACTGAAACTGATGAAACTACTCAAACTGATGAAGTCTTTGAAACTGAGAACTATGAAACACCTAATAGACCTAGCTCTCCTAGATTTGAAATGCCTAAGGTACCTGAAGGTTATGTTCTAGATGGAGAAATAGCTAAAGAAATCCTTTCTTGTAAGGATAGAGATGATCTTAAGAAATTATTATGCAAGTATAATGAAAAGACTTTGAATGCTAGAATGAAATGTGCTCCTAAGTAGTTTACTTCACCTATCTTTGTTACTGATAAGGATTATGAGTTCTCTGTCGACCCAGAGTTCATTACTTTGGTTGAATCTGATCCTTTCCATGGCTATGAAACTGAAATTGTAGTGGCACATATTACTAAGTTGAATGATATAGCCACCCTTTTTTGCTCATGATGAGAAGATTCGCTATTACTATATTCTCAAATTATTTTCGTTCTCATTAAAGGGTGACGCTAAGATATGGTACAATGCTCTTGCTCCTGGTTGTGTGCATAGTCCCCATGATATGATTCACTACTTCTCTCAAGAATATTTTCCTATTCATAAGAACAAGTTGCCTTACAGGAAATATTTAACTTTGTGCAAATTGAAGAAGTGAGTCTCCCATAAGCTTGGGGGAGGCTTCTATAATTGCTTAATGCTTTGACTGATCATTCTCCTAAGAAAATGAAATACTTGATATCTTCTATAATGGACTAACTGATGCTTCTAGGGACTTCCTAGATAGTTGTGCTCATTGTGTTTTCAGGGAACGAACTGTTGAACAAGCTGAGGAAATATTGAATAATATATTGAAGAATTATGATTGTTGGACTCTCCCTAAATGACCATTTGAACCACTCTGAAGAAGAGGTGTATATTATTTCTCATTCCTGAAGATATGCAAGAAGCAAAGAAATGTATGAAGGATAAGGGTATTAAGGTTGAGGATGTTAAGAATTTACCACCTATTAAAGAAATACATGGTCTTGACACACCACCACCTCCATAGGTGGTAGAGGTAATTTCTTTATTAAAGTTTGATGAAGGTGACATCCCTTACAATAAACATCCTAGTCAGTGCTTATTTGAATTTGACAACTACATTAGGAAACAAGACCACTTGAATGCAAATGTTGTGAAACACTCGCTTGAGCGACTTGTTATTTAAAATCAGTAATGATGTTAGAGGTGTAGGAAAACACGCCTCTATGGTTCAAACTTATTTAGAACAAGTTGCTAAATCTCAAAGAGAATTTCTTAATGAAATGAATACTAATATGAATGATCATGCTATTAGAATAGTGACTAGAGGAGGTAGAATGACCTAAGAACCTCTCTATCCTGAAGGTCATCCTAAAATAATTGAACAAGACTCTCAAAGAATTAATGTTGATGCACCTAGTCCTTCTTAAAAGAGAAAAAGAAAAATGATAGGACTTTACATACCTCTACTGAACCTGAGATAGAAAAACCTCCTGGTAATAATGATGTTTCTATTTCTGATGCTGAAACTCAATCTGGTAATGAACATTCACCTAGTGATAATTAAAATGATAGTGATGTTCATGAAGATGCTCAACCAAATAATGATAAAGAACCAGATAACAATGTAGTAACAAAACCCACTTTTGATCTTGATAACCCACAGCCTAAAAATAAACAATATGATAAAAAAGACTTTGTGGCTAGAAAACATGGTAAAGAAAGAGATCCATGGGTTCAGAAACCCATGCCTTTTCCACCTAAACCATATAAGAAAAAGAATGATGAAGAATTTGAACGCTTTGATGAAATGATTAGGCCAGTCTTTTTGCATACCGTTTAACTGATATCTTAATGATGGCCCCTTATGCTAAATACATGAAAGACATCGTCACTAATAAAAGAAATATACCTGAAGCTGAAATATCCACCATGCTTGCTAATTATTATTTTAAGGATGGAGTACCTAAAAAACTTGGAATCCTGGAATACCAACTATACCTTGCTCCATTAAAAGAATTTTTGTCAAAACTGCTCTGTGTGATTTAGGAGGTGGTGTTGGTGTTATGCCATTCTATTTATATAAAAGAGTTGATTTGAATAAACTGACACCTACTTAAATATCTTTGAAAATGGCTAACAAATTAACTGCCATACCTATCGGTATTTGTGCGGATGTGCACGTTGTTGTTGCAAATGTTACTATCTTAACAGACTTTGTTATTCTTGAGATGCCCGAGGACGACAACATGTCGATTATCCTTGGAAGACCCTTTTTGAATACTGCAGGGGCTATTATTGATTGCAATAAAAGTAAAGTCACTTTTCATATCTATGGTAATGATCATATGGTGCACTTTCCGAAGAAACAATTCCAAGTGAACGGTTTAAATGTTATTGAAAATTCTCCTTCACTCACTATTGGAAGCTTTCAACTACCACTACCTACTATCAAAAAGAAATATGATATAATTATGGTTGGGGATATGCATATCCCCATTGAGGTAACTTAGTATTTTACGAATGTTCTTCGGTTTCATGCTAATCGAAAGTGGTTCTTAATAAGACTTGATCAACCTTATTAATGGATCATTTTTTAGAGGTATGAAGTTGATCTCAACCCACTTCTTGTTTTCTGTTTTTCTTAGTTAAATAAAATAAAATGCCATGTTTATCCTGTTTTTTGATTTCCCCGTGCAATATAAAATGATCCAAAAATCAAAGTTCTCAGAATGTCCTGAAAATATAACACGATTTATTTCTAAATTTCTGGTGCAAATAACATCAGAGGGGGGGGGTGCACCTGGTGCCCACAAGACACGAGGGTGTGCCAGCAACCCCAGACGCGCCCTGGTGGGTTGTGGTCCCCATGTGGGTCCCTGCACTTACTTCTTTAGCCCATGTCATCCCTCACCTCCAGAAAAAATCATCATTGCTCTCTCCCTCGTGTTCTTGCTCACAAACTCGTGGATTTCGATCTCTTTGCTCGAAGCTCCATTTCCAAAACTGTTTTGGGGGATTGCTTCTTGGTATTTGACTCCCCCATTGGTCCAATTAGTTTTTGATTTAGTGGTTTATTTTCAGAATAATTAGCTACTCTTGGTGCTACTGTAGATGAGCTTCCATGTTGAATTCTTAGAGTTCTAAGTAGTTTGAATGCTTGCTATGGCCTCTAGGCATCCATATGAGTAGTTTCTATCAATCTTATAAAGTTTTATTGACAAAAAATTTGTGGACTAAATTTTCTAAATAATTACTTATAGGAAAAAGATGAGTTTCTTGAGGAAGTTTGCCTCCAAGAGGAATGCTAAATGCGTCATTGGGGAATCGTCGTAGAATGACCTCAATACTCCGAGAAAGGCGAAGGTGCGGCCGTGCGAATGGCTGCATAATCCCTTTATGGAGGAGGCCGGGTTCCATCAAGAGTTTGCCCAATTCGTTGCAAATGTTGGGCTAACCAACTTCCTCGGAGATGAGTGTGACCAACACCACATCCATACAAATTCCTTTGTGCAATGATTTCATTTTCTGAGTAAGAAGAATCCTCCTGAGGTGCAGTTTAATCTATATCCTGAAACCCATCAGATACTGCTTACCGACTTTTGTGATATATGTTCGATTCCTTCTAACGGGGAATTAAGAGAGCCTAGACCAGCAGAGTTTGAGCATTTTCTCCTCACTTTGATAGTGGGTGATGAAAGAGGCATGTCAAATGCCACTCCTACCAGTCTACAGTTTCCTTCAGTGCATTACTTTTCTTTATTCATTGCAAAGTGTATAACTTCCAGGGAGAAGGTCGGTGCACTCAGTGCCCCTGACCTCGCTATTTTACAACACGCACTACACAATGATCATACCTTTATCCTAGGGGCTATTATTGCACGTCGCCTACACCTTAACAAGAATAAGGGCTAGATACACAATGGTATTTATGTTACCATTTAGCGAGTCGTTTTAATGTTCAGATACGCCCACATGATTATCCTTTGCCCAAGGTTTATCTAGATCGCAAGGCATTGGAGGATCATCAATTTATTGATGTAGCTGATTCTTTTCATAGTATTCGCTGCAACTTAGTATTCAGAGTGGTTACCCGTGATACTATTTCATTGACTGCACCTGCTTTGTTTGATTCTATTGCCAGGTAAGGATATAGGATCATGCCAGATGACATTGTTGCCTACCGGAACGACCAAGTTGCGGCAGACGAGGAGTCCCGGGAGTGGGACGCTTAGGTGTTGTCGCCACAACACTTCTACATGCGACCGGATGGCTATCACGGATGATGATTACCAAGCTAGGCCAAAAGCCTAAGCTTGGGGGAGTATGTGTCTGCAACCGACATTATATTCACGTTCACACATTTCATTCTAGTTGTCGGTGTCCACACTTATTCATTGTATTATCAATCCTAGATTTTTTTCTTGCTTTCTTTTCATGTGTTTTAAAAACTTTGAGAAAATCCAAAAATATTTCTTGCTTTTTTTCGGTTTTCCTTCTTAGGTTAATTACTTGTAGTATTAAAAGAAAACCCAAAAAGATTTCGTGTTTCTTCTTTTGCTTGTTGGGAGTTCTCCCGTGTAAATAGTTTTCTCGTTTCTGTTTTTCCTTTTTTAATTTGCTTTCTTCGGGACAAACTAAAAACTCCAAAATATTTCATTGTGTTTCTCTGAAATTCTTTCCCCTTTTATTGAGTCATACCAAGGAGAAGACCACGATGAAAATGTTGAGTGGCTCTCATATGCATTATTGTTGATCTAACAAAGAGCCCATATTACTTTGTCTTCTCCTCTTGAATAAAATGTTTACAGATTCCAGCTTGGTCCACGACAGTCTTGTACTATTATTATTTTCATATCATTCGGTCGTGCAAGTGAAAGACGAAATGACGATATTTGATGAATTGACTGTGGCAGAGAGAAGCGGGTATGAACTCAACTTGTTTTTGTTTTTGTAAATATGTTTAACTTAGTATCCATGATTTAGCATATTATGATCGAACATGTTTGCAATGACAATTAGAGATTATATTTGCTCATGCCATGCTTAAGTAGCTAGGAGTGAATAATGATTGATCTTTTATGTCAACATGCATTAAAATGGTTGTGATGTAGTATGATGATATGGTATCCTTCTCTGAATGTTTCAAGTGGCTTGGCTTGGCACATGTTCACGCATGTAGTTGAATCAAAACCAACATAGCCTTCATGATGTTTACATTCATGGTGTCCATATCCTACTCATGATAGCATTCAATGTTTATTATTCATAATGCATGTTCATGACCGTCTTTGCTCTCTAACTGGTCGCTTCTCAACCTATCTGCTAGCCTACTCCTGTATTAAGCGGGAATACTGCTTGTGCATGAAAATCCTTAAACTAAAGTTATTCCAGATGAGTCCACTATATCTACCTATATGAGGTATTACCTTGTCGTTCCAAGTAAATTTGCATGTGCCACCACTAAAATTTCAAATGAACATCTGCTTTGTGTGCTTGGACCGCTCATGGAGTGACAGGGGGTGGTCACTATCTTCCAATGTAAGCAGATTATTCTCATGACGAGTGTTTATTCACCCGTCCTTGCACGAGAGGGGCGGTAATAGGGATTCCCAGTCTCGAAATCAAAAGAAATGCAAATAATTAAATAAAACACCCCCAGGAATGTTGTTGGTATGGACAACCTGTGGATTCGGCTAGCCCTAGAGTGTGTTTGTTGTTGGAGGGGGAGTAAACCTTTACTTTTATCGCTTGGGAACCACCGCTAATGTGTTTAACATGGAATATATTGATAACTATTGGTCGTAACATTGACAAGAACGGTGTACTTCCCAAAATTATACTTATCTCTGAGTTCAGCTTTGAGCTCTGGCACCTCCGCAAATCCCTGATTCCCTTTGCGAAGGGACTATCTATTTAGTTTTATGTTGAGTCATCACCTTCTCAAATAAGCGACAGATCTGATAGCATCATTGTCATCCTCGTGCATTGTGTATAACGAATGTTGGATGCATCATAACTGGATATTTTGTATCATGAATTACAATGTCTAGTCGTTGCTTGAACTTTGGAGGTGCTCTGCACTTATCTTTTGCGGTCTCAGAAAGGGCTAGCGAGATACCACTATTGTCATATTATATCATGATTGTTTTGACAAAGTGTTTTCATTTGAGATATTTTATTATTGCTTGCCAATTGCTTATGTCATTGATATGAGTTAATATAATCTTGAAGAGTTATTGTCGACATGGTTAGTCATATTCTTTGCTGAAAACCTCGGTGTTACTTAAGCATATGTATGTAAACAAGAACAGAAGAGTTAGTAAAAGTTTTTCTTTATTACTTTCAGCTTGTCAAATGAATTGCTTGAGGACAAGCAAGGGTTTAAGCTTGAGGGAGTTAATACGTGATTTGAATGAGGGTTTAATCTACTTTTCTTAACACTTTTGCTCTTGCTTTGGACTCTAATTTACATGATTTGAATGAAACTAACCCAGACTGACGTTGTTTTCAGTAGAACTACCATGGTGTTGTTTTTGTGCATAAATAAAAGTTCTCGGAATCGAACGAAACTTTGAGATTTATTTCAGAATAAATAAAAAATATTGGATGTTTGCAATGCTAATGCATGTTTTTGTAACCTTAATTACCTGGTTGGTGCTCACATCGCCTTTATCTTCAGAAAACCCCGACGAATGATCAGATGAGCCTACCCACAGACTAGATTCGGCCATGCTATTTGCATAAAGAATGAAATGAATGAGCCTACCAAAATGGACACAGGTTGTGTCATACATGATAAATTACTTGCGTTGTTTACTTAGGTTTATCGAACATAATAAATTACTTAGGTTGATTAGAAAAATTGAAAGTTTATGCCTTTTGGCAATGACTAGTAGAGACCAAAAGTTTAAGCACTTATGCTGTAAGTTTAATTATAACTACATATTCTTTACAATTATGCTATAAGTTTAATTATAAGCACTTATGCTACACCAAACCACATAAGAAAATAGCAAAATACCCAATACCCCCAATTCTAGCATTCTAGTGTTTTCTACAACATGTACTAAGATTCAAATAGCAAAATACCCAATACCCCCAATTCTATCATTCTAGTTTTTTCTACAACATGTACTAAGATTCAAATAGCAAAATACCCAATACCCCCAATTCTAGCATTCTAGTGTTTTCTACAACATGTACTAAGATTCAAGTAGCAAAATACTCAATACCCCCAATTCTAGCATTCTATTGTTTTTTACAACATGTACTATGATTCAAATAGAAAAATACCCAATACCACCAATTCTAGCATTCTAGTGTTTTCTACAACATGTACTAAGATTCAAATACCCGAGCGGTGAGGAGGGTTTGCGGGTGGTGTGGCTACGGGCAGGGCATCGGGCGGGGCGGCTTCGGGCGCAGTGTCGAGCGGGGCGGTGTCGGGCGGGGAGCTTCGCACGGCGTCGGGCGGGGCTACGGCGGGCGGCGTCGAACGGGGTGGCTACGGGCGGCTTCGGGGGCGGCGGCAGGGATCGAGAGGAGGAGCAAGGAGTTGGGGGACTCTAGAGAGTGGGGAGTAGCTAGGATGGGCGCGGGGCAGGGATTAGATAGATTAGTGTTGGCATGGGCCTAATGGGCCTAATTTGCAATGTCGGGGCTAATGTGCAACACTAGAAATAATCGAATAGCTATGGCATTAAAATTAGGCAACGCCAACTATCGGGGATATACCCCGCGGAATGACCTGGCCTGGCGACTCACAGGAGACCCGGTAAAGACATGACGTTTATTGGTGATCCGGT
Organism: Hordeum marinum; assembly: GCA_022496015.1. NCBI lineage: Eukaryota > Viridiplantae > Streptophyta > Magnoliopsida > Poales > Poaceae > Hordeum > Hordeum marinum. The sequence goes on from CM039674.1 coordinate 397,725,962, forward strand.
TGGCGGGCCGCAGGACGACCCGGCCCAAGACCCAGCGTGTGAGTCGGAGCTAGGCGGCTCACAAGAGAAGGCCCAAGGAGAGAGGAAGGATTCCCTTACAAGATAAACAAGACCCAGAATAGGACTCTAAAGAGACTAGTCCTAATCCTACTCCTAGTAGGACTCTATTTGTAAACCTACCCTCTCCACTTATATAAGGAGGGGTAGAGCACCCCTAGAGGGACATGCTCACAAGTCTACAAGTTTAGACGGACAGATTAGAGGCTCTCGTAATTAGAGGTAGCGATTAGCACCCTTGTAATCGAGAGATCTTCCTGATCATCAATATAGACACAAAGTAGGACGTAGACTTTTACCTCCATCGGAGGGGCCGAACCTGGGTAAACTCCGTGTCTCTCGATTCTGACTAACCCCTTCAAGCCGCCACGTAGTTGCGCTTCACTTCGAACCTAAAGTCCATTCACCCGGACATCTTCCGTGACAAATCCATGACAGTTGGCGCCCACCGTGGGGCTACGCACGGTGATGTTGTGTTCTTGGAGGGATATCTTCAGGAATCGAGATGTTCATGATTTATCAGATGAAGACGAATTCGGCAAAAGGATCTAGGTCATGGATGAGCAGTTTGACGGCTGGTCACCGGACCGGCGGTTGCTTTCTCACGTGAAGACCGAAAGCCGGATTCATCCCCAAGTAATAGTACTTAACGTGAAGGCTGGATCGAGTCAACACACAGGGCTGATCAAAAGGAAATAGCGGAGACGAACATAGGATACATCTAAGCCGGCGTTGGACTCGGTCAACCACGGATTCGGCTTCCGTTGTCCGCCTCTGCCTCATGGCCTCCACTGTTTGCCTCTGCCCCCGCGGCCTCTGCCGCTCGCCTCAGTCTCCACACCATCACGCGCTGCTCTGCTCCCGCCTCATCGTGCGCATTGAGCCGGCCATCGTTGTGGTCGCCGCTCCTGCCGGTGCCCCTCCCGCGTATCGCGCATACGTTCCTACGGCACGCCTGGAAACCGCCTCGCCTCAGTGGTTCTGCTCCCATCATCGGCTTGCCGGTGCCATGTTTTGCATCGCCCTGCCACCGCAGAGCCTCGCCGCGATTCGGTGCTTCCGCGAGTGCCTGCATGGCCGTCACGTCCTTGGGTCAGATTCGCCACACTCGCCGAAACACCGTTTCCTGCCACGCCCTACTGATGTGGATCCGACTCTCCTCCGCCGGTGCTTCCCCGAGTCGTGCTTGGGGTCGACCTTGTTTCCGAGTCGCCTCGCCACGCCTTGAGTCACTCCGCCTCGCCACACCTCCGGGCCGGCTCGTGCCCCTCGCTGTATCAGCTGCGGTCACTCCGCCTCACCTTCCGGCTGCGCCCGCGCATGTGATGCTCACCTCTCCGTGTCGCTGCGCTGTGGCCGCCTCCCCAGCTCGGCCTCGCCTCCACCGCGGACCACTGCCATGCGCCACCCCCGCTATATTAGCTGCCGCTCCACCATGAGCCGCCGCTCCACCTTGAGCCGCCATTGCACCCCACCTCGGCCGAAACCCGCCTCCGCCTTGTCTTTCTTCTATTGAAAAATTCAGGTGATATTCATCTTATATATTTTTCCATATGTACTAACTCTTTCAAGAACAATTACTCCGGCTTTTTGCAATAATTTTTGTGCAGGAGGATTATTTAAATGGCGTTGTTTTGCGGGATGGAGTGCGTGCCAGCGTCCTTATACACTGGTGTTCATTTGCAGCGTATTATTCCATAGTTGCACGCGAGCCGCCGCCATCACGGACCGGTCTACAACAACAAGCCGATACCATCCGCAAGCCGCCATCCCCACGGTCGGGTCTACATCGACCATGTTGCAGCCGCCTCAAGCGTCTGCACCGGCTTAACAACGCCATGGGCGTCCCACCGCCCACGCCGGTTTATAAATACCACGGGCGATTCGCCAAACGCACCGGGTTAGCAACGCCATGGCAACTCGCCGTTCGCGCCGGCTTACAATGCTGTGGCCATCTCTCGCCGCCACGCCGGTTTACAATGCCGTGGCCGTCTCTCGCGACCGCTCCGACTTACAATGCCGTGGCCGTCTCTCGCCACCGTGCTGGCTTACAATGCCGTGGCCGTTTCTCGCCACCACGTCGGCTTAGAATGACGTGGCCGTCCCTCGCCACTGCGCCGGCTTACAATGCCGTGGTCGTCCCTTGCCACCGCGCCGGCTTACAATGACGTGGCCGTCTCTCACCACCACGCCGGCTTACAACGCCGCAGCCGTTTCTCGCGACCGCGCCGTCTTCAAACGCCGTGGTTGGTTTCTACGTCTACATCAATACACCAGTGGCTGCATACATCAGTACAAGCTGCCCAATGGACGGCTCTGAATCGCCGACTTGCGGTACAAACTATATTTACATATCGGTGTAGTGCTCACCTATATGAGCCGCCCAATGGATGCGTGCAAGACGCCGCCCATGGTCTGATCTACATCAATATATTAGTGAAGTGCTCGCCTATATGAGCCGCCCAATGGGCAGGCGCACAAAGCCGCCGCCATTACAGTTTGGTTCACTTCAACAACCAATGGGGACGAACCATCGACCGGATTATCGAAACAAATCATACGGGATCATCTATAACCCGCCACGGCCAACCCCAACTTTCGGTGGAGATTCTCAAGCCGCCTCTCCGAGTCAACTTAAGACTCGGGGGCTATAGACATGGCGAGAGATATTTGGTCGTTTTTTAAAGAGAACCCCATGTCTTTACAAGAGAAAACCTAATCTTGGGGCTATTACATTAATTGGCGGAAGAATTAAAAGTTGCCCAAGAGGACGAGTCGACATGACGCACCGTTCAAACATGGGAACCCGGATCTATCGGATCATCATAAAATCACTTGGAGTTTCTGTCATTTCTTCAAAAAGTTGATGGCTTACAAGATGGCGACTTACAAGATGGTGCATAAGTTGATATCATCGACATGATCGTCCAGGGGGCTTCCCACCTCCGGGTGTAGCTTATCTATCCCTAACAACCGGCTTTCATGCCAAAAATGTTGACAAGTCAACATTGGCTATCAAAGGGGGCTTCCTACCTTCGGGTATAGCTTATCTAACCCTAACAGCCGGCTCTTATGCCAAAAAAGTTGACAAGTCAACTATGGTTGTCGAAGGGGGCTTCCCACCTCCGGGTGTAGATTATCTATTGTAACAACCGGCTTTCATGCCAAAAATGTTGACAAGTCAACATTGGCTGTCGAAGGGGGCTTCCTACCTCCGGGTATAGCTTATCTAACCCTAACAGCCGGCTCTTATGCCAAAAAAGTTGACAAGTCAACTTTGGTTGTCGAAGGGGGCTTCCCACCTCCGGTTGTAGCTTATCTATCCCTAACAACCGGCTTTCATGCGAAAAATGTTGACAAATCAACATTGGCTATCGAAGGGGGCTTCCTACCTTCGGGTATAGCTTATCTAACCCTAACAGCCGGCTCTTATGCCAAAAAGTTGACAAGTCAACTTTGGTTGTCAAAGGGGGCTTCCCACCTCCGGGTGTAGCTTATCTATCCCTAAACAACCGAATTTCACGCCAAAAATGTTGACAAGTCAACATTGGCTGTTAAGGGGGCTTCCTACCTTCGGGTATAGCTTATCTAACCCTAACAGCCGGCTCTTATGCCAAAAAAGTTGACAATTCAACTTTGGTTGTAGAAGGGGATTTCCCACCTCCGGGTGTAGCTTATCTATCCCTAACAACCGGCTTTCATGCCAAAAATGTTGACAAATCAACATTGGCTGTCGAAGGGGGCTTCCTACCTTCGGGTATAGCTTATCTACCCTAACAGCCGGCTCTTATGCCAAAAAAGTTGTCAAGTCAACTTTGGTTGTCGAAGGGGGCTTCCCACCTCCGGGTGTAGCTTATCTATCCCTAAACAACCGGCTTTCATGCCAAAAATGTTGACAAGTCAACATTGGCTGTCGAAGGTGGCTTCCTACCTTCGGGTATAGCCTAACCCTAAAAGTAGACTCTTATGCCAAAAAAGTTGACAAGTCAACTTTGGTTGTCGAAGGGGGCTTCCCACCTCCGGGTGTATCTTATCTATACCTAACAACCGGCTTTCACGCCTAAAATGTTAACAAATCAACATTGGTTATCAAAGGGGGCTTCCTACCTTCGGGTATAGCTTATCTAACCCTAACAGCTGGCTCTTATGCCAAAAAAGTTGACAAGTCAACTTTGGTTGTCGAAGGGGGCTTCCCACCTCTGGGTGTAGCTTATCTATCCCTAACAACCGGTTTTCATGCCAAAAATGTTGACAAATCAACATTGGCTGTCGAAGGGGGCTTCCTACCTTCGGGTATAGCTTATCTAACCCTAACAACCGGCTCTTATGCCAAAAAAGTTGACAAGTCAACTTTGGTTGTCGAAGGGGCTTCCCACCTCCGGGTGTAGCTTATCTATCCCTAACAACCGTCTTTCACACCAAAAAAGTTGACAAGTCAACATTGCATCATACATTGCATCATATTCACATGTCATGCCAGCTTATCAAGCTGGGTTAGAGCAAGATTATGGAAGAAGGAGCAATGTTATGAAAGATATAACATCTCGGGGTTGTGCTTTTTCAAAGCAGCCCTTACAACAATGCAGAACATATTATGTCTTGTTTATTTTTTGCAGGTCTTATCTCTTAAGATGAGCTGCCGTTAAGTACTCTGAAAGATAAAATGGATCTTTAATGGCCAACCTGGCTGGATCTTCATGGTTTATCATAACCACTACTAAATGATTGGGGTGTTCAAGCCAGCTTGGAGAATTCATTATTTTTCAAGAGCCTCCCTATCAAATATAATGCCGTGTCATCTAATTGACTGGTTCTCGAATTTCTTCAGATGTGTTCTATAGTAATCTATAGCACACATGGATTTCTCCAACATATATTTGTCGGGTTGCACCGCAACCATGAGCAAGGATTTCATGTCAAAAACAAAGGAATATTCCAGGATATTCATTCCGGGTTTTATTACAACCACGGTCAAGGATTCATCCAACAAGTTGTGGTGAGTCATATTATTCTTACATAGTCCCAAGTCGCCGCATGCAGACGACCCGACACTTTGGGGCTACATTGTTCAAGTCCAGTTTATGTCAAAATATGCAAGTCCCATGTCGCTGCAAGCACGCACCACGGCACTTGGGGGCTAATGCAAGCCGGTTTTCAAATCATTACATTGTCGACAAGACCCTATTATTTCAAGGAGATGAGCCGGCCTTTCTATATCTTTCTAAGTCCCAGCCCAGTAATTCTTACTAACCCGACACTTGGGGGATACACCGCTCAGATCTAATTTTCTAAAGTCCCAAGTCGCCGTAGGCATGCGACTCGGCACTCATTATTCAGTTGTTTAACAGATTATGAGGTCCAAATTGAAGACCCGGCCCATCACATACTGATGAGCCGGCCCTTGGGGGCTACACCCGCCAAAGCTTCATAAAGTATAAGGCAATTACAAAGTCCCAGCCCAGTAATTCTTACTGACCCGACACTTGGGGGCTACAGTAGTCAGTTGTTCAAACAGATTATATGGTTTAAATTGAAGACTCAGCGCATCACATTCTAATGAGCCGGTCCTTGGGGGCTACACCCGCTGAAGCTTTATAAGGTATAAGACAGTCACAACTCCCAGGCTGCTGCAAGCAAGACAACCTGGTACTTGGGGGCTACATAGTCCAGTATATTATTGCAAAGCACGAAGTTATCATGGATAATCTTGGAGCTTGGGGGCTACAGGTAATATAGACATATCAAAAACTTTGAGGAGAATTCTCAAGATGTTAATTATGGAGTTCAGTTGTTAGGCTCGACGTCACCAAAAATTCATGACCCGATGTCATCAAAAGATCATAACCCGCCAGAGTTTATATAAGCCGCCTTGCTTCATAACAATGGAAGTCCGGTTTTACGTCAGATAGATTTTCATCCCAATATGTTTATCAAGTCAGGTGGATTCTAGTTATTTGACCCGATGTCACCAACGATAAATGACCCGCCAAGAGTATTGGAAGCCGACTCAATGGCATATGGGTGTTCTATTCTCAATATTTTTCAAAGGACACTAACAAGCAAGACGATTTTCAAGACGGCTCATTCATATGAAGAAGAAACCCTGATTTCTAAGGAGCCACTTAATAAGCCGACCAAAGGAGCAAGCTGGCGACTTAACATATTTATTACTCTTATTTCAGGATCTTAGCATGAAATAAATTCAAGCTAAACATGGGGGCTAATGTCGGGGATATACCCCATGGTATGACCCGGCCTGGCGACTCACAGGAGACCCGGTAAAGACATGACGTTTATTGGTGATCCGGCTGGCGGGCCGCAGGACAACCCGGCCCAAGACCCAGCGTGTGAGTCGGAGCCAGGCGGCTCACAAGAGAAGGCCCAAGGAGAGAGGAAGGATTCCCTTACAAGATAAACAAGACCCGGAATAGGACTCTAAAGAGACTAGTCCTACTCCTACTCCTAGTAGGACTCTATTTGTAAACCTACCCTCTCCACTTATATAAGGAGGGGTAGAGCACCCCTAGAGGGACAGGCTCACAAGTCTACAAGTTTAGACGGACAGATTAGAGGCTCTCGTAATTAGAGGTAGCAATTAGCACCCTTGTAACCGAGAGATCTTCCTCATCATCACTATAGACACAAAGCATGATGTAGGCTTTTACCTGCATCGGAGGGGCCAAACCTGGGTAAACTCCGCGTCTCTCGATTCCGACTAACCCCTTCAAGCCGCCACGTAGTTGCGCTTCACCTCGAACCTAAAGTCCGTTCACCCGGACATCTGCCGTGACAAATCCACGGCACCAACACTATTTGAACATATTAGTGCTGGCATTGGTGAGAAATGGTGTGCCAGGAACAAGAGTTGTGGCTAGCCATTTCTGCACTAGCGGTTGTGCCCACCTCGTGGCCCCACTAACCCTAATTCCGACGCTATAAAATCCTATTTTCAAAGAAAAAAATCATGGAGAAAGTTTCATCGCGTTTTACGATATGGAGCCGCTACCACCTCCTGTTCTTCATCGGGAGGCCAGATCTTAAGTCCGTTTGGGGCTCCGGAGAGGGGAATCTTTGGTCTTTGTCATCATAAACCCTTCTCCACTGCCAATTCCATGATGCTCCCCACTAGAAGTGAGTAATTCCTTCGTAGCCTTGTTGGTCGGTGAGGAGTTGCATGAGATTGATCATGTAATCGAGTTAGTTTTGTTAGGGCTTGATCCCTAGTATCCACTATGTTCTGAGATTGATGTTGCTATGACTTTGCCATGCTTAATGCTTGTCACTAGGGCCCGACTGCCATGATTTCATATCTGACCCGTTTATGTTATCACCATTATATCTATGTTCTTGATCCGATCTTGCCTAGTCATATGCACCTGCTATGTGTTATAATCTATAAACCCCGGGGTGACAGTAATCGGGATACTTTCTGGTGATGACCGTTGTTTGAAGAGTTCATGTATTCACCATGTGGTAATTCTTTGTTCCAGTTCTCTATAAAAAGGAGGCCTTAATATCCCTTAGTTTCCTTATGGACCCTACTGCCACTAGAGGGTAGGACAAACGATGTCATGCAAGTTCTTTTCCATAAGCATGTATGACTATTTACGAAATACATGCCTACATTACATTGATGAACTGGAGCTAGCTCTGTGTTGCCCTAGTTTATGACAATTATATGATGAATATCATCCAACGAGTACACCGATCTAGTGACTACGAGTTTTCCACATATTGTTCTTGCTGAGTGACTATTACTGCTGTTACTGTTGCACTCGCTACAAAACTGTTACTACTAATGTAACGGTTACTATTGTTGTTACCACTGCTATCAAACTATTATATTATTGTGCTACTGATCACTTTGCTGCAGATATTTAATCTCCGGGTGTGGTTGAATTGACAACTCAACTGCTAAGACTCTCAAATATTCTTCGGCACCCCTTGTGTCGAATCTGTAAATTTGGGTTGAATACTCTACCCTTGAAAATTATTGCGACCCCCTATACTTGTGGGTTATCAAGGGGAATATGTCTCACCGTAGTCCATACCTTCGACTTGCGTGTAGCCTTGCGCCACAAGACGTGCCTTGTTGTGAACGACTTGACCGTCTTCATCTTGCTTGTTCCGAAACACCCATTTGGTCCCGACGAGGTTTTGCTCGTCCTTTCGTTTCACCACAAGTGTCCACACTTCGTTCCTCTCGAAGTTATGAAGCTCTTCATGCATTGCATTCACCCAATCTGGATCTTTGAGTGCTTCTTCCACCTTCATAGGCTCAATACTAGAGATGCATGAGTAGTGTTCACAAAAGTTAGCTAAGCAGGTTTTAGAGTGAGTGATTCTCCCATTTTGAATGTCATCGAAGATTTGCTCTAAGGGATGATTCTTTGTCGGGCCGGGATGCACTTGGTCACCTATGATGCCGTAAGCCGCTTTGTGGTACGGCAGGGTCAAGATCAAATGTTGTTGAATTTCGGGCTCCGCAAAACCCAAGGAACTTCGAACACAGGGGCGTGTGCGAAGATCCCCAACAGCCTCACCCCTCCTAGCTCACTACTTGATGGTTGGGATGACGAACTCGCACGATGAAGAGGAAGAAGATGCACATGATGATTTACCTAGGTTCAGGCCGCTGCGAAGCGTAAAACCCTACTCCTACTTAGGTGGATTGCCTCACGAGGAGGTGTTGGTGGATGAAGTCATATAGTGGTGAGTTGCCTTGAGAGGCGCCCGAGTAGTGTTCTTGGCTCTCTACTTTGTCGTTTGTTCCCCCTCTTCTATGGTGCAACCTAGCCTCTATTTATAGTGACCCCGGGTCCTCTTCCCTTATCGCCTTGGCAGGAAGGGATCCCACAACTGCCAAATTCAAAGGGGACAGGAGTACATCCTTGCCCTTTCCAAAGGTGGTCTTCGCCTGCAAAGTAGCTGTTGATGATGCAGGGGTGGGCTCGGTGATGACATCATTCCTGCTAGGCTCGTGGTCGTGGTCTTGTTGCACCAGAATGGAAACCTTTGGGCGGCGCTTCGGGAACCCGCGTACGTCCTTGCTCCCTTTGCACCAAAGGGGAAACTATACCGCCTGGCACGCTGGTGCCCGCCTGTCCCGCCTTACGTCATCCTTGGACTCCTCAGGCCAAGTGATGCATAGAGATCTCCGCCGCTCTGGAGGGGGCTTGAGGAGGCATGTTCCTCGCGGGTCTTTGGTGTTGCCTCCCACGCGAGCTTGGGCTCTCGCAAGGACCTTGTCTCAAGTGGGGTCACGCAAGTGAAAGCACATTTGCTCCCATGGTGGTTTTGGTAATTAATAGCAACGTATAAGTCATTGAAATAATGCCTTCACCAAGTACATTTCAGGAAAAGTTCAATGATGGGAATGGCAGAAGGATTGTGGATTTATCCCAAGATGCAAGGAATAGGTTGGCCAAGCTTCAAGAAAGAGGACTCTACATTTTATATTTGTGAGAAATCACTTTGAGTCTATAGGAAAGCCAATACTATTAAAAGGGGGTAAAGTTTTGATCACAAGTGACAGTCACCAAGACATCCACATACTCTCCCACCAAAGTCTGTCCTAAGCCAAATATACAAAATCGGTGCAACCAACTTTACTATCCCAGTGCCACCGAGTTCCAAACCCTAGACAGACTCAGCCAAACCCTAACACTTCGGTGCAGCCGACACTGCACTCGGTGCCACCGAGTTGGGTTGCCAACTTTCTGTTACGCAAATTCTCATTTTCGGTCCGACCGAGAATGGTGAATCGGCATCACCGAGTTTGGTAATTCTGACCGTTGGTCACCTTGTCGGTGCAACCGAGAGTTATATACCGGTCCAGCCGAGACTCAGAAGTTGCCACTTTTTGTCACTTCAGTACCATCGAGTTTTACACTTTAGTGTCACCAAGTCTGACTAATTGTGTGTAACGGTTGGAGTTTTGGAGATGCCTATATATACCCCTTCACCACCACCCACTCGACAGCGAAGCACTCGGAACTATTCCATACCTATCCTACTCAGTTTTCTGAGAGAGAACCACCAACCCTTGTGTTGAGGTCAAGATCTTCCACTCCAACCATATGGATCTTGATTTCTAGCCTCCCCAAGTTGCTTTCCACCAATCCCATCTCTTCTACCAAGACAAACCTGTGAGAGAGATTGTGTGTTGAGGAGTCTATCATCTTGAAGCACAAGAGCAAGGAGTTCATCGTCATTACCGAGCCTATTACCTTTCGGAAGGTGGTGCCTCCTAGATTGGTTAGGTGTCGCTTGGGAGCCTCCTACTTTGTGTTGTGGAGTGAACCAAGAAGTTTGTAAGGGCAAGGAGATCGCCTACTTCGTGAAGATCGACCCATAGTGAGGCTAGTCCTTCGTGGACGGAAGCCGCATGGAATAGTCAATATTGCTTCTCCATGGAACCCTCCGTGGGTAGAGCCCTCCGTGGACTCTCACGACCGTTACCCTCCGTGGGTTGAAGATTCCATGAACATGGACATATGGTAGCAGCAACTATCGGAACCACGGGAAAAATCATCGTGTCATCACTTGTGTTTGCATTCCTAACCCTCTCTTTACTTATATGCACAATGTCTTTATTTTCCGCTGCAATACTCTTAGACATGCATGTGTAGGGTGTTACTTCATATGCTATGAATGCTAAAACTTGCCAAGAATTAAAATTGGTCAAAAGGAAAAACTTTTATGTGGTCAAGTAGTCTAATCACCCCCCTCTAGACCTACTTTCGATCCTACAAGTGGTATCGGAGCATTGGTCTCCATTGCATTGGTTTCACAACCTAGGAGAAGTATGGCATCTAGTGAAGGAAATTATCACCGTAGAGGTCCGTACTTTGATGACACTAATTTTGCTAGTTGGAAGCATAAAATGAAAATGCATTTTCTTGGTCATAATACTGTCGTTTGGGCTGTTGTTCATGTTGGCTTACAAGGTGAATTCTTTGCGGATGGAAAGGAACCGAATCATGAAGCATTTGCGGATGAATTGAAGATGTTGCAACTCAATGCTCAAGCATGTGACATACTCTTCAACTGCCTACGTCCTAAAGAATTCAACAAAATCAGCCGTCTTGAACACGCAAAAGAGATATGGGTTACTTTGGTTGATATGCACGAAAGAACTGAGTCCGTGAGAGAATCCAAGTTAGATGTTCTTCAAGGTCAACTTGACAAGTTCAAGATGAAGGATGGTGAAGGAGTCGCCGAAATGTACTCTAGGCTAGCTCTCATCAATAATGAGATTGCCGGCTTAGGAAGCGAAGAAATGACTGACAAGTTCATCATCAAGAAGATACTTCGAGCTTTGGATGAGAGATATGACACCGTGTGCACATTGATCCAAATGATTCCCAACTACAAAGATCTCAAACCAACGGAAGTAATTTGTAGAATTGTTGCTCATGAGATGACACTCAAAGACAAGCAAGACCTTCATCACAAGTCTAGCGGTGTTTACAAAGCCACAAGTGATGCTCCCGCTACCTCAATCGACAACCTTGTCACAAATGAAGAGATAAGCGGTCAAGAAATTCAACAAGTTCTACAAGAATAGAAGCAAAGATCGCAGCTCCAACTCCAGATATGAAGAGAAGCGTTCGTCAAGTCGTAATCAAAACTGCTACAGTTGTGGGAAGCCCGGACACAACTCCAATGAGTGCTCGGCTCCCTACAAACAAAGGGAAGAGTCACCAAGAATACGAAGCTCAAGAGATGAATCACCTCGAAGAGAGAGAAGGAGTAGAGATGATCGTTATGAACAAAGAGCCTCAAGGATAATCAAGGAGAAGTAGGGACTCAGAGAAGAAGGACAAGCACACCAAGAGCTACTCAAGAAGGAAGCATCAAGCTCATGTTGGTGAATGGGTTTCTGGCTCCGACTCCGACAACCACTACGAGAGAAGCTACCACTCCAACTCTGGCTATAGTCAAGATGATGGTGTTGCCGGAATTGCACTAGTGACAACCAACTCCTATGATATATTTGATTCACCAAATGAAGGAGGTGGAAGTTGCTTCATGGCTAAAGGCCCCAAGGTATCACACCCGAATATCTTGATTTCGATAGTGATGAAGATGACTTGCTTTACGATGATGACTTGTTATGTGATAAAACTAGTGATGTTAATCATAATGAATTTGATATTACTCATGCTAGTCAAGATAAGTCTATTGACGATGATAAGATGAAAATAGAAGAACTAACTAAAGAACTCAACACTCTTAAGTTAGCTCATGAATCTACTCTTGAAGATCATAGAGATCTTGTAAGAACTCATGAGAAGCTACGCTTCGAGAAGCTCAACTTGGAGCAAGAACATGAATTTATTAATGCTATCAATGACGATCTCCTAAAGAAGACTTCATCTTATATTGCCAAAATACTACTCTTGTCTACATTCATGCCACAAGTCAAATCTAAGCAAACTAGAAACAAAGGAAAGAAAGGTTCTTCATCTAGCAGCAACAATAACATTGCTAAACCAAATGATGTTGCTCCTAGTAGTTCTATTGATTCCACTAATGATGATTCTCTTAGCCAAGTTACAGTTGAGCAAGAAAACTCTTTATTGAAAGTGATTATAGATAAAGGTATCTACAAGAGTCTTGAAGGGCACAAACAATTTGATGAGATTGTACGCAAGCACGAAGGATACCGAAAGAATCGTGGTGTTGGCTACTTCAACACTAATGGAGTTGAATGGGAAGAAGGTCAATATCCCAATCCCAAGTTTGTTCTTCAAAAGGAGAAGTATGAAAATACTCTTCCCAAGGGGACAAACACTCAAGATGACCTTCCTCCGAAAGACACCAAGCTCAAGGGCAAGAATAAGCTCCAAGAAGACTTTGAATCTTATGAAGATCAATCCCAAGCTTTGGTGAAGTGGGTTCCCAAGGCTACTACAAGCTCAACTTCTACACGTGCTACTCCAACAACAAGAATCCCCATCAACTTGATGTGGATTCCCAATAAGAAGAACTAGAGAGTTCTTGAGGGGTGACTCTGCTAATGAAATTCACTCACATTCATTATTGGCAAGATCTATTTGCAATCAACATCTACCCTATGCAATAGATCAAGGAGTCACACATTCCCTCAAAGGTAAGCAAGGGACAAGGTAATCAACAAATCAATGGACATCATTACACATGCTTTGCACTCAAGTCCATAGATATCCTTGTATTTGTCTCTCGTGTGTTGGGACTAACCCATGTAGGTGAGAAGAGTAAGGAAACAACAAGGATGCTCCCAACTCTTGGTGAGCTTCATCAATCTTGAGCATCCACCACTACCTCACCAACATGAAGTCTTCATCAACAAAACCCAAGGTTATTTTATCCCTCTTATGGGGGGATGTCACATCAAGGGGGGGCTTTACTCTAAGACTTGAGTCAAAGCATCTCTTAGTATGTGACAAACATCAAATGCTTTATATAAAAGTGGTAACCCCACTTGTTCTTAAACGATGAGTATGACCTATGATCAAGTACTATTACTTGGCTCCTAGGTCAAATACTCATATATAGATGACTTCGTCATCACCTAAGTGCTTGTTAGATGCTAGAGTATTTGTGCATGTTTGTCATGATTTCATTTGACATCTTATTGTGGGATCATGTTGGTCTGCATTTGTTTTCTCATTCGAGGATATCCAATTGTTGCTATTTGGTTTTGATTTATATTTTGCCAATTGGATACACAAGAATGCCTACGACCACTTCTTTAGCTATCTATGCTTTCTCACCTCATACTCTATTCATGTTGCATCACAAAATTTGAACAACTGCTTTTCGACCCCTCTGTGTGTGGAGCACTGGGAGTTCCGTATCGACAAGGACTAACCATTAAAATCTCCCAAGTGCATTTCGGTGGAACCAACCACAAAATCTCGGTCTCATCGAATGCCTATGGTTGATCTGGTTTTTTAATCTCGGTACCACCGATTCTAGTTTCTTGGTTACACCGAGTGTCCCTGTCAGCTGACAGTTGAGGCACTCGGTGGCACCGAAAACTTAGAATCGGTGTCACCGATTAGTGGTTGGTATATAAGTCTGGACCCCGACGCTTTGAAATTTCCACCTCCAAACGTCGCGCTCCAAAACCCTAAGCTGCCGCTCCAAGGACCCCTGGTCACCTCCCTTGTCTCCCCGCGCTCCTCCGCCGCTGGGAATCGCCGTCGCTGATGAAATCCACTCCCTCGTCGCCACCATAGAGGATCCGCGCCAAGTTAGGGTACGGATTTGACCTCTAGTGTGCTCTTTATATGATTCTTGCGCATTAGATACTTGCTAATCATCATTGCACCCTTTGCATAGGTTCCTATCCTCTCAAATCCCCAAAATCTCGCGTTAGAAGGATTTTCTAGGGTTTTGCCGTCCGCCCGATAAATCTTGGTGGAACCGACACGAAAATATCAGTCTCGTTGAGAACTGACTTGGTGGAACCAAGTAGTTCTTTTCGGTCCGACCGAAAAGGCTGCCATGTTTCTGTTAAAGAGTGAGTATGTCTCGGCCCCACCGAAAATTTCTTTTCGGCTGCACCGATATCTATTTGACAGATTGAAAAACTTTTGAAAATTAATTGATCAAATTTCAAAAACTAGCCTCATTTTGTGATGACTCATCTTCTTCTGCTCTCCTATACTCTATTCATAGGGTCAGTATGTCAGGCTCAGAAGCCAGTCAGAATTTGCCAAAGCAGGGAGTTGATATGAGTTCTGGAACAAGCCCAGAAGCCAGTTCTGTCTCAGATCCAAGCACTCCCAGCTCTCATGGGTTGCCCAAGGCTGCCACCAGAACTAGGAAGAAGCTCAACTTAGATGAAGAAGATTTATATTTCATTCCTGAGGAGATTCTTGCTAAGAAGCAAGAAAAGGCTACCAAGAAGTCAGCAACTGAAGATACTTCATCTGGTAGAGTTGTCAGCAAAGTTTATGCTCCTACTTCAACCTTCAAAGCATATGAGACTGCTAGAGCAATTGTGTCAGTTGAGGTCCCCAAGAAAGCTATGCCTAAGAAGGCAAGGGAGAAGAAGTCTAGGAAGAGGATTGTTCGTGTTATGGGCAGGCCTACCTCTATGTTTGAGGATCCAGAGGAGGCTGCTGGTGCTGCTGCTGAGGAGGAGGAGGAAGAGCATGCTAAGATTGTGCCTCCCAAGAAGAAAGCCAAGAAGCTCATGGCTTATGCTTTGCAAAATACTGGCACCTCCAAGAGCACCAAGCCTGCATCTAAGAAGACTGCATTGCAAAAGTCCAAGAGGACCACCAGAGACATTCCTGCTTCAGAGAAGAACAAGGGGACTGCCTCTAGAACTGACGATGATGATGACCTAACCACATTGATGAAGCTCAGACCACATCTTCTAGTGCATGATGCCAACCATTTGGTAGCTGAGGACATGAAGAAGCAGAAAGACTTGGGCTTGAGAGCCTGGAGAGCCATAGACCCATATGCTCAGAGGAGGAAGACCGCTATTGACTACAAGTTCTATACCAGAGAGCAACATGATTTCTGTGAGACTTTTCTGCTTGACAAGAGCCCTGCTGTTAGCGACATGAGATATGTTGATTGGAAGTTCATCAAGGACAACATAGACTACTTCCCAAGTGTCCAAGATAACTTTCATGGCATTGGTCAAGATAAGTTCATTGGCAGAGAACTTACAGTGTGGAACGATGAGATGATCGTGCAATTCTACTCCACCGCTCATTTCTACAGAGACGGTAGAATTGTATGGATGATTGAAGGTGCTAGGTACGAGTCCACTATTGAGGAATGGGCTGCTCTACTGGAAGTTCCAGATGCACAGGAAGGAGACTTGGATGTATACTCTGAACCCAAGGCTATTCACAATGCCATGAAAGACATGTATACTCCTATCCCCACTGACAAGGTGCAATCACACAAGCTAGGATCTATCTACTATCTGCAAGCTGGCCTCCGGACTATGAACACTAAACTTAGGCATACCTTGATGCCCAAGTCTGGAGATGACAAGATGATCCGAGGATACTCCATTAATATGTTGATCCACCTTGACAGCAACACCAGGATCAGAGTCATGGATCTGATTGTTGAGACAATCAAGAGGGTTGCTGCTGACCAAAAGCGCTCCTGATGCTATGCACCCTACATCCAGTTGCTCAGCAACTCATAGTTGGAGAAGCACATTTTTGCTCTTGATCGTCCACACCTGCCCCTACAGCTAGAGTTCGAGGATAACGTTGTGGTGATGGACCAAGATCATCCCACATTTTCTACAGCACAAGCAGAGGCAGAAGCTATTTGAGCCGCTAGTGCTCAAGTCCCGAGATCTAGATACGAGCAAATGGATCTTCTGATCATAGCTGTCCAAGGCATGCAGAAGGATATCAAAGGGATTCTAGATAACCAGAATAGCCTTGTGAGGATCTTCGAGACGAGGATCAAAGTGCTTGGAGATAAGGTGGACAAGATGTCCAAGATAGTGATTGAGGTTCATAAGGAAGTTGGTTCCGTGCACATTCCCCGGGTCTCCACAACCTCTTATGATGATGATGATGATGTTGATGAGGAAGATTCACCTCTCGGGCCAGGCACCTAGTTCACCACTCAGATGTGATCAACCACAATGCCTGCTCCGGAATCGAGGTCCTCTTCACCAGGTCCAGCTACTGTCAGCACAACTCCTGCTCCATCAGCTCCTGTTCCACCAGTGTCCAGTCCAGCTCCTTTGACGACATGTGCAGAGATCTTCGCCGACGCCGTGCTCTCGAATCTTTCATCGACAACCAGAGGAGATCAGCCCAAGAACGCTTAGATAGATACCTTTGAACTTTTTGGTAACTTGTTGCCAAAGGGGGAGAAGTGTATATAGATCATTAGGCTTCGAGAGAGAGAGAGGCATTTGGTGTTTTCTATTTGTCAAAAACAATTTCTTTTGGTTGCCGTGATACTCTTTTGGTTGCTTGTGATACACGTTCGATGATGTTTGATCATACACTTTGATGTGTGATGCTACTATTTCCTATCATCTTAAATGCTTATGTGATGATCTTTCATATTTTGGTTGATTGTGTTGTGCTATGTTATTCATTCCAATTATTCTCGCACACCACCAAGTGGTATGTGACATGTGAGAAGTGACCCTTGTACCAAACCGATTGTGCATTTTCATTCAAACGCAAATTTAAAATAATGCACAAATTTAGGGGGATTTCTTACTTATCACATACTTCTTAAAGCGATGACTATATTCATTGATTATATCTTTGTTGAAGCTTTGATCTATATCTTGTCATCAATTACCAAAAAGGGGGAGATTGAAAGCACATTTGCTCCCTTGGTGGCTTTGGTAATTAATAACAACATATAAGTCATTGAACTAATGTCTTCACCAAGTACATTTCAGGAAAAGTTCAATGATGGGAATGGCACAATGTAACATCCCAAACTTTGGAATGTTATAATAACTATTAGAATGATTGTTTGTTTGTTTGACTGATTGAAAGTGAGTGAAATTTGAAACTTTTGAATGTTTAATGAGAGGGAATGAAATGACTTTCCCAAAACTTTCACTCTGCATTTTGATCACCAGGAATTCAAATTTATTTCATCACAAAACCCATAGTGAATATGACATGACTTGTTCCATTCAAAGGAATGAAAAGGGAATTTAAAATGATTTGAATTTCATTTGGGAAATATTTGTAGCGACCCGACCTGAAAGGTCAAGTCTCCGGTGTTTCCGTACCATCCCAAGATCATGCTGGTACACACACGGTACATCAATGTATATATCAAAGAGAAATCACACAGCATTATATTAATCGAAATCTCATGTCGAGTCCTTTATTACAATAAAATTTACAATAAAGTGGCCAAAGGCCAACTCATGAGAATATCTAAATCTTGCGGAAGCGTCGACGGTAGATGAGTCCATCTGACTCCAAGGGCATCTCACTGAGCATAGAACGCGTCCTCACTCCTGGTCGGAAAAATACACTGCAACATGATACGTTGCAGCCGTGTAGGTCAGCATATGGAATATGCCGGCAAAGTCACAGTAGAGGTGTGAAAATAATCAACTAGTTCCACCAACCACTTCTCATACCCAAAATTATTAATACCCACATCATCATATTAATTGTGTTGAGAGTTCCGGAAGTTCCAATTCCTTTGGCTCAAGTTGTCCATGACCGTGGACACGGCTAATCGATTAGGTTTGGAATACTCTACAGAGTTTTGCACACGTTCCCCACAAGATTTGGTCGCCTCCGTTTGGTTTCTCGCACTTCAGGGTGTTTGAGAAACGGATGACCAAAACATGGTCTTCCAAAGGGTTTCCCTGCGACTCTGTCGGTGCCCATCCTTTCCTACCGTTCTTCTACCTCTCGTAGCACCGCCTGTCCAGGGTCACCACGATATCCGACCAAGCCAGAGCCCATAATGACTTGTGGCTGTGCAGGTAAGCCTTGGGTCTTGAAGCACCCATCCATCTCTTTGTGCCTGGGTGGACCTTTCCGCGTGAATACTGGCCATCTCCAGCATCACCTAGGCTAACCACTGGTTTCTCCAGGGTGCCGTTCAACCATCATCCACCCAGAGGTATGTTGAAAACTTGGAGTCTTGAAATCTTGATCATTATGTAGGTCTTGAAATTATTAACTTTCTCAACTCTCATGAATCACACAACCAACCCCGTCTACTAATAGCATAGCAAAAGTAAAACAACGTTTCCCGGGGCCAAAGTTGTCAAAGAGGGTTGAGGAGGGGTACCTACCACATGATACTATTAAAATGTAACCAAGTTTCCAACTAACCTATCTTGCATGCAATTGGGGAGATGGTAGAACTAATGCATATAAAACATGGGTAAAAATATGATCAAAGTGACTTGCCTGATTGATGATCTTCGTACGTGAGTGACTCTAAGTAACAAGCTTTGCACTCCGAATAATCTAACGAAGCAAACAAGCACTCAAATAAGCATACAACCAAAATAAGTCCTCATAACATTCAGCAAAGAAGTACTAAACAATCAAGGCAAACAATGCACAAAAGTCTCTAGCAAGTAAAACACACAAGGTTTTGTTTTCCAAAGGAGATGATGAAAACACTACTACATAATAAAACTATTTTGAAATACCAAGACAATTGTTGATATCAAGGCAACAATAGAATATTTTAATATTAAACAAAACAAAATCAATTTAATTTTGTTGGGAAAACTTTAGTAAAGTTTGTAAAAGTTTTGATAAACACTATATGAATCAACTATAGTTGTACTAACAAAAGAAATGAAAAACTAACTTATTATTTATTAGTAAAACATGTTCTTGATAGAAAATAATTTACTACTAAATCTGTCTTAGAAAACAGAAACAAAATATACAAAACTTTGTTTGAAAACAAAACTATTACTAGTTAGTTGTTTAGTCAAATTAAGCCTATTTGAAAAGACATTGTGATTCCTATGTTAAATAAAATTAAACTAAGCAAATTTATATTTTTTTATTAACAGTGAGTGAAGACACTAAGTGTTTACTACAGAACCTAATAAACAAATAAAACCAAATTCTAAAACAAACTAATTAAAATCAAGTTTATAAAACAATATTATAATACTAGACAGATTCTGTTTTTTGGTTAAAACACTAATCAAATATATCCTGAAAATCCTCAACTAAACATGAAGATAGTCCTAACTAATACCAAACAATAGCAAAAAGATTCATGTCAAAATCTATTTTCAAACTCTAGTTATTCAGATTTGAAGATTTTAAGCAAATTTGATTAAATTCAAATTTTATAGTTCAAATTTGAAATTTGAAAGTACAGGGTGAAACTACATGAAAATTGTGAGCTATTTCAAAAAGAATCAACTCAAAACACTAAATAGATTAAAAGATATAAGCAAAACAAAATTTGAAAACATTCTGTTAATTAAAACAAAAACTGAAAAAGGAAAATAATTTGCGACGGTCAGGGGGCTACGTGGCGCTGTCCGATTGGCTAAGGGGGGTGTGCGCTCGAGGATTACGGGCGGGCGACCGATCGGAAGAAGAAAACGGTTCGGAATAAATCCGATCTAATGACGGTCGTTGATTCGGGATCCGATGGTCGAGGGAGCTTACGGGGGAGAGGTTGCCGGCGTCGGGGTTTCTCCGGTGATCCGAAGGCGGCGAGGACGACGGCGAGGCGCTCCGGTGGTCGGGGAGGACGGGGAAATGGTCCGGGTGACGGCGACGGTTCTCCGGAGTCGACTGGTGGCAACAATGGGGCGAACGGTGGTCGGACGTGGTGGCTACGGTCGACGGCGAGCTCCGGTGGGGAAGTAGCTCCGGCGAGCAATTGACGGCGTCTCGGCGAGAGAGAAAAAGGGGACTTGGGGTGAACGGATGCGGGAAGTGGCCGGCTACTTATAGAGTTCTCGAGGGGTGCGGGGGAGTTAAGAGGAGAGAGATCCGGTGAGGGAGGAAACGGCCGGCGAGTCGGGTCCGGCGCACGCGGGGAGGAGGGCGATGACCGTTTCGGGGCAACGGTCGGTCGGGTGTGGGACCTAGCGTCAAAGAGAGAGGGAGGCGTTACTGCGCTCGGTCGGCCGGCTTCTAATTAATTCGCGAGTAACTGTCATGGGCCGGCCCGTTTAATACCGGAAACGGTTACCGTTTCTTTTTAATAATTTTCCAGAGACATTCAAATACATTTAAAGCATTCAAATCATCTCTAAATATAGGGGTATTATATATCAAATTTAACAGAATAATAACTGCTATTTAATGAACATTTCTAATCTGTACTTTGAAAAAAATAATATTTTCAGAAATTGCCTAATTGTTTTTAAACCCTTTTTGCAAATATTTTCAAAATAACCCCTGGTTATTTTTGTTCAAATAAACCACCAATTAGTCCCTGGTGTGGAGTGTCATGTTCCTCCTCTCTTATTTGAACTTATAACCAAAATTTCCAATAGGTGAAAGCAACATAGGGAATAGTAGAAAGGACTTTCAGGAAGTCAGAAAAGGCATTTCAACAAACACATACATTCAAGCAATGATGCTGTTAGATGCATAGCTATAATCATAACATTCCAAAATGAAATTTTGGGATGTTACAAACCTACCCACCTTAAGATGAATCTCTCCCTCGAGATTCGGGTTGGCTAGAAAATAGGTGCGGATGGTCTCCGCGAAGATCTTCTTCGCGTTCCCAGGTGGCTTCTTCCTCGGTGTGATGACTCCACAAAACCTTACAGAACTTGATAATCTTGCTGCGGGTAACTCGGTTGGATGTCTCGAGGATTCTGACAGGCTTCTCCTCGTAGGTCATATCATTGTCAAGTTGTATGGCCTCTAGGGGCACTGTGTTTCGCAAAGGGATATCAGCCATCTCGGCATGACATTTCTTCAGCTGGGAAACATGGAACACATCATGAACTTCGGATAATCCTTCCGGCAATTCCAGTTTGTATGCGACTTCACCTCTACGTTCAAGAATTTTGTAGGGGCCTATGAATCTGGGTGCTAATTTTCCTTTAACACCAAATCTCTTGATTCCTCGAAGCGGGGATACACGAAGATATGCTCTGTCTCCCACTTCATACGTCACTTCCTTGCGCTTGCTGTCAGCATAACTCTTCTATCGAGATTGAGCTATCTTGAGTCTGTCACGAATCAACCTGACTTTCTCTTCCGAATCTTGGATAAGGTCGGGACCAAAAAGTTTTCGGTCTCCAACACCATCCCATGTCAGTGGTGTTCTGCACCTCCTTCCGTATAGAGCTTCGAAAGGGACCATCTTCAGACTCGTCTGATAACTGTTGTTGTATGAGAATTCTGCATAAGGTAAGTTATCGTCCCAACTAGATCCATAATCTAGCGCACAAGCTCTCAACATATCTTCCAGAATCTGGTTGACTCTCTCAGTCTGTCCATCTGTCTGCGGATGAAAAGCTGTACTGAACTCTAGCCTTGTACCCAAAGTTTCATGTAACTGATGCCAAAACTTTGAGGTAAATTGTGTTCCTCTATCTGACACGATACTCCTCGGAACTCCATGCAGACATACGATCCTGGTCATATATATCTTGGCTAGCTTAGCACTGGTATAGGTGGTCTTTACCGGAATGAAATGAGCCACCTTGGTCAAGCGATCAACCACTACCCAGATAGAATCATAACCTGAACGGGTCCTGGGCAATCCTGTGATGAAATCCATACCAAGCTTTTCCCATTTCCACTCGGGTATCGGCAAATGTTGGAGTAACCCTGCTGGTTTCTGATGTTCTGCCTTCACTCGCTGACAAACATCACATATTGCAACATGTTCCGCAATATCTTTCTTCATACCTGTCCACCAATAACTTTCCTTTAAATCCAGATACATCTTGGTGTTGCCTGGGTGTATCGAGTAAGGTGAATCGTGGGCTTCCTGAAGTATCAACTTCCTGAGCTCTGGTTCATTGGGCACATAGATTCGGTTCTCAAACCACAAAGTTCCGTGTTCATCCTCACGAAAACCTTTAACTTTATCATTTTCCATTCTCTGTTTAATCTCAGCTATCTCCTTGTCCGATTTCTGGGCTTCACGAATTCTTTCGGTCAAGGTGGACTGAATTTCCAGTGTACCAACATATCCTCTTGGAACTATCTCTAGCTTGAGCCCTCTGAGATCATCGACTAACTCTTGGGGTAATCCTCCCGCTGTGAGTGTGTTCACATAAGTTTTCCAACTCAAGGCATCGGCTACAACATTAGCCTTACCTAGATGGTAGTGTAATCTCATGTCATAGTCCTTGATTAACTCTAACCATCTCCTCTGTCTGAGGTTCAACTCTTTCTGAGTGAAAATATATTTCAGGCTCTTATGGTCAGTGTAAACATCACAACTATTTCCGATAAGGAAATGTCTCCAAGTCTTGAGTGCGTGCACTACGGCTGCTAACTCCAAGTCATGCGTGGCATAATTCAACTCATGAGGTCGTAGCTGTCTGGAAGCATAGGCTACAACTTTTCCATCTTGCATAAGTACTCCTCCGAGTCCTTGACGTGAGGCATCACAATAAACTTGGAAATCCTTCCGAATATCGGGCAAGATCAATACTGGGGCTGTGACCAAACGTTCCTTCAACTCTTGGAAACTGGTTTCACATTCCTCGGTCCAAACATACTTGGATTCTTTTTTTAACAATTCTGTCATGGGCTTGGCAATCTTTGAGAAATTCTCAATGAATCTCCGGTAATATCCAGCAAGTCCAAGGAAACTGCGGATCTCCTTAACTGAGGTGGGTGACTTCCACTCGGTGACGGCTTCAACCTTAGCGGGGTCTACGGCTATTCCTTCTCCGGAAATAACATGTCCAAGGAATCCGACTTCCGTCAACCAAAATTCACATTTACTGAACTTGGCATATAACTGATGCTCTCTTAGCTTCTCCAGAACTAAACGCAATTGTTCCTTATGCTCTTCCTCGTTCTTGGAGAATATCAGAATGTCATCGATGAAGACCACAACAAACTTGTCCAAATATTCCATGAATACTTTGTTCATCAAATTCATGAAGTAGGCAGGAGCATTAGTCAATCCAAAAGACATGACCGTATACTCATACAAGCCATACCTCGTGGTGAAAGCTGTTTTGGGTATATCCTGTTCACGAATTTTCAACTGGTGATACCCTGATCGAAGATCAATCTTGGAGAATACTTTGGCTCCTACTAGCTGATCAAACAAATCATTAATCATCGGCAGAGGGTACTTGTTCTTGATAGTCACCTCGTTCAAGGCACGATAGTCCACTACCATTCTCAAGGTTTTATCCTTCTTCTCCACCAAAAGTACTAGGGCTCCCCAAGGTGAAGAACTGGGGCGTATATAACCTTTGTCCAATAACTCCTTAATTTGCTTCTTGATTTCCAACAGATCATTTGCGGGCATCCGATAGGGTCTCTTGGAAATTGGGGCTGTTCCTGGTAGTAACTCTATTAGGAACTCAATTTCCCTATCTGGTGGCATGCCTAGTAATTCTTCCGGAAATACATCCAGATAATCTTTTACCACAGGTACTTCCTCCTGAACAACTCCTGTGAGGGCATTTAACCTAGCACTCATACGTGTGCATCGGGATACATACTTAATCCTCTTGTTCTCCGGGGTGGTGAGTGAAACAGACTTGCTGAGGCAATCAAGATTTCCTTCATACTTGGTCATCCAATCCATGCCTAGGATTACATCCAATCCTTGTGACTCTAAGACGATGAGGTCGGTGGGAAAAACATGGTTTCCTATATTGAGTTTCAAGGCATGGCATCCTATCCCTGCCATCATCATACCTCCTGGGGAACCGACCTTAATGGGCTGACTAAGGGTTTTGGTGGGCAAGCCATACTTATCCACAACTACCCTTGATATGAATGAATGAGTTGCACCAGAATCAAAAAGTACTGCAACCGAACGTGAATGCAATAAAAACTTACCAACCACAGTCTCGGGTTGATCATAGACTTCTTCCACGTCGAGATGGTTCACCTGGGCACGAGGAAAAGGGTTTGGCTTCTTGGCTGCGGAATTGCCGTTGTTGTTGCCGTTTCCATTGCCTTGCTTGCTCTGATACCATTTCTGTAGCGACCCGACCTGAAAGGTCAAATCTCCGGTGTTTCCGTACCATCCCAAGATCATGCTGGTACACACACGGTACATCAATGTATATATCAAAGGGAAATCACACAACATTATATTAATCGAAATCTCATGTCGAGTCCTTTATTACAATAAAATTTACAATAAAGTGGCCAAAGGCCAACTCATGAGAATATCTAAATCTTGCAGAAGCGTCGACGGTAGATGAGTCCATCTGACTCCAAGGGCATCTCACTGAGCATAGAACGCGTCCTCACTCCTGGTCGGAAAAATACACTGCAACATGATACGTTGCAGCCGTGTAGGTCAGCATATGGAATATGCCGGCAAAGTCACAGTAGAGGTGTGAAAATAATCAACTAGTTCCACCAACCACTTCTCATACCCAAAATTATTAATACCCACATCATCATATTAATTGTGTTGAGAGTTCCGGAAGTTCCAATTCCTTTGGCTCAAGTCGTCCATGACCGTGGACACGGCTAATCGATTAGGTTTGGAATACTCTGCAGAGTTTTGCACACGTTCCCCACAAGATTTGGTCGCCTCCGTTTGGTTTCTCGCACTTCAGGGTGTTTGAGAAACGGATGACCAAAACATGGTCTTCCAAAGGGTTTCCCTGCGACTCTGTCGGTGCCCATCCTTTCCTACCGTTCTTCTACCTCTCGTAGCACCGCCTATCCAGGGTCACCACGATATCCGACCAAGCCAGAGCCCATAATGACTTGTGGCTGTGCAGGTAAGCCTTGGGTCTTGAAGCACCCATCCATCTCTTTGTGCCTGGGTGGACCTTTCCGCGTGAATACTGGCCATCTCCAGCATCACCTAGGCTAACCACTGGTTTCTCCAGGGTGCCGTTCAACCATCATCCACCCAGAGGTATGTTGAAAACTTGGAGTCTTGAAATCTTGATCATTATGTAGGTCTTGAAATTATTAACTTTCTCAACTCTCATGAATCACACAACCAACCCCGTCTACTAATAGCATAGCAAAAGTAAAACAACGTTTCCCGGGGCCAAAGTTGTCAAAGAGGGTTGAGGAGGGGTACCTACCACATGATACTATTACAATGTAACCAAGTTTCCAACTAACCTATCTTGCATGCAATTGGGGAGATGGTAGAACTAATGCATATAAAACATGGGTAAAAATATGATCAAAGTGACTTGCCTGATTGATGATCTTCGTACGTGAGTGACTCTAAGTAACAAGCTTTGCACTCCGAATAATCTAACGAAGCAAACAAGCACTCAAATAAGCATACAACCAAAATAAGTACTCATAACATTCAGCAAAGAAGTACTAAACAATCAAGGCAAACAATGCACAAAAGTCTCTAGCAAGTAAAACACACAAGGTTTTGTTTTCCAAAGGAGATGATGAAAAAACTACTACATAATAAAACTATTTTGAAATAACAAGACAATTGTTGATAGCAAGGCAACAATAGAATATTTTAATATTAAACAAAACAAAATCAATTTAATTTTGTTGGGAAAACTTTAGTAAAGTTTGTAAAAGTTTTGATAAACACTATATGAATCAACTATAGTTGTACTAACAAAAGAAATGAAAAACTAACTTATTATTTATTAGTAAAACATGTTCTTGATAGAAAATAATTTACTACTAAATCTGTCTTAGAAAACAGAAACAAAATATACAAAACTTTGTTTGAAAACAAAACTATTACTAGTTAGTTGTTTAGTCAAATTAAGCCTATTTGAAAAAGACATTGTGATTCCTATGTTAAATAAAATTAAACTAAGCAAATTTATATTTTTTTATTAACAGTGAGTGAAGACACTAAGTGTTTACTACAGAACCTAATAAACAAATAAAACCAAATTCTAAAACAAACTAATTAAAATCAAGTTTATAAAACAATATTATAATACTAGACAGATTCTGTTTTTTGGTTAAAACACTAATCAAATATATCCTGAAAATCCTCAACTAAACATGAAGATAGTCCTAACTAATACCAAACAGTAGCAAAAAGATTCATGTCAAAATCTATTTTCAAACTCTAGTTATTCAGATTTGAAGATTTTAAGCAAATTTGATTAAATTCAAATTTTATAGGTCAAATTTGAAATTTGAAAGTATAGGGTGAAACTACATGAAAATTGTGAGCTATTTCAAAAAGAATCAACTCAAAACACTAAATGGATTAAAAGATATAAGCAAAACAAAATTTGAAAACATTCTGTTAATTAAAACAAAAACTGAAAAAGGAAAATAATTTGCGACGGTCAGGGGGCTACGTGGCGCTGTCCGATTGGCTAAGGGGGGTGTGCGCTCGAGGATTACGGGCGGGCGACCGATCGGAAGAAGAAAACGGTTCGGAATAAATCCGATCTAATCACGATCATTGATTCGGGATCCGATGGTCGAGGGAGCTTACGGGGGAGAGGTTGCCGGCGTCGGGGTTTCTCCGGCGATCCGAAGGCGGCGAGGACGACGGCGAGGCGCTCCGGTGGTCGGGGAGGACGGGGAAATGGTCCGGGCGAAGGCGACGGTTCTCCGGAGTCGACTGGTGGCAACAATGGGGCGAACGGTGGTCGGACGTGGTGGCTACGGTCGACGGCGAGCTCCGGTGGGGAAGTACCTCCGACGAGCAATTGACAGCGTCTCGGCGAGAGAGAAAAAGGGGACTCGGGGTGAACGGATGCGGGAAGTGGCCGGCTACTTATAGAGTGCTCGAGGGGTGCGGGGGAGTTAAGAGGAGAGAGATCTGGTGAGGGAGGAAACGGCCGGCGAGTCGGGTCCGCCGCGCGCGGGGAGGAGGGCGATGACCGTTTCGGGGCAACGGTCGGTCGGGTGTGGGACCTAGCGTCAGAGAGAGAGGGAGGCATTACTGTGCTCGGTCGGCCGGCTTCTAATTAATTCGCGAGTAACTGTCGTGGGCCGGCCCGTTTAATACCGGAAACGGTTACCGTTTCTTTTTAATAATTTTCCAGAGACATTCAAATACATTTAAAGCATTCAAATCATCTCTAAATATAGGGGTATTATATATCAAATTTAACAGAATAATAAATGCTATTTAATGAACATTTCTATTCTGTACTTTGAAAAAAATAATATTTTTAGAAATTGCCTAATTGTTTTTAAACCCTTTTTGCAAATATTTTCAAAATAACCCCTGGTTATTTTTGTTCAAATAAACCACCAATTAGTCCCTGGTGTGGAGTGTCATGTTCCTCCTCTCTTATTTTAACTTATAACCAAAATTTCCAATAGGTGAAAGCAACATAGGGAATAGTAGAAAGGACTTTCAGGAAGTCAGAAAAGGCATTTCAACAAACACATACATTCAAGCAATGATGATGTTAGATGCATAGCTATAATCATAACATTCCACAATGAAATTTTGGGATGTTACAATATTTCAAATCCAGCAACTTTAGGCAACTCAATGATTTTCATGAGAGAAGAAAATATGAATTCTTCAATTTATATGAGATACGAGCTGGGAGTTCAAAAGAAGGATTTGAGAATGCCTTTGAAATTATTATAGGAATCCATTTCATATTGGATCCTATTCAAATTTCAAAGTATTCAAACCCCTTGTCAAATGTTTTGAGAGGAGTAATATGACACTCCAAAACCAGGGGTTATTTGTGAAGTTTTTTGAACCATAAAACCCCTAGGGTTATTTGAAAAATATTTGCAAAAGTAAACAAAGCCAATTAGGCAATTTCTGAAAATAATATTTTTTTGAAAATGTTCAAATAATAGATTAAAAATGTTCATTAGATGGCATATTTTATTATGATGATTTTGACATATAATGCTCCTATATTCGGAAAAATATTATTTGCAATAAAAGCTTTTTACTACGCGGTTTTATTAAAAAGGAAAGGAATTAATAACTGATCGGGCCGGCCCACGCCATTAAATGCCGAATCCCCTTGATTTCGGACGACCGACGCTCTGCCGACGCCCTTCCTCTCGTTGACACCCGGGTCCCACCCGTCCGCCGCGGATCCCGCGTCGGTCACCCCCAACCTCCGCACGTGCCGACGCCGGCGAGATCCACTCGCCGCGGGATCTTCTCCCCTTCCATTCCCGACTCCCTCCCCGGCCTTTAAATAGAGCCCCGACCTTCCCCGCCTCCATTCCCACCCCGTACCCTCTCTCCCATCGCTAGAACACCGCCATTTCCCCTCGCCGGAGCTGCTGCCGACCGAAGCCTTCCCCACGCCGTGCCGGTCACCTCGGATCTCCCCTTGCCCCTCCGACCGCACCATCAGTCGCCGGAGCTTCACCGCCATCTCCTGAAGCTCTCCGTCGCCCCAAAGACCACCGGAGCTCCTCGCCGACATCTTCGCCGCCCGAACCGCCGGAAGCCCTCCTCGCCGGCGACTCCATCCACGGTGAGTCCTCCCCGTCCATCGGATCAAAACGCAACGGCCAAGATTAGAAGCCCTTTTTCCCGAACCGTTTTCCCTTATGTCTCGGTCGTCCGCCCGAAACTCCCTAGCACACGCACACCAGACCAATCAGGAAGCGCCACGTGTACCCTGACCGTTAGTTAAGTTTTTCGTTTATTCTGTTTTCAGTTTTAAAAACAGAATAGTACTGTTTTTATTTTCTTTATATCTTTTATGTTTTTAGTTATTTTTAATTGATTCTTTTTGCATTAGGTCTCAAATTTCATCTAGTTTCTGTGAATACCAAATTTGACCATGTTTGAATATTTAAATTTGAATTTAAACAGATTTTATTTAAATTTTGTTTTCTGAATAACTTGAGTTTTATAATGTATTTTTGATTGATTCTTTTTGCTACTTGTCACTAGTGATATTAGTTACCATTAGGTAAAGTTTGAGAATTTTTAGAATAAAATTGATTAGGGTTTTAACTAGAAACAGAATCTGATTAGTTCCTATTAGTTTAATTAGTTTGAATTACTTTATTTTATTTAGAAAATCTGAATATGATTTATATTATGTTTTAGATTTCATTTAGCTTTAGTAGTTTACTTGCTATTAACAAAGATAATTTGTTTAGTTTATAAATTATTATTGTAGGAACCTACACTCCTTTTTCAAATAGGTATAGTTTATTAAAAACAAACTAGTTAGTAATAGTTAATTTTAACAAAGTTTTAAGTAATTAGATTCTGTTTTCCAATAAAATTTGTATTAATTCCTTTCTGTTAAGAAATATTTTGTTAATAAAAACAATTTAGTTTTGCTCTATTATAGGAAACTATATTCTTTATCATTAGGTAATGTTTTATAAAACAACTTAGTTTTGGTAGAGATTATTTTCACAAAGTTTTAGATGAATCAATTCTGTTTTGTAATATAGATTTTTATTAATTAATTTCTGTTAACTTAGTTGTTTCATAATTTATTTTCTCTTAGTTTATGGTTGTGTTTGATGTTAAGTTTATTAGGCAAACACTTATGTTGTTTAGGATGTTGTTTTCATAGTTTTAGTTGTCTTTCAAAAGTAATTCATTTTGCTAGCAAAATATTTACTAAAATCCTTTTATTATATTTTAATTTGTTTTGTTGTTTTGTGTTACTTTTTGAATTCGTTGGAGTTTTGTGTTTCAACTTTGTCTTAAGTATTTCTTCCATCAACCTTGTTGCTTTTGTTTTGTGTTACTTTTGATTGTTAGAACTGATTGTTAGTATGAATCCTTATATGAATGCAATGCTTGTTTATATAGACTTTCATCGGAGAGTGACGAATAGTCTATCAAGTTATTTCTGAGAGCGATCTTTATCTTCATCAACAGTACAGGCAAGTTCACTTTGACCATCTATTTCATACCCATGTTTTTATTTGCATGTACTGACATAATTCAACAAATCCCTCCCGTAGTGTTATTGAAATTCTTGTAGTTGAGTAGAATGCATGAGGTAGGAACCCACCACTGGTTACTAAAGCCCCGGGAACGTTAGTTATTTTTATGCTATGCTAAAGTAGACGGGGATTGGTATGAGTGTTCGTGAGTGGTGTGAAGAAGGACTCTAAGTCAAGACGACAACTTCATGAAGACATCTTCAAGTCCTGCATCTTCAAGACCTCAAGACTTCAAGACTCGATAAGACAAGTTTTCAATACACACTACTGGGTGAAGGACGGTTGATTGGGCACCCTGGAGAAACCAGTGAGTGGCCAGGATGCATGGAGAAGCGCCATGACATCTTGCGGAAAGCTTCACCCAGACTCAAAGAGAAGGATGAATACTTCATGCCCGGAAGCTTACCTGTGTAGCCACAAGTCATTATGGGCTCTGGCTTGGTTGATCTTTGTTGTGACTCTGCTGGGCAGTGCTACGAGATGTAGTCGACGTTAGGATTGGATGGGCACTGCCGGACAGATAGGGAAGCACTCTGAAAGACCATGTTTCTTTCATCCTGTTCTCAAACACCAGGCAGTGCGAGGACTTACCAGGAGGGAAAGAATCTTGTGGGTAAAGTACACAACACTCTGCAGAGTTAAACCTAATCGATTAGCCATGTCCCCGGTTATGGACAATTTGAGCTTCTAGACTTGGATCTATCTCTGAACTCTCAACACTGGACTGATAACTAATTATGGGCAACTTAATGATACTTATGGGCATTGAGACATTGGTTGGCGGAACCATGTCATGATAGGTAACTCCATAGTGAAATTCCTGATATTCCCTTGTTGTAGGAAAACAAAATCAGCTTTTATGCAAAAAACTTAGCCACGGAGCCATAAAGCCTTATTGCATATAGTATAGTTTATTCTTCTGTTCTACTATGGTGATCTTGCCAGTACATTCCATGTACTGACCTACACGGCTGCAACGTCTTATGTTGCAGATACTCTTCTATGACGGGTAAGAGTACGATTCAGGGTTACGGTCCGCACTCAACCTGCCGTTGGTGTTATTGGGACTCCACTCCCGTTGACTGTATTCCGCTGCTATTTTAAGGTATATATCAGTTTTACGTTACTTACATGTGATTGCACTTTGATATATACATTGATGTACTGTGTGTGCCAGCATACTGATCCAGGGATGGCACAGAAAACACAGAGGCTTGACTCGTTTTGAGTCGGGTCGCTACACACAAGGATTGTAGATTTACCCCAAGATGCAAGGAAATAGGTTGGCCAAGCTTCAAGCAAGAGGACTCCACATTTTATATTTGTGAGAAATCACTTTGATTCTATAGCAAAGCCAATACTATTAAAAGGGGGTAAAGTTTTGATGGTGAACAATATGCTCAAACATGCACAAGTGATAGTCACCAAGACATCCACGTACTCTCCCACCAATGTCTGTCCTAAGCCAAATATACCAAATCGGTGCAACCAACTTTACTATCCTGGTGCCACCGAGTTCCAAACCCTAGACCGACTCAGTCAAACCCTAACACTTCGGTGCAGTCGACACTGGACTCGGTGCCACCGAGTTGGGTTGCCAACTTTCTGTTACGCAAATTCTCATTTTCGGTCCGACCGAGAATGGTGAATCTGCGTCACCGAATTTGGTAATTCTGATCGTTGGTCACCTTGTCGGTGCAACCGAGAGTTATATATCAGTCCATCCAAGATTCAAAAGTTGCCACTTTTTGTCACTTCGGTACCACCGAGTTTTACACTTCGGTGTCACCTAGTCTGACTTATTGTGTGTAACGGTTGGATTTTTGGATATGCCTATATATACCCCTTCACCACCACCCACTCAACAGCGAAGCACTCGGAACTATTCCATACCTATCCTACTCAGTTTTCTGAGAGAGAACAACTTACCCTTGTGTTGAGGTCAAGATCTTCCACTCCAACCATATGGATCTTGATTTCTAGCCTCCCCAAGTTGCTTTCCACCAATTCCATCTCTTCTACCAAGCCAAACCGGTGAGAGAGAGAGATTGTGTGTTGAGGAGTCCATCATCTTGAAGAACAAGAGCAAGGAGTTCATCCTCATTACCGAGCCTATTACCTTTTGGAGGGTGGTGCCTCCTAGATTGGTTAGGTGTCAGTTGGGAGCCTCCTACTTCGTGTTGTGGAGTGAACCAAGAAGTTTGTAAGGGCAAGGAGATCGCCTACTTCATGAAGATCTACCCATAGTGAGGCTAGTCGTTCGTGGATGGAAGCCGCATGGAATAGTCAAGGTTGCTTCTTCGTGGAACCCTCCGTGGTAGAGCCCTCTGTGGACTCTCGCGATCGTTACCCTCCGTGGGTTGAAGACTCCATGAACGTGGACGTACGATAGCACCACCTATCGGAACCACGGGAAAAATCATCGTGTCATCACTTGTGTTTGCAATCCTAACCCTCTCTTTACTTATATGTGCAATGTCTTTATTTTCTGCTGTAATACTATTAGAAATGCATGTGTAGGGTGTTACTTGATTTGCTATGAATGCTAAAACTTGCCAATAATTAAAATTGGGAAAAAGGCAAAACTTTTATTTCGTCAAGTAGTCTAATCACCCCCCCTCTAGACCTACTTTCAATCCTACAAGTGGTATCAGAACATTGGTGTCCATTGCATTGGTTTCACAACCTAGGAGAAGTATGGCGTCTAGTGAGTGAAATTATCATCGTAGAGGTCCGTAATTTGATGGCACTAATTTTGCTAGTTGGAAGCATAAAATGAAAATGCATTTGCTTGGTCATAATCCTGCCATTTGAGTTGTTGTTCATGTTGGCTTGCAAGGTGAATTCTTTGCGGATGGAAAGGAACCGAATTGTGAAGCATTTTTGGATTAATTGAAGATGTTGCAACTCAATGCTGAAGCATGTGACATACTCTTCAACTACCTATGTCCTGAACAATTCAACAAAATCAGCCGTCTTGAACACGCAAAAGATATATGGGATACTTTGGTTGATATGCACGAAGGAACTGAGTCCGTGAGAGAATCCAAGTTAGATGTTCTTCAAGGTCAACTTGACAAGTTCAAGATGAAGGATGGTGAAGGAGTCACTGAAATGTACTGTAGGCTAGCTCTCATCACCAATGAGATTGCCGACTTAGGAACCGAAGAAATGACTGACAAGTTTATCATCAAGAAGATACTTCGAGCTTTGGATGAGAGAAATGACACCGTGTGCACATTGATCCAAATGATGCCCAACTACACAGATCTCAAACCAACGGAAGTGATTGGTAGAATTGTTGCTCATGAGATGAAACTCAAAGACAAGGAAGACCTTCATCACAAGTCTAGCAGTGCTTACAAAGCCACAAGTGATGCTCCCGCTACCTCAAGCGACAACCTTGTCACAAATGAAGAGATAAGCCTCATGGTCAAGAAATTCAACAAGTTCTACAAGAATAGAAGCAAAGATCACAGCTCCAACTCCAGATATGAAGAGAAGCGTTTGTCATGTCGTGATCGAAATAGCTACAATTGTGGGAAGCCCGAGCACTACTCCAATGAGTGCTCGTCTCCCTACAAACGAACAGAAGAGTCACCAAGAAGACGAAGCTGAAGAGATGAATCACCTCGAAGAGAGACAAGGAGTAGAGATGATCGTTATGAATGAAGACCCTCAAGGAGAAGTAGGGACTCGGAGAAGAAGGACAAGCACACCAACAGCTACTCAAGAAGGAAGCATCAAGCTCATATTGGTGAATGGGTTTCTAGCTCCGACTCTGACAACCACTCCGACAGAAGCTATCACTCCAACTCTGACTATAGTCAAGATGATGGTGTTGCCGGAATTTCACTAGTGACAACCAACTCCTATGATATATGTGATTCACCAAATAAAGGAGGTGGAAGTTGCTTCATGGCTAAAGGCCCCAAGGTATCACACCCCGAATATCTTGATTTCGATAGTGATGAAGATGACTTGCTTTACGATGATGACTTGCTATGTGATAAAACAAGTGATGTTAATCATAATGAATTTGATATTACTCATGCTAGTCAAGATAAGCCTATTTATGATGATAAGATGAAAATAGAAGAACTAACTAAAGAACTCAGCACTCTTAAGTTAGCTCATGAATCTACTCTTGAAGATCATAGAGAGCTTGTAAGAACTCATGAGAAGCTACGGTTCGAGAAGTTCAACTTGGAGCAAGAACATCAATTTATTAAATCTATCAATGACGATCTCCAAAAGAAGACTTCATCTTATATTTCCAAAAGACTACTCTTGTCTACATTCATGCCACAAGTCAAATCTAAGCAAACTAGTAACAAAGGAAAGAAAGGTTCTTCATCTAGAAGCAATAATAAAATTGCTAAACCAAATGATGTTGCTCCTAGTAGTTCTATTGATTCCATTAATGATGATTCTCTTAGCCAAGTTACACTTGAGCAAGAAAATGCTTTATTGAAAGGAATTATAGATAAAGGTATCTACAAGAGTTTTGAAGGGTACAAACAATTTGATGAGATTGTACGCAAGCACGAAGGATACCGGAAGAATCGTGGTGTTGGCTACTTCAACGCTAATGGAGTTGAATGGGAAGAAGGTCAATATCCCAATCCCAAGTTTGTTCCTCAAAAGGAGAAGTATGAAAATACTCTTCCCAAGGGGACAAACACTCAAGATGACCTTCCACCAAAAGACACCAAGCTCAAGGGCAAGACCAAGCTCCAAGAAAACTTTCAATCTTATGAAGATCAATCCCAAGCTTTGGTGAAGTGGGTTCCCAAGGCTACTACAAGCTCAACTTCTACAAGTGCTACTTCAACACGAAGAATTCCCATCAACTTGATGTGGATTCCCAAGAAGAAGAACTAGAGAGTTCTTGAGGGGTGACACTGCCAATGAAATTCACTCACATTCATTATTGGCAAGATCTATTTGCAATCAACATCTACCCTATACAATAGATCAAGGAGTCACACATTCCCTCAAAGGTAAGCAAGGGACAAGGTAATCAACAAATCAATGGACATCATTACACATGCTTTGCACTCAATGTCCATAGATATCCTTGTATTTGTCTCTTGTGTGTTGGGACTAACCCATGTAGGTGAGAAGAGTAAGGAAACAACAAGGATGCTCCCAACTCTTGGTGAGCTTCATCAATCTTGAGCATACACCACTACCTCACCAACATGAAGTCTTCATTGACAAAACCCAAGGTTAGTTTATCCCTCTTATGGGGGGATGTCACATCAAGGGGGGATTTACTCTAAGACTTGAGTCAAAGCATCCCTTAGTATGTGACAAACATCAAATGCTTTATGTAAAAGTGGTAACCCCACTTGTGCTTAAATGATGAGTATGACCTATGATCAAGTACTATTACTTGGCTCCTAGGTCAAATACTCATATATAGATGACTTCCTCATTGCCTAAGTGCTTGTTAGATGCTAGAGTATTTGTGCATGTTTGTCATGATTTCATTTGACATCTTATTGTGGGAGCATGTTGGTCTGCATTTATTTTCTCATTCGAGGATATCCAATTGTTACTATTTGGCTTTTGATTTATCTTTTGCCAATTGGATACACAAGAATTCCTAGGACTACTTCTTTAGCTATCTATGCTTTCTCACCTCATACTCTATTCATGCTGCATCACAAAATTTGAACAACTTCTTTTCGATCCCTCTGTGTGTGGAGCACTAGGAGTTCCGTATCGACAAGTACTAACCATTAAAACCTCCCAAGTGCATTTCGATGGAACCAACCACAAAATCTCGGTCTCACCGAATACCTCTGGTTGATCTAGTTTTTAATCTCGGTACCACCGATTCCAGTTTCTTGGTTACACCGAGTGTCCCTGTGAGTTGATAGTTGAGGCACTCGGTGACACCGAAAACTTAGAATCGGTGTCACCGATAGTGGTGGGTATATAAGTCCGGACCCCGACGCTTCAAAATTTCCATCTTCAAACATCGCGCTCCAAAACCCTAAGCTGCCGCTCGAAGGACCCCTGGTCGTCGCCCTTGTCTCCCCGCACTCCTTCCCTGCTGGGAATCGCCGTCGCCGACGAAATCCACTCGCTCATCGCTGCCGTAGAGGATCCGCGTCAAGTTAGGGTATGAATTCGATCTCTAGTGTGCTCTCTATCCGATTCTTGTGCATTAGATACTTGTTAATCGTCATTGCACCCTTTGCACATGTTCCTAACCTCTTAAATCCCCAAAAACTCATGTTAGATGAATTTTCTAGGGTTTTGCCGTCCGCCCGATAATCTCGGTGGAACCGAAACGAAAATATCGGTCTCACCGATATGCTTTTCAGTGAGGTTGAGAACTGACTCGGTGGAACCAAGTAGTTATTTTCGGTCCGACCGAAAAGGCTGCTAAGTTTCTGTTAAATAGTGAGTATGTCTCGGCCCCACCAAAAATTTCTTTTCGGCTGCACCGATATCTATTTGACGGATTGCAAAACTTTTGAAAATTCATTGATCAAATTTCAAAAACCAGTCTCATTTTATGATGACTCATCTTCTTCTGCTCTCCTATACTGTATTCACAGGGTCAGTACGTCAGGCTCAGAAGACAGTCAGTATTTGCTAGAGCAGGGAGTTGATATGAGTTCTGGAACAAGCCTAGAAGCCGGTTCTTTCTCAGATCCAGGCACCCCCAGCTCTCATGGGTTGCCCAAGGTTGCCACCAGAACCAGGAAGAAGCTCACCTCAAATGAAGAAGATTCAGATTTCATTCCTGAGGAGATTCTTGCTACGAAGCAAGAAAAGGCTACCAAGAAGTCAGCAACTGAAGCTACTTCATCTCGTAGAGTTGTCAATAAAGTCTATGCTCCTGCTTCAACCTTCGAAACGTATGAGACTGCTAGAGCAACTCTGTCAGTTGAGGTCCCAAGAAAGCTATGCCTAAGAATGTAGGGGAGAAGAAGTCCAGGAAGAGGATTGTTCATGTTATGGGCAGGCCTACCTCTATGTTTGAGGATCTAGAGGAGGCTGCTGGTGCTGCTACTGAGGAGGAGGAGGAAGAGCATGCTGAGATTGTGCCTCCAAAGAAGAAAGCCAAGAAGCTCATGGCCGATGCTATGCCAAAGACTGGCAGCTCCAAGAGCACCAAGCCTGCATCTAAGAAGACTGCAGTGCAGAAGTCCAAGAGGACAACCTGACACATTCCTTCTTCAGAGAAGAACAAGGGGACTGCCTCTAGAACTGAAGATGATGATGACCTAACCACATTGATGAAGCTCGGACCACATCTTCCAGTGCATGATGCCAGCCATTTGGTAGCTGAGGACATGAAGAAGCGGAAAGACTCAGGCTTGACATCCTAGAGAGCCATAGACCCATATGCTCAGAGGAGGAAGACCGTTGTTGACTACATGTTTTATACGAGAGAGCAACAGGATTTCTATGAGACCATTCTGCTTGACAAGAGCCCTGTTGTTTGCGACTTGAGATATGTTGATTGGAAGTTCATCAAGGACAACGTAGACTACTTCCCAAGTGTCCAAGATAACTTTCATTGCATTGGACTGGATAAGTTCATTGGCAGAGAACTTACAGCGTGGAACGACGAGATGATCGTGCAATTCTACTCCACCGCTCATTTCTATGGAGATGGTAGAATTGTATGGATGACTGAAGGTGCTAGGTACGAATCCACTATTGAGGTATGGGCTGCTCTACTGGAAGTTGCAGAAGCACAGGAAGGAGACTTGGATGTATACTCAGAACCCAAGGCTAGTCACAATGCCATGAAAGACATGTATAATCCTATCCCTGCTAACAAGGTGCAATCACACAAGCTAGGATCTATCTACTATCTGCAAGCTAGCCTCCAGACTATGAACACTATACCTAGGCATACCTACATCTAGTTGCTCATCAACTCACAGTTGGAGAAGCACATTTTTGCTCTTGATCGTCCACACCTACCCCTACAGGCAGAGTTCGAGGATAAGGTTGTGGTGATGGACCAAGATCATCCCACATTGCTACATCACCAGCAGAGGCAGAAGTTGTTCGAGCCGCTAGTGCTCAAGTCCCCAGATCCAGGAACGAGCAAATGGATCTTATGATCACAGCTGTCCAAGGCATGCAGAAGGATATCAAAGGGATTCTTGATAACCAGAACAACTTTGTGAGGATCTTCTAGACGAGGATCAAAGTGCTTGGAGATAGGGTGGACAAGTTGTCCAAGACAGTGATTGAGCTTCAAAAGGAAGTTGACTCCGTGCACATTCCCCGGGTCTCCACTTCCTCTTCTGATGATGATGATGATGTTGATGAGGAAGAATCACCTCCCGGGCCAGGCACCCAGTTCACCACTCAGATGAGATCAGCCATAGTGCTTGCTCCGAAATCGAGGCCCTCTTTATCAGCTCCAGCTACTATCAGCACAACTCCTGCTCCATCAGCTCTTGGTCCACCAGTGTCCACTCCAGCTCCTTTGATGACATCTGCAGAGATCTTTGCCGATGCCGTTCTGTCGACTCCTTCATTGACAACCCGAGGAGATCAGCCCCAGAACGCTTAGATAGATACCTTTGAACTTTTTGGTAACTTGTTGCCAAAGGGGGAGAAGTGTGTATAGATCATTAGGCTTCTAGAGAGAGAGAGGCATTTGGTGTTTCCTGTTTGTCAAAAACAATTGCTTTTGGTTGCCGTGATACTCTTTTGGTTGCTTGTGATACACGTTCGATGATGTTTGATCATTCGCTTTGATGTGTGATGCTACTATTTCCTATCATCTTAAATGCTTATGTGATGATCTTCATCTTTTGGTTGATTGTGTTGTGCTATGTTATTCATTCCAATTATTCTCGCACACCACCAAGTGACATGTGACATGTGAGAAGTGACCCTTGTACCTAATCGATTGTGAATTTGCATTCAAACACAAATTTAAAATAATGCACAAATTGAGGCAGAGCTCTTACTTATCACATACTTCTCAAAGCGATGGCTATATTCATTGATTATATCTTTGTTGAAGCTTTGATCTATATGTTGTCATCAATTAACAAAAAGGGGGAGATTGAATGCACATTTGCTTCGTTGGTGGTTTTAGTAATTAATAACAACATATAAATCATTGGACTAATGTCTTCACCAAGTACATTTCAGGAAAAGTTCAATGATGGGAATGGCACGGATTGTGGATTTACCCCAAGATGCAAGGAAATAGGTTGGCGAAGCTTCAAGCAAGAGGACTCTACATTTTATATTTGTGAGAAATCACTTTGAGTCTATAGGAAAGCCAATACTATAAAAAGGGGGTAGAGTTTTGATGGTGAACAATATGCTCAAACATGCACAAGTGACAATCACCAAGACATCCACATACTCTCCCACCAAAGTCTGTCCTAAGCCAAATATACCAAATCGGTGCAACCAACTTTACTATCCCGGTGCCACCGAGTTCCAAACCCTAGACAGACTCAGCCAAACCCTAACACTTTGGTGCAGCCGACACTGCACTCGGTGCCACCGAGTTGGTTTGCCAACTTTCTATTACACAAATTCTCATTTTCGGTCTGACTAGGAATGGTGAATCGGCGTCATCGAGTTTGGTAGTTCTGACCGTTGGTCACCTTGTCAGTGCAACCGAGAATTATATATCGGTCCATCTGAGATTCAAAAGTTGCCACTTTTTGTCACTTCGGTACCACCGAGTTTTACACTTTGGTGTCACCGAGTCTGACTTATTGTGTGTAACAGTTGGATTTTTGGAGATGCCTATATATACCCCTTCACCATGACCCACTCGACAGAGAAGCACTCAGAACTATTCCATACCTATCATACTCAGTTTTCTGAGAGAGAACCACGTACCCTTGTGTTGACGTCAAGATATTTTGCTCCAACCATATGGTT
This sequence comes from Hordeum marinum, assembly GCA_022496015.1. NCBI lineage: Eukaryota > Viridiplantae > Streptophyta > Magnoliopsida > Poales > Poaceae > Hordeum > Hordeum marinum. The sequence goes on from CM039674.1 coordinate 397,766,377, forward strand.
CTTCATTTCTAGCCTCCCCAAGTTGCTTTCCACGAATCCCATCTCTTCTACCAAGCCAAACCTGTGTGAGAGAGATTGTGTGTTGAGGATTCTGTCATCTTGAAGCACAAGAGCAGGGAGTTCATCGTCATTACCGAGTCTATTACCTTTTGGAGGGTGGTGCCTCCTAGATTTGTTAGGTGTCGCTTGGGAGCCTCCTACTTCGTGTTGTGGAGTGAACCAAGAATTTTGTAAGGGCAAGGAGATCGCCTACTTCGTGAAGATCGACCCATAGTGAGGCTAGTACTTCATGAACGGAAGCCGCATGGAATAGTCAAGGTTGCTTCTTCGTGGAACCCTCCGTGGGTAGAGCCCTCCGTGGACTCTCGTGACCGTTACCCTCCGTGGGTTGAAGACTCCATGAACATGGACGTACGATAGCACCACCTATTGGAACCACGGGAAAAATCATCGTGTCATCACTTGTGTTTGCATTCCTAACCCTCTCTTTACTTATATCTGCAATGTCTTTATTTTCCGCTACAATACTCTTAGACATGCATGTGTAGGGTGTTACTTGATATGCTATGAATGCTAAAACTTGCCAAGAATTAAAATTGGGAAAAAGGAAAAACTTCTATTTGGTCAAGTAGTCTAATGACCCCGCCTCTAGACCTACTTTCGATCCTACAGCCAAGCCATGCTTCACTGGTGAAGTGGGCCATGCCCTTGGCCGTAGCCGCGCAGGTCTGGATACCCCCATTCCTAAAATGCCGACAGTAGCCCCCAGGACCAAGGCGCGCACCAGCTGGCTTCCTGGCGAAACCATTGAGGACGGCCCGAAGCGCAGCGGGCCCCAAACGCCTACGAGCTAGGCTAGACACGCGTCGTGCGCCCGGGCAGCGACACCCCCTCTCCCCGAGGGCGTTAGAACTACCCCAAGTCAAAATGATGTGACACCCGTGCTCAGCGCCGGCCATCATTGCCATTCCTTGAGTGCTGCTACTCCCTTGGGCCTCCACTCATCGGGCCACGCGGATGTGACCGGACGATGGCAGACGAGACGACACAGAATAGTGTTGCGCGCCAATTGAACCGACCCTGTGGCGCCCGAGGGGCGCATGACGTCTACTATCCCACGATGCCTTGTGGCTGTAGTTTCGCCTATAAATCCGCCTTGCCCCGGGTGGGGGGGCTTGCAATCTCGAGGTGCCTTCTCATTCGCATTGTTTCAGAGAAAAGCCTCTCTTCCTCGCGGCTTCCTCCCTCCCCCACGGCATCTGGAGGAAGGGCTGCAGGCTCGGGGAAGCATGCGGGGCCGTCAGCTTCTTTGCCTCCTTCCGAGGAAGTGTTGAGTGCTTCGCCATTTCCTTTCTTCCTTGATGACATGTCCAGCGCGCCGGCCCTGACCATCTACTCCTTCCAGGGCGCTTGCGGCCAAGAAGCGCAGGCTCGCTGAACTCTAGGAGCAGGTGGAAATGCTATGGGTCCAGGCAACGAGCGCCAAGGCCGCCCTCCAGAGCACCCTCAGGGGCAAAGGGGAGGCTAGGGTGAAGCAGGCGTCCCTCCAGGCGCAGGTCAAGGAGGCATCTGAAGCTATGCTGGCCGCCCAGGAAGAGGCGGCATACGCCAAGATGCTGGAGTTGCAGCGTGCCAAACAGTACCTTGGCTTCGCCCGCCGCACGGCCGGCGCGGTGAGCCGGTTTGTTGGGGAAGCCCCCGCACTACCGTGCACAAACGCGACGAAGGATACCTCGACTTCTTTTCTGGGGTGGTGGGGGCGCTAGAGACCGGTGTCTCCCGTGTGAACACAGACAACAAGGACGACACGCGTGACGTCCTGGACCTTGCCTTGACGTGCGTCTTCTCCAACTTGTGTCGCCACACCCCGGAGTTCAACCTCCGAGGCGTTGGGGAGCGGGTGCCCGACGAGCTCCAGAGGCCCCTCCGGGATGCGGTGCGACCACATGTGGAGTCCCTCGTGGAGCGGTTCGTTCAGGTGCCTGCCTCCGGTGGGGAGGACAATTCCGACGCCGAGGCGGCCGGCAGCGTGCGTGGCAACAACGTCTCCTCCACCTGAGCATCCCCTATTTCCCTTTCCTGGTCCCTGGAATATTAAAGGAGAACCCGACCCCTAAGGGTGTTAGTCTTTTGCATATTACCTTCACCCCCCTTTTTCCCTCTCTTGAATCACCAATCGCTTGCTTGCCATGACGTGACTCGGTCCCTTGGGCGGGGCTTGGTGCCATTGTTGATGCGGTTCGATGACAGCAGCCGGCAAGGTCCTCACAAGGCGTTCCCTCCCAAGGGGAAGCTTGCTGCCGCCAAACCCCGAGTTCATTGTGTCGTCACTCATCAAGGCCGAGTTCTTTCCCTTGCACCGCCCTTCCTGGCGCCCAATTCCACAAGGATCTTGGTGGTATCACACGAAGGACCGTAGCACCTGCATTCCTATGTTAGTGCACACAACCTGTCGTGTGTTTGTCACGGCAGATGTCCGGGTGAACGGACTTTAGGTTTGAGGCAAAGCGCAACTATGTGGCGGCTTGAAGGGGTTAGTCAGAATTGAGAGATGTGAAGTTTACCCAGGTTCGGCCCCTCCGATGGAGGTAAAAGCCTACGTCCTGCTTGTCTGTTATTGATGATGAGGAAGATCTCTCGGTTACAAGGGTATGTTTGCTATCTCTAATCATGAGAGCCTCTAATATGTCTATCTCTAATCTCTTGTGTCTGTCTACACTTGTAGATTTGTCAACTTGTCCCTCTAGGGGTGCTCTACCCCTCCTTATATAAGTGGAGAGGGTAGGTTTACAAATAGAGTCCTACTAGGAGTAGGATTAGGATTAGTCTCTCTAGAATCCTATTCCGGGTCTTGTTTCCTTCGGGAGGGAGTCTTTCTCTCTTTGGTACTTCTCTTGTGAACCGCCTGGCGCTGTCTTACACGCCGGGTCTTGGGCCTGGTCGTCCTGCGACACGCCTGCCGGGTCACCAATAAAACGCCAAGTCTTTACGGGGTCTCCTGTGAGTCGCCAGGCCGGGTCATACCGCAGGGTATATCCCTGACATTATCCCCCAGGTTAGCTTGAATTTATTCATGGTAAGCTCCTGAAATAAGGGTAACAAATATGTTAATTGGCCAGCTTGCCCCTTTGTCCGGCTTATGAAGTGCTTCCTCAGAAATTCGGGCTTCTTCTTCATATGGATGAGTCGTCTTGAAAATCGCCTTGCTTGTTAGTGTCCTTTGAAAAATATTGGGAATAGAATACCCATATGCCATTGAGTCGGCTTCCAAGGCTTAATGAAAATCTTGAAAATAAGAAATCTTCATGACGTAGATCCAGACCTTCATTGTTGTGAAGCAGGGTGGCTTATATAAACTCTGGCGGGTTATGATCTTTTGATAACGTCGGGTCATGAATGTTGGTTACGCCGGGTCTAACAACTAAACTCCATAATAACATCTTGAGAATTCTCCTCAAAGTTTTTGATATGTCCATATTACCTGTTGCCCCCAAGCGCTGAGACTATCCATGATAACTTGGTGCTTTGCAATAATATCTTGGACTCTGTAGCCCCAAGTGCCGGGCTGTCTTGCCTGCAGCAACCTGGGACATGTAATTGCCTTATACTTTATAAAGCTTCAGCGGGTGTAGCCCCCAAGGGCCGTCTCATCAGTATGTGATGGGTCAGATCTTCAATTTGAACCATACAATATGTTGAAACAGCTGAATAATGTAGCCCCCAATTGCCGGGTCGCACGCCTGCGACGACTTGGGACTTTAGAAAATTTGATTTGAGCGGTGTAGCCCCCAAGTGTCAGGTCAGTAAGAATAACTGGGTTGGGACTTAGAAAAATATTTGAAAGGCCGGCTCATCTTCTTGAGATAATAGGGTCTTGCTGACAATGTAATGATTTGAAAACCGGCTTGCATTAGCTCCCAAGTGCCGTGGTGCATGCTTGCAGCGACATGGGACTTGCATAGTTGATATAAATTGTATTTGAATGATGTAGCCCCCAAGTGCCGGTTGTCTGCCTACGGCGACTCGTGACTATTACGAATAATATGACTCACCACAATTTGTTGAATGAATCCTTGACTGTGGTTGTAATATAACCTGGAATGAATATCTTGGAATAATTCCTTTGTCTTTGACATAAAATCCCTGCTCGTGGTTGCGGTGCAACCCGACAAATATGTGTTGGAGAAATCCATGACTGTTGTAGATTACTATAGAACACAATTGAAGAAATCCGAGAACCGGTCAATTAGATGACACGATATTATATCTGATAGGGCGGCTCTTGAAAAATAATGAATTCTCCGAGCTGGTTTGAAAACCCTAATCATTTAGTACTTGTTATGATAAACCATGAAGATCGAGCCAGGTTGGCTATTAAAGATCCATTTGCTCTTGCAGAGTATTTAACAGCAGCTCATCTTAAGAGATAATACGTGCAAAAATAAACAAGACATAATATTTTCTGGATTGTTGTGAGGGCGTCTTAAGAAAGCACAACCCGGAGATGTTATATCTTTCCTGATTTGTTTTTCATAACATCTCATGTGCCGGTTCTACTGGGTTGACTCGCCACTTAAAACTCCTTAGCAGTACAGGGTCTCTGTGGAGATTGGCCGTCAATTTCTTTGAACCGGCTGAGGGTCTCTAAGCGAGATTAACTAAAAGGAAGTGTGACATCCCAGGAGAGACACGACAGGGCATAAGCACCCTTATAGCCCACAAACTGCCTCTCACGTGACATAATCTATCGTTTTAACCTTAAACAGTACAGGGTCCTTAAGGATTAACTGTCTAAGAGTATGAACAGGCCACATAGCGAAGAGTCGGAAGTAGATGGGAGAGTTTATCCTTGCTTTCCGTAAGTCGGCCCTCTCATGACAAGAGCCTCCATTTTAACCTTAACCATACAGGGTCTCTATGGAGATTGGCCGTCAATTTCTTTGAATCGGCTCAGGGTCTCTAAGCGAGATTAACTGAAAGGAAGTGTGATGTCCCAGGAGAGACACGACAGGGCATGAGCACCCTTATAGCCCACAAACTGCCTCTCACGTGACATAATCTGTCGTTTTAACCTTCAACGGTACAGGGTGCTTAAGGATTAACTATCTAAGAGTACGAACAGGCCACATAGCAGAGAGTCAGCAGTAGATGGGAGAGTTTATCCTTGCTTTCCGTAAGTCGGCCCTCTCGTGATAAGAGCCACCGTTTTAACCTTAACTAGTATAGGGTCTCTATGGAGATTGGCTGTTAATTTCTTTGAGCCGGCTCAGGGTCTCTAGGCAAGATTAACTGGTAAGAGTTCGGCGGGTCACCTAGCAGAGTAGCATCAGCTTACAGGCAGGTTTAACCCTGTTTGGCTTAAGAGCCAATCAAGAGGGTGTGTAAGCTACACCCGGTGGGTGGGAAGCCCCCAAGTGACCTTTGTTGATGGAATCAACTGTATGGCGTAAGAGGCGACTGATAGGGTTTGATAAGCTACACCCGGTGGGTGGGAAGCCCCCTGGACGATCATGCTGACGGAGTCAACTATTTGGCTGGAGAGCCAACCGATAGGGTTTGATAAGCTACGCCCGGTGGGTGGGAAGCCCCCTGGTCGATCATGTTGACGGAGTCAACTATTTGGCTGGAGAGCCGACCGATCGGGTTTGATCAGCTACACCCGGTGGGTGGGAAGCCCCCTGGTGGATCATGTTGATGGAGTCAACTGTTTGGCTTGAGAGCCGACCGATCGGGTTTGATCAGCTACACCCGATGGGTGGGAAGCCCCCTGGTGGATCATGTTGATGGAGTCAACTGTTTGGCTTGAGAGCCGACCAATAGGGTTTTATAAGCTACACCCGGTGGGTGGGAAGCCCCCTGGACAATCATGTTGACGGAGTCAACTATTTGGCTTGAGAGCCGACCGATAGGGTTTGATAAGCTACACCCGGTGGGCGGGAAGCCCCCTGTACGATCATGTCGATGATATCAACTTGTGCAGCATCTTGTAAGTCGCCATCTTGTAAGCCGCCAACTTTTTGAAGAAATGATAGAAACTCCAAGTGACTTTATGATGATCCGATAGATCCGGGTACCCATGTTTGAACGGTGCATCATGGCGACTCGTCCTCTTGGGCAACTTTTAATTCTTCCACCAATAATGTAATAGCCCCAAGATTGGGTTAACTCTTGTAGAGACCCTGGGTTCTCCTTGAAAAATGACCAAATGTGTCTCGCCATGTCTGTAGCCCTAGAGTCTTAAGTTGACTCGGAGAGGCGGCTTGAGAATCTCCACTAGGTTGGCCATGGCAGGTTATAGATGACCCCGTATGTGTTGTTTCAATAATCTGGTCGATGGTTCATCCCGGCTGGTTGCTGAAGTGAACCAAACTATAATGGCGGCGGCTTGTGCGCCTGCCCGTTGGACGGCTCATATAAGCGAGCACCGCACTAATATGTCAATGTAGATTGGACTACGGATGGCGGCTTGCGCGCGTCCATTGGGCGGCTCATATAGGCAAGCACTGCACCGATATGTTAATGTAGATTGGACTGCGGACGGCAGCTTGCACGCGTCAGCTGGGCGGCTCATACTGATGTATGTAGCCAGTGGTGTGTTGATGTAGACGTAGAAACCAGCCGCGGCATTGTAATCCGGTGCTATTTGTGAAAGACACCACGGCGTTGTAAGCCGGCATGGATGATGAGAAACGTCCATGGCATTGTAAACCCGCATGGTCGCGAGAGACGGCTGCGGCGTTGTAAGCCGTCACGGATGGCGAGAGACAGCGACGACATTGTAAGCTGGGGCGGATGGCGAGAGACGGCCATGGCATTGTAAACCGACGCAAATGGTGATTTGGCCGTGGCATTGTTGGTGAAAACTGTACCGCGGATTCAGCGACTTGCCGCGTCCATTGGGCGGCTCACACACATCCGTCGGACGGACGAACAAGCAGGCGCTTCCCTGGCGTGTTGATGTAAAAGCGGGCTTCCCCATTGTCATTGTAAGCCGGCGAGGACATGCGAGTCGCCCTTGGCATTGCCAGCACGAACGACGAGTCGCCCGTGGTATTGGAAACTAGTACGGACGGTAAGTTGTCGTGCTATTGTTAAGTCGGCATGGACAACAAGTCACCGAGGCGTTGTTAAGCCGGCGCAGTCCATGATTCGACCATGGCATTTGTTGGTGAAAACCACACCGTGGATGCAGCGACTTGCCGCACTTATTGGGCGACTCATACTGACGAGTGAGCGCGGTACCGGCAAGTTGACGTAGACCGAGCCGCGGGGCCGGCTCATAAGCGTCCATTGAGCACTGTGACACAAAGATGACAACATGCGCTCCATCTCCGTGGTATAACGCCACATGAATAATTGTCCTGATTCGAGCGATTCAAGGTGAGGTGAGTCCGCGGCGGCGGGTCTAGCGCAGCGGTGGCGGCAGCGGGTCCCAAGCGGCGGCTCGCAGCGGGGAGAGGCTGCGGTGGCGGGTCCCGAGCGGTGGCTCGCAGCGGGGAGATGCCGCGGCGGCGGGTCCCGAGCAGCGGCTCGCAGCGGGGGGAGTCCTCAGCGGCGGGTCTCAGCCAGAGCGGAGGTGCGACCGGTGGTGGCTTGGCATGCCGACGACTTGGCTAATCCGGCTCGAGGCAATGCGCAGAAGTGGGCGCGACCTGACCCCGCGATGCAGCTGAGTATAGGCCATGCTCTCTCATGGCGGAGATGAGCAGCGGCGACGGGTTACCAAGGCCGCGGTGGTGGAGGCGATGTCATTCTTTAGGCAAAGGCCGTAGCGGAGGTGTGGTGATGAAGGCGCACACGCCGGGGGCCGGCTCAGTAGATCCTCGGGTCATGACGGCTCGCATAGCATGTTGAATACGCCAGCGGCTTGAAATCATGGTTGTGGCTAGAGCGGCAGCTCTGTCTCCAGGTCAAAGTATTATTTGAGATTTCTTTGTATTTGACTCGGTCTTTGCTTTAGGAAAAAGACGTGACTATGGTTGACTTCTTTTAAGCTCCGTATATCAACAGGACGACATGGGTTCGATTACCAGCGGATGTAATCCCTTTTCCGGGTCAAGGGTGGTTGGACTATAGTCTCTGCGTGGAAAAAACGATCACCGGCCCATGACTGTTTCCTCGACGGCTTGCGATGATTCTTGTTGATCTCGGTGACTTGTGGTGGCCCAACCTTCTTGAATTTAAACTTCGCAGATTGTAACTCTGGACCGATAAACATAAAGTTGACGCAGATTCTTCCAAGCTGAGTCTTTCTTTATCCGAAAAATTACGAATCTCCCGGTCCCTGAGTGAGAACCCTTCAAGAACTCAACACCATCGTGCGTGGGCCCCACGGTGGGCGCCAACTATCGTGTGTTTGTCATGGCAGATGTCCGAGTGAACGGACTTTAGGTTTGAGGCGAAGCGCAACTATGTGGTGGCTTGAAGGGGTTAGTCGGAATCGAGGGACGCGGAGTTTACCCAGGTTTAACCCCTCCGATGGGGGTAAAAGCCTACGTCCTGCTTGTCTGTTATTGATGATGAGGAAGATCTCTCGGTTACAAGGGTATGTTTGCTACCTCTAATCACGAGTGCCTCTAATCTGTCTATCTCTAATCTCTTGTGTTTGTCTAAACTTGTATACTTGTCAACTTGTCCCTCTAGGGGTGCTCTACTCCTCCTTATATAAGTGGAGAGGGTAGGTTTACAAATAGAGTCCTACTAGGAGTAGGATTAGGATTAGTCTCTCAAGAATCCTATTCCGGGTCTTGTTTCCTTCGGGAGGGAGTCTTTCTCTCTTTGGTCCTTCTCTTGTGAACCGCCTGGCGTCGGCTTACACGCCGGGTCTTAGGCCTGGTCGTCCTGTGACCCGCCTGCCGGGTCACCAATAAAACGCCAAGTCTTTACCGGGTCTCCTGTGAGTCGCCAGGCTGGGTCATACCGCGGGGTATATCCCCGACGCAACCTCTATTCCGTATTCGGGTCGCTATTTGAGGAGAGGTTTTGGCTCGGTTCGGCGGTGTACTTAGCTTGTAGGGTGGTGACGATCTCGTGCGTCGCGAGGTGCAGCCGGGTCGTCCAGATGGCTCGAGATTTTGCGTGGGGAGCTTCTTCCTTGTCTGCGGAATGGTTTGGGAGCCCTTTCGGCACTCTGTGTCTACGGGACTCAACCACGGGAAGACCTCGACCGTCGTTGGGGCGTCCGGATCACTAGGACGTGCCCACAAAGGCGAGGCCGCAGCCACCACTGGAGCATTCGGATCACCAACACGTGACCAGGGGGCACGGATCCACAAGATTGATGAGGTTCCCGAGGCGCGCTGCCCATGAAACCCCCCTTGACACTCAAGCAGCGCTCTACGTTGGCAGGTCCTAGTCCGGCACATTTCCTTGACCATCGTAAGCAATGTCCGGATCACTAGGACGCGACTACGGGGTGAGGCCTCGACACCCTTGATGCCGACCGGATCACAAGGACGACATCAAGGGGCGAGTGGCTATATGACGGGTAAGGTTCCTGAGGCACACTGCTCAGGAGCCCCGCTTGACGCTCAAGCGACCCCCGTACCGTTCTATCGTCTGCTGCCTCGGGAGGCACCCGAGCTTCCCAAGGCTCCATGATGTGGTGCCGCGCTGCGGTCGGAGCCCCCGAATGGGGGTCAACCACCTAAAGACCTAAGTTTCTGAGGTGACGGGCCTTTGCTAGCCTGCTCTGAGGTGCCTCGGGGATGGCCAAAGAACATAGGCCCTTGTGAAACACCGATTCAGAGAAGAGACTCCAAAGCCATAAAAATGAGAGTACGATGTGTCGACATTCTTGGAACGGGGTACCCAGACCTGCCTGCGTGTGGCCCAGGACATGGCCCACCACGTCAGCCGAGCACGGTTGGCGCGACCGTGCTCTCAAGACAAGGCCCTCGCATGGGCATGGGCTCGTGAGGGAGTCAGCGTCAAGACCAGCAAAGAATGGGCCTCCTTAGGCCCCCTCCGGAGCGGCAGAGATCTCTATGCAGCACCTGGCCTCGGGAGGCCAAGGATGACGCCAGGCGAGACAGGCGGGCGTCAGGCGCCAGGCGGGACAGTTTCCCCTTTGGTGCAAAGGGGGCAAGGATGTACGTGGGGTCCCAAAGTGCCCCCAAAGGTTTCCATTCTGGTGCAACAAGACCACGACTACAAGCCCAGCTGGAAGGATGTCATTGCCGAGCCCACCTCTCCATCATCAATGGCTACTTTGCAGGCGAAGACCACCTTTCATCAGGATAAAGATGTACTACTAACCCCCTTCGAATTTGGCCTTTATGGGATTCCTTCCCGCCATAGTGATAAGGGAAGAGGACCCGGGGCATTATAAATAGAGGCTAGGGTGCACCATAGAGAGGGATGTGAAACCGAGAGATAGTAGAAGACTGGAAACACCACTAGAGCACCCTCACGAAGCAACTCACCACTGTACTAGTTCATCCACAAACCTCCTCGTGAGGCAAGCGACCAAAGCACGAGTAGGGTTTTACGTTTCGCAGTGGCCTGGACCTGGGTAAATCACCGTGTGCATCTTCCTCCTCGTCATTGATAACCCACAAGTATAGGGGATCGCAACAGTTTTCGAGGGTAGAGTATTCAACCCAAATTTATTGATTCGACACAACGGGAGCCAAAGAATATTCTCGAGTATTAGCAGCTAAGTTTTTAATTCAACCACACCTGAAAGACTTAATATCTGTAGCAAAGTGTTCAGTAGTGAAGTAATATGGTAGTAACGGTAACGGTGGCAAAGTGATAGTAGTAGATTTGTAGTGATTGTAACAGTAGCAACGGAAAAGTAATTGAGCGAATATCAATATATAGAAAGGCTCGTAGGCAATGGATCAGTGATGGATAATTATGTCGGATGGCATTCATCATGCAACAGTTATAACATAGGGTGACATAGAACTAGATCCAATTCATCAATGTAATGTAGGCATGTATTCCATATATAGTCAGACGTGCTTATGGAAAAGAACTTGCATGACATCTTTTGTCCTACCCTCCCGTGGCAACGGGGTCCTATTGGAAACTAAGGGATATTAAGGCCTCCTTTTAATAGAGAACCGGACCAAAGCATTAACACATAGTGAATACATGAACTCCTCAAACAATGGTAATCACCGAAAAGAATCCTAGTTATTGTCACCCTGGGGGATACGGATCATAACTCGTAATAGGTGTCTACAACTTGCAAGATAGTGTCACGCCCAAGATGCGATCCTATCCTTATTTTGGCGTGAGGGCCTCGACAGTGATAGAAGTGCATCTCGTTGTGTTGCAAGAATGGATATCATTACAAGTACATGTATAGAAGAGATGAGTATATGGAATTGGCTTACACTCACCACAAGCTACATCAACATCACATCAATACATCAACATATTCAAACATCATACAGAAGAGCAATGTCCGACTATGGATGAAAACAAACGACAAAATGACATCAACCCTTGCTATCCTAGGCTGCTGCCTGGAACCCATCCTAGATTTATAATGAAGAAGAAGAACTCCAAATAAAAACAAGCATCGCGCTCACGTCAAATCATAGATTACATGTTCCTGCAACTATTGTTGTAGTAATCTGTGAGCCACACGGGACTCAGCAATCTCATTTCCAAGGGTATCATGACTATTAAAGCTTAATGGGTGAGGTATGGCTAAGTGGTGAGGCTGTAGCAAGCAACTAAATATTTGTTTGAGTGGCTAACTTACGAATACATAAAGTAAAGTATGGTGGTCTATGAATAGCGGACGTGTGCTAGTAATGATCTCTAAGAGATCCTGAACACCTACTTATGTCAAACATAACCCCACCGTGTTCTCTCTCGGATAAGGACTCACGAGAAGAGACAGTCACGGTTACGCACACAGTTGGTGTATTTTATTAGAGTTTACTTCAAGTTTACTATGACCGGGTGTTAAACAAAGTTTCCAAGTTTGCCACATAACCGCGGGCACGGCTTTCCGAAAGATTTAACCCTGCAGGAGTGCTCCAACTCGTCCATCAGAAATTAACCACACGCAGCGGGAATAACCTCGACCACGAATCCTGTGATTTCTCAGGCAATTCCATTGGAAAACCGTAACCTCAAGATAGCCCGAAGTATTTTCGGAAATCCTCACTCAAGACGTTTGAGAAAGGTAAAACAAATCCAGCAAGGCCGTCCGACGTTCCGACAATCCCGACAGGAGCCGCGTATCTCGTTCTCAGGGCACGACAGATGAGCTACACGTACAATGGCCTGATATAAATCTCCCGAGTTGCCCCAGGTTGGCCCTGCATAGTGCTCTATTTTGGACCAACACTCATGAGGAGCACTGACCCGGGGGTTGAGTAAATTATCCGCGGGTGCCGGCGGGTCCCTATGCATTTTTTATTAGTTATTAGGTGAATCTAGTACCAATGTTGGGCCTTGCCACACAAGCTTTATCCTAAAACGAAAATCAAGGGAGTCCCCATAACAACCCCGAGCATGTTAGGAGCACTCAATTATGGAACATAACACCGGTACACAAGTAACTAGGGCGGCAAGAGTGGAACAAAACACCGAGCAAATTCCAAGCCTTCCACCCTTTACCAAGTGTATAAGTGCATTAAATTAAATAGCAATAATATTGTGATATCAAAATATCCATGTTGTCACATGGAAGCAATTGCACCTGCAGCTAGAAACGCTATAAGAAGGGCTGAGCAAGTGCTAACATAGCCAAACAAAGGTTTGCTAGGAAGGTGGAGGGTTAGTGTCTTTTCATGGCAATATTGGGAGGCTTGACAAACAAGTGGTAGGTAGCGTGAGATAGCGATTGAAAATGAGACATCTAGCATGGCAATGATAGTTGTGGTATCCAGGGAAATGTGTCATCTTGCCTGAGATCCCACTTGGAAGAAGAACGAGTCCATGAAGAAGACGATCCAACGTAGTTGAACAAATCCTCACACTCCGAACACTTTCGGAACTCTATCTAGAAGGAACAATCCAAAAACCACAATCAACACACGGGAACACCACAATATATGCATGACATGATGTGCAAACAAATATGATGCATGTCCGGTTTAATATGCTACGCATGGCATGTCATGGCAAGCACAACAAACAACTACTACATATTAAGTGAAGTTCAATGTGCAACGAGTTGCATATTGATGAAACTCCACGTTCGAATTATTTAGTTCAGTCCCGTTTAGGTACTCATCAATATTAAATGTTATTTAACATGACAAGAGGTGAAGCATACATAACTATATCATCTCGATATTTTAAATGGGGCCGGAAGCAATGCATAACAATTCTGGAACGACCTCATATGCAAATTATGAATTTGGTCCAGATCTGTCCTAACACAATTATATATTTATTAAACATGGAAATAAAGTGTGGCATGAGATTTTACATGTTTTCCTAGTCAAGTTACATATGTGGAACATTTTTATCAGAGCCACGATTTAGTAGTTATGAAATAAATCATTTTAGCATGGCATTTACGCAAATTGCATGAAAACAGAAAGTTAAACATTTTTATCACATGCGAAGTTGGATATTGTGAATCTACATGAAATTCTAGTCACTTATCATATATATATTATTTTCATCCGATGCACGGTTAAAAAGTTATTGATGCATGAAGTTTAGGGGTTTTTCTGCAAATCTGTAAATCACTGGTTAATTAGCATAATTCGCAGGATAGGAAAATAATATTATTGGGTCGAAATCTGGTGGGCGCAACATAGCAACGCGGGCACTGGGCGAGGGATAGGGCAGCAGGGCGCTCACCTCGCTGGGCTTTGGCCCAGGACGGTGGAGCGGGGGGGGCAGGCCTTGGCATGGTCCGCGCACTGACGAGGAGGCCTGTGACGAGCTGGGCCTGCCTTGGCGCTGGCCCATGGGGGCGGTCAACAGGGCGCTAGGGCGCGAGGCGCTCGACCTGCTCGTCTCTGCATGAACAGGAGGAGGGAGGCACCCATGGCGGCTGGAGGAGGCCGTGACACGGCGAGCTAAGGCGGCGGGGCTGGCCAGAAACGAGCTGGGGGCGGCCATATCTGGCGAACCCCGGCCGGATCTGGGCGACGATGAGCTGATGATGGGCCGTCGGCGGAGCTTCGGGGCCATGGCAGACACTTGGAGCGACGGCGGGATGAATTCGAGCGCAGGCGGAGCTCATGGCCGGCGTGGATGGAGACGATGGTGCCGCGGCTCCGGCTCCGGCGAGCAGGGCTGGTCGGGCAAGGGGCGAGGCGGCTCCGGCGAGGCATGCCATGGAGCTCGGGGAGCTCCTCTCCCTAGATCGGGAGCGGGCGGTGGCTGATGGGCTCGTCCGGGCCTCAGATGGGCCTGGGGCGGGCCCAGCATGGTGGAGGCTGCGGGAGGGAGACGGAGAGGATGCTAGGGTTAGGGGTGGCGCAGATTTCGAGGCAAGGTAGGCTAGGGGTGTTTAAATAGGAAATTGGAGCTAGGTTAGGGGGTTTTGCTCTATTTTTCGAACCGTGCGATCTCGATCGGACGCCCGAAAATGGAGGGGGCTAGCTAGGTGGGCTAGTGGCTGGGTGGAGGGGCTTGGTGAGAGTGAGAGGGAATGGATGGCGGCCCGAGACACGAGGTTTAAACACCGAAAACGTCTGATAAATAACCGATAACCCCACTGCTACCGTTGACCGATGGGGTATCAAACCAAGTTGGAATGCGACGAAATCTGGCAGGCGGCCTACCTACAATATAACAAGACTGCACGTCAGGTTTTGACCCAATCCGAGAATATTTTATGCGCGCCTTAAAAACAATATTTTTATCGATGTCGCGGGCATGTGCATGTGTGGTTGGTCTCGGAACGTCAGCGACATGACCGGAGAGAACCGGTAGCTACTAACGGATGCATGTTTTTGAAAGCGGGTGATGATGCAATGCATATGATGCGAATGATGCAATCATGAATGCGACAACCACACGAATCACAGACGAGAACGGAAATAAAAGGGGAATCTTCTGGAGCGTCGGTCCCGGGCTGTAACAACTCTCCTCCACTACACGAGATATCTCGCCTCGAGATCTTAGAATGAGAAGGGGAAGAGAAAGAGCAAGAGGAAACGAAGAGGTAAAACTTAGTTGCTTCTTTGACAAATGAGTGAAACCAATCATCCTTGAAGGTTTCAACGAGATGAAGAATGACGTGAGGAACAAGCAAGAATTCACAAGAAATTTCAGCAACACTTCGGTAGGAAAGAGAGGCAAAACTTGATAATAAGGAAAAAAACTTGAACATAGAACATAATACTCCGGTAAAATGAATAAGCGAGAAAGAACATGGTCTTGATAACCCAGATGATGGTTGAAAGAGAGCAACATGACAACGCCTCCGGAAGAAAAGAATAGAAACTAGATTGATGGAAGGAAAAGAACAGAGAAGAAAATAACACTTCTACTACCATTGAACTTGAAAAGCATGGGATGCACGGAGTTGATGGAGAATCAACAACGAAAAGAATAGCTTGTTATGGGCTTATCGAAAACATCTCAAAATTATGAGGTGACAACCTGCCACAACAGGAACAATTGATTACTTGAGAGCAACAAGATATGCGAAACTTCTTTCACCAAGAGTAGGAGGAGACACTTGAATCATTTATAACACCATGATAGCAACAATCCTTAAGAAATGCCTTTGGTGAAATGCAACCCAAGATAACTCCTAGAAAACAAGATGGGTTTACTTATCTCATTCTTGACAATTTCCCTTCGAGACTCCTCGTAATCAAGAATTTAGTAAAACCATCTCAAAAGACAATGGAGAAGGAATTGAACTTAGAAATCCCAGATAAAGAACACTTGAGCACCTCGAACAAGAATCTTGAAGAACACTTCGAGAAGAATTACATCCTTAACAAACCACCATGAAGAACCATCGGGAAGAACTCCAGAATGAAAGGATGAGAGAAAAGAATTGAAGGATGCAAAAAGACAAGATTGAGGCCTTGCTAAGATATAGATGAAGCTTCGACAAGATACTTGAGAAAACTAGGATCTCCGGAAAAGGAAAGATGAGAACACTTGAAACTCAGAATTGATATCATGCACAACTCCAGAAGAAGGATTGAAATCACTTCATGAAAATAAGAATAATATTTATGTTATGCTTATACTTCATCAAGTTAGATTGATGACAAGCAATGGATTTAGCACACAACTTATTCTTTTGAAAACGAAAGGAAAGAGAGATAGAGTACAAACTTGAAGAAGTCTTCAACGAGAACACCGGTAAGAATTTGCAAGAAAAGAGGATAATGCAAATGAATGATAAAACATGAGAACGAAGATAGCATGATCCACCTAATAGAAAACTTGAACGAAGCACCGGAATAATTGAGATACGAACGAAGGAACAACAATTGAGAAGAATTTGAGAACGAAAGATGAAAGCTGAGAACGAGGAATCTTCTGAAATGATGGCCTTCGGAGGATCGAGAAATGAGAACAACTCTTGAAATTCACCGGATAGATATGGGAGGAATTACTCATGAATGGAAACAATTTAAGAGGAAAGCATCAAGATGAGATGACAAATCTTCAAGAGAATGGACTAAGATTAAGAGAAACTCTCCTTCGGTCTTCAATGCTAAGAATGATGACGAGAATGAGCACCAAGAATTATTGAGACACTCCGGAATAATGAATGAGAAAAGGTCAAGCCAACGATGAGAATTAATAGGAAGCGATCTTGGAGAAGGAATATGACTGATGAAATCATTCTTACATCATATTGGAAAAGAACTTGAGGACATCTCCGGAAAAATTAGAAGAGCCATGTAAGATCCTGGGGAAAAACAGTGGTTATGGGCCCACTGAAAGGAAACCACCGTTGAAACAATTGCTTAGGAAGAGATGGCACCGGTAGAAAATGAAAACTTGATGACGTGAGAACCTCGAAAATATTTGGAAGGATTGAAAGAAAACATGAATCTTCTGAGATATCTTCAGCACTCTGGATAGAATGGAGAGATATGAAAACCAAGAGAGGCTTGATGAGAATTTCCAACATGGGGAAGAATTTAGCGATTGAAAAGGATGTGAATAACACCAAGATCTTGAATTGAATGCGCCGAGAAGGAAAACAAGAATAAGGATATGATGAATTCGAATCACTCGAGGATCTTCACAACGAATCACCGGATACGAAACAAAAGAAAAGATGGCGGAAGCATTGATGAAGAGAAGCACTTGGATGAGAATTAATCATTGAAGAAAAAGGGTGGGAGGGTGGGGAAAACAAAGAAAACTTGGGACACATGAGACGAAATCTGGAAAGAAATAAGAGGATTAATCTTGCAAATATTGAAGAGGCTAGAATTATCTTGAAGAAAAGCACACCGGATAAAACGAATTGATATGACGACTTGATTGAGCAAAAGAATTAGCAATCCCACAGAAATATGAGAACACTTAGGGAAGATATGAAATCACCACTTGACGTCAAAGCAACTTGAATTGCCATATTCAAAACAAAACAAAGGATGAGGCTTATGGAACAAGCCAGAACAAATACATGATAGAGATTCCACTCGATATTTTCATGGTAAGGTTCGCACGGGCTCGATCTTATAGTAGCCATCATGTGCAAGGTAAGCGTCCCCGAGTCGTAGCAAGCTACAAGGACTCTTTAAGACACAACGAGACCGCTGTAAGAAATACCGTGAACGAATCCACTAGATGTCGAACCCCAACCTCACATCATGATCTGTTGGAAGATAGCCTAGGTAACTACTTGAATTCACACCTAAGAACTTTTGAATCTTTCTTGGTTATGCAATTGGGTGTTGGGGATAAAAGGATGAAAATATCTCACACAACTAACAAGCCCTACACCCCAACTGTATCCATCCTTCAACACATAACCCGAGGCTCCGGAACTTCATCTATCTCAGACACTCGAAAACACAACGATACCAAACATGGCAGTACCCCGGACGCCTCCACGTACTGGCTGACTCCGACCTTATCTCGCCACAAGAAGTATTGAAGTAATTCCGAACACCCTCCGTCCTGAGATACTAAGGAAGCTGAATGGTAATGGTGTGCCAAGAATTCCCTGGAGCTCAACTCCCTGGAAGAAATCAAGTTAGACAGGAGGCACCAAGATAGAACTCCGTCACATCGGCATCATATAGTTTCCAAAATACCTGCGTGATCCTAAAAAAATTTGAGCGAGAAGAGGAGTAGAATCAAGATTCCTAAGTCGTAATTCCTCACCAGAGCATAGAAGAGGAGTAAAAAGAATCCTACTCTCCGATATAACTAGACTCAAAATAGTTTTTCACTAGACTCGACTCGGCCAAGTTCGATCAATCAAGGGGGCTCCTAGGTCGGTACAGGCTCTGATACCAACTTGTCACGATCAAGATGTGATCCTATCCTTATTTTGACACGAGGGCCTCAACAGGGATAGAAGCGCATCTCATCGTGTTGCAAGAATGGATATCATTACAAGTACATGTACAGAAGAGATGAGTATATGGAATTGGCTTACACTTGCCACAAGCTACATCAATATCACATCAATACATCAACATATTCAAACATCATACAAAAGAGCAACGTCCGACTACGGACGAAAACAAACGACAAAATTACATCCACCCTTGCTATCCCAGGCTGCCACCTGGAACCCATCCTAGATTGACGATGAAGAACAAGAAGAACTCCAAATCAAAACAAGCATCGCGCTCACATCAAATCATCGCATTACCTGTACCTGCAACTATTGTTGTAGTAATCTGTGAGCCATAGGGGACTCATCAATCTCATTTCCAAGGGTATCAAGACTATGAAAGCTTAATGGGTGAGGTATGGTTAAGTGGTGAGGCTGCAACAAGCGACTAAGAATTTGTTTGAGTGGCTAACTTACGAATACATAAAGTAAAGTATGATGGTCTACGAATAACTAATGTGTGCTAGTAATGATCTCTAAGAGATCCTGAACACCTACTTACGTCAAACATAACCCCATCGTGTTCTCTCTCGAATAATGACTCACGAGAAGAGACAGTCACGGTTACGCACACAGTTGGTGTATTTTATTAGAGTTTATTTCAAGTTTACTATGACGGGGAGTTAAACAAAGTTTCCAAGTTTGCCACATAACAGCGGGCATGACTTTCCGAAAGATTTTACCCTGCAGGGGTGCTCCAACTCGTCCATCACAAATTAATCACACGCAGCGGGAATAACCTCGACCACGAATCCCATGATTTCTGAGGCAATTCCATTAGAAAACCACAACCTTGAGATAGCCCAAAGTATTTTGGGAATTCCTCACTCAATACATTCGAGAAAGGTAAAACAAATCCAGCAAGGCCTCCCGACGTGCCGACAATCCTGATAGGAGGCGCGTATCTCGTTCTCAGGGCACGGCAAATGAGCTATGCGTATAGTGGCCTGATAGAAATCTCCCGAGTTGCCCCGGGTTGGCCCCGCATAGTTCTCTATTTTGGACCAACACTCATGAGGAGCACTGGCCTGGGGGTTGATTAAATTATCTGCGGGTCTCGGCGGGTCCCTATGCATTTTTTTATTAGTTATTAGGCGATGTAGTACCAATGTTAGGCCTTGCCAAACAAGCTTTATCCTAAAACAAAAATCAAGGAGGTCCCCATAACAACCCCGAGCATGTTAGGAGCGCTCAGTTATGGAACATAAGACCGGTTCACAAGTAACTAGGGCGGAAAGAGTGGAACAAACCACCGAGCAAAAGGCCAAGCCTTCAACCCTTTACCAAGCGTATAAGTGCATTAAATTAAATAGCAATAATATTGTGATATCAAAATATCCATGTTGTCACACGGAAGCAATTGCACCTGTAGCTAGAAACGCTATAAGAAGGGCTGAGCAAGCGGTAACATAGCCAAACAAAGGTTTGGTAGGAGGTGGAGGGTTAGAGGCTTTTCATGGCAATGTTAGGAGGCTTGACAAACAAGTGGTAGGTAGCGTGACAGAGCGATATAAAACGAGACATCTAGCATGGCAATCAAAGTAGTGGTATCCAGGGAAATGTGTCGTCTTGCCTGAGATCACGCTTCGAAGAAGAACGAGTCCATGAAGAAGACGATCCAACATAGTCGAAAGAATCCTCACACTCCGAGTGCTTTCGGAACTCTATCAAGAAGGAACAATACAAAAACAACAATCAATACATGGGAACACCACAACATATGCATGACATGATGCGCAAACAAATATGATGCATGTCCGGTTTAATATGCTACGCATGGCATGGCATGGCAAGCACAACAAACAACTACTACATATTCAGTGAAGTTCAATGTGCAACGAGTTGCATATTGACGAAACTCCAAGTTCGAATTATTTAGTTCACTCTCGTTTAGGGACTCATCAATATTGAATGTTGTTTAACATGGCAAGAGGTGAAGCATACATAACAATATCATCTCGGCATTTTAAATGGGGCCGGAAGCAACGCATAACAATTCCGGAATGACCTCATATGCAAATTATGAATTTGGTCCAGATCTGTCCTAACACAGTTTTATATTTATTAAACATGGAAATAAAGTGTGGCATGAGATTCTACATGTTTTTCTAGTCAAGTTACATATGTGGAACATTTTTATCCGAGCTACGGTTTAGTAGTTATGAAATAAATCATTTTAGCATGGCATTTATGCAAATTGCATGAAAACAGCAAGTTAAACATTTTTATCACATGTTTATGTTGGATATTGTGAATCTACATGAAATTTTAGTCATCTATCATATATATATTATTTTCATCCGATGCACGGTTAAAAAGTTATTGATGCATGAAGTTTAGCGGGTTTTCTTCAAATCTGTAAATCACTGGTTAATTAGCATAATTCGCAGAATAGGGAAAAAACATTATTGGGCCGAAATCTGGTGGGCACAACATAGCAACGTGGGCACTGGGCGAGGGATAGGGCAGTGGGGTGCTCACCTCGCTGGGCTTCGGCCCAGGACGGTGGAGCGGGGTGGCGCATGTCACAGCCCTAGAGTTGTTTGGTATTTGCTTGCATCAGCATTAGTATGTGCATCATGTCATCATGTTAGAATTCAAATGAAAATTGAAATGGGGATGTCAGACCCTAGCACCTCCTCAATTAAATAAAATTCCAACAATTGAATTTTTCAATGATTCCAAAATGCTTTTCAAAAATGTTCACTGTTTTTGATAAATGTTGGCAACAACATATTAGGGGACATCTTAATTTTCAAATAAATATAGCATTTTAAAATACTCATCAATGCTACTGAAAACAATTAATAAAAGCATTATAATTGTGATAGTTGTCTAAAAATGCCCAAACCTATTGTGGAAATTTGGAAATAATCAGACCATATTTAATAAAATATTGGGTATTTTTGTACTAGGCATTTTGGCCTCACAAAATGAAGAAGAATGTCAGAATAAAAGAAAACAGAAATAAAAAAAAGTAAGAAAAGAGAGGAGAGGACTTACCTGGCCCAGACCGGCCCAGCCCACCTAGCCATCGCCAGTCGTCCCCTACCTCTGCCAGAAGGCAGAGGCGAAGGGAGGCACGGCAAGCGTTGCCAGGGTGCCACGCCTCCTGCCTGCCTGCCTCACTGGAGGAGGGGATTAGGCCCCAGAGCCATCCGGATCGGGACGACCCCTCCCCTATCTCTCCCTTGATCTCCTCCCTCTCCCCTGCTCCTCTCCCTCCCTCTGCTCGCCATGGTGGTCGTCGGAACCTCACCACGATTCGCTCCATCCTAAAGGTCCCCGAGCCTGCTGCCTTCCCTCTAGGACCGCCATGAGCCTCTCCCTCCTTTTCCCCCTCTCCTCATGGCCATTTCTATGCTCTCGAACCTAATCCCCACTGGACCCGAAACCTCTCGCCGCCGTGGTTCGTCGCCGTCGTGGCCAGGGCTCCGCAAGCTCACGTTTGAGCTTGTGGGTGACCTCCTGGAGGCCACAGGAGTCCATAGCCGCTAGTCGTTCCCCCTCCGTGCCCTTCTGCGCCAACCCCGAGCAAACCCGAGCTTCGGCGACCGCCCATGCCGCCGCTGCCGTCTCTGCGGACCTCCTCGCGACCTCCCATGGCCTCCAACGGATGCGGGTGAGAGCTAGCAAGCCGTAGCCGCAATCCGCGCTCGAAACCGTGGCCTGTAGGCCGATCCCGAGCACCTCCGCCGTCGCGAATGGTCGCCGGCGTTCAGCCGCCGGCGGGCATGACATGCATCCGTCATTAGGAGCTAACCCCTTTCACTAACTAGCTAATAGACACTGACCAGAGGGCCCCACCGGGGGTCAAAGCCCCATCACCCTCAGCTTTGACCGGGAATTAGACCCGGGTCAATGACAGGTGGGGCCCAGCCCTGTTTAAATCTGGATTAGATTAAAAATAAGTAATTTTCTTAATTTACTTAGTTAGACACTGACTGGTGGGTCCTGATGTGTTAATTCACATTAGGAAACAAAATTAAAATCTATTAGTGATTGTGTCACTGACCAGTGGGTCCCACTGGTTAGGTTTGACCTGGACCTGGTCTAGTTGACTGCTGACGCAGGCATGACCTCAGCATGACGCAATAATCATTTTCTGTAATAAAATAATTCCAGAAAATGCTCTAAACTTCTAAAAATCATAGAAAATAATCTATAGCTCAGATGAAAATAATTTATATATGAAAATGATCAGAAAAATCCAATGAATCTGTTTATGCCATGATCATGCATGTTTGAACAAGTTAACATCACCAAATAGGACATTTTATGATTAGGCCAATATATGAAATATCATTTGGAGTTGGAAATTCAAACTTGTTTGAATTCCACTTCAACCAATTTGACTAACCACTCCTCTAGGTTAGTTAAGTACCTCAATATGCCATGTCATACATCATGATTGTTGCATTGCATTGAATATATTCTTTCTTTCTGTTAGCCGGTGGTTATTCCCTCTCGGTAGACGATGATTCCGACGATGTGAACGTTGACACTAATGAAGAGAAGTATATCTTCAGGATTGTCAGGCAAGCAAAATCCCCTTGAGCATACTGATATCAACCCACTCTCTCGCTCCTGCTCTCTTTTACTGCATTAGGACAACAGCGATTCAACTGTTGCATGTCAACGGTAGTTGAACCCATTCCTTTGCATGAGCTGTCCTTGCCATCGTAAATAGTTGAAACCACTTAGCATGAGTAGCAACTGTTTGAGCCTTGTTGTGCTTACTCGTACATGCATGCTTAATTACTGCACCTGCTATGCTTAGAGTCGTGTCGTAACGGGTCTGATACATCTGGGTGATGGATCGGAATGGCAGTGTTCATGTCCTACGGTGTGAGAGCTAAGTGTGTGAACATGATTTGGTAAAGGTAACGATGAGAGGTCATGTAGGAGTACATGGCGGGTTGTCTCATCGGGACCGTCTTTAAGAACTGAGTTCTATGTATGTTATCCAAGACAAGATACTACCACACATTGGGCCCTGAAATATGACCCCGCTCGACTTATTAATCGCCTAGACCTCTGTCCAGGAGTTGCAACTAGTTTCTGGTGTTTGTAGGAAAAGTGTTGGCGGGCGTGTATAGTGCTGCCCGACGGGGTGGACTATGATGCGGTACAGACACAGTGGCACGGTGTACCAAGTGGCACCCGAACGGTGGGCTTGGGAACCCTGCACACATCGTTTGAGGCCGTAGCGGAAACTTCGGCCGGACTTCCGTGCGGGTTCAACCTCGGATAGGCGATAAACCTGGACTAGGGTTTTGTGTGGTTGACGGTCGTGGCCGACGCCCACGCCAGTGCTTCCGCTTGAAGGTTGCCGAGATGCATGACGTGCATATGGTGCTAAGTGGGGAGAGCGTGTGTGAAGAAGTATACCCCTGCAGGGTGAAATAATCTGTTCGAATAGCCGCGTCCTCGGATATGGACTACTTGGAGAACTTATGTGGTTCATAGACAACTTGAAGTGGATACCCTAAAATGCGCCAGATAAGCGTGAGTGCTATGGATGGCCTTCTTGTAGGGAGACGGAAGTGGATCCATAGTGGTGTATTGATTGGTGAATATGTGGACTCGTGTGCGTTACCCCACCTCAAAGAAAGCACTTGTAGTCATAGTATAGGTTAGCCAAGAGTCAAAGCTGGCTTGCTGCAATAAACTCCACAACTCCCTTCATTGATACTGATGCATATGTAGTTAGTTCTGATGTAAGTCTTGCTGAGTACTCTTGTACTCACGTTTGCTTAATTTATGTTTTTGCAGAGGAGACGTTAGTCTCATTAGTGATCGTTTCAACGTGAAGTTCGATGTTGGCCGGGTTAGCTTGGGAATCCCAGACAGAGGTCTGGTTCCTTTGGTAGGGTCGTTGTAGCTTTTCAGCCTGCTCTAGCCACTTTTGTAGATGTTTGTACCCAGACATGTTTAACTCCCGCTTGCTTGTTTGAATGCTCTGTATGTAGGGTCTTGTGACCCCTGTTTGGAACATCCTATTGTAATGGCTCTTCCGAGCCTTTTAAATAAATGTTGAAATGTTGTATGGTTATGTTGTGATGTCGTAGTTGTATCTATGCATATCGGGCATGTCGTGCGTACGTGTGACGTGCAATGGTATGTATGGGATCCGACACCTAGTTGTGTGCCTTTAGTAGTACTCTTTACGGGGAACTGCCTCTTTGTGCCTCCACCGAGCCTTGGTAGCTTGCTACTGCTCCAGACACATTGATTGACCGGCATGTATCCTTCTTTGCTGCTGTGTCTGTCCCTTCGGGGAAATGTCTTGCAGTGTAATGGAGTCCCTGTAGACTGCTACGACTCGTCTACGTGCAGTGATGACATTTATGTCCCACGGCGTAATGGAGTCCTTGTAGCTTGCTATGACTCGTCTACACACGCTAGAGATCGACACCTGCATTGCTGGGTTACGTATGCCTATCCCTGTATGGATGTGCCACTTCGGTTCTACGACTAGTCATGTCGGCCCGGGTTCTTTGACATTTGAATGCTAGCGACATTATCACATACGTGAGTCAAAATACGCAAACGGTCCCAGCCCAGGTAAGGTGGCAGCCGTGGAGATAATCGTGCGTGAGACCGCAAAGTGATGTGATGTGTTACATGCTGGATTCTTATGGCTTAGGATCGGGGTCCCGACAGCTTTGGTATCAGAGCTTGACTGCCTGTAGGATTACCAAGCCAAACTGGTCGATGTTGAGTCTAGAACTGCTTTAGTTATATAAGGGAATTGATTGTGGAAGGGAACGTAAGGCTCTTTTACTCCTTTCCTTGTGTCATTCTAATTCTGAGTCACCCTCTTCTTTATTCTATGGGGATTAAGAACTAGGCCTTCTCATCTATCTATTAGGAGGACGAGTTACTATGCTCGAGACCTATCGCAAAGATGTTGTCCTCTGGATCGATGTCTCCATATGAATCCATTGTCATGTTGTCAGTTGTCTTGCAGGTTGCCTCATATTTCATGCCTGTACAGCCGTTATGCTGTCCAAGTTATCCAAGAATTCTAAATTATCTGATGCAATTGCAAAACCCTTTCATCTCGAGTCAATGTCTCTCAGGCCAGACAAAGCACACTAAATTTTGAGTTGAGGTACTCTATTACCTCGACGTGTTTGATGAAGGTGTTTAGGAAACCATGTTGTTTCAGTGAACCACCCAATAGTCTAGTGGTGTATTTTTTTTCTAGTGTGATAATTCTGGCCATCATTATCAAAAGCATGCTGTGATGCTACTTAGTCAATAGGTATTCTGTATCCGGGTTCTTGAACCCAAGGACCATTCTGCTCATTCCCGTTGATAGTATTTGCTCGTTCCTTTAGGATATTAGTAACCTTGTTGTAGTCCTCAAGAATTGTGGTATATCATTCTTCCACTACCATGAATCAGTTATGGCAGAAGTTCTTTGTGAATGGAAGATCACGACATGAGTGCTCTTGATGAGTTCTCCATTTCCTAGTTGTGACTCTGCCAATCCTTCATTTCTGCATGGACTGTCTCGAAGAAACATGTTGAACTATGTTCGACATATTCAATCTATGCATCTACAACTCAAGAAAAATCATGTGCTCTTGAGTTACCCCTCTTCAATTGTATTCTGACCTTTATCTATCAATGGATAGTCAAGAGTATATCATGCATTGAGTTACCAATGTCATCTATTCTTGTGGTCTATCAAGCCATTCTGTTCTAGAATGACTAGGAGAAGCAAACTCCCGTACCTCATCCATTTCTTGGATTGGGTCAAAGCAGTTGTGTTCCGCAAATCAAAATGCTAATTCAGCTTTTGCTCTGTTCTACCTTGAGGTATTACCCTCTTCATGTCAAGATTGTCACGAGAATTGTACTCCCTCTTATGAAATCTTGATGTAGTAAAACTTCTCGCTATCATCATTCATTTCCCGGTCTCTGTGTTGTTGAAACCAGAATACCGACAAGTGAGTCATGATGTGTGTAATCAACACTCCTAGCAACTTTGTTGCCTGGTAGATAATGGACAATAATCTCACTCTTGGTGTTATGATCATTGAATTGTCATACTAAGAATGATCGTGCCACCTAGTCCATTTTCCATGGTGCACTTTTCGATTAATGAGTTAGGATTGTATTAATCTCCTGCTCTGTTGATCATATCGTCTTGTCTTGAAAAGCAAGATTGTTCTCGAGCTTGATAACATGTCGGTGGATCATGATTTTCCTATTATCTTCTCGGAAGTATCACCAAGATGTTCCTTGACCGTTATGTTGAGTTCGTGATCAAGATGGTTTTTCTATAAACCATCCCGTCTCCAAGAATCCGTGTTGGATAACCCTGAACTAATTGGTTAAGCTAAACAACAACTTGGAGAGTTGGAAGATAGAAGCTTGATCTAACTTAGCTCATGATAAAGGGATATCTTGTGTCTTTGTGCTTGTATGTGTGGAAGAAAGGTGATATCTTCATCGATTGATCCTTGTGACCAATTGATGCACCTATCAACTTGTACAACCATTGATTTGAGTTTGGGCTATTGTCAAATCAAAATCAAAACCAAAGATCTTCCTAAATGTTGTCTTACTCATGAATGTATCCTCGAGCATACACCATTATATCTTTCGGTCTGACCAATGATATCACCTTGTTTCCATAAGTTGTGGAATTCCATCTACATGGATATTTTGATGAATTGTTGTTAAGCCCATTGACAGCCTTTTCATCTCTTCCATGACTCATGATGAACATGAGGCTAGTGTTGGAAACTTTGTAGGCATATATTCGTGTCTTGTACATGAATCTTATGCATCGTGTAAGAAGTGACTTACTCTTGCTTCATGGGCTTATGATGCAAGTTGCCGCCATGAACTTGAGAAAGGTCGTTTTGTATTCATTGGAATCATCCCAAGTCAGTCATGCACATGCGAAGTATTCTATGGTTGGTAGACTGATCATCTCCATTCCACTTGCAACCCCTAGCACACTAAGCCACTGATTGAGTTGTTCAAGAAAAAGAAGTTCTTTCTTAAGAGCTAATCTGGACTTATGTAAGAACTTCGCTAATTCCTAATGATGGTTCCTAACCAGAACTCGGAGGTGTTTTGTTGTAAGGTTATGTATCTTGCAATCCAGCTCATGTTTTGGAGTTGGCTTCCGCAGTTCATCTCCTGAGAATCTTGCAACATCATCTCTTTGATTTGTGTTGCAACCTTACACTTTCAGACATGCTGAGTCTGGAATATCCTGACACCAACCATATTTGAATCTCGGGCAGATATGATGGTTGGAACATTTCCCAAGAAATAAAATAATGGTCTCTCTGTAACCCGACAAAGGAATGTTGTGGCTAACATACCTATCCGGAAGACCCATTATTATGATATCTTGAATCAGCAACCATAGCCACCTCCCCATGAGGTTCTCTTATGACTTTTCAAAAGTTGTTTCTCATGGACCCTTTGAGATCCCGAAGTCCGACCTTTACTTGATGTCCTAGATAGTACACCTGACCTATGATTGGGGTTATGCTAGTACATCAAGGAGAACATTAGAAGCGGAGTGCTAAATGTCTCTCGGTCGATTATCCAGATTTCGCTCCCCTGTCATAGCTAAGGTGAAATCTGAGAAAGTGTTGTCTTCCTTTGCTTCTGCATCCTCCGTCATTATTCATCGTTGTAGTAAGATGTGCTGCCAGGATCCTTGGCACGGATGTTGGTAAAATTCTGATGAATACGGAGATGCTCAAGTTCTTGAGAGCACGCTCAGACACTGAGTTATACTCTTGGTATTACTTGGAATGTGCCTTCCATCACCGAGTTGTTTTATAGCTCTAGCTTCCATTTCAATCTGAGTATGCCATTCTTTCGAATTCTTACAAATGGTCGTTGTGAATTGCCTTAGGCTGGTATGAAGAGTTTCAATGATCTCTGGATCAAAAGTAATTCTTTTTGCCACCTAAGGGATAATCCTACGAGTCACCTTTTCTTAGGTGTCCGTAATGGTATTATGGCAATTAACTCCTCGTTACTTTCAAACCTCTTCACCATCTGTTTAGCGTGGAATTGTTGCCTACCAATTGAACCTCCATCATCTGCTTCATTCATTGTTCTTGATGTGCATTTTGTGTCTCAGCTCGAGAGATGTTATCACATCTCATTCTATGAGTTGATCACGAGCGCTCGATCTTTAAGAAGATCGAATCTCGTACATCTCTCTGTCCCTGTTGTCTTTCTGCTGGATGAAGACTCCGGAGACAAAGATGTCAAGAGTGGCATGATGCAATGAATCAACATCTTCGAGGAGAGTAATGGAATCGTGAAGATTGTGGTAGTTGTGTCCCCTTTGTTCCCTTACCCTACGCTTGAATCTCGGGACGAGATTCTTGTTTAGTGGGGGTGAGTTGTCACAGCCCTAGAGTTGTTTGGTATTTGCTTGCATCAACATTAGTATGTGCATCATGTCATCATGTTAGAATTCAAATGAAAATTGAAATGGGGATGTCAAACCCTAGCACCTCCTCAGATAAATAAAATTCCAACAATTGAATTTTTCAATGATTCCAAAATGCTTTTCAAAAATGTTCATTGTTTCTGATAAATGTTGGCAACAACATATTAGGGGACATCTTAATTTTCAACTAAATATAGAATTTTAAAATACTCATCAATGCTACTAAAAACAATTAATAAAAACATTATAATTGTGATAGTTGTCTAAAAATGCCCAAACCTATTGTGGAAATTTGGAAATAATCAGACCATATTTAATAAAATATTGGGTATTTTTGTACTAGGCATTTTGGCCTCACAAAATGAAGAAGAATGTCAGAATAAAAGAAAACAGAAATAAAAAAAGTAAGAAAAGAGAGGAGAGGACTTACCTGGCCCAGACCGGCCCAGCCCACCTAGCCATCGCCAGTAGTCCCCTACCTCTGCTAGAAGGCACAGGCGAAGGGAGGCACGGCAAGCGTGGCCAGGGTGCCATGCCTCCTGCCTGCCAGCCTCGCTAGAGGAGGGGATTAGGCCCCAGAGCCGTCCGGATCGGGATGACCCCTCCCCTCTCTCTCCCTCGCTCTCCTCCCTCTCCCCTGCTCCTCTCCCTCCCTCTGCTTGCCATGGTGGCCGTCGGAACCTCACCGCGATTCGCTCCGTCCTGAAGGTCCCAGAGCCTGCTGCCTTCCCTCTGGAACCGCCGTGAGCCTCTCCCTCCTTTTCCCCCTCTCCTCATGGCCATTTTTGTGCTCTAGAACCTAATCCCCACCGGACCCGAAACCTCTCGCCGCCATGGTTCGTCGCCGTCGTGGCCAGGGCTCCGCAAGCTCACGTTTGAGCTTGTGGGTGACCTCCTGGAGGCCACGGGAGTCCATAGCCGCTAGTCGTTCCCCCTCCGTGCCCTTCTGCGCCAACCCCGAGCAAACCCGAGCTTCGGCGACCGCCCATGTCGCCGCTGCCGTCTCTGCAGACCTCCTCGCGACCTCCCATGGCCTCCAACGGATGCGGGCGAGAGCTAGCAAGCCGTAGCCGCAATCCGCGCTCGAAACCGTGGCCTGTACGCCGATCCCGAGCACCTCCGCCGTCGCGAAGGGTCGCCGGCGTTCAGCCGCCGGCGGGCATGACGTGGATCCGTCATTAGGAGCTAACCCCCTTCATTAACTAGCTAATAGACACTGACCAGAGGGCCCCACAGGGGGTCAAAGCCCCATCAGCCTCAGCTTTGACCGGGAATTAGACCCGGGTCAATGACAGGTGGGGCCCAGCCCTGTTTAAATCTGGATTAGATTAAAAATAAGTAATTTTCTTAATTAACTTAGTTAGACACTGACTGGTGGGTCCTGATGTGTTAATTAACATTAGGAAACAAAATTAAAATCTATTAGTGATTGTGTCACTGACCAGTGGGTCCCACTGGTTAGGTTTGACCTGGACCTGGTCCAGTTGACTGCTGATGCAGGCATGACCTTAGCATGACGCAATAATCATTTTCTGTAATAAAATAATTCTAGAAAATGCTCTAAACTTCTAAAAATCATAGAAAATAATCTATAGCTCAGATGAAAATAATTTATATATGAAAAATGAGCTGAAAAATCCAATGAATCTGTTTATGCCATGATCATGCATGTTTGAACAAGTTAACATCACCAAATAGGACATTTTATGATTAGGCCAATATATGAAATATCATTTGGAGTTGGAAATTCAAACTTGTTTGAATTCCACTTCAACCAATTTGACTAACCACTCCTCTAGGTTAGTTAAGTACCTCAATATACCATGTCATACATCATGATTGTTGCATTGCATTGAATATATTCTTTCTTTCTGTTAGCCGGTGGTTATTCCCTCTCGGTAGACGATGATTCCAACGATGTGAACGTTGACACTAATGAAGAGAAGTATATCTTCAGGATTGTCAGGCCAGCAAAATCCCCTTGAGCATACTGATATCAACCCACTCTCTCGCTCTTGCTCTCTTTTACTGCATTAGGACAACAACGATTCAACTGTTACATGTCAACGGTAGTTGAACCCATTCCTTTGCATGACCTGTCCTTGCCATAGTAAATAGTTGAAACCACTTAGCATGAGCAACAACTGTTTGAGCCTTGTTGTGCTTACTCATACATGCATGCTTAATTACTGCACCTGCTATGCTTAGAGTCGTGTCGTAACGGGTCTGATACATCTGGGTGATGGATCGGAATGGCAGTGTTCATGTCCTACGGTGTGAGAGCTAAGTGTGTGAACATGATTTGGTAAAGGTAACGATGAGAGGTCATGTAGGAGTACATGGTGGGTTGTCTCATCGGGACCGTCTTTAAGAACTGAGTTCTGTGTATGTTATCCAAGACAAGATACTACCACACATTGGGCCCTGAAATATGACCCCGCTCGACTTATTAATCGCCTAGACCTCTGTCCAGGAGTTGCAACTAGTTTATGGTGTTTGTAGGGAAAGTGTTGGTGGCTGTGTATAGTGTTGCCCGACGGGGTGGACTATGATGCGGTACAGACACAGTGGCACGGTGTACCAAGTGGCACCCGAACGGTGGGCTTGGGAACCCTGCGCACATCGTTTGAGGCCGTAGCGGAAACTTCGGCCGGACTTCCGTGCGGGTTCAACCTCGTATAGGCGATAAACCTGGACTAGGGTTTTGTGTGGTTGACGGTCGTGGCCGACGCCCATGCCAGTGCTTCCACTTGAAGGTTGCCGAGATGCATGACGTGCATATGGTGCTAAGTGGCGAGAGCGTGTGTGAAGAAGTATACCCCTGCAGGGTGAAATAATCTGTTCGAATAGCCGCGTCCTCGGATATGGACTACTTGGAGAACTTATGTGGTTCATAGACAACTTGAAGTGGATACCCTAAAATGCGCCAGATAAGCGTGAGTGCTATGGATGGCCTTCTCGTAGGGAGACGGAAGTGGATCCATAGTGGTGTATTGATTGGTGAATATGTGGACTCGTGTGCGTTACCCCACCTCAAAGAAAGCACTTGTAGTCATAGTATAGGTTAGCCAAGAGTCAAAGCTGGCTTGTTGCAATAAACTCCACAACCCCCTTCATTGATACTGATGCATATGTAGTTTGTTCTGATGTAAGTCTTGCTGAGTACTCTTGTACTCACGTTTGCTTAATTTATGTTTCTACAGAGGAGACGTCAGTCTCATTAGTGATCGTTTCAACATGAAGTTCGATGTTGGCCGGGTTAGCTTGGGAATCCCAGACAGAGGTCTGGTTCCTTTGGTAGGGTCGTTGTAGCTTTTCAGGCTGCTCTAGCCACTTTTGTAGATGTCTGTACCCAGACATGTTTAACTTCCGCTTGCTTGTTTGAATGCTCTGTATGTAGGGTCTTGTGACCCCTGTTTGTAACATCCTATTGTAATGGCTCTTCCGAGCCTTTTAAATAAATGTTGAAATGTTGTATGGTTATGTTGTGATGCCGTAGTTGTATCTATGCATATCGGGCATGTCGTGTGTACGTGTGACGTGCAGTGGTATTTATGGGATCCGACACCTAGTTGTGTGCCTTTAGTAGTACTCTTTACGGGGAACTGCCTCTTTGTGCTTCCACCGAGCCTTGGTAGCTTGCTACTGCTTCGGACACATTGATTGACCGGCATGTATCCTTCTTTGCTGCTGTGTCTGTCCCTTCGGGGAAATGTCTTGCAGTGTAATGGAGTCCCTGTAGCCTACTACGACTCGTCTACGTGTAGTGATGACATTTATGCCCCACGGCGTAATGGAGTCCTTGTAGCTTGCTATGACTCGTCTACACACGCTAGAGATCGACACCTACATTGTTGGGTTACGTATGCCTATCCCTATACGGATGTGCCACTTGGGTTCTACGAATAGTCATGTCGGCCCGAGTTCTTTGACATTTGAATGCTAGCGACATTATCACATACGTGAGTCAAAAGACGCAAACGGTCCCGGCCCAGGTAAGGTGGTAGCCATGGAGATAACCGTGCGTGAGACCGCAAAGTGATGTGACGTGTTACATGCTGGATTCTTATGGCTTAGGATCGGGGTCCCGACAGCGCAGGCCTTGGCAAGGGCCACGCGCTGATGGGGAGGCCTGGGATGAGCTGAGCCTTCCTTGGCGCTGGCCCATGGGGGCGGTCAACGGGGCGCTGGGGCACGAGGCGCTCGACCTGCTCCTCCCCGCATGAACAGGAGGAGGGAGACACCCATGGCGGCTGGAGAGGCCGCGGCACGGCGAGCTGAGGCAGCGGGGCTGGCCGGAAACAGGTCGGGGTGGCCGGATCCGGCGAATCCCGGTCGGATCTGGGCGGCGGCGAGCGTATGAGCGGCCGGCGGCAGAGCTTCGAGGCCATGGAAGACACTTGGAGCGACGGCGGGATGAATCCGAGCGCCAACGAAGCTCATGGCCGACGCGGAGGGAGACGGTGGTGTCGCGGCTCCGGCTCCGGGGAGGAGGGCCGGTCGAGCAAGGGGCGAGGCGGCTTTGGCAAGGCGCGCCAGGGAGCTCGGGGAGCTCCTCTCCCTGGATGGTCTCGTCCGGGCCTTAGATGGTCCTGGGGCGGGCCCAACACGGTGGAGGCTGTGGGAGGGAGACAAAGAGGAGGCTAATGTTAGGGGTGGCGCAGATTTCGAGGCAGGGTAGGCTAGGGGGTGTAACAGCCCGGGATCGACGCTCCAGAAGATTTCCCTTTTGTTTCCATTGTTGTCGTGTGATTCGTTTGGTCGTCGCATTCATCATTGCATCATTCGCATCATCTACATAGTATCGTCAGTTTTTTTCAAAAACTTGCATCCGTTCGAAGTCGCCAGTTCTCTCCATTCTCGTCATTGCCCGTTTCGAGACCAACCAGACACGCACGCGCCCGCGGCATCGTTTAAAAAATCGTTTTTAAAGCGCGTGAAAAATATTTGCGTGTTGGGTCGAAACTTGGCGTGCGGTCTTGTTATATTGTAGGTAGACCGCCTATCGAATTTCGTCGCATTACGAGTTCGTTTGATACCCCATCGATCAGTCGTAGCAGTGCGGTCATCGGTAATTCATCGGACATTTTCGGTGTTTTCAAAACTCATGTCATGGGCCGCAACCACCCTCTCTCCCTGGCCCAACCACCTCTACACAGCCCACTTAGCCCTGCTAGCCCCCCTCCGCTTCCAGACCATCCGATCGTGATCGAACGGTCCGAAAACGGAGCAAAAACCTCAACCCTAACCCCCCTTTCCCTATTTAAACCAATCCCATGCCATTTTGGGCTAACCTACCCCTAAAACCTGCCCTAGCCACCCAGCCGCCACCCCCCTCCTTGTGTTCAGTGCCGGCCAGCCCATCCCGGCCACTTGGCGCCGCTGGAGCCGCCTCTGTGGCCAACAGCGGCTTGCCACGTCGCCCCTGGCTCCCCCCAGCCGTTGTGGCCTGCCCGAGCCCGCGTCTAGCCCGCTTCGGGCCGAACCGGGCCTGAGCCGGGTCGAGCACACCCAATCCCACGCCGCCCGTCTCCTCGCCGTAGTGCCAGTCCCCATCGCCCGATGCCCCGCCTCCTCGCCGGCTAGGGAGCCCACCGCGTCGCATCGCCGGCAACCTCCAGGCTGGATCTCCCCCACACCTCGTCTCCCCCTTCCCTCCTTCCATCTCTCTCACCTCACCATCTCTCTCTCCTCCGCAGGAACCCCCCATGGCCGACCTCCCTGCCTACGAGCTCTAAAATCTCTTCGCCACTGCCGGGAACGGAGATGCCCCCACCAGATTCGGGATCCCCTCGGCTGGATCCATCCATCCCTGCCTCTGGCCCCCAGATGCACACCGGAGTAGGGCCTATAGCCGCCGCTGTTCGTCTCTACGGGGAGGAGCTCGACGACCGGACGAGCCTCTCGCTTGAGCACTCGCCCTAGCAACCATGTGGGCCTCTTCCATGCCCAAGCCGTGGCCCAGCTCCGCCTCTGCTTGTGGCCTCTCCATCGACTGGGCCTGCAGACCACGAGAGTTCCGAAAGCGTTCGGAGTGTGAGGATTCGTTCGACTACGTTGGATCGTCTTCTTCACGGATTCGTTCTTCTTTCGAGTGGGATCTCAGGCAAGATGACACATTTCCCTGCATATCACTACTATCATTGCTATGCTAGTTGTCCCGCTTTTATCGTTATGTCATGCTACCTACCACTTGTTTGACTAGCCTCCCAACATTGCCATGAAAGCCTCTAACCCCTCCACATCCCATCAAACCTTTGTTTGGCTATGTTACCGCTTGCTTAGCCCTTCTTATAGCGTTTCTAGCTGCAGGTGCAATTGCTTCCATGTGACAACATGGACATTCTTTTGTTATCACAATATTGCTGCTAATTAATTAAATGCACTTATACACTTGGTAAAAGGTGGAATGCTTGGCCTTTTGCTCGGTGTTTTGTTCCACTTTTACCACCCCTAGTTACTTGTGAACCGATGTTATGTTCCATAATTGAGCGCTCCTAACATGCTAGGGGTTGTTATGGGGACCCCCTTGATTTTCGTTTTGGGATAAAACTCTTCTGGCAAGGCCCAACTTCGGTTTTACCATTCGCCAACCTAATAAAAAATTGCATAGGGACTTTCTGGACCCCATGGATAATTAATGAACAACCCGGGCCAGTGCTCCTCATGAGTGTTGGTCCAAAGGGGCAGTAGCCAGGGCCACCAACGGGTGTGCCAGACAGAAACTTAACCAATCCGGTGATGTCCTGAGAACGAGATACGCATCTCTTATCGGGTTTGTCAACACGTCGGGCGGCCTTGCTGGACTTGTTTTACCTTTCTCGAACGTCTTGAGTGAGGATTTTTGATTTTTCTTCGGGCTATCTCGAGGTGTCTGATTTCCTATGGAATTGCCTAGGAAGATCACGAGACCCGTGGTCGAGGTTATTCCCGCTGCATGTGGTTAATTTGTGATGGATGAGTTGGAGCACCCCTGCAGGGTTAAATCTTTCGGAAAGCCGTGCTCGTGGTTATGTCGCAAACTTGGATATTTTATTTAACACCCGATCATAGCAAACTTGAAGTAAACTCAAATAAAATACACCAACTGTGTGCATAACCGTGATTGCCTCTTCTCGTGAGTTCTTATCCGAGAGAGAACATGGTGGGGTTATGTTTGACGTAAGTAGGTGTTCAGGATCACTTAGTGATCATCACTAGTTCACGTTCGCTATGCGTAGACCACCATACTTTACTTTCTGTATTCGTAAGTTAGCCACTCAAATAAATGCTTAGTCGCTTGTTGCAGCCTCACCACTTAACCATACCTCACCCATTAAGCTTTAATAGTCTTGATACCCTTGGAAATGAGATTGCTGAGTCCATGTGGCTCACAGATTACTACAACAATAGTTGCAGGTAGAGGTAATGTGATGATTTGACGTTAGCATGATGCTTGTTTGTTTTGGAGTTGTTCTTCTTCTTCATCATCAGTCTAGGATGGTTTCCAGGCGGCAGCCTGGGATAGCAAGGATGGATGTCATTTTGTCGTTTGTTTTCGTCCGTAGTCGGACCCTGCTCTTCTATACGATGTTTGAATATGTTATTGTATTGACGTGATATTTATGTAGCTCGTGGCGAGTGTAAGCCAATTCCATATACTCATATCTTATGTACATGTACTTATAATGATATCCATTCTTGCAAGAAGACGAGATGCGCTTCTATCCCTGTCGAGGCCCTCGTGCCGAACTAAGGATAGGATCGCATCTTGGGCGTGATAGGGGTGTTTAAATAGGAAATTAGGGCTAGGTTAGGGGGGGTTTCTCCATTTTCGGACCGTGCGATCTCGATCGGACGCTCGAAAACGGAGGAGGCTAGCTAGGTGGGCTAGTGGTTGTGTGGAGGGGCTTGGTGAGGATGAGAGGGAATGGATGGCGGCCCGAGACACAAGGTTTTAAACACCGAAAACGTCCGATAAATAATCGATGACCCCACTGCTACGGTTGACCGATGGGGTATCAAATGAACTCGGAATGTGATGACATTTGGCAGGAGGCCTACCTACAATATAACAAGACCACATGCCAGGTTTCGACCCAATCCGAGAATATTTTATGCGCGCCTTAAAAACAATATTTTTATCGATGCCGCGGGCACGTGCATCTGTGGTTGGTCTTGAAACATCAGGGACACGAGCGGAGAGAACCGGCAGCTACTAACGGATGCAAGTTTCCGAAACGAGTGATGATGCAATGCATATGATGCGAATGATGCGATGATGAATGCGACAACCACACGAATCACAAACGAGAACGGAAATAAAAGGGGAATCTTCTGGAGCGTCGGTCCCGGGCTGTTACAGATAGGATTAAGAACACACATATATTTATGAAAATAGAATAGGTTCGGATAGTAAATCATGGAACTCGGGCCCTAGTGACAAGCATTAAGCATAGCAAAGTCATAGCAACATCAATCTCAGAACATAGTGGATACTAGGGATCAAACCCTAACCAAACTAACTCAATTACATGATAAATCTCATCCAACCCATCACCGTCCAGCAAGCCCATGATGAGATTACTCACGAACGGTGGGGAGCATCATGGAATTGGTGATGAAGGGTGGTTGGTGATGACGAAGGTGTCGATTTCCCCTCTCCGGAGCCCAAAACGGACTCCAGATCTGGTCTCCCAAGGAAGAACTGGTGATGGCGGCGGCTCCGTATCGTGAAACGCGATGATCTCTTCTCTCTGATTTTTCCCTCGACAAATAGGGTTATATGGAGCTAGAGAGGGGGTCGGAGGAGCCACGAGGGGCCGACAAGCCTGCTCCATGCAGCCAGGGGGTGGCCGCGGCTAGCAATCTTGTGGCCTACTGGTGGCCCCCCTCTGGTTAATTCTTGCGCCAGTATTTTTTATTAATTCCAAAATATTCTCCGTAAATTTTCAGGACGATCCGAGAACTTCTATTTCAGCACAAAAATAACACCAAGGCAATTA
Source organism: Hordeum marinum (assembly GCA_022496015.1). Taxonomy (NCBI): domain Eukaryota; kingdom Viridiplantae; phylum Streptophyta; class Magnoliopsida; order Poales; family Poaceae; genus Hordeum; species Hordeum marinum. The sequence continues at coordinate 397,804,292 of CM039674.1, forward strand.
TGCTGAAAACAGCGTCAGTCCAGGTTAGTTCCATTGAAATCATGCAAATTAGAGTCCAAAACAAGGGCAAAAGAGTTTGGAAAACTAGATACGTTGAGGACGTATCAAATCCCCCAAGCTTAAACCTTTGCTTGTCCTCAAGAAATTCAGTTGATAAACTGAAAGTGATAAAGAAAAACTTTTACAAACTATGTTTGATCTTGCTGTTGCAAATATGTCTAACTTATGTTGAGATTTTTAGCAAAGATCGTAAACTAATTAACCACATTCACAATAACATTTAGGTCTCACATTTACTCATTCCAATGGCATAACCAACTAGCGAGCAATAATAACAAGTCTCGGATGACAACAATTTTATCAAAACAATGATGATACAATATGACATAACAGTATCTCACTAGCCCTTTCTGAGACCGCAAAACATAAATGCAGAGCACCTCTGAAGAACAAGGACTGACTAAACATTGTAATTCACGGTGAGAGAGATCCGGTCAGGCTCATACTCAACATCAATTAATAGCAAGGCATACAAATGACAATGGTGCTCTCTAACTGGTACTTTTTATAAGATGATGATGACTCAACAATAAAGTAAATAGATAAGCCCTTCGCAGAGGGAAGCATTGATTTGCAGAGGTGCCAGAGCTCAAGCTTTTAAAACAGAGATATGTAATGATTTTGGAGCGGTATGATTTCCTTGCTCACATAACTACCAAGATGTTTTCAATATCTTCCATGCTAAATACATTATAGGCGGTTCCCAAACAGAATGGTAAAGTTTTTACTCCCCCTCCACCAATCAATCACACTCCACGGCGGGCCGAATTCACGGGTACCGTCCATACAAACACATTCCTGGGGGAGTTTTGTTTAATTATATTTTGCTTTTTATATCGATCATGGAACTGGGCATCCCGATTACCAGCTACTTTCTCGTGAATGATAGTGAATCAACACATATCGTGAGAATAACCAACCTAGCATGGAAGATACTGACAGCCCCCAGTCGCCACATGAGTGATTTGGGCATACAAAACAAAAGTTTTATTTGAAGGTTATAAGTTTAGCACATGCAAATTTACTTGGAACGCAGGTAAATACCGCATATAGGTAGATATGGTGGACTCGTATGGAACAACTTTGGGTTTATTGAGATGGATGCACAAGTAGTATTCCCGCTTAGTACAAGTGAAGGCTAGCAAAAGACTAGGGAGCAACCAACTAGAGAGCAACACAGTCATCAACATGCCTTGAGATTAACCAACATTCATGCAAGCATGAGTAGGATATAATTCACTATGAAGATAAATATTGTGGAGGTTATGTTGATTTGTTTCAACTACATGCATAAACATGTGCCAAGTCAAGCCACTTGAATCATCCAGAGGAGGATACCATTCTATCATACTACATCACAACCATTTTAATGCGCATGTTGGCACTCAAGACGAACCATTATCCACTCTTAGCTAATTAAGCATGGCATGAATAACTATAATCTCTAATTGTCATTGCAAACATGGTCAACCCATAATGTATTGAATTCAGAACGATGAGCTAATCATATTTACAAAAGCAAGATAGGTCGAGTTCATACCAGCTTTTCTCCATCTCAATCTTTTCATCAAATATCGTCATTATTGCCTTTCACTTGCACGACTGAACGATGTGAATAATAATAAGAGCGCACATGCATTGGACTAAGCTGGAATCTGCAAACAATAAACCAAAGGAGAAGACAAGGCAATATGGGCTCTTTGTAAGATAAACAATAATGCATATGAGAGCCGCTCAACACGTCATCGTGGTCTTCTCCTTACGACCCAAACAAAAGAAAGGAAAAATATTTACACGGGAAAGCTCCCAACAAGCAAAAAGAAGAACAAGAAACGCAACTAGAAAATAAAGCTAGAACTAATTTTTTTTGCATTTTCTTCAAAGTTTATTAAACACACAAGAAGAAGGCAAAACAAGAATATAAACTACCATGGATAGTACAATGAAAAAGTATGAACACCGACAACTGAAATAAAGGTGTGAACATGAATGTAATGTCGGTGAGAAATACGTACTCCCCCAAGCTTAGGGTTTTGAACTAAGTTGGTCTAGGGCTATGGCTGGAAATAACCTTCTCCGGGGTACTCCAGAGGACACTGAGGGTTCCACTCATTCGCGATCTCTTGTGGCTCCCACTGAAAAACCGGGGTCTGATATGGATCCAGAGCCGGTGCTGGCTCAGGTGCTGGGGGTTGCTCCAAACCCCAATATTGGTAGATGTCATCGGGCATAAGAGTGTATCTGCCTGAATGAATATCGAACAGAGAAGAAGCAGGCAAAGTAATAATCTCACAAGTACCCTGACTTAATACTAAATTGTAAAGCACCTCCTATCATCTTTCTTTTTAATAAAATCATGGGCTACCATATGGTCATAACCTAAAAACTTCGCGGGTATCAGCCTCTCATCTTTCTCGTGAAGCGTAATGGGTATCTTAAAATGTTTAGCTAAACGAGATGCATAGATACCTCCGAATATGGGCCCCTTCGAACGTTTGGTGTTCAACCGTTGGGCCACCATAGCGCCCAGACTAAAAGTTCTATCAGCAAGTAAAGCATGGCGTAAAATGGCGAGGTCAGGAGCACTAAGGCTACCACTCTCCCAGCGACCAACTAAACATCTTCCCGCAAATAATGAATAATAGCGTAGCACAGGAAAATGTAAACTAGCTGCTCTTGCCTTTGACACGCCTCTCTCTCTTCTCCTACAGTGACTGAGGCAATAAAATGTTCCATGTCTCGAGGACGTGGTTCCCTGATGCTGCCCTCATAGGGTATCCTGCAAACTTTGCAAAAATCATAAAGATTCATTTTCTTAGGCACATCATATAAATGGAATTCCACTGTAGGAGGGTCTTCCCTAGGATGAACGTGAAAATTTTGCACGAAGGTATTAGTGAGCAAGAGGTACTGGTCACACTTATCGTTGAGGAAGTCGGTGATGTCTGCATTCTCGGCCAAATAATAAAAATCTTCATAAATTCCAACCGCCCTCAAGAATGTGTCACACGGCCATTCACATCGTCGTATTTCTGCGACGCAAGGAAGATTGTATTTGGGTTTCTCCTTCATTTCATTCTCATCTCCCTTAGAACCCCGGCTTGAAGATCCTCTTAGTAACCTTCTCAACAATTCTGAAAAATTCTGAAATTTTTAGTGCGTGAAAATAGAGGTGAACAACACTCAACAAAACTCATAGCAACTACTCCCTCAAGTGTCGAGAGACCATATCATGCATCAAAACTACTTGGGGCTATAAAAACTTTGACATGCAAGCTCAAGAACAAGTTCACCATAGAAGCAAAAATTTGCAATATATGAGGCACTAGAACAAAAACTAATTGGACCATTGGAGGAGTCACACACCGGTGAGTAAACCCCTAAAACAGTTTTGCAAATGCAGCTTTGAGTAAGGAGATCGAAAATGGCAGCAAGATGAGCTAGAACACGGGTTTGAGCAATGGTGGGATTTTTTCTGGAGGAAGATGAAGTGAATGGGTGCTGGAATAAGTGAAGGGGGCCACATGGGACCCACAAGCTTGTTAGGCGTGACTAGGGGGGTGGTCGCGCCCTGCAGGCTTGTGGCCCACTGGTGTAGTCCCTTGATGCATTCTCAGTGCCAAAAATTCTTTAATATTCCAGAAAAAATCATACTAAATTTTCAGGGGATTTTGGGAACTTTTATTTTCAGGTCATTTTTCTATTGCACGGAAAACTCAGAAAACAGAAAAATAATGGCATTTTTACTTAATTTCATCTAGGTAACAGAAAGTAAAAGTTAGGTGCAGGAAGTTGTGCTTTCTAAATTCATCCATCTCATGCTTCTCAAAAGGAATCCATCAATAAGGTTGATCAAGTCTTATTAACGAACTTCTTTCGAATGACATGAAACCGAAGAATTTTCGAATAACACTAAGTTACCTCAATGGGGATATGCATTTGCCCAACAATAAGTATATCATATTTCTTCTTAACAGTAGGAAGAGGGAACTCCAAGTCTCCAATAATAATTGTTGGAATTTTTTCAATAGAGTTGATACTACGAACTTGAGGTTGTTACTTCGGAAAGTGTACCGTGTGCTCATTACCATTAATATGAAAAGTGACATTGCCCTTGTTGCAATCAATAATAGCCCCTGCAGTATTCAAAAAGGGTCTACCAAGGATGATCTACATACTGTCGTCCTCGGGAATCAAAAATGACAAAGTCCATCAAAATAGTAGCATTTGCAACTACGACAAGTACATCCTCACAAAGTCCATCATCCTTTTTCTTGGTTGGTTTAGGAGGGAAGGGCATGGGTTTCTGAACCCATGGTTCTCATTCTCTACCATGCTTCCTAGCAATGAAGTCTCTTTTATCGTATCTTTTATTCTTAGGTTGTGGGTTATCAAGATCATCAGCAAGTTCAATCTCCACGTCATTATCATTACTAGGTTGACCATCGACATGAACATCATTATTAATGTTATCACTAGGCTCGGGTTCATCACCAGATTGTGTCTCAACATCAGAAATAGAAATAATATTTGGATTCTCAAATGTATCTATAACAGGTTCACTAGCAGCATGCAAAGTATTATCATCATTCTTGTTCCTACTCTTATTGGAAGGAATAGGTGCATCGGTATTAACTCTCTGAGAATCTTTCTCAATTCTCCTAAGATGGCCCTCGGGATACAAAGGTTCCTGAGTCATTCTACCACCTCTAGTCACAACTCTAACAGAATGATAATTGTCTTTACTATTCATCTCATTAGGAAAATCATTTTGAGCCTTAAGTACTTGTTCTACTTGGGTGGTTAAGATGGAAGCATGTTTACTAATAAGCTTAAGATCATTGATAGTTCTACTCAAATAATCACCCAAGCGATCAAGCATCTAAGCATTATGTTTCAATTATCTACTAACATAGGCATTGAAATTTCTTGCTTCACAATAAAATTATCAAATTCATCCAAGCATTGGCTAGCAGGCTTATTATAAGGAATATCTCTTTCATCAAATCTTCTGAGAGAATTTACCTCTACTACCAGTGTCGAGTTATCCAGACCGTGTATTTCTTCAATATGTGATAGATTCTTAACATCTTCAGCTTTTATACCCTTTTCTTTCATAGATTTCTTTGCCTCTTGCATATCTTCAGGACTGAGGAATAGAATACCTCTTTTCTTCGAAATTGTCTTTGGAGGTGGTTCGGGAATAGTCCAATCATTATCATTGCTCAATATATTATTCAAGAGTAATTCAGCTTGTTCAACAGTTCGTTCCCTGAAAACACAACCAGCACAGCTATCTAGGTAGTCCCTAGAAGCATCAATTAGCCCATTATAAAAGATATCAAGTATTTCATTTTTCTTGAGAGGATGATCAGCCAAGCATTAAGCAATTGGAGAAGCCTCCCCCAAGCTTGTGGGAGACTCTCTTCTTCAATTTGCACAAAGTAAAATATTTCCTGCAAGGCAGCTTGTTTCTTATGGGCCGGAAAATATTTTTCGGAGAAGTAATAAACCATGTTCTGGGAACTACGCACATAACCAGGAGCAAGAGAATTAAACCATTTCTTAGCATCACCTTTAATGAGAAAGGAAACAACTTAAGAATATAGTAATAGCGAATTTTTTCCTCATGAGTAAATAGGGTGGCTATATCATTCAATTTGGTAAGATGTGCCACAACAGTTTCAGATTCATAGCCATGGAAAGGATCAGATTCAACCAAAGTAATTAACTCAGGATCGACATAGAATTGCTAATCCTTATTAGTAACAAAGATGGGTGAACTAGCAAACTTAGGATCATATTGCATTCTAGCATTCAGAGATTTTTCCTTCCACTTGCGAAGCAATTTCTTAAGATCATCTCTATCGTGACAAGCTAGAAAGTCCCTAGCTACCTGTCCTTCCATAACATAACCTTCAGGTATATCAGGCAATTCATATCTAGGAGAGCTAGGTCTAGTAGGTGAATCATAGTATTCAGTTTCAATAATTTCATCAGATTCGGAAATATTATCAGTTTCAACATTAGCTCTAGCAATTTGTTCATCAAGAAATTCGCCCAGTGGCATAGTGTCATCAAGCAAAGTATCATCATAAGAATCATGCATAGCAGAAGTAGCATCATCAATTACCTGTGACATATTAGAATTACTAGCAGGTGGTGGTGTCGCAAACTTACTCATAACAGAAGGTGAATCAAGTGCAGAGCTAGATGGCGGTTCCTTACCTGTCCTCGTAGTTGAGGGGTAGATCTTGGTTTTTGGATCTTTAAGATTCCTCATAGTGATCAACAGATATATGTCCCAAGTGACTCAAAGAATAAAGCTATGCTCCCCGTCAACGGCGCCAGAAAAAGGTCTTGATAACCCACAAGTATAGGGGATCACAACAGTTTTCGAGGGTAGAGTATTCAACCCAAATTTATTGATTCGACACAAGGGGAGCCAAAGAATATTCTCGAGTATTAGCAGATGAGTTGTCAATTCAACCACACCTGAAAGACTTAATATCTGTAGCAAAGTGTTCAGTAGCAAAGTAATATGGTAGTAACGGTAACAGTGCCAAAGTGATAGTAGCAGATTTGTAGTGATTGTAACAGTAGCAATGGAAAAGTAACTGAGCGAAGATCAATATATAGAATGGCTCGTAGGCAATGGATCAGTGATGGATAATTATGTCGGATGGCATTCATCATGCAAAAGTTATAACATAGGGTGACACAGAACTAGCTCAAATTCATCAATGTAATGTAGGCATGTATTCCATATATAGTCATACATGCTTATGGAAAAGAACTTGCCTGACATCTTTTGTCCAACCCTCCCGTGGCAGCGGGGTCCTATTGGAAACTAAGGGACATTAAGGCCTCCTTTTAATAGAGAATTGGACCAAAGCATTAGCACTTAGTGAATACATGAACTCCTCAAACTATGGTAATCACCGGAAAGAATCCCAGTTATTGTCACCCTGGGGGATGCGGATCATAACTCGTAATAGGTGTCTACAACTTGCAAGATAGGATCAAGAACACACATATATTCATGAAAACATAATAGGTTCAGATCTGAAATCATGACACTCGGGCCCTAGTGACAAGCATTAAGCATAGCAAAGTCATAGCAACATCAATCTCAGAACATAGTGGATAGTAGGGATCAAACCCTAACCAAACTAACTCGATTACATGATAAATCTCATCCAACCCATCACCGTCCAGCAAGCCTATGATGAGATTACTCACGAACGGTGGGGAGCATCATGGAATTGGTGATGAAGGGTGGTTGGTGATTTCGAAGGCGTCGATTTCCCCTCTCTCGAGCCCAAAACGGACTCCAGATCTGGTCTCCTGAGGAAGAACTGGCGATGGCGGCGGCTCCGTATCATGAAACGCGATGAAATCTTCTCTCTGAATTTTTTCCTCGACAAATAGGGTTATATGAAGCTGGAGAGGAGGTCGGAGGAGCCACAAGGGGCCCACAAGCCTGCTCCACGCGGCCAGGGGGTGGCCGTGGCTAGCAGGCTTGTGCCCTGCTGGTGGGCCCCCTCTGGTTAATTCTTGCGCCAGTATTTTTTATTAATTCCAAAAATATTCTCCGTAAATTTTCAGGACGATCCGAGAACTTTTATTTCTGCACAAAAATAACACCAAGGCAATTCTACTGAAAACAACGTCAGTCCGGGTTAGTTCCATTCAAATCATGCAAATTAGAGTCCAAAACAAGGGCAAAAGAGTTTGGAAAAGTAGATACGTTGGAGACGTATCAGTCATCGTGCGGGTTCGCTGTAGAAGTCATCAAGTAGAGATCTAGGTAGGGTGAGGCTGTAGGGGATCTTCGCACACGCCCTTGTGTTCGAACTTCTTTGGGTTTCGATCGAGCCCAAAATCCGACACGATGAGAAAAAAGTCCCTACTCCTTTTTTGTAAAATAAAGCTCCAAGGTTCTCAAATTTCATCCAAAAAGTGGCGATCCGAACACCAAAAATAAGCAAGCAACTACAGTGTCCGGCACCTAGGCTAGTCTTCGTCTTCGTCTTCCCCCATCGCGGAGCGTAAGGCATCCATGTTGCATGGGAATAGCCACTTGAAGGCAGTGTTGTCCACCAACGCGGAGCATGGGGCTTCCACTTGGGCGTGGGAAGGAACCCCTCCGCATCCTCGAGGGGCTCCGGGCGTATACAACCCACTCATTATTACGTGAGAGTATCACGGCCGAAGATAGTTGGGTAAGCCCCCAGGCGCACGACACAGGTGCTCCCAACTCTGTTAAGAGCCATCCCGCGCATTTCTGATCGGTTGCGTGCCCCTATGACCCAAACCTGGATGCATTATTCCCCGCATAGCCGCGGGATTGCGCTCCCGCGGCCCAAACATGAGCACAATGCACGCGGCACAGCCATAGGGGTGTTGTAACAATGAAACCGCCTTGTGAGGTGTCAGGCGTCGGTCGAACAGCGTCCCAAGGACCTCGTGAAGCCCAGTCTCCTGAGGCCGCACCGGTGCTCTGGTTGCCGCGGGTGGCCCACGCTGCTTGTGTCCTCCTGCTCCCCAGGCCGTTGCTCCTGAGGCCTTGGGGCCCGACTTCTTGCTACTTGCTCGCGAGGCTGTCGACTTGCGTCGTGCCCCCATGGGCCCCGGGACGTCCTCCCTTCTCCTCCCACTCGTGTATTCCAGGCCTAGTACTCCCTCAATGGACGCCCCCAGGCCCGGCTTGAGGAGGACGTCCAGGGTACCCCCCCTACTCCAGGAGGGTGCTAGCGCCTGCGGAGGGAGCCTGATCCATCGCTCTGTCCGCAGGCATGACGTAGCTTGGAACATAGGGCTCTACATAGGGACCTGTTCTCCTCCTGAGCCGTCCCCCAGCGTGCCAGGGATGGATCCTCCGGGCGGCAGCACGACACCTTCCTGTGCGCGCAGCCCGTAGACCCTCCTGTGGTGGGCCTCTGCCAGAAGTTGTTTACCTCTGCCACCGTCGTTGGGTGGACCGCGCGTCTCTTGACGTCGATTGTTTCTTTGGTGATCCAACGCGCCTTCGTCACGGTTACCCGCCTGTCCGGCCGCCTGAGCTGCCTACTCCCTGCGCTAGTTGGCGCGCTCTCGCCGGGTCGACCCGGGTTGTCGATGGTCCACTGGGGCACGAGCATGCACGACGAGGCGCGTGTAGGCTGCCCCATCATTTCCTGTGATGGCTCCATTGTCTCGGACGGGTGGTGCCTCGAAATCGGTCACCGAGATCCGGAGGAGCAGGAGCACGGCGTGCGGTGGACCCTGCCCGGCCTCGCCCGGGGCTGGAGGGAGTGCGCCATCAGCGAGCGGTGAGGGAGTCCTGGTGTCACCCCAAGGATGCGATCCTATCCTTATTTTGGCACGAGGGCCTCGACAGGGATAGAAACGCATCTCGCCGTGTTGCAAGAATGGATATCATTAGAAGTACATGTACAGAAAGAGATGAGTATATGGAATTAGCTTACACTCGCCACAAGCTACAACAAGATTACATCAATACAACAACATATCCAAACATCATCCATAAGAGCAGGGTTCGGCTACACACGAAATCAAACGATAAAATGACATCCATCCTTGCTATCCCAGGCTGCCGCCTGGAACCCGTCCTAGATCGATGATGAAGAAGAAGAACTCCATATCAAAACAAGCATCACGCTCACGTCAAATCATCTCATTACCTGTACCTGCAACTGTTGTTGTAGTAATCTGTGAGCCACAAGGACTCAACAATGTCATTTCCAAGGGTATCGAGAGTATTAAAGCTTAATGGGTGAGGTATGGTTAAGTGGTGGGGCTACAGCAAGCGACTAAGCATTTGTTTGAGTGGCTAACTTACGAATACAAAAAGTAAAGTATGATGGTCTACGCATAACGGATGTGAACTAGTCATGCTCACTAACTGATCCTGAACACCTACTCACGTCAAACATAACCCCACCATGTTCTCTCCCGGATAAGGACTCACGAGAAGAGACAGTCATGGTTACGCACACAGTTGGTGTATTTTATTAGAGTTTACTTCAAGGTTGCTATGACCGGCGGTTAAACAAATTTTCCAAGTTTGCCACATAACCGCGGGCACTGCTTTCCGAAAGATTTAACCCTGTAGGGGTGCTCCAACTCATCCACCACAAATTAACCACACGCAGTGGGAATAACCTCGACCACGGATCTTGTGTTCTTCCTAGGCAATTCCATAGGAAATCCGCCACCTCGAGATAGCCCGAAGTATTTTCGAAATTCCTCACTCAAGACCTTCGAGAAAGGTAAAACAAATCCAGTCGTGTTGACGAACCCGATAGGAGCCGCGTATCTCGTTCTCAGGACACGACAGATAAGCGAAGCGTACGGTGGCCTGATAGACCTCTCCCGAGTTGCCCCGGGTTGGCCCCGCACGGTGCTCTAGTTTGGAGCAACACTCATGAGAAGCACTGACCTAGGTTGTTGATTAAAGATCCGCGGGTGCCGGCGGGTCCCTATGCAATTTTATTAGTTATTAGGCAAATGTAGTACCAATGTTGGGCCTTGTCAGACAAGATTTATCCTAAAACGAAAATTAAGGGGGTCCCCATAACAACCCCGAGCATGTTAGGAGCGCTCAATTATGGAATATAACACCGGTTCACAAGTAACTAGGGCGGCAAGAGTGGAACAAAACATCAAGCAAAAGTGCAAGCCTTCCACCTTTTACCAAGTATATATGTGCATTAAATTAAATAGCAATAATATTGTGATAACAAAAGTATGTGCATGTTGTCACATGAAAGCAATTGCACCTGCAGCTAGAAAGGCTATAAGAAGGCTGAGCAAGCGGTAACATAGTCAAACAAAGGTTTGCTGGATATGGAGGGGTTAGAGGCTTTCATGGCAATGTTAGGAGGCTTGTCAAACAAGTGGTAGGCAGCGAGACATAACGATAAAAGCAAGACAACTAGCATAGCAATGATAGTAGTGGTATCCAGGGAAATGTGTCATCTTGTCTGAGATCCCGCTTAGAAGAAAAACGAATCCATGAAGAAGACGATCCGTCAAGAAGACGAACGAATCCTCACGCTCCGAACGCTTTCGGAACTCTATCGAGGAGGAACAATCCGGAAACAACAATCAACACATAAAAAATACCACAACATATGCATGGTATGATGCTCAATCAAATATGATGCATGTTCATTTAATTATGTAAGGCATGGCATGGCAAGAACAACAAACAACTACTACACATTAAGTGAAGCTCAATATGCAACGAGTTCACTTTCGTTTAGTTACTCATCAATATTAAATGTTGTTTTAACATGGCAAACGATGAAGCATGAACAACTACACTATCTAGGCATTTTAAATGAGGCCGGAAGCAACATGTAGCATTTCCGAAAGGAACTCATTGCAATTTATGATTTGGTCCAGATCTGTCCTAAGCATATTTTAGAGTTGTTAAACAGCAAAATAAATGTCACCATGAGATTCTACATATTTTTCTAGTCAAATTACATATGTGGATAAATAAAATCGGAGCTATGGTTTAGTAGTTATGAAATAAATCATTTTAACATGGCATTTATGCAAGTTAATACAAACAAAATCATGTTCAGTTTAAAAGGTGCGGTCAAGGGGGATCCGATCTCTGTTCGCCTGGGTAAAATCTAGAGGTGCTAGCCAGTACGTTGTGCTCCCGATTATGACCCAAATTGGTTTTCACTGAACATGACAAATGTGTCAAACGAATCTGAACCAAAGCAGCAAACCTGAAGAACGGAGGCGAATTCTCTGTGTCCACGGCGGGGCACGCACGACCCGATCTTCACGGGAACGTGGCTCGATGTGTGCATGCGTGTGTGCGTCCGGGGGGGCTGGGAACGCGTAGATCCGGCCATGGGGAATCCGTTCCCAGCGATGAGGCGGCCTGGTGCGTTCTAGAGCTTGTGGTGGCCATGGCGTGGTGTTGCTGTTTCAGAGAGATAGAGAGAGAGAGATATGGTCAGAGAGAGGGATGAGATGTAGAGAAACAGAGAGAAGGAGGAAGAAACAGGAGGCGAGGGGCATGTCGACCTGCAGGGCAGCGACGCTCACGCTCGGGAGGAGCTCGGGCAGCGGGGCTTGAGGACGGACTTGCCTCCAACCATAGCATGTTGGGAGAGCTTCACGGGGACTCATGGCTGCTCCTGTAGGCGCTGCGGGAGGCGCACGAGAGCAGCGGTGCTCGGGGCCCGAGGCCCTGGTCTTGGAGAGAAGAGGCGACAGCGCCATGGAGGGACCCGGCCGGCAGGGAGCAGAGGAGGCTCGGCTCCATGGCATAGCGCCGGCGGGCATGGTGCAGCAGCTTGAACCGTCGTCCATGCCAGCAGAGGGCGAGCTCTCATGATCCCTGGCAGAGAAGAAATGAACAAGGGAGAGAATTAAAGGAGGAAGGAGAGAGCAACGGAGGAAAAGGAGCAGAGAGGAAGAGGCACTCATCTGCTAGCTCCGACGATGATGCGGCTTGCTCGGGGCACGACGACGGAGGGCGTTGGGCGAGCGGCATCTGCGGCTGTCTGGGCGCGGGCGGTTGGTGCGGCTGGGAGGTTAGACAGGGAGCTCCTGGCACTGCTCCCGATCTAGATCGAAGCACGGGAGGAGGGAGCTTGTGGGTGAGCCGGTTGCTGGGTTTTATTTTTGGATCGGGAGGAATTCCGAGGAAGGAGGGGACTGGCAGCGATGGGACAAGCTCCGGCGATGGGAATTGGTGGATGGGACAAGGTATGGCTAGGGTTAGTCTGCATATATATAGGTAGTGGGATTTTCAAGGTAGATCTGGACCCTTTGATTTAATCGGACGCTTCGAAAAATTAGGTTAAGGAGGCCAATTGAAAACGGATGATGGTTTGGGATGGTTATCGGGCACGCGCGTGGGTCTATGCACTGTGTAGAGGGGCTAGGCATAGAAGAGAGGGAAAACGGGCAGCTCGGCAACATGTTTTATAAAACAAAAAGTCCGACGATTTGACCGGCTATAGTGTTGCTATAGGTTTAACGGTTGGGGCATCAAACACACTCTGAATGCGATGAAATTTGACATGCGGTCTACCTACTCTATAATAAGATCGCACGCCAAGTTTCGACCCAATCCGAGGAAGTTTTATATGCACTTTAAAAACAATATTTTTATCGACACCGCGGGCGCGTGCATGTGTGGTCGGTCTCAAAATGGTCGGCGACAAGAACAGAGAGAACCGGCAACTACGAACGGATGCAAGTTTTGAAAACGAGTGACAATGCTATGCAGATGATGCGAGTGATGCGATGATGAATGCAACAATCAATCGAATCACACGATGACAACAGAATAAAAGGGAATCTTCTGGAACGTCGGTCCCGGACTGTTACACCTGGTTTAAGGGGTACTCGGGAGGCTGACCTGTTTCTTATGGGCCGGACTGTATGGGTTGCTTGCTGAGCATTGGATCGATCGAAGACCCTGTCTCCAGGAAGGAAGCTTCAGGAATCGTGGCGTGTCCTCCACGTTTGGAGTAGTGAATAGGCATGTTTATCCCTTCGACATGTAACCAAGTATGTGTGAACCCTAGGTACCCTCAGCACCTACTTAAGCCGGAGGGTTTCAGGTTGTAGACAGAGGACAACTCATCTAGGGTTTAGCTATTTGATCTCGAGGTAGATCAACTCTGTAACCTACATATCATCAATACAATCAAGTAGAAAGCAGGGTATTACCTCCATAGGAGGGCCCGAACCTAGGTAAACATCGTCTCCTTCGTCTCCTGTTACCATCGATTCTAGTCTCACAGCTCGGGACCCCCTACCCGAGATCCGTCGGTTTTGACACCGACATTTGTGCTTTCATTGAGATTTCCGCTATGATCATCGAAGGAATCGATGGCTCGCGTTGTCATTAGAGAAGAGGTCCGCAACATGGACACCTTTGTCTCCAGACAGATCTTTGCTTTTGGCAGCATTGTGCTGCACGCTGACCCGACCGGTCATCTAGGCCGGGTCGGGAGCTTCGCCCCTGATCAAGAGGTCAGATTCGGGAACCTAGAATTCTCTGTGGATTCTCTGGGCGATCTTTCGCTAACCGGGCCCACAGCCTTGCCTGCCACGCCCGAAGACACTGAGGCTTTAACCTCGGATCCCTCTTTCGGTTAGTCCACGGGATTTACCCCGACAATGACCTGATTCTCAGTCCGGATCCGACCATAGTGCCGGATGACCGGATACCTGTTCCTGTCGAACACTCCCCTAGCGCGGACACAACGGAGGTCAACTCATAAAGCTCCGAGTAGGTTGACCCGATCGAGCTCTCGATACTCAACGAGGCCCTAGATCGGATCTCGTCGATGAAGATTACCGATGACCCAACCCCGATCCATGCTCAGATTGGTCTCAGGGCGGGTCAACATGAATTTTTCATCCCACCCACCACCCACTTGATAGCCACAATCGAAGATTTAACCGACATGTTGGACTATGCCTCCAAGGAGGCAGAATACATGGATGAGGAAGATTGCGCTCCCACCCCCATTAACACTGGGCGATGGGCCGCCACCTCCACGTACGACGTCTACATGGTGGACACTCCAGCCGCTAATGGCGAGAACACGCCTAAAAATGATGGCATCAAGTCGGGTGAAGCACCATCAATATGCCAGAAACCGCATAAACGGTCCAAAGGCAAAAAGGGAAGGAAAGCTATCATCGGCACCGGGGACGAAGAAACCCCGAAAGACCTCGACGATCCTGATATCCCCGAACACTCGTTAGAGGGTCAGGAGAGGCCTGAAGACCAACGCCACCCCAATGACCTAAACAATTCCGAGGATGATAATTACCTCCCCCCTGTCGAGGAGGAGGACATCCCGGAAGCCGATGACTTTGACATTCCGGATAATCATGAAGATCAGGAACTATTCAAGCAATAGCTTGTAGCCACAGCCCGCAACCTACAATCAAAAGAACGGCAGCTTAAAGCCGAACAAGACAACCTCAATGATCGATGGACGACAGTCCTCGTAGCTGAGGAAGGATACGGTACCGGTCTGTCAAACCAACCTAAGAGCTATCCACGCAGAAGGTTCCTACCGCAATTCAATGATGAGCTCACTGATGCGCCGTCTCCCAAACATACCCCATACGATAAGCCAGACCGCCCCCCTCGAGGGCATGACCGGACGGACGACTACACCGGTTATAGAACGGCGATACCCCAAAGACGGGGAAAAGAGCCAATAGAGCCCGATGACAGGTTCAACCTGCGACACGACCTTGACCATAGGGCAGGTCGCACAAGATCCATCTAGGGATCCAAAGGGTACTCACCCGATCAACGGGACGGGTACCGGCCCTGGCTCGACTGCAACAATAGAGGTCGGGAATGAAACCGGGATAGAACAGACGCTGATCACCGGCACGACATAGCTCGGGTCAGAGGCGCCACCTGCCCACTTTGCTTCACGGACGAGGTGATGCAGCATCAGTTCCCGGAGGGGTTTAAACCCGTAAACATAGAGTAGTACAATGGGACAACTGACCCAACCGTATGGATTGAGGATTTCCTCCTCCACATTCACATGGCATGAGGAGATGACCTCCACACCATCAAATATCTACCTCTAAAACTTAAGGGGCCAGCTCGGTACTAGTTGAACAACCTCCCCGAAAACTCCATAGGATGCTGGGAAGACCTAGAGGATGCATTCCGATCTAACTTTTAGGCCACCTATGTTCGGCAGCCAGACTCCTCCGATTTGAGCAATGCCATACAAAAGCCAGGAGAATCCGCGTGACAATTCTGGAACTGGTTCTTGACCAAGAAAAACTAGATTCTCGACTACCCGGACGCCGAGGCAATAGCCTCCTTCCGGCACAATATTCGGGATGAATGGTTGGCCCGCCAGCTTGGCCAGGATAAACCTCGGACAAGGTCCGCCCTTACATCCCTCATGACACGCTTTTGCGCGGGCGAGGATAACTAGCTCGCAAGACGGATCCACAACCCCGAAGACCCCGAAACCTCCGAAGTTCGGGACGGAAACGGGAAACCAAAGTGCAATAAGAATAAGCGCCGGCACAACAATAGTGATGCTGATGACACGGCTGTTAACGCCGGCTTCCGTAGTTCCCGACCCGGGCAGCGAAAGAAGACTCCTAAAGGCAATCGCGATGGACCCACCCCACTAGAGAAGATCATGGAAAGGCCCTGCCAAATTCATGGCCCTAATGAGAAGCCCAACAACCACACCAACCATAACTGTTGGGTATTCAAACAGGCTGGCAAACTCACATCCGAGGACCAAGGCAAGAGCCCACACAGGGAGGAGGAGGATGAGTCTTGGGGTCCGATTGGTGGTGGACAAAAGAAGTTCCCCCCAGAGGTGAAAACAGTAAATATGATATACGCCACCCATATACCCAAGAAGGAGAGGAGGCACGCTCTTCCGGAGGTCTACGCCGTAGAGCCTGTAGCCCCGAAGTATAACCCATGATTGGCGTACCCGATCACCTTTGATTGACGTGACCACCTGACCAGTACCGTCATGTAGATTCAACCAGCCTCGTTCTAGACCCCATTATATATGGGTATCACCTCACTAAAGTCTTCATGGATGGAGGAAGTAGCCTAAATCTGATTTACTCAGATACTATGAAAAAGATGGGTATAGATCCCTCAAGGATCAAACCCAGCAACCTTACCTTTAAAGGAGTGATCCCAGGCGTCGAAGCCTGGTGCATGGGCTTCGTAAGCCTAGAAGTAGTGTTTGACTCGCCCGGTAACTTTTGAAGCGAAGACTTGATCTTCAACATTATGCCTTTCCGCAGCGGCTATCACGCCCTGCCGAAAGCACATTTGCTCCCTTGGTGGTTTTGGTAATTAATAACAACGTATATGTCATTAAACTAATGTTTCTACCGAGCATCTTTCAGGAAAAGTTCTATGATGGGTTGCCAAAAGGATTGTGGAGTACCCCAAGATGCAAGGCAATAGATTGGCAAACTTCAAGAAAGAGGACTCTAAATTTTACCTTTGTGAGAAATCACTTTGAGTCCATAGGAAAGCCAATACTATCAAAAGGGGGTAAGGTTTTGTTGGTGAACAAAATGCCCATACGTGCACAAGTGATGGTCGCCACATACACCCACAAGCTCTTCCACAAAAGTATGTCCAAAGCCAAATACCCAAAATTGGTGCAACGAACACTTTCCACTTGGTGTCACCGATTCTCAACCTCGGACAGACTTAGCCAAACCCTAGCATTTCGGTGCAACCGATTCTATTTCAGTGCCACCGAGTTTGGGTTGCCAACTTCCTATTACGCAAATTCACAAAATCGTTCCCTTCAAGTTTTGTGAATCGGCGTCACTAAGTTTGGCAATCTGACCGTTGGTCACCTTATCGGTGCAACCGATTTGTATGTATCGGTCTCACCGAGATTCAAAAGTTGCTACCTTTGAGGCAACGCAGTACCATCGAGATTAACACATCGGTGTCACCGACTCTGACTTATTAGGTCAAATGGTTGGATTTTTGGAGATGCCTATATATACCCCTCCACCACCACTCACTCGTAAGAGAAGCACTCAGAATAGTTCCCCACTCATACCTACTGATTTTCTGAGAGAGAGCCACGTACTCATCTGTTGAGATCATTCCATTCCATTCCTACCATATGAATCTTGATATCTAGCCTCCCCAAGTTGCTTTCCACACAATCAATCTCTTCTACCAAGCCAAATCTATGAGAGAGTGATTGTGTTTTGAGGAGTCTATCATCTTGAAGCAGAAGAGCAAGGAGTTCATTGACATTATCGAGCCTATTACGTTTTGGAGGGTGGTGCCTCCTAGATTGGTTAGGTGTCATTTGGGAGCCTCCTACTTCGTGTTGTGGAGTGAACCAAGATGTTTATAAGGGCAAGGAGATCGCCTACTTCATGAAGATCTACCCCGAGTTAGGCTAGTCCTCCGTGGACGTAGGCCATCATGGTATAGTCAAGGTTGCTTCTTCGTGGAACCCTCCATGGGTAGAGCCCTCCGTGGACTCTTGTGACTGTTACCCTCCGTGGGTTGAAGACTCCATAAACGTGGATGTACGATAGCACCACCTATCAGAACCATGGAAAAAATCATCGTGTCACCAATTGTGTTTGATCTTCCTACCCTTCCTTTACCTACATGATTGTCTTTACTTTGATATACTCTTAGACATGCATGTGTAGGGTGTACTTGACATACTATGAATGCTAAAATCTTCTAAGACTTAAAATTGGGAAAAAGTAGATTTTTATTAGTCAAGTAGTCAAATCACCCCCCCCCTCTAGCACTACTTCCGATCCTACAAGTGGTATCAGATCTTTGGTCTCCATTGCATTGGTCTCACAACCTAGGAGAGTATGGCGTCTAGTGAGAGGAATAATAACTGTAGAGGTCTACTTTGATGGCACAAATTTTGCTAGTTGGAAACACAAAATGAAAATGTATTTACTTGGTCATAACCCCGCCGTTTGGGTTGTTGTTCGTGTTGGAGTGCAAGGTGAATCTTACTTGGAGCTATATTTTTATTCATCACATAATATGTGTTTTCTTGGAGCATCATTTTATTTTGTTGTTCTCTATTAGGTGTTACTTATAATCTTGTTTTTCAATAAAAGGTTCCAATAATTTCCTTTAGGATGCTTGCATTGCATGTTTTGATGAGTGCTGTGTAAAAACAGAAACTTTGGCTGTAGTGTTTGAATTTTCATATTTTACTGGAAGATGGAAAGTTTCTAAAACTTTTGCACAGTGTTTTCATATAAATTTTATAGCGTTTCCTAAATTGCAATAATTGTTTGAGTTATAGAAGTACACTGTTTTCATAAATTGCTACAGACTATTCTGTTTGGACAGATTGCTGTCATAGTTTTGTTATCTACTTATCCTATAGTTTCCATAGCCTATATTAGTAAATATAAATTGTGGAAGTGATAGTATACAGTACCTAATGTTTGAAAATCATTATTCAACTTGTCTTGGCAGTACATAAAGAGTTGATTTATTATTATGTGTACTAACCTATTTCACGAGTTCTTTTTGAGTTTTGTGTGGATGAAGTTTTTGAGAATAGGTGAAACCATGGTATGAGAGGATTGAACGAGATACAAAAGCTCAATATTGGGGATGCCCAAGGCACTCCAAGTAAATATTCAAGAACTCTCAAGCATCTAAGCTTGGGGATGCTACGCATCCCACCTCTCTTCATCAACAATTATCGGTAAGCCTATGTTGAGCCTAAATTTTTATTCGTTCACATGATGCATGCTATTCTTGGAGTGCTATTTTTATTTTGCTCGCTGTTTGAATAAAGTACTTAAGATCTGAAAATATTTATTGAGGGGGAGAGATTCTTCACATAGCTACTTAATTGTTTGATTACTCACTAATCTTCACTTATATATTTTGAGAGTAGCTTGTCATTTGCTCTTGTGCTTCATTTAAATTGTTTGAGCTTGCCAAAAAGCAATGGAAATACATGAAACTAGTCCCAAAGTGATAGATATCCAAGGAGAATATAATAAAAACTTTCATGAAGATCATTGGACAAATTAATCTTGATTCTTTGTAATAGTTTTGAAACATGATGATAGTAATATGTGAGTCAAGTTAGTGAGTAATTATGCTTAGTAAGAATATTGGTGTTAAGGTTTGTGATTCCTGATGCATGCACGAAAGTCAATAGTTATGCAATGAAGTTAAATCATACTTGTGGTGCATTATTCGGTGTTAGTTATGACTCGATGCTTACTTATGTGATTTTTCGTTCCTCGGTTTGGTTGCTTCCCAATCTATTTGCTACCCTTCATTTGTACTAAGTAGAAATACTACTTGTGCATCCAAAATACTTAAACCAAGTTTTGCCTTATGAGTCCACCATACCTACCTATATGCGGTATTTCCATGCCATTCCAAGAAAATTTGTATGTGCCATCTCAAAATCTTCAAAATAAATTTTTCTCTTTTGTGTGCCCATACCGCTCATGAAATGGTGGGGAGTATCCAATATTTTTCCATGCTAGGTGTGTTATTCTCATGATATGTATTGATTCACTATCATTCACAAGAAAGTGGCTGGTAATAGGGATTCCCAGTCCCGAAATCAGAGAAAGAAAAAATGCAAATAATTAAACAAAACTCCCCCAGGAATGTTGTTGGTATGGACGGTACCCGTGGATTTGGCTCACCATGGAGTATGATTGATTGGTGGAGGGGGAGTAAAAACTTTACTATTCTATTTGGGAACCGTTTGTAATGTATCTAGCATGGAAAGTATTGTGAGCTACTTCGTCGTTTTCGTTGACAGGAAAAGCATGCCACTCAAAATATTTTTCTCTCTCAATATAAACCTTGATCTCTTGCACCTCCACAAATCCCTAATTCCCTCTGCGAAGGGCCTATCTACTTACTTTATGCAATTTTTGTTTTTGCTTTGAGTCTCCATCTTTTCTTATAAGCACCAACTAGGGGGCACTATGATCGTACTTGAGCATTGGGCATAGCTAATATTTGAGTGTGTTTCATGAATGGATCAATGATTGAGCATGATGGGCTAGGGATAACTTTCTTTAGTGTTGATATTTTGAAAGACATGGTTGCTTGTTGTCATGCTTTGAATCGTTTACAAATCCAAATGTCCATGCTATACATAGAAGAAAAGAATATGATGAAGATGTTAGGCAGCATTCCACATCAAAAATTATTTGTTTTTATCATTTACCTACTCGAGGACGAACAGGAATTAAGCTTGGGGATGCTGATACGTCTCCAACGTATCTATAATTTTTGCTTGTCTCATGTTGCTATATTACCATTCTTGGATGTTTTACAATCATTTTACTACAACTTTATATTATGTTTGGGACTAACCTATTAACCCAGAGCCCAGTGCCAGTTTCTGCTTTTTCCTTGTTTTTGAGTCTTACAGAAAAGGAATATCAAACGGAGTCCAAACGGAATAAAAATTTATGGTGTTTTTTATGGACCAGAAGAGATCCACGGAGCATCGGAGTTGGGCCAGAAGACCCACGACGCAGTCACAAGCCTCAGGGGCACAGCCACCCCCCTGGGCGTGCCCACCAAGCTTGTGACTCCCTCGTGGCCCATCATGACTCGTTTCCACCACCATAAATTCCTATAAATTCCAAAATCCCAACGCAGAACCTAGATCAGGAGTTCCGCCACCACAAACCTCTAGAGCCACGAAATACCAATCGGGAGCCCGTTCCGGCACCTTGCCAGAGGGGGAAACCATCATCGGAGGCCATCTTCATCATCCCGGCGCTGCCCGAAACGAGGAGGGAGTAGTTCACCCTCGGGGCCGAGGGTATGTACCAGTAGCTATGTGTTTGATATCTCTCTCTCTCGTGTTCTTGAGGTGACACGATCTTGATGTACCGCGACCTTTATTGATATAGATGAATCATATGGAGTTTTCCCATCTCTATCTTGTTGTGATGAATTGAGTTTTCCTTTTCAAGTTTTCTTATAGGATTGAGTCTTTAAGGATTTGAGAACACTTGATGTATGTCTTGCGATGGGATATACATGGTGACAATGGGATGTTCTATTGATACACTTGATGTATGTTTTAGTGATCAACTTGCGGGCTCCGTGACCTTGGGAATCTATGCATAGGGGTTGGCACACGTTTTTGTCTTGACTTTCCGGTAGAAACTTTGGGGCACTCTTTGAAGTTCTTTGTGTTGGATTGAACATGACGAATCTGAAATTATGTGATGCATATTGTATAATCAAGCCCATGGGTACTTGTGGTGACATTGGAGTATCTAGGTGACATTAGGGTTTTGGTTGATGTGTATCTTAAGGTGTTATTTTAGTACGAACTCTAGGGCTGTTTGTGACACTTATAGGGACAGCTCATAAGATTGATCAGAAAAGATAACTTTGAGGTGGTTTTGTACCCTACAATAATTTCTTTGTTAGTTCTCCGCTATTTGTGACTTTGGAGTGAACTCTTTGTCACACGAGAGGTATTTACATATGATTCAGCTATGCCAATATTGTTGAGAGAAATTGCACTAGTGAAAGTATGGACCCTAGGCCTTGTTTCCAAGCATTTATACAACATTTTGCTCGCCGTTTACTATTTTTTACCTTGCTGTTTTTATATTTTCAGATTACAAAAAACTATATCTACCATCCATATTGCACTTGTATCACCATATCTTCGCCGAACTAGTGCACCTATACAATTTACCATTGTATTGGATGTGTTGGGGACACAAGAGACTCTTTACTATTTGATTGTTGGGTTGTTTGAGAGAGACCATATTCATCCTACACCTCCCACGGATTGATAAACCTTAGGTTATCCACTTGAGGGAAAATTGCCATTGTCCTACAAAACTCTGCGCTTGGAGGCCCAACACGAGTCTACAAGAAGAAGGTTGTGTAGTAGACATCACATACCGATGGACAAAGGGAATTGTATACGAGATAGATTGAATCCCCGACATCGTGGTTCATCCGATGAGATCATCGTAGAACATGTGGGAGTCAATATGGATATCCAGATCCCGCTATTGGTTATTAGCCGGAGAGGTGTCTCGGTCATGACTGCATGGTTCCCGAACCTGTAGGGTCTACACACTTAAGGTTCGGTGACGCTAGAGTTGTAATGGGAATTTTATGTGGTTACTGAAAGTTTTTCGGATTCCTGGATAAGATCCTGAATGTCACGAGGAGTTCCGGAATGGAACGGAGGTGAAGATTTATATATGGGAAGTCCAGTTTCAGTCATCGGGAAAGGTTTTGGGGTTTATCGGTATTGTACCGGGACCACCGAAGGGGTTCCAGGGGTTCATCGGGACGGTCCACCTGCCCCAGTGGACCTAATGAGTTGTAGTTGGGTGGGTACCAGCCCCTTAGTGGGATGGTGCGCCTCCAAGGGCCCAGGGCGCCTAGGGTTGGAAACCCTAGGGGGGCAAGTCCCCCCGGGGGGCCGCCAACCCCCTTCCCCTATAAATAGTGGGGGGTGGGAGAGCAGCCGCACCCTTCCCCTAACGCAGCCCTCCCCCTTCCTACACCTCCTCCTCCGTAGCGCTTAGTGAAGCTCTGTCGGAGAACCACGAGCTCCACCGCCACCACGCCGTCGTGCTGCCGGAGCTCTCCCTCAACTTCTCCTTCCCCCTTGCTGGATCAAGAAGGAGGAGACGTCCCCGGGCTATACGTGTGTTGAACTTGGAGGCTCCGTCCATTCAGCGCTTGGATCGGATCTTCCGTGATTTGAATTGCCGCGAGTACGCCTCCATGAACCGCGTTCTTTGTAATGCTTCCGCTTAGCAATCTTCAAGGTATGAAGATGCACTCCCTCTCCCTCGTTGCTAGCATCTCCTAGATTGATCTTGGTGACACGTAGGATTTTTTTTGAATTATTACTACATTCCACAACAGTGGTATCAGAGGTAGATTTATGCGTAGATTCTATGCACGAGTAGAACACAAGTAGTTGTGGGCGATGATTTGGTCAATTTGCTTGCCGTTACTAGTCTTATATTGATTCGACGGCATTGTGGGATGAAGCAGCCCGGACCGACTTTACATGTACACTTACGTGAGACAGGTTCCACCGCCTGACATGCACTTGTTGCATAAGGTGGCTAGCGGGTGTCTGTCTCTCCCACTTTAGTCGGATCGGATTCGATGAAGAGGGTCTTGATGAAAGGTAAATAGCAATTGGCATATCACCGTTGTGGCTTTTGTGTAGGTAAGAAACGTTCTTGCTAGAAACCCATAGCAGCCACGTAAAACTTGCAACAACAATTAGAGGACGTCTAACATGTAATTGCAAGGTATGCTATGTGATGTGATATGTCCAAAAGGATGTGATGTAGGAGTTTGATTATGTTCTTGTAATAGGAGTCACAACTTGCATGTCGATGAGTATGACAACTGGCAGGAGCCATTGGAGTTGTCTTAATTTATTGTATGACCTGCATGTCAATCAAAAACGTCATGTAATTACTTTACTTTATTGCTAACCGTTAGCCATGGTAGTAGAAGTAATAGTTGGTGAGACAACTTCATGAAGATCATGATGATGGAGATCATGGTGTCGTGCCGGTGACGATGGTCATCATGCCACACCCCGAAGATGGAGATCAAAGGCGCAAGATGATACTAGCCATATCATGCCACTTTATGATTTGCATGTGATGTTTATCATGTTTTTACATCTTATTTTCTTAGAACGACGATAGAATAAATAAGATGATCCCTCACTAAAATTTCAAGAAATGTGTTCCCCCTAAGTGTGCACCATTGCGAAGGATCATTGTTTCGAAGCACCACGTGATGATCGGGTGTGATAGATTCTAACGTTCGCATACAACAGGTGTAAGCCAGATTTACACACGCGAAACACTTAGGTTGACTGGACAAGCCTAGCATGTACAGACATGGCCTCGGAACACGAGAGACCAAAAGGTCGAACATGAGTCGTATGGTAGCTGCGATCAACATGGAGATGTTCACCATTGATGACTAGTCCATCTCACGTGATGATCGGACACGGCCTAGTCAATGTGGATCATGTATCACTTAGATGACTACAGGGATGTCTATTTGAGTGGGAGTTCATTAAATAATTTGATTAGATGAACTTAATTGTCATGAACTTAGTCTAAAATTGTCTTTACAATCTATCTTGTAGATCCAATGGCCCACACCACTATTGCCCTCAACTTCAATGCGTTCCTAGAGAAAATCAAGATGAAAGACAATGGAAGGAACTATACAGACTGGGTCTGTAACTTGAGGATCATCCTCATAGCTTCCAAGAAATTATATGTCCTTGATGCACCGCTAGGTGACGCACCCGTTTTCCTAGCAACTCAAGACATTATGAACGCCTGGCAGTCGCGTAGTGATGATTACTCCCTAGTTCAGTGCGGCATGCTTTACAGCTTAGAACCGGGGCTCCAAAAGAGTTTTGAGCAACATGGAGCATATGAGATGTTCCAAGAGCTGAGAATGGTTTTCCAAGCTCATGCCCGGGTCAAGAGATATGAAGTCTTCGACAAGTTCTTCAGTTGTAAGATGGAGGCAAATAGTTCTGTCAGCGAGCACATACTCAAAATGTCTGGGTTGCACAACCACTTGTCTCAGCTGGGAGTTAATCTTCCGGATGACTCGGTTATTGACAGAATCCTCCAGTTGCTTCCACCTACCAACAAGAGCTTTGTGATGAACTACAATACGAAAGGGATGGAGAAGTCTTCTCCATCCCTGAGTTATACTCGATCCTGAAATCAGCGGAGGTGGAAATCAAAAAGGAAAATCAAGTGTTGATGGTAAATAAGACCACCAGTTTCAAGAAAGGCAAGGGTAAGAAGAACTTCAAGAAGGACGGCAAAGTAGTTGCCACGCCCGGTAAATCAGTTGCCGGGAAGAAGCCCAAGAATGGACCCAAGCCTGAGACTGAGTGCTTTTATTGCAAGGGAACCGGTCACTAGAAGAGGAACTGCCCCAAGTACTTAGCGGATAAGAACGCCGGGAACATCAAAGTATATATGATATACATGTTATTGATGTGTACCTTACTAGCGCTCGTAGTAGCTCCTGGGTATTTGATACCGGTGTGGTTGCTCACATTTGTAACTCAAAACAGGAGCTGCGGAATAAGCGGAGACTAGCAAAGGACGAGGTGACGATGCGCGTCGGGAATGGTTTGAAGGTCGATGTGATCGCCATCAGCATGCTACCTCTACATCTACCTTTGGGATTTGTTTTAAACCTCAATAATTGTTATTTAGTACCAGCTTTGAGCATGAACATTGTATCTGGATCTCGTTTGATGCGAGATGGCTACTCATTTAAATCCGAGAATAATGGTTGTTCTTTTTATATGAGAGATATGTTTTATGGTCATGCCCCGCTGGTCAATGGTTTATTTTTATTGAATCTCGAACGTGATGTTACACATATTCATAGTCTGAATACCAAATGATGTAAGGTTGATAATGATAGTCCCACATACTTTTGGCGCTGCCGCCTTGGTCATATTGGTGTCAAACACATGAAGAAACTCCATGCAGATGGACTTTTGGAGTCTCTTGATTATGAATCATTTGACACGTGCGAACCATGCCTCATGGGAAAGATGACTAAGACTCCGCTCTCCGGAACAATGGAGCGAGCAACCAACTTGTTGGAAATAATACATACCGATGTATGTGGACTGATGAGCGTTGAGGCTCGTGGTGGCTATCGTTATGTTCTCACCCTCACTGATGACTTAAGCATATATGGGTATGTCTACATAATGAAACACAAGTCTGAGACCTTTGAAAAGATCAAGGAATTTCAGAGTGAGGTAGAGAATCAACGTGACAAGAAAATAAAGTTCTTACGATCTGATCGTGGAGGAGAATATTTGAGTCACGAGTTTGGCACACACTTAAGGAAATGTGGAATTGTTTCACAACTTACGCCGTCTGGCACACCTCAGCGTAATGGTGTGTCCGAACGTAGTAATCGCACTCTATTGGGTATGGTGCGATCTATGATGTCTCTTACCGATTTACCGCTATCATTTTGGGGATATGCATTAGAGACTGTCGCATTCACTTTAAATAGGGCACCGTCTAAATCCATTGAGATGACACCGTATGAATTATGGTTTTGGAAGAAACCTAAGCTGTCGTGTTTGAAAGTTTGGGGATGCGATGCTTATGTCAAGAAACTTCAACCTGAAAAGCTCGAATCCAAATCGGAAAAGTGCATCTTCATTGGATACCGTAAGGAAACTATTGGGTATACCTTCTACCTCAGATCCGAAGGCAAGAACTTTATCGCCAAGAATGGATCATTTCTAGAGAAAGAGTTTCTCTCGAAAGAAGTAAGTGGGAGGAATGTAGAACTTGATGAGGTAATTGTACTCCCTCTCGAACCGGAAAGTAGCACAACACAGGAGAATGTTTTTGTGGTGCCTGTACCGACTAGAGAGGAAGTTAATGATGATGATCATGAAAATTCTGATCAAGTTACTACTGAACTGCTTAGGTCCACAAGGACACGTTCCACACCAGAGTGGTATGGCAACACTGTCCTGGAAATCATGTTGTTAGATAACGGTGAACCCTCCCACTATGAAGAAGCCATGGCAGGCCCAGATTCCAATAAATGGCTTGAAGCCATGAAATCTGAGATAGGATCCATGTACGAGAACAAAGTATGGATTTTGGTGGACTTGCCCGATGATCGGCAAGCCATAGAAAATAAATGGATCTTTAAGAAGAAGACTGACGCGGATGGTAATGTGACTGTCTATAAGGTCCAGCTTGTCGCTAAGGGTTAGCGACAAGTTCAAGGCGTTGACTACGATGAGACCTTCTCACCCGTAGCGATGTTGAAGTCCGTCCGAATCATGTTAGTAGTTGCCGCATTTTATGACTATGAGATCTGGCAAATGGACGTCAAAATGACATTCCCTAATGGTTTCCTCAAGGAAGAATTGTATATGATGCAGCCGGAATGTTTTGTCGATCCTAAGTATGCTGACAAGGTATGCAAGCTCCAGCGCTCCATCTATGTGTTGGTGCAAGCATGTCGGAGTTGGAACATTCGCTTTGATGAGGTGATCAAAGCGTTTGGGTTTATACAGACTTATGGAGAAGCCTGTATTACAACAAAGTGAGTGGGAGCTCTGTAGCATTTCTCGTTTTATATGTGGATAACATATTGTTGATGGGAAATGATATAGAACTTTTGGAAAGCATAAAGGCCTACTTGAATAAGTGTTTTTCAATGAAGGACCTTGGAGAAGCTGCGTACATATTAGGCATCAAGATCGATAGAGATAGATCGAGATGCCTCATTAGTCTTTCACAAAGCACATACCTTGACAAGATATTGAAGAAGTCTATATGGATCAGTCCAAGAAGGGGTTCTTGCCTGTATTGCAAGGTGTGAGATTGAGAATAGCTCAATGCTCGACCTCTGCAGAAGATAGAGCAAAGATGAGTGTCATCCCCTATACCTCAGCCATAGGCTCTATTATGTATGCCATGTTGTGTACCAGACCTGATGTGAACCTTGCCATAAGTTTAGTAGGGAGGTACCAAAGTTATCCCGGAATAGAACACTGGACAATGGTCAAGAATATCCTAAAGTACGTGAAAAGGACTAAGGATATGTTTCTCGTTTATGCAGGTGTCAAAGAGCTCATCGTAAAGGGTTACATCGATGCCAGCTTCGACACAGATCCGGATGACTCCAAGTCACAAACCGGATACGTGTATATTTTGAATGGTGGGGCAGTCAGCTGGTGTAGTTGCAAGCAAAGCGTCGTGGCAGCATCTATATGTGAAGCACAGTACATAGCTACTTCGGAAGCAGCACAGGAAGGAGTCTGGATGAAGGAGTTCATCACCGACCTAGGAGTGATTCCCAATGCATCGGGCCCAATGACTCTCTTTTGTGACAACACTGGAGCTATTGCCATTGCCAAGGAGCCCAGGTTTCACAAGAAGACCTAGCACATCAAGCGCAGCTTCAACTCCACTCGTGGTTACATTAAGGATGAAGATATAGAGATTTGTAAAGTACATATGGATCTGAATGTCGCAGATCCGTTGACTAAACCTCTTTCACGAGCGAAACATGATCAGCACCAGAACTCTATGGGTGTTCAATTCATCACAATGTAACTAGATTATTGACTCTAGTGCAAGTGGGAGACTGTTGGAAATATGCCCTAGAGGCAATAATAAAATGTTTATTATTATATTTCCTTGTTCATGATAATTGTCTATTGTTCATGCTATAATTGTATTAACCGGAAACCATAATACATGTGTGAATACATAGACCACACCATGTCCCTAGTGAGCCTCTAGCTGACTAACTCGTTGATGAATAGATGGTCAGGGTTTCCTAGCCATGGACATTGGATGTCCTTGATAACGGGATCACATCATTAGGAGAATGATGTGATGGACAAGACCCAATCCTAAGCATAGCACAAGATCGTGTAGTTCGTCTGCTAGAGCTTTTCTAATGTCAAGTATCATTTCCTTAGACCATGAGATTGTGCAACTCCTAAATACTGTAGGAATGCTTTGGGTGTATCCAATGTCACAACATAACTGGGTGACTATAAAGGTGCACTACAGGTGTCCCTGAAAGTGTCTGTTGGGTTGGCACGAATCGAGACTGGGATTTTTCACTCCGTGTGATGGAGAGGTATATCTGGGACCACTCGGTAATACATCATCATAATGAGCTCAATGTGACTAAGGAGTTAGTCACGGGATCATGTGTTATGGAGCGACTAAAGAGACTTGCTAGTAACGAGATTGAACAAGGGGATACCGACGATCGAATCTCGGGCAAGTAACATACCGATGGACAAAGGGAATTGTATACGAGATTAATTGAAACCCTGACATCATGGTTCATCCGATGAGATCATCATGGAACATGTGGGAGCCAATATGGGTATCCAGATTCTGCTATTGGTTATTGGACGGAGAGGTGTCTCGGTCATGACTGCATGGTTCCCGAACCCGTAGGGTCTACACACTTAAGGTTCAGTGAGGCTAGAGTTCTAATGGGAATTGTATGTCGTTACCGAAAGTTGTTCGGAGTCCCGGATGAAATCCTGGACGTCACAAGGAGTTCCGAATTGGTCTGGAGGTGAAGATTTATATATGGGAAGTCCAGTTTCAGTCACCGAAAAAGGTTTTGGGGTTTATCTGTATTGTACCGGGACCACCGAAGGGGTTCGGAGGGTCCACCAGGAGAGTCCACCTGCCTCGGTGGACCTAATGGGCTGTAGTTGGGTGGGAACCAGCCCCTTACTGGGCCCGTGTGCCCCCAAGGGCCCAAGGTGCCTAGTGTTGGAAACCCTAGGGGGCATGTCCCCCCTGGGAGGGCGCCGCCCCCTTCTAGATGGATCTCGGGGTGCTGCCGCTCCCCCCATCTAAATGGATCTAGGGGGCCCGGCCCCCTCTCCCCTTCCCCCTATAAATAGTGGGGGGTGGGAGGGCATCCACACCCTTCCCTTGGCGCAGCCCTCACCCTTCCTACACCTCCTCCTCCTCCGTAGCACTTAGCGAAGCTCTACCGGAGAACCACGAGCTCCACCGCCACCACGCCATCGTGCTGCCGGAGCTCTCCCTCAACTTATCCTCCCCCTTGGTGGATCAAGAAGGAGGAGACGTCCCCGGGCTGTACGTGTGTTGAATGCGGAGGCACTGTCCATTCGGCGCTTGGATCGGATCTTCCGTGATTTGAATTGCCGGGAGTACAACTCCATCAACCGCATTCTTTGTAACACTTCCGCTTAGCGATCTTCAAGGGTATGAAGATGCACTCCCTCTCTCTCATTGCTAGCATCTCCTAGATTGATCTTGGTGACATGTAGGAATTTTTTTGAATTATTACTACGTTCCCAACACAAGCTTCAAGAGGACATTGACTTGTATGAAGATGAATCCCGAGATTTGGTGAAGTAGGATCCCAAGGCTACTACAAGCTCGACTTCTACAAGTGCTACATCAACAAAAAGGATCCCCATCAACTTGATGTGGGTCCCCAAGAAGAAGAACTAGAGAAGTTCTTGAGGGGTGAATCCACCAATGAAATCCACTCATATTTATTATTGGCAAGAACTAGTTACAATCAACGTCAACATCATGCAATAGTTCAAGGAGTCACACATTCCCTCAAAGGTATGCAAGGGACAAGGTATTCAAAAAATCAATAGACATCATCATATATGCATCGCACTCCATGTCCATAGATATCC
Source organism: Hordeum marinum (assembly GCA_022496015.1). NCBI lineage: Eukaryota > Viridiplantae > Streptophyta > Magnoliopsida > Poales > Poaceae > Hordeum > Hordeum marinum. The sequence continues at coordinate 397,835,149 of CM039674.1, forward strand.
TTGTATTTGTTTCTTGTGTGTTGGGACTAACCCATGTAGGTGACAAGAGTAATGAATCAACAAGTATCACTACTAGAAAAAATGTTGTTAGTGGCGCACCTATTTTGGCTATTAATGGCGCACTATAGGTGCGCCACTATTATCACGCCACTGCTAATAAATAGTAATGGCTCACGCCTGGTGCGCCACTGTTAATCTACATAATAGTGGCGCACCACCTGGTGCGCCATTACTATCCTAGACACTAATGGTGCACCTAAAGTGCGCCATTACTAGGCCCAGAAGTGCGCCAGTGCTGTTACTCCAAGGGACCATGTGTACCTTGTGCTCTGGGTTACTAATGGCGCACTTTTAGATAATGCGCCACTGGGGTGTTTATCTATGTGCGCCACTAAAGTGCAATATGGTGTGCCACTACTATGAATATTAGGAATTATATTTTTTTGCTTTTCTGATATTTGCACAGGTTACATAATACATTACAACACAGAATATAAACAACACAACATATAAACAGCAGATTTATCGAATACAATAGAAGATTAGTCTCCGAATACAATTCATCATATTAGTCTCCGAATTAAAAATTCCGAACAAAGTTAGAACAATACAAGTCTCGAGACTGCGAGTAGCGAGTTTGTCTTCACATTACAAGTCGATATCTAAACTACCATCACATAGAAGAGGGTTGCGGTCACGATGAGCATCATCGCGATGAAACTAATCTTCATCCGGTTCCTCCTCTTCTCCCTCCTCTCTCCCGCTAGATAGCGCGCGTATCTAGCTTCCGCCTCCACCCTAGTGGTGTAGCCTTTGTAACTGTTACCACTGAAATGGTGAACCAGTCTCCGACACTCCTCCCAGTCGTCGTAGACTCCGGGAACCTCACCCATGTACACGACATACGACGACATCTCTATGCACTAGACAAACAAAATGTTAGTAGCAATTCACAGATAATATATAAGCAATATATAAGTATGCAACAAAAGGATCAGAAGAGAAAAGCAACACATTAATAGCACGATTCATGGTCCTACTAATAAATAGCATCGATTACATATAAGTTGAACGATTGTCCAAACTAAAGAGACATACAAGTTCATTAAAGTTTAATTACAACACGAGCTAATCGATATTTCAGAACTACATAGCATCAATACTTTCGACTCGACTCAGGGACCGGAGCGTGGATGAAGCCGCCGTCTTTCGTGATGGTCATGAATGTGCGGTCATTGTCAGCCTGCATTTGTAGTGTTGTTTCTATTTCACTGTTGGACGGTTGACAATTGAGGTAGAACTGCCCCGAGGTATGAAGGACATCTTGATAGATGATTTCTGCAAACTCCCACTGGATGCGAAAGAATTCTTGTCTGATGTCCTCATCCTGGATTGCCGACAAGCGTGCGGCCCATTCTTTGAGATTATTTGGTAGCATAAGGTGATGCTGGTCCCGTACGATCGCCCGCATGTGATGGAGGGCGTAGTTGTCACAACCCTAGCAAGTTGTCCTAGGATAGCATTTGTGTTGCATCATGCTTCATCATCATCATTGCATCAATGTGAAATGGGGAGAAAGAAAAGAAACCCCAAGCACTTAACGAAATAAAGAAATTCAAGTTTAGTGACATTTTCAACAAATCCAAAATGCCCATCAAAAATGTTCCCTATGTCTGATAAATTTAGACAAAGTTATAACAGGGACCATTTCAAATATTTGAACATTAGAAGCAATTTAAAAATAATGGTTAAAGCCTCTGGAAATGATAAATAATCATTATCTTCATTATTATTTTTTTTAAAACACCCTGAAACTTTTTGGACTGGTTTGAGATATTCAAACTTTATTTTAGAAAATGGTTGGGATATTTTGAAAAGTCATTTGGACCTGCAAATAAAGTAAAGAAAAGTCAGAAAACAGAAAAACAGAATAAAAAAATAAAGAAGAAAGTCTACCTGTGCCAGGGGAGAGAAGCCGGCCCAGCCCATAGGGGCGAACCGGTCATCTCCCACCTCTGGCCAGGAGGACGCCGGGCGTGTGGTCGCCGCGCGCCGGCCACCTCCTCCCTGTCTGGCTCCTTGCTGGAGGGCTGGGAGTGTGCCAGCGCGAAGCTCCTCGCCGCCGTGCCCCTTCTCCTCTCTCTCTCTCCCGCGAGCGTTCTCTCTCGCGCGCATTCCCCTCTCTCCTGGCGCCATGGCCGACCTGCACTTCTCCGTCGTGCCGACGTTCTAGCCACCCCTGAACCCATCTGAGCCTGCCAGAAGCTCCGCCCGGACCTCCTCTTCCTCCTAGCCAAGCTACGCATCGCCGGAAGCCCCTGTCGACGACGCGCCACCGTCTTCCTCCTCGGGTCGCCGGAAAGGGAATCGAAGCTCGCCGCCGTTTCAGACCGTCCCCGAGCCCGCTTCCGACGCCCCTGCAACCGCTGTGAGCTCCTGCTCCTTCTCCCCTCCTTTCCCCCTTCGATAGAGCTCTGTAGCGTCGGATTCCTCCGAACCCGAAAGCTTCCTGCCGCCAGCGAGGTCTTGGTCGCCGTTGTGGCGACCCAAGCTTGCATCTGAGCACGCGGTCGTGCTCAGAAGGCTTCCTGGTAGCTTCCGGAGGCCTCAACTGCCCTGTTTGAGCTCCGGCTCGACGAGCCCGTGCTCGCTCGAGTTCCGGCAGCCGCCGTGCTCGTTGCCGGCGTCAATTCCGACCACCCCAACCCCTTGGAGGTATCGGGTTCGACGCACGCGAGCAGTGCGAGCCGTCTGGTGCCCTCCGCCGTCTGTTTGGTCGCCGGAGACGTGGTTCCGGTGAGTCGCCACCGTGCAGATGGTCGCCGCCGGCCTCACTCCGGTGGGCGCCGACGTGGCAATCATTAGGGGGCACCAGTCGCTGACAGTGGGACCCCAGAGGTGGGTCAAACCTCAGTCAGCGCGGGATTAAGACCCCTGACGCTGACAGGGAGGTCCCACCTTGTCAGGTTTGACCTGGAGCTGGTCAGCCGACCAGCTGACGTTAGGTTGACGTCAGGCTGATGCCATTAATCTATTTTTTGTTTAAAAATAATTCCGGAAAATGTTTAAAACTTTGAAAAATCATATAAAATAATCTGTAAGTCAAATGAAAATAATTTATATATGAAAATTGATCAGAAAAATCCAATGAATCCAATGGTGCTATTCTCATGCATGTTAGAGCAATCTAAATAGGTGAACATCGACATTTGCCATTAGGTTAATATATGGAATTTGAAAGAAGAACAACTTTGAACCTATATTCAAATCCATTTCAAATTGACATGATCACCAGTTGCATTAGCTCACCCATGCATATTACTATGCCATGATCATGCACCATATTGTTGCACTTGCGTGTATTGATTGTTTCTTATCTGCATTGCGGTAGGCCCATCCGGAAGATACTACTCCGTATCCCGACGAAGGAGAGAACTCCTCCGCAACTCAGCAAGGCAAGCAACCCCATTGATCATTCCGATAACATCCCACTCTCTCGCTCCTGCTCTTGTTTATTACATTAGGACAAACGGTCACATGTCAGTCATACAAGATAGACGATCCTATTCCTATGCATGACCTGATTTTGTCACAGTAAATAGCTAAACCTTGCAACCTAGCATACCTGGTAGATGCTTGTGCCATGATGTGTTTAGCTTACTTTGCTTGCTATGCTTGCTATGCTTAGAGTTGAGTCAGGCTGATTCATCTGGGTGATGAACTGAGTGAAACAATGTTGTCCGATGTGATGAGCTCATACTGAATACGATTTGGTAAAGGTAGCGATGAGAGGCTATGTAGGAGTACATAGTGGGCTGTCTCATTGGGACCGTTCTTTGGAACTGGGTTCCGTGTTTGTGATCCAAGACTAGATACTACCACATGCTGGGCCCTGAAATATGACCCCGCTCGACTCATCAGTCGCTTAGTCCTTGGTCCAGGTATTGCAAGTAGTTTCTGGTGTTAATAGCATGCTGGAGGCCGTGCGTAGCGCTGACCCTAGGGGTGGGTTACGACGCGGTAGGCAGTGGCACGGTGTACCAAGGGTCACCCGAATGGTGGGCTTGGGAACCCTGCGCACATCGTTTGGGGCCGTAGCGGAAACTTCGGCCGGACTTCCGTGCGGGTTCAGTCTCAAATAGGCGATAGCCTGGACTAGAGGTCTTATGTGATTGACGGTCGTGGCCGACTCCCTCGCTGGGCATCCGCTTGAAGGTTGCCGAGGTGCATGGTTTATGGCACACAGCGATAAGTGGCGAGAGCGTGTGTGAAGAAGTAAACCCCTGCAGGGTATGAAACTATTCGAATAGCCACATCCTCGGATATGGACTACTTGGAGATCTTATGCTGTTCATAGATAATCAAATGGATACTTCTAAAAATATCAAGACAAGTGTGAGTACTATGGATGGCACTCTTCCGGAAGGGGAAGGTGGATCCTTGGTGGTGTATTGTGATGGAGATAGTGGACTCGTGTGCGATAACTAAAAATGTAACAAAGAGTTAAAAGTGAGTAGTGTAGGTTAGCCATGAGTCTAAGCTGGCATTGCTGCATAAACTCCACCACTCCCCCTTGTTGATACATGAGCATAAATAGACTAGGATTGTCTTAAAGACTTGTTGAGTACGTTTGTACTCATCCTTGCTGAATTAATGTTGCAGAAGAGAGCCAGGACCCATCAGGTGGGTTCTATCTAGACGTTGACGATGCCGAATAGCTGGTGTCCCAGCTACGATCTTGCCCGTGTGGTGGGCTGTAGATAGTCAGGCCGTGTGCCTCTTTTCTATTTTCACCGTCTGTACTCAGACAACTTAAGTTTCCGCTGGCTTGTATGACTTTGTTTGTATGACTTGAGTGTCGGGTCATGTGACCCCTATCTGTAAGAACATATTATGCAAGGCTCGTCTAAGCCTCTTAAATAAAAGTCATGTTATTGTATGGTTATGTTGTGATGCCATAGTTGTATCTATGCATATCGGGCATGTCGTGCGTACGTGTGACGTGCAACGGTATGTATGGGATCCAACACCTAGTCGTGTGCCTTTAGTAGTACTCTTTACGGGAACTGCCTCTTTGTGCTTCCACCGAGCCATGGTAGCTTGCTACTGCTCCGGACACATTGATTGACCGGCATGTATCCTTCTTTGCTGCTGTGTCTGTCCCTTCAGGGAAATGTCTTGAAGTGTAATGGAGTCCCTGTACCCTGCTACGACTCGTCTACGTGCAGTGATGACATTCGTGTCTCGCGAAGTAATGGAGTCCTTGTAGCTTGCTATGACTCGTCTACACACGCTTGAGGCCGACACCTGCATTGCTGGGTTATGTATGCCTGTTCCGTATGGATGTGCCACTTGGGTTCTATGACTAGTTATGTTGGCCCGGGTTCTTTGTCTTTGTGATTGCCGGCGACATGTTCACATACGTGAGCCAAAAGACGCAAACGGTCCTGGCCAAGGTAAGGCTGCAACCGTGGAGTACCGTGCGTGAGGCCGCAAAGTGATGTGACTTGTTACAGTATGGAATCATATGACTTAGGATCGGGGTCCCGATAGTAGTAGGCATCCTTCTGACTGCCAGGCGGCTGCTTGACGCAGGGGAACGTTGTTACGTGGGTGAACACGTGCTTGTCGTACCTACATATTGGCCTCCTGAAGGTGCCTCCAGATTTGCTGTAGCCGGGGAGAGCATCATCGATAACTTTCTTGATATTTGTGTAGTCTTTACTCGACTGACGGTCCGAGTCGAAATACGTGGCCATGGAATATTTCGGGCTTAAGAGGATGAATGTGCAATGTGTGTCACTGCACAAAACACGGAATGTTAGAAAAAAAGAACGATCGAAATCTAAGAAATCATATGTTACTGGGCGGTGAGGGGATGACTTACTTGGAAAAGTAAGGCACGAGGAAGTTATCCTTATCTGGGTGTGCCAGAATGACGCCTTCGAGGTATGAACTCGTGACTTGCCAGTCCCCAACGCTGCCCAAGATCTTGGCACGCATGTAGAAGGGGTCGACTATCACGATGTCCGAGGTCTTGTCTCTAGTGATCCGCATCTCCATACTAAGCGAAAATAGCCGAATGAAGGTGTAGTGTAGCGGATAAAGGTTAAACATAGCGAAGATGTCATCAAACCGCATGACGATCATACTCCCGATGGTGCTATCGACAAAGCCCTTGCCCTCTGGCACCTTGGCCATGAAAACCGGGTATGCCACATCATTCTCGGAGAGACGCCGCTTCTCCATAGAAAGAACACCATTATGCAGACTCCGCATAGCACCGGTTGCAGCATTGAGCAGATTAGTCGGTAGCATCGGCCTACCTGCCACATGCACCCTCCTTGAGATATCCTTAGGTATTGGTGGCCCGTCCTGAGCACGGATCGTACTCGGTGTCGGCTGGCTCGCACCCTTGTTATTTTTTCTTTTTCGTCCCTTCTGTTGCTTCTGCTATAATGGGATCGAGGTCTGCTCAGAGACCACCTTCTTGAGTGTGTTGGGGCTGATAATATTTCGCACCTCGGCTATTTGAGTCTCGGTGAAGGCGGCAGCTGGAGGCGTCTCCTGAGAACTGAACAGACTACGCCTGTTGCAATTGGGTTTCTCCGCGGTACCAGCTAGATCGCGATCGTCTTTTGAAGGGTTGGGTTCTTGAGAAGGAGGCCCCAAGAATTCGTCACCGTACCCATGTTCGTTGATGTACTTATCCACGTTGGAAAATGTACCGTCATCATCGTCTGGATCCTGTGCCATATGCATGTCCGGGTCAGCTAACGGCGGTTGCGTTGCGGCGGTCTTGCCATGGCTTGGCGCCGGCACGACTGGCGGTGTTGTCTGTGGGGTGGTGTCCCCCGCCCCCAAACGAATCTGGCTCTTCGGCCAAAGCATGGACCAGTTTAAGCAGGTGCTGAGGGTCATCACATCATCTTCGTCGGCCCCAGGGGGTCGATACGGAGGTAACAAGTCATCGCAGCCCCGCAGCACCCGAACCAGTTGAACCCTATACACGGTGGGTGGCATAGGATTACCATGGAACACGCGGTTGCCCAGTTCAACGATTTTGGACTTGGCGACATCGATCAACTCGCCATCCACGAAGTGCAGGAGAGTGCATGGAACGTTGGCGGCGCCCTGCGAAAACATGTAGGGCGTCAGGGATGCCCAGTCAAAGGCAAGGACATGAAGTCATCGGCCGAGGCTTAGTTCCCATGATGGCGTCGAGCTCAGCTAATGTCGAGGCACCGCCAACGGCAGGCGTACAAGTGACAGAGGGGCCGCTTGCTGCCGAGGTACCGGCTGGCGTTTTCTTCCCACACCCGGGTACATTAAGCTCCAATACTGGCACCAACGCCAGAGACACCAATGCCGCCTCCGCCGGAGACACCAATGCCGGCGCGTTGTGCGAGTTGCTGTCCATGAAGCTGGGAATTGGGGGTGGCCCCTGTTGGCCGCCCGCAATCCACCCCCACAGCCCCTCAAGCAAGGAAGGCATAAAGGCAGTGATCATCGCTCCCAGTTGGTCTCGCACTTGCTCTTGGACTATCTCCAGAATCCCCGCCACTTGTGCCCTGAGTTATTTAACCTCGCACTCCTGGCTTTCCGAGCTAGTCTTTCTCTCCTTTCGCCCAGCCTTATAGTATTCCGACCATTTCGTGGACAAGCCTTCGCCGGCCACACGACCAGCTGACGATGGCTTACTGAACTTATCCTTCTGTTTCATTACGTTCAACGCCCTATTTAAATTGGTGTCCAAAGGGGCAGATGGGGAGCTCTAAGACCCCGCGCTACTGCTTTCAGTTTCCTGCAGAAGGAACGTGAACCATTTAGAAATTTGGCTTCATTAATTAGAATGCAACCATATGGAGCTAATTACGCGGGGGTGTATTCCTTACCAGAACACGCTCAAGCTCCTTCACCTTCGGGTCCGTGGTAAGCTCCTTTGTTATCGAGTCCACCTTGTACCGAGCCCTGACATAGTTCCTGGTCTGCTTTTCATGGTATTTATCGAAGAGGGGTGGTAGGCCTTGCTCGGGACGCTTCGCATCCTCCTTGTCCCATTTAGGTTCCGCCACTCTGTAACCGCCGGGACTGAGTGTGTGGACCCCTAAGTTCAAGTCCCGCATATCTTTCCCCCACTGACTTGATTCCGCGGATGCGTTGCTCTCGCACTTGATCTTGAACTCCAGGTAGTCAGCTTCGCTCATCGAAGGATTTGTCTCCTTGATCTTCTCATCACTATCACCTCTTAGAATCCTTCTCTTCACCGCGGCTCTCCAAGTAGCCAGGGCCGTGCTCATCTTCGTGAGGGCGGCACTGTTCACTTTATTCCCTGAGAGGTGTGTGTTTGCGAAGTCACCGAGGAACTTGTATCATTCGTGCAGCTTCATGAAGAGGAGGTTGCGCAAATTCCCTCGGTTACGATGCCTTAGGTTCTCGGTGTTGATTGAGACGCTGCTCCGGGGAATGCACCCGAATTGTCCCGCGTACCCACCGACTACTTCTTTGGGCGCCGTTGGATGCCCACTAGAGGACACTTCGGTAAATTCCTCCTTGACGGTGCCGAGCACGTTCGTGCGCCGGTCCTTTCGTTGCCTCTTTGGCTGGTTGCCATCTGTGCATTCGCTGCCATCATCAGTGGTGGCATCCCCGGCGGCACCATTAGTGGTGTCATCCCCGACGCCACTAGGGGTTGTGTAGTCGGGATCGGTGTCTTCCGCGGCGTCCTCATAGCGGTGGGGTTCTTCCTCCATCTCCTGGGACAGCTCCCAGAATGGCTTGCTCGAACCGTCAGCCTCATCGTTGTCGGCCATGTTCGCTCTAAATAGGAAAAAAGGCTACTAGAGTTATTGGATGAGATCAGGGTAGTATCTATTCTTCTCAGATTTAGAGGAAAACTAAGAATAAAACATGCAAATTGATGCACACCCATAGGTAAGATCTCCTTTTCTTGGTTTATTTTACTTTGCATGTGATTCATACAAGTCCTTAGAAAAACTTGCTATCCCTGCATTCTGATTAGAATAATATTTGCCCAAGGAAACCCTTTCTTCTCCATATGTTAGAGACTTAGAGAGATATCAGAAGGACACCCTAAGAAAAATAAAACCGCAACAAGTATATCACATGGGTATGTTTGAAAGTAGGACTGGTTTATATAGAATATCTAGAGAAGTAGAGTTAAGTGTGTTAACACAACCAGTTGATTTAAGAGTTGTGAGCAAGAATATTGAAAATGAACTAAAATATTGTGGTTATAAATATATTCATCAAGGTATGTATATCATAGGAATTAAAGGCATGACGAATGAACTAAAATATTGTGGTTATAAATATTGTGAATGATGTCATTGATAGTATGCAATCAAAAGGTATAAAATTTATGAATCTGCTTAAAATTGGATCTAAAGAAAGAGCGGGAGAAGAATGGAAGATAGGTGAATTAATAGAAAAGAAAGAATTAAAGCAACCTAAAAATTACATGATCCAACAAAATTACATAAGCATATGGAAAGGCTTAATAGTTCAAAAATACATACAAAACCAGTATAATATAGGTACTAAGGTTGAAGATATGTTAACATATCTTGAAACATTTTTAGGAGAATCCATAAAAGTTCTATGGGAACAATGGGTAGAGTCATACCCAAATCAATATGAAGAATTGAAAAGGGCAGGAAGTAATCCGAATAACTTTGCAAATGTCATTTCAAATATGATCATAGCAGAAGATCCAGAATTAGGACATACCTCGTTAAAAAATGAAAGATTAAGAGAAATAGAAAAAATAACATTAACTAGCTAGAAAGGCATAAAAGAATTTTTCCCAACATTATTTATATTGATCAGGAAAGGACCAGGGAGGACCAGGGAAGGAAGAGAGGTGTGTGTGTGCATCACATCATTGAGAAAAGGAATCCTGGTGAGAGCTAGTAGCTCCAACAATGTTGAGATCAAAAGCAGAAAAGAACGTCAGGTTATGAGAAACCATAATTCATTATTCCTAGCAAAAGCATGTTAAATAGTGTGTGTGTGTGTGTATTTGTGGGAAAGAGAAGATTTGAAAAGGGTTTGAGTGTGGTTAAAGAGACTAAGAGCAAACATACGAAATTTCAGCGTGGCAATAGGGTCTGGCCTGACGGTGTTGGGTCGAGCACTCCTACAAGGCTCCAACCAGCAGGTCCCTATGAAAAGAAGATATGCAAGTGAGCAATATACAAAGACTCGGCATGAGTTAGAAGCGGCAAGTCCCTAACAAAAGATAGGTAACAGAATAACTTGTTCTTTTGGAAAGAAAAAGTGTTGCACATCAAGAGTATAGTTAGCCAGAATAATTCAAACTAAGCATCCTTAACTAGCACAAAACAGGCTCCTGACACTTGAAAACAAATATAACCAGCACAAGACTTTACTGAGACCATCTGAATAATTATGTAATTTACATTGTTGCCTTGCCTGCATCTTTGGCACAATAATTAATCTATCTCGACTGACTGGTAATGCTAAGCACAAGTTAAGCAACGCAAGCAAGCATGGTCGCAACGCAATGAAGGAATTCGGCGGCCGTGACCATCCCCGCCCGCAGTTGGTTCCGACCCCGGCCTTTGACTGGCGGTCAGTCAGTCCCAGAAGGCAAAACCCTAAGGAAGGAGGTTGCAGCCATGGTGAGGAGAAACCCTACGGAGGGAGGGAGGGAATGGAGGTGGCGGCGGCGACATACAAACCTCCGGCGATGAGGCCGGGGAAGAAGAGGAAGTCAGCGTCGACGTCGGCGGCGGTCCTCGTGGATGCGATTGCGATGCGTACAAGCCCAGGGGAGAAAAGAAACCCTAACTAAGAAGGAGGAGGGATGTGATGCAGCGGCGAAGCGGGGAGAGCGGCTGGCAGGGGAAGGGGGCGGCGGCGACGGGAGGAGTGGGGAGAAGGAAGGGGGTCGGGCTCGTGGCGGGCGGGCAGGCTCAGTGCGTGGCTCCACTGGACCTCAGGGTGGATAATGCCGTAGTGGGGGAGGGTTACCAATGGCGCACCTCCTAAGAATGCGCCATTGGTAACCAGGGTTACTAATGGCGCACCTGGTGTGTGGTGCGCCATTACTAGTTTTGAAGAAAAAAATTGAAATTTTTTTTGTTAGTAGTGGCACACCGTGGGTGTGGTGTGCCATTACTAGTTAAAACTAGTAATGGCGCACTTTCCCCTGGTGCGCCACTGCTAAGTCTGGGAAGGGGTGTGGGGCCAGGACAAAACTAGTAATGGCGCACCACACACCACATGCGCCATTAGTAATATGGCCTTTAATGGCGCACCCATATCTGGCGCGCCACTGCTATATAGCAGCGGCGCACCACATACATGGTGCGCCATTAATGTCCATATTAGGTATAGCCGTTTTTCTAGTAGTGTATGCTCCCAACTCTTTGTGATCTTCATCAACTTTGAGCATCCATGTAACGCCCAAGATGCGCTCCTATCCTTATTTTGGCACGGGGGCCTCAACGGGGATAGAGGCGCATCTCGTTGTTTTGCAAGTGCAGTAAACATCGCATACATGTCTGAAGAGATGAGTATATGAGTTGGCTTACACTCGCCACAAGCTAAATTACAAGTCCACAAAAATTATTCATACATCATCCAGAAAGCAGGGTCTGTCTACAGATGAAATCAAACGATAAAAGAAACAATGTAAAACCGCCTTGCTATCCCAGGATCGCCACCAAGGAACTCCCTAGTCATCGGGATAGGTAACGTACATACGCCTACTCTCTTCATCGTACTTCCACTGGAGCTGGGTCACATCTTCTGGCACGTTCTCATGAATACATGTACATGTACATGTATTGTTGTAATTTGTGAGCCACAGGGGACTCAGCAATTTCATAACCCGGGTACCGAAACTATGTAAGCTTTTGGGTGACGAAGGGTAGGTGTTGAGGTTGCGTCAAGCACTAAGCATTTATTTGGTGGCTATCTTACGATAACATGAATGTAAATATGGTGGTCTACGAAAGATGGTCAACAACTAGCATGATCACTAAGTGATCCTGAACACCTACTTACGGCAAACATAACCCCACCATGTTCTCTCTCGGTTCATGTTCACGAGCAGAGACAGTCACGGACACACACATAGTTGGTGTATTTTATTTGAGTTTACTTCAAGTTAACTATAACTGGGTGTGAAACAAATCTCCAAGTTGCCACATAACTGCACGCATGGCTTTCCGAAAGATTTAACCCTGTAGGGGTGCTCCAACTAATCCATCACAAATAAACCACATGCCGTCGGAATAACCTCGACCAAAGATCTCGTGATCTTCCTAGGCAATTCCACAGGAAAACCGCCACCTCGAGATAGCCCGAAGAAACGTCGAAATTCCTCATGCAAGACATTCGAGAAAGGTAAAACAAGTCCAGCAAGACCGCTCGACGTGTCAACGAACCCGATAAGAGTCGTGTATCTCATTCTCAAGACACGACAAATGGGTCTAGCTACAGGGAAAAAACCAATCCCCGAGTTTCCTCGAGGCGGCCCCGAAGGCGGCCCGTTTTGGACCAACACTCATGTGGATCACTAGCCCGGGTGGTTGATTAAATTATCCACGGGGTTGCAAAGCCCTATGCATTTTTATTAGGTTATTAGGCAAATGTAGTACCAAAGTTGGGTCTTGCCAGACAAGTTTTAATCATAAACGAATAAACAAGGGGGTCCCCATAACAACCCCACGCATGTTAGGAGCGCAAAATATGGAACATAACACCAGTAACAAGTAGCTGTTGGAAATATGTCCTAGAGGCAATAAATAAAGTGTTTATTATTATATTTCCTTGTTCATGATAATTGTTTATTATCCATGTTATAGTTGGATTGATTGGAAACACATTAGATGTGTGGATAAGTAGACAACACTTTGTCCCTAGTATGCCTCAAGTAAGACTAGCTCGTTGATCAAAGATGGTCAAGGTTTCCTAGCCATTGACATGAGATGTCATTTGATAAACGGGATCACATCATTGGGAGAATAATCTGATGGACAAGACCCAAACTATAAACGTACCATATGATCATCTCAGTTTATTGCTACAGTTTTCTACATGTCAAAGTATATGTTCCTATGACCATGAGATCATGCAACTCACGGACACCAGAGGAGTGTCTTGTGTGTATCAAATGTCGCAATGTAACTGGGTAACTATAAAGGTGCATTATAGGTATCTCCGAGGGTTTCTATTGGGTTGGCATGGATCAAGACTGGGATTTGTTACTCCGTGTAACGGAGAGGTATCTCAGGGCCCACTCGGTAATACAACATCACAATAAGCCTTGCAAGCAATGTGATTAAGTGTTATCCACGGGATCTTGTATTACGGAATGAGTAAAGAGACTTGCCGGTAACGAGGTTGAACTAGGTATACAGATACCGACGATCGAATCTCGGGCAATTAGTAACATACCGAAGAACAAAGGGAACATCATATGGGATTAACTGAATCCTTGACATAGAGGTTCGACCGATAAAGATCTTCATAGAATATGTAGGAACCAATATGGGCATCCAGGTCCCACTATTGTTTATTGACCGTAGAGGTGTCTCGGTCATGTCTACATAGTTCTCGAACCCACAGGGTCTGCACACATAAGGTTTGGTGACGTTTCGGTAGTATAGAGTTATGCATGGTGATGACCAAAGGTTGTTCGGAGTCCCGGATAAGATCCTGGACGTCACGAGGAGCTCTGGAATGGTCCGGAGGTAAAGATTGATATAGAGGAAGTCCTGTTTTGGTCGCCGGAAAAGTTTCGGGCTCATCGGTAGTGTACCGGGAGTGCCGGTAGTGTACCGGGGTACCATCGGGAGGGGTATTTCGACCCAAGAGGCTACATGGGCTGTGGGAAGGTGAATACCAGCCCTTAGTGGGCTGGTGGAAGTCCCACACAAGTCCCATGCGGCTGGGAAGAAAAGCCCAAAAGGAAAAAGGTGGGAAAAGGCAAAAAGGGCCAAATAAGGAAGGAGTCCTAATCCTACTAGGAGTGGAGGAGGAGGACTCCTCCCTCCTTGGTTCGGCCGAGCCTAGGTATGGCCCCTTGAGGGCCAAGCCTCCTCCTCCCCTCCTCCTATATATACTAGTGGTTTTGAGGGTTTTTGCACAAGATTTTCTGCCACGTGCTGCCCTCTCCTCTAGCACATAGTTTCTAATCTAGATCGAATTTCTGCAGTGCTTAGGCGAAGCCCTGTCGGAATAGCTCCACCACAATTGCCGTAGCGCCGTCACGCTGCCGGAGAACTCTTCTAACTCTCCGCTCCCTCTTGCTGGATCAAGAAGGCGGAGATCGTCATCAAGCCGTACGTGTGCTGAACGCGGAGGTGCCTTCCGTTCGGTGCTAGATCGGGACGGATCGTGATTGGATCACGGGACGCTCTGTTATTTGGATCGCGAAGACGTTCGACTACATCAACCGCGTTTCTTAATGCTTCCCGCTTAGCGATCTAAAAGGGTACATAGATCCACTCTCCCCCTCGTAGATGCTCATCACCATGGATAGATCTTGCGTGTGTGTAGGAAAATTCTTGTTTCCCATGCAACGTTCCCCAACAACGGCATCATGAGCTAGGCCTGTGTGTAGATGAGATCTCGAGTAGAACACAAAGAGTTTGTGGGCGTTGATGCTTAGATTGCTTCCTCCCTTGGTCGTGTTTTGGTTCAGTGGTATTGTGGGATGAAGCGGCCCGGACCAACATTACTCGTATGCTTACGAGAGACCGGTTCCATCGATTGACATGTAACTTCGTTGCACAAAGATGGCTGGTGGGTGTCCGTTTCTCCTACTTTAGTTGGATCTTATTCGACAAAGGAGGTCCTTGAGAAGGTTGAAAAGCAACTAATGTATCACCGTTGTGGTTTTTGCGTAGATGAGAATTGTTCTTGCTAGATACCCGTAGCAGCCACGTAAAACATGCAACAACAATTAGAGGATGTCTAACTTGTTTTTGCAGGGTATGTTGTGCTGTGATATGGCCAGTTACATGATGTGATATATGTGATATATGAGATGATCATGTGTTTTATAGAATATCACGACTTGCATGTCGATGAATACGGCAACCGGCAGGAGCCATAGGGTTGTCTTTAATTATTGTATGACCTACATGTCAATCATTAAGCGCTGTGTAATGCTTCACTTTATCGCAAAACGGTAGCAATAGTAGTAGAAGCATGGTGGGCGCGACAACCCCGATGGCGACACGTTGATGGAGATCAAGATGATGGAGATCATGGTGTCGTGCCAGTGAGGATGGAGATCATGTCAGTGCTTTCAAGATGGAGATCAAAAGCACAAGTTCATGGCCATATCATGTCACTTTTTATTTGCATGTGATGTTAATCCTTTTATGCACCTTGTTTTCCTTAGGACGATGTTGGCATTATAAGGTGATCCCTCACTTAAATTTCAAGATGAATTGTGTTCTCCCCGAATGTGCACCATTGCGAAAGTTCATCGTGTCGAGACACCACATGATGATCGGGTGTGATAGACTCTACGTTCACATACAACGGGTGCAAGCCAGTGTTGCACATGCAGAACACTCGAATTAAAATTGACGAGCCTAGCATGTATAGACATGGCCTTGGAACACAAGAGACCGAAAGGTCAAACATGAGTCATATAGTAGATATGATCAACATGATGATGTTCACCATTGAAACCACCTCAACTCACGTGATGATCGGACTTGAGTTGGTGAATTTGGATCATGTGACACTCAGATGACCTGAGGTATGTCAATTTGAGTGGGAGCTTTAATAATTTGATTAACTAAACTCATTATCTTGAACAATAGTCTAATTAAACTTTGCATATTTATGTTGTAGATCAATGGCTCGCGCAGTAGCACCCCTGAATTTTAATGCGTTCCTAGAGAAAGCTAAGTTGAAAGATGATGGAAGTAACTTTGTTGACTGGGCCCATAATCTGAGGATTATCCTCACTGCTTCCCATAAATCATATGTCCTTGATGCACCGCTTGGTGACCAACCCGAAGACATGTCATCCGAAGACGTTAAGAACGCTTGGGAGGCACGTTCTATAGATTACTCAATAGTTCAGTGTGCAATATTGTATGGCTTAGAACCGGGATTTCAAAGACGTTTTGAACGTCATGGAGCATATGAGATGTTCCAGGAGTTGAAGTTCATCTTTCAGAAGAATGCCCGGATCGAGAGGTATGAGACGTCCGATAAGTTCTATGCTTGCAAAATGGAGGAGAATGGGTCTATTAGTGAACATATACTCAGAATGTCTGGGTACTCGACTCGTCTGGCAGAGTTGGGAATTGCCCTTCCGCCAGAGGCGATCACTGACAGAGTTCTTCAATCACAGCCACCTAGTTACAAGAGCTTTGTGATGAACTATAACATGCACGGGATGAACAAGACAGTCGTCGATCTGTTTGCGATGCTAAAAGTCATTGAGTCTAAAATCCAGAAAGAACCTCGAGTGTTGATGGTCAATAAAACCACTAGTTTCAAGAAGAATGGCAAGGGCAAGAGCAAGGGCAAGAAGGGTAAAACCAAGAAGGATGGCAACGCAGTTGCTACTCCTGTAAAGAAGCCCAAGGCTAGACCCAAGCCAGAAACTGAGTGCTTTCATTGCAAGGGAACTGGTCACTAGAAGCAGAACTGCCCCAAGTACCTGGCTGACAAGAAGGCGGCCAACGACAAACAAGGTATATATGATATACATGTTATTGATGTGTACCTTACTAGCTCTCGTTGTAGTGCCTAGGTATTTGATACCGGTTCGGTTGCTCACATTTGCAACTCAAAACAGGAACTACGGAATAAACGAAGGCTGGCAAAGGACGAAGTGACGATGCGCATGGGAAATGGTTCCAAGGTTGATGTGATCGCTGTCGACACGCTCTCTCTTTGATTACCATCAGGATTAGTGATGAACCTGAATAATTGTTATTTAGTGCTTGCGTTAAGCATGAACATTATATCTGGATCTTGTTTATTGTGAGACGGCTACTCATTTAAATCTGAGAATAAAGGTTGTTCTATTTATATGAGTAATATGTTTTATGGTCATGCACCCAATGTGAGGGGTTTATTCATATTGAATCTTGATAGTGATGACACACATGTTCATAACATTGATGCCAAAAGATGTAGAGTTGATAATGATAGTACCACTTTCTTGTGGCACTGCCGTTTATGTCATATTGGTGTAAAATGCATGAGGAAGCTCCATGCTTATGGACTTCTAGAGTCACTTGATTTTGAATCACTTGACACATGTGAGCCATGCCTCATGGGCAAGATGACTAAAATGCCGTTCTCTAGAACAATGGAACGGGCAAGTGACTTATTGGAAATCATACATACTGATGTGTGCGGTCCGATGAATGTTACAACGCATGGGGGGATATCGTTATTTTCTCACCTTCACTGATGACTTAAGTAGATATGGGTATATTTACTTAATGAAACACAAGTCTGAGACGTTTGAAAAGTTCAAGCAATTTCAGAGTGAAGTTGAGAATCATCGTAACAAGAAGATAAAATTCCAACGATCTGATCGAGGAGGTGAATATCCGAGTTATGAGTTTGGCAGTCACTTAAGACAATGTGGAATTGTTTCACAGTTGACACAGCCCGGAACACCATAGCGTAATGGTGTGTCCGAACGTCGTAATCGGACCTTATTAGATATGGTGCGATCTATGATGTCTCTTGCTGATTTGCCATTATCGTTTTGGGGTTATGCATTAGAGACGGCTGCATTCACTTTAAATAGGGCACCATCAAAATCCGTTGAGATGACGCCATATGAACTGTGGTTTGGCAAGAGGCCAAAGTTGTCGTTTCTTAAAGTTTGGGGATGTGATGCTTATGTCAAAAAGCTTCAGCCTGAAAAGCTGGAACCCAAAGCGGAGAAATGCGTCTTCATAGGATACCCGAAAGAGACAGTCGGGTATACCTTCTATCTCAGATCTGAAGGCAAAGTGTTTGTTGCTAAGAATTGAACATTTCTTGAGAAAGAGTTTCTCTCGAAAGAATTGAGTGGGAGGAAAATAGAGCTTGATGAGGCTATTGAACATTTACTTCAACCAGAGAGTAGTGCAGTGCAGAAAGATGTTTCTGTGAAGCCTACGATAGTTGAAGAGGAAGTTAATTATGATGATCATGAAGCTTCGGATCAAGTTACTATTGAACATCGTAGGTCGACAAGTGCGCGTACTGCTCCTGAGTGGTACGGCAACCCTGTCTTGGAGGTCATGTTGTTGGACAACAATGAACCTACAAGCTATGGAGGAGCGATGATGGGCCTGGATTCCGAGAAATGGTTAGAGGCCATGAAATCCGAGATGGGATCCAGGTATGAAAACAAAGTGTGGACTTTGGAAGTATTACCTGAAGGGCGAAAGGCCATTTAGAACAAATGGATCTTTAAGAAGAAGACGGACGCGGACAGTAATGCCACCATCTATAAAGCTCGACTTGTGGCAAATGGTTTTTCACAAGTTCAAGGAGTTGACTACGATGAGACCTTCTCACCCGTAGCGATGCTTAAGTCCGTCAGAATCATGTTAGCAATAGCTGCTTATTTCGACTATGAAATTCGGCAGATGGATGTCAAAACAGCGTTCCTCAATGGTTTTCTTGAGGGAGAGTTGTATATGATGCAACCAGAAGGTTTTGTTGATCCAAAGAGTGCTGACAAAGTTTGCAAACTCCAGCGATCCATTTATGGGCTGGTGCAAGCATCTCGGAGTTGCAATAAGCGCTTTGATGAGGTGATCAAAGCGTTTGGGTTTATACAAGTTTATGGAGAAGCTTGTATTTACAAAAAGGTGAGTGGGAGCTCAATAGAGTTTCTAATATTACATGTGGATGACATATTGCTGATTGGAAACAATATAGAAATGCTGGAAAGCGTGAAGGAATATTTGAATAAGAGTTTTTCAATGAAGGACCTAGGAGAAGTTGCTTTCATATTAGGCATTAAGATCTATAGAGATAGATCGAGACGCTTAATAGCACTTTCACAGAGCACATACCTTGATAAAGTTTTGAACAAGTTCAAAATGGATCAGGCGAAGAAGGGGTTCTTGCCGGTGTTACAAGGTATGAAGTTGAGTAAGACTTAGTGCGGAGTGACTGCAGAAGATAGAGAAAATATGAGTGTCATCCCCTATGCTTCGGCCACAGACTCTATCATGTATGCAATGTTGTGCACAAGACCCGATGTCAGCCTTGCCATAAGTATGTCTAGAAGGTTTCAAAGTGATCCTGGAATGGAGCACTGGGCGGTGGTCAAGAAAATCCTGAAGTACATGAAGAGGACTAAGGAAATGTTTCTCGTTTATGGAGGTGATGAAGAGCTCATTGTAAAGGGTTACGTTGACGCAAGCTTTGACACTGATCCGGATGACTCTAAGTCACAAACCGGATACGTATTTATTCTCAATGGGGGAGCAGTAAGCTGGTGCAGTTCCAAGCAAAGCGTGGTAGCCGATTCTACATGCGAAGCGGAGTAAATCGCAGCCTCGGAGGCGACGAAGGAAGGTGTCTGGATGAAGCAGTTCATGACAGATCTTGGAGTAGTGCCCAGTGCACTGAATCCAATGACTCTATTCAGTGACAACACTGGTTCCATTGCTCTGGCCAAGGAACCAAGGTTTCACAAGAGGACCAGACACATAGAGCGACGTTTCAATTCCATCTGCGATTACATCGAGGAGAAGGACATAAATATTTGCAAAGTGCACACGGATTTGAATGTTGCAGACCCGTTGACTAAACCTATTCCAAGGGCTAAACAAGATCAACACCAGAACTGCATGGGTGTTCGATTCATTACAATGTAAATAACAAAGTGATGTGAACTAGATTATTGACTCTAGTCCAAGTGGGAGACTGTTGGAAATATGCCCTAGAGGCAATAAATAAAGTGTTTATTATTATATTTCCGTGTTCATGATAATTGTTTATTATCCATGCTATAATTGTATTGCTTGGAAACACATTACATGTGTGGATAAGTAGACAACACTTTTTCCCTAGTATGCCTCTAGTAAGACTAGCTCATTGATTAAAGATGGTCAAGGTTTCCAAGCCATTGACATGAGATGTCATTTGATAAACGGGATCACATCATTGGGAGAATGATGTGATGGACAAGACCCAAACTATAAACGTAACATATGATCGTCTCAGTTTATTGCTACAGTTGTCTACATGTGAAAGTATATGTTCCTATGACCATGAGATCATGCAACTCACAGACACCGGAGGAGTGCCTTGTGTGTGTCAAACGTCGCAACGTACCTGGGTGACTATAAAGGTGCATTACAGGTATCTCCGTGGGTGTCTGTTGGGTTGGCATGGATCAAGACTGGGATTAGTTACTCCGTGTAACGGAGAGGTATCTCAGGGCCCACTCGGTAATAGAACATCACAATAAGCCTTGCAAGCAATGTGATTAAGTGTTAGCCACAGGATATTGTATTACGTAACGAGTAAATAGACTTGTCGGTAACGAGGTTGAACTAGGTATACAGATACCGACGATCGAATCTCGGGCAATTAGTAACATACCGAAGAACAAAGGGAACATCATACGGGATTAACTGAATCCTTGACATAGAGGTTCGACCGATAAAGATCTTCGTAGAATATGTAGGAACCAATATGGGCATACAGGTCCCACTATTGGTTATTGACCGTAGAGGTGTCTCGGTCATGTCTACATAGTTCTCGAACCCGCAAGGTCTGCACACTTAAGGTTTGGTGACGTTTTGGTAGTATAGAGTTATGCATGGTGGTGACCAAAGGTTGTTCGGAGTCCCGGATAAGATCCTGGACGTCACGAGGAGCGCTGGAATGGTCCGAAGGTAAACATTGATATATAGGAAGTCCTGTTTTGGTCGCCGGAAAATTTTGGGCTCATCGTAGTGTATCGGGAGTGCCGGTAGTGTACCGGGGGACCATCGGAAGGGGTATTTCGACCCAAGAAGCTACATGGGCTGTGGGAAGGTGAATACCATCCCTTAGTGGGCTGGTGGAAGTCCCACACAAGTCCTAGCGGCTGGGAAGAAAAGCCCAAAAGGAAAAAGGTGGGAAAAGGCAAAAAGGGCCAAATAAGGAAGGAGTCCTAATCCTACTAGGAGTGGAGGAGGAGGACTCCTCCCTCCTTGGTTCGGACGAGCCTAGGTCTGGCCCCTTGAGGGCCAAGCCTCCTCCTCCCCTCCTCCTGTATATACTAGTGGTTTTGAGGGTTTTTGCACAAGATTTTCTGCCACGTGCTGCCCTCTCCTCTAGCGCATAGTTTCTCCTCTAGATCGAATTTCTGCAGTGCTTAGGCGAAGCCCTGCCGGAATAGCTCCACCACTATTGCGGGAGCGGCGTCATGCTGCCAGAGAACTCTTCTACCTCTCCGCTCCCTCTTTCTAGATCAAGAAGGCGGAGATCGTCATCAAGCCGTACGTGTGCTGAACGCAGAGGTGCCGTCCGTTCGGTGCTAGATCGGGACGGATCGTGATTGGATCACGGGACGCTCGGCGATTTGGATCGCGAAGACGTTCGACTACATCAACCGCGTTTCTTAACGCTTCCCTCTTAGCGATCCACAAGGGTACATAGATCCACTCTCCCCCTCGTAGATGCTCATCACCATGGATAGATCTTGCGTGTGTGTAGGAAAAAATTTGTTTCCCATGCAACGTTCCCCAACAGTGGCATCATGAGCTAGGCCTGTGTGTAGATGAGATCTCGAGTAGAACACAAAGAGTTTGTGGGCGTTGATGCTTAGATTGCTTCCTCCCTTGGTCGTGTTTTGGTTCAGTGGTATTGTGGGATGAAGCGGCCCGGACCAACATTACTTGTACGCTTACGAGAGACCGGTTCCATCGACTGACGTGTAAATTCGTTGCACAAAGATGGCTGGCGGGTGTCCGTTTCTCCTACTTTAGTTGGATCGGATTCGACAAAGGCGGTCCTTGAGAAGGTTGAAAAGCAACTAATGTATCACCATTGTGGTTTCTGCGTAGATGAGAATTGTTCTTGCTAGATACCCGTAGCAGCCACGTAAAACATGCAACAACAATTAGAGGATGTCTAACTTGTTTTTGCAGGGTATGTTGTGATGTTATATGGACAGTTACATGATGTGATATATGTGATATATGAGATGATCATGTGTTGTATAGAATATCACGACTTGCATGTCGATGAGTACGGCAACCGGCAGGAGCCATAGGGTTGTCTTTAATTATTGTATGACCTGCATGTTAATCATTAAGCGATGTGTAATGATTAGCTTTATCGCTAAACGGTAGCAATACTAGTAGAAGCATGGTGGGCGCGACAACCCCGATGGCGACACATTGATGGAGATCAAGATGATGGAGATCATGTTATCGTGCCAGTGACGATGGAGATCATGCCGGTGCTTTCAAGATGGAGATCAAAAGCACAAGTTCATGGCCATATCATGTCACTTATGATTTGCATGTGATGTTAATCCTTTTATGCACCTTATTTTGCTTAGGACGACGGTAGCATTATAAGGTGATCCCTCACTTAAATTTCAAGATGAATTGTGTTCTCCCCGAATGTGCACTGTTGCGAAAGTTCGTTGTGTCGAGACACCACCTGATGATCGGGTGTGATAGACTCTACGTTCACATACAACGGGTGCAAGCTAGTGTTGCACATACAGAACACTCAAATTAAACTTGATGAGCCTAGCATGTACAGACATGTCCTTGGAACACAAGAGACCGAAAGGTCAAACATGAGTCATAAGTAGATATGATCAACATGATGATGTTCACCATTGAAACCACCTCAACTCACATGATGATCAGACTTGAGTTGGTGAATTTGGATCATGTGACACTCAGATGACCTGAGGGATGTCAATTTGAGTGGGAGCTTTAATAATTTGATTAACTAAACTCATTATCTTGAATAACAGTCTAATTAAACTTTGCATATTTATGTTGTAGATCAATGGCTCGCACAGTAGCACCCCTGAATTTTAATGCGTTCCTAGAGAAAGCTAAGTTGAAAGATGATGGAAGTAACTTTGTTGACTGGGCCCGTAATCTGAGGATTATCCTCACGGCTTCCCATAAATCATATGTCCTTGATGCACCGCTTGGTGACCAACCCGAAGACATGTCATCCGAAGACGTTAAGAACGCTTGGGAGGCACGTTCTATAGATTACTCAATAGTTCAGTGTGCAATATTGTATGGCTTAGAACCGGGACTTCAAAGACGTTTTGAACGTCATGGAGCATATGAGATGTTCCAGGAGTTGAAGTTCATCTTTCAGAAGAATGCCCGGATCGAGAGGTATGAGACCTCCGATAAGTTCTATGCTTGCAAAATGGAGGAGAATGGGTCTATCGGTGAACATATACTCAGAATGTCTGGGTACTCGACTCGTATGGCAGAGTTGGGAATTGCCCTTCCGCCAGAGACGATCACTGACAGAGTTCTTCAATCACTGCCACCTAGTTACAAGAGCTTTGTGATGAACTATAACATGCACAGGATGAACAAGACAGTCGTCGAGCTGTTTGCGATGCTAAAAGTCGTTGAGTCTGAAATCTAGAAAGAACCTCGAGTGTTGATGGTCAATAAAAGCACTAGTTTCAAGAAGAATGGCAAGGGCAAGAGCAAGGGCAAGAAGGGTAAAACCAAGAAGGATGGCAACGCAGTTGCTACTCCTGTAAAGAAGCCCAAGGCTGGACCCAAGCCAGAAACTGAGTGCTTTCATTGCAAGGGAACTGGTCACTGGAAGCAGAACTGCCCCAAGTACCTGGCTGACAAGAAGGCGGCCAACGACAAACACGTTATATATGATATACATGTTATTGATGTGTACCTTACTAGCTCTCGTTGTAGTGCCTAGGTATTTGATACCGGTTCGGTTGCTCACATTTGCAACTCAAAACAGGAACTACGGAATAAACGAAGGCTGGCAAAGGACGAAGTGACGATGCGCATGGGAAATGGTTCCAAGGTTGATGTGATCGCCGTCGGCACGCTCTCTCTTCGATTACCATCGGGATTAGTGATGAACCTGAATAATTGTTATTTAGTGCCTGCGTTAAGCATGAACATTATATCTGGATCTTGTTTATTGCGAGACGGCTACTCATTTAAATCTGAGAATAAAGGTTGTTCTATTTATATAAGTAATATCTTTTATGGTCATGCACCAAATGTGAGGGGTTTATTCATATTGAATCTTGATAGTGATGACACACATGTTCATAACATTGATGCCAGAAGATGTAGAGTTGATAATGATAGTACCACTTTCTAGTGGCACTGCCGTTTATGTCATATTGGTGTAAAACGCATGAGGAAGCTCCATGCTTATGGACTTCTAGAGTCACTTGATTTTGAATCACTTGACACATGTGAGCCATGCCTCATGGGCAAGATGACTAAAACGCCGTTCTCTGGAACAATGGAACGGGCAAGTGACTTATTGGAAATCACAGCCTCGGAGGCGACGAAGGAAGGTGTCTGGATGAAGCAGTTCATGACAGATCTTGGAGTAGTGCCCAGTGCACTAAATCCAATGACTCTGTTCTGTGACAACACTGGTTCCATTGCTCTGGCCAAGGAACCAAGGTTTCACAAGAGGACCAGACACATAAAGCGACGTTTCAATTCCATCTGCGATTACATCGAGGAGAAGGACATAAATATTTGCAAAGTGCACACGGATCTGAATGTTGCAGACCCGTTGACTAAACCTCTTCCAAGGGCTAAACAAGATCAACACCAGAACTGCATGGGTGTTCGATTCATTACAATGTAAATAACATAGTGATGTGAACTAGATTATTGACTCTAGTCCAAGTGGGAGACTGTTGGAAATATGCCCTAGAGGCAATAAATAAAGTGTTTATTATTGTATTTCCGTGTTCATGATAATTGTTTATTATCCATGCTATAATTGTATTGCTTGGAAACACATTACATGTGTGGATAAGTAGACAACACTTTTTCCCTAGTATGCCTCTAGTAAGACTAGCTCATTGATTAAAGATGGTCAAGGTTTCCAAGCCATTGACATGAGATGTCATTTGATAAACGGGATCACATCATTGGGAGAATGATGTGATGGACAAGACCCAAACTATAAACGTAACATATGATCGTCTCAGTTTATTGCTACAGTTGTCTACATGTGAAAGTATATGTTCCTATGACCATGAGATCATGCAACTCACAGACACCGGAGGAGTGCCTTGTGTGTGTCAAATGTCGCAACGTACCTGGGTGACTATAAAGGTGCATTACAGGTATCTCCGTGGGTTTCTGTTGGGTTGCCATGGATCAAGACTGGGATTTGTTACTCCATGTAACGGAGAGGTATCTCAGGGCCCACTCGGTAATACAACATCACAATAAGCCTTGCAAGCAATGTGATTAAGTGTTAGCCACAGGATATTGTATTACGTAACGAGTAAAGAGACTTGCCGGTAACGAGGTTGAACTAGGTATACAGATACCGACGATCGAATCTCGGGCAATTAGTAACATACCGAAGAACAAAGGGAACATCATACGGGATTAACTGAATCCTTGACATAGAGGTTTGACCGATAAAGATATTCGTAGAATATGTAGGAACCAATATGGGCATCCAGGTCCCACTATTGGTTATTGACCGTAGAGGTGTCTCGGTCATGTCTACATAGTTCTCGAACCCGCAGGGTCTGCACACTTAACACACTTAAGGTTTGGTGACGTTTTGGTAGTATAGAGTTATGCATGGTGGTGACCAAAGGTTGTTCGGAGTCCCGGATAAGATCCTGGAAGTCACGAGGAGCTCCGGAATGGTCCGGAGGTAAATATTGACATATAGGAAGTCCTGTTTTGGTCGCCGGAAAAGTTTTGGGCTCATCGGTAGTGTACCGGGAGTGTCGGTCGTGTACCGGGGGACCATCGGGAGGGGTATTTCGACCCAAGAGTCTACATGGGCTGTGGGAAGGTTAATACCAGCCCTTAGTGGTCTGGTGGAAGTCCCACACAAGGCCCATGCGGCTGGGAAGAAAAGCCCAAAAGGAAAAAGGTGGAAAAAGCCAAAAAGGGCCAAATAAGGAAGGAGTCCTAATCCTAGTAGGAGTGGAGGAGGAGGACTCCTCCTTCCTTGGTTCGGCCGAGCCTTGGGCTGGCCCCATGAGGGCCAAGCCTCCTCCTCCCTCCTACTATATATACTAGTGGTTTTGAGGGGTTTTGCACAAGATTTTCTGCCATGTGCTGCCCTCTCCTCTAGCGCATAGTTTCTCCTCTAGATCGGATTTCTGTAGTGCTTAGGTGAAGCCCTGCCGGAATAGCTCCACCACCATTGCCGGAGTGCCGTCACGCTGCCGGAGAAATTTTCTACCTCTCCACGCCCTCTTGCTGGATCAAGAAGAGGGAGATCATCATCAAGTCGTACGTGTGCTAAACGCGGAGGTGTCGTCCGTTCGGTGCTCGATCGGGACAGATCGTGATTGGATCGCGGGACGCTCAGCAATTTGGGTCACTAAGACGTTCAACTAAATCAACCACGTTTCTTAACGCTTCCCGTTTAGCGATCTACAAGGGTACGTAGATCCACTCTCCCCCTCATAGCTGCTCATCACCGTGGATAGATCTTGCGTGTGCGTAGGAATTTTTTTGTTTCCCATGCAACATTCCCCAACAGTAGCTAAGGACAAAAGTGGAACAAAACACCAAACAAAAGGCCAAGCCTTCCACCTCTACCAAGATATATAGGTGCATTAAATTAAATAGCAATATATTGTGATATCTCCAGATATCCATGTTATCACACGGAAACAACCTATACCTACAGCTAAGAACGCTATAAGAGGGGCTGAGCGGAGGTAACTTAGCCAAACAAGGTTTGGTAGGTAGTGGAGGGATTAGGGGCTTTCATGGCAATGTAGGAGGCTTGACAGGTAAGTGGTAGGTAACTAAGTGTAACGATAAGAGCGAGACATCTAGCAAAGCAAAAATAGTGTCGGGGTCCGGGTACGATCATCTTGCCTGTTGGTTCCTCAGAGGGACAAAGAGATGGGTCCTCGTAGTTGTACTCTCCTGGATCCTCGTACTCCGGTTCAACACTCACGTCTACCCAAAGAGAAAAAGCACTAAATAAACAAACAACCAAGGTGCAATGCAGAATCAAGATGATGCATGATCCATTTGAAGTATTTAACATGGCAACCCTAAGCTAGTCATGTTTCTCATGCAATTGTTAAGTTATTAGAATTCTGGACATAACTGCATGTTTAGTTATTTGAACATCCATGATCATGGAAAATATGGATGCTTCATGCAAAATCGATGCAAATGCATATGAAGAATGCCGCAAACGGAGTAACGTAGCTCTCGGGACGCTCACGGCACGATACGAAGACAAAACACAAGACAAGGAAGGCCATGGGCTATTCCTTGGTATTACAAGGATGCCACTAGTTAGGGAATGAAAACTAGCAACAATAGAGCTAAAGATCAAGCAAAACTATGGAGCACAGCTCCCACGAGTCACAAAACAAAACCACACATATTCTGCCCAAAACAGCAACATAGCAACTTGCACAACACTTATCTAGAGCTACATGATGTTTCCAACCACAAACAAAGTATGTACAAAAACTACATTAAATGCTTAACAAATCATCCAACTACACAAACCTGAAAGGAAGCATGGATTCCTAGAAATGAAGCTCACAAGATGGCATGGTGAAACAGATTCTAGGGACTTAGTGAAAATTCTAGTTTTCTGGAATCTGAGTTAACCTGATAGCAATTTGACAGCAGAAAACAATGATGCTACAGATCACCTCATGGCATGAAAATTCACAGGATGTTAGAGGACAACATCTACTACAAAACACTAGCACTGAGCTTGAGCTAAAACTCAACAGAACACTTGGTAGCATCCACTAAACATGACATAAAAATAACTACAGATTCTCAGACTTAGACAAATTTCACCAAGAGAATAGCAGCAGTTTATTTCAACATAGCATCTTGGACAGGATATAACTACAACATGAATTAACCATTTGGAAAGGTAAAGGCACCAAATGACAGAGGTTGACAAGCACAACATTTCATGGCATTGGACCAACTTGAAAGGAGCACTGTACCCATGGGAATCATCTTCTAAACATGGCAAGAAATAACAGCATTCAACACTTGGCAAATTTTGAGACATGAAACCAGTGTTATTTTCTTAGCATGTTAGCAGCAAGTAACCCACTTATCCATAAGCTTATCATGCCAAAAAAAATACCAGGGCCTAGTACCCACAAAACACTAGCATATTTATGTTGACAAGTTTCACATAGCATGCATGAATTAAATCCTACAAAAATAAAAAAAGGCCACCTTATCACAAAACAATATTTCACAAAAGTTGCTCCAATGACAAAACTAATGGCACCACTGACTTCCTGGGATTTTTCTACCCCAAAATGATATATCATACTCCTATGTTGCTGTAGATAACATGCTCACAAATCCAATATTGCAAATGCCCACAACACATACATGACTTATAAGTCAAAAGTTGCCCTATTTGGCTGCTGCCAAATATGGCCATGTTCAGATCTGGACATATTTCCAAAAATGAAATACTCCTAAACTCAGAAAGAAATGACAAAGAAAAACAAATAAAGGAGGGGACCCACGTGGTAGTCACACTAAGGCCCCAAGAGTATGACAAGGGGGTCCTCATCCACACAAAAATTAATACACATGGAAAACTAAAAGGGGCTCGGGGGGAATCGAAACCGAGACATCCTGCTGCCCATCTGGCCATCTTACCACTAGGCTAAGTTTAGGTCGTGCTAGAACAGGGGCTCAGCCCCTAATGAACAGACCATGGCGCGGGGTATTCTTCTTCCTCAAGCCAGAGAAGAAGGACACGCCGCCGGCGACTACCACGATAGCCTACTACACACGGAAGCAACGGCGGGGCTGTGGGATTGCGCGGGGCTTGTGTGGGGCGACGGGCTCGAGCGCACGCGGTCCAGGCGAGGCACTCACAAGCCCAGAACCTTCGGTTATGGAGCAGATGAGAGGCGCGGTGTGGGCGAGACGAGGCAAGGCAGGGAGCAGCGGGAGCACGCGAGCTGTAGAGGCAACCTACATAGCCGAGAGGCGCAAGGCCACCCACGGAACAACACCCCAACAACACTCACATATGAAAAAAAACTGCACCTTGACCAGTGTATCGGGAGTGCGGTCTTGGCACGAACAGACCTACGCGCACACAAGGCTAACGACGAGCTGGCGAGGGGGAATGGAAGTAAGGGATATACCTTCCTACCTAGGGAAAGGAGAGGAGGCAGGGGGCACGACGAGGCGATGGCGAGGAGCAGGCGAATTCCGGTGCGAATCTAAACCGAAACGAAGAGGAAGGAGACCGGGCGACGACGACGACTAGTTGGCCTTGGCGCTCCCTCAAGCTGTCGAGGAAGAAGAGGCTCCCCAGGGCGACATTCCCATAGCATCGGAGCGCGACTAGGGGTTGTAGAAGGACCACCCCGCGCACGAACAGAGGCTCGTCCAGAGCATCGGGGCCATGGCGGCGGCATGGAGCGTGGCTACTGTACCTTGTGGCGGTGAGACTAGGAGAAGGGAGGAAAGGAGCGAGGGATTCTGGGGCTAGGTCTAGAACAACATATATAGGGCGCTCGAACGCCGGACGACTGTCAAATCACTGAGAACATAGACGTGGCTCCCCTGGATGGTCGGTCGTACAGAGGAGGAAGAAACGATCGCTGGGGAGGCTCAGTGGGCTGTGTGAGCGCTTGGCCTCGCTGCAGCTGGGCCAGGAGAGGCCCAGCTAGGGAACTGCTCTCTCCCTCTCATAAAAGGGGGTTTTCTTTATTTTTTTTAAAAAACAACAAAACAAACAAAACCGAGAGAACTAGGAAAGAGATCTTGTGAAAACAAAAATAGATTGGGACTCACTAAATAATGCCCTATTAACAAAAATGGACTTGACATTTTTAGGACAAACAAATTAATTCACTTATAATATAAAACAGAACCTGTTTCTAAGATTTGGAAAACTGACAAGGCAAAAACATGGTTGAGAGTAGACTACCAAATCATAGCAGAATATTTTGGAGGGGGACAAAAAAATTCAAGAGGTGACCCAGCAAGTAAAATCATCACAAGTTGCATATATTAATAAAGAGAGAGGGTTGGGCATGGTATAGAGTTTATAGAGATTGGGGGTAGAACCTTAGGCACACACCAACACATCCACAACACCAATACTCACATCAGCATAGGATGCTACATGAAATTTATGAGATAATTCCATGATGCCATGATCAATGATGAAAGACATGAAGGACAAACTGTAATACCCAAACCACATAGGCAAAACATGGAGGTCCCCATGAGATACATTACAATTATGGCAAGGGGGCATTTGGGCTGTTACAACTCTCCTACACTACATGAGGATCTCATCCCAAGATCTAAGAACGAAAGAACTCTGGAAATTCGGAATGGAGAAGATCCTCACGTTCCCAAGTGGCTTCTTTGTTGTAGTGATGAGACCACTTCACCTTGAGAAACTTGATTGACTTGTTGCGAGTCTTATGCTCAGTTTCTTCAAGAATAGCAACTAGATGCTCACGATAGGATAGGTCTTCTTGGAGATCAATGTCTCGGAGGTCAACGATACGCTCGGGAGTCTTGAAGCACTTCCGGAGCTGAGAGACGTTAAACACGTCATGAACATTTGAGAAATTTGGAGGAAGCTCAAGTTGGTCGGCAAGGTCACCTCTCTTGCCCACAATTTTGAAAGGACCCACAAAGCAAGGGGTGAGCTTCCCTTTGATGCCAAAATGCTGAGTGCCATTCATGGGAGAAACTCTGAGATAGAAAAAATCATCGATTTGAAAGGAGACATCCCGATGTTTGTTATCATAATAGCTCTTCTGGTGGGATTGGGCTTCTTTGAGATTCTCACGAATGACACGACACATCTCTTTTGCTTCAGTGATCATGTCATTGCCAAGAATTTGACGCTCACCAGTTTCAGACCAATTGAGCGGGGTATGGCACTTCCTGCCATAGAGAATCTCGAAAGGAGCTTTACCGGAACTAGCTTGGAAGTTGTTGTTGTATGAAAACTCGGCGTATGGAAGGCAGTCTTCCCATTTCATGCTGAAAGAAATCACACAGGCCCTAAGCATGTCTTCAAGGATTTGACTGACTCTCTCAACTTGACCACTAGTCTGAGGGTGAAAGGCCGTGCTGAAACGGATCTTGGTACCCATAGCAGTCTGGAAGGACTCCAAAAACTTGGAGGTGAAGAGGCTTCCACGGTGTGAGGAAATAAGCTGAGGTATACCATGCAAAGAAACTATCCTTGAAGTGTATAGCTCTGCCAGCTGAGCTGCCGAGATAGACTCTTTAAACGGAAGAAAATGGGCAACTTTGGTCAGCTTGTCGATAAGCACAAAGATGGCATTGTTGCCCTTATTGGACTTAGAAAACCAGTGATGAAATCCATCTCCACATGATTGAATTTCCACTCTGGAATAGGTAAAGACTGAAGGAGACCTGTTGGACATTGATGTTCTGCCTACACCCTGCGACAAACATCACACTCGTTCACGAACTGAGCAATCTCACGCTTCATGCGAGTCCACCGGAAGGTCTGATTGGGGTCCAGATACATCTTGGAACTGCCTGGATGAATTGAGAGGACAGAATTGTGTGCTTCATCCATGATAACCTTTCTGAGATCAACTTTTGGAACCACCAGACAGTCCTCAAAGAACAAGGTATCTTTGTCATCAACACGCAAGCACTTATACTTTGGAATGCTCTTGGCCACACCTTTCTTCACTTTCTTCACCATAACATCAAGAAGTTGAGCTTCGTGAACCTGGTCTTCCAGAGTTGGAGAGACTTGAAGATTGGCAAGAAATCCTTGAGGAACAATTTGGAGATTAAGCTTGCGGAAGGCTTCACAAAGCTCGGGTTGAAGAATCTTGAGGATAAGACTGTTGTAGTACGCCTTTCAGCTGAGCGCGTCTGCAATGACATTTGCTTTTCCAGGTGTATACTCAATGCTTGGATTGAAGTCTTCGATCATTTCCACCCAACGAGACTGCCGAAGATTGAGATTGGGTTGGGTGAAAATGTACTTCAAGTTCTTGTTATCGGTGTACACCTCAACTCGTCTACCCAACAACAAATGCCTCCAAGTCATCAGAGCATGCACAATTGCTGCGAGCTCAAGATCATGAATGGGGCAGTTCTTCTTGCTAGGCTTCAGCTGACGCGAGGTATAAGCAACTATCTTCTTATCTTGCATGAGAACGCCGATAAGACCTTGGAGGGAAGCATCACAGAACACTTGGAAAGGCTTTGATTGCTAGGGAGGCACAAGAAATGGAGCTGAAGTCAGCTTCTCCTTGAGCGTATTGAATGCCACATCACACTCAGGAGACCAAACAAACTTGACATTCTTCTGGAGGAGGTTGGACAGAGGCTTAGCAATTTGAGAGAAGTTCTCCATGAATCTTATGCAGTAACTTGCAAACCCAAGGAAGCTACAAAGCTGCTTTACATTCTGAGGAGGCTCCCACTTCAAGATTGCCTCAACTTTCTCAGGGTGCACTTTAAGTCCCTCGGCAGAGATGACATGCCCAAGGTACACCACTTCATTGAGCCAAAACTCACACTTGGAGAACTTAGCATAGAATCATTGCTCTCTTAACTTGTCAAGCACAAGCCGGAGATGCTCTGCATGTTCTTCTTCAGTCTCCGAGAAAACAAGAATGTCATCCAAGTACACCAAGACGAACTCATTTTTGAAAGGAGAGAAAATGAAGTTCATCATTCTAGAGAAGGTCAGAGGAGCATTAGTGAGACCAAAGGACATCACGGTGTACTCATAAGAGCCAAAACTCGTCCTGAAAGCAGTCTTCAGAATATCTTCTTCACGATGCGAATCTCATGATAGCCCATGCGAAGATCTAGCTTCAAGAAAACCTTGGCACATTTCAATTGTTCAAATAACTCATTGATGTTGGGAAGTGGATACTTGTTCCTGATTGTCTTCTTATTCAATGGACAGTAATCAACACAAAGTCGGTTCGTGCCGTCCTTCTTCTTGACAAACAGAACACCACGACCCCACATTGAAGAACCTGGCTCTAATACCAACTTGTAACGCCCCGGACACACCCGCCGGTGGTCGTTACTCCTGGAGGGATCTAAACTGACCTCACAGATCAATACTAGTCTTTTCTGCGCACTTTGTCCTCACTCATGCGCACCCGGGACCAACTTCCCGGTCGGTCACCCATCCTAGAACTATTCCAAGCCAAGCATGCTTAACCTGTGAGTTCTATTCGAATGGGATCCCGGAAAAGAAGGAATTCCTTATTGATATGAGTAGTCTATCATCCCTAATATGCTAGTCTATCACATACACCATCACTCAGAGGAATTGACGTCCTCGTCGGGCCACAGGAACGCCCCCTCTTGGCACAAATGTCTTTGCTTCCAGCCCGATACATGTGTCATTCCATGTGCGACGACGGGTCACCAACTTTGTGAATAACATGGCAAACATCCGTGTAACCGTGAGGGTCGGCTCTAATACCAACTTGTAAAACCCAAGATGTGCTCATATCCTTATTTTGGCACAAGGGCCTCGACAGGGATAGAGGCACATCTCGTCGTTTTGCAAGTGCGGTAAACATCACATACATGTATGAAGAGATGAGTATATGAGTTGGATTACACTCGCCACAAGCTAAATTACAATTCCACACAAATTATTCATACATCATCTAGAAAGCAAGGTCCGTCTATGGACGAAATCAAACGATAAAAGAAACAATGTAAAACTGCCTTGCTATCCCAGGATCACCACCAAGGAACTCCCTACTCGTTGGGATAGGTAACGTACATACGGCTACTCTCTTCATCGTACTCCCACTGGAGCTGGGTCACATCTTCTGGCACGTTCTCATGAATACATGTACATGTACCTGTATTGTTGTAATTTTTGAGCCATGGGGGACTCAGCAATTTCATAACCCGGGTACCGAAACTATGTAAGCTTTTGGGTGAGGAAGGGTAGGTGTTGAGGTTGCGACAAGCACTAAGCATGTATTTGGTGGCTATCTTACAAGAACATGAATGCAAATATGGTGGTCTACGAAAGACGGTCGAGAACTAGCATGATCACTAAGTGATCCTGAACACCTACTTATGTCAAACATAACCCCACCGTGTTCTCTCTCGGTTCATGTTCACGAGCAGAGACAGTCACGGATACGCATACAGTTGGTGTATTTTATTTGAGTTTACTTCAAGTTAACTACAACTGGGTGTTAAACAAATCTCCAAGTTGCCACATAACCACGGGCACGGCTTACCGAAAGATTTAACCCTGTAGGGGTGCTCCAACTAATCCATCACAAATTAACCACACACCGCGGGAATAACCTCGACCACGGATCTCGTGATCTTCCTAGGCAATTCCAAAGGAAAACTGCCACCTCAAGATAGCCCGAAGAAACATCGGAATTCCTCGCGCAAGACATTTGATAAACGTAAAACAAGTCCAGCAAGACCGCCCGACGTGTCGACGAACCCGATAAGAGCCGCATATCTCGTTCTCAGGACACGACAGATGGGTCTAGCTATAGGAAAAAAACAATCCCCAAGTTTCCTCGAGGCGGCCCCGCAGGCATCCCATTTTGGACCAACACTCCTGAGGAGCACTTGCTCGGGTTGTTGATTAAATTATCGATGGGGTTGCAAAGCCCTATGCATTTTTATTATGTTATTAGGCAAATGTAGTACCAAAATTGGGTCCTGCGAGACAAGTTTTAATCTTAAACGAATAAACAAGGGGGTCCCCATAGCAACCCCGCGCATGTTAGAAGCACAAAATATGGAACATAACACCCGTAACAAGTAGCTAAGGATGGCAAAAGTGGAACAATACACCTATAAAAAAGGCCAAGCCTTCCACCTCTACCAAGATATATAGGTGCATTAAATTAAATAGCAATATATTGTGATATCTCCAGATATCCATGTTATCACACGGAAACAACCAGCACCTACAGCTAAGAACGCTATAAGAGGGGCTGAGCGGCGGTAACTTAGCCAAACAAGGTTTGGTAGGTAGTGGAGGGGTTAGGGGCTTTCATGGCAATGTAGGAGGCTTGACATGTAAGTGGTAGGTAACGAAGTGTAATGATAAGAGTGAGACATCTAGCAAAGCAAAAATAGTGTCGGGATCCGGGTACGATCATCTTGCCTGTTGGTTCTTCAGAGGGACAAAGAGCTAGGTCGTCGTAGGTGTAGTCTCCTGGATCCTCGTACTCAGGTTCAACACTCGCGTATACCCAAAGAGAAACATCACCAAATAAACAAACAACCAAGGTGCAATGCACGATCAAGATGATGCATGATCCATGAAGTATTTAACATGGCAACCCTAAGCTAGTCATGTTTCTCATGCAATTGTTAAGTTATTAGAATTCTGGATAGAACTGCATGTTTAGTTGTTTGAACATGCATGATCATGGCAAATATGTATGCTTCATGCAAAATCGATGCAAATACATATGAAGAACACCAACACTCACATCAACACAAGCATAGGATGCAACATGAAATTTATGAGATGATGCCATGATGAATGATGAAAGACATGAAGCACAAATTGTAATACTCAAATCACATAGGCAATACATGGAGGTCCCCATGAGATACATTACAATTATGGAAAGGGGGCATTTGGGCTGTTACAATCCACCACTACTTCACCTACATGAAGTCTTCATCGACAAAACCCAAGGTTAGTTTATTCGTCCTATGGGGGGATGTCACATCAGGGGTATCTTTACTCTAAGACTTGAGTTAAAGCATCTCATAGTATGTGACAACATTAAATGTTTTATGTAAAAGTGGTAACCCTACTTGTGCTTAAACGATGAGTATGACCTATGATCAAGTATTCTTACATGGCTCCTAAGTCAATATACTCATATATAGATGACTCCGTCATCGCCAAAGTGCTTGTTAGATGCTAATGTGTTTGTGCATGTTTGCCATGATTTCATTTGACATCTTATTGTGTGAGCATGTTGGTCTGCATTTATTTACTCATTCAAGGATATCCAATTGTTGCTATTTGGCTTTTGATTTTTCATTTTCTAATTGGATATACAAGAATGCCTAGGACCACTCGTCTAGTTGTCTATGCTTTCTCGCCTCACATTCTATTCATGCTGCATCACAAAATTTGAACAAGTACTTTTCAATCTCTCTATGTAAGGAGCACTCAGAGTTCTGTATCGACAAGGACTGACCATTAAAACCTCCCAAATGCATCTCGGTGGAACTAACTCAAAAACTCGGTCTCACCGATTGCCTAGGGTTGATTTCGTTTTTCAATCTCCATACTTTCGATTCCATATTCTTGGTTACACCGAGCTTCCCTGTCAGCTGACAGTTCAGAAACTCGGTGACACCAAAAATGTAGAATCGGTATCACCGACAGTGAGGGGTATATATGGTGTGGACCCTGACACTTTGAAATTCAATCTTCAAACGTCACGCTCCAAAACCCTAAACTACCGCAAAGGACCCCCCCTGGTTGTCTCCCCTGTCTGCCCGTGCTCCTTCGCCGTTGGGATCTTCGCCGTTCACGGAAATCATCGCCATCGTCCATGCCATAGCAGATCCATCACTGAGATAGGGTATGGATTCCACCCTTCTTGCGCTCCTCGTCCAAATCTTGTGCATTGAAGTTTATTCCATCGATAATCCACCGTTTGCAAACCAATCCACCCTTTGGAAATCTCATTAGTTTAGCGAATCGAAAAAATATTAGGTTTAGTTGCCCGCTAAACCGCATCTCAGTGATAACGAGTTAGAAAAATCGGTTCCACCGATTTCGTTATTGTGCTACTAAGGATAGTACTCGGTGAAACCGAGTGGTAGTTTTCGGTCCGACCAAAATTGCTGCAAAGTTTCTGTTAAGGGTATTGTGAGTCTCAGCAGCACCGAAATGATTGACTCGGTGACACCAAAATCTAGTTTTGCAGTGAACTACATCTATGATTTTCTGTTCAAACTTTCAAAGAAACTGCATTTTGTGATGACTTATCTTATTCCACTCTTCTCAACTCTATTCATAGGGTCACACATGTCAGATGCTGAGGATAGGCAAAACCTACAAGAGCGGAATGTTGATATGAGTTCAAGCACTAGTCATGAGTCAAGCTCTTCTTCGGATCCAGGCACTCCCAGTTCACATGGGTTGCCTAAAGCTGCAACAAGGACTAGGAAGAGACATAATTCTGATGAGGAGGATTCTAACTTTGTGCCAGAGGAGGTTCTTGCTAAGAAGCAAGAGAAGGCTGCAAGGAAGTCTGCCAATGTGGCCACCTCATCTAGGAGGGTGGTCAGAAAAACTTATGCACCTCCAGAGACATTGAGAGCACATGAGAGTGCTAGGGCAACCATGTCTATTGAGCTCCCAAGAAAATCTTTGCCTAAGAAGGTAGAAGAGAAGAAGACAGCCAAGAAGAGAATCATTCATGTTATTGGCAGGCCTACCTCTATGTTTGAGGATCCAGAGGAGGCTGCTGGTGCTGCTGAGGAGGAGGAGGAGGAGGAGGAGGAGGAGTATGTTGCCAAGGCCCCTCCCAAGAAGAAGCAAAAGAAGCTGATGGTAGATGCAATGCCTAAGTCTGGTTCCTCCAAGAGCACCAAGGCTGCACCTAAGAAGGTTGCTGCAGAGAAGTCCAAGAGGACTACCAGAGATATTCCCGCCGCTGAGAAGAACAAGAGATCAACTTTCAGAGAAGGAGATGATGATGATGCTATGATAGTTTTGATGAAGCTTAGACCTCACCTTCTTTCACACAATGTCGACCATCCTAGAGCTGAGGATATGAAGAAGAGGAAGGATTCTAGTTTGAGGGCGTGGAGAGCTATAGATCCATATGCCCAGAGGAGAAAAACGGTTGTGGACTATAGATTCTACACCAAGTAACAACAAGACTTCTATGAGACAATCTTGCTTGACAAGAGTCCTGCAGTCAGTGATATGAGATATGTTGACTGGAAGTATATCAAGGAGAATGAGAACTATTTTCCATGTGTCCAAGAAAACTTCCATTGCATTGGCCTAGACAAGTCTGTTGGCAAAGAGTTTACTGCTTGAAATGATGAGTTGATCATGCAGTTCAACTCCATTGCTCACTTCTATGGAGATGGCAGGATAGTGTGGATGATTGAAGGAGCTAGATATGAATCTACTGTTGATGAGTGTGCTACCATCTTAGGAGTCCTAGAGGTACAAGATGGTGACTTGGATGTCTACTCTAAATCCAAGGAGAGCCATAATGCTATGAAGGATATGTACAATCCTATCCATGTTGCTACCTTGCAATCACACAACTTAGGATCTATTTACTTCCTCCAGCCTGGCCTCCGTACCATGAACACCATCTTGAGGCATACATTGATGCCCAAGTCTAGAGATGACAAGATGATTCGTGGCTACTCCATCAACATGCTTATCCATCTTGATAGTCACACCAGGATTCGAGTGATGGACTTGATTGTTGAAACTATGAAGAGGGTTGCTGCTGACCAGAAGCGCTCATGCTGCTATGCACCCTATATTCAGATGCTAATCAACTCCAAACTTGAGAAGAGAACATCTTTGCTCTGGATAGACCCCACTTGCCACTTGAGCCAGATTTCAAGGACAATGTTGTGGTGATGGACCCAGACCATCCCACATCAGCTGCAGCTCAGGCACAGGCACAGGCAGAGGCAGAGGCAGCTAGAGCCACTAGTGCTCAGGTCCCCAGATCCAGGAATGAGCAGATGGATCTTTTGATCTCCACGATCATGGACATGAAGAAGGACATCAAAACCATTATGGATAGTTAGGAGAGCATGGTGAACATTTTCGAGGATAGAGTGAAAACTCTTAATGACAAGGTAGATGGGCCGACGAAGACTGTCAATGAGCTCAAAAAGGAAGTGGATGAAGCTCCCATCCGTCACACCTCTTTAGAGTCCGAGTCTTTTGATGATGAGGAGGATCATGCACCTGTCAGGAGGACTGCCCAGTTCACAACTAAGGCCAGGACACCTATAGTGCCACCTCCGGAGATGAGACCTTCATCTTCTGCTCCAGCCATAGTGACTTCAGCTCCATCAACCCCTCCAGTGCCTCCAGTATCTAATCCAACTCCGTCCAAGAAATCAGCAGAAGTCTTCGCCGATGCAGTTCTCTTGACTCCAACATCGACGACCGAAGGAGATCAGCCGCAGAAGAACGATTAGCTATATCTCTTCGAACTTTTTGGTAACTTGTTGCCAAAGGGGGCGAAGTTGTATATAGATCTAGGCTTCGAGTGAGAGAGAGAGAGTGTCTCGTTTTTATTTGCTGTTTTTTATAAAACATTTGTTCTTTTGGTTTGGATGTAAGATACTTTTGTTTGTGTTTGATCATACGCTTTAATGTGTGTTGCTAATATTTCCTAACCTCTTGATGCTTATAAGATGATCATTCACTTTGCTTGATGTGTTGTGCTATGTTCGTAACTCTTATTACTCTCGCACTCCACCAAGATGTATGTGACATGGAATAAGTGCCCCATGTACCTAATCGATTGTGTATTTGCATTCAAACGCAAATTTATAAATAATGTACAAATTTAGGGGGAGCTCTTGCTTATCACATACTTCTCAAAGCGACGATTATATTCATTGATTATATCATATGTCGAAGCTTTGATCTATATGTTGTCATCAATTACCAAAAAGGAGGAGAGTGAAATCATATTTGCTCCCTTGGTGTTTTTGGTAATTAATAACAACATATATGTCATTGAACTAATGTATCTACTGAGCATGTTTCAGGAAAAGTTCAATGATGGGTTGGCAAAAAGGATTGTGGAGTACTCCAAGATGCAAGAAAATATATTGGAAAAGCTTCAAGAAAGAGGACTCTACATTTTACCTTTGTGAGAAATCACTTTGAATCCATATGAAAGCCAATAATATCAAAAAGGGGTAAGGTTTTGTTGGTGAACAACATGCTCATACGTGCACAAGTGATATTCACCAAATACACCCACAAGCTCTTCCACAAAAGTCAGTCCAAAGTCAAATATCCAAAATCGGTGCAACCAACACTTTCCACTCGGTGCCACTGTCGGCATTCTGGGAACGAGGGTACCCAGACCTGCCTGACTGCGGCCCAGGGCATGGCCGACCTCATCGACCAAACGCTGCAAGGTGTGGCCCCACTCAGGACAAGGACCTCACGAGGGCCCTCGCCTCGCGAGGAAGAAAAGCGGCAAGGCCGCGAAGGATGGGCCTCCCCAGGACCCCTCCAGTGAGGCGGAGGTTTCTATGCAAGGCTCAGCCTTGGGAGCCTAGGGTGACGCACCAAAGGACAGGCAGGCGCCAGTGTGCCAGGCGGCGTAGTTTCCCCTTTGATGCAAAGGGAGCAAGGACGTATGCGGGCTCCCAAAGCACTCCCCAAAGCCTTCCATTCCGGTGCAAGAAGACCACAACCACCCGCCCTGTGGGGACCCCGACTCATAAGTCGTGATCACCGAATGCATGTGTACACTGATCCCAGAGATCAATGCTCACTGAACACACAGAAGCTGAATAACAAGAGTCTTACATCCACATTTAGCGTCTTACACAAATAAAGACCATGGAGGTCTAGTCTTATATAGGTAGGGCCACAAGGGCTAAATACTTAAACTTAGCAAGCAACGGGAATATTGATCAAAAGCGTGAACCCATTGCCATCTGCCTTAACCTACAGGCATTCTGACTGGGAAGCGTCCTAGTTCGCATGTTCGTCACCAACGAACTCTTCACCATACTCCTAT
Organism: Hordeum marinum; assembly: GCA_022496015.1. NCBI lineage: Eukaryota > Viridiplantae > Streptophyta > Magnoliopsida > Poales > Poaceae > Hordeum > Hordeum marinum. The sequence continues at coordinate 397,876,115 of CM039674.1, forward strand.
TACTCTATGCCTGGCCAATTAAATAACCAGTGGCAAGCCAATGAGTACTTTGAATGTACTAGAAAGCAAACCAAGTTGTGGAACAAGGTAATAATGATGCATGATATAGCACTAAGTAGGTAATTTGCGGAAAGCTAATTTGGAATGCAATGACATGATCAAGTAACTAGGTAAGCATGCATTATTAGTTGGTAGATATCCATATGAACAAGTTATAGATATCATCATGATCAAGGGTTTGAACATCTCATGCTCAATCATCACGTCCGGTCTTCTGACTTATCTCAAGTGTCATCTTTGTGCCATCCACACATACACACACGCCAAGTTTGTCAAAACATCTCGACGTAGTTTAAGAAGGACCTCCAACTGTCCATGACCACGGACATGGCTATTCAAATAGTTTTACACTCTTCAGAGGTTGCACACTTTACCCACAAGACTCGGGGAACTTCCGTGTCATCCACGACTCGCGGTATATAACATACTCGAGGTAAGCACCCGAACAATGCCTTTCCCCTGGCGATACTAAACAAAGAGTCCACTCGACTGGTACCTAGCCCACATGATGTACATCACTCGTAGCATCAATGCAAGGACCAACAGTGTGCCCGCTGCCTGTGAAGACAACACATGATCGTCCATACTGGCACGACCCCATATCGAGAGTGACCACGCCACTGCCGCCACTAGTAATGCGGGCTCCTTGCGAGTACCCACCAAAGTAATCAACAGAGCCCCATCCCATAAGGGTATCGTGGTTGCGCATGTAAGGTTGGGACGGTCAGCAGACATTAAATCTAATCTGTTTCCGAAAACACACACTCACTTGCTCTGGTACACCACTTCTTTCTCAAGTGGTTACCCAACTCATCATCATCTCCCTCGGGTATTAGTGGCACCCGACGGTTTTTTTGAAAAGTCTTTGAAATCATCTCTTTCTTTCCATCACCATGCATAATCCCGAACCCACTTGCATAGAATCTACTAGCATCCTATCTACACCCACTCGCATAACCCTCATAAGGTGGTAGGGTCATGCACGATGCAAGTGTCAACGACAAAAGTATCAGAAGCAACACACTAAAGTGGTCTCTACCCCATATGATCAAATATAACGAAAGTAAAGTGCTATATGACATGCAATAAAATGGTTTCTTAACATGGTCAAAGGGTTGCTTGCCTGACTTAGCAACGTCTTCGAGGTCTTCACATGCTTCTCGTCCACTCCGAGCACTCCGTCTATTTCGTCAACTATCGCCGGAAATAATCATAATAAGCAACACCACAAGCAGAGAAATAAATTTGCTCTATAAATAGGAGTTTTTTTTCATGGACACCTCTGGTCATAAGAAAAATAACCAAGGAGGTTTCATTGGATGTGGATCAAGGGGGATTTTGGAATGGTGGGAATGAATGATGCGATGATCCTGTAAGAAGCCTATAGGAGATGTTTTTATAAAAAGGAGTTGAGACACCCAATAAATAGGGCATGATTTTAGAAACAATTAGAAAGTGGTCTCACTGGTTTTTGAGTTGGGATGATTTTCTTATGAATTTCCTAAGAGGAAATAAATGGGAAAAGGGGCCATTTATTAGTTCAAGCAGAATAGGGGCATGGGAAAAATGTTAACCATGCCTAGATAAATAGGGAATCATATTTAGGACATCTGGGATTTTGAATCACTCCATTTGGAGTTGATTTGGATTCTCTATGAATTTTGAAATGGGGTTTTTCATAGTTGAATTTCAATTTTGAATTTGAACTCTACAGGAAGACTTGCAGGAAAAATGTGCATCGCACATATTTGGATAGATCTTGATTTTAGGTATCTGTAGGAATTTGAATCGCCAAACTTGGAGTCCAAATGAATTTAATATGGAATTTACAAGTTTCTGGAAAAAGAAAAAGACTAAAGGATTTACCAAATATATATGGGCTAAAATGCGCTCCTGGGCGCAAGATAGCAAATGGGCCGGCCCGATGGCCCAGCCAGGAGGAGGAGAGGTGATGTCGATGGCGCGTTACGTGGAAGGCGCCTTCGCTTGCGTGAATCGTCTCCCGAGAAAACTGTTTCCACTTAAACGGGGGGCGTTAGCCGTTGACCGGCAGGCCCCGCTGGTAGGCCCTCCTCCTACCTCCCGCTCAAACAGAGGAGGGTTAGGGGAGGCCGGCCGAGCCCGTGTCGGTGCGCCGTCCTGGCGGGACAAGCCGTCCCTGGCAGCGCTCCGGCCACCGGAGAGCTCTGGGCGGCGAGACGCGCCTGCCCATGCTGTTCCTAGGCCTTGAGGAGGTTGGGGCTACACGCAGCTCCCACCACGGAGGAGGAGGTTGTCAGCCACGGCGGGAATGATGCCATGGCCACGAGGAGGAGGGTCAAGGAGGAGCTCCAATTCGGGTGGTGGCCAAGGCGGGAACGCGGCGGCCATGGGGAGGATGTCGAACTCTAGGGCTCATGGGGCTTGGTCAGGGGGTCACTGGGAGAGAGAGGGAGCGAAGGGAGTGCAAAGGGGGCCTGGGGAGGCTTCTTATAGCCGCGGCACCGGAGCACCGTAGGCCATGCCCACGGCCACGACTCAGATGCTGCCAGAGGCCACGAGGGTGCGCTGGGGTGTGTCTCCAGGCTCTGTGGACAAGGTCCACGTCCAGGGAAGGAGCAAGGGGGGACAAAGGAGCACGCGTGTGCGAGGAGGGGCAACAAGAGGGAGAGAGAGGAGGGGGCCGACCGTCCGGCGTGTCCCGGACGCCAAGGCCAGCCAAGTGGTGAGAGTGTGGGAGCCCGATCGAGGCGGTCGGGGGCATGCATAGGGCGGCGGCTACTGTGCGGTCGAGTACTATAGCACGCTCCAGAGCGCCCATATGGCATGCCATGGCATGCCATTGGCCTCTTGGACGTGGCCATGCATGTCCAGAAGTTTCAGGGAGGTAAAACAAAGGAGAAAATGCATAGGATGCTCTGGGGGGTTCCATTAGAATAGGAAGGAAGTGGAGAAGAAGGTAAAACATTGCTATGAGGGGTAGAAATGGTGTTGTTACCCCACAAATCATTGAGCTGGGGGGCTGGGTTTCTTACTGGAGGTATAAGGGGTCAAGTAGGGACCGTGGTAAAAATTCTGGGTCAAGGAGAATAAGTTAAGAGGGGAAAACAATGACTTTTAGAGGTGACATGAAGGTGTTTGATGATGATTTGGACAAGTAAATGAATACTACTTGCCTTGAGACTTAAACATACATAAATGGTGGTTAAAAGTAAGGATATTTGTTGAAGAAAGTTGCCAATGTAATTTTGGCAAACCCTAGGAATGGGTAGAAACTGATTTCTATAGATCTACTCATGTAATTCTATTCCCCTTGATGCACCACTTGGTTTGGATTCATTATTGGAGGATTAGAACATGTCCACAAAGTTTGAGATCAACATGAGACAGTTGGTAATGTAGAGTTGTTCAAATTTGGCTCTGGACAGGAATGGTTTTGGAATATTTTGATGAAGCAAAACAATTCGGATTGAGATGAAACTTTTCAAGATGAACACATATGTCATATGTGACATTCTAGAATTTTCCTCGATTTAATTGAGAATATTTATTATAGAAATATTTCAAATGCTGGGAATAGGCAAAAATGCTTTTGAAGGGTTTTGTCCAATATTTTTAACATGACCATGTGATGACACTCTTATATATGGACAATATATGTCCATTGAGTTTCCCTAAATTTTATAAAATATTTTGAAAGGATAAAAATAATTTTTCCCTATAAAAGACCATTTCTAGCCTTAAGAAAAATCCTTTAAATAAAATAGTAAAATAATCTTTAAAAATAAATAATATTTTGTCGTTTTGGGAAGTCATATATATGGTGGGTTTCAAGTAAATCCTTTGGTGTAAAATACTCCACCCAATTTGAGGACTTGTAGTACTAACTTCATTTCAGGGGGTTTTGAAAACCTAAATTAAATAAATACTTTTTGGCCAAAATAATATGTATAAAAATAGTTTTGGGTTCTATTCACATGGCATGATCATTGGGCAAGAAGTTTGGATCAATGAGAAGAGCTTTGAGAGTAGGAGGGAGTTTTATGAGTATAGAGCACTAGCAAGCAATCAGACAATCGGCAATCAAGTTAAGCATAACAAGCACACAAAAGTTTTAATTGGCCCTGATTTATGAGTCATGATAACTTAGTCATGAGGCAAATAACAGGGTGTGACAGACCTACCCCCCTTACAAGAATCTCGCCCCGAGATTCCTAGGCTAGGCGTGGGAAGGATGCAAAAATTCAGAGGTGAGGTAGTATTCACGTTCCATGTTGCTTCTACTCCGGCATCGTTATCCTTCTAGGTCTTTAAGTGCTTGATGATATGTCTTCGAGTGCATCATTGACTTTGTCTTAGGGAGAACAGAGTTCCAGCAACCTACTAGGCTTGCCAAATGGTTAAGGGTTTTGTGGATGAGGTCTTTGCAAGGCCTGGCTTGTGTGTGTATTCCAAAGTCGGAATATGTGGTCGAGTAGTGTATCTGTGTGCTGGTCTTGAGGTTGCTCAGGTTGGTTAGTGACATCTAGATGTCTCACATTAGAATAGAAGGGTGGAGTCTCGGTGTAGCTTCTCGTTGACGGGGAAGTCCTTATCTTCCTTAAAGCAGGGGTCTTTAGTCGTAGGTGGTCTCCATCCTTGAGAGTGCCGAGGTGCGTCATCGTGGGCTTCTCGTCGAGATCTTCTGCTTGAGTAAGCTTCCCATGTAGATTCTTCATTCTTCTTTGGTCGTTTGTCTTCTTCGTCATGGACGCACGTTCTGGAGGGTCTTTGAGTGTTTGGTCTACTCGTCTCTCCGTGGCCAGGTCTGCGCTGAGTCACACCCCTAATATTGAGCTTAGAGACTTGGTGTCAAAATGTCTTCTACCATCTGGGAAGGTTTCAGTGGGGTTCTAGATAAGCTGACTATTTAGAGTATAGATCAGCCATCTAATCCCCAAAGTCTGACGCTTGGCAAGTGGGGTGAGCTACCTTTGACAGGTGGGTTACCATGATCGAGTCACGGTTTACGCCCTAGATTGTTTAAAAGGGCTGATAACGAAGTCATGACAGTCGTCCACTCCATTCCAGGCATCTGAAGGGAGTAGGGACGTCATGCTCATCGTTCACCATCAGAGTGGTGGAGTGAGGGGTGTTATCCACTCCTTGGTTCCTTCCTAGACAAGAACTAATGGATGACCAGTCATAATAAGGGGTTCCTCAACCCTCTTGATGTGCAAGGGCTTCATCATGCTTGGACGTGGGTCCTTGTTGATATAGTCTAGTTGATGTAGTCGACAGAGGAGTGGAGGTTGACTTCTTTTGCTTCTTCTTCATCGTTGTCGTGGCTTCGCAATCGCAGTGGTCCTTCATCTTGCTTGGGCAATAAAGTCTTTTTCTGTAGGGAGGGTGCTTCGCGGAGTCCCACTCCTTCAAGGTGAGACCTTATACTTGAGAGGCATGGTAGTTTGTGTTCCTGGGGCTGGTCCAAACTGGACTAAGGTGTTCCTTCCTCTCATTGGGTAAATAACTATGTCATCCATGAGGAAATCATCATATTCCTCCAATACCACATAAACACATTGCTCATGGGATGTGTGAGAGAGGCGGTCGTTTGTTACGGGTGGTCCCTAGTATCAAGGGTTTGTGGTCCAACCTAATAGAGGTCTTCATGGCCACCTTCCTTTGAACAGGACTAGTGGTGGTCGAGAAGGAGTACCGACCATAGTCTAAGGACTTATAGTCCAAGGCCTATGGTCATAACCCGACTGCGTAATGGTCCGTAAAGCTTCGGGTTTCAAGGAGCTTAGGATGTGAGTGAACGTCTAACACCTTATCCCGAGCACAACTATTAGATGCCAATACTACTGCCTATTACTCCAAACAAAATCACCCTATATCTGCTAAGGTATCATCTCATATAAGTCAACTCTAATATTGCATATGCTACTCATATCTCCAAGGTTTTGAGAGAAGGTATATACCAAAAATCTCATATGTATACTATAGCTAACTCACATATATCCTATATAAAAATCCTCGAGATAATTTTACAACCCGCTAAGCTTGATCATGACATTACCAATCCAAGTGTCGTACTGACCTACCCAAGGTCTAAGGTATAGCATTACTATGCTAAGGAAATATGTAATAAACCATTCCAAGATCTTGTTTCCTTCCTACAAATCCAATTTAATTGATCCACGAATATCATCCACTATTACGTGATCCATTACTGCTACAAATCCAGCATCGATGGTGTCCAACATATTCTCCTCGAGTTCATATAATCCACATATCATTGCAAGGACTATTATCACAATATACCCATGAACTTCCAATCTCATGGCCAACTAAACTCCAAGGTCGAGCTTATATAGATCCCGAAATTATCCCTAACATCATCCGATTGCTTCCACTATCATCCATCGAGAAACATGGTATCATGATCAAGATCATTGGCCTAATTCCATGTTACTTCGAACCATGTGGTTTAATTGATTTTGAGCACCTATTAGAATCACCAATTTAAATCCAAGGATTACATCTAGTAAGAATTCCCTACTGGTTACTCCAGTTACTATTGTAACATCATCAATCCACTATCAATATTATTTGCCAAAGTCAAGTCATTAATCCACCAAAAAATTTAGCTTGTGATCATATTTGTCCTACTAGATCCAAGTTACTCAAGGGAGAAGTAAGTTATGCTATTCTATCAATCTTGACCGACCAATCTCCCGATCATCTTGGAAATCTCGCAATCCACCAAGGGGTCTCGACCACTTCCTCAAGACATCTACTCTAGCCTCGTCAAATGATTTGCCTACTAATCATTTATCCTCAAGATGATCTATCATATGTAAGTGCTAGTCTTAAGAATGAAGTGTGTTTCTTCACTAGGATCACTAGTCCCATAATGAACCCAATGCCAAGCAGGGGTTATTGATGCTCAAAAAGTGCTTTGGCAATATCGTGTATTAAACATGTGATCAGAGGCTTGTGCTAGGGAAGCTTGTGAGGTCTAGGTTGGGCAACGGAGGGGTTTCTAATCTTGTGGGAGTGCATAACTCTACGGGGTTGTGTCTGGTTGAGTACGTCGTAGTCAAGGTCCTTAGCGTCAGTTGTTTGTCGAGGTGGATCCTTGGTGCATCTTGTCTTGCTGGTCTTCAGTTGATGAGAGGGGGAAGAGTTAAAGTAGCATAGAGGAGAGTGCCTAAGGGGGTGGTATAGTGCAAGTGCAATCAAACAAGTGCCGAAAAGGCAAAACACACTTATTAAGATAAGGTGGGTGTTTCGTCGCGTACTTGTTGCCTGGGGCAAAAGTGCGACTTTCACCTAAAGCACAAACAAGCAAAAAAATCAACACACAATCATGGTTCTATTAGAACCATCATTCGGACTCGACTTCGCATGGGGGACACACGACCTATCCTACCCTAGGGCTTCTCGGACTAATTAGTCGTGCTTGCTTCATGTCTCGGAGAGGAGTTCGCTTAGTCTTCTGGGTCTTCTTCAGGTGTCGCTATGTCTCCGGTTGTTGTTCATCAAAACAATCTTGGTTGCACCTGAAGAGTCCTTGACGACTTCGGGTCTGTTGAGTTGACGACGAAGGTGAATCTTCATAGAAGTTGTTGACAGGGTCTTCTGGTGTCTTCGTAGTCGTGCCAATGTCTTCTAGTCTTCTGAGACGTCGAGGGTTCCAGGTAGGCAACCTTTTATGCAATGACATTAGCAAAGCATGGTAGGGTTGTATCCTGCCGGTCACGTTGATGATATTATCGGAACCAAGAGCGGGGGATGATGAGAACCGTTTTCCTGGTCACTATGGTGAGGCGGTCCAAATGGCATGGTTCTCATCCACCGGTGGTTGCCGACACAACAACGAAAAGGACAGGGTTGCTCTATTAGCGATGCATATCATGACATTGCATGTCTTGTGCCCTAGTCATCGAAGGCTAAGGTGGCATCATCCTAGGGAAGTGTCGAGGGTGTCACCATCTCCTGAGTCTTCATATTCTCATCCTTCGAGAAGGTATGTTTTGTTGGCAGCTCCTTGTCTGGCGTCGCCAACTTGTGTCGAAGATATGCGGGCAAATGTCTGGCAAGGCAGCTTCTTTCCGGGTTACCCATGAGGATTACAAGGAACCCAATGGTCAGGGGCACAAGGGTAGTAGTGACCATTTGCAAAGTTTTGAAAAAGTAGACGAGGAGAGTTATGAGAAAGATGGTGGAAATGCTAAGGCAAAAACCTTTGCTTCCTTTGAAAATTGAGGAGATGTGACAAATATAGAGGTTTTGTAAGTGATTTTGAAGGGTCAGAAAAAATAGTTTTGTACTAACTAACGTCCATGCTAACTAAGGGCTTCCTATAGTCAGGATGGCTCTCATACCAGCTATGTGGGGACCCCGACTCATAAGTCGTGATCACCGAATGTACGTGCACAATGATCCTAGAGATCAATGCTCACTGAACACATAGAAACTGAATAACAAGAGTCTTACATCTGTTACAAACCGTTTTACTCAAATGTGGCCTTTATGGCCAAGTCTTCATAAACTTGCAGTGGAAATCTTCAGCAATAGCGTGAACCCATGTCATCTGCCTTAACCCTATAGGCATTCTGACTGGGAAGCGTCCTAGCTTGCATGTTCGTCACCAAGGTAATCTTCATCATAACCTGATCTTTCATGCCTAGCCAATAAAATAACCAGTGGCAAGCCAATGCGTACTTTGAATGTACTCGCAAGCAACCCATGTTTGGAACAAGGCAAGAACAAGGCATGAAGTAGCACTAAGTAGGTATTTTGCAGAAAGCCAATTTTGAATGCAATGTCATTGATCAAGTAACTATGTGTAAGCATGCATCAACAGTTGGCAGATATCCATATGAACAAGTTACAGATATCATCATAAGCAGGGGTTGAACATCTCATGCTCATTCATCACATCAAGTCTTCAGACTTGTCTCAAGTATCATCCTTCTGTCATCCGCACACACACACACATAGCAAGTTTGTGAAAACATCTGGAAGTGGCACAAGTAGCACCACCCAACTTGTTGGAAATATGCCCTAGAGGCAATAATAAAATGGTTACTATTGTATTTCCTTGTTCATGATAATTGTCTATTGTTCATGCTATAATTGTATTAACCGAAAACCGTAATGCATGTGTGAATACATAGACCACAACGTGTCCCTAGTGAGCCTCTAGTTGGCTAGCTCGTTGATCAATAGATGGTCATGGTTTCATGACCATGGACATTTGATGTCTTTGATACCGGGATCACATCATTAGGAGAATGATGTGATGGACAAGACCCAATCCTAAGCATAGCACAAGATCGTGTAGTACGTGTGCTAAAGATTTTCTAATGTCAAGTATCGTTTCCTTAGAACATGAGATTGTGCAACTCTCGGATACTGTAGGAATTCTTTGGGTGTGCCAAACGTCACAACATAATTAGGTGGCTATAAAGGTGCACTACGGGTATCTTCGAAAGTGTCTGTTGGGTTGGCACGAATCGAGACTGGGATTTGTCACTCCGTGTGACGAAGAGGTATCTCTGGGCCCAATCGGTAAGACATCATCATAATGAGCTCACTGTGACTAAGGAGTTAGCCACGGGATGATGTGTTACGGAACGAGTAAAGAGACTTGCCGGTAACGAGATTGAACAAGGTATAGAGATAACGACGATCGAATCTCGGGCAAGTGTTCATACCGGTAGACAAAGGGAATTGTATACGGGATTGATCGAATCCCCGACATCATGGTTCATCCGATGAGATCATCGTGGAGCATGTGGGAGCCAACATGGGTATCCAGATCCCGCTGTTGGTTCTTGACCAGAGAGGTGTCTCAGTCATGTCTGCGTGTCTCCCGAACCCGTAGGGTCTACACACTTAAGGTTCGATGACGCTAGGGTTATAGGAAATAGTGTACGTTGTTACCGAAGGTTTTTTGGAGTCCTGGATGAGATCCCTGACATCATGAGGAGTTCCGGAATGGTCCAGAGGTAAAGATTCATATATAGGAAATGAGGATTTGGTCACCGGAAGTGTTTCGGGCATCACCGGTAACGTACCGGGACCACCGGAAGGGTTCCGGGGGTCCACCAAGTGGGGCCACCGGCACCAGAGGCCTGCGTGGGCCGCAAGTGGGAGGGAACTCGCCCCTAGGTGGGCTGGTGCGTCCCCCACAAGGGCCCAAGGCGCAGCACAAGAGGAGAGGGGGGCAAACCCTAGCCCAGATGGGCCTAAGGCCCATCTAGGGCGCCGCCCCTCCCTCTCTCCCTCTAGCCGCCATGCTAGATGGGATCTTGGGGCTGTTGCCGGTCCCTTAAGGGGAACCCTAGGGTGCATCCCTCCCCTCCCCTCCTCCTATATATAGTGGGGGTATTGGGGGCTGCCATACACACGAGTTCTCTCTCTCTCTCTCGGGCAGCCCCATCCCTCCTTCTCCTCCTCCTCCGTATTGCTTGGTGAAGCCCTACCGGAGTACCACGTAGCTCCACCGCCAACACGCCGTCATGTTGCCGGAGCTCTCCCTCAACCTCTCCTTCCTCCTTGCTGGATCAAGACGTAGGAGACATCACCGGGCTGCACGTGTGTTGAATGCGGAGGCGCCGTTGTTCGGCGCTTAGATCGGAATCGACCGCGATCTGAATCGCTGCGAGTACGACTCCACCAACCGCATTATTGTAACGCTTCCACTTAGCGATCTTCAAAGGTATGAAGATGCACTCTCCCCTCTCTTGTTGCTGGTTTCTCCATAGATTGATCTTGGTGGTCGTTGGAAATTTTTCTATTTCCTACTACGTTCCCCCAACACAACTATCCATGACTACAGAGACGACTATTCGAATAGTTTTACACTCTGCAGAGGTTGCACACTTTACCCACAAGACTCGAGGAACTTCCGTGTCATCCACGACACGCGGTATATAACATACCCGAGGTAAGCACCCGAACAATGCCTTTCCCCTGGCGATACTAAAAAAAGAGTCCACTCGTTGGTGCCATCCCTCATTATATACATCACTCGTATCATCCATGAGGGCACGCAACGGTGTGCCTGGTACCTGTGAAGACAGCGCATGATCGTCTATACCGACACGACCCCAAATCAGGAGTGACCATGCAACTCCCGCCACTAGTAATGTAGGCTCCTTGCCAGTACCCACCAAGGTAATCAACAAAGCCCCGTCCCATAAGGGGTATCGTGGTTGCGCATGTAAGGTTGGGACGGTCGACAAATCTTAAACCCTCCGTTTTCAAAAACACACACACTCACTTCTTCCGGTACACCACTTCTTTTTAAAGTGGTCACCCAACTCATCATCATCTCCCTCGGGCATTAGTGGCACCTGACGGGGTTTTTGAAAAGTCTTTGAAATCATCTCTTTCTTTCCATCACCATGCATAATCCCGAACCCACTTGCGTAGCATCTACTAGCATCCTATCTACACCCACTCGGATAACCCTCATAAGGTGGTAGGGTCATGCACGATGCAAGTGTCAACGGCAAAAGTATCGGAAGCAACCCACTAAAGTGGTCACTACCCCATATAATCAAATATAACGAAAGTAAAGTGCTATATGACATGCAATAAAATGGTTTCTTAACATGGTCAACGGGCTGTTTGTTTGGCTTAGCAACGTATTCGAGGTCTTCACATGCTTCTCGTCCACTCCTAGCACTCCGTCTATTTCATCAACTATCGCCGGAAACAATCATAATAAGCAACACCACAAGTAGAGAAATAAATTTGCTCTATAATTAGGAGTTTTGTTTTTCATGGACACCTCTGGTCATAAGAAAAATAACCAAGGAGGTTTCATTGGATGTGGATCAAGGGTTTTTTTAATGGTGGGAATGAATCATGCGATGATCCTGTAAGAAGCCTACAGGAAATATTTTTATAAAAAGGAGTTGAGGCCCCCAGTAAATAGGGCATGATTTTAGGAACGATTAGAAAGTGGTCTCACTAGTTTTGGAGTTGGGATGATTTTCTTACGAATTTCCTAAGAGGAAATAAATGGGAAAAGGGGGCACTTATTAGTTCAAGCAGAATAGGGGCATGGGAAAAATGTTAACCATGCCTAGATAAATAGGGAATGATATTTAGGACATCTGGGGTTTTGAATCACTTCATTTGGAGTTGATTTGGATTCTCTATGAATTTTGAAATGGGTTTTTTCATAGTTCAATTTTAATTTTGAATTTGAACTCTACAGGAAGACTTGCAGGAAAAATGTGCATTGCACATATTTGGATAGATCTTGATTTTAGGGATTTGTAGGAATTTGAATCACCAAATTTGGAGTCCAAATGAATTTAATATGGAATTTACAAGTTTATAGAAAAAGAAAAAGACTAATGGATTTAACAAATATATATGGGCTAAAATGCGCTCCTGGGCGCAAGATAGCAAATGGGCCGGCCCGGTGCCCAGCCAGGAGGAGCAACGGTGACGTCAATGGCGCGTTACATGGAAGGCGCCTTCACTTGCGAGAATCGTGTCCCGGGATAACCGTTTCCACTTAAACGGGGGGGCGTTAGCTGCTGACCGGTGGGCCCCGCTGGCAGGCCCTCCTTATACCTCCCGCTCAAACAGAGGAGGGGCAAGGGAGGCCGGCCGAGCCCGTGCAGGTGCCCCGTCCTGGCGGCACAAGCCGTCCCCGGCGGCGCTCCAGCCACCGGAGAGCTCTGGGCGGTGAGACGCGCCTGCCTGGGCTATTTCCGGGCCTTGGGGAGGTCGGGCTATGCGCAGCTCCCACCGCTGCGGAGGAGGCTGTCAGCCACGATGGGCATGATGTCATGGTCGTGGGGAGGAGGGGCAAGGAGGAGCTCCAATTCGGGTGGTGGCCGAGGCAAGAACGTCGCGACCATGGGGAGGATGCCGAGCTCTAGGGCTCATGGGGCTTGGTGAGGGGGTCATTGTGAGAGAGAGAGCGAAGGGAGTGCAGAGGGGGCCTGGGGAGGCTTCTTATAGCCGCGGCGCTGGAGGACCGTAGGCCATGCCCACGGCCACGCGTCGAATGCTGCCAGAGGCCACGGCGGTGCGCTGGGGTGTGTCTACAGGCTCCGTGGACAAGGTCCACGTCCAGGGAAGGAGCAAGGGGGGATAGAGGAGCGCGTGTGTGATCTCACCCACTGGACAAACCGGGCGTCCATGGCGCATGCGAGGAGGGTCAACAAGAGGGGGAGAGAGGAGGGGGCCGACCGTCCGGCATGTCCCGGACACCAAGGCCAGCCAAGTGGCGAGTGGGGGGAGCCCGAGGCTGTCGGGGGCATGCATAGGGCGGCGGCTACAGTGTGGTCAGGCACTATAGCACGCTCCAGAGCGCCCATATGGCATGCCATGGCATGCCATTGGCCTCTTGGACGTGGCTATGCATGTCCAGAAGTTCCAGGGAGGTAAAACAAAGGATAAAATGCATAGGATGCTCTGGGGTTCCTTTAGAATAGGAAGGAATTGGAGAAGAAGGTAAAACATTGCTGTCCAGGGGTAGAAATGGGGCTGTTACCCCACAAATCATTGAGCTAGGGGGTGGGTTTCTTACTGGAGGTATAAGGGGTCAAGTAGGGACTTTGGTAAAAATTGTGGGTCAAGGAGAATAAGTTAAGAGGGGAAAACAATGACTTTTAGAGGTGACATGAAGGTGTTTGATAATGATTTGGACAAGTAAATGAATACTACTTGCCTTGAGACTTAACAAACATAAATGGTGGTTAAAAGTAAGTCTTTCCACCAAGTTTGATATTTGTTGAGGAAAGTTGCCAATGTAATTTTGGCAAACCCTAGGAATAGGCAGAAACTGATTTGTATAGATCTACTCATTCTATTCCCCTTGATGCACCACTTGGTTTGGATGCATTATTCGAGGATTAGAACATGTCCACAAAGTTTGAGATCAACAGGAGATAGTTAGTAATGTAGAGTTGTTCAAATTTGGTTCTGGACAGGAATGGTTTTCGAATATTTTGATGAAGCAAAACAATTGATATTGAGATGAATCTTTTCAAGATGAACACATGTGTCATATGTGACATTCTAGAATTTTCCTGGATTTAATTGAGAATATTTCTTACAGAAATATTTCAAATGCTGGGAATAGGCAGAAATGGTTTTGAAGGGTTTTGTCCAATATTTTGAACTTGACCATGTGTTGACACTCTTATATATGTCCACTGAGTTTCCCTAAATTTTATAAAATATTTTGAAAGCATGAAAATATTTTTTCCCTATAAAAGACCATTTCTGGACTTAAGATAAGCCTTTAAATAAAACAGTAAAATAATCTTTAAAAATAATATTTGGTGGTTTGGGGAAGTCATATATATGGTGGGTTTCAAGTAAATCCTTTGGTGTAAAATATTCCACCCAATTTGAGGACTTGTAGTCCAAACCTCATTTCAGGGGGTTTTGAAAACCTAAATTGAATAAATACTTTTTGGCCAAAATAATATTTGATAAACATAGTTTTGGGTACTATTCACATGGCATGATCATTGGGCAAGAAGTTTCGATCAAGGACAAGATCTTTGAGGGTAGGAGGGAGTTTTATGAGTATAGAGCACTAGCAAGCAATCAGACAATCGACAATAAAATCAAGCATAACAAGCACACAAAAGTTTTAATTGGCCCTAATTTTTGAGTCATGATAATTTAGTCATGAGGAAAATCACAAGGTGTGACAGCATGCCTTTGGCTTGCTTGCGTGCTCTGGACGCGCTCCTGCATGTCTACTAGCTCTTGGATGATCTGAAGATGCTCTAGGAGCTAGGGGGAGCTAGGGAGAAAGGAAATGGAGTGGAGGGAGAGGGTAGAAATGCTCCTGTCATGGTGAAACAGAGGGTAAAATGGGGGTTTTACCCCACCCATTATTGGGCTGAGGCCTCACAAGCTTTACTGGAAGTAGCTGGTGTCCCTGAGAGGTTGTGGTAAAAATTTGAGAGCAAGGGGAAGAGTAGAAGAGGTGAAAACAGTAGTTTCTAGAATTGACTAGAAGGTATTTGATTGATATTTGGGCAAGAAAATGGACTTTGCCTGACATGAGATTTGATAGGATCAAATGGTGGTTGAAATTTGGCCTGATCACCAAGTTTGAGATGGTTTGATGGAAGTTCACAATGTAACTTTGTGGAACCCTAGAAATCAACAAAATCTGGTTTCTATAGATGTAGTCATGCTAATGTAATACCCTTGATGCACCACTTAGTGTAGCATCATTATTTTGTTATTAGAACATGTCCACAAAGTTTGGGGTCAAGGGAAGAAACTTCACAATGTAAACTTGCTCAAATTTGAATCTGGACAGGGAGGGTTTTGGAATAGTTTGATGAACCAATTCAACTTGGATTGATATGAAACTTTGCAAGATCATCACCTATGATAGTGTTAACTTTCTGGAATTTTCTTGGAATTTATTGAGAATATTTCCTACAGAAATATTCCAAAAGCTTGATTTGGACAGAAAGGGTTTTGAGGGGTTTTGCCCATGAATTTGAACATGACCATGTGTTGAAACTCATATATATGGAAAATATATGTCCACTGAGTTTCCCTAAATTTCTCAAATATTTTGAAAGCATTTAAATAATTTTTCCCTATGAAAAATCATTTCTGGTCTTAAGAAAAAGTCTTTAAATAAAATATTAAAATAATTCTTTAAAATTAATATTTGGTGGTTTTGGAAAGTAATATATATAGTAGGCCTCAAATAAATTCTTCTGGGAAAAAGGGTCCACCCAAATTGAGGACTTGCTGTGAAGTCCTTACTTCAGAGGTTTTTGAAAACCTAATTTGGATAAATCCTTTTTGGTCAAAATAAGATTTGATAAAAATAGTTTTGCGCACTATTCACATGGCATGATCATTGTGCAAGAGGTTTGGGTCAAGGAATATGAATATGGAGAGGGATAGAATCTAAGAGTGTCGTACAACAACCAACAAGCAAGCATGCAGTAATTCAAACAAGCACAAGCACTGAAAAAGTTTTAATTGGCTCCAAATTTTATAAATCCAAGCATAACAAGGTGATACAAACACAGGGTGTGACAGACCTACCCCCCTTACAAGAATCTTGTCCTCGAGATTCCTACGCTAAGTGCTAAAAAGATTAGGGAACTTAGATCTAGGGTAGTCTTCACGCTCCCAGGTTGCTTTAGCTTCAAAGTGATTGCTCCATTGGACCTTGAAGTACTTGATGGTGTGGCTTCGGGTGCAACGCTCCGCTTCATCCAAAATGCGGACTGGCC
This sequence comes from Hordeum marinum, assembly GCA_022496015.1. NCBI lineage: Eukaryota > Viridiplantae > Streptophyta > Magnoliopsida > Poales > Poaceae > Hordeum > Hordeum marinum. The sequence goes on from CM039674.1 coordinate 397,892,404, forward strand.
TCTCACGATAAGTGAGGTCTGGCTGAAGATCGATGGCTTGATGGTCGATGTCCTTGTAGAGGTCGGGGCGGTTGGGAACTTGGAGACACTTCCGGAGTTGTGACACGTGAAAGACGTTGTGCACATCTGATAGCTCAGAAGGTAGATCTAGTTGATAGGCAACTTCTCCTTGTCATGCGGCGACCTTGAAGGGGCTGATGTATCTTGGTGCTAGCTTCCCCTTGACATGGAAACACTTGGTCCCTTTGATAGGTGTGACTCGAAGGTAAACATAATCTCCGATGTTGAGGTTCAGTTCTCAGTGGTGGGAGTCCACGCAACTCTTATGTCTTGATTTGGCGGCTCCAAATGTTCTTGGACAAGTTGTACTTGCTCTACTGCCTCGCGGAGGATATCTGGTCCAAAAACCAATACCTCTCCGGTCTCTGGCCAGTTGAGGGGAGTATGGCACTTATGTCCATATATCACCTCAAATGGTGCCATCTGAAGACTCGACTGATAGTTGTTGTTGTAGGAGAACTCAGCGAACGGTAGGCAATTTTCCCACTTGGCTCCATACGCCAAAACACAAGCGCGGAGCATATCTTCCAGTATCTGAATTACTCATTCTGTTTGCCCACCGGTCTGGGGGTGAAAAGCAGTGCTGAAGGAGAGCTTGGTTCCCATGGCTCCTTGAAACGTCTTCTAGAACCTCAAGGTGAACTGGGTGCCTTGGTCTGACACGGTCTCCTTAGGAATTTCGTGAAGGCTCACGATACGCTCGATGTAGAGGCTGGCTAGCTTGTTACCGTCATAGGTGGTCTTGACGGGAATGAAATGGGCCATCTTGGTCAGGTGGTCGACAATAACCCAAATAGAATCATGTCCTTTGCTTGATCTTGGTAATATGGTGATGAAATCCATCCCGACTTTGTCCCACTTCCATTCAGGCACTTCGAGAGGTTGCAATAGCCCAGCGGGTCGCTGGTGCTCAGCTTTGACTCTCTGGCATATATCACACTTGGCGATAAAGGTACCTATCTCCCGTTTCATGCCATGCCACCAGAATCTTGCCTTGAGGTCTTGATACATCTTGGTTCCTCCAGGATGGATGGAGTATGGGGTGTCATGAGCTTCTTGCAAGATCAGATTCTTGAGCTCCTCTTTGTTGGGTACGTAGATGCGATTCCCGAACCATACAACTCCTTGTTCATCCACTGAGAACCCTGGGGCCTTGCCTGCCTTGATCATCCTCTTGATGCCTTCAATGCTCTCGTGTCCCTTCTGAGCTTCCTTGATATCACCCATCAAGGTAGGCTTTGCTTCGAGGTTGGCGAGGAATCCAGGTGCAACCAGTTCAAAGTCAAAGATTTCAAGCTCTTCATATAGGGCGGGTAGCCTTTCCTTAATCATGGCATTCAAGTAACAAGCCTTTCTGCTTAAGGCGTCTTCTAACACGTTAGCCTTTCCGGGGTGGTATTGAACACTAAGGTCGTAATCCTTGATCAACTCCAACCATCTTCGCTGCCTCATGTTCAATTCCCTTTGGGTGAAAATATACTTCAAACTCTTGTGTCTGTGTATATCTCACATCGCTTGCCCAGAAGGTAATGTCGCCATGTCTTCAAGGCATGAACCACGGCTTCCAACTCAAGATCATGAGTAGCGTAGTTCTCTTCATGAGGATGTAGCTATCTAGATAGGTATGCTACCACTCTGCCTTCTTGCATCAGAACGCCTCCAAGCCCGGTCCTTGATGCATCACAATATATCACAAACTCCTTGTGAATTGCGGGGGTGGCCAAAACTGGGTTGTGGTCAATCTCTTCTTAAGCTCCTGGAAGCTTTCCTCGCACTTAGCTGTACATTCGAACTTCTTGTCCTTCTTCAAAAGCTGGGTCATGGGTCGAGCAATGCTCGAGAACCCTTCCACGAACTTGCGGTAATATCCTGCGAGTCCGAGGAAGCCCTTGACTTCCTTCACGGTGGTTGGGGATTGCCATTCAATCACGGCTTCAATCTTGGCAGGATCCACTAATAATCCTTCTGCAGTCAACACATGTCCCAAGAATCCAACTACATGCAGCTAGAATTCACACTTGCTGAATTTGGTGTAAAGCTGGTGCTCTCGAAGCTTATCTAGGACCAACCTCAAGTGTTGCTCATGCTCTTCTTCAGACTTGGAGAAGACGAGTATGTCATCAATGAAGACGACAACAAACTTGTGCAGGTACTCCATGAAGACTTTATTCATGAGGTACATGAAGTAGGCAGGGGCATTGGTTAACCCAAACGACATGACCATGTACTCATAGAGGCCATACCGGGTTACAAACACCGTCTTTGGAATGTCTTGGGGTCTGATCTTCAGCTGGTAGTACCCTGACATGAGGTCGATCTTGGAAAACACCTTGGCTCCGTTCAATTGATCAAATAGGTCTTCAATCTTGGGGAGTGGGTACTTGTTCCTTATTGTGACTTCATTGAGAGAACGGTAATCGACACAGAGTCTGATAGTTCCGTCCCTCTTTGACACAAATAAAATAGGTGATCCCCAGGAGAAGCACTCAGGCGAGTGAATCCTTTTCTGAGTTGCTCTGCCAGTCGCTTCTTTAATCCAACCAACTCTTCGGATCCCATCATGTAGGCCTTCTTATAGATGGGCCTTGATCCGGGCATAAGCGCAATGATGAACTCAATGTCATGGTCAGGAGGCACTCCGGGCAGCTCATCAGGAAAAACATTCAGGTATTCACATACCACTAGCAATTGATCCAACTCAATTCCCGATAGACAGTTAGCCTGAGGGGCTTAAGTGGAGGCTGGGTTGGGAACATACTTGACTTCCACTCCTTGCCTATTGGTCATGGTAACAGTCCTCTTGGCACAGTCCAACAAGCCTTGGTGCTTGGTTAACCAGTCCATGCCTAGGATCACATCCAAGCCTTCTGGCTTCAGGAGGATAAGGTCTGCTAGGAAATCTACCCTGTTGATGTTAATCTCAACTCCTTTAGAACCTATCCCAGACTTCATAACTGATCCCGGGGTTTGTATCAATATACAACTACCCAGGGGTATAGGTTTCATGCCACTCCCTAATGCAAACTTTTGGGTGACAAAAGAATGTGAAGCTCCACAATCAAACAGTACTGTTGTTGGGGTTGAGTTGACGAGGAACGTACCCAGTATGACATTCGGGTCTTCTTGGGCTTCCTCTGCGGTGACGTGATTCACACGACCCTTGCCATTGTTGGGCTGGTTGCGGGGAGTGGGGTTCCTTGGGGTGCTCCGCGGCCTTGACCTTGGTTCGGCGCATTGGGGCTGCGGTGCATCTAGCTTCTTGTTGGGACACAGCCTAGAGATGTGTCCTGGCTGACCACATCCAAAACAAGCAACTTGCCCAGGGTTGTTGTTGTAGTTCCTGCCATTGTTGTTGTTATTGGGATTGTAGTAAGCTGGCCTGGGATTGGCATACTACTGAGGCTGGTAGCTCGGACGAGGCGCAGGAGGTCTAGCCTGCTATGGCTGATAGGTTGGCTTGGCTGGGGCTAGCTGCCAGGGGCGAGGCTTCTGGTTGCTGGAGCTACCCTTGCTAATAATCTTGCGCTTGCGAGTGTCGTCTATGGCACAACGCTTGTCTTCCAGCAAGAGGGCCTTGTTCACCAGGTCGAAGAAGGTATGATAGTCACAGACAATGAGTTGATACTACAGGGTCTGTTGAAGTCCTTCCATGAAGCATTCCTTCTTGGCAGCCTCCATGTTGACATCTTCAGGTGCATACCTTGACAGCAGGTTGAACTTCTACAGGTACTCCTTGACAGCGCCACCTCCTTGCTTCAACGCTGGGAATTCTCTCTTCTTGATCGCCATGATCCTAGAAGGAATGTGGGCGGTGCGAAATCCTTCGTTGAAGTTATCCCAAATGATCACACGATCACCTTGCATGACCTTGATTCATCCCACCAAGCTCAGGCGGTACCTCCGAGGCAGTGAGAGGCATAAAGCACCTTCTCATGGTCCTCATTGCAATTGACTAGTGCAAGGAGATCCTCGATGGTGCGGATCCAGTCGTCAGTATCCAAGGGTTCAGCAGTCTCGGTGAAGGTTGGGGGCGAATTACTCATGAACTCAGACAGAGTGGAGCGGCCATTGCCGTTCCTGCCTTGCTGCTAGTTGTTCACAAGGACCTGAGCCATCTGCTGAATAGCAGCATTGTTGGCTTGGCATTCCACCCAAATAACTTGGAGAAACTGAGCTATGGTCATGTTCTCCGGTGGAGGTGGTGGCGGGGGGATGTTGCCTTGTGGCTGCTCCTGGTGTCCTCCAGCGTGAGCAGCCCCGCCAGCTCCCTGCTACTGGCTTGAGTTGTTGGCTTCAGGGTTGGCAAAGGAGCTGTTACAGGTAGCTATCACCATCCTATTTGGAGCAGCCAAGTCAAACAACTGGGATAGACGAAAGGAAAAACAACAATGGAAAAAGCACGCCTAAGGGGGTGGGTCGAGTGCAAGTGTGTTGAAACAAAGGTCGAAGGATCAATACTTATATTAAGATAAGATAGACGATGGAGTCGCTTAAATGTTGCCTAAGGCAAAGCGTGACTTGCATCGGAACACAAACAACAAAACAATCAACAAGCACACATGGTTTCATATGAACCATTACACAGACTCGTCTTCGCATGAGGGGTACATGACTGATCCTACCCTAGGGGTTCTCGGACTTAGTTGGTGGAGTGCTCGGTCTCGTAGTCATGCTCCTCTGGGTCTTCCTCCTGTTCATCATCTGTACGGGCATCATTCCTAGTCGAAGGGGTCGGGGAGCGAGGAGGTGCATCCCGATGACGCTTTGTTGGCAGGTTGGTGAAGAGCTCACGGTACTCCTTCGCACTCATGCAATGATGACGTATGGGTGCATCTCTAGCTGGGGGTACTCCTCCTCGATAAGCGATAGTTGGTCATCCCTCGGGGGCTCCATCCTTGTTGATCTTGTCTAGCTTCGTCTTGGCTTGATGAAGTAGCTCTCGGGTGTGGTGAAGTTCCTCACGGAGCTTCATGTCCCCCTTAATTAGGTTGTGAACCAAACTATCACGGAGAGGCCGAAGTTGGTCTGGAATCTGAGTGGTGTGCCATCCTCCTTGGATGGAATCAATGTCCAACTCTTGCCATGATCATCTTGCCTAAAAGGAAGGTAGCGAGTAGCCGTCTCTTTAGCCATCTCCGGAATGATGTCCCGTAGGTGTAGAAGCACCTTGCATGCAGCTGTCTCAACTGCGAGTGCCATGGTCTCCATCTATGGTCCTTCAAAGAACCAACTGGTCGAGGAGTCATTTGCCTTCACGACCACATCCACATGGTACTCCTTCATGACGGCATAACCCAATGCTCATGCTAGAGGCAAACGGGTGGTTGGCGAAACTAGCACTTCTCCAGGCTATCCCCAAGGACTAAGGGAAAGCCGGATGACAGGAAGGCTTCGGGTACGATGGTCATCTAAAAAGGTTTGAACGGAGGAGAGTCAGCAGAGTGTTGTGTGAAGAGTAGAAGAGGTAAATAGTACAGACTTCCTAAGTATAGGTGCTAGGTGTAGTTTTGAAAGCGGTTTTATCCTAACTAACGTCCATGCTAACTAAGGGCTTCCTATAGTCAGGATGGCTCTGATACCAGCTCTGTGGGGACCCTGACTCATAAGTCGTGATCACCGAATGCACGTATACAATTATCTCAGAGATCAATGCTCCCCGAACATAGAGAAGCTAAATAACAAGAGTCTTACATCCACATTTAGCGTCTTACACAAATAAAGACCATGGAGGTCTATTATTACATAGGTAGGGCCACAAGGGTCAAATACTTAAACTTAGCAAGCAGCGGGAATCTTGATCGAAAGCGTGAACCCATTGCCATCTGCCTTAACCTACAGGCATTGTGACTGGGAAGCGTCCTAGTTCGCATGTTTGTCACCAATGAACTCTTCCCCATACTCCTGTTCTTCCATGCCTGGCCAATTAAATAACCAGTGGCAAGCCAATGAGTACTTTGAATGTACTCGCAAGCAACCCAAGTTGTGGAACAAGGTAATAATGCTGCATGATATAGCACTAAGTAGGTAATTTGCGGAAAGCTAATTTTGAATGCAATGACATGATCAAGTAACTAGGTAAGCATGCATTATTAGTTGGTTTATATCCATATGAACAAGTTATAGATATCATCATGATCAGGGGGTTGAACATCTCATGCTCAATCATCACGTCCGGTCTTCTGACTTATCTCAACTGTCATCTCTGTGCCATCCACACACACACACACACCAACTTTGCGAAAACATCTGGACGTAGTTTAAGAAGGACCTCCAACTGTCCATGACTGCAGACACGGCTATTCGAATAGTTTTACACTCTGCAGAGGTTGCACACTTTACCCACAAGACTCGGGAAACTTCCGTGTCATCCACGACTCGCGGTATATAACATACCCGAGGTAAGCACCCGAACAATGTATTTCCCCTAGCAATACTAAACAAAGAGCCCACTCGACTAGTACCCAGCCCACATGATGTACATCACTCATAGCATCCATGCAGGGACCAACGGTGTGCCCGGTGCCTGTGAAGACAGCGCATGATCGTCCATACCGGCACAACCCCGTATCGAGAGTGACCACGCGACTCCCGCCACTAGTAATGCGGGGTCCTTGCCAGTACCCACCAAAGTAATCAACAGAGCCCCGTCCCATAAGGGGTATCGTGGTTGCGCATGTAAGGTTGGGATGGTCAGCAGACCTTAAATCTAATCCATTTCCAAAGACACACACACTCACTTGCTCCGATACACCACTTCTTTCTCAAGTGGTTACCCAACTCATCATCATCTCCCTCGGGCATTAGTGGCACCCGGCGGGGTTTTCAAAAAGTCTTTGAAATCATTTGTGTTCCCTCCACCATGCATATTCTCGATCCCACTTGCATAGCATCTACTAGCAACCTAACTACTCCCACCCACACAACCCTCATAAGGAGGTAGGGTCATGCATGATGCAAGTATCAACAAGAAAGTATCAGAGGCATCCCACCAAAGTGGACACCACATCATCATGATCAATACAACAAAATAAAGTGCTATATACCATGCAATAAAAGGGTTCATAGTCATGGTCAAAGGGCTGCTTGCCTGGCTCAACAAAATCTGCGGGGTCTTCAAAGTCTTCGGGTCCAACTTCCTCATCAACAGCGCAATCAATCGTCACGATAAATAGCGATAAAAATAAGCATCACACAGAAACAGAGCACACAAGGCTTCGATTAAAATGCTACCCTGTTATGGTAAATACTAAAAACTATAATAAAAATATTTGTCTAAGGTTTTGCTGTGAATTTTTTTTTTGAAAATTAATAAACAAAGGCAAAAAGGTGCCCAAAAATATATTTTAAAATAAAACAGTGTATGAAAAGTTTTCAATATTTTCACAAATGGCACTAATAAATTCTGTGGAATATTCTAGGATTTTTGGTGAAAAAATAATTGTCATTGGATTTATTTTTTGGTCTGTGGGATTTTTGGAAAATAGCGAGGAAAAGAAAAAAGAAAATGGCACTGTGCCCCGGGCCAGAGCCAGCCAGCTGCTGGGTCGGCCCAGTGGCCAACCAGGCCAGGCACGCTGGCACCCCCGCGCGCGTCAGGTTTCAAACCTGGTGGGCGGGGCCAGTGGCCAGTGAGAGAGAGAGCATGGGAGGGGGAGGTGAGAGGCCAATAGGTGGGTCCCCTTGTCAGATCCTTCTCCCACCTCGGGGCAGAGAGGAGAGGCCCTCACCGGCGGCAATGTAGGGCATGACGACGATGGGCGAACGCGGGGTTGGGCTCGAGGTCGAGCCGCCGGTCCCCTGGAGATCAAAGGGGCGCCGGAGGAGGTCGGAGTCACCGGCAGCGAGTGCCCTCGGCGGAGGAGCTTCAGGTGGAGGATACACCGGTCACCCTGTGCACCGGTCACACAAAGGGGAAGAAGGAGGGGAACGGGCTAGGTGGGCAAGGGAAGTCCAACGGGAGGAGAATGGGGACCGGAGGGGCTTCCTACCATGAGATGACGGCGACCAGAGGCGGTGGCATCCAGCTCGATCCCGAGCATAGGGTGAGAGGGAGGGGTTCAGGCTCTGCTGGCGGTCTATGTGGGTGGAGAGTGAGCCAAAGGAGGGGAGAGAGAGGCCCGGGAGGCTTAAATAGAGGGGGGTGACGGAGCACCATGGACCCGTGTGCCGGCAAGGTCGTGGCCGAGGCCAGAGGGGGAGAGAGCTCGCGGGGCCGCTCGGGGGCTTTCCTTGGGTTGGTCTAGGCCTGCGAGAGAGAAGAGAGAGAGCAGGGGGCGCGCGTGCGAGCCCCACGGATGGCCGAGAGGGGCGGCGTCGGGCATGCGCGACCAGCGGGTGAGAGAGGGCCAGGAAGGAGGGGGCCGACACTTTGGAGGGTTGCGGACATCGAGGGGATCTCGGGGGACAGCTTCCCCCATCCCAAGGCTGTCGGAGGACCTCAGGATGCTCCTGCTATAGTGCGGGCATGCACTGTAGCGTGCTCCAGAGCATGCCTTTGGCATGCCATGGCATGCTTGCGTGCTCTGGACGTGCTCATGCATGTCTACTAGCTCTTGGATGATCTGAAGATGCTTTAGGAGCTAGGGGGAGCTAGGGAGAAAGGAAATGGAGTGGGGGAGAGGGTAGAAATGCTCCAATCATGGTGAAACAGAGGGTAAAATGGGGGTTTTACCCCACCCATTATTGGTCTGAGGCCTCACAAGTTTTAATGGAAGTAGCTGGTGTCCCTGAGAGGTTGTGGTAAAATTTTCAGAGCAATGGGAAGAGTAGAAGTGGTGAAACAGTAGTTTCTAGAATTGACCAGAAGATGTTTGATGGAGATTAGGGCAAGCAAATGGACTTTGCTTGACATGAGACTTGACAAGATCAAATGGTGGTTGAAATTAGGTCTGATCACCAAGTTTGAGATGGTTTGATGGAATTTCACAATGTAACTTTGTGGAATCCTAGAAATCAACAAAATCTGGTTTCTATAGATCTAGTCATGCTAAGCTAATACCCTTGATGCACCACTTAGTGTAGCATCATTATTTGGTTATTAGAACATGTCCGTAAAGTTTGGGGTCAAGGGAAGAAACTTCACAATGTAAACTTGCTCAAATTTCAATCTGGGCAGGGACGATTTTGGAATAGTTTGATGAACCAATTCAACTTGGATTGAAATGAAACTTCGCAATATCATCAGCTATGATAGTGTTGACTTGCTGGATTTTTCTTGGAATTTATTGAGAATATTTCCTACAGAAATATTCCAAAAGCTTGATTTGGACAGAAAGGGTTTTGAGGGGGTTTTCCCATGAATTTGAACATGACCATGTGTTGAAACTCATATATATGGAAAATATATGTCCACTGAGTTTCCCTAAATTTTCTCAAATATTTTGAAAGCATTTAAATAATTTTTCCCTACGAAAAATCATTTCTGGTCTTAAGAAAATTCTTTAAATAAAATATTAAAATAATCTTTAAAATTAATATTTGGTGGTTTTGGAAAGTCATATATCTAGTAGGCCTCAAATAAAGCCTTTGGGAAAAGGGGTCTGCCCAAATTGAGGAATTGAAGTGAAATCCTTACTTCACGGGGTTTTTGAAAACCTAATTTGGATAAATCCTTTTTGGTCAAAATAATATTTGATAAAAATAGTTTTGGGCACTATTCACATGGCATGATCATTGGGCAAGAGGTTTGGGTCAAGGAAGATGAATATGGAGAGGAATAGAATCTAAGACTGCCATACACAACAACCAACAAGCAAGCATGCAATAATTCAAACAAGCACAAGCACTGAAAAAGTTTTAATTGGTTCCAAATTTTATAAATCCAAGCATAACAAGGTGATATAAACACAGGGTGTGACACGCCCTGCAGGGCGGATGTTATTGCTGAGCTCGTCCGTGCGTTGTCAACAGCCACTTTGCACACGAAGACCGCCTTTGGACAGGGCGAGCACGAACCCATGTCCCCCTTCAAAATTAGCCGTTGTGGGATCCCTTCCCGCCATTGCAATAAGGGAAGAGGACCCAGACCACCGCTATATCTAGAGGGTAGGTTGCACCGTGGTGGGGGACGGGGGACAGCGATCCACCAACACCACCTTTCACCAACCACCAAATCGCGAGGAGCCTCGAACACCGTCGAGATCCCTCAGGAGGCTACAAAACACTATACTTGTTCATCCACCACACCTCCTCGAGAGGCAATCCACCAAAAGCAGGAGTAGGGTATTATGCTTCATAGCGGCCCAAACCTGGGTAAACTATCGTGTTCATTCTCTTCCTCGTCATCGTGCGAGCTCTTTGTTGTATTCATTGACTAGTGAGCTAGGTTGGATGAGGCTACCGTGAGATCTTCACACATGCTCTTGTGTTTGAATCTTCAGGGTTTTGTGAAGCAAAAAATCCGACATTTGGCATGCTAGGTAGGGGGTGTGTCGAGGTCTTCGCCAAGCTTCGTCCTTCCAAACTTTGCTGCTTTGATGGCCGGCGCTCAGAAACTTCCCCGGGCCGCGGTGGGCCGAGCTCTGTCAACCCCGCCGTGGCGATCGGAGGCCCACGCCCCGGCGTCGTGGTACCTAATGGCCAATACCAGGTCTCTAGCGCCGTCTCCACCGTTACCGCCCCCTCGCGCGGCTCGGGCGCACGGTGGGCGGGAAGCGCCCCCGACACCAGCAACACGCCAGACCTACGTGGGAGACCTCGACGCACACGACGGACTACTACTGGCAAGCGAGATGCTACGCCACTAACCGACGCACGTGGGCTTCGACGCATGGGAGGATCACATCGCGGAGCTGGTCGCCGTTGCCCAGGGCACCGTCTACTCTCACCCTTCTTCAAGACCGCAGGCGCCAGGCCCTGGGGGCTCGCATGCTGAGCCCGCTCCCGGGCCTGCCGGTGGAAGGGTCCCTCCAACGCTGGACGGGGCTGAGAGGGGCGTGCCACCTGTTGTGCTCCTTCTCCTCTGAATCCCCGTGACCGGTTTCGGGGCGCAGCCCGGCGGCAACCACCAGGCGCACCGAGGAAACGGTGGGCGCCCGGTGCGCACACCGACGCGCATCCCTGTAACCCGGCGGGCCCTCAGCAACCCGTGTTGGCCAAGCGGGAGCGCGCCATCCGGCGCAGTCAGCGGGTGGCGTAGGCGTCCAGACGAGCAAGCAATGGCGACAGAGGCGCACCGGGTCATCAAGGGAACTATCTACACAAAGAGACGCGTGGCCCACCAGGCGGCGGAAAAAGTGGTAAGCAACTCCGTTCCGAGGCCCGACGCAGGAGGGTTGGGAGCAACGCGCGTGGGGCAACCTCCCTTCTGTCACAACCCTAGCAAGTGTCTAGGCTAGCACTATGTTTGCATCGTCATCATCATCATTGCACCAATATGAAATGGGGAGAAAGAAAGAAACCCTAAGCATTTTATGCATTAAAGGAATTCCAAACAAATGAAATTTCAACAAATCCAAAATGCCCATCAAAAATGTTCCCTATGTCTGATAATTGAGGACATGGATATACCAGGGACCATTTTAGTTATTTGAACATTTTAAATAATTTAAATTAATGATTTAAGTCTCTCATAATGACAAATAAAATCATTATCATTAATTCTGATTTCAAAACCCCTGAAACTTTTTGAATAGGTTTGAAATATTCAAACTCTATTTTAGAAATTGTTTGGGGATAATTTGAAAGTCATTTGAATCTGGAAATATAATAAACAAAGGTCAGAAAAATAGAAAAACCAGAAGAAAGGAAAAAGAGAAGGAGAGAGAGGGAGCTTACCTGCTGGCCCAGGAGGGTCTTCTTCCTCCTGGCGTCCAGTAGGCGCGGCGTGTGGCCGCCGTGCGCTCACGCCGGTGGCGCCACGCCACCTGCCTGCCTGGCCCCTCCCTCGCCAGCGCGACGACGGGGATAAGCTCCGAGACGCTTCCCCGCCGCTCTCTCCCTCCTCTTCCCCACTCTTCCCTCTTCTCCTCTCGGACCCACCATGGCCGCGTAGCTCCTCTCCGTCGTGCCGCCGTTCTAGCCACCCCTGAGCCCCCCTGACCCAACCAGCAGCTCCGCCCTGAGCCCCTGAAGCCCCTCGACGGAGGAATCGAGCTGGGAGCCCTCTGCTTCGCCGTCATCGCCGAATCCCCTCCGCAGGTCGCCGTCGGTCCTCACCGTCGTTTGGAGCCGTCCGGTCGTCCCCGAGCACGCCGGCCAGTCCGTCCGACTCCCTGTGAGCTTCTGTCCTTCTCCCCCTCTCCCCGTGGTCCTCCTCGCCTCCTAGCCGCACCGTTGCCGAGCTCCGGTCGCTGCCAAAGTCATCATGGCCATCAACTCTGGTGACCCCGCGTCCTCCCGTTGCCCTAGGTGGATGCGCGCGAGCCTTAGCTGTCCATAGGTGCCCTCCGCCTCTCAAATGGTCATCGGAGGAAGATTTCCGGCGACCCCACCGTCTCGGTTCGTCGCCGGCGGCCTCCCTCCGGCAAGTGCCAGCGTGGCAACGTCATTAGTGACTAATGACCGTGCTAACTAACACCCCTAGACGCTGACAGTGGGCCCTGGCCCGAGTCAAACCTCGGGTCAACTCGGGATTAACCCCTGAGTCACTGACTACACGGGCCCACCTGCCAGTGACACTACCTAGTACTGAGAGGTTGACAGGCGAGTCCCACTGGTCAGGTTTGACCTGGACCTGGCCCTGTTGACTGCTGACGCAAGCATGACATCAGGCTGACGCATTAAATCATTTTCTTAATAAAAATAATTCCAGAAAATGTTTAAAACTTTGAAAAATCATATAAAATAATCTGTAAGTCAGATGGAAATAATTTATATATGAAAATTTATCAGAAAAATCCAATGAATCTAGTGGTGCTATTCTCATGCATGTTAGAGCAACCTAAATAGGTGAACATGGACATTTTAACATTAGGTCAATATATGGAATTTGAAATAAGAACCACTTTGAACCTATATTCAAATCCATTTCAAATTGGCATGACGACTAGTTACATTAGCTCATCCATGCATACCACTATGCCATGATCATGCATCATGTTGTTGCATCTGCTTGTATTGAATGCTTTTATCTGCGTTGCGGTAGGCCCTAATCCGGAGGATACTACTCCGTACCCCGACGAAGGAGAGAACTCTTCCGCAACCCAGCAAGGCAATCAACCCCATTGATCATTTCGATAACATCCCATTCTCTCGCTCCTGCTCTGGTTTATTGCATTAGGACAAACGATCACATGTCAGTCATACACGGTAGATGATCCTATTCTTATGCATGACCTGATCTTGTCACAGTAAATAGCTAAACCTTGTAACCTAGCATACCTGGTAGATGCTTGTGCCATGATGTGCTTAGCTTACTTTGCCTTCTATGCTTGCTATGCTTAGGGTTGTGTCAGGTCTGTTTCATCTGGGTGATGAACTAAATGAAACAGTGTCGTCCAATGTGATGAGCTCATAATGAATTCGATCTCGTAAAGGTAGCGATGAGAGGCTATGTAGGGGTACATAGTGGGTTGTCTCATTGGGACCGTTCTTAGGAACCGGGTTCCGTGTTTGTGATCCAAGACGAGATACTACCACATGCTGGGCCCTGAAATATGACCCCGCTCGACTTATCAGTCACTTAGTCTTTGGTCCAGGTATTGCAAGTAGTTTCTGGTGTTTATAGCATGCTGGAGGCCGTGCGTAGCGCTGACCCTCGGAGTGGGTTACGACACGGTAGGCAGTGGCACGGTGTACCAAGGGTCACCCGAATGGTGGGCTTGGGAACCCTGCGCACATCATTTGGGACCGTAGTGGAATCTTCGGCCGGACTTCCATGCGGGTCAGTCCCAGATAGGCGGTAGCCTGGACTAGAGGTCTTATGTGATTGACGGTCGTGGCCGACTCCCTCACTGGGCATCCGCTTGAAGGTTGCCGAGGTGTATGGTTTTATAAGCACACAGCGATAAGTGGCGAGAGCGTGTGTGAAGAAGTACACCCCTGCAGGGTTATGAAACTATTCGAATAGCCGCGTCCTCGGATATGGACTACTTGAAGAACTTATGCTGTTCATAGATAATCAAATGGATACCTCTAAAAATCTCAAGACAAGTGTGAGTACCGTGGATGGCACTCTTCCGGAAGGGGAAGGTGAGTCCATGGTGGTGTATTGAGATGGAGTTAGTGGACTCGTGTGCGATAACTAAAATTGTAACAAGGAGTTAAAATTGAGTGGTGTAGGTTAGCCATGAGTCAAAGCTGGCATTCTGCATAAACTCCACCACCCCCTTGTTGATACATGAGCATAATTAGACTAGGTCTGTTTTAAAGACTTGCTGAGTACGATTGTACTCATCCTTGCTTAATTAATATTGCAGAAGAGAACCAGGACCCATCAGGTGGGTTCTATCTAGACGTTGACGATGCCGAATAGCTGGTGTCCCAGCTACGATCTTGCCCGTGTGGTGGGCTGTAGATAGTGAGGCCATGTGACTCTTTTATATTTTGCCGTCTGTACCCAGACAGCTTTAGTTTCCGCTGGCTTGTATGACTATGTTTGTATGACTTGAGTGCCGGGTCATGTGACCCCTGTCTGTATGAACATATTATGCAAGGCTCGTCTGAGCCTCTTAAATAAAAGTCATGTTATTGTATGGTTATGTTGTGATGCCATGGTTGTATCTATGCATATCGGGCATGTCGTGCGTACGCGTGACGTGCAACGGTAAGTATGGGATCCGACACCTAGTCGTGTGCCTTTAGTAGTACTCTTTACGGGAAACTGCCTCTTTGTGCTTCCACCGAGCCATGGTAGCTTGCTACTGCTCCAGACACATTGATTGACCGGCATGTATCCTTCTTTGCTATTGTGTCTGTCCCTTTGGGGAAATATCTCGCAGTGTAATGGAGTCCCCGTAGCCTGCTACGACTCGTCTGCGTGCGGTGATGACATCCGTGTCTCGCGACGTAATGGAGTCCTTGTAGCTTGCTATGACTCGTCTACACACGCTTGAGATCGACACCTGCATTGTTGGGTTATGTATGCCTGTTTTCGTACGGATGTGCCACTTGGGTTATATGACTAGTCATGTTGGCCCGGGTTCTTTGTTGTGTGATTGCCAGCGACATGTTCACATACGTGAGCCAAAAGACGCAAACGGTCCCGGCCAAGGTAAGGTGGCAGCCGTGGAGTACCGTGCATGAGGCCACAAAGTGATGTGGCTTGTTACAGTATGGAATCATATGACTTAGGATCGGGGTCCCGACAGCGTTGGTATTAGAGCCTGACTGACTGTAGGACTACCAAGCCAAACCGTCCGAAGTTGAGTCTAGAAACACTATAGATAAGTAGGGGAATTGATTGTGGAAGGGAACGTAAGGCTCTTTTTACTCCTCTTCCCAAGTTATTCTATGATGGGTCATTCTCATCTTTTCTACGGGGATAGGAACTAGGATTCTCATCTATTGCTCAGGATGACGAGTTACTAGCCATGGACCAATAGCTAGCTTCTTTGTGAATAAGTGCAGTTATTTTAGCGTTGTTGGTGTAACAAACAAATGGAGAAGAGATTTGAGTCTAGATAGTCGAGTGGTTATGCCTTTCCAATCTCTTTTCAATTGTCTCAAAAAATTTGTTGAGCAATTACAGCCGTTATGTTGTCCAATTTCTGCTAGGATCTCTAATGTCTTTGCATCATTCTCTGTTTCAGATGCCATCCCGTCCTTTCCGCCAGGTGGTCCGTCTGACCAGGTGCATCGATGTGCCGGGTCACACGGCCATGTTGGTTAGAGTGATGATGGAGGCTGGATATCGTTCGTACCCGGAGTACACAGTGGAGGAGCAGTACCGAGATTTCAACCAGAGTTAGTATCTGTGTACTGTTAGGATATACCCTTCATATCCTGGAGCTGCAGAGCCGCTTCACTAGACTCATGGATTGGGAGTTACCATAGATATGGCAGTTCAGGAAGCCGCTTACGCTATGCTGACTATTATGAGGTTTCACCATGGTCTGGTTCAGAACACGGAGTTCTGCTCCTGCTTCCATGGGAGGAGAGGATGGATATCTCAGTGTAGCCTACTCTGATCATTCCCATGAAGACCCTAGACTGCAGGTGACCGCTCAGATGTTGGAGAACAGGCATCGTGATGAACGTGCCCTTCGCATGGAGCTTTATGCTACCCGTGCCCGTCTTTGGACAGCCTTGACGCAGTTGGCACCTGTCGTGCAGACAGGTTATGGAGATATGGAGATGCTGACTCCATCGCAGACTCATTTGCCAGCACACGTAGACTGGCCTGATGTTGGAGGCATCACCCCTCTTCGAGGACCGCTGTTGCCGCCGACAAGGGGGCCAAGGCCACACCCATGTCCTTATGGTTTCCAGGGATCCCAGTCTAGAGTGTTTCCAGATCCTCAGGTTCAGCTCCCAGGTCATGGGGGTAACCTGTACGAGGACTTCTATGGTGACGTTTAAGTGCGTGGATGTTAGATCTAGTATGGTAGTAGACGTATCGCCACAGTCCTGTGTGTCTTGTGGGATATGATCAAGGTCGAGAGTTGAGTTCCGGAGGTGTAGATATATAACATATAGGATGCTTGTAATGCCTCCGATGAGTTGTGTCATCTCTCCGTAGTTGTTTTGAGCTTGGGTTTGTACTGAACTAAGCCATGGTGTGTATGAAACCTAATGTTCATATGGTAGTTGCTTTACCATGTTGATTGGTGTTTATCTTACATGTCATGTTGATCAGTGCATTCCTTAATTCATGCCCTAGAGTTGTTGTTCCCCATGTCTAAGTTGTGGATTGTTTTCCTCAGGATGGTGTCAACCAGGAACAACCCCGTGCATGCTCATGAGCAAGGCGAGAGTAGCCAGCCAAGGCAAGAAGAGCTGCCATGAGCACCATCTCTAGCAGAGGTGATGCTAGAAGCTGAAAGGAATAAGAGGGAGACCAACAGGCTGTTGGAGAGGATTGAACAGAACACCACTCGTGCTCCCCGCAATGATCACCATGATGGAGTGTCACTTGGTGACTTCATTAAACTGTGTCTGCCTAAGTACCATCACTCGATCGATCCCCTCGATGCGGATGATTGGCTGACCAGTATGTCACGCAAGATTCGAGCTGCAAATGTTTCAGAGGCCAACAAGGTGACCTTTGCGACATACTTTCTGGAGGGACCTGCCAACCTGTGGTGGAAAAGCTATGAGGCTATGCGTCCCCAGGGACCTGCACCAACATGGGCAGAGTTTAGCGCCGCATTTCGTCTCCATCACATCCCGGAAGGGCAGATGGACCGCAAGAGAGAGGAATTATGTGCCTTCACCCAGGGCAGATTGTTAGTGGATGCATACAGTCGCGAGTTTGGTAATCTTGCTCGCTATGCCCCAGAGGAAGTCTCAACTGATGCCAAGAAGCAGGCTAGGTTCCGCAAGGGACTTAATGCTGAGCTTCGCCGAGATCTTCGCTTGCATGAGTGCACGACCTTCCAGGCTCTCGTTAATAAGGCTATCAATGCTGAGTCCGGACAAACTGACTACGAGGCCACGAGGAAGCATAACTGTGACTTCAACCCTGCATCAGGTTCAGGACCCAACAAGCGCCGAATATGGGTACCCAATGCAGCTATGCCGGCAAGATACACTACGAGGCCATCTTTCCAGGCACCTCGTCCAGTTCAGTCCAACCTTCCACCCAGACCATTTGGAGGACCACAAGTAAATGTTGCCCCTCATGCTACAGTGGTATGCTACAAGTGTGGAGAACCAGGACATTATTCTCGTGAATGTCCCCTGAACAATGCCAAGCCCGCTGGACGCGGAAAACCAGGGAAAGCCTTCAATGTGAAGCCAACTCTGCCCGTGGGCGAGTTAATTATGTGTCTGCTGAAGAAGCTCTTGAAGACCCTGATGTCATTCTAGGTATGCTTCTTGTTAATAGCCATCCAGCATCTGTTCTATTTGATACATGGGCATCTCATTCATTCATCTCAGAAAGTTATGCACAGTTGCATAACATGTCTTTGTGTGACATGCCCACTCCTTTAGTAGTTCAGACTCCTGGATCAAAATGGCAAACTTCTAGAGTGAGCCATGACAATGAAATTCTGGTGGATAGACTAGTATTCCTAGCATCTTTAATAGCTCTTAAGTCTTCGGACATCAATATCATTCTAGGTATGGATTGGATGAAAGCCCACTATGCCCAGATTGATACTCATTCTAGGAATGTTCAACTTACACATCCCTCAGGAGAGATAGTTAATGTCTCTACTCGAACAACCAAGCGCCAACTCTATTCCTTAAATGCTAGCCCTCTCCCTGAGCTAGAAGATATTCTGGTAGTCCATGATTTCCCGGATGTCTTTCCAGAAGAACTGCCAGGTATTCCACCTGTCAGAGATGTTGAGTTCGTGATAGAACTTATCCCAGGGACAGTCCCAATAGCCAGAAGACCTTATAAGATGGCACCCGTAGAACTAGCCGAGCTAAAAACCCAACTCGATGAAGCCTTGAAGAAAGGTTTCATTCGTCCTAGCTCCTCTCCTTGGGCTTGCTCGATTCTCTTCGTTAAGAAGAAGGATGGATCGGATCGGATGGTTGTGGATTACCGACCAATGAACTTGGTCATCAAAAACAAGTATCCGCTCCCCAGGATCAACGATTTGTATGATCAACTCGCTGGATCCTCTGTTTTTTCCAAAATGGATTTGAGGTTGGGATACCATCAAATCAGAATTAGAAACGGGGACATTCCAAAAACAGCTTTTGTCACTCGTTATGGCCAATATGAGTACACCATCATGTCCTTCGGTTTAACCAATGCTCCAGCCACTTTCTCTCGTCTGATGAATTCGATCTTCATGGAGTATTTGTATAAATTCGTCGTGGTTTACCTCGACGATATACTCATCTACTCGAAGAACGAACAAGAACATGCCGAGCATCTAAGGCTGGTATTGATGAAACTTCGAGAGCATCACCTATATGCCAAATTCTCCAAGTGTGAATTCTGGTTGCCGGAAGTGACCTATCTGGGCCACGTGATCTCTGGCAAAGGTATTGCTGTCAACCCCGAGAGAGTTTAGGCCGTCCTTGATTGGACTCAACCTGAATCGCTTAAGCAAGTTCGGAGTTTCCTTGGCTTAGTGAGCTATTGTCGCCGCTTTGTTGAGAATTTCTCCATGGTTGCGAAACCTTTGACTAAACTCCTCAAGAAAGATAAAAAGTTCGAGTGGACCCCACAATGTGAGCATAGTTTTTAGGAGTTGAAAAGACGACTGACCTCTGCTCCCGTTCTGGTGCCACCAGATTTTTCTAAGGACTTTATTATCTACTGCGACGCCTCGCGACAAGGATTAGGTTGCATTCTTATGCAAGATCGTCATGTGATTGCATACGCATCTCGACAGTTGCGTTCACATGATGATAATTATCCAACACATGATCTTGAACTTGCAGCTGTAGTCCATGCACTAAAGACATGGCGACATTACCTCCTGGGTAATCATTGCGAGATATACACCGATCACCAAAGTCTGAAATATATCTTCACCCAGCCGGATTTGAATCTCAGGCAAAGACGGTGGGTAGAGTTGATTACAGATTACGACTTAGGGATAACTTACACCCCGGGGAAAGCCAATGTCATGGTTGATGCACTAAGTCATAAGTCTTATTGTAACAATCTGATGTTACAACAGGGTCAACCGCTTCTTTATGAGGAATTCCGGAAGTTAAACCTTCACGTTGTTCCTCAAGGATTCCTATCCAACTTGGTGGTGAAACCTACTCTTAAGGATCAAATCATAGCTGGCCAAAGGCGTGATAAGGGAATTTCCCGGATCAAAGAGAACCTCGTTAGCGGTCTCGCTAAGGAATTCTCTATAGATGATCAAGGTGTAGTGCTCTTCCAGGGCCGTTTGGTGGTTCCTAAGAGCCAACATCTTAGGCAGTTGATTCTTAAGGAGGCTCATGATTCTCCTCTCACAATTCATCCGGGTAGTACCAAAATGTATCAGGACCTATGCCAGAGGTTCTGGTGGACTAGGATGAAGAGAGAAATTGCGTAGTATGTTGCTAACTGCGACGTTTGTCGTCGTGTCAAAGCAGAACATCAAAGGCCTGCTGGCACCCTTCAACCCTTAGCTATTCCTGAATGGAAATGGGATAAGGTCGGTATGGATTTCATCACCGGTTTTCCCAGGACCAAGAGAGGGAACAATTCTATATTCCTAGTCATTGATCGTTTTTCCAAAGTGGCTCATTTTCTTCCTGTTAGTGAAAGCATTACTGCTAGTCAGCTAGCGGAGTTATATGTTTCTCGAATAGTTTCTCTTCATGGTGTTCCCTTGGAGATTAACTCGGACCGTGGAAGTATCTTTACTTCTCGATTTTGGGAAACTTTTCAAACTGCCATGGGGACTCATCTATCCTTTAGCACCGCTTTCCACCCTCAATCAAGTGGTCAAGTTGAGCGAGTCAATCAAATTCTCGAAGACATGCTCCGAGCTTGTGTTATATCTTTCGGTATGAATTGGGAGAACTGCCTTCCATTTGCTGAATTCGCATATAACAACCGTTATCAATCAAGCTTGGGCAAAGCCCCTTTTTAAGTTCTCTATGGACGAAAATGTCGAACACCTCTTAACTTGTCAGAAACCGGAGAGAGGCAACTCTTTGGTCCGGACATGATCCAGGATGCAGAGGAGCAAGTTCGCATTATTCGTGAAAAGTTGAAAACTGCCCAATCCCGTCAAAAGAGTCAATATGACCACCATCATAAGTCTGTGACTTATGAAGTTGACGAGAAGGCTTACCTTCGGGTTACACCTCTGAAGGGTACCCATCGATTCGGTATCAAAGGCAAGTTGGCTCCTCGTTACATTGGACCTTTTCACATTCTTGCTAAACGAGGAGAGGTTGCCTACCAACTGGAACTTCTGCCGCATCTTTCCAAAGTTCATGATGTCTTCCACGTCTCACAACTCAGGCGTTGCTTTTCGGACCCTGTCCGAGAAGTGGACCACGAAACGCTTGATCTCCAAGATAACCTTTCATACTGAGAATACCCCATTCATATTCTCGACCAAGCTGAGCGTACCACTTGGCGTCGGAACATCAAGTTTCTTAAGGTTCAATGGTCGCATCATTTTGAAAAGGAGGCGACATGGGAAAGAGAAGATCGTCTTCGACTAGAGTACCCCGCGCTCTTCCCGACGACTTCAAAATCTCGGGACGAGATTCTTTTGAGTGTGGGTGAGTTATCACAACCCTAGAAAGTGTCTAGGCTAGCACTTTGTTTGCATCATCATCATCATCATTGCATCAATATGAAATAGGGAGAAAGAAAGAAACCCTAAGCATTTTATGAATTAAAGGAATTCCAAACAAATGAAATTTCAACAAATCCAAAATGCCCATCAAAAATGTTCCCTATGTCTGATAATTGAGGACATGGATATACCAGGGACCATTTTAGTTATTTAAACATTTTAAATAATTAGAATTAATGATTTAAGTCTCTCATAATGACAAATAAAATCATTATCATTAATTCTGATTTCAAAACCCCTGAAACTTTTTGAATAGGTTTGAAATATTCAAACTCTATTTTAGAAATTGTTTGGGGATAATCTGAAAGTCATTTGAATCTGGAAATATAATAAACAAAGGTCAGAAAAATAGAAAAACCAGAAGAAAGGAAAAAGAGAAAGAGAGAGAGGGAGCTTACCTGCTGGCCCAGGAGGGTCTTCTTCCTCCTGGCGTCCAGTAGGCGCGGTGTGTGGCCGCCGTGCGCTCACGCCGGTGGCGCCACGCCACCTGCCTGCCTGGCCCCTCCCTCGCCAGCGCGACAACGGGGATAAGCTCTGAGACGCTTCCCCGCCGCTCTCTCCCTCCTCTTCCCCGCTCTTCCCTCTTCTCCTCTCGGACCCGCCATGGTCGCGCAGCTCCTCGCCGTCGTGCCGCCGTTCTAGCCACCCCTGAGCCCCCTGACCCAACCAGCAGCTCCGCCCTGAGCCCCTGAAGCCCCTCGACGGAGGAATCGAGCCGGGAGCCCTCTGCTTCGCCGTCATCGCCGAATCCCCTCCGTAGGTCGCCGTCGTTTGGAGCCATCCGGTCGTCCCCGAGCCCGCCGGCCAGTCCGTCTGACTCCCTGTGAGCTTCCGTCCTTCTCCCCCTCTCCCCGTGGTCCTCCTCGCCTCCTAGCCGCTAACCTCGCCATTGCCGAGCTCCAGTCGCCGCCAAAGTCGTCGTGGCCATCGACTCCGGTGACCCCGCGTCCTCCCGTTGCCCTAGGTGGATGCGCGCGAGCCTTAGCTATCCGTAGGTGCCCTCCGCCGCTCAAATGGTCGCCGGAGGAAGATTTCCGGCGACCCCCACCGTCTCGGCTCGCCGCCGATGGCCTCCCTTCGGCAAGTGCCAGCATGGCGACGTCATTAGTGACTAATGACCGTGCTATAACCCCCCTAGACGCTGACAGTGGGCCCTGGCCCGAGTCAAACCTCGGGTCAACTCGGGATTAAACCCTGAGTCACTGACTATAGGGGCCCACCTGCCAGTGACACTAGCTAGTCCTGAGAGGTTGATAGGCGGGTCCCACTGGTCAGGTTTGACCTGGACCTGGCCCTGTTGACTGCTGACGCAAGCATGACATCAGGCTGACGCATTAAATCATTTTCTTAGTAAAAATAATTCCAAAAAATGTTTAAAACTTTGAAAAGTCATATAAAATAATATGTAAGTCAGATGGAAATAATTTATATATGAAAATTTATCAGAAAAATCCAATGAATCCAGTGGTGCTATTCTCATGCATGTTAGAGCAACCTAAATAGGTGAACATGGACATTTTAACATTAGGTCAATATATGGAATTTGAAATAAGAACCACTTTGAACCTATATTCAAATCCATTTCAAATTGGCATGACCACTAGTTACATTAGCTCATCCATGCATACCACTATGCCATGATCATGCATCATATTGTTGCATCTGCTTGTATTGAATGCTTTTATCTGCGTTGCGGTAGGCCCTAATCCGGAGGATACTACTTCGTACCCCGACGAAGGAGAGAACTCTTCCGCAACCCAGCAAGGCAAGCAACCCCATTGATCATTTCGATAACATCCCATTCTCTCGCTCCTGCTCTTGTTTATTGCATTAGGACAAACGATCACATGTCAGTCATACACGGTAGATGATCCTATTCTTATGCATGACCTGATCTTGTCACAGTAAATAGCTAAACCTTGCAACCTAGCATACCTGGTAGATGCTTGTGCCATGATGTGCTTAGCTTACTTTGCCTTCTATGTTTGCTATGCTTAGAGTTGTGTCAGGTCTATTTCATCTGGGTGATGAACTGAATGAAACAGTGTCGTCCAATGTGATGAGCTCATAATGAATTCGATCTGGTAAAGGTAGCGATGAGAGGCTATGTAGGCGTACATAGTGGGTTGTCTCAATGGGACCGTTCTTAGGAACCGGGTTCTGTGTTTGTGATCCAAGACGAGATACTACCACATGGTGGGCCCTGAAATATGACCCCGCTCGACTTATCAGTCGCTTAGTCTTTGGTCCAGGTATTGCAAGTAGTTTCTGGTGTTTATAGCATGCTGGAGGCCGTGCGTAGCGCTGACCCTCGGGTTGGGTTACGACGCGGTAGGCAGTGGCACGGTGTACCAAGGGTCACCCAAATGGTGGGCTTGGGAACCCTGCGCACATCATTTGGGACCGTAGTGGAATCTTCGGCCGGACTTCCATGCGGGTCAGTCCCAAATAGGCGGTAGCCTGGACTAGAGGTCTTATGTGATTGACGGTCGTGCCGACTCCCTCGCTGGGCATCCGCTTGAAGGTTGTCGAGGTGCATGGTTTTATAAGCACACAGTGATAAGTTGCGAGAGCGTGTGTGAATAAGTACACCCCTGCAGGGTTATGAAACTATTCGAATAGTCGCGTCCTCGGATATGGACTACTTGGAGAACTTACGCTGTTCATAGATAATCAAATGGATACCTCTAAAAATCTCAAGACAAGTGTGAGTACCGTGGATGGCACTCTTCCGGAAGGGGAAGGTGAGTCCATGGTGGTGTATTGAGATGGAGTTAGTGGACTCGTGTGCGATAACTAAAATTGTAACAAGGAGTTAAAATTGAGTGGTATAGGTTAGCCATGAGTCAAAGCTGGCATTCTGCATAAACTCCACCACCCCCTTGTTGATACATGAGCATAATTAGACTAGGTCTGTTTTAAAGACTTGTTGAGTACGATTGTACTCATCCTTGGTTAATTAATGTTGCAGAAGAGAACCAGGACCCATCAGGTGGGTTCTATCTAGACGTTGACGATGCCGAATAGCTGGTGTCCCAGCTACGATCTTGCCCGTGTGGTGGGCTGTAGATAGTGAGGCCATGTGACTCTTTTATATTTTGTCGTCTGTACCCAGACAGCTTTAGTTTCCGCTGGCTTGTATGACTATGTTTGTATAACTTGAGTGCCGGGTCATGTGACCCCTGTCTGTATGAACATATTATGCAAGGCTCGTCTGAGCCTCTTAAATAAAAGTCATGTTATTGTATGGTTATGTTGTGATGCCATGGTTGTATCTATGCATATCGGGCATGTCGTGCGTACGCGTGACGTGCAATGGTAAGTATGGGATCCGACACCTAGTCGTGTGCCTTTAGTAGTACTCTTTACGGGAAACTGCCTCTTTGTGCTTCCATCGAGCCATGGTAGCTTGCTACTGCTCTAGACACATTGATTGACCGGCATGTATCCTTCTTTGCTGCTGTGTCTGTCCCTTCGGGGAAATGTCTCGCAGTGTAATGGAGTCCCCGTAGCCTGCTACGACTCGTCTGCGTGCGGTGATGACATCCGTGTCTCGCGACGTAATGGAGTCCTTGTAGCTTGCTATGACTCGTCTACACACGCTTGAGATCGACACTTGCATTGCTGGGTTATGTATGCCTGTTTCTGTACGGATGTGCCACTTGGGTTCTATGACTAGTCATGTCGGCCCGGGTTCTTTGTTGTGTGATTGCCAGCGACATGTTCACATACATGAGCCAAAAGATGCAAACGGCCCGGCCAAGGTAAGGTGGCAGCCGTGGAGTACCGTGCGTGAGGCCGCAAAGTGATGTGGCTTGTTACAGTATGGAATCATATGACTTAGGATCGGGGTCCCGACACCTTTGCCGCCGTGGGGGACCATCCCCGGCGCACCAGCAGACGTCTTAGGAGGCGGACCGAGCACCTACGTCGAGCCCTACGTACCATGCTACGTCATACCACCTGGCCCACCTAGCGGGGGGGAGGTTCAGGCACCCACCATAGGCGCCAACGCCCCCCCAAGAGTAAAGAGTACCCTAGGCGTCCTCCTCCGGCCGGGCTTGGGGGCTCCCGCCAATGGAGCGTTGAGCTCAAGCGGCGCGAGTAGGAGGGCACCCCCAAGCCGCGGGGCGCGGCACCGGCCGGTGCACCTACGGGAAAGTGGCGACAGACCAAGCCCTTTGGCCTTAGGAGTGATGACCTAGGGGGAGCGGCAAGACAAATGCAACACGGGCCATCCGTGGCGACCACGATGCCCACACGGCCTCAGGAGTGATGACCTGGGGCGAGACAAATGCAGTGCGGGCCACCCGCGGCAACCACGATGCCCATGCGGCCTCAGGAGGATGGGCCTCCCGAGGCCTTCGGGACTTCGTCTGGACAACTCTCAGGTGCCTCATGAGGCATACTTCACCAACAAAACACTCTCATGGTCGCATCGATGCATCGCGCTCATGTTTGGGCCTCCAGAGCGCAATCCTCGGGTCACGTGGGGAGCGATGCACTCGGGTTAGCGTCATGAAGGCGCACAACCGGGCAGAGATGCATGGGAGGATCTTTGACGAGGCTGCGAGCCACAAAGCCATGCGCCAGGGGGCTTGCCCAGGGCCATGACACTCTCACATAACAATGAGTGGGCTGTATATGCCCGGAGCCCCCCGAGGACGCGAAGGGGTTCCTCCCATGCAAGGTGGCAGCCACAGCCTGGAGTTGGCGGAGAAGATAACACTGCCCATCAATGGCTATTCCCATGCAACGTGGATGCCCTACGCTCAGCGCTGGGGAAAGACAAAGGCGGGGAAAACCCCAAAAAAGCCGAACGTGGTCGTTTTCTCGCTCTTTTTTGTATTTCAAGTTGCAGCCCTCGATGGCCCATTTTGTGGATGTGCCTGTTGAAAGCTCGAAGATCTCGAAACTCCATATTTCTAAAAAGGGGGGCTTTTCTCTTTGTGTTTCCTCGTTTGAGTCTCTTTTTCTGAATGGTGTTCCGCAAGAAGCCGAATGCTTCGCATCTCCCCGAGGCGCCACAGAGCTAGATGGCGAGGACTTCCGCCTTAGGAGCACTCGATTTTTAGCTGTCGACCCCTGCTCGGGGGCTCCGACCGCAGCATGGCGTCATGGCATGGGGCTCTCGGGAGGTCCTAGGGCCTCCTGAGGTGGGAAATGGAGGGACAGAACGGGGGATCGCTCGAGCGTCAAAGGGGGTTCCTAACTAGCACGCCTCGGGAGCCTTACCAGTCATATAGCCACACGGCACCCTCGATGTCGTCCATGGTCATCCGGTCAATAACGAGGATATTTTGGCCTTGCCCTGTAGTTGCGGCCCTGGCTAGTCATACACTACGGTGGCAGGGAAATGCATGGGACTGGGACCTATTGACATAGGGAGGTTTGAGCGTCGAAAAAGGGGGCTCCTAGGCAAAGTACCCCGGGAGCCTTACCGATCATAATGCCACCCGACTTCCTCGTGTCGTCCTGGGTCTCCGGTCGGCGTCAAGAGTACCGGGGCCCCACCTCGTGAGGAACGTCTATGGTAACATGGTCATACCTCGCGATGGTAGGGAAATGCACGGGACTGGGACCTATAGACGCAAAGTGCCGAAAGGGCCCCCGGACCGTTCAGCAAGCAAGAGGAAGGTATCCCGGATGGAGCCACAGCTTGACGGGGCAACCCGTCTCGCCTCGCGACGCACAGGATCGCCAGCGTCATACAAAGCTAAGTACACTATCGAACCCATCAGGAGCCTCCTGGCCTAATAACGACACCGAGGGTGAAATAAGGACCGTGCGTGCTAACCAAGAATGCAGGAACTATGACTACAATGCGTGGCTGCCAGGGCCCCTAAAGGACAAAGCAAGAAAGGAGGCAACACGTGAGGAGGGGCTCGATCGCGACGAGCCGAAAGGCCCAGGGCCTGACAGGAGCAACGGACGCGAGTCGTCCCTCGAATGGGAGAGACTCACGGGGGACATATCGGGGGCTGACGCAGGGCCACGACCACGGCGGCACCGACCAACACCGCAACCAGCAAATCGAGGAAGAAAAGCAAAACGAAAAAGGGAACATCCAAAAGATTAACGGCCCATGGGCCAGGGTTCTTGTTCGAGCATTACAGTTACCGGTGAGGGGAAATAGAGAGCGCCTAGGAGGAGGAGGAGTAGTCTCCACCCGCGCCGCCAGCCGGCCCAGTGCCAGAATCGTCCCCCCTCCCCCCACGCTGGTGGCTGGCACATGGACGAACCGCTCCACCATGGCCTCCACGTGCGGGCGCACTTCGTCCCTGAGGGGGCGCTAGAGTCCGTCGGGCACCTGCTCCCAGATAATCCCCAAGTGCAAGGAATCATCATAGCAATTTCCAAAGGTGGAAGTGATAAGTATGGAGTGTCAAACCCACAAGGAGATAAAGATAAGATCAATATTCTCTAAAGTCCTATCTGCCACCGATACGACTCTACATACACCGAATGTTTGCTTCCATATAGAAATAAGAAATAAAACTATGTTATGGGTACGAAAAGCATAGCTTTGCATGATATCGGAGAACTAAAATATAAAAATAGGTGTCGTTATCATAATATTACAATATCTTACAAATAGCAAGTGTGGAATAATGATTGGTCGGTGTGCGGAATTATCCTAGGAAATTGTTAACAAGATCGGAAATCATTATTGCAATTTTATGTGAGGGAGAGGCATAAGCTAACATACTTTCTCTACTTCGATCATATACACTTATGATTGGAACTCTAGCAAGCATCTAAAACTACTAAAGATCATTAAGGTAAAACTCAACCATAGCATTAAAGCATCAAGTCCCCTTTATCCCATACGCAACAACTCCCTTACTCGGGTTTATACTTCTGTCACTCAAACAACCCACTATAAGCGAATCATGTACGTATTGCAACACCCTACAACGGGAATCCTTCACGTGTGCGTGGCAGGGAAGGCACAATAGGACAGCACCAAACTAAACATACAACGCAAACCAATCTGTATCATCAATCGACCCAAAGGACAAAAATAATCTACTCAAAACATCATAGGATGGCAACACATCATTGGATCATAATATGTGGCATAAAGCACCATGTTCAAGTAGGTGATTACAGCAAGGTGCGGGAGAGTGGACCGTTAAAAGGTGATGAGGATGGTGATGAAGAAGGTGATGTTCATGAAGATGATCACTACGGCGATGGTTCCCCCGGTGGCACTCCGGCACCATCGGGAGAGAGGGGGAGAGGATCTCCCCCTAGTGCTTCCTCCTACATGGCCTCCCCCCTATGTGGGGAGAGGTTCTCCCTCTAGTCCTTGGCCTCCATGGTGTTCATGGCCCCTCCAGGACGATCAAGATAGCCTCCGGTGATGGTGACCCTCTCCAGCAGGGTGCCGGAGAGGGCCAAGATTGGTTTTTCGTGGCTATGGAGGTGTACGGCGGTGGAACTCCTGATCTAGGTTATTCCTTGGGGGTTTTGGAATATTTGAGGATTTATAGAGTTGAGAGAGAGGTCGGTGGACTCCCGAGGGGCCCACAAGCCTGGGGGGCGTGCCCTAGGGTGTGGTCGCGCCCCTGAGGCTTGTGGCCTCCTCAGCCTTCCTCTCCAGTGACTCTTCGCACTAGTATTTTTTATATTTTCCAAAAATATTCTCCGTAAATTTTCAGCTCATTCCAAGAACTTTTATTTCTGCACAAAAACTACACCATGGTAGTTCTGTTGAAAACAGCGTCAGTCCGGGTTAGTTCCAATAAAATTATACCAAAATCATATAGAATTATTGTAAACATGGCATGAATACTTCATAAATTATAGATACATTGGAGATGTATCAGCATCCCCAAGCTTAATTCCTGCTCGTCCTCTAGTAGGTAAATGATAAAAGAAATAATTTATGAAGTGTAAATGCTAGCAAGTGCACAAGTTTGATCAATGATAATTCCAAACACCTTTTCTAGCGTCATTATATGTCATAAACAGTAGCTCATCTCATAAAACTTCTCATGATGAAGTAACAAGCTATTCACATGTTAAACTATAGACCATAAAGTTTCTTGAAAACTAACAAACTATGCTTTTAGTCACCAAACAATTGCAATTCATCCTATTTTCAGGAAGGGTCTATGTAAGAGCTTTGATTTAGCAAATTTCACATACTCAACTATCGTATAGTCTTCCATGATTGCTAACTCTCAAAGCATATTTTTTGAGCAAATGGCATCCAACGAACACAGAGAAAGATAGGGGCTTAGAGTTTCCCCTCCCAACTTATTTATCATATAGATAATTGTCAACAATAATTATTCATGATCAAATATATTTGAATGGCCATATATGCTTGGATCTTTCCCCACCACATGATGCTTGCCAAGAGAAAAAGGCGAAATATAGGAATTGGTGAAGATCACCATGACTCTTGTATAAAGGTAAGTACTAGAAAATAAAAGATAGGCCCTTCACAGAGGGAAGCAGAGGTTGCCATGCGCTTTTTGTTTTTATATGTGCAAACTCTTCATGCAAAGGAACGTCACATTGTATTGCCTTTGTGATAGCAACCTTTATTATGCAGTCCGTCGCTTTTATTTCTTTGTCATCACAAATTCACACAATGCGTTTTTCCCTTAAAATAAAAGATCTTACATATTTGGGAGCAATTTTTATTGGTTTTTGCATCGGTGACAACTTACTTGAAGGATCGTATTCAATCCATAGGTAGGTATAGTGGACTCTCATGGCAAAACTAGTTTAAGGGTGTTTCGACGCACAGGTAGTATTTCTACTTGGTGCAAAAGTTTTGGCTACTATGAGGTGGAAGCAAATACCATATGTTGGAGGATACAAAACAATATAACTTCTATACAAATATACCCAAGCATAACTCATTACGTTGTCTTCCTAGTCCAACTTCAACTAATTTGCTCAAGTTTGAAAATAATTAATGGGTATTCACAATCATAGAATATGTCCATGATAGTATATTTATATGTGAAATCTATCATCCTTCAATATTCTTTCATGAATTGTTCAAGTGACCAATGCGGTGTTTGCTAACTTTCAATAAATTTCACCACCTATACTTATTATGTGTGAAGTCATTACTCCCCATGGGATAAGTATATGACGCATTTTTAATTTCATATTTATGATATTCAATTCATTCAACCATTTAATCATAGGATATAAGTGAAGCACGAGAGTGAATGACAAGCTACTCCAAAAAGATATAAGTGAAGATCAATGCGTAGTTAATTACATAAATATCCATCTGAGGACTCTCTCTTGTTCAAAATTTCAGATCCAATGATTTTATTGAAACAGCAAACAAAATAAAAATGGCACTCCAAGAATAGCATGCATCATGTGAACGAATAAAAATTTAGGCTTAGCATAGGCTAACCAATAATTGTTGATGAAGAGAGGTGGTATGCGTAGCATCCCCAAGCTTAGATACTTGAGAGTTCTTGAAATATTTTCTTGGGGTGCATTGGGCATCCCCAAGCTTGAGCTTTTGTATCTTGTTCAATCCTCTCATATCCCGGTTTCACCTATCCTCAAAAACTTCATCCACACAAAACTTAAAAAGAACTCGTGAGATAGGTTAGTACACATAAGAACAAATCAACACTTCATGTACTGCCAAGACAAGTTGCACAATAATTTTCAAACATTAGGTATTGTATACTATCATTTCCACAATTTATATCTACCAATATAGGTTATCGAAACTATACGATAAGTAGATAGCAAAACTATGACAGCAATTTGTCCAAAGAGAACAGTCTGTAGTAATTCATTAAACCAGTGTACCTATGGAATTCTAAAAATTATAAGATTTAGTAAATGATAAGTAATTTATATTAAAGTACTGTGCA
The DNA here is from genome assembly GCA_022496015.1 of Hordeum marinum. Classification (NCBI taxonomy): domain Eukaryota; kingdom Viridiplantae; phylum Streptophyta; class Magnoliopsida; order Poales; family Poaceae; genus Hordeum; species Hordeum marinum. Next base: position 397,923,653 of record CM039674.1, read on the forward strand.
AAATTTCAGAAACTTTATACATTCCAGTAAAATATGAAAATTCAAACACTACAGCAAAAGTTTCTGTTTTTTACACAGCACACATAAAACATGCAATGCAAGCATCCTAAGGCAATTCTTGGAACTTTTTATTGAAAAAAAATTAAAAATAACACCTAACAGATAACAACAAAAATAAAATGACGCTCCAAGCAAAACTCATATTATGTGACGAATAAAAATATAGCTCCAAGTAAGATATACTGATAGTGTTGACGACGAAAGAGGGCATGCCTTCCGGGGCATCCCCAAGCTTAGACACTTGAGTGTTACTTTAATATTACCTTGGGGGTTCCTTGGTCATCCCCAATATTTGGTTCTTATCACTATTTATTCCCCTCATATCGGTATCTCACCCAAAACTTGAAAACTTTAAGCACACAAAACTTAACAGAACTTCGTGAGAAGGGTTAGTGTAATAAAGATAAATCATTCACTTAGGTACTGTCAAGACAATATTCATAATTTTTAACCCATGATACCTAATGTATTATATCATTACCATAATTTATATTACTCAATATAAGCTATAGGAACACTTGAAACAAGCAAACTATGCATGCAAAACAGAATCTGTCAAAAACAGAACAGTCTGTAAAGATCTGAATGATCACCATATTTCCCTGACTCTAAAAATTCTAAAAAATTAGGAAATATCACAGAATTTACATAGAAATGTTGTGTAAACATTTAAGAATTTTTTTAACTCTCCAGTAAAATCATACAATTCAAATACTGGACACAAAACTTTCTGTTTTGGCACAGAATCAAACAAGAAGTCTCCATACTATCCCAGAGGCTTTACTTGGCACTTTATTGAAATGAAAGGCACAAAACATGATTAATATAGTATCTTAATAATGTTAACACATCAAAACATAAAGCAAAAGAATTGGGTTGTCTCCCAACAAGCGCTTTTCTTTAATGCCCTTTTAGCTAGGCATGATACTACAATGATACTCTTCCAAGCCAAATTCCGATGATCATTATATTCATACTCTAAAAGATATAAGTTAAGTTCATAGATAATTATTAATTAATATATATTAACCGATATCCAAACTCAAAATATATAAGTGAAGCACACGAAGCATTCTATAAAGCCATACTCAAAAGGTTTAAGTGAAGCACAAAGAGCATTCTACAAATCTCTACAAATCCATACTCAAAATATTTAAGTGAAGAACAAAGATAATTGTAAAATCCATCAAGTACTATCTCATACTAGAAGGGAGCATAAAGGAAAATACAAACATTAAAGACACATATCATGTGAACAAAACAAAAATCGAGGTATACCGATAATTGTTGAAGAATAAAGAAGGGATGCCTTCCGGGGCATCCCCAAGCTTAGGTTCTTGAGTATCCTTGAAATATTTACTTGGGGTACCTTGGGCATTCCCGAGCTTGAACTCTTGTCTCTCCTTCTTCTTCTTATATCGTTACCTCCTCGATCTTCGAACACTTCATTCACACAAAACTTAACAAAACCCTCGTGAGATCCGTTAGTATAATAAAGCAAATTACTACTTTAAGTACTGTTGTGAACTCATTCCAAATTAATATTAGCATTATATCTATTGTAGTCCAACTCCACCATGGTTCATACCCCTCGATACAAGTCATAGATTCAACAAAATAAGAGAACAGTGCATACAAAATAAGAGAACAAAAATTTCAGAAACTTTTGACGTTCCAGAAAAAAATGAAAATTCACGCACTACAGCCAAAGTTTCTGTTTTTGCACTGTGCACACCAAACAAGCAATCTAATCATCCTAAAAGTAAATTTTGGCACATTATTTTTATAATAAAATGGATATATACCAGGTGATAATTATTTTACATAAGCTTCCATGAGCATGAACACAAGTGTTCAAGGTCGACCCTCACTTCTCCAATGCACAACCTTCCAATCACTTCTCTTTTTTGAAAAACTTCTGAGGCATAAGAGGCAAGTAATTCTTTTTGTATTTTTCATTTTTTTTAATTTTTTGTTTGTTTCACCCACACTACAAAAAGTAAAAAGGGGAAACAAAATCTATTTAGTGAATAAAGCAAACAAGCATATACGAGAATATCAACCCCATGCTATTGCTCCCCGGCAACGGCGTCAGAAAAGAGCTTGATAATCCCCAAGTGCAAGGAATAATCGTAGAAATTTCCAAAGGTGGAAGTGATAAGTATGGAGTGTTGAACTCACAATATCTAAAGGTAAGATAAATATTCTCTCAAGTCCTATCTACCACCGATACGACTCTACGTACACCGAACGTTTGCTTCCATCTAGAAACGAGAAATAAAACTACGTTGTGGGTATGAAGAGGATAACTTTGCATGATATCGGAGAACAAAAATATAAAAATAGGTGTTGTTATCATAATATTAAAATATATTACAAATAGCGAGTGTGGAATAATGATGGGTCGGTGTGCGGAATTATCCTAGGAAATTGTTAACAAGATCGGAAATCATTATTGCAATTTTATATGAGGGAGAGGCATAAGCTAACATACTTTCTCTACTTCGATCATATGCACTTATGATTGGAACTCTAGCAAGCATCTGAAACTACTAAAGATCATTAAGGTAAAACCCAACCATAGCATTAAAGCATCAAGTCCCCTTTATCCCATACGCAACAACTTCCTTACTCGGGTTTATGCTTCTGTCACTCAAACAACCCACTATAAGCGAATCATGTACGTATTGCAACACCCTACAACAGGAATCCTTCACGTGTGCACGGCAGGGAAGGCACAATAGGATAGCACCAAACTAAACATACAATGCAAACCAATCTGTATCATCAATCGACCCAAAGGACAAAAGTAATCTACTCAAAACATCATAGTATGGCAACACATCATTGGATCATAATATGTGGCATAAAGCACCATGTTCAAGTAGGTGATTACAGCAAGGTGCGGGAGAGTGGACCGTTAAAAGGTGATGAGGATGGTGATGAAGAAGGTGATGTTGATGAAGACGATCACCGTGGCGATGGTTCCCCCGATGGCACTCCGGCACCACCGGGAGAGAGGGGAAGAGGATCTCCCCTAGTGCTTCCTCCTCAATGGCCTCCCCCTCTGTGGGGAGAGGTTCTCCCTCTGGTCCTTGGCCTCCATGGTGTTGATGTCCCCTCCGGGATGATGAAGATGGCCTTTGGTGATGGTGACCCTCTCCGGCAGGGTGCCGAAGAGGGCCAAGATTGGTTTTTCATGGCTCTGGAGGTGTGCGGCGGCGGAAATCCCGATCTAGGTTATGACTTGGGGGTTTTGGAATATTTGAGGCTTTATAGAGTTGAGAGGGAGGTCGGTGGACTCCCGAGGAGCCCACAAGCCTGGGGGGCACGCCCTAGGGGGGTGGTCGCGCCCCTAAGGCTTGTGGCCTCCTCGGCCTTCCTCTCCGGTGACTCTTCGCTCCAGTATTTTTTATATTTTCCAAAAATATTCTCCGTAAACTTTCAGCTCATTCCGAGAACTTTTATTTCTGCACAAAAACAACACCACGGTAGTTCTACAGAAAACAGTGTCAGACTGGGTTAGTTCTAATAAAATCGTACCAAAATCATATAGAATTATTGTAAACATGACATGAATACTTCATAATTTATAGATACGTTGGAGGCGTATCACTCCCCAACGCGGCGGAGGTCAAGTTGCGGGATGGGACGGCGGAGGTTGGACAAGACGAGCGTCTAGGCGAGGTCCAGGAGATCGTGCGTGTCAGACGTGTTGTCCACGTTCACACGGGAGACGCCGGTCTCTAGTGCCTCCACCACCTGCTGGAAGAACTCCAGGTAGCCCCCATTGCCACGCACGTTCGGCAGCGTGAGGGCGTCCCCGACGAACTAGCTCACTGCGTCGGCCGCGCGGCCGGCGATGCCCTAGAACTGCCTGGCACGGAGGGACTCCAGCAGCTTGGCATGCGCGGCTTCGTCCTTGGCAGCCTGCACGGCGTCACCCGCCTCCTACACTTGGGCCAGGAGGGACGCTAGTTCCGTTCGAGCCTTGGCCTCGCCCCGGAGGGCGGCATCGAAGGCGGCCTCGGCAGTGGTCAGGCGGGCCCGCAGTGTCTCCACCTCCTCCTGAAGCTCGCCGAGTTTGCGTTTCTTGGCCACGGGAATCCTGGAAGGAGGGGAAAGAAATCAAGTTCCAGTCGGTGGACAGAAGAACGAGAGGATAAGGAGGCGGCGGAACACTTACTCGTCGACCAGGGCCCATCGCTGGCGCGCCCGTGCCAGCCCCGAGGGACCCCTGCCGCCGCCTCCAGAGGAAGACAAAGGGGCTAGAGGAGCCGGTCGTTTGCCTGTGCCCGCACCACTTCCTCCGGACGCCATGAAGGACAAAGGGATGAGAAGGAAAGAGGGTTTTTCGCTGGTAGAGCAAGGAAAACAAGGGAAAGCTTCAAGACTGTAATATCCTTCCCATGCTAGGGACGGGGCGGATTTATAGGCACAACCGCAGCCACGAGGCATCGTGGGCGGGCAGGCGTCGCACACCCTTCGGGGGATGCGAGGTGGTTCGGTCAATGCGGTCCCATCCACGTCGCCTCTACTGCCCTTTGAAGGTTCACATCCGTGCGGCCCCAAGCAGCAGCAGCACTTGATGGGAAGCAATGATGGCGTGCGATGCACGCAGGCGTCGCATCGGTTCAACTGGATGCGGTTCCTGATGCCCACGGGGAGCGGAGGCGTCATTGCTGGGGCGTCCAACACATGCCAAGCCTGGTTTGCAGGCCTTCGGGCCCGTAGCTCTTCGGGCCGTCCTCCAAGCTTCGCATGTAAGCCAACTCGAGCGCGCCTTGGGCCCGGGGGCTACTGTCGGCGTTTTGGGAACGGAGGTACCCAGACCTGCCTGCCTGCGGCCCAAGGCATGGCCCACCTCATTGACCAAACGCTACAAGGTGTGGCCCCACTCAGGACAAGGCCGTCACGAGGGCCCTCGACTCGCGAGGAAGAACAGCGACAAGGCCGCAAAGGATGGGCCTCCCAAGGACCCCTCCAGAGCGGCGGAGGTTTCTATGCAAGGCCCGGCCTCGGGAGCCCAGGGTGACGCAAGGGAGGACAGGCGGGCACTAGTGCGCCAGGCAGCGTAGTTTCCCCTTTGGTGCAAAGGGAGCAAGGACGTACGCAGATTCCCAAAGCACTCCCCAAAGGCTTCCATTCCGGTGCAAGAAGACCACAACCACTCGCCCTGCAAGGTAGATGTCATCGTTGAGCTCGTCCCTGCGGTGTCAACAGCCACTTTGTAGACGAAGACCGCCTTTGGGTAGGGCGAGCACGAACCCATGCCCCCCTTCAAAATTGGCCGTTGTGGGATCCCTTCCCACCATTGCTACATGGGAAGAGGACCCGGGCCACAGCTATATATAGAGGTTAGGTTGCACCGTAGTGGGGGACGGGGGACGGCGATCCACCAACACCACCTTTCACCAACCACCAAATCGCGAGGAGCCTCGAACACCGCCAAGAGCCCTTAGGAGTCCCTGAAACACTGTACTCGTTCATCCACCACACCTCCTCGAGAGGCAATCCACCAAAAGTAGGAGTAGGGGATTGCGCTTCACAGTGGCCCGAACCTGGGTAAACTGTTGTGTTCATTCTCTTCCTCGTCATCGTGCGAGCTCTTTGTTGTGTTCATCGAGTAGTGAGCTAGGTTGGATGAGGCTACCGGGATATCTTCGCACACACCCCTATGTTCGAATCTTTAGGGTTTTGCGGAGCCTGAAATCCGACAGCCACCGATTCACAACCTCATAAAAGACTCAGCCAAACCCTGGCATTTCGGTGCAACTGATTCCATTTTGGTGCCACCGAGTTTGAGTTGCCAACTTCCTGTTACACACATTCACAAAATCGGTCCCTTCGAGTTTTGTGAATCGGCGTCATTGAGTTTGGTAATCTGACCGTTGGTCACTTTATCGGTGCAACCGATTTGTATGTATCGGTCTCACCGAGATTCCAAAGTTGCTACCTTTGAGGAAACTCGGTACCATCGAGATTAACAGATCGGTGTCACCGAGTCTGACTTATTAGTTGTAACGGTTAGATTTTTGGAGATGCCTATATATACCGCTCCACCACCACTCACTCGTAAGAGAAGCACTCAGAACAGTTCCCTACTCATACCTACAGATTTTCTGAGAGAGAGCCACCTACTCATGTGTTGAGATCATGCCATTCCATTCCTACCATATGCTTGATCTCTACCCTCCCCAAGTTTCTTTCCACCCAATCAATCTCTTCTACCAAGCCAAATCTGTGAGAGAGTGATTGTGTGTTGAGGAGTCTATCATCTTGAAGCACAAGAGCAAGGAGTTCATCGACATTATCGGGCCTATTACCTTTTGGAGGGTGGTGCCTCCTAGATTGGTTAGGTGTCGCTTGGGAGACTCCTACTTCATGTTGTGGGGTGAACCAAGAAGTTTGTAAGGGCAAGGAGATCGCCTACTTCGTGAAGATCTACCCCGAGTTAGGCTAGTCCTCCGTGGATGTACGCCATCATGGTATAGTCAAGGTTGCTTATTCATGGAACCCTCCGTGGGTAGAGCCCTCCATGGACTCTCGCGACCGTTACCCTCCGTGGGTTGAAGACTTTATAAACGTGGATGTACGATAGCAACACCTATCAGAACCACGGGAAAAAGCATCATGTCACCAATTGTGTTTGATCTTCCTACCCTTCCTTTACTTGCATGCTTGTCTTTACTTTCTGCTGCTATACTCTTAGACATGCATGTGTAGGGTGTACTTGACATACTATGAATGCTAAAATCTGACAAGACTTAAAATTGGAAAAGTAGATTTTTATTGGTTAAGTAGTCGTATCACCCCCACCCCTCTAGCACTACTTTCGATCCTACACCTGCTCGGCCTTACAACATTCGCTCGCTTTAATGTCGTCCCACACTAGACATACCTCAAGCTCAAGATGCCCGACCCCAAGGGGGTCATCACTGTCAATGGCAACACAGAGCGCTCCCTCTGAACTGAGGAACGTGTGTTGTCTGTGGCGGCCGAATTCCATTACAATGATGATCGGCAAACGCCGGCACCTGCTGTCAAGGCACGGAAGGTTGGGAAGCGAGCTCGGCTTCAGCCTGAACTCTCAGAACCTTCTTCTCCCCATAAATAGGGACTCGCCCCCCATCGTGCAGCCCTAGGACTAGCGAAGTACGCGCCAAGGAGGCACAACTTCGCGCTCAAAATTCCGTGGGCGACGGTGGGGAAAAAGGATAAGTGTTCGGCTGGACCGAACTACTACCATCAAATGTCTTTGGACACACTGCAGGTACCATCAAGGGCCTCCTAATGGCGTAAAGCTCATCCACACTTCGGCGACTTCTCAAGACCTTGTTTGCATGATTCGTTCGTCGAACAGTACCACCCATTGAGGTGCACCACTCCCGAGAAGGCCCAAGAGTAGACAAGCGATAGGGCACATCGACGATGTAAGGTCACCAATCGAAGACCCCTGGTACAACCACTCATGTAAAATTTATTTTTTTCAAATACCTATAAATAGTTGCTTCGGCAATTCAAGCAATAAGACTCGTTGAGAAAAAAGTCATTATACATGGTTGTCTCGTTGTCGTTTTTTGGCACATATTCTATTTTCTCCCTCTTCTCGCGAAACTGTTCGGTATATTGCGATGCAACCGGCTAATAGACCGAGGGCTCGAGTTTAAAAAACTGCCTTATGCACAATTAACTACGCGTTCGGCATCTTGGATTCGCTTTATATGCATTTGTTCTGAACTATGTCTTGGGTCAATAGTTGGGTTGCCCGGCTCCTGTGCTTGCCCCTTTACGTTCCCCTCGTTCGGCTAAAAGTGCAAAGGGAGAACCTCTATGATTGTGTTTCTGGCTAGCCTGGTCAAACACCTCAGAGGAGAAAGCCGAAAACTGACTGTCATGGTATGCAAGAACCGGTCTGCAAATCCGAGCTTAAGTGTTATACTCAAGACCTTGTCAGAGGTCATTCCGTGTCATATGATGGGTTTGGTATTCGTACAAACCATGTGATATTGGCTTTAGCCGCGGTTCATCCGAACATCACAAATCACCGGGGGATAGTCACCAGCCTCCCGCAGTCCTTTTCGCGCCCCTACGGCTAAGTGAAAGCAATAAAGCATTATGGTCTGATTGCCTAGTCTGTCGCACACTACGGCCTTCGGGTACCGATAGCTCGACTAAGGGTTATAGTGCGTAACTAGAGACACCCCCATGTCGTATCTACATGGGGGCTGTAGCCGACGACTTGCAGCTTTCAGTTTCAATGGCCACACATGAGTTATAAAGGAATGCAAAACATTAAAAACATGATAAACCATGCATAACAAATATACAAGCGTTCAAAGATCTTCGGACATATTACAACGCATTCAATTGTACATGTTCTCTTTCAAACATTGCGACTCTATCGCCCGAGCACCCTTCATTACTTTGGAGAAGTATAGCTTGGGGCGCCTATGCTCCTTTCCAGGAGGCGGAGGGTTGATGGCTATCTTCATCGGATCAAGCCCCGGCCAGTGCACCTTGGCCTTTGCAAAGGCCATCCGAGCTCCCTCAATGTAGGAGGAACGCCTTAGTGTGTAGATCCGGGGCGAGGCGTCGCTCAGCTTCTGCACCAAGCCGAAGTAGCTGCCCGGCAGTGGCTCGCTGGGCCATAGCCAGATACAAAGATCCTTCATGGCCTGCTCCACCATCTGATGTAGCTCCATCAGTTGCTTCAGCCGCTCGACGACAAGAGGAGAGCGCTCGGAGGCTTCGAATTGCGCCCAAAATAGCCGAGCTTCATCTCCCTCTCCCCGCGAAGCATAGAACTGATTCGCATACGCTGCACTCTTCTAGAGGTCCGAGTAGGCGCTTGAGGAACGCCACCCCTGGGTAAGCAACTCGAACTTGCTATCCCCGAAGACACACTGAAATAAATATGGCTTACCATCCGTTATAACCTTCGCTTGGCGGACTTTCTCCTCAAAGAACCTCATATCCACCTGCTCCTTTTGGAGATCGGTTTTCAGGGTGGATAGTTCGGCGGCCTGCTCCTTACCTTTATGCTCAAGGACCTCACACTTTTCGCCGGCGTCCTTGATCTCCTATTGGATCTCCTCCAACTGAGCCTCATGCTTGTCGTTGGTGGCTCTTAAGGCGGAAAGCGCGGTAGCTGCTTGTTCGGCCATCGCACTCTCGATCGCAGCCTCCCGCTTCGCATTCTGCAGCTCGGCCTTGGGCTTCTCCATTTCCTTCGCCGAGGTTGTGTAAGCATCAAGAATATGAATACTGCATCGATAGTACGATGAAGAATTTTTTCTGGATATTGAGTTAGGCTTACCTTGCGCCTCGTCGAATCTCTTGTTAAGAGCATCAAGCTCGTCTTCGGAGCTTTTGAGCTTCTGATTCAGCTCGTCTAGCTTGGAGGCACTCACAGCCGCCGCTGACAACGAAGCCTGTAAAAAACAAATCCCTATCAGGTTACATGGGTTCAAAACTTCTGAACTGTGATCAATATGATTCAATGTCCAGTCCTTTTCAGGGTTGTTAGAACGTTCCGAACATATATAGTCCTATACATAGTTCGGATAATGATCTATGATTGATCCCCAGGAGAGTTTTTCCAAACACACGTAGGGATCGGGGGCTGCCATGTACATAATGATAACACAAAGAAATTAATATTTCACAAATAGAGCGTTACGTGGCTCATCTGAAAGTCCGTCAGGAGACCATTGAAGTCCTCCTTCAGTCTGTTATCGACAGACAGAATGCTCTACAATACCGCACCCATAAGGGGTGCTCCTCGGATATGGAGGTGCTCGATAGAGCCTCCCCCGTAATCGGCCACCCGTTGGTCGGTGGTGCCGGTGGCGATCGGATAACCCGATCGCTAACCAGCAATTGAACCGGTCCCTCTAGAGGCGTGGTGTGCTCCGAGGATGTCCTCGGAGGAGACTGAACGTCCCCTCGTCCGGTCCCCTCGGTGTATGGGCGGGGCTCTTCCCCCCGATCTTTGGTGGCTGAGGCATTAACCTTGACCATGACGTCGTCACCCCCACCGCTAGCGCCCGGCTCCATAGGAGTCTATTGGGATGGCACCTCCGTGGCATCCTTCACGGCGCCCAAAGGAGTGGGATGCGACGCAGTCCCGCTCTCCACGAGCTCGACGGGCGGGGTCTCCCCGTCCGAAACCTGTTTGGTGGGGAGAACGCGAGGTGGGCTGCAAAATCAATAAGCGCTCACATGTTAATAACCTTTCAAAGTTATCGTTAATAGTCAAGGAACTCTTCGGATCCTTACCTTCAAGCTGGGGGCTTGACCCTTAGGTTCCTTCGTGGAACCCGCTCGAAGTCATCGGACTCGGTATCTGAGTCAAAAATGTCATCGGACAGAATCGCCTGTGTCCGACGCACTTTCTTCTGGGCAGGAGGAGGTACATCCTCCATGGCGTTCGATGATGCCGCCCTCTTTCTCGCGAGGAGGGGAATTGCCTTCACCCTCATCTTCATGCTCCAATTCTTGATTCGAGGACATGGGTTTCCTCGGACACAGCATCTGGCTGGTCCCTGATACGAAGGCCTTCTCGGCCTGGTTTCTTCTTCTCCTTCTTTATTGGCGCCTCATAAGGCACCTCGATGAGCATCTCCGAAAATAGCCTGGACCTGATGTCTTCGGGCTGAGGCGTCGGGAATTCGATGTCCATGGCCTTGCTCAGCCATTTCTGCAAAAGTGGTCAGAGAGGTGCTTATATTTTCTTTAGGAAAAATAAAGCCGGTGAAAAAATACTATGGTATGCTTGGGTAGGAGGCTTATCGACGTGTAGACCCCGATCCTCCTCCTCGGCTGGTCAGTCCTTCTGCACCTCGAACAGCACCTTCCATAGCTTCTCCTGAGTAGTGCGGAAGAGCTGACGAATAGTAGGCTCATCGTCGAGCCGACAAGCCCACATGGGAGAGCCCCAGCGCTGGCAGGAGAGGATGCGCCGCCGGAGCATAATCTGGACCACGTTGGCCAGCGCGATATCATTTCTGATCATGGAGGCAATGTGTTTCTGCAGATTGTCCACCTCCTTGTCCGACCCCCAGTCGAGGCCCTTTTGGAGCCATGAGGTCAATCTGATGGGGGACTGGATCTGAATTCAGCCTTCCTCCCTTGGCTCGGTGATGTAAAACCACTCTTTCTTCCATATTTTGATGGTGTCGATGAAGGTGTCAGATGGCCATCCGTCGCGGGGGAGTTTGCTGACGACAGCCCTGCCGCAGTCTATGTGTTTGCCTGTGACACACTTCGGCTTGATATTAAATACCTTGAGCCAAAGTCCGAAGTGTGGCTCAACTCGCAAGAAGGCCTCGCAGACGATGATGAAGGCCGGTATGTGCATGAAGGAGTTTGGCGGGAGGTCGCAGAAGTCGTGGCCGTACAAGAACATTAGCCCCTTGACGAAGGGATGGAGCGGGAAGCTCAGTCCCCAAATGAAGTGGGGCATGAAGACCACCCTCTCGCCTGGCTTGGGAGTGGGGATCACCTAGCCCTTCTCTGCGTAGTAGTCGGCGTCCTTGAGGTCCTAGATGTCCCGGTCAGTGATTGTGGAAGCCTCCCACTTGTCGTTGGAGCCAGAACCAGCCATGGATGAGCTTGGAGGGGGGAGTTGTGGAAAACCTAGATCTGTGCTGTGAAAGCTCGGGAGATTGGGGGAAGCAGAGGGTGCGAATGGGAAGCATATTTAGGCCTTGGGGTTTTCTTTCCCTTTTATGAGGCTTATCGCCGTTCGGGCTAGCTTTACTGCTCCACGTATCGCACCGCTTCCAAAGATGTGTGTGCCATTATGTGCACATGATTAAACTTATCCCATGTAAAACGGAGCACAATTTGTGCATTGATGGATCATGCTGATGAAAACGGCCTCGAACCGCGGTTCGAGTTTTTACAACTGGTCCAACGGTCGTGGTGGGCCGTGACCTTTTGTTAGAAAGGTTGTGCTACTTCTAGAGCATGCGTTGGTTTCCGTGAAGAGGAACGGGTGATGCAGCAAAGTAGATAAGTATTTACCTCAGTAGTTGAGAACCAAGGTATCAATCCAGTAGGAGATACAAGCAAGTCCCCAATAGATGTACCTACACAAAGAATCAAACACTTGCACCCAACGCTATAAAGGGGTTGTCAATCCCTTCACAGTTACTTGCAAGGATGAGATTTGATAGACATAGATAGAATAGATTGCTTGAATGGAAAGTAAAACAAAAGGTAAAACTAATGCAGCAAGGTATTTTGGTATTTTTGGTTTTAGATCTGAAAGTATAAGATGGAAAATAGACCTGAGGGCCATAGGTTTCACTAGAGGCTTCTCTCATGATGGCAAGTATTACGGTGGGTGGACAAATTACTGTCGAGCAATTGATAGAAAAGCGAATAATTATGAAGATATCCAAGGCAATGATTATATATATAGGCATCACATCCGTGTCAAGTAGACCGAAACGATTCTGCATCTACTACTATTACTCCACACATCGACCGACTCCTGCCTGCATCTAGAGTATTAAGTTCATGAAGAACAGAGTAACGCATTAGGTAAGACGACATGATGTAGAGGGATAAACTCAAGCAATATGATGAAAACCCCATCTTTTTATCCTTGATGGAAACAATACTATACGTGCCTCGCTACCCCTACTTTGTCACTGGGTGAGGACACCGCAAGATTGAACCCAAAACTAAGCACTTCTCCTATTCCAAGAATTACCAATCTAGTTGGCCAAACCAAACCAATAACTCGAAGAGACTTGCAAAGATATGAAATCATGCATATAAGAATTCAGAAAAGACTCAAATAATATTCATAGATAATCTGAACATAAACCCACAATTCATCAGATCTCGACAAACACACCGCAAAAGAGTATTACATCGGATAGATCTCCATGAAGATCATGAAGAACATGGTATTGAAGAGCAAAGAGAGAGAACAAGCCATCTAGCTACTAGCTATGGACCCGAAGGTCCATGGTGAACTACTCACGCATCATCGGAGGGGCAATGGAGTTGATGTAGATGCCCTCCGTGATCGAATCTCCCTCCGATAGATTACTGGAAAAGGCTCCAAGATTGGATCTCACGGGAACCGAGGCTCTTGGCGGCGGAAAAGTGTTTTCGTGGCTCTCTCTGGTATACAGGGAATATTTGTGAATTTATAGGCCGAGAAATAGGGTTAGGGGAGCTGTCGTGGGCCCACAAGCCAGGGGGTGCCCCCCCTAGGGCGCGCCCCTGTGGCTTGTGGCCACACGACTGCTCTCCTGACTTCATATCCAAGTCTTCTGGGTTTCTTCTGGTCCAAGAAAAATTATTCTGAAGATTTTATTCCGTTTGGACTCTGTTTAATATTCCTTATCTGCAATACTCAAAAATAAGGAAAAACAGAAACTAGCAATAGGCTCTAGATTAATAGGTTAGTCCCAAAAATAATATAAAATAGCATATTAATGCATATAAAACATCCAAAACAGATAATATAATAGCATGGAACAATCAAAAATTATAGATACGTTGGAGACGTATCAGGTTGTCCGGGAATTATGTTTGCTCCTGGACGCTTGGCCTTCGGGTCTAAGTTATTCACAGTGTTCGGACGAGCCTCTAATTGGGTACATGTCATCGGCGGCCGAACTAAACTCGGAGGGAAGAACTCGCCTCGCAAGCCGAAGACTCTGATTATACGAAGTAGCTGGAGCTAAGGACCTTGGTGTTGGAGGCAAGTTCGGGGCTATTGAGGGAGTCCTGGTTTAAGGGGTCCTCGGGAGGCCGGCATGTTTCTTATGGGCCAGACTTTATGGGCTGCTTGTTGAGCATTGGATCGATCCAAGACCCTGTCCCCAGGAAGGAATCTTCGGGAATCGTTATGTGTCCTCCACATTTGGAGTAGTGAATAGGCATGTTTATCCCTTCCACGTGTAACCTACTATGTGTAAACCCTAGGTACCCTCGACGTCTATATAAGTCGGAGGGTTTTAGGTTGTAGAGGACAACTCATCTAGGGTTTAGCTATTTGATCTCGAAGTAGATCGACTCTATAACCTACATACCATCAATACAATCAAGCAGGACGTAGGGTATTACCTCCATAGGAGGGCCTGAACCTGGGTAAACATCATCTACTTCGTCTCCTGTTACCATCGATTCTAGTCTCACAGCTCGAGACCCCCTACCCGAGATCTGCCAGTTTTGACACCGACACCAGGAGCCATGCCAACATGCGCGGATGAGGAGGCTTTCCTCTTTTGTGATAAAGGAGTAGGGCCAACTTGCTAGTTCCCAAAGCACTCTCCAAAGGTTTTTGTTTGGTGTAAGAATACCAAGGCTAGGGGCTCGCCAAGACGGAGGTCATCCCCGAGCCCACCAGCGCGTCACGGTAGGAGGCTTGCAGGTGAAGACTACTTTCGTTAGGATTAGCTGCAGTCATGTCCCCCTTCAAACTAGATGTTGTGGCAACCCTTCCTAACTGGGTTTTTCGGGGGAACAGGACAGCGGCCAATATAAGATAGGGCAGGATGCCACTGTAGAGGGGGCGGGAGCTAGGAAGATCTATCGACCCTAGATGCGTAGGAACACACCTTTGTACTCTCTCTCACCCCGAGCAATCCAAACAAGAAGGAGTGGGGTTTCACACCACAAGGTGGCCCTAACCTGGGTAAACTATCGGGTCCACTATTCTTCTTCCTTACCTCGAGCACGCCGGAGTGTCGCTTTAGATTCGGGAGGTAGAGTAGGGCAGGTGAACTAGCGTACCCTAGAGTTCGAACCTCTTTGGGTCCCTAGAGCCCCGATTCTGGCATTGGACATGCCGGGTAGGGGTGCGTTGTTGTTCACCAGCTTTGCCTAGGCTCTATCTTCGTAAACACTATGGCTGACGCTCCCCGCATGCATGTCTAGCGCCGGGCGGCCTGCCTTGCCCAGGCCGCTCCTGCGGGCCGTGACGGTCGCCACCACCCAGTCGGCGCCAAAGCTACCGCCGCCATCGACCCCACTACCTGTGAGAAGCAGAAATCCTCCTCGCACACTTCCGTGCAGCAAGATGGCCGCACCGCCACGGGTTCCTCCTCGCACGCCCGCCTTGAGCACATGAATGCGCAGGACGCACTACTCATGGCGTGCGAGCTACTTTGCTACCGCCCAATGGGCGGTGGCTATAACACCTGGCTGGACCACATCACCGAGCTCGTTACCATCGCAGGAGGAGTCCTGACACCCTCTCGCCCGCTTCACCCTCCACCGTCTCGCGTTGGGAACGTGGTGCATGGACGCCCCCAACATCTCCCCTACAGATCGACCCAGTCAAGCCCCGTCGTAACGCACGCTCGCACGACCAGCCCCGCGTCCTCCTCCTCCTCCTCCTCCAAGTACCCGTGCCAGAGCCTGAGCAGAGATGCGACTGTGACCATGATGTGTCCGAGAGGGTCTGCCACCCGTTTTGTGCCTACCACAATGTGCGCACCCACAACATCGAAGACTGCCGGGAGCTCAAGCCCCCTCACGATGAATGTGTCGGCCGGTATCCGGGCCGCAATGACCGCGGCAACACCCGCAGAGGTGGCCGAGGCGGCGGAAGGTGGGACAACCACAATGGCAACCCCCGCCAGGACTGGCTTGAGCAGCCTTGCGAGGACGGCTGGCACGGTCAGCCTTGTGAGGGCGCGTGGCGTGAACAGCCTCGCAAGGCGCACCCTTAGGGCAGCACTGATCTTCCGCCGCTGTCGTCGCCGCCCAGGAGGAATGACAACAACCAACATGACAAGGGGGCTAGGGGCTATTAGGAGCCTCGCGCGATAGCCTGTATCCTCGGTGGAGCCCATGCCCATGCGTCGAACCGCCTGTTCAAGCAGTTCTCCCGTGAGGTGAACGCCGCTCTCCCGAGGTCGGAGGCCGCACGGCCCCTCAAGTGGTCGCAGATATGCCCGCCTTGATCAAGGGCCTCATGTGCCGATTCGGCATCCCCAACCGCATCATCACCTATAGGTAGCCCAATTTACAAGTGACCTCTTCAGGTCATACTATGCTAACCTTGGTACGCTGGTATGCTACGCTTTCGTGGCACACCCAAGAAGTAATAGCCAGGTCAAGTGTTGGGGATATACATCCAGGATGAGACCCGCCCAGGTGGAGCCAGGTCATGTGGTTGGCGGCTTACGGTAACTCCAGGAGGAAAGCATAAATGGTGGGCCGGAGGGCCTAGAGCCAGAAGGCCGGATGTAACCCGGTGGACTTGAGCGGCCGGGAGAGACTTGTTAGATAAGGCATGATTAGTTAGACGTGAGGTCGGTTGTTAAGTTTAGCCCCTGTCTCTCAATTCCTATCAACCCCTTCGATTTCACCGCCTTAGCGATGGCCTCGAACCTAAGTCCGTTGACCCGGACATCTGCTGTGACAAATCCACGACAGTTGGCATCCACCGTGGGGCTTGCGCTCGGTGGTGTAAGGCTCTCCAAGGGATCTCTCCCAGGGATCGAGGGGAACGTCGTTGGCAAGATGACAAAGAGTCGCCTCGGCAAGCTCTAGATCGGCGACGCTGGCTGGGGCCCCGAGGCCGACTCAATCGAGTACGGGTACCCGGTCCCCTTTGGCGGAATTCGTGTTTTCATCGGAAAGGTCGGAGGATCTTAACCCGGGCCAGACATCTACACCGACCTCGTCGAGTCGGCCCGGCGCGCGCACCCCGCCCGTTTTAACCCGGGCAGGAAGCACGTCTTCATCGGCTTTACCCAAGGCACGGAGCTTGAAGGCTCCATGCCAGGGGAAGTAACTCTCATCTGCTCAGAGGATGGATCCTCGAGCGGAGAGGCGGAATCCATCTATAAGCTTCGCAACGGCGGACTCGGGGGCTACATCGAGCATTACCCGAAGTCGGAATTGTTGGAAATATGCCCTAGAGGCAATAAATAAAGTGTTTATTATTATATTTCCTTGTTCATGATAATTGTTTATTATCCATGCTATAATTGTATTGATTGGAAACACATTACATGTCTGGCTAAGTAGATAAAACTTTGTCCCTAGTATGCCTCTAGTAAGACTAGCTCATTGATCAAAGATGGTCAAGGTTTCCTAGCCATTGACATGAGATGTCATTTGATAAACGGGATCACATCATTGGGAGAATGATGTGATGGACAAGACCCAAACTATAAACGTAGCATATGATCGTCTCAGTTTATTGCTATAGTTTTCTGCATGTCAAAGTATATGTTCCTATGACCATGAGATCATGCAACTCACGGACACCGGAGGAGTGCCTTGTGTGTATCAAACGTCGCAACGTAACTAGGTGACTATAAAGGTGCATTACATGTATCTCCGAGGGTGTATGTTGGGTTGGCATGGATCAAGACTGGGATTTGTTACTCCGTGTAACGGAGAGGTATCTCAGGGCCCACTCGGTAATACAACATCAAAATAAGCCTTGCAAGCAATGTGACTTAGTTTTAGCCACGGGATCTTGTATTACGGAATGAGTAAATAGACTTGCTGGTAACGAGGTTGAACTAGGTATACAGATACCGACGATCGAATCTCGGGCAAGTAACATACCAAGAATAAAGGGTCATACGGGATTAACTGAATCCTTGACATAGAGGTTCGACCGATAAAGATCTTCATAGAATATGTAGAAACCAATATGGGCATCCAGGTCTTGCTATTGGTTATTGACCGTAGAGGTGTCTCGGTCAAGTCTACATAGTTCTCGAACCCGCAGGGTCTGCACACTTAAGGTTTGGTGACGTTTCGCTAGTATAGAGTTATGCATGGTGGTGACCGAAGGTTGTTTGGAGTCCCGGATGAGATCCCAGACATCACGAGGAGCTCCAGAATGGTCCAGAGGTAAAGATTGATATATAGGAAGTCCTGTTTTGGTCGCCGAAAGAGTTTCGGGCTCATCGGTAGTGTATCGGGGGACCATCGGGAGGGGTATTTCGACCCAAGAGGCTACATGGGTTGTGGGAAGGTGAATACCAGCCCTTAGTGGGCTGGTGGAAGTCCCGCACAAGGCCCATGTGGCTGGAAGAAAAGCCCAAAAGGAAAAAGGTGGAAAAAGGCAAAAAGGACCAAATAAGGAAGGAGTCCTAATCCTACTAGGAGTGGAGGAGGAGGACTCCTCCCTCCTTGGTTCGGCCGAGCCTAGGGATGGCCCCTTGATGTCCAAGCCTCCTCCTCCCCTCCTCCTATATATACTAGTGGTTTTTAAGGTTTTTGTACAAGATTTTCTGCCACGTGCTGCCCTCTCCTCTAGCGCATAGTTTCTCCTCTAGATCGGATTTCTGCAGTGCTTAGGCGAAGCCCTGCCGGAATAGCTCAACCACCATTGCCAGAGCGCCGTCACACTGCCGGACAACTCTTCTACCTCTCCGCTCCCTCTTGCTGGATCAAGAAGGCGGAGATCGTCATCAAGCTGTACGTGTGCTAAACGCGGAGATGTCGTCCGTTCGGTGCTAGATCAGGACGGATCGTGATTGGATCGCGGGACGCTCGGCGAGTTGGATCGCGAAGACGTTCGACTACATCAACCGCGTTTCTTAACGCTTCCCTCTTAGCGATCTACAAGGGTACATACATCCACTCTCCCCCTCGTAGATGCT
The DNA here is from genome assembly GCA_022496015.1 of Hordeum marinum. NCBI lineage: Eukaryota > Viridiplantae > Streptophyta > Magnoliopsida > Poales > Poaceae > Hordeum > Hordeum marinum. Next base: position 397,942,318 of record CM039674.1, read on the forward strand.
CATCACCATGGATAGATCTTGCGTGTGCGTAGGAAAATTTTGTTTCCCATGCAACGTTACCCATCAGTGGCATCATGAGCTAGGTCTGTGTGTAGATGAGATCTCGAGTAGAACACAAACAGTTTGTGGGTGTTGATGCTTAGATTGCTTCCTCCCTTGGTCGTGTTTTGGTTCAATAGTATTGTGGGATGAAGCGGCCCGGATGAACATTACTCGTACGCTTACGAGAGACCGGTTCCATCGACTGACGTGTAACTTCGTTGCACAAAGATGGCTAGCGGGTGTCTATTTCTCCTACTTTAGTTGGATCGGATTCGAAAAAGGTGGTCTTTGAGGAGGTTGAAAAGCAACTAATGTATCACCGTTGTGGTTTTTGCGTAGATGAGAATTGTTCTTGCTAGATACCCGTAGCAGCCACGTAAAACATGCAACAACAATTAGAGGACGTCTAACTTGTTTTTGCAGGGTATGTTGTGATGTGATATGGCCAATTACATGATGTGATATATGTGATGTATGAGATGATCATGTGTTCTATAGAATATCATGACTTGCATGTCGATGAGTATGGCAACCGGCAGGAGCCATAGGGTTGTCTTTAATTATTGTATGACCTACGTGTCAATCACTAAGCGCTATGTAATGCTTTACTTTATCGCTAAACGGTAGCAATAGTAGTAGAAGCATGGTGGGCGTGACAACCCCGATGGCGACACGTTGATGGAGATCAAGATGATGGAGATCATGGTGTCATGCCAATGATGATGGAGATCATGCCGGTGCTTTCAAGATGGAGATCAAAAGCACAAGTTCATGGCCATATCATGTCACTTATGATTTGCATGTGATTTTAATCATTTTATGCACCTTGTTTTGCTTAGGACTACGGTAGCATTATAGGGTGATCCCTCACTTAAATTTCAAGATGAATTGTGTTCTCCCCGAGTGTGCACCATTGCGAAAGTTCGTCGTGTCGAGACACCACGTGATGATCGGGTGTGATAGACTCTACGTTCACATACAACGGGTGCAAGCCAGTGTTGCACATGCAGAACACTCGGGTTAAACCTGACGAGCCTAGCATGTACAGACATGGCCTCAGAACACAAGAGAGCAAAAGGTCGAACATGAGTCATATAGTAGATATGATCAACATGATGATGTTCACCTTTGAAACCACCTCAACTCACGTGATGATCGGACTTGAGTTTGTGAATTTGAATCATATGACACTCAGATGACCTGAGGGATGTCAATTTGAGTGGGAGCTTTAATATTTTGATTAACTAAACTCATTATCTTGAACAATGGTCTAAGTAAACTTTGCATATTTATGTTGTAGATCAATGGCTCGCGCAGTAGCACCCCTGAATTTTAATGTGTTCCTAGAGAAAGCTAAGTTGAAAGATGATGGAAGTAACTTTGTTGACTGGGCCCGTAATCTGAGGATTATCCTCAAGGCTTCCCAGAAATCATATGTCCTTGATGCACCGCTTGGTGACCAACCCGAAGACATGTCATCCGAAGACGTTAAGAACGCTTGGGAAGCACGTTCTGGAGATTACTCAATAGTTCAGTGTGCAATATTGTATGGCTTAGAACCGGGACTTCAAAGACATTTTGAACGTAATGGAGCATATGAGATGTTCCAGGAGTTGAAGTTCATCTTTCAGAAGAATGTCCGGATCGAGAGGTATGAGACCGTCGATAAGTTCTATGCTTGTAAAATGGAGGAGAATGGATCTATCAGTGAACATATACTCAGAATGTCTGGGTAATCGACTCGTCTGGCAGAGTTGGGAATTTCCCTTCCACCAGAGGCGATCACTGACAGAGTTCTTCAATCACTACCACCTAGTTACAAGAGCTTTGTGATGAACTATAACATGCACGGGATGAACAAGTCAGTCGTCGAGCTGTTTGCGATGCTAAAAGTTGTTGAGTCTGAAATCCAGAAAGAACATCAAGTGTTCATGGTCAATAAAACCACTAGTTTCAAGAAGAATGGCAAGGGCAAGAGTAAGGGCAAGAAGGGTAAAACCAAGAAGGATGGCAAAGCAGTTGCTACTCCTGTAAAGAAGCCCAAGGCTGGACCCAAGCCACACACTGAGTGCTTTCATTGCAAGGGAACTGGTCACTGGAAGCGGAACTGCCCCAAGTACCTGGCTGACAAGAAGGCGGCCAACGACAAACAAGGTATATATGATATACATGTTATTGATGTGTACCTTACTAGCTCTCGTTGTAGTGCCTGGGTATTTGATACCGGTTCGGTTGCTCACATTTGCAACTCAAAACAGGAACTACGAAATAAACGAAGGATGGCAAAGGACGAAGTGACGATGCGCGTGGGAAATGGTTCCAAGGTTGATGTGATCGCCGTCGCCATGCTCTCTCTTCGATTACCATCAGGATTAGTGATGAACCTGAATAATTGTTATTTAGTGCATGCGTTAAGCATGAACATTATATCTGGATCTTGTTTATTGTGAGACGGTTACTCATTTAAATCAGAGAATAATGGTTGTTCTATTTATATGAGTAATATCTTTGATGGTCATGCACCCAATGTGAGGGGTTTATTCATATTGAATCTTGATAGTGATGATACACATGTTCATAACATTGATGCCAAAAGATGTAGAGATGATAATGATAGTACCACTTTCTTGTGGCACTGCCGTTAAGGTCATATTGGTGTAAAACGCATGAGGAAGCTCCATACTGATGGGCTTTTGGAGTCACTTGATTTTGAATCACTTGACACATGTGAACCATGCCTCATGGGCAAGATGACTAAAACGCCGTTCTCTGGAACAATGGAACGGGCAAGTGACTTATTGGAAATCATACATACTCATGTGTGCGGTCCAATGAATGTTACAGCGCGCGGTGGATATCGTTATTTTCTCACCTTCACTGATGACTTAAGTAGATATGGGTATATTTACTTAATGAAACACAAGTCTGAAACGTTTGAAAAGTTCAAGCAATTTCAGAGTGAAGTTGAGAATCATCGTAACAAGAAGATTAAATTCCTGCGATCTAATCGAGGAGGTGAATATCTGAGTTATGAGTTTGGCAGTCACTTAAGACAGTGTGGAATTGTTTCGCAGTTGACACCGCCTGGAACACCACAGCGTAATGGTGTGTTCGAACGTCGTAATCGAACCTTATTAGATACGGTGCGTTCTATGATGTCTCCTGTTGATTTGCCACTATCATTTTGGGTTATGCATTGGAGAAAGCTGCATTCACTTTAAATAGGGAACCATCGAAATCCGTTGAGACGACGCCATATGAACTATGGTTTGGCAAGAGGCCAAAGTTGTCGTTTCTTAAAGTTTGGGGATGTGATGCTTATGTCAAAAAGCTTCAGCCTGAAAAGCCGGAACCCAAAGCAGAGAAATGCGTCTTCATAGGATACCCGACAGAGACAGTCGGGTATACCTTCTATCTCAAATCCGAAGGCAAATTGTTTGTCGCTAAGAATGGAACATTTCTTGAGAAAGAGTTTCTCTCAAAAGAATTGAGTGGGAGGAAAATAGAGCTTGATGAGGTTACTGAACCTTTACTTCAACCAAAGAGTAGCACAGCACAGAAAGATGCTCCTGTGGAGCCTACGATAGTTGAAGAGGAAGTTAATGATGATGATCATGAACCTTCGGATCAAGTTACTATTGAACCTCGTAGGTCGACAAGGGCGCGTACTGCTCCTGAGTGGTACGACAACCCTGTCTTGGAGGTCATGTTGTTGGACAACAATGAACCTACAAGCTATGGAGGAGCAATGATGGGCCCGGATTCTGAGAAATGGTTAGAGGCCATGAAATCCGAGATGGAATCCATGTATGAAAACAAAGTGTGGACTTTGGAAGTATTACCTGAAGGGCTAAAGGCCATTAAGAACAAATGGATCTTTAAGAAGAAGACGGGCGCGGACGGTAATGTCACCGTCTATAAAGCTCGACTTGTGGCAAAGGGTTTTTCACAAGTTCAAGGAGTTGACTACGATGAGACCTTCTCACCCGTAGAGATGCTTAAATCCGTCAGAATCATGTTAGCAATAACTGCTTATTTCGACTATGAAATTTGGCAGATGGATGTCAAAACAGCGTTCCTCAATGGTTTTCTTGAGGAAGAGTTGTATATGATGCAACCAAAAGGTTTTGTCGATCCAGAGAATGCTGACAAAGTTTGCAAACTCCATCGATCCATTTATGGGCTGGTGCAAGCATCTCGGAGTTGGAATAAGCGCTTTGATGAGGTGATCAAAGCGTTTGGGTTTATACAAGTTTATGGAGAAGCTTGTATTTACAAAAAGGTGAGTGGGACCTCTATAGCGTCTCTAATATTATATGTGGATGACATATTGCTGATTGGAAACAATATAGAAATGCTGGAAAGCGTGAAGGAATATTTGAATAAGAGTTTTTCAATGAAGGACCTAGGAGAAGCTGCTTTCATATTGGGCATTAAGATCTATAGAGATAGATCGAGACGCTTAATAGCACTTTCATAGAGCACATACCTTGATAAAGTTTTGAAGAAGTTCAAAATGGATCAGGCCAAGAAGGGGTTCTTGCCTGTGTTACAAGGTGTGAAGTTGAGTAAGACTCAGTGCCCAGTGACTGCAGAAGATAGAGAAAAGATGAGTGTCATCCCCTATGCTTCAGCCATAGGCTCTATCATGTATGCAATGATGTGCACAAGACCCGATGTTAGCCTTGTCATAAGTATGGTCGAAATGTTTCAAAGTGATCCTAGAATGGAGCATTGGGCGGCGGTCAAGAATATCCTTAAGTACCAGAATAAGACTAAGGAAATGTTTCTCATTTATGGAGGTGATGAAGAGCTCGTCGTAAAGGGTTAAGTCGATGCAAGCTTTGACACTGATCCGGATGACTCTAAGTCACAAACCGGATACGTATTTATTCTCAACGGGGGAGCGGTAAGCTGGTTCAGTTCCAAGCAAAGCGTGGTAGCCGATTCTACATGCGAAGCGGAGTACATCGCAGCCTCGCAGGCGGCGAAGGAAGGTGTCTGGATGAAGCAGTTCATGACAAATCTTGGAGTACTGCCCAGTGCACTAAATCCAATGACTATGTTCTGTGACAACACTGGTGCCATTGCTCTATCCAAGGAACCAAGGTTTCACAAGAGGACCAGACACATAAAGCGACGTTTCAATTCCATCTGCGATTACATCGAGGAGAAGGACATAAATATTTGCAGAGTGCACATGGATCTGAATGTTGCAGACCCATTGACTAAACCTCTTCCAAGGGCTAAACATGATCAACAGCAGAACTGCATGGGTGTTCGATTCATTACAATGTAAATCACATAGTGATGCGAACTAGATTATTGACTCTAGTGCAAGTGGGAGACTATTGGAAATATGCCCTAGAGGCAATAAATAAAGTGTTTATTATTATATTTCTTTGTTCATGATAATTTTTTATTATCCATGCTATAATTGTATTGATTGGAAACACATTACATGTGTGGATAAGTAGATAACACTTTGTCCCTAGTATGCCTCTAGTAAGACTAGCTCGTTGGTCAAAGATGGTCAAGGTTTCCTAGCCATTGACATGAGATGTCATTCGATAAACGGGATCACATCATTGGGAGAATGATGTGATGGACAAGACCCAAACTATAAACGTAGCATATGATCGTCTCACTTTATTGCTACAGTTTTCTGCATGTCAAAGTATATGTTCCTATGACCATGAGATCATGCAACTCACGGACACCGGATGAGTGCCTTGTGTGTATCAAACGTCGCAACGTAACTGGGTGACTATAAAGGTGCATTACAGGTATCTCCGAGGGTGTCTGTTGGGTTGGCATGGATCAAGACTGGGATTTGTTACTCCGTGTAACGGAGAGGTATCTCAGGGCCCACTCAGTAATACAACATCACAATAAGCCTTGCAAGCAATGTGACTAAGTGTTAGCCACGGGATCTTTTATTACGGAACGAGTAAAGAGACTTGCCGGTAACGAGGTTGAACTAGGTATACAGATACCGACGATCGAATCTCGGGCAAGTAACATACCGAGGAACAAAGGGAACATCATACGGGATTAACTGAATCCTTGACATAGAGGTTCGACCGATAAAGATCTTCGTAGAATAAGTAGGAACCAATATGTCCATCCAAGTCCCGCTATTGGTTATTGACCGTAGAGGTGTCTCAGTCATGTCTACATAGTTCTCGAACCCGCAGGGTCTGCACACTTAAGGTTTGTTGACATTTCCGTAGTATAGAGTTATGCATGGTGGTGACCGAAGGTTGTACGGATTCCCGGATGACATCCGAGATGTTATGAGGAGCTCCTAAATGGTCCAGAGGTAAAGATTGATATATAGGAAGTCCTGTTTTGGTCGCCGGAAAAGTTTCGGGCTCATCGGTAGTGTACCGGGAGTGCCGGTAGTGTACCGGGGGACCATCGGGAGGGGTATTTCGACCCAAGAGGCTACATGGGATGTGGGAAGGTGAATACCAGCCCTTAGTGGGCTGGTGGAAGTCCCACACAAGGCCCATGTGACTGGGAAGAAAAGCCCAAAAGGAAAAAAGGTGGAAAAAGGCAAAAAGGGCCAAATAAGGAAGGAGTCCTAATCCTACTAGGAGTGGAGGAGGAGGACTCCTCCCTCCTTGGTTCGGCCGAGCCTAGGGCTGGCCCCTTGAGGGCCAAGCCTCCTCCTCCCCTCCTCCTATATATACTAGTGGTTTTGAAGGTTTTTGCACAAGAGTTTATGCCACGTGCTGCCCTCTCCTCTAGCGCATAGTTTCTCCTCTAGATCGGATTTCTGCAGTGCTTAGGCGAAGCCCTGCCGGAATAGCTCAACCACCATTGCTGGAGCGCCGTCACGCTGCCGAAGAACTCTTCTACCTCTCCGCTCCCTCTTGCTGGATCAAGAAGGCAGAGATCATCATCAAGCCGTATGTGTGCTGAACGCGGAGGTCCCGTCCGTTCGGTGCTAGATCGGGACGGATCGTGATTGGATCGCGGGACGCTCGGCGAGTTGGATCGCGAAGACGTTCGACTACATCAACCGCGTTTCTTAACGCTTCCCGCGTAGGGATCTACAAGGGTATGTAGATCCAGTCTCCCCCTCGTAGATGCTCATCGCCATGGATAGATCTTGCGTGTGCATAGGAAAATTTTTGTTTCCCATGCAACGTTACGCAACAGGAATACCATGAGCCGGAAGAGTATGAGCCATTGAACCACGCTGCTGTCTTCATGGCGGGTTCCGCATCAACACATAATAGCATAGCCGCTGGTGCGAACGAGCCTGGAGCGAACAGGCCGCGGACTCAAGTTCTTTTGGATCTGATGAACGAGCTTATGGCCCTGTTGGAGACCGAGGTCACTGTTGAAAACCAAGCAGCCCGTACCGCGGAGATCACAAGGTTCAAGGAGAAGAAGGCTCAAATGGATGCTGACTCGGAGCGCCTTAGAGCAAAGGCTTTTCGCTTGGAGCTAGAGCAGCAGTCTGCAGCGGCGGTTCACCGGATGAGGCATCAGTCACGTTTGCCGGATCAATATGAAGCTAGAAATCTGTTTAACACGCCAGGGACGGGACGAAATATGCCTCTAACTATAACCCGGATAGCGGAAGTAGCTGGAAGCCGGGTAGCGGTTCAGCGTCAGCAGCCAGACCCGCCCCGCCGTAACCAGGTCACACCCCAGTTTTTTCCGACACCACCGGGTCATTATTCTAACCCGGCGGAGAACATGGTGGCAGCGATGACCAGGCTTGGTACAATCCCAATCCCCGATGAGGCACCTTTCGTAGAAGAAGTGCGGAATGCCATTCGGTACCTGCAGACGGCGGTGGCCCAGCAGGAGAAGTATACCTACAGCCAGAGTCACGTACATTCAACCCCCATCCTAAGCCGAAGCTACAACCGGAGTTATGAGTCACCGGCGGTTTGTAGTAGTGATCGACATCGAAACCCGCCAAGGGATGATCACCCGGTTCGTGATGCTCAAGCGTTGGTGGATCGGGCAAGAGCCCAGCAAGAGGCGGCGGCTCTGGCAGCTGCGACGGCTTATCAGGAACCCACAGTCGCGCCCTCTGTTTCAGTAGGAGTCGGCTTAACTTCTAGGGCTGTGGGAGTGCCATGCTTAGCGCCGGCTTTGCGAAACGAGCACCTACCGAAAGATTTCAAAGGTCCTCGCAAGGTGCCCAACTATATTGCTGACCTACCTCTAGAGGCTTGGATTGAAAGTTATGAATTAGCCATGGAGATGTTGGATGTTAGTGATGCAGTGTGTGCCAAGTATTTCATCATGGTGCTGGAAGGGTCGGCTCGTACGTGGTTGAAAGGGTTGCCACCCAACACCATTAACACCTGGGCTGAGTTAAAGGCGAGGTTCATCAAAAACTTCCAGGGAACGTGCAAGCAGCCCATGACGACAGTGGATTTGGATCATTGTGTTTAGCGTGAAGATGAGTCGGCTCATCATTGGGTCCGGCGGATCTCGACCATCATCCACTCTTCTGATAATATCACGTCGTCCCAAGCAGTTTTAATCCTGGAGAAAAATTGCCACTTCACGCCTTTGAAGAGAAGCTTGGCCGGCTCAAGCGCACATGTCAGGACATGGGGGAACTCATGACGACTCTCACCAAGTATGCGGACTCTCACAACACGAAGGACCCTGGCTCTGATGATGAAAAATCAGCCAAGGGCAAGAAGAACAACAATGGCAAGGGTCAGTCGCAGAACGGAGGAGGAACCAATAATAATAGCAATGGCGGAAAGCGGAAGAACCAGGACAGCGGGTCAGAGTTAGTGGCCAACGCCAATACTAGGAATAACTGTGGCAAGGGTAATGGCAAGCCGCCATTTAAATGCAAGACTCCCAATTTGGAGGCAATGTTGAATGATCCCTACCCAAAACACGGTCGTATGGATCAGCCGTCAACTCATGCTTGGAAGGATTGTTGGATTATGCGAGAGTACCAAAATTACGGCGATAACTAGCATCCAGGTGGCGGCGGCGGACCGTCCGGCAGGTTAGGACCTTCCGGATCTGGTTTTGGTCCGGGCGACTTAGGCTCAGGCCATCAGGGCCAAGGAAACCATGGAGGGAATAATCAGCGGTGTGGCGTTGGAGGTCAGCAGCAAAATAACCAGTCCGGATTTCAGAGTAATCCCAAGCAGCTTAACTCCGGTCAGTACCCCGTCTTTACAACCAGTCTTGACAAGCGAGACAGGAAGCTATGCAAGCGGGCGGTTAACGTAGCTATGCCGACTCTCCCACAGTATTTAAAGTGGTCTGAGTATGACATAACCTGGACCAGGGAGGATCACCCGCCGTGTGTGGATAACCCGGGGCAGTTGGCTCTGGTGGTCGCCCCCCAAGTGGGAGGATATGTGTTCACCAAAGTTCTTATGGATGGAGGCAACAGCATCAACATTTTGTATTATGACACTTTTTGCCGGATGAATTTGCTTGACAAAGATCTTAAGCCTTCTTTGACAGTTTTTCATGGCGTGGTGCCTGGGAAGTCGTCTTATCCAGTGGGAAAGATTTCGTTGGAGGTTTCCTTTGCTAATGAATTCAATTACAAGGTGGAGTCTCTGTGGTTTTAAGTGGTCAAGATTAAGAGCCCATATCGCGCTCTGTTTGGACCACCGGCTTATGTCAAATTCATGGCTAGGCCTTGCTATGTTTACTTACAACTCAAGATGCCTAGGTTAAACGGGACGATCATGGTACATGAAGACCGGAAGACGGCTGCTGAGTGTGAGGAAGGGGACACGGCTTATGCATAATCAAGTTGCATAGAGGCAGAGCTCAAGTTTTATAAAGAGAATGTTGACTCGGCAGATATGACCCCATTAAAAAAGCCTAACACAAAATCTGAGTCGCCGCTTAAGTTTGTGGCAGATGATACCAAGTTAGTGGACTTCGCGCCTGGCGACTCATCGCAGCAGTTCACTATTGGGGCTAATATGGATCCTAAATAGGAAAGCGCGCTCATTGAGTTCATTCATAAGAATTGGGGCATCTTTGCATGGAAGCCTTCTGACATGTCGGGTATACTGAGAGAACTCGCTGAGTACCACCTTAATGTGGATCCTAAGTTTAAGCCAGACAAGCAGTTTTTGCGCCAATTCAATGAGGAGAGGCGGAAAGCAATTGGTGAAGAGGTGGCCCGGCTCTTGGTAGCAAGGTTCGTCGTTGAAGTTTTTCACCCGGAGTGGCAAGCTAACCAGGTGTTGGTGTTAAAGAAGAACGAGACGTGGCGTATGTGCATTGATTACATAAACCTTAACAAAGCATGTCCGGTTGACCCGTTTGCTCTCCCCCATATTGATCAAATCATTGACGCGGCAACGGGTTGTGAGAGTTTGTGTTTTCTGGGACAGTTAAAGGCCAAGAGAAGACGGCTATTATCACGCCTTTTGGTGATTTCTGCTATGTGTCTATGCCTTTTGGGCTCAAGAGTGCCCAGGCGACTTATCGGCGTTGTGTACAGAACTGCCTTCATGGTCAAATTGGGCGCAATGTTCATGCTTATGTGCATGATATTGTGGTCAAGTCAAGGAACAAGGAGACTCTGCTGGATGATTTGAAGGAAACTTTTGACAATTTGTGGGTCTACAAGATGATTCTTAAACCGGAAAATGCGTTTTCGGTGTACCTGCAGGCAAGCTCTTGGGATTCTTAGTCTCTAAGCGTGGCATTGAGGCTAACACGGACAAGATAAAGGCTATTACTTCCTTGTCTAAACCGGGATGCATCAATGATGTTCAATGTCTGGCGGGTCGAATTGCTGCACTAAGCCGGTTCATAAGCCGCATGGGCGAGAAAGCTATTCCTCTATATCATATGATGAATGAGACAAATGACTTCGTCTAGAGAAAGGCTTCGGATGAGGCGCTTGAAGCGCTCAAGAAGAAGTTGGTTGAGCCGCTGGTCTTAGCTGCTCTGGCTGAGAAAGAACCTTTGCTCTTGTACATGGCGGCTAACAAGAGGGCAGTCAGCGTTGCGATTGTTGTGGAGCATAAGGAGACAAGGAAATAATATCCCGTCCAGAGGCCGGTTTACTATGTTAGCGAGGTGTTGATAGAATCCAAGCAAAGGTACCCGCATTGGCAGAAGCTGATCTATGGGGTGTTCATGGAAAATCGCAAGTTGAAGCATTACTTCCTTGGACATCAGATCACGGTGCTTAGCTCTGCCCCCTTGGGAGATATTATCCAAAATAAAGAGGTCACTGGCAGGATTGCTAAGTGGGCACTTGAGCTTGGGCCCCTCAATTTGAAATATGTGCCTCATACGGCTGCCAAGTCTCAAGCCTTGGTGGACTTCATAAATGATTGGACAGAAAGTCAGTTGCCTGAGGAGAAGTCGGACAACACATACTGGACGATTCAATTTAATGGATCTAGGCAATTGGAAGGCTCGGGGTCGGAGTTGTTCTAACTTCCCCATGAGGTGACAAGTTCTGTTATGTTTTGAGGCTAATGTTTCCTTGTACTAACAATGCAGCAGAATATGAGGCTTTGCTTCATGGGCTCCGGGTGGCCAAGGAGATGAACTTGAGCCGGGTCATATGTCTTGGCGACTCGGACCTAGTAGCTCAGCAAGTCTCTGGCACATGGGACTAAATGGACCTGCGTATGGCGGCTTACCGCTAGGTGGTTGATATTGTTGCCGGCCACTTCAAGGGTTATCAAGTGGATCACATTGATCGGCGCAAGAATGAGGCGGCTGATGTGTTATCCACATTGGGGTCTCAACATAAGCCGGTGCCGCCAAATGTGTTCTGGACGTATTGCATCACCCGTCAATCAAGGTACTGTCGGAGGAGGACTTGGTTATACCTGACCCGGAGGGGGAATTGGTGGCGGCTCTCCGTGTGATCCCCAATTGGACATTGCCTTACCTAGCATACTTAACCCGCGGTGAGTTACCCCAAGATGAGACCCTGGCGTGTCAGATCTCAAGGCGGTCTAAGTCTATAATTATCAAGGACGATGAGTTGCATCAGCGCATTGTGACTGGTGTTTTTCAGCGATGCGTCTCTCCTGGTGAGGGCCATGAAATTTTGCAAGAAATTCATGCAGGGAACTGTGGGCATCATGTCAAGTCAAAATCATTGGTGGCCAAGGCTTTCCGTCACGGTTTGTATTGGTTAACAACTCATAAGGACGCAGAGGATTTGGTCAGTAAGTGTGATGGGTGTCAGAAGTTTGGGCGCCGCGCTCACATGCTAGCTCAAGAGCTACGAATGATTCCAATCACCTGGCCGTTTGCGGCCTAGGGGCTCGATATGGTAGGACCTTTCAAGAGGTCTAAAGATAAGAAGACCCACCTCTTGGTGGCGGTTGACAAGTTCACTAAGTGGATTGAGGCAGAGCCGGTTAGCAAGTGTGATGCTGCAACAACGGTTCAGATCATCAAAAATCTGATCTTTCGCTTTGGTTATCCACATAGTATCATCACTGATAATGGCACCAATCTGTCCAACGGGGCTATGAAGAATTTCTGTGATGAGGACCATATTCGACTTGATGTATCTTCAGTGGCTCACCCACAATCTAATGGTCAAGCTGAGCGTGTTAACCAGGAAATTTTGAGAGGTACAAACCCCGGCTTATGGTTCCTTTGGAGCACACGCCGGGTTGTTGGGTGGAAGAGTTGTCGTCTGTTCTTTGGAGCATAAGAACCACCCCCAACAGGCCTATAGGCTTTACGTCTTTCTTCATGGTTTATGGTGCAGAGGCGGTTCTCCCCAATGATATTCGTCATGACTCGCCCCGAGTAGTGTCTTACGTGGAAACTGACAATGAGGCAGCATGTTAGGGTACTCTAGACGCCTTAGATGAAGAATGGGATCTTGCGGCCACTCGTTTGGTGATTTTTCAACAAGACCTGCGTTGCTATCATAGCCGTAGGGTCAAGACCCGGACGTTCCAAGAATGCGACTTAGTACTTCGCTTGATTCAAGACCAGCCAGATATGCACAAGTTATCACCTCCTTGGGAAGGACCGTTTGTGATCAGCAGGAATCTCAACAACGAATCTTATTATCTCATAGACATACGGGAGAGTGACAAGTCTCGCACTTCTATTGAGAAGACCAAGAGGCCGTGGACTATAGCTCACCTTCGGCCATATTATACTTAAGCCAACAGCCGGCTCTCATCAATGTACAAACTTCTGTCATTGTACAAACCATCTTTTTATGATATAATAATGTAGGGGAACGCGACAGAAAACAAAAAATTTCGGTATAGCGAGCACGCCCAGGACCACTATGGAGAATGCATACAAGGTTTGATCTGATCCGTACCGACTCGTAGCGCAGCGGAAGAAGAGTCGGTGGAGATCGTTGGTGCAGATCCCCGCAGCTAGGATTTACAACCTCCCAACCGCGAGGATGTACTCCCTCGTCGGACAGCCCTTTGGGAGGCGGTCGGACAGTCCCCCGGACGATGTCGCGGACAGCCCTTCGGGAGGACCCTCGAAACTCGAACGGAGACTCGGACGGCCCTTCGGGAGGACTCTCGAAACTCGACCCGAGACTCGGACAGCCCTTCGGGAGGACACTCGAACAGCCCCTCGGGCAAAAGATCGAAAGTACGAACTCTCTACGGGGTTGCACACATACGGTGTCATCTATCCGGCAGGGCTTCGCCGTCCAGAACTAGTTCCTGCCGGAACCCAGACAGCCTTTCGGCTCTACGAAAAACTCTTTTCGTGGGAGGGAGAGAGAGAGCTTGCAAAGCAAAGCATGTGTATGAGAGCAAAGGATGAGTGTGGAGAGTGCATCTCCACCTCTATTTATAGGAAAACCCAAGGGGTAGGGTGGCACTTGAAATACCCAAAATGCCCATGAGGTGAGCACACCACAAGGGCATAAAGGGAAAGCCTCCAAATAGTGTTGCCTGCATCACCATGCCTGCATCACCATGCCTGCATCACCATGCCTGCATCATCCCCTAATAGTATTTCCACTATTCACAATAGTGTTTCCACTATTTTACAATAGTGTTTCCACTATACATATATAGTGTTTCCACTTTTTACAATAGTGTTTCCACTATACATATATAGTGTTTCCACTATTTATATATATAGTGTTTCTACTATTCAAAATAGTGTTTTCACTATTCACGAAGACATTTTTCTGCGTCCGTTAAATCCCAAATTATTTCTGTGTGCCTAGAATAATTCCAGTACCCACTAAAACAATTTTGGACGCGTTCCGAAACAATTCCGGAACAATGTTTTTCTTCAGCGAAAAGCTACCATAGCGGTTCCGGCGGCTCCGGAACACTTCCGGTTTTTTCCTCCGAAAAATCCCAGAAGTCCCCAGAATCATTCTGGCACCCTCCAAGAATTTCCAGACGTGTGCCGAAACCATTTTGACTTAATGGTATACTCCGAAACAACTTTTTGGTTTTACCGGAACTATTCCAATGTTCTCTCTCCGGAACTCTTCCGTTGTCTCCGAAACTTTTTCGGTGATTTTCTCTCAGACTCCCTGTCTAGTATTCAGCAGATAGATGACCCTTAAGCGTGTGACCCTATAGGTTCGGTGAAGTATAGACATGACCCGGAACACCTTTCGATCAATGATCAGCATCGGAGCCGTGGACACCCATATCGATCCCTATACCCACACGAATAAATATTCGAGTGAACCTCCAGTTGCCGTGAGCTATTCCTGTTGCTTCGCGATATGTTACAATTACCCGAGGTGAGAAACATCGGCATCCTCGTGGATCAACACTTGTCCACAATGCCAGTTACCTCGTTGCCGGTATTGTTCTCTTTTCTTGTTCCCATGTTTTGGCATCCCCGTGATCAAATCACAAAGTGTCTAGCCAGACGATGATCGATACCGTAACACCGAGAGGGCCCAGAGATATCTCTCCATCACCGAAGGAGCAAATCCCAATCTTGAGCTATCAAGTTACTTGACATACTTTTCCATGAACCCGTAAGCCGCCGTAATAGCCACCCATTTACGGATGACGTTTAACAAACCCCAAAGTTCATGAAGCAAGCATGAAGAAACTCGATACTCGCATGGTCTAAGGAATTATGCAAACATTAACTTCTCTGTGTTATTAACCATAAACTTATGACGAATGTATCTCATAGCATAACATCAATTCGGATCGATTCAACACAAGTGTTCTACCAACATCGTGCCCTCAAAATTGCCGGCATGGCCATGCCCATGATCAGGAAAACAGGATCATCATGCAATACTTGAGCCAGTCTTAGAGGCAAGACTAGGAATACAATTTACCATTTATTATACCACACGTGCACATGAGTTTCCCTCCAAGCCTCGTTTTATTTGCAGACTCGAGAATCATTGCAGTTATAGCATGGATCATAAACATTCATTACAAACTTGGAGATACAAAAGTAACTGATATTACTGCCTCTAGGGCATATCTCCTACAGACTCCCACTTGCACTAGAGTCATAATCTAGTTACATGGCTTCCCTAACACCAATGGCAATCCGGTGTTGCTCATGCTTTGCTCGTGGTAGAGGCTTCGTCATCGAGTCTGACACATTCAGAACCGTGTGAACTTTGCGTACTTTCACTAAACCTTCTTCGACATGATGTCGAAAGAGTTTAAATTTGCGTTGAATATGCATTGTCTTATGGTGCGAACATGGCTCCCTTGCCTGAGCCACGGCGCCACTATTGTCACAATAGATCTCCACCGGGTCCAGAGCACTTGGAACCACACCAAGGTCTTCAAGGAATTGCTTGATACCGACAGCTTTCTTGGAGGCTTCTGAAGCAGCCACATATTCCGCCTCCATTGTAGAATCCGCCACAGTCTTTTGTTTGGAACTTTTCCAATCAACTGCACCGCCGTTCAATAAGAAAACATAGCCCGATTGAGATTTGAAGTCATCTGGGTCAGTCATGAAGCCTGCATCAGTGTAACAACTTACAATGAGCTCTTCATCACCTCCGTACACAAGGAGTAAATCCTTGGTCCTCCTGAGGTACTTAAGAATACCCTTAACTGCGGCCCAGTGTTCCAATCCTGGATCACCTTGGTACCGTCTGCTAACACTTAGCGCATAGGAAACATCCGGTCTTGTACATAGCATGGCATACATAATAGAACCAACTGCCGAAGCATATGGAATATCATTCATTTGTACTCGCTCATCGAGGGTCCGAGGACACTGATTCTTGCAAAGCACTGTGCCAGGTGACATGGGGAGTAGGCCTTTCTTGGAGTTCTCCATGTTGAACCTTTTCAACACCTTGTCAATGTACGTGCTTTGGCTTAGCGCTATCAGGCGTCTTGATCTATCTCTATAGATCCTGATGCCCAATACATATGCCGCTTCGCCTAAGTCTTTCATTGAAAAACTCTTCTTCAATGAGTCTTTTATTTCGCTAAGAAATTTCACATCATTTCCAATCAACAATATGTCATCCACATACAAGATTAGAAATGCTTTTGCGCTCCCACTAAACTTCTTGTAAACACAAGATTCTTCATCGTTCCTGATGAAGCCAAACTCTTTGACCACTTCATCAAAACGAATGTTCCAGCTCCTTGATGCTTGCTTCAGACCATAAATGGCTTTCTGAAGCTTGCATACCTTTCTAGCATTCTTAGGATCGACAAAACCTTCTGGCTGTATCATGTATACATCCTGTTCAAGGTTTCCATTTAGGAAAGCCGTTTTGACATCCATCTGCCATATTTCATAATCGAAATAAGCAGCAATTGCTAGTAATATCCGAACAGACCTGAGCATGGCTACGGGCGAGAAAGTCTCGTCGTAGTCAACTCCTAGAACTTGCGTGAACCCTTTCACGACAAGTCTAGCTTTGTGGATAGTAATGTTACCATCCGCGTCCGTCTTTCTTTTGAAAATCCATTTACAACCAATGGGTTTTACGCCATCTGGAAGTTCTTCCAAGTTCCAAACTTGGTTTTCATACATGGATTCCATCTCGGATCTCATGGCCTTGTGCCATTCCCTTGAGCTAGGTCCCGCCATCGCTTCCTTGTAGTGCGCAGGTTCATCGTCTTCAAGAATGAAGATTTCATTATGAAACCATTCAGGTGGCTGGATAGCCCTACCTGATCTGCGCGGTTCAGTTACAACATTGTCTGAAGTTTCCGCATCACATGCGACAACTTCCGGCTCGGTTGTAGGGATAATTTGCGGAATTACTTCCGGTTCCTTAGCCATATCAACGGTTGCCGAAGATTCACTAATCTCATTAAGCTGTACTGTCCTCCTACTCAATTCTTTAGCGAGAAACTCTTTCTCGAGAAAATGTGCAACCTTTGCGACAAACACTTTGCCCTCGGTTTGGTGGTAGAAGGAATATCCAATGGTGTTATTTGGATAACCTACAAAGTAACATTTGTCTGATCTAGGTTCTAGCTTGGTTGGCTGTAAACGTTTTACGTATGCCTCACAACCCCAAACCTTGAGATGTGACACACTAGGTATCTTCCCATACCACATCTCATGTGGTGTCGTCTCAACAGACTTAGACGGTGCTCTGTTTAATGTATAAGCAGCAGTTTCTAGTGCGTGACCCCAAAAAGATATCGGTAGATCTGTAAGAGACATCATCGACCTTACCATGTCTAACAGGGTTCGGTTACGTCGTTCCGACACTCCGTTTCACTGTGGAGTTCCGGGAGGCGTAAGCTGTGAAACGATTCCACGATCACTCAGATGTTGGCCAAACTCATGACTAAGATATTCGCCTCCGCGATCAGACCGCAGAAACTTAATCTTTTTGTTACGATGATTTTCTACCTCATTCTGAAATTCTTTGAACTTTTCAAAGGTTTCCGACTTATGCTTCATCAAGTAGATATAGCCATACCGACTCAAATCATCAGTAAAAGTCACGAAGTAAAAATACCCACCCCGTGCGGCCGTGTTCATTGGACCACATACATCACTATGTATTATTTCCAATAATTCACCCGCCCGTTCAGGATGACCCGTGAACGGCGTCTTGGTCATTTTTCCCATCAAGCAAGCTTCACATGTGTCAAATAATTCAAAATCAAGGGACGGTAAAACTCCATCTTTATGGAGTCTTTGCATGCGTTTCTTTCCGATGTGGCCAAGCCGATAGTGCCACAAGTAAGTGGCGGTGGTATCAGCCTTCTTAAGGCGTTTAGCATTCACGTTAAAGACATCATTTCCACATTCAAGATTTAGTATGAAAAGGCCCCCAACAATGGGTGCAAATCCATAAGACATATCCTTACAATAAAGTGAACAACCATTGTTCTCAGACTTGTAGGAGTACCCGTCGTGCACTAAACATGATCCAGAGATAATGTTTCTACACAACAACGGAACAAAATAACAGTTACTAAGTTCCAAAATAAATCCTGAAGGGAGACGTAGAGGCATAATGCCGACGGCTTGAGCGGCGATCCCAGCGCCATTCCCGACACGCATCACGACTTCATTCTTTGCCAGCTTGCGCACCTTCTGAAGCCCCTGTATCGAGTTGCAAATGTGAGCAACCGATCCGGTATCAAATACCCAAGACTTAGAATTTTCGCTAGCAAGCAAAACGTCAATGACATTAACTTGTATAACAATTATACCTTTTCCGGTTTTCCCGGATTTCTTATCTTCCAGATACTTCTTGCAGTTTCTCTTCCAGTGTCCTGTGCCCTTGCAGTAGAAGCACTCAGTTTCATTCTTGGCTCCGCCCTTAGATTTGCGTTGGAAGCCGGTCTTACCGGCGCCCTTGCCTTTCTTTGGCTTGCCTTTCTTTTTGAAACTGACAGTTTTATTCACAAGCAACACTTGCTTGCGATTTTTCTGCAGTCCTCCTTCAACAGTTTTCAGCATGGCAAGCACCTCATTAGGTGTTTTGTCCATCCCATTCATGTTGTAGTTCATGACAAAACCTCCGTAAGAAGGGGGGAGTGAACAGAGCAACATGTCCATTACATGCTCTTCTGGAAGTGGAAATTCCAGGGTTTTAAGCCTTTCAGCGTAGCCAATCATATTGACTACGTGCTCGCCAACTGAACTGCCCTCAGCCATCTTGGTCTCCGACATCATCTTCATGATATCAAAACGTTCAGACCTTGCATTAAACTTGTAAAGATCATCCAGATCCTTGATCATATCAAAGGAGTTATGGAATTCAAAACGTTTTTGAAGCTCTGAACTCATGCAAGACAGCATGAGGCACTGCACTAAGTTGTAATCATCATCCTTAGTGGCCCAGACATTCTGTATGTCTACCGCGGCTGTTGCCGCCGGCTTTGGTGGAAGAGCTCCATCAAGCACGTACACTTTCTTAGCGCTCCTGAGGACAATCCTCAGGGTACGGACCCAGTCCGCATAGTTGTTTCCATTTGCAACTAACTTCTCTTTCTCTAACATCGGGCCTAAGTTGAACGCGCTATTGCGAGCCATTTGATCTACAACGGAAAACACAAGTTCATTTTAGACATTGTTCATAATGATTTTTGGCACTAGTGAATAAACAATTTTATTCTAAAGTGCGCTCCCACTCAAATCAATATCTCTCATAATTGATTGTGAGTGATGCAAGATCCAACTTTCAATTTAGCGTCAAGGATGTAACCATCTCGAGTGACGAGAATTTCAATTGGTAGGCCAACTTGCCAATCACATCTCTATGTGACTCTTGTTCATCTTTCGATGCGTGTGTTCCGAGCTCATGACTTTCATGCCTGAACGTCAAGACAACCAAGTGATCTCTCTGCGAGGTCTCAACTCACCCGCCTCACACTTCTCTAATCGTTCGTATCCATGTAACCATGTGATACCCCGAAGAGATAGGTGCCGTGACGGTGCTACACTTGGGAGAACACTATCTACTTGATATTTTTGTGAGAGATCACCCTAATAAAAAGCGACTACCGCGCAATCAAGAAGGGTGCATCAAGAGGGATAAACATCTCAGGCAATTCATAATAGCATGATATGATATAGCCCCTTCTGATGGAGAAGTCAAGTATTTCTTCGTCTTCGGCATTCGCGTCGGTGTTCACCTTTGCGAAGATTGCCACCACCTTATCGATGCACCAAATAATATTGCTATCTCTATAGCTAATAAAATAAGTGCATTACATAAGGTTGACACGCAGGTCATTAAAGTGCAATCATATGGCTCCAGCCATCATGCCGAATCATGACACGCAGGTCATGTTAATTACATCATATAGCCATCTCATACATAATCAAATTGAATATGAGCATTGCTATACCACATCACATGCAAACCATCCTGCAAAACCAAGTTAGACGCCTCTAATCGGTTTATGCAAAATTTTATTTCACGTGGCTTCTAAGGTTTTGACTTAAACCGCAGCTACCAACGTTTATCATCAAGTATGATACTTCAATTTGCTAGATTAACTTTCCAGGGTGTATGAAACACGAGATAGTAAAATCTCGAGCCCCATACTAAACTTCGTCATACGCGTGACCCCCGTGCAGATCATATCTGCATTGCCCTTCGTCTGCGAAACATCCATCTTTCTTTAACTATGGTGGAACCCAAAGACACTGAAGCACTTCGTTGATCTGTCAATCAGCATACTCAGGAGCAGCATGAAAGGATCACGGATTGCCAGAACTTTGTAAGATTCCACCATTCCGTCAAGATCAGGAGTACGCAAATTCACGGGAAGCAACAAGAACATTGGGTAACAGATTTCATCTGCTACCCGCACAAATAATTTTCAGCAATAGATCTCATCTACTACAAAATTATACTATGCAATACTCATACATCTCATGTATTCTAGATCATACCATGCATCTACTGATAGCCTGGCTCTGATGCCACTGTAGGGGAACGCGACAGAAAAAACAAAAAAATTCGGTATAGCGAGCACGCCCAGGACCACTATGGAGAATGCATACAAGGTTTGATCTGATCCGTACCGACTCGTAGCGCAGCGGAAGAAGAGTCGGTGGAGATCGTTGGTGCAGATCCCCGCAGCTAGGATTTACAACCTCCCAACCGCGAGGATGTACTCCCTCGTCGGACAGCCCTTTGGGAGGCGGTCGGACAGTCCCCCGGACGATGTCGCGGACAGCCCTTCGGGAGGACCCTCGAAACTCGAACGGAGACTCGGACGGCCCTTCGGGAGGACTCTCGAAACTCGACCCGAGACTCGGACAGCCCTTCGGGAGGACACTCGAACAGCCCCTCGGGCAAAAGATCAAAACTACGAACTCTCTACGGGGTTGCACACATACGGTGTCATCTATCCGGCAGGGCTTCGCCGTCCAGAACTAGTTCCTGCCGGAACCCAGACAGCCTTTCGGCTCTACGAAAAACTCTTTTCGTGGGAGGGAGAGAGAGAGCTTGCAAAGCAAAGCATGTGTATGAGAGCAAAGGATGAGTGTGGAGAGTGCATCTCCACCTCTATTTATAGGAAAACCCAAGGGGTAGGGTGGCACTTGAAATACCCAAAATGCCCATGAGGTGAGCACACCACAAGGGCATAAAGGGAAAGCCTCCAAATAGTGTTGCCTGCATCACCATGCCTGCATCACCATGCCTGCATCACCATGCCTGCATCATCCCCTAATAGTATTTCCACTATTCACAATAGTGTTTCCACTATTTTACAATAGTGTTTCCACTATACATATATAGTGTTTCCACTATTTACAATAGTGTTTCCACTATACATATATAGTGTTTCCACTATTTATATATATAGTGTTTCTACTATTCAAAATAGTGTTTTCACTATTCACGAAGACATTTTTCTGCGTCCGTTAAATCCCAAATTATTTCTGTGTGCCTAGAATAATTCCAGTACCCACTAAAACAATTTTGGACGCGTTCCGAAACAATTCCGGAACAATGTTTTTCTTCAGCGAAAAGCTACCATAGCGGTTCCGGCGGCTCCGGAACACTTCCGGTTTTTTCCTCCAAAAAATCCCAGAAGTCCCCAGAATCATTCTGGCACCCTCCAAGAATTTCCAGACGTGTGCCGAAACCATTTTGACTTAATGGTATACCCCGAAACAACTTTTTGGTTTTACCGGAACTATTCCAATGTTCTCTCTCCGGAACTCTTCCGTTGTCTCCGAAACTTTTTCGGTGATTTTCTCTCAGACTCCCTGTCTAGTATTCAGCAGATAGATGACCCTTAAGCGTGTGACCCTATAGGTTCGGTGAAGTATAGACATGACCCGGAACACCTTCCGATCAATGATCAGCATCGGAGCCGTGGACACCCATATCGATCCCCATACCCACACAAATAAATATTCGAGTGAACCTCCAGTTGCCGTGAGCTATTCCTATTGCTTCGCGATATGTTACAATTACCCGAGGTGAGAAACATCGGCATCCTCGTGGATCAACACTTGTCCACAATGCCAGTTACCTCGTTGCCGGTATTGTTCTCTTTTCTCGTTCCCATGTTTTGGCATCCCCGTGATCAAATCACAAAGTGTCTGGCCAGACGATGATGGATACCGTAACACCAAGAGGGCCCAGAGATATCTCTCCATCACCGAAGGAGCAAATCCCAATCTTGAGCTATCAAGTTACTTGACATACTTTTCCATGAACCCGTAAGCCGCCGTAATAGCCACCCATTTACGGATGACGTTTAACAAACCCCAAAGTTCATGAAGCAAGCATGAAGAAACTCGATACTCGCATGGTCTAAGGAATTATGCAAACATTAACTTCTCTGTGTTATTAACCATAAACTTATGACGAATGTATCTCATAGCATAACATCAATTCGGATCGATTCAACACAAGTGTTCTACCAACATCGTGCCCTCAAAATTGCCGGCATGGCCATGCCCATGATCAGGAAAACAGGATCATCATGCAATACTTGAGCCAGTCTTAGAGGCAAGACTAGGAATACAATTTACCATTTATTATACCACACGTGCACATGAGTTTCCCTCCAAGCCTCGTTTTATTTGCAGACTCGAGAATCATTGCAGTTATAGCATGGATCATAAACATTCATTACAAACTTGGAGATACAAAAGTAACTGATATTACTGCCTCTAGGGCATATCTCCTACAAATAAAGTGGGCATCCCCATCATTAGGGGCCTCTGTCATGTTCTTCACATTGAGTGTCATACAAAGGAGTTAATCCTTCATCAGGTCACTTGGGGGCTTTTAAACCCCCTTAGCCAGGCTTTCTATTCCATAAGGCCAAAAGGGTTTTAAAGCCCTCCTTATGTACCAAATTAAGGATTGACTCCTGATTTAAACTAGCAAAGGAGTTGATCCTTTAATTGGTCATTTGGGGGGGGGCTTTAGGACCTATGGTTTAAGCTCACTATCTCCTCTTCACTCGTCTTTCCGCCATCTCCAAGTTATACCTGCCTGTTTGCAACTTGCTACTCCACCATGTGACCCGCCGAACTCTTGATAGTTAATCTTGATAAGAGACCCTGTACTTTTTCTAAAATTATTCTTGCACAAAGACACTGAACTTGTCAAGGTTTAAACGGCGGCTTTTGTCACGAGAGAGTCGGCTTACAGTGAGCGAGGACAAACTCGTCTTGTTTACCATATCCCCTCCGCTATGTCGCATGTTCGTACTCTTAGCAATGTCAATCTTTTAAAGACTCTGAACTTGCTAAGGTTTAAATGACAACTTTATGTCACGTGAGGCCTGGTTTACAAGTTCTCAGGCTTTTCGCCTCGTTTCTTCGGAAACAAAAATATTTTCATAAAAAAAGGGGAACAAGAGTTGTCTCATCCCATCGCGCCTTTAAAGTCAGCTTATGGGATGAGGCGTACAATTGTTCATTCTTGCAGGTGCTCTCATGATAAGGTTCTAAGTCTTGGGAAATTTCCGGCTTGGCCCATGGAATATAAGCCGCCCGGCGAGTCAAAATAGCTAAAATACTCCTATATCAACAGTTGAGTTTACTGAATCGCCAGCAGAGCTTTCAAGCATAAACATCAAAAGTGCAGCAACATATAATCAAGAGTTTTCTACACCTATTACAAAGCTCTCCAGGAGCCCAAAATATAAATGGACTTAAAGCTTCTGTACACTTCCAACCACGGGGGCTTAGCAGGCCAGGTTACCTTTAGTCAGGAGCAACGAGTTTCAACTCGCCGGCGGATCATCCTGCGTCGGGTCTTCGACTTCTTTGATTTGAAGGTTGTCCGCATCCCAGTTGCAGTTTAATAAAGTTTCAAATTGAGTCTCGTCAAGTAGGGGATACAGTGCAACATCAGGAGCGAAGAGTGGCTTACAGCATGCAGGAATTAAGTCCCTGGCTTCAAAAGTTGGGCAGCGCATCCGTTTCTTATCTGCGTCGTAAGCCGCCTTGTAGGAGGTCAGATCAATCTCGTTGACAAGAGTTGATGCAAGCACCTAGGAGGCCTTCATGCAGTTGGCATAGTCAGTTTCAGTAAAGTCATACTCATCGTCCTTCTTGGACGGGTAGCCATCCATCATCTCTTCGGGGGTCAGCTCAGGGGCAAAGGCCAGAGACCAGCTTAGGGCAGCCAACGCTCCCTTCATGGCGGCTGGTCGTTTTAGCTCCTCAATATGCTTGGGCAGCATTGACAAGACCTCTGTTATTCCCTTCATGAATTTAGGGATGCATTTCTCAGTCAGCATGGCTTTGATGGTACAGAGGGTCCCATTGTATAGTTGTTCTGTCAAGGTATATATCGCCTTCAACTTCAACAAAATGTCAGACGATAGTTGGCGGCTCCTCTGTCCTGCAAAGAAAGTTGGATGTTATAAGCTACCTGAGAGGTTTTTACAGCATGGCAAGGAAATTTTTAAGACCTAAGTATTTACCAAAGATAGCAGCGGTCATCTTGGAGATGTGGCGCTTGAGGGTCTTCAGTTCTTCTGACACAAGCTTGAGCTGCTCGTCAGCGTCGTCTGCGTGTTTTGTTAGGGCAGCTTGTTCAGACTCAACAGTGTTTTTGAACCTGGCAAATTCGGCTTGGACCTTCTCAAGTTCTTCAATGGCAACCCGCAATTTCTCTTCCACTACAGCCCGGGCGGTTTGATGGGAGGCAATGTTTTCCCTTAAGTCGGCCAGATCAGACTCGGTCGTGTCCAAAGCTTCCTGCATCATACAAGTAAAATTCATGCAGTTTAACTCGCCAAGATAGTAATGAATCAAAGTGGTGAAGCTATTATGATACAAATCTCAAGCAGATTGCAAGCAATATACTTGACACTTGGGGGGCTAATGTGTGTGTTTTCTCTCAAAATCTACAACAAAGTTCCGACTCATCCTTGTAAGGTTAAACCGGCACTTGGAGGCTACACATTGCGCTTTGAGTTAATAAAGTTCCGGCTCATCTTCCCACAAGTTAAGCCGACACTTGGGGGCTACACCCGATGAGTTTTTTCTACCATTGAAATTCCGGCTCATCATTATCATCATGACCCAGACTTGGGGGCTACACTTGGATCCAATTTTCATGTAAGTACCGGCTTATTATATGTATTAACCCATTACTTGGGGGCTACATGCAGTTATTTACAGTATGATAAAGTTTGGAAGACCCGGTATACTATTTGCAATACTAAACCAGCTCTTGGGGGCTACATAAGGGTATAAGGAAAAGGCAAGAGAAGAAGGGTATCTCATATTTTTTCTTCATTTATCCAACAAGTTTGTACTCCATATTTCGGCTGGAAGAAAGGCGGTTTAGATAACCAGCGTGCAAGTCATCCGCAGTCATTTTTCCTAACACGGGGACTTCAAAATCAAGCTTCTCTGGTGAGAGCACTTCAGTCTTGCCAGTGTGTTTTGTTAACACATGAAGATTAGGGGACTGATAACCCGTCCCAGTGATGGTAACTTCTGGATGGGCCGTGTCTTCGGCGACTATTGAAGAGCTAGGCAGCTTTGCATCCGTCGTTGGAGGACTCTCATGAGTGGCCATGTTGTGATCCGCCGGCTCAGAGGGCTGAGGAGTGTTCTCAGGCGCATTTTTCTCAACATCAGAAGGCTCAACATGAGCGGCAGGAGAATCTGGCTTAGCATTCTCCGACTCTTGGACAATTGGATTGGTGGTAGACCCGCCTGCTTTCCTTCTTTTGGCTTGAGCCCTGGAAGAAAAAAAGAATCATTTCGCAGCACAAGGACAATGATGTTAATATGTACTCTAGAAGGTAAAGGTACATACTCTGGGTTGATTTTTAGAGGAGGAAGCTTGGATGCAGTTGAGTCGCCAGACGAAGGGGACAATTCCTAAAAAGTTAAGTCAACAAAAACAGAGTAAGGT
This sequence comes from Hordeum marinum, assembly GCA_022496015.1. Classification (NCBI taxonomy): domain Eukaryota; kingdom Viridiplantae; phylum Streptophyta; class Magnoliopsida; order Poales; family Poaceae; genus Hordeum; species Hordeum marinum. Next base: position 397,968,602 of record CM039674.1, read on the forward strand.
AACATGGCAAAAGTCTCACGCATACATTGGAATTGGTTGAAAGAGTACCTCGGCACGTCGTTTTCGGGGAGCCGAAGAGTTTGGTAAGCCGAACATGAGATCCTCAGCGTCGGTGCTCCGGGTTTGACGTCGAGAGTCATGTTGTTGCTTTTTTAAAAGAAATTCGGGATCTAAGTAAGCAAGAGGATGTGAAAATGGAACTTTTCGACGACCCGGCGTATTTTCTCTTGCGGTAGGACCTCTGAGTCGGAGGAAAGATAAGTTACCTCGGGGGCGTCGGCGTGACTGGTTTCCGCTTCCTCCTATGTACAATTACCATCAATAAGTTGCACAAAGAGACGACCAAGGGAATCAAGTTCTACCTCTGAATCGTCAAGCTCAAGTAGTTCATGAGCAGAAGTTTTCTTCTTACGACCACGGGCTTTACCTGCCTAAGACTTCTTCTTCAAAGGAGGAATATATTTCTTCTTCTAGAAGTTAGAGCCGGCCTATGTATAAGCCGCCAAAATGGGTAAAAAAGCAAGGTAGAAAGTCAAGACGAGAACAAGCAGTTTTGTGAAGGAGGTTTTTCTTACATCTGGAGCTAGGTTCTTGACGCAGAAAGGTTTCGACCTGTTATTGTTGCAAACTGCTTGGGTTTCGCCTAGAAGTGACTTGATAGCAGAATTAATGTCTTGTTCTGTCAGGGGAGTGATGTTGAAGCAGAGAGGGTTGTTCCTTTCACCCGTAAAATCACACATAAGCCGGTTGCGCCGGCTTAGTGGCAAGACTTTCCATGAGACCCAGCAGCGGGTTAGGTCGACGCCAGTTAAGCCATTCGCTAGAAGGGCCTTGATTTTTGCAAAACCTGGAGCATACTTCACTCGATCTGCGGCGGACATCCGGTTTGGAAGATTAGTAGAGTGCAAAGCCGGGTAGGACGATAACCCAGCAGCGGATTCTCCTCTTTGGGGGAGGTGTCTTGGTAGTAAAACCAAGTCTTATTCTAGTCCTTGGGGTGGCTTGGCAAGAGAGCAGCTAGATAGGGCAGATCTCTCCATCTCTAGATAGAGACGCCACCTAGTTCTAAACTTGGTCCATCCGCCGCTTCAGTTTGGTGATTGACATAGAAGAAATCATGGAAGAGGTCGACAGATGGCTCTTCTTGTAGATATACTTCACGTAGAACTTTAAACTGGCACATATTAGTGATAGAGTTTGGGGCTATGTCTTGAGGGTGAAGTTTGAAAAAGTGAAGAACGTCTCGGAAGAATTTTGACCCAGGCGAGTTGAAGCCATGGAGGAGGTGATCAGTGAATACGACAACTTCCCCTTCCTTATTTTCTGACCCTGGAACCCGCTAATGAATGACATGAACCAATCTCCACAAATTCAAGCAAAAGCTGTTTGGTGACTCTGGAGCCAACCCAGTCACATGATGAGGGTGCTCTTGACATAGTGGCAGGTCAAACCATGAGAAAGTACAAGATATTGTGGATTAGAAACGCCAAATAATCAAGACGGCTATGGTTAACATGATGGTGAAGTGCTAAGCCGCCAGTGCATTTTATCAGAGAGACGGCAACTCGATGGCGGGTTAAGTGGACAAGACAATGCCAGGAATATTACTAAGTGCGAATAAACAGGTTTCATATGTTGCGACTGTGGCTACAAGATCTATAGGTGAGAAAAAATGAAAATATATTCAAGACCTAAAAAGAACAGGTGGCCAGAAAGGTGATGTCAAATCTATAGTGAGCGAATGTTGACATTCAAGCAGGCGGCCGCCACGGATAATCAGCATTATGAGATTTAAGGAGATGCTTGACAATCTACATTATGAGGAATAATCCGACGAACAGCGAAGAACACTAATGGAAACCCGATGAACTCGGTGGGATTCTAAGCGAGGTGACTATAGATTCAACAAGGGTTGAGAAGAGTACCTTGTGGATGCGGATGCATGGGCAAAACTCTGGACTGAATCAGGTTGATGTAGCGGCCGGCGTTGAGAACGACGGTGAGGTCCGATGGGCGTGGCAGAGCTTCGGAGGAGTGAGCGTCTGGAGGAAGAATAAGAAGACAGGGGCAGCGGAGAAAGGAAAAGGGTCCCTTCGTGTCCCTATTTATGAGATGAGATGGCAAATAGTGTGCGCGAGAATCGAGGAGACGAAGTGATGATTGACCGAAGGGGACGCCTTGATTTTCGGGCCGATCGTTTAATGAGAGTATTCGTTGCAAACGTCACATGATCTTTTTGACATATTGAATATGACGTCGTGGCGGGTTATGAATTTTCTCTTTCAGATGACAAAGATGAGAGGCTCGCCAACCAGAAGACTTGAAGATTGACATGAACAGGTTCAAATCAATCTGGGGCCTAATGTTGGGGATATACACCCAGGATGAGACCCGCCCAGGTGGGGCCGGGTCATGCGGTTGGCGTCTTACGGTAACTCCAGGAGGAAAGCTTAACCGATGAGACGAAGGGCCCAGAGCCAGAAGGCCAGATGTAACCCGGTGGACTTGAGCTGCCGGGAGAGACTTGTTAGATAAGGCATGATTAGTTAGAGGTGAGGTCGGTTGTTAAGTTTAACCCGACCTGGACTCTTGTAAGCCCAGGGCCTTGACCCGTGTATATAAGGGTGGCTTACCTGGGTGGCTTAGGCCACAAAACAACTGATCAAGAGTTAGGTCAAGTGAACTCGCTCCCTTGTAATCGATACACAATCAATACAACACAAAGCAGGACATAGGCTTTTACCTCTTTCCGAGGGGCCGAACCTGGGTAAACCCTGTCTCTCGATTCTGATCAACCCCTTCGAGTTCACCGCCTTAGCGATGGCCTCGAACATAAGTCCATTGACCTGGACATCTGCTGTGACAAATCCACGACACCGAGCATGCCAACGATCAATTCCTCAAGGGCCTCAAGACTAGGATCTTCAAGAATAAGCTTGAGGCACGCGAGAAGGGTTAACTGGATAAGTTGCAGTCTGTTTTGTGGTCCATATGCACCACCGTGACTAAGCCCACCGGCGAACCCCCCCCCCCCCTTCTTCCTTGTCTACGGGGCTGAGGCAGTCCTTCCCTCGGAGCTTAAGCATGGCTCCTCATGGATCTTGGCGTTGGATGTCATGCGTCAGGATGACTCATGGGAGACCAATCTTTTGCTCCTCGAGGAGGGCCGCCACCAGGCCGCCCTTCACGCCGCGAGGTACCAGCAAGCCTTGCAGCATTACCACAGTCACAACACCCACCTCATACCCTCGAGGTCGAGGATCTTGTCGGCGATATGACCCCCCGGTGTAACCCGCCGTTTGGGCCGGGTTAGAACGTGGGCAGCTTAAGGAACATGTTCAAGATGGGTTGTGGTGTTGACAATAAGGCAAGTAAGGCAGTTTATTTAGTAAGTCGTCTAGCGGCCCAGCACGTAAGATGGCGACTCAAGACCTACAAGGCAGAAGACGCTAGACGCTTTCCTTACTTGAGAGACAAGACAAGGTAGAGTTGTTACAGGTCACGAGTCTTAACACGGCCCGACTCTTGTAAACACGGGGCCTCGACGTGTATATAAATGCGAGCCCCTGAGGCCGATAGGGCTATGTTAGAAACCCTCGAAATCTAGGTTGGCGATTACGCACCCTTGTAATCGAGATCATCGTCAATATAGACACCAAAGCAGGACGTAGGCTTTTACCCCCAATGGAGTGGCTTAACCTGGGTAAATCCGTCTCTCATTCCCAATCAACCCCTTCGAGTCGCCACACATCGACGATGGCCTCACACCTAAGTTCTCCTATGAGGACATCTACCGTGACAAAACCATGCCAATTGGCGCCCACCATGGGGCTCTCGCGTGATGGAGTTGAGTTCTCGGAGGGAGCTCTTCCAGGGTTCGGGAGCTATGTGGCTGGTCAGATGACAAAGAGTCGTCATGGTCAGCTCTACATCGACAATTCAGGCTAGGGTCCCGAGGCCGACTCAATTGAGTTTGGGTAGCAAATCTGTCATGGTTTTGTCAAGGCAACATGTCCTCGTGAGAGAACTTAGGTGTGAGGCCATCGCAACTAGGTGGCGGCTTAAGAGGGGTTGGTCGGAATCCAGAGACGCGAGTTTACCTAGGTTCGGCCCCTCCGATGGAGGTAAAAGCCTACATCCTACTTTGTGTGTATTGATGATGAGGATGGTCTCTATTACAAGGGTGTTGTTGTGCTACCTCTCATCTTGAGAGCCTCTAATCTATCTATCTCTAATGACTTGAACTTGTCTAAGACCTGTCTATTGAGACGTAAAAACTTGACCCTCTTGGGGTGCCCTGCCCCTCCTTATATAGGTGGAAGGGGTAGGTTTACATGTAGAGTCCTACTAGGAGTAGGATTAGGACTAGTCTCTCTTGAATCCTAATCCGGGTCTTGTTTCCTTTGTGAGGGAATCCTTTCTCTTATTGGGCCTTCTCTTTTGAGCCAGCCCACCTCAACATGAGTCGGCCCTCCCATAAGCCGCCTCTTGGGCCCTTGGGTCTTGTTGCTCGTCTGACCCACCTATCGAGTCACCAATGAACCGTCATGCTTGGCCGGGTCGCTAGTGAGTCGCCAAGTCCCGGCTGGGTCATACTTTAGGCCAGTTTATACCACGGGGTAATATCCCCGACATTAGCCCCCAAGTTACCTTGAATTTATTCATGGTAAGCTCCTGAAATAAGAATAACAAATTGTTAAGGGACCGGCTCACTCCCCTCGCCGTCTTAATGAAGTAGCTCCTTGAAAATCCGGATTTCTTCTTCATATGAATGAGCCATCTTTCACAATCATCTTGCAGGTCCATGTCCTTTGAAACATACTGGGAATAAAACACCCATATGCCGTTGAGTCAGCCTCCAATGCTCTTCAACTTGTGAAGTCGGGTTGCCTATATAAACTCTATCGAGTTACGATCTTTTGATAATGTCGGGTCATGATTTGTTGGTGACGCCGGGTCAAACAACTGGACTCCAGCTAACTTGACAAAAATATTGGGATGAAAATTCATCTAATGTTGAACCGGTCCTCCAACGCTTCAACTCCATGAATAAATGAGACTCGTCTTGCTTACAATTGACAACTTGAAGTGTTCTTCTATTTTTATCTTCATATTACCTTTAGCCCCCAAGCTCCAAGTTTATCCATGATGACTTGGTGCTCTGCAATAATATCTTTGACTGTGTAGCCCCCAAGTGCCAGGTTGTGTTGCATGTAGCAGCCTGGGACTTGTAACTATCTTATAGTTTATAAAGCTTCGGCTGGTATAGCCCCTGAGGATCGGTTTGTTTTACTTGCAACAACCATGGGACTTTTGAACTTGGTGTTCAATGTTGAGAATCTAGGTTGTCATCTAAGTCGCCAGATATATACTGAGTGCCTTGTATTTCACATGTGTAGCTCCCAAGGTCCGGCTCATCGATATGTGATGGGCCGGTCTTCAACTTAGACCTTATAATCTGTTTGAACAGCTGAATACTGTAGCCCCCAAGTGTTGGGTCACATGCCTATAGTGACTTGGGACTTAAGAAAAATTGATCTGAGTAGTGTAGCCCCCAAGTACCGGGTTGTATGCCTGCAGCGACTCGGGACTTATATCCACTTCTCCATTGAAAAGAAAAACATCATATGACGTAGCCCCCAAGCGTCGGGTCGTATGCCTGCAGCGACTTGGGACTATATGAGAATAACCCATCATAATGCACTTCAGAAGTTCTCTTGAACTGATATTGATTTGATTTGAATGAATCCTTGACCGTGGTTGTAATGTAACCCGGTATGAATATCCTGGAATAATTCCTTTGTCTTTGAAATGAAATCCCTGCTCGTGGTTGCGGTGCAACCTGGCAAATGTATGATTTAGAAAACCATAAGTGTTTTAGTTTACTACAGAGCACCGGTTGAAAAAATCCAAGAGCCGGTCAATTAAATGACACATCATTATATCAGATAGGATGGCTCTTCAAGAATAATCAATTCTCCAAGCTGTCTTGAAAAACCCCAATCATTTAATACTGGTTATGATAACCATAATGAAAATCCAGTCATGTTGCCTATTAAGGATTGGAATATGTAACCTGGTTTAAAACCGGTTCCTGCAATATAAACCAGGATATCCATGCATATATGATGCATGGTAAGATGATGCAATGTATGATGCAATGCAAGATCCAATGTATGATGCAATGCATGATGCAATGTATAACAACATGAAAGACTTAAGCTTTGTTTTTTTAACTTAGGCATGTTTGCCCAAACCTCATATGTCGTCTCTCCCATGGCACAAATTCGTCATTTTAACCTTAATAGTGTAGGGTATTTAAAAAGATTAACTGCTAAGAGTACAACGAGCCATATAATGGAGAGGCTAAAGCAGGGCATGAGTACCCCTAGACCCATAAGCCGGTTCTCACATGGCATAAATCCGTCGTTTTAACCTTAAATAGTGCAGGGTCTTAAAAAAGATTGACTGGATAAGAGTATGAACGGGCCACAAGGCGGAGAGATTGCAGCAAATAGGTGAGTTTATCCTCGCTTTTCGTAATCCGTCCCTCACGTGACATAAGTTGTCGTTTTAACCTTAACGAGTACATGGTCTCATGTGAAGATTGACTGTCAAGCACTATGATCAGATCAGGGTCTTTAAGCTGACATTAACTGGTAAGAGTTCAGTGGTCACCTGGCGGAGTGGCATAAGCATACAGGCAGGTTTAACCCGGTCTTGCGGTGGCTGAACAGCCGGTCAACAGAGTGTGAAAGCTAAACCCGGTGGGTTGGAAGCCCCCAAGTGACCTGTTGAATTATCAACACTTGCACAATCTTGTCTGAAGAAACGGCAGAAGCCTCGGGTGGCTTTATGATGATCCAATAAATCAGGGCACCCATGTTTGAACAGTGCATCATGATGGCTCGTCCTCTAGGGCAACTTTTAATCCTTCCGGCAATAATGTAGTAGCCCCCGGGACCGGGTTAACTTCCTTGCAACGACCTTGGGTTTTTGTTGAAAACGACCAATTGTGTCGAGCCATGTCTGTAGCCCCCGAGTCTTAAATCGACTCGAAGAGGCAGCTCAAGAGTCTTCATAGTTGACTGTGGCATACGCTGGCATATGGTTGACGGCTGGTAACTGAAATTTATTGAAGCCAAAACCGTGTGGCGAGTTGATGATCTTCTCGACACTCACTGTATGTCCTTGGTGTTGATAACACAACATGAACCCGCGGAATGTTGAGATGGGGGTTCTAAATGATCCCATATGATTTTTGTCAGTAATCCGGCCAGCGGTTCATCCCTGTTGGTTGTTGAAGTTAACCAAACCATAGTGTTAGCGACTTGCGTGCCTATCCATTGAGCCATCCGATGGAGGCAAAGGCTGATAATATATCATGACTTGCTTCAGAATTGTTGGAATAGACCAGATCGCAGGGCGGCGACTCATGAGCGTCCGTTGGGCGGCTTGAACGAGCAAGCACAACACCAGCATGTCGATGTAGACCGGACCGCAGGGCGGCGACTCATGAGCGTCCATTGAGCGGCTTGAACGAGCAAACACAGCACCAGTAGGTCGATGTATACCGGACCATAGGGCAACAATTCATGAGCGTCCGTTGGGCGGCTTGAACGAGTAAGCACGGCACCAGTATGTCGATGTAGATCGGATACCGTGGCGGCGATTCATGAGCATCCTTTGGGCGGCTTGAATGATCAAACACGATGCTGGTGCGTTGATGTAATGTGGGAGTCAGCCACGGCAATGAAAACCACTGCGGACGATGAGTCGGCCGTGGCGTTGTAAACCGGTGCAGATGCAAGAGTCGGCCATGGCATTGCAAGCCAATACAAACACACAAGTCGGTCGCGGTGTTGTACGCTAGTGTGGACGCGTAGGTCGGCCGGGGCGTTGTGAGCCGGCCATGGACGCATGAGTCAGCCGCGTTAAAAAATGGTGCCGAGGCGCGAGGCGGTCGTGGCGATGTTGATGTTGACCGGGCTCCATCCGCATAATATAACACCATTCGTATAATTCATAAGTGTCCTGCGGAAAAATATCTTGCATGGCAAAGTAATTTTCCTCAAACAAAATAATATGTACTAATAAAATAGAATTGACGGATATCACCTGATTTATTTGCACCTCAGATGGCCGTGACCATAGGGCGGCAGACTGTGCATGCGTTCACTGATTGTGAGCATGTTGAACAAGACGTATGCCGAGGAGGGCGGCATGTTCATAAGACACGTCCTCCTCCTTGCCATAGATGAACCGGCCTTCCACAGATGCAGTGGCCTCGACGGCGTCCGGTGCTACCTGCTCTCCCCAGCAGCCGCAACCAACATCATCAGCCTCTACTCGGAGCAGTTCGTACATGTCTCGCGGCTACATACGCATTGTGGGAGAGGCAACTCAATTTTCTTCTCGTATCGTCATCCTGAATTTTCTTCGATGTTTGCAAACTTCTCAAACAACTTGCAGATCAAAACCAGCCGTGGAGCGGGAGCGAGGCTGGCTTGAGGCGAGGTGCAGCGGACGCGGTGGATCGGAGCGCGGTGGAGGCCGATGCCACGGCGGCTCAAGGCCGGTGGTAGCACCGAGCCTGCGGCGGGACACGACAGCGGTTGACGGGAGCGGGGTGGAGATAGTTTTTTTAAACCAGCTATCCCTTTCTTTCGTTGACCAGCCTACTCTTTTCCTTTCCGACTCGGACAGACGCCACAACACCACGCGTACGCGGGGCCACAACCCAAAACCCACAAAACACGGGTATGTGAGGAGGCGTGGCAATGGCGGTCCAACTAAGGAAGGCCGAAGGCCGAAGGCCGGCGGCGGCGGCCGGACCTCAAGTGTAAGCCAGAGACGAGGTAATGGCGGCCAAATTAGGATTGGTGGCCAGCGGCAGCTGCCGGTAGACCTGCGGACGCGTGCAGTCATTCTTGGCCTTCTCCTGCAGACGCGTGCAGTCGTTCCTAGCCTTGCCTATGGACGAGGCTGCTGGAGCGGCGAACCGGTGCGCAGGGAGCAGAGCGGCCGCCAGCAGCGGCAAGGGAGGCGTGCAGGGCGCGGGAGCTGAGAGCGGCGCGGTGCGGAAGCCGGACGCCACTGAGGCAAATGCAGGCATGGAGCCGACGTGTGAGCTTGCAGCAAAGGCGGCAGCACGTGGTGGAACAGAGGCCAGAGGGGCACAGTGACGCAGGGCACACGAGCGTGGCGGCTGGAGCGACGCGAATGCGGCTGGGGCCAGGGGCCGTGGTGGAGAGCCGGCGCGCGGGGGCGCAGTTGCCGGTGAGGCGAGGCGAAGCAGGGCCCTAGGTGATGAGTGCGTGCTCACGAGCGGAAGATGGGGTGTTGACGCTCATCGGGAGTGGTTGGAGGATGCATGTCCAATAGGGACCAGGCGCGGGGGTGGGCTTGGCCGAGCCGGCAACAACACGATGGGCGGAGCGAGGACGAGCCGGCCACGGCTCCTCGGGCGGGGTGCGAGACCGAGCCGGCCATGGCACAGCGGCGGCAAGTGGAGACCGAATCCGTGGTGGCCTTCTTCTCTCATTTTTTTACCCGAGTATCTTCAGCAAAATACGTCACAGCTGGTGGAAAAAAATCCCAATATAGCTATCCTTTCTCTTAGCTTTGCTTCTGCCGCCATCGAATCAAAGTTGATTTCTGAACTTGATCTATACACGAACAGTGGGGTCATCAAATCAAGCCTGTATCGGTGGATCGCACAATGTTGCCACATACATACGCAACCCTAATTTTTCTCAGTCTCAAACTCAGGCACGGCGGCTCACGCGATGGAAATCCTGTGGCGACTTGCGACGGCGCACACCACGAAACCCTAATTTTGTCTTGATCCTGAATGTAGTATATGTTGTTTAGATCATTGTTTACGGAGACGATGTGATCTTTTGCGTCGGCTCTTCTTCGTCCAGCACATAGCGAGTTCCTCGATCCCTAAAGAGATCCCTTCAAGCGCACAACACCACCATGCATCGGCCCCACGGTGGACGCCAACTGTCGTGGTTTTGTCATGGCAAGATCTCCTCGTGAGAGAACTTAGGTGTGAGGCCATCACAACTAGGTGGCGAATTGAGAGGGGTTGGTCAGAATCGAGAGATGCGAGTTTACCAGGTTCTGCCCCTCCGATGGAGGTAAAAGCCTATGTCCTGCTTTGTGTGTATTAATGATGAGGATGATCTCGATTACAAGTGTCCTATTGTGATACCTCTCATCTCGAGAGCCTGTAAGTTGTCTATCTCTAATGACTTGAACTTGTCTAAGACCTGTCTATTGAGACGTAAAAACTCGACCCTCTTGGGGTGCCCTGCCCCTCCTTATATAGGTGGAAGGGGTAGGTTTACATGTCTACTCCTACTAGGAGTAGGAGTAGGACTAGTCTCTCTTGAATCCTAATCCGGGTCTTGTTTCCTTTGTGAGGGAATCCTTTCTCTTCTTGGGCCTTCTCTTGTGAGCTGGCCCACCTCAACATGAGTCGGCCCTCTCATAAGTCGTCTCCTAGGCCATTGGGTCCTTTTGCTCGTCTTACCCGCCTGCCGAGTCACCAATGAACCGCCATGCTCGGCCGGGTCGCTAGTGAGTCGCCAAGTCCTGACCAGGTCATACTTTAGGCCGGGTTATACCGCGGGGTAATATCCCCGATAGGGTCCCCTTCAAAAAAATCCAAGTCTTCATCAGCAAGGTCGGCACGTCGGTACTTGAGTCGAACATCTGCATCGATATCGTTGAGTCGGCTCGGTATGTTCGACCCAGTCAGCATAAAGCCCTCACCAAAGTCTTGATGGATGGAGGAAGGAGCATTAACATTTTGTATTACGACACCTTTTGGTGGAAGAACCTCCCGGATAGCAGTTTGCAAACTTCAACCACGGTTTTTCATGGTGTTGTTCTTGGGAAGTCAGCATACCCAATTGGGCGGATTAAACTCGATGTTGCTTTTGGTTACGACTATAACTACAGGTGCGAGCCTCTCACATTTGAGCTGGTCAAAATAAAGAGCCCTTACCACGCCCTCTTCGGAAGGCTGGCTTATGATAGTTTCATGGCTCGTCCATGTTACGTCTACCTCCAGCTTAAGATGTCGGGTCTTAAAGGTACTATTACTGTGAAAGGCAGCAAGGAGATTTCTCAAGAGTGTGAGGAAGGAGGCGCAGCCTACATTGAGTCGGCTTGCGCCGCTGAGGAGCTGAAGTTCTATACGGTCGATGTTGACTTGGCTGATATGAGTCCCCTCAAGAAACCAACCACTGAGTGTGAGTTGCCACTCAAATTCAAGCCGGATGAAGATACCAAGCAAGTTGATTTCAAGGAAGGCGACTCATCCAAGCAGTTCACCATTGGGACCAGCTTGGATCCCAAATAGGAAAGCATGCTCATCGAGTTCATTTGTGAGAATCGGGACATCTTTGCATGGAAGCCTTCTGACATGCCTGGAGTCCCGAGAGAACTCGCTGAGCACCACCTCAACATGGACCCCAAAATGAAACCAGTATGACAATACCTCTATCGTTTCAACGAGGAGAGATGCAAGGGTATTGGAGAAGAGGTAGCCTTGCTCCTAGCTGCCGGATTTATCGTTGAAGTTTTTCACCCAGAGTGTCTAGCTAACACGATGCTTGTTTTGAAAAAGAACGACACCTGGTGAATGTGTGTTGACTACACAGATTTCAATAAGGCTTGTACCAAAGATCCTTTTGCTCTTCCCCGTATCGATCAGATCATCGATTCTATGACGGGTTGCGGGCACTTGTGCTTCTTGGATGCATATTTTGGTTATAATCAAATTAAGATGGCTAAGGAGGATCAAGAGAAGACGGATTTTATAACCCCGTTTGGAGCTTTTAGCTATGTCTCTATGCCCTTTGGGATCAAGAGCGCCGGTGCGACTTACCAACATTGTATTCAGAATTGCCTTCACCCGCAGATCGAGCGCAATGTTCATGCTTATGTAAATGATATCGTGGTGAAATCTCAGAAGAAGGATACGCTCTTGGATGACCTCAAGGAGACGTTTGATAATCTTTGAGTGTACCAGATGAAACTTAACCTGACAAAATGTGTATTTGGTGTTCCTGTAGGCAAGCTACCGGGATTCTTGGTTTCTGAATGAGGCATTTAAGCTAACCCAGACAAGATCAAGGCTGTTACCTCGATGGGTAAGACGGAAAACATAAACCAGGTCCAGTGCATGGTTGGTCGCATTGCAGCATTGAGTCGGTATATAAGCCGTCTTAGAGAGAAGGTGATCCTTTTCTACCAGTTGTTGAGGAAGATGAACAAGTTTGTTTGGAATAATGCAGCGAACGAAGCATTTGAAGTCCTCAAGAAGCAGCTGGTTGAGCCGCCCATTGTAGCTGCCTCGGCTGACAAAGAGCCCATGCTCATGTACATTGCTGCTAACTCGAAAGCAGTAAGTGTCGCAGTTGTCGTTGAGCGAAAGGAGGCAGGAAAGGAATACCCGGTTGAACGGCCAGTCTATTTTGTTAGTGAGGTTTTGATCTTATCCAAGCAAAGATACCCACATTGGCAGAAGCTGATCTTTGGAGTCTTTCTGGCAACCAAAAGCTGAAGCACTATTTTTAGGAACATCACATTACTGTGGTCAGCTCAGCACCCCTTGGAGACATCATATAAGAATCGAGAGGCTACTGGCTGGATCGCCAAGTGGGTAATTGAGCTTGGCCCTCACCATGTGAAGTACATGCCCTGTACAGCCATCAAATCTCAAGCACTGGTCGATTTCATCACTGATTGGACAGAACTGCAGATTATAGAAGATAGGACAGATAACACATATGGGACTATACACTTTGACAGATCCAGGCAATTGGAGGGCTCGGGGGCTCGAGTTGTTCTATCTTCTTCACGAGGTGATATTTTTGTTATGTTTTACGACTCGCGTTCCCATGTACTAACAATGTAGCCGAGTACGAGGCCCTCCTGCATGGACTCGGAATGGCAACAGAGATGATCTTAGCCAGGTCAGGTGTTTGGGCGACTCAGATTTTGTGGCTTGGCAAGTTTAGGGGACTTGGGACTCTAAAGACCCTTTGATGGCGGCTTACCAACATGCAGTCTCAGATGTGGCAGGTCATTTTCAAGGCTATTAAGCTGACCATATCGATGGACGGCAAAACGAGGCGGTTGATGCTCTGTCACGACTCGGCTCTCAACGGAAGCCGGTTCCACCCAATGTCTTTTTAGATGTCCTCCATAACCCTTCGGTAAAATTGTCGACTGAGAAGGACACTCTTCATCAACATCTTCAACAACACTATCTCATCTCAAACCCTAGTTCATCTCTTGTGTTCAATCTTTGCACCGGAACCTTAGATTGGTACGTGTGGGTGACTAGTAGTGTTGATTACCTTGCATAGTTGATTAGTATATGGTTTATTTGGTGGAAGATTATATGTTCAGATACATTATGACATCCAATACACTTTTGATCTTGAGCATACATATTATTTGTGAGTGGTTACTTTTGTTCTTGAGGTCACGGGATAAGTCATGTTGCAAGTACTCATGTGAATTTGATATGCGTTCGATATTTTGATGATATGTATGTTGTGATTCCCTTTGTGGTGTCACGTGAACGTCGACTACATGAAACTTCACCATCCTTGGGACTAAGGGAAGGCATTGTGGAGTAGTTATTAGATGATGGGTTGCGAGAGTGACAGAAACTTAAACCCTAGTTTATGCGCTACTCCGTAAGGGGCTGATTTGGATCCACATGTTTAATGTTATGGTTAGACTTTGTCTTACTACTTTTCTCATAGTTGCGGATGCTTGCAAGGGGTTAATCATAAGTAGGTTGTTAGTTCAAGTAAGAATAGCACCTTAGCACCGGTCCACCCACATATCAAATTGTCAAAGTAGCGAACACAAATCAAACCATCATGACGAAAGTGGCTAAATGAAATTCCCGTGCACCCTCAAGAAAACTTCGCTCGTCATAAGAAATAATCTTGGCCGGTCCTTTGCCACAAAAGGATTGGGCTACCTTGATGCACCTTACCTATTGTTATCGTTACTTGCTCGTTACAAATAACCTTGCTATCAAACACTTGCTACTTACAATTTCAGTGCTTGCAGAAATTACATTACTGAAAATCGCTTATCATATTCTTCTGCTCCTCGTTGGGTTCGACACTCTTACTTATCGAAAGGACTAAAATTGATCACCTATACTTGTGGGTCATCACCCGCGCCGCTTAGTCTCTTCGGTGGCAAATGCTGCTACCAGTCCGGCTGCTCGAAAGCAGCAGGACCCGTTGCTGCCTCCCACCATACAACATGGTGGTCGCTCCGCTTCCCTGACCCCCGCTTCTACCGAGGGGTCAACCACCCGCACTCGCCCCGGGCCAGCAAGTACGCAGGTCGCTGCTCAAATTGTGTATAAGGCCTCGTCGTTGTCTCATCGCACGTCTCTTGGCCCCAAGGCCTCGCGCGGTAGCTTGCATCCTTGGCGGGTCGCAGGTGCCCACATCCAATCGTCATGTCAAGCACCAGTTCGGCCGTAGCTCAGGGCCCCGCGGGGTGAAGCAAGGCCAATGACTGACATCACCTTTGATTCTAGGGACCATCCCAGGACTACGGTCACCACTATTGCGGTCCCCATGTTGTGTTCCCACACCATCAGCAATCTCACGGTTACCAAGACACTCATCGACGGCGGCGCCGGCCTCAATGCTCTCTCCATGGAGACCTTCGACACACTCCAAGTGCCCTATGACCGGCTTGCGCCTACTAGGTCCTTCTCGGGGGTGGCTCAAGGCTCAACCGTCCCTTTGGGGCAAGTGCGCCTCCCGGTCACCTTCGATACTTGGGACAACTACCAGACTGAGATGATTGACTTCGATGTGGCCCACATCGGCCTCCCGTACAACGCCATCTTGGGGTACCCGGCCCTCGCCAAGTTCATGGCGGCAACGCACCCAAGCTACAACCTGATGACCCACAAGTATAGGGGATCTATCGTAGTCCTTTCTATAAGTAAGAGTGTCGAACCCAACGAGGAGCAGAAGGAAATGACAAGCGGTTTCCAGTAAGGTATTCTGTGCAAGCACTGAAATTATCGGTAACAGATAGTTTTGTGATAAGATTCGTAACGAGTAACAAGTAACGAGTGTAGAAAAGATTCAGCAAGGTAGCCCAATCATTTTTGTAGCAAAGGACAGGCCTGGACAAACTATTATATAAAGCAAAGCGCTCCTGAGGACACATGGGAATTTTTGTCCTGCTAGTTTTCATCATGCTCATTTGATTCGTGTCCGTTACTTTGATAATTTGATATGTGGGTGGACCGGTGCATGGGTGCTGCACTTACTTGGACAAACCTCCCACTTTTTATTAACCCCTCTCGCAAGCATCCGCAACTACGGAAGAAGAATTAAGATAAATCTAACCATAGCATGAAACATGTGGATCCAAATCAGCCCCTTACGAAGCAACGCATAAACTAGGGTTTAAGCTTCTGTCACTCTAGCAACCCATCATCTGCTTATTACATGCCTTCCCCTAGGCCCAAATAATGGTGAAGTGTTAAGTAGTCGACATTCACATAACACCACTAGAGGAGGGACAACATACATCTCATTAAAATATCTAACTAATACCAAATTCACATGATTACTTATAACAAGACTTATCCCATGTCCTCAGGAACAAACGTAACTACTCACAAAACATGTTCATGTTCATAATTAGAGGAGTGTTAATTATCATAAAGGATCTGAACATATGATCTTACACCAAGTAAACCAACTAGCATCAACTACAAGGAGTAGTCAACACTACTAGCAACCCACAGGTACCAATCTGAGGTTTGAGAAAAAGATCGGATACAAGAGATGAACTAGGGTTTGGAGAGGAGATGGTGCTGGTGAAGATGTTGATGGAGATTAACCCCCTCTCGATGAGAGGATCATTGGTGATGACGATGGCTTCGATTCCCCCTCCGGGAGGGAATTTCCTCGGCAGAACAGCCCTACCGGAGCTCTAGATTGGTTCTGGCCAAGTTCCGCCTCGAGACAGCGGCGCTTCATCACGAAAGCTCTCCTCTGATTTTTTTTTCCAGGTTAAAACCCTCCATATAGCAGAAGATGGGCGTCGAGGGCCTGCTAGGCGCGGCCAGGGAGGTGGCCACGCCAGGCAAGCTTTTCACCACCTGGTGGGGCCCCTCAGGTATCTATTTCGTCTAGTATTTTTTATATATTCCAAAATAATTCTCAGTAAATTTTCAGGATTGTTGGAGTTGTGTAGAATAGGTATCTCAGATTTGCTCCTTTTCCAGTCCAGAATTCCAGCTGTCGGCATTCTCCGTCTTCATGTAAACCTTGTAAAATAAGAGAGAAAAGACATAAGTATTGTACCATAACGTGTAATAACATCCCATAATGCAATAAATATCAATATAAAAGCATGATGCAAAATGTACGTATCAACTCCCCCAAGCTTAGACCTTGCTTGCCCTCAAGCGAAAGCCAAGATCGATAAATATGTCCACATGTTTAGATATAGAGGTGTCGATAAAATAAAATACGGACATGAGGGCATCATGAACATCTTTAGAACAACAATACTTATTGTATAAGATTTCTTATGCTAGATTAACAATTCATTCACAAGATAAAGTATGAACCAAGAACTCTATTGACAACCAACAAACTATGATCTTGGTCACTAAAGCAATTGGCAATTTATCAAACATCGGAAAGAGTCAATATAAGAGATTGTAAAGCAAACCCACATACTCAATCATCTTTTAGTCTTTCACAATTGCTAACACTCACGCGGTACCCATGAGATCAAAGCTTCAATCAGACATAGAGAAAGATAGGGGCTTATAGTTTTGCCTCCCAACTATTCACCTCAAGGGTGATGTCAACAACAATAACTCATGATCACCCACATCCGAGTGGATATATGCGTCTAGATCATTCCCCAACACATAATGCTTGCCAAGAGAGAGGCGAAATATAGGAAGTGGTGAGGATCACCATGACTCTTGTGTGAAGGTAAGTACTTAAAAAGTAGAAGTAACAGATAGGCCCTTCGCAGAGGGAAGCAGAGGTGGTCATGTGCTTTTTGTTTTGGGATGCACAAACCCTTAGTTCAGAGGAACGCCGCATTGTATTGCCCTTTGTGATAGCAACCTTTATTATGCAGTTTGTCGCTTTTATTTCTTTACTATCACAAGTTCATACAACGCTTGTTTCCCTTACAATAAAAGATCACACATATTTAGGAGCAATTTTTATTGCTTTTTGCACCGATGACAACTTACTTGAAGGATCTTATTCAATCCATAGGTAGGTATGGTGGACTCTCATGGCAAAACTGTGTTGATGTGTTTGGATGCACAAGTAGTAACTCTACTTGGTGCAGAAGTTTTGGCTAATATGAGGTGGAAGCAAGCACTACATGTTGGAGGATCTAAAGCCATATAACTTCTATCCGGAGGGAAGCAAAAATAACCCATTATGATGTCTTCCTTGTCCAAGATCAACTACTTGGCATGTAATATTTTAATGAGTGGTCACAATCATAAAACATGTCCAAGATAATATATTTATATGTGAATCTCTCTTTACTTATCACTTCCTTTTCAATTGCACCAATGACCAATTACTATGTTTGTTAACTCCCAACAAATTTCAATCAACATACTTTTTATATGTGAAGTCATCACTCCCCATAAGATCATTATGTATACTCTTTTCTTTTATTCCATTATTCTTTATTTATTACTCTCAAGAGCATAGTAATCTAGCACAGCCCTCTCATCAAAACTACTTTTTATTATATAACTCTCAGACTTGCTTACATAAGGGGAGCAAAAGCAAAAACTAAAAGGTAGATCATACTAACACTTTATTCTACTAGATAAAAACAAAATCAAAAAGGATTGAACTAAGAAAAACAAGAAAAAAAGAAAAAGGAAAAGGTGTGAACCGGGGCACCTCCCCCAAGCTTGGCACAAGCCAAGGGAAGTGCCCATACCCATGTCCTTAGGTGTCCTCCTTCGGAGGTGATGGTGCAATATTCTTGGCGATGATACCCCTCAGAATGCGATTCTCCTCCTCAAGCTTGTTATTTTGCCGCCTGAGATCCATTATTTCATTGTGAAGTTTTCCGGTGACGGTTAGAGATCCCTTCACCCATGGATGTTTCATTGTTGTGGGTGAAAAGACAACACTCCTTTTCAGGTTTTCATAAGTAACAAACTTAGCGTCGGGAGGAATAACCGAATTCGGGATTGCCAAGCTCTGAAGTTCCTCCAACATGACTTCGGGTTGTGGATGAGAGTTGACTTCTTGGTCTTCCTCCGTGGCATCCACCATATTCAAGACACCCTCCATATCCTCCTCCGTGGTTCGCCCAAAGTGATTATCTTCAATGTATGTTCCAGGTTCCTGTGTTGAGTGAGAAACATGACTCTCCCTGGTCGACTCTTGCGAAGACATCTTGCTCTAAATCGGCTTGCAGAAACAGCTCAAAACGAAAACAGGAGGTATTGTCGTGATATGAAAGTGTAAACCTTCGGGAGATTATATAATGAATTTTTGCCGACCCGAAGGGGTGTGCCACAAGAAAACGGAGTCCGGAGGGCACACGGGGTGGTGGCAAGCCCCCTAGGCGCGTCCAGGGGGTGGCCGCGCCTAGCAGGCTTGTCGCCTCCCCGTGCATCCTTTGAACTACATTTCATTTTGCTAATTTTTTAAATATTCCAAAACTGTGTAAAATTGCTATTGGGAAAGTTTTGGAGTCGGTTTACTTACTGTACCACGTACCAATTTCTTTTTGAGGTCTGAAACGTTCCGGTAGGTCTCCCTAATATGCTCTTCCGGAGTTATGGTATTGATGACATTGGTATCAATATTAATGGGAGTACCTGAGATATAATGTTTGACTCATTGCCCGTTTACCACGTTCGGATTTGTGCCTTCAGTGTTGGTGATCTTGATGGCACCGGAACAATATACTTCCTCAACAATGTAAGGCCCTTCCCATTTAGAGAGAAGTTTTCCCACGAAAAATCTTAACCGAGAATTGTATAGCAAGACATGATCACCTACATTGAATTCACGCTTTTGTATCCTTTTATCATGCCATCTCTTAATTTTTTCTTTAAACAATTTGGCATTCTCATAGGCCTGGGTTCTCTATTCATCAAGTGAGCTAATATCAAATAACCTCTTCTCACCAACAAGTTTGAAATCATAGTTGAGCTCTTTGATTGCCCAATAAGCTTTGTGCTCTAGCTCTAGAGTTAAATGACATGCTTTACCATAAACCATTTTATACGGAGACATACCCATAGGATTCTTGTAGGCAATTCTATAAGCCCATAATGCATCGTCAAGTTTCTTAGACCAATTCTTCCTGTATCTATTAACCGTCTTTTGCAAGATCAATTTAATTTCTCTATTGCTTAATTCTACTTGACCACTAGACTGAGGATGATAAGGAGATGCAATTCTATGGTTAACATCATACTTAGCAAGCAATTTACAGAAAGCACCATGAATAAAATGTGAACCACCATCAGTCATTAAATATCTAGGGACTCCAAATCTAGGGAAAATAACTTCTTTAAGCATCTTAATAGAGGTGTTATGATCAGCACTACTAGTTGGAATAGCTTCTACCCACTTAGTAACATAATCAACACCAACTAAAATATGAGTATACCCATTGGACATTGGAAAAGGTCCCATATAATCAAAATCCCAAACATCAAATGGTTCAATAACAAGAGAGTAATTCATAGGCATTTCATGTCGTCTACTAATATTGCCAATTCTTTGACATTCATCACATGACAAGACAAACTTGCGAGCATCCTTGAAGATAGTTGTCCAATAAAAGCCAGATTGTAATACCTTATGTGCAGTTCTATCTCCAGCATGGTGTCCTCCATAGGCCTCGGAATGACACTTCTATAGGATCTGTTCCTGTTCATGCTCAGGTACACAACGTCTAATAACACCATCTACTCCTTCTTTATAAAGGTGTGGGTCATCCCAGAAGTAATGTCTTAAATCATAGAAGAACTTTTTCTTTTGTTGGTATGTGAAACTAGGCGGTACAAATTTAGCGACTATGTAATTAGCATAATTAGGATACCAAGGGGCATGACGAGAAGCATTTATGACACCCAATTGTTCATCAAGAAAGGTATCATCAATAGGCAGTGGGTCATCAAGGACATTCTCTAACCTAGACAAGTTATCTGCTACGGGGTTATCAGCACCCTTTCTATCAACAATATGCAAATCAAATTCTTGTAGCACAAGAACCCACCTGATAAGTCTACGTTTAGCATCTTTCTTTTCCATAAGATATTTAATAGCAGCATGATCAGTGTGAACAGTTACTTTAGAAACAACAATATAGGGTCTAAACTTATCACAAGCGAACACAACTGCTAAAAATTCTTTTTCAGTGGTAGCATAGTTTCTTTGAGCACTGTCTGGAGTTTTGCTAGCATAATGAATAACATTTAATTTCTTATCAAATATTTTTCCAGGGATAGCACCAACGGCATAATCACTAGCATCACACATAATTTCAAAGGGTACGTTCCAATCTGGTAGTTGAGCAACAAGTGCAAAAATCAAGGCATTCTTAAGAATTTCAAAAGCTTCTACACAATCATCATCAAAAACGAATGGAACATCTTTTTGCAAGAGATTAGTGATCGGCCTAGAAATCTTAGAGAAGTCTTTAATAAATATCCTATAGAAACCAGCATAACCAAGGTAACTTCTTATACCTATGATATCCGTAGGACACGGCATTTTTTCGATAGTATCAACTTTAGCCTTGTCAACTCCAATACCTCATTCGGAAATTTTATGTCCCAAGATAATGCCTTCATTCACCATAAAGTGGCACTTCTCCCAATTCAAGACAAGATTAGTTTCTTCACATCTCTACAAAACTCGATCGAGGTTGCTCAAACAATCATCAAAAGAAGTTCCGTAAACGGAAAAATCATCCATGAAAACCTCAACAATCCTTTCACAAAAATCAGAGAATATAGCTAGCGTGCATCTTTGAAAGGTAGCAGGTGCATTAAACCAAAAGGCATACGTCTATAAGAAAAGGTACCAAAAGGGTAGGTAAAGGTGGTCTTCTCTTGGTCCTCTTTTGACACAAGTATTCGAGAGAAACCAGAATAACCATCTAGAAAGCAGAAATGTGTGTGTTTGGATAATCTTTATAGAAATTGATCAATAAAAGATAGAGGGTAATGATCTTTTCTAGTAGCTTTATTCAATTTCCTAAAATCAATTACCATTCTATATCCTGTAACAATTCTCTGAGGGATCAATTCATTTTTATCATTAGGAACTATGGTAATACCTCCTTTCTTAGGGACACAATGAACGGGACTAACCCATCTACTATCAGCAATAGGGTAAATGATACCTACCTCCAGAAGCTTTAATATTTCATTTCTTACCACTTCCTTCATTTTAGGATTCAACCGTCATTGGTGATCAGCAACTCGTTTAGCATCAGGCTCCATTTTAATTGTGTGCTGACATAGAGTGGGACTAATGCCCTTAAGATCATCAAGAGTATATCCAATAGCAGCATGGTGTTTCCTCGGAGTTTTCAATAATATATGTTCTTCATGTTCTGAAAGGTTAGCACTAATAATAACAGGATATATCTTCTTTTCATTAAGATAAGCATATTTCAGAGTATCTAGTAATTGTTTAAGCTCAAACACGGGATCACCCTTGGGTGGAGGAGGATCCCCAAGAATTTCAACAGGCAAGTTGTGTTTCAGAATAGGATGTTGATCAAAGAAAATCTTATCTATTTCATTCATATGCATGTCATTTTCATGGTCTTGCAAATATTGCTCCAAAGGATCAGTAGGAGGCACAACAATAGAAGCAAGACCAATAATTTCATCCTTATTAGGCATTCTTTATCATGGGGTTGTCTACGAAATTTAGAGAAATTAAACTCATGAGACATATCCCCAAAACTTACTGTAATTGTTTCCTTCTCACAATCTATCCTGGCATTAACGGTATTCAAGAAGGGTCTACCAAATATAATGGGACATAAATCATCTTGTGGGGAGCCAAGAACAAGAAAATCAGTAGGATATTTAATTTTCCCACACAAGACTTCAACATCTCTAATAATCCCAACTAGTGATATAGTGTCTCTATTAGCAAGCTTAATTGTAACATCCATTTCCTCTAACTCAGCTGGTGCAATATCATTCATAATCTCTTTATATAAGGAAAAGGGAATTGCACTCACACTAGCACCCATATCACATAGGCCATGATAACAATGATCTCCTATTTTAACAGAAACAACAGGCGTGCTGACAATGGGTCTATGTTTATCTTTAGCATCAGGTTTAGCAATTCTAGAGGCTTCATCACAAAATTGAATAACATGTCCATCAATATTATCAACCAAGAGATCCTTAACCATAGCTATATTAGGCTCAACTTTAATCTGCTCAGGGGGTGCAGGTGTTCTAGCACAGCTCCTACGAACCACAGTTGAAGCTTTAGCATGTTCCTTTATTCTAACAGGGAAAGGTGATTTCTCAATATAAGCAGCGGGAATAACAGGATCAACATTATAAGTAATAGTTTTCTCTTCAACTTTAATAGGTTCAACTACTTTCACTTCAATGGGCAGATGATATTTAAACCACTTATCCTTAGGGAGATCAACATGAACAGCAAAAGATTCACAAAAATAAGCTATTATCTCCGAGTCAAGTCCATATTTAGTGCTAAATTCACGAAAAGCATCGGTGTCTACGAAGGATTTAACACAATCAAACTTAACGTTCATACCTGACTCCTTACCTTCATCGAGTTCCCAATCTTCAGAGTTGTGTTTAATTCTTTCCAATAAATCCCATTTGAAGTCAATATCTTTCTTCATATAGGAACCAGCACAAGAAGTATCGAGCATGGATTGATCAGTACGAGAAAGCCGAGCATAAAAATTCTGAATAATAATTTCTCTCGAGAGCTCATGATTGGGGCATGAATATAACATTGACTTAAGCCTCCCCCAAGCTTGAGAGATTCTTTCTCCTTCACGAGGCCAAAAATTATAAATATAATTCCAATCACGATGAACTAGATGCATAGGATAGAACTTCTGATGAAATTCCATTTTCAATCGTTGTAGCTCCATGATCCAATATCATCACATAGCCTATACCATGTCAATGCCTTCTCCTTCAAAGATAAAGGAAATACCTTCTTCTTGACGTGATCCTCGGGCAAACCTTCAAGCTTAAATAATCCACAAACTTCATCCACATAGATCAGATGCAAATCAGGATGTAGTGTTCCATCTCCTGCATAAGGATTAGCCAGCAGTTTCTCTATCATACCCCGAAGGAATTTCATAATAAATATTTTCAGTAGGTTTAGTAGGTTGAGGGACAACTCTTTGTGTTTCTGGTCAAGGTGAACATACTCCGAACAAGCCCCTCAAAGGATTACTTTCCATAGTAACAAGTGACAGTAAATTTCAACACACTATACAGATTTTTCCTTACCAAAGGCACTTCACTCCCATGCAACGGCGCCAGAAATGAGTCTTGATGAACCACAAGTATAGGGGATCTATCGTAGTCCTTTCGATAAGTAAGAGTGTCAAACCCAACGAGGAGCAGAAGGAAATGACAAGCGGTTTCCGGTAAGGTATTATGTGCAAGCACTGAAATTATCGGTAACAGATAGTTTTGTGATAAGATAATTCGTAACGAGTAA
Organism: Hordeum marinum; assembly: GCA_022496015.1. NCBI lineage: Eukaryota > Viridiplantae > Streptophyta > Magnoliopsida > Poales > Poaceae > Hordeum > Hordeum marinum. The sequence continues at coordinate 397,992,397 of CM039674.1, forward strand.
CAAGTAACGAGTGTAGCAAAGGTGCAGCAAGGTAGCCCAATCCTTTTCGTAGCAAAGGGCAGGCTTGGACAAACTCCTATATAAAGCAAAGCGCTCCCGAGGACACATGGGAATTTTTGTCTTGTTAGTTTTCATCATGCTCATTTGATTCGCGTTCGCTACTTTGGTAATTTCATATGTGGGTGGACCAGTGCTTGGGTGTTGCCCTTACTCGGAAAAACCTCCCACTTATGATTAACCCCTCTCGCAAGCATCCGCAACTAAGAAATAAGAACTAAGATAAATCTAACCATAGCATGAAACGTGTGGATCCATATCAGCCCCTTACGAAGCAACGCATAAACTAGGGTTTAAGCTTCTGCCACTCTAGCAACCCATAATCTACTTAATACTTCCCAATGTCTTTCCCTAGGCCCAAATAATGGTGAAGTGTCTTGATAACCCACAAGTATAGGGGATCGCAAAAGTTTTCGAGGGTAGAGTATTCAACCCAAATTTATTGATTTGACACAAGGGGAGCTAAAGAATATTCTCGAGTATTAGCAGCTGAGTTGTCAATTCAACCACACATGAAAGACTTAATATATGCAGCAAAGTGTTCAGTAGCAAAGTAATATGGTAGTAACGGTAACGATGGCAAAGTGATAGTAGCGGATTTGTAGTGATTGTAACAGTAGCAACGGAAAAGTAACTGAGCGAAGATCAATATATGAAAAGCTCGTAGGCAATGGATCAGTGATGGATAATTATGTCGGATGGCATTCATCATGCAACAGTTATAACATAGGGTGACACAGAACTAGCTCCAATTCATCAATGTAATGTAGGCATGTATTCCATATATAGTCATACGTCCTTATGGAAAAGAACTTGCATGACATCTTTTGTCCTACCCTCCCGTGGCAGCGGGGTCCTATTGGAAACTAAGGGATATTAAGGCCTCCTTTTAATAGAGAACTGGAGCATTAGCACTTAGTGAATACATGAACTCCTCAAACTACGGTAATCACCGGAAAGAATCCCAGTTATTGTCACCCTGGGGGATGCGGATCATAACTCGTAATAGGTGTCTACAACTTGCAAGATGGGATCAAGAACACACATATATTCATGAAAACATAATAGGTTCAGATCTGAAATCATAGCACTCGGGCCCTAGTGACAAGCATTAAGCATAGCAAAGTCATAGCAACATCAATCTCAGAACATAGTGGATACTAGGAATCAAACCCTAACCAAACTAACTCGATTACATGATAAATCTCATCCAACCCATCACCGTCCAGCAAGCCTAGGATGAGATTACTCACGAACGGTGGGGAGCATCTAGAATTGGTGATGAAGGATGGTTGGTGATGACGAAAACGTCGATTTCCCCTCTCCGGAGCCCAAAACGGACTCCAGATCTGGTCTCCCGAGGAAGAACTGGCGATGGCGGCGGCTCCGTATCGTGAAACGCGATGAACTCTTCTCTCTGATTTTTTTCCTCGACAAATAGGGTTATATGGAGCTGGAGACGAGGTCGGAGGAGCCACGAGGGGCCCACAAGCCTGCTCCACGCGGCCAGGGGGTGGCCGCGGCTAGCAGACTTGTGGCCTGCTTGTGGCCCCCCTCTGGTTAATTCTTGCGCCAGTATTTTTTATTAAATCCAAAAATATTCGCCGTAAATTTTCAGGATGATCAGAGAACTTTTATTTCTGCACAAAAATAACACCAAGGCAATTCTGTTGAAAACTGTGTTAGTTCGGGTTAGTTCCATTCAAATCATGCAAATTAGAGTCCAAAACACGGGCAAAAGAGTTTGGAAAAGTAGATACGTTGGAGACGTATCAAATCCCCCAAGCTTAAACCTTTGCTTGTCCTCAAGCAATTCAGTTGATAAACTGAAAGTGATAAAGAAAAACTTTTACAAACTCTGTTTGATCTTGCTGTTGTGAATATGTCTAACTTATGTTCAGATTTTTAGCAAAGATTATAAACTAACCACATTCACAATAACATTTAGGTCTCACATTTACTCATTCCAATGGCATAACCAACTAGCGAGCGATAATAACAAGTCTCGGATGACAACCATTTATCAAAACAAGCATGATACAATATGACATAACAGTATCTCGCTAGCCCTTTCTGAGACCGCAAAACATAAATGCAGAGCACCTCTGAAGAACAAGGACTGACTAAACATTGTAATTCACGGTGAGAGAGATCCGGTCAGGCTCATACTCAACATCAATTAATAGCAAGGCATACAAATGACAATGGTGCTCTCTAACTGGTGCTTTTTATAAGAGGATGATGACTCAACAATAAAGTAAATAGATAAGCCCTTCGTAGAGAGAAGCATTGATTTGCAGAGGTGCCAAAGCTCAAGCTTTTAAAACAGAGATAGGTAATGATTTTGGAGTGGTATGCTTTCGTTGCTCACATAACAACCAAGAGGTTTTCAATATCTTCCGTGCTAAATACATTATAGGCAGTTCCCAAACAGAATGGTAAAGTTTTTACTCCCCCTCCACCAATCAGTCACACTTCACGGCGGGCCGAATTCACGGGTACCGTCCATACAAACACATTCGTGGGGGAGTTTTGTTCAATTATATTTTGCTTTTTATTTCGAGCATGGAACTGGGCATCCCGATTACCAGCCACTTTCTCGTGAATGATAGTGAATCAACACATATCGTGACAATAACCCACCTAGCATGGAAGATACTGACAGCCCCCGGTCGCCACATGAGCGATTTGGGCATACAAAACAGAAAGTTTATTTGAAGGTTTAAAGTTTAGCACATGCAAATTTACTTGGAACGGCAGGTAAATACCGCATATAGGTAGATATGGTGGACTCATATGGAAAAACTTTGGGTTTATTGAGATGGATGCACAAGCAGTATTCCCGCTTATTACAAGTGAAGGCTAGCAAAAGACTGGGGAGCGACCAACTAGAGAGCGACACAGTCATCAACATGCTTTGAGATTAACCAACATTGAATGCAAGCATGAGTAGGATATAGTTCACTATGAACATAAATATCGTGGAGGCTATGTTGATTTGTTTCAACTACATGCGTAAACATGTGCCAAGTCAAGCCACTTGAATCATCCAGAGGAGGATACCATTCTATCATACTACATCACAACCATTTTAATGTGCATGTTGGCACTCAAGATGAACCATTATCCACTCTTAGCTAATTAAGCATGGCATGAATAACTATAATCTCTAATTGTTATTGCATACATGTTCAACCCATAATGTGCTAAATTCCGAACGATGAGCTAATCATATTTACAAAAACAAGATAGGTTGAGTTCATAACAGCTTTTCTCCATCTCAATCTTTTCATCAAATATCGTCATTATTGCCTTTCACTTGCACGACCGAATGATGTGAATAATAATAAGAGTGCATGTGCATTGGACTAAGCTGGAATCTGCAAATGATAAACCAAAGGAGAAGACAAGGCAATATGGGCTCTTTGTAAGATACGCAATAATGCATATGAGAGCCACACAACACGTCATTTTGGTCTTCTCCTTACGACCCAAAGAAAAGAAAAGAAAATTATTGACACGGGAAAGCTCCCAACAAGCAAAAAAGAAGAACGAGAAATCTTTTTGGGTTTTCTTTTTAATGCTACAACTAGGCAACTAGGAAATAAAGCTAGAACTAATTTTTTTTGTATTTTCTTCAAAGTTAATTAAACACACAAGAAGAAAGCAAAACAAGAATATAAACTACCATGGATAGTACAATGAAAAAGTATGAACACCGACAACTGAAATAAAGGTGTGAACATGAATGTAATGTCAGTGAGAAATACGTACTCCCCCAAGCTTAGGCTTTTGGCCTAAGTTGGTCTAGGGCCATGGCTGGAAATAACCTTCTCCGGGGTACTCCGGAGGACACTGAGGGTTCCATTGATTGGTGATCTCTTGTGGCTCCCACTGAAAAACCAGGGTCTGATGTGGATCCAGAGCCGGTGCTGGCTCAGGTGCCGGGGGTTGTTCCAAACCCCAATATTGGTAGATGTCATCGGGCATAACAGTATACCTACCTAAATGAATATCGAACAGAGAAAAGAAGCAGGCAGAGTAATAATCTCACAATTACCCCGAGTAAATACTAAATTGTAATGCAGCCTCCTATCACATTCTTTTTAATAAAATCATGGGCTACCATACGGTCATAATCTAAAAACTTCGCGGGTATCAGCCTCTCATCTTTCTCGTGAAGCCTAATGGGTATCTCAAAATGTTTAGCTAAACGAGATGCATAGATACCTCCGAATACGGGCCCCTTCGAACGGTTGGTGTTCAACCGTTGGGCCACCATAGTGCCCAGACTAAAAGTTCTATCAGCAAGTAAAGCATGGAGCAAAATAGCGAGGTCAGGACCACTAAGGCTACCACTCTCCCAGCAACCAACTAAACATCTTCCCGTAAATAATGAATAATAGCATAGCACAAGAAAATGTAAACTAGCTGCTCTTGCCTTTGACACGCCTCTCTCTTCTCCTACAGTGACTGAGGCAATAAAATCTTCCATGTCTCGAGGACATGGTTCCCTGATGCTGCCCTCATAGGGTATCTTGCAAACTTTGCAAAAATCATAAAGATTCATTTTCTTAGGCACATCATATAAATGGAATTCTACTGTAGGAGGGTCTTCCCTGGGATGAAAGTGAAAATTTTGCACAAAGGTATTAGTGAGCAAGAGGTACTGGTCACACTTATCGTTGAGGAAGTTAGTGATGCCTGCATTCTCGGCCAAATAATAGAAATCTTCATAAATTCCAGCCGCCCTCAAGAATGTGTCACACGGCCATTCACATGGTCGGATTTCTGCGACGCGAGGAAGATTGTATTTGGGTTTCTCCTTCATTTCATTCTCATCTCCCTTAGAACCCCAGCTTGAAGATCCTCTTAGTAACCTTCTCAACATTTCTGAATTTTTTTGAAATTTTCAGTGCGTGAAAATAGATGTGAACAACACTCAACAAAACTCATAGCAACTACTCCCTCAAGTTCCTAGAGACCATATCATGCATCAAAACTACTTGGGTCCATAAAAATTTGGCATGCAAGCAAAAGAACAAGGTCACCATAGCAGAAAAAAATTGCAATATATGAGGCACTAGAACAAAAACTAATTGGACCATTGGAGGAGTCACATGCCAGTGAGTAATCCCCTAAAACAGTTTTGCAAATGGAGCTTTGAGCAAGGAGGTCGAAAATGGCAGCAAGATGAGCTAGAACACGGGTTTGAGCAATGGTGGGATTTTTTTGTTGGGAGACGTAGTAGTAAATCAAAATTTTCCTACGTGTCACCAAGATCTATCTATGGAGAAACCAGCAAACGAGCGGGGAGAGATTGGATCTTCATACCTTTGAAGATCGCTAAGCGGAAGTGTTGCTAGAACGCGGTTGATGGAGTCGTACTCGTAGCGATTCAGATCGCGGTAGATCCGATCAAGTGCCGAACGGACGGCACCTCCGCGTTCAACACACGTGCAGCCCGGTGACGTCTCCTACGCCTTGATCCAGCAAGGTGGGAGGAGAGGTTGAGGGAGAGCTCCAGCAACACGACGGCGTGGTGGCGGTGGAGCTGCGTGGTACTCCGGCAGAGCTTCGCTAAGCACTACGGAGAACGAGGAGAGGGAGGAGTAGGGCTGCACCAGGGAGGAGATGAACTCGTGTGTGTTGTGCAGCCCCAAATACCTCCACTATATATAGGAGGAGGGGAGGAGAGGTGCTGCGCCCTAGGGTTCCACCCTAGGGGTGGCGGCAGCCTCCAGAAGCCCATCTGGCCGGCGGCCAGGGCAGGGAGAGGTGGAGGCGCCCTAGGGTGGGCCTTAAGGCCCATCTAAGCCTCGGGTTTGCCCCCTCCACCCTTGCTGCGCCTTGGGCTGGGGTGGGAGGCGCACCAGCCCACCTAGGGGCTGGCTCCCTCCCACTCTTGGACCATGGAACCTTCCGGGGCAGGTGGGCCCACTTGGTGGACCCCCGGAACCCTTCCGGTGGTCCCGGTACACTACCGGAGACACCCGGAACACTTCCGGTATCCAAAACCTCACTTCCTATATATCAATCTTCGTCTCCGGACCATTCCGGGACTCCTTGTGACGTCCGGGATCTCATCCGGGACTCCGAACAACCTTCGGTAACCACGTACACTATTTCCCTATAACCCTAGCGTCATCGAACCTTAAGTGTGTAGACCCTACGGGTTCGGGAGACACGTAGACATGACCGAGACACCTCTCCGGTCAATAACCAACAGCGGGATCTGGATACCCATGTTGGCTCCCACGTACTCCACGATGATCTCATCGGATGAACCACGATGTCAAGGATTCAATCAATCCCGTATACAATTCCCTTTGTCTATCGGTATGGTACTTACCCGAGATTCGATCGTCGGTATCCCCATACCTTGTTCAATCTCGTTACCGGCAAGTCTCTTTACTCGTTCTATAATACATCATCCCGTGACTAACTCCTTAGTCACATTGAGCTCATAATGATGATGTCTTACCGAGTGGGCCCAGAGATACCTCTCCGTCACACGGAGTGACAAATCCCAGTCTCGATTCGTGTCAACCCAACAAACACTTTCGGAGATACCCGTAGCGTACCTTTATAGCCACCCAATTACGTTGTGACGTTTGGCACACCCAAAGTATTCCTACGGTATCCGGGAGTTACACAATCTCATGGTCTAAGGAAATGACACTTGACATTGAAAAGCTTTAGCAAACGAACTACACGATCTTGTGCTATGCTTAGGATTGGGTCTTGTCCATCACATCATTCTCCTAATGATGTGATCCCGTTATCAACGACATCCAATGTCCATGGTCATGAAACCGTGACCATCTATTGATCAACGAGCTAGCCAACTAGAGGCTCACTAGGGACACGTTGTGGTCTATGTATTCACACATGTATTACGGTTTCCGGTTAACACAATTATAGCATGAACAACAGACAATTATCGTGAACTAGGAAATACAATAATAACCATTTTATTATTGCCTCTAGGGAATATTTCCAACAGTCTCCCACTTGCACTAGAGTCAATAATCTAGTGACATTGTGATGAATCGAACACCCATAGCATTCTGGTGTTGATCATGTTTTGCTCATGAGAGAGGTTTAGTCAACGGATCTACGACATTCAGATCCGTATGCACTTTACAAATATCTATGTCTCCCTCCTGAATGTAATCACGGATGGAGTTGAAGCGGTGCTTGATGTGTCTTGTCTTCTTGTGAAACCTAGGCTCCTTCGCAAGGGCAATAGCTCCAGTGTTGTCACGGAGTAGAGTCATCGGGCCCGACGCATTCGAAATCACTCCTAGGTCGGTGATGAACTCCTTCATCCAGACTCCCTCCTTTGCTGCTTCCGAAGCAGCTATGTACTCCGCTTCACATGTAGATGTTGCCACGACGCTTTGCTTGCTGTTGCTCCAGCTCACCGCCCCTCCATTCAAAATATACACGTATCCGGTTTGCGACTTGGAGTCGTCCAGATCTGTGTCGAAGCTAGCATCGACGTAACCCTTTATGACGAGCTCTTCGGCACCTCCATAAACGAGAAACATGTCCTTTGTCCTTTTCAGGTACTTCAGGATATTCTTGACCGCTGTCCAGTGTTCCACTCCGGGATCACTTTGGTACCTCCCTACCAAACTTATGGCAAGGTTCACATCAGGCCTGGTACACAGCATGGCATACATGATAGAGCCTATGGCTGAAGCATAGGGGATGACACTCATCTCTTCTCTATCCTTTGCCGTGGTCGGGCATTGAGTCGTACTCAATCTCACACCTTGCAACACAGGCAAGAACCCCTTCTTGGACTGATCCATATTGAACTTCTTCAATATCTTTTCAAGGTATGTGCTTTCTGAAAGACCAATGAGGCGTTTCGATCTATCTCTATAGATCTTAATACCTAATATGTAAACAGCTTCTCCAAGGTCCTTCATTGAAAAACACTTATTCAAGTAGGCCTTTATACTTTCCAAGAGTTCTATATTATTTCCCATTATCAGCATGTCATCCACATACAGTATAAGAAATGCTATAGAGATCCCACTCACTTTCTTGTAAATACAGGGTTCTCCATAAACCTATACAAACCCAAACGCTTTAATCACCTCATTAAAGCGAATGTTCCAACTCCGAGATGCTTGCACCAGCCCATAGATGGAGCACTGGAGCTTGCATACCTTGTTAGCATCTTTAGGACCGACAAAACCTTCCGGCTGCATCATATACAGTTCTTCCTTGAGGAAGCCATTAAGGAATGCCGTTTTGACGTCCATTTGCCAGATCTCATAATCATAAAATGCGGCAACTGCTAACATGATTCGGACTGACTTTAGCATCGCTACGGGTGAGAAAGTCTCATCATAGTCAACTCCTTGAACTTGTCGATAACCCTTAGCGACAAGCCGAGCCTTATAGGCGGTCACATTTCCGTCCGCGTCAGTCTTCTTCTTAAAGATCCATTTGTTTTCAATGGCTCGCTTATCATCAGGCAAGTACACCAAAGTCCATACTTTGTTCTCATACATGGATCCTATCTCGGATTTCATGGCCTCAAGCCATTTGTCGGAATCCGGACCCGCCATGGCTTCTTCATAGTTTGAAGGTTCACCGTTGTCCAACAACATGATCTCTAAGACAGGATTGCCGTACCACTCTGGTGCGGAACGTGTCCTAGTGGACCTTCGAATAGCGACTTGATCTGAAGCTTCATGATCATCATCATTAACTTCCTCTCTAGCCGGTGTAGGCTCCACAGAAACAACTTCCTGTGCTGCGCTACTCTCCGGTTCGAGTGGAGGTACAATTACCTCATCAAGTTCTATTTTCCTCCCACTTACTTCTTTTGAGAGAAACACTTTCTCGAGAAAGGATCCATTCTTGGCAACAAAGAATTTGCCCTCGGATCGTAGGTAGAAGGTATACCCAATAATCTCTTTGGGATATCCTATGAACACGCACTTTTCCGCTTTGGGTTCGAGCTTCTCAGGTTGAAGTTTCTTCACATAAGCATCGCATCCCAAACTTTTAGAAACGACAGCTTAGGTTTCTTTCCAAACCATAATTCATACGGTGTCGTCTCAACGGATTTAGACGGTGCCCTATTTAAAGTGAATGCGGCAGTCTCTAATGCATATCCCCAAAATGATAGCGGTAAGTCGGTAAGAGACATCATAGATCGCACCATATCCAATAGAGTGCGATTACGACGTTCAGACACACCATTTCGCTGAGGTGTGCCGGGCGGCGTGAGCTGTGAAACAATTCCACATTTCCTAAGGTGCGTGCCAAACTCGTGACTTAAATATAATCCGCCACGATCAGATCGTAGGCATTTTATTTTCCTGTCACGTTGATTCTCGACCTCACTCTGAAATTCCTTGAACCTTTCAAAGGTTTCAGACTTGCGTTTCATTAAGTAGACATACCCATATCTGCTCAAGTCATCAGTGAGGGTGAGAACATAACGGTAGCCACCGCGAGCCTCGACACTCATTGGACCGCATACATCGGTATGTATTATCTCCAACAAGTCAGTTGCTCGCTCCATTGTTCCGGAGAACGGAGTCTTGGTCATCTTGCCCATGAGGCATGGTTCGCATGTGTCAAGTGATTCGAAATCAAGTGACTCCAAAAGTCTATCAGCATGGAGCTTCTTCATGCGTTTGACACCAATATGGCCAAGACGGCAATGCCACATGTAAGTGGGACTATCGTTATCAACTTTACACTTTTTGGTACTCACACTATGGACATGTGTAACATCATGTTCGAGATTCATCAAAAATAAACCATTGACCAGCGGGGCATGAGCATAAAACATTTCTCTCATATAAATAGAACAACCATTATTCTCGGATTTAAATGAGTAGCCATCTCGCATCAAGCGAGATCCAGATACAATGTTCATGCTCAAAGCTGGTACTAAATAACAATTATTAAGGTTTAAAACTAATCCCGAAGGTAGACGTAGAGGTAGCGTGCCGACGGCGATCACATCGACCTTGGAACCATTCCCGACGCGCATCGTCACCTCGTCCTTGGCCAGCCTCCGCTTATTCCGCAGCTCCTGCTTGGAGTTACAAATGTGAGCAACTGCACCGGTATCAAATACCCAGGAGCTACGACGAGCGCTGGTCAAGTACACATCAATAACAAGTATATCACATATACCTTTAATGTTGCCGTCCTTCTTATCCGCTAAGTACTTGGGGCAGTTCCGCTTCCAGTGACCGGTACCCTTACAATAGAAACACTCAGTCTCAGGCTTGGGTCCATTCTTGTTCTTCTTCTTCCCGGCAACTTGCTTACCGGGCGCGGCAACAGCTTTGCCATCCTTCTTGAAGTTCTTCTTACCCTTGCCTTTCTTGAAACTAGTGGTCTAGTTTACCATCAACACTTGATGCTCCTTTCTGATCTCGACCTCTGCTGATTTCAGCATCGAGTACAACTCAGGAATGGACTTCTCCATCCCCTACATGTTGTAGTTCATCACAAAGCTCTTGTAGCTAGGTGGAAGCGACTGGAGGATTCTGTCAATGACCGAGTCATCCGGGATGTTAACTCCCAGCTGAGTCAAGCGGTTGTGAAGCCCAGACATCTTGAGGATGTGCTCACTGACAGAACTGTTCTCCTCCATCTTACAGCTAAAGAACTTGTCGGAGAGTTCATATCTCTCGACCCGGGCATGAGCTTGAAAGACCAGTTTCAGCTCTTGGAACATCTCATATGCTCCGTGTTGCTCAAAACGCTTTTGGAGCCCCGGTTCTAAACTGTAAAGCATGCCGCCCTGAACAAGGGAATAATCATCGCAGCGAGAATGCCAAGCGTTCACAACGTCTTGTTCTGCTGGGAGAAGGGGTGGGTCACCTAGCGGTGCATCAAGGACATATAGTTTCTTGGAAGCTATGAGGATGATCCTCAAGCCACGGACCCAGTCCGCATAGTTGCTTCCATCATCTTTTAGCTTGGTTTTCTCTAGGAATGCGTAGAAATTGAGGTTGACATTTGCGTTGGCCATTGGATCTACAATATAGATATTAAAGGCAATTTTAGACTAAGTTCATGATAATTAAGTTCACATAATCATATTATTCAATGAACTCCCACTTAGATAGACATATCTCTAGTCATCCAAGTGACACATGATCCATGTCAACTAGCCTGTGTCCGATCATCACGTGAGACGGACTAGTCATCCATGGTGAACATCTTCATGTTGATCGTATCTTCTATACGACTCATGTTCGACCTTTCGGTCTTCCGTGTTCCGAGGCCATGTCTGTACATGCTAGGCTCGTCAAGTCAACCTAAGTGTTTCGCGTGTGTAAATCTGGCTTACACCCGTTGTATGCGAACGTTAGAACCTATCACACCCGATCATCACGTGGTGCTTCAGAACAACGATCCTTAGCAACGGTGCACAGTTAGGGTGAACACTTCTCTTGAAATTTTATTGAGAGATCATCTTATTTACTACCGTCGTTCTAAGCAAATAAGATGTAAACATGATAAACATCACATGCAATCAATATAGTGACATGATATGGCCAATATCATCTTGCTCCTATGATCTCCATCTTCGGGGCACGATGACCATCATTGTCACCGGCACGACACCACGATCTCCATCATCATGATCTCCATCATTGTGTCTTCATGAAGTTGTCTCGCCAACTATTACTTCTACTACTATGGCTAACGCTTAGCAATAAAGTAAAGTAATTACATGGCGTTTATGATTGACACACAGGTCATACAATAATATAAGACAACTCCTATGGCTCCTGCCGGTTGTCATAGTCATCGACATGCAAGTCGTGAACCCTATTACAAGAACATGATCAATCTCATACATCACAATGCATCACATCACATCCTTCTGGCCATATCACATCACAAGGCATATGCTGCAAAAACAAGTTAGACGTCCTCTAATTTGTAGTTGCAAGTTATTACGTGGTTGCTATAGGATTCTAGCAAGAACGTTTCTTACCTATGCCAAAACCACAACGTGATATGCCAATTGCTATTTACCCTTCATAAGGACCCTTTTCATCGAATCCAATCCGACTAAGGTGGGAGAGACAGACACCCGCTAGCCACCTTATGCAACTAGTGCATGTCAGGCGGTGGAACCGGTCTCACGTAAGCGTACGTGTAAGGTTGGTCCGGGCCGCTTCATCCCACAATACCGTTGAATCAAGATAAGACTAGTAATGGCAAGCATATTAACAAAATCGACGCCCACAACTGCTTTGTGTTCTACTCGTGCATAGATTCTACGCATAGACCTAGCTCATGATGCCACTGTCGGGAGACGTAGTAGTAAATCAAAATTTTCCTACGTGTCACCAAGATCTATCTATGGAGAAACCAGCAAACGAGCGGGGAGAGATTGGATCTTCATACCTTTGAAGATCTCTAAGCGGAAGCGTTGCTAGAACGTGGTTGATGGAGTCGTACTCGTAGCGATTCAAATCGCGGTAGATCCGATCAAGTGCCGAACGGACGGCACCTCCGCGTTCAACACACGTGCAGCCCGGTGACGTCTCCTACGCCTTGATCCAGCAAGGTGGGAGGAGAGGTTGAGGGAGAGCTCCGGCAACACGACGGCGTGGTGGCGGTGGAGCTGCGTGGTACTCCGGCAGAGCTTCGCTAAGCACTACGGAGAACGAGGAGAGGGAGGAGTAGGGCTGCACCAGGGAGGAGATGAACTCGTGTGTGTTGTGCAGCCCCAAATACCTCCACTATATATAGATGGAGGGGAGGAGAGGTGCTGCGCCCTAGGGTTCCACCCTAGGGGTGGCGGCAGCCTCCAGAAGCCCATCTGGCCGGCGGCCAGGGCAGGGAGAGGTGGAGGCGCCCTAGGGTGGGCCTTAAGGCCCATCTAAGCCTCGGGTTTGCCCCCTCCACCCTTGCTGCGCCTTGGGCTGGGGTGGGAGGCGCACCAGACCACCTAGGGGCTGGCTCCCTCCCACTCTTGGCCCATGGAACCTTCCGGGGCAGGTGGGCCCACTTGGTGGACCCTCGGAACCCTTCCGGTGGTCCCGGTACACTACCGGAGACACCCGGAACACTTCCGGTATCCAAAACCTCACTTCCTATATATCAATCTTCATCTCCGGACCATTCCGGGACTCCTTGTGACGTCCGGGATCTCATCCGGGACTCCGAACAACCTTCGGTAACCACGTACACTATTTCCCTATAACCCTAGCGTCATCGAACCTTAAGTGTGTAGACCCTACGGGTTCGGGAGACACGTAGACATGACCGAGACACCTCTCCGGTCAATAACCAACAGCGGGATCTGGATACCCATGTTGGCTCCCACATACTCCACGATGATCTCATCGGATGAACCATGATGTCAAGGATTCAATCAATCCCGTATACAATTCCCTTTGTCTATCGGTATGGTACTTACCCGAGATTCGATCGTCGGTATCCCCATACCTTGTTCAATCTCGTTACCGGCAAGTCTCTTTACTCGTTCTGTGATACATCATCCCGTGACTAACTCCTTAGTCACATTGAGCTCATAATGATGATGTCTTACCGAGTGGGCCCAGAGATACCTCTCCGTCACACGGAGTGACAAATCCCAGTCTCGATTCGTGTCAACCCAACAGACACTTTCGGAGATACCCGTAGCGTACCTTTATAGCCACCCAGTTACGTTGTGACGTTTGGCACACCCAAAGCATTCCTACGGTATCCGGGAGTTACACAATCTCATGGTCTAAGGAAACGACACTTGACATTGAAAAGCTTTAGCAAACGAACTACACGATCTTGTGCTATGCTTAGGATTGGGTCTTGTCCATCACATCATTCTCCTAATGATGTGATCCCGTTATCAACGACATCCAATGTCCATGGTCATGAAACCGTGACCATCTATTGATCAACGAGCTAGCCAACTAGAGGCTCACTAGGGACACGTTGTGGTCTATGTATTCACACATGTATTACGGTTTCCGGTTAACACAATTATAGCATGAACAACAGACAATTATCATGAACTAGGAAATACAATAATAACCATTTTATTATTGCCTCTAGGGCATATTTCCAACATTTTTCTGGAGGAAGATGAAGTGAATGGGTGCTGGAATAAGTGGAGGGGGCCACGTGGGACCCACAAGCTTGTTAGGCGCGGCCAGGGGTGACCGTGCCCTGCAGGCTTGTGGCCCACTAGTGCAACGCCCTAATGCATTCTTAGTGCCAAAAATTCTTAAATATTCCAGAAAAAAATCACACTATATTTTCAGGGGATTCTGGGAACTTTTATTTTCATGTCTTTTTCTATTGCACGGAAAACTTAGAAAACAGAAAAATAATGGCATATTTAGTTAATTTCATCTAGGTAACAGAAAGTAAAAGTTAGGTGCAAGAAGTTGTGCGTTCTAATTTCATCCATATCATGCTCCTCAAAAGGAATCCATCAATAAGGTTGACCAAGTCTTATTAACGAACTTCTTTTGAATGACATGAAACCGAAGAATTTTTGAATAACACTAAGTTACCTCAATGGGGATATGCATTTCCCCAACAATAAGTATATCATATTTCTTCTTGACAGTAGGAAGAGGGAACTCAAAGTCTCCAATAATAATTGTTGGAATTTTTTCAATAGAGTTGATACTATGAACTTGAGGTTGTTTCTTCGGAAAGTGTACCGTATGCCCATTACCATTAATATGAAAAGTGACATTGCCCTTGTTGCAATCAATAACAGCCCCTGCAGCATTCACGAAGGGTCTACTAAGGATGATCGACATACTGTCGTCCTCGGGAATATCAAGAATAACAAATTCCGTCAAGATAGTAGCATTTGCAACTACGACAGGTACATCCTCACAAATACCGATAGGTAGAGCAGTTGATTTATCAGTCATTTGCAAAGAGATTTTAGTAGGTGTCAACTTATTCAAATCAAGTATACGGTATAAAGAGAAAGGCATAACACTAACACCAGCTCCAAGATCACATAAAGCAGTTTTAACATAATTTCCTTTAATAGAGCATAGTATAGTAGGTACTCCGGGATCTCCTAGTTTCTTAGGTATTCCACCTTTAAAAGTATAATTAGTAAGCATGGTGGAAATCTTAGCTTTCGGTATCTTTCTTTTATTTGTCACAATATCTTTCATATTCTTAGCATAAGGAGACATTTCAAAATATCAATCAAGCACATACGTAAAAACACAGGTCTAAGCATTTCAGCAAAGCGCTCAAAGTCCTCATCATCCTTTTTCTTGGCTGGTTTAGGAGGGAAGGGCATGGGTTTCTGAACCCATGGTTCTATTTCCTTCCATGTTTCCTAGAAATGAAGTCTCTTTTATCGTATCTTTTATTCTTAGGTTGTGGGTTATCAAGATCATCAGCAGGTTCAATCTCCACATCATTATCATTACTAGGTTGAGCATCAGCATGAACATCATTATTAATGTTATCACTAGGCTCATGTTCATCACCAGATTGTGTCTCAGCATCAGAAATAGAAATATCATTTGGATTCTCAGATGCATCTATAACAGGTTCACTAGCAGCATGCAAAGTACTATCATCATTCTTTTTCCTACTATTATTGGAAGGAATAGGTGCATTAGTATTAACTCTCTGAGAATCTTGCTCACTTCTCCTAGGATGGCCCTCAGGATACAAAGGTTCCTAAGTCATTCTACCACCTCTAGTCACAACATTAACAGAATGATAATTGTCTTTACTATTCATCTCATTAAGCAAATCATTTTGAGCCTTAAGTACTTGTTCTACTTGGGTGGTTACCATGGAAGCATGTTTACTAATAAGCTTAAGATCATTGACAGTTCTACTCAAATAATCACCCAAGCGATCAAGCATATAAGCATTATGTTTCAATTGTCTACCAACATAGGCATAGAAAATTTCTTGCTTCACAATAAAATTATCAAATTCATCCAAGCATTGGTTAGCAGGCTTATTATAAGGAATATCTCTTTCATCAAATCTTTTGAGAGAATTTACCTCTACTACCTGTGTCGGGTTATCAAGACCATGTATTTCTTCAATAGGTGGTAGATTCTTAACATCTTCAGCTTTTATACCATTTTCTTTCATAGATTTCTTTGCCTCTTGCATATCTTCAGGACTGAGGAATAGAATACCTCTTTTCTACGAAATTGGCGTTGGAGGTGGTTCGGTAATAGTCCAATCATTATCATTGCTCAATATGTTCTTCAATAGTATTTCAGCTTGTTCAATAATTTGTTCCCTGAAAACACAACCAGCACAACTATCTAGGTATCAAGTCTTTGTTCAATAATTCGTTCCCTAGAAGCATCAGTTAGTCCATTATAAAAGATATCAAGTATTTCATTTTTATTGAGAGGATGATCAGGCAAAGCATTAAATAATTGGAGAAGCCTCCCCCAAGCTTGTGGGAGACTCTCTTCTTCAATTTGCACAAAGTTAAATATTTCCTGCAAGGCAACTTGTTTCTTATGGGCAGGAAAATATTTTTCAGAGAAGTAATAAACCATGTCTTGGGGACTACGCACACAACCAGGAGCAATAGAATTAAACCATTTCTTAGCATCACCCTTTAATGAGAAAGGAAACAACTTAAGAATATAGTAATAGCGAATTTTTTCCTCATGAGTAAATAGGGTGGCTATATCATTCAATTTGGTAAGATGTGCCACAACAGTTTCAGATTCATAACCATGGAAAGGATCAGATTCAACCAAAGTAATTAACTCAGGATTGATAGAGAATTCATAATCCTTATCAGTAACAAAGATGGGTGAGGTAGCAAACTTAGGATCATATTGCATTCTAGCATTTAGAGATTTTTCCTTCCACTTGCGAAGCAATTTCTTAAGAGCATCTCTATCCTGACAAGCAAGAAAGTCCCTTGCTACCTCTCCTTCCATAACATAACCTTCAGGTATATCAGGCAATTCATATCTAGGAGAGCTAGGTCTAGCAGCTGAATCATAGTGTTCAGTTTCAATAATTTCATCAGATTCAGAAATATTATCAGTTTCAGCGTTAGCTCTAGCAATTTGTTAATCAAGAAATTCACCCAGTGGCACAGTATCATCAAGCAAAGTATCATCATAAACATCATGCATAGCATAAGTAGCATCATCAATTACTTGTGACATATCAGAATTACTAGCAGATGGTGGTGTCGCAAACTTACTCATAACAGAAGGTGAATCAGGTGCAGAGCTAGATGGCAGTTCCTTACCTCCCCTCGTGGTAGAGGGATAGATCTTGGTTTTTGGATCTTTCAGATTCTTCATGGTGATCAACAGATATATATCCCAAGTGACTCGGAGAATAGAGCTATGCTCCCAGGCAACAGAGCCAGAAAAAGGTCTTGATAACCCACAAGTATAGGGGATCGCAACAGTTTTCAAGGGTAGAGTATTCAACCCAAATTTATTGATTTGACACAAGGGGAGCCAAAGAATATTCTCGAGTATTAGCAGTTGAGTTTTCAATTCAACCACACCTAAAATACTTAATATCTATAGCAAATTGTTCAGTAGCAAAGTAATATGGTAGTAACGATAACGGTGGCAAAGTGATAGTAGCAGATTTGTAGTGATTGTAACAGTAGCAACGGAAAAGTAACTGAGCGAAGATCAATATATGAAAAGCTCGTAGGCAATGGATCAGTGATGGATAATTATGTCGGATGGCATTCATCATGCAACAATTATAACATAGGGTGACATAGAACTAGCTCCAATTCATCAATGTAATGTAGGCATGTATTCCATATATAGTCATGCATGCTTATGGAAAAGAACTTGCATGACATCTTTTGTCCTACCCTCCCATGGCAGCGGGGTCCTATTGGAAACTAAGGGATATTAAGGCCTCCTTTTAATAGAGAAATGTACCAAAACATTAGCACTTAGTGAATACATGAACTCCTCAAACTACGGTAATCACCGGAAAGAATCCCAGTTATTGTCACCCTGGGGGATGCGGATCATAACTCGTAATAGGTGTCTACAACTTGCAAGATGGGATCAAGAATACACATATATTCATGAAAACATAATATCTGAAATCATGGCACTCGGGCCCTAGTGACAAGCATTCAGCATAGCAAAGTCATAGCAACATCAATCTCAGAACATAGTGGATACTAGGGATCAAACCCTAACCAAACTAACTCGATTACATAATAAATCTCCTCCAACCCATCACTGTCCAGCAAGCCTACGATGAGATTACTCATGAACGGTGGGGAGCATTATAGAATTGGTGATGAAGGATGGTTGGTGATGACGAAGGCGTCGATTTCCCCTCTCCCGAGCCCAAAACGGACTCCAGATCTGGTCTCCCAAGGAAGAACTGGCGATGGCAGCGTCTCCGTATTGTGAAACGCGATGAACTCTTCTCTCTGATTTTTTCCTTGACAAATAGGGTTATATGGAGATGGAGACGAGGTCGGAGGAGCCACGAGGGGCCCACAAGCCTGCTCCACATGGCCAGGGGGTGGCCGCGGCTAGCAGGCTTGTGGCCTGCTGGTGGGCCCCCTCTAGTTAATTCTTGTGCCAGTATTTTTTATTAATTCCAAAAATATTCTCCGTAAATTTTTAGGACGATCCAAGAACTTTTATGTCTGCACAAAAGTAACACCAAGGCAATTCCGCTGAAAATAGCGTCAGTCCGAGTTAGTTCCATTCAAATCATGCAAATTAGAGTCCAAAACAAGGGCAAAAGAGTTTGGAAAGGTAGATACATTGGAGATGTATCAAATTGTTATGTAGTCGACGTTCACATAACACCACTAGAGGAGGGACAACATACATCTCATCAAAATATCAAACGAATACCAAATTCACATGATTACTTATAACAAGACTTATCCCATGTCCTTAGGAACAAACATAACTACTCACAAAACATGTTCATGTTCATAATCAGAGGAGTATTAATTATCATAAAGGATCTGAACATATGATCTTCCACCAAGTAAACCAACTAGCATCAACTACAAGGAGTAATCAACGCTACTAGCAACCCATGGGTACCAATCTGAGGTTTGAGACAAAGATCAGATACAAGAGATGAACTAGGGTTTGGAGAGGAGATGGTGCTGGTGAAGATGTTGATGGGGATTGACCCCCTCTCAATGAGAGGGTCGTTGGTGATGACGAGGGCTTCGATTTCCCCCTCCGGGGGGGGGAAGTTTCCCCAGCAGAACAGCTCTACCGAAGCTATAGATGTGTTCTGTCCAAGGTCCGCCTCAAGACGGCGGCGCTTCATCCCGAAAGCTCTCCTCTGATTTTTTTTTTCCAGGTCAAAATCCTCCATACAGCATAAGATGGGCGTCGGGGCCTGCCAGGTGGGTCACAAGCCTGCTAGGCGCGGCTAGGGGGTGGCCGTGCCTAGCAGGCTTGTCACCTCCTGGTGGGCCCCCTCAGGTATCTGTTTCACCCAGTATTTTTTATATATTCCAAAATAATTTTCCATAAATTTTCAGGACTTTTGGAGTTGTGCGGAATAGGTATCTCATATTTGCTCCTTTTCTAGTCTAGAATTCCTGCTGCCGGCATTCTCCCTCTTCATGTAAACCTTGTAAATTAAGAGAGAAAAGGCATAAGTATTGTACCATAGCGTGTAATAACAGCTAATAATGCAATAAATATCAATATAAAAGCATGATGCAAAATGGACGTATCACAACGTCATCAAGATGCCGGGGAGAAGTGGCATCATCTGAGTGGTCGGGGACACCAAGGACGCGGTTCGAGCCCTTAGGCTCGCCTACAAGGTGGCGGCAGCCTCATGCCCTAGCACAAAGAGCGTCGCCCAGGCCTCGAGGGCTGTGGTGGCCCTGCCCCTCGACGATGAGGGTGACACTCCCGCTCCCGAGGCTGAAGCGGCCCTGAGCCCCGACGCCGAGGGAGCGGTGTAGGCTCTGGAGGCCGCGCCCATGAAGAAAAAGTAGTTGTTCTCTCAGGCCCAAGCTGATACAAAGCAGGTGTTTGTTGACGATGGGAGCTCGGGCCCCACCTTCACCATCGGCACGGGCCTTCCTCCGGAGCAAGAGAGGGCGCTAGTCGACTTCCTCCATGCAAACAAGGACGTGTTCGCATGGGAGCCATCTGATCTGGTGGGCGTCCCGAGGAGCGTAATCAAACACCACCTGATGTTGTGCCCTCACGCGTGCCTGGTGAAGCAAACGGCAAGACGGAAGGCGCAAGAAAAGTAAGCTTTCATCGTCAAGGAGTTATGCAAGCTGCAGGAGGCTGGCGTCATTTAGGAGGTGCGATACTGTAGCGACCCGACCTGAAAGGTCGAATCTCCGGTGTTTCCGTACCATCCCAAGATCATGCTGGTACACACATGGTACATAAATGTATACATCAAAGGGAAATCACACAGCATTATATTAATTCGAAATCTCATGTCGAGTCCTTTATTACAATAAAGATTACAATAAAGTGGCTGAAGGCCAACTCATGAGAATATCTAAATCTTGCGGAAGCATCGAGGGTAGATGAGTCCATCTGACTCCAAGGGCATCTCACCGAGCGTAGAGCGTATCCTCACTCCTGGTCGAAAAAGTACTCTACAACATGATACGTTGTAGCCATATAGGTCAGCATATGGAATATGCCGGCAAAGTCACGAGAGAGGGGTGAAAAGACCTAATCAAAATCATCCTAAAAATCCTCAAACTAAGCATGAAAATAGTCCTAACTAAGACCAAACAGTAGCAAAAAGATTCATATCAAAATCTATTTTCAAACTCTAGTTATTCAGATTTGAATGATTTGAGCAAATTTGATTCAATTCAAATTTTAGAGTTCCATTTGAAAATCTAAGACTACAGGGTGAAACTACATGAAAAATGTGAGCTATTGCAAAAAGAATCAACTCAAAACATTAAACAGATTAAAAGTTATAGCTAAAACAAATTTGAAAAGTTTTTGTTAATTAAAACAAAACAGAAAAAAAAAACAGAAAACTATCGGACGGCCAGGGGCTACGTGGCAGCCTGTGAGTGGCTAAGGCTAGTGTGCGCGCGGGTGGTTATGGGCGGTCAACCGAACCTAAGAGGATACCGGTTCGCGAATAGAAACGATCTAATCTGGATCGTCAGATCCAGATCGAACGGGTGGGGTGCTCACAGTGTTAAGGGGTCCCCGGCGAGGGGATCTCCGGCGGTTCCGACGCGGCGAGGTCATTGGCGAGGAGCTTCGGTGATCGAGGGAGGCGTTGAAGGGGTCCGGGAGGCTGCGGTGACGTCCGGCGTCGAATGGTGGGGTCGGAGGGGCGAGGGGAGGAGTGGAGCAATGGGCACGGTGGTGGGGAGCTTCGGTCAGGGCAAGGCTCCGGCGAGGAGTTTTGCGGCGTCTCAGGCGAGTAGAGAGGGGGTTCG
The DNA here is from genome assembly GCA_022496015.1 of Hordeum marinum. Classification (NCBI taxonomy): domain Eukaryota; kingdom Viridiplantae; phylum Streptophyta; class Magnoliopsida; order Poales; family Poaceae; genus Hordeum; species Hordeum marinum. The sequence goes on from CM039674.1 coordinate 398,013,860, forward strand.
GGGGGGAAATGGAGTGCGGGGAAGGGCGCCATTTATAGGATGCTCGGGTGGGTGCGGGGAAGAGAGAGGAGGGAGATCCGGGGAGGAGAAGAAACTGCCGGCGAGGTCATCGGCGCGTGCGGGAGGAGAGGGATGACCGCGCGGGTGCGAACGGTCGGTCGGGGTGGGACCCGGTGTTAGAGAGAGAGGGGGCGTCAACTGCGCGTCGGTCGACCGGCTGGTAATAAATTCGCGAATAATTGCCCGTGGGCTGGCCCGTTTAATTACAAAACCGTTACTGTTTTTAATTGTCAGAGGAGTAAAATCTCTTTAAAAGCATTCAAAACATTTCTAAATATAGGATTATTATATATCAAAATTAACAGAATAATAAATTCCATTTATTGAACATTTTTATTCTGTCATTTGAACACTTTGAAAAAAAATATTTTCAGAAATTGCCTAATTGTTTTTAAATCCTTTTTGCAAATATTTTCAAAACAACTCCTGGTTATTTTTGTTCAAATTAATCACCAAATAGTCCCTGGTGTGGAGTGTCATGTTCATCCCCTCATATTTGAACATTTTACCAAGATTTTCAAATAGGTGAAAGCAACACATTGAAAGTAGAAAGGGGTTTCAGAAACTCAGAGAAGGCATTTCAACTAATACATATATTCAAGCAATGATGATGATGATGCATAGCTATATTTCATAACATTCCAAAATGGAATTTTGGGATGTTACAAACCTACCCACCTTAAGATGAATCTCGCCCTTGAGATTCGGGTTGGCTAGAAAATAGGTGCGGGTGGTCTCTACGAAGATCTTCTTCGCGTTCCCAGGTGGCTTCTTCCTCGGTGTTGTGACTCCACAAAACCTTACAGAACTTGATGATTCTGCTGCGGGTAACTCTGTTGGCAATCTCGAGGATTCTGATAGGCTTCTCCTCGTAGGTCAGATCACTGTCAAGTTGTATGACCTCTAGGGGCACTGTGTCTCTCAAAGGAATATCATTCATCTCAGCGTGACATTTCTTCAGCTGGGAAACATGGAAAACATCATGAACTCCGGATAATCCTTCCGGCAATTCCAGCTTGTATGCAACTTCGCCTCTACATTCAAGAATTTTGTAGGGGCCTATGAATCTGGGTGCTAACTTTCCTTTAACACCAAACCTCTTGATTCCTCGAAGCGGTGACACAAGAAGATATGCTCGGTCTCCCACTTCATACGTCACTTCTTTACATTTGCTGTCAGCATAACTCTTCTGTCGAGATTGAGCTATCTTGAGTCTGTCGCGAATCAACTTGACTTTATCTTCTGAATCTCGAATAAGGTCGGGACCAAAAAGTTGTCGGTCTCCAACACCATCCCACGTCAATGGTGTTCTGCACCTCCTTCCGTATAATGCTTCGAAAGGGGCCATCTTCAGACTGGTCTGATAACTGTTGTTGTACAAGAATTCTGCGTAAGGTAAGTTGTCATCCCAACTAGATCCATAAGCTAGCGCACAAGCTCTCAACATGTCCTCCAGAATCTGGTTGACTCTCTCAGTCTGTCCATCGGTCTGCGGATGAAAAGTTGTACTGAACTCCAGCCTTGTACCCAAAGTTTCATGTAACTGATGCCAAAACTTTGAGGTAAATTGTGTTCCTCTATCCGACACGATACTCCTCGGAACTCCATGTAGACATACAATCCTGGTCATATATATCTTGGCTAGCTTAGCGCTGGTATAGGTGGTCTTCACTTGAATGAAATGAGCCACCTTGGTCAAGGATCGACCACTACCCAGATTGAATCATAACCTGAACGGGTCCTGGGTAATCCTGTGATGAAGTCCATACCAAGCTTTTCCCATTTCCACTCGGGTATCGGCAAAGGTTGGAGTAACCCAGCTGGTTTCTGATGTTCCGACTTTACTCGCTGACAAACATCACATATTTCAACGTGTTCCGCAATATCTTTCTTCATACCTGTCCACCAATAACTTTCCTTCAAATCCAGGTACATCTTGGTGTTGCCTGGGTGTATCGAGTAAGGTGAATCGTGGGCTTCCTGAAGTATCAACTTCCTGAGCTCTGGGTCATTGGGCACATAGATGCGGTTCTCAAACCACAAAGTTCCGTGTTCATCCTCACGAAAACCTTTAGCCTTACCATCTTCCATTCTCTGCTTTATCTCAGCTATCTCCTTGTCCGATTTCTGGGCTTCACGAATTCCTTCGGTTAAGGTGGACTGGATTTCCAGTGTAGCAACATATCCCTTTGGAACTATCTCTAGCTTGAGCTCTTTGAGATCATCGGCTAACTCTTGGGGTAATCCTCCTGCTGTGAGTGTGTTTACATAGGTTTTCCGACTCAAGGCATCGGCTACAACATTAGCCGTACCTGGATGGTAGTGTAATCTCATGTCATAGTCCTTGATTAACTCTAACCATCTCCTCTGTCTGAGGTTCAACTCCTTCTGCGTGAAGATATATTTCAAGCTCTTATGGTCGGTGTATACATCACAACTATTTCCGATAAGGAAATGTCTCCAGGTCTTGAGTGTGTGCACTACGGCTGCTAGTTCCAAATCATGGGTGGCATAATTCAACTCATGATGTCGTAGTTGTCTAGATGCATAAGCTACAACCTTTCCATCTTGCATGAGTACTCCTCCAAGTCCTTGACGTGAAGCATCACAATAAACCTGGAAGTCCTTCCGAATATTGGGCAAAATCAACACTGGGGCTGTGACCAAATGTTTCTTCAACTCCTGGAAACTGGCTTCACATTTCTCAGTCCAAATATACTTAGACTCTTTCTTCAACAACTCTGTCATGGGCTTGGCTATCTTTGAGAAATTCTCAATGAATCTCCGGTAATATCCGGCTAGTCTGAGAAAACTGCGGATCTCCTTAACTGAGGTGGGTGATTTCCACTCGGTGACGGCTTCAACCTTAGCGGGGTCCACTGCTATTCCATCTTCGGAAATAACGTGTCCAAGGAATCCGACTTCCGTCAGCCAAAATTCACATTTGCTAAACTTGGCATATAACTGGTGTTCTCTAAGATTCTCCAGAACTAAACGCAAATGTTCCTTGTGTTCTTCCTCGTTCTTGGAGAATATCAAAATGTCATCGATGAACACCACGACAAACTTGTCCAAATATTCCATAAACACCTTGTTCATCATATTCATGAAGTAGGCAGGAGCATTAGTCAAACCAAAGGACATGACAGTATACTCATACAAGCCATACCTTGTGGTGAAAGCTGTTTTGGGTATATCCTGTTCACGAATCTTCAGTTGGTGATACCCTGATCGAAGATCGATCTTGGAGAATACTTTGGCGCCTACTAGCTGATCAAACAAGTCATTAATCATCGGTAGAGGGTACTTGTTCTTGATAGTCACCTCGTTCAAGGCACGATAATCGACTACCATTCTCCAGGTTTTATCCTTCTTCTCCACCAAAAGAACTGGGGCTCCCCAAGGTGAAGAACTTGGGCGAATATATCCCTTGTCCAATAACTCCTTAATTTGCTTCTTGATTTCCACCAGATCATTTGCGGGCATCCGATAGGGTCTCTTGGAAATTGGGGTTGTCCCTGGTTGTAGCTCTATTAGGAACTCAATCTCCCTATCTGGTGGCATGCCTTGTAATTCTTCCAGGAATACATCCGGAAAGTCTTGTACAACTGGTACTTCCTACTGAACAACTCATGTGAGGGAATTTAATCGAGCACTCATCTGGGTGCGTCGGGATACATACTTAATCCTCTTGTTCTCCGGGGTGGTGAGTGAAACAGACTTGCTAGGGCAATCAAGATTTCCTTCATACTTGGTCATCCAATCCATGCCTAGGATTACATCCAATCTCTGGGATTCTAAGACGATGAGGTCGGTGGGAAAAACATGGTTTCCTATGTTGAGTTTCAGGGCATGGCATCCTATCCCTGCCATCATCATACCTCCTGGGGAACTGACCTTAATGGGCTGACTAAGGGTTTTGGTGGGCAAACCATACTTATCCACAACTACCCTTGATATGAATGAATGAGTTGCACCGGAATCAAAAAGTACTGTAACAGGACGTGAATGCAATAAAAACTTACCAACCACAGTCTCGGGTTGATCATAGACTTCTTCCACGTCGAGGTGGTTCACCTGGGCACGAGGAAACGGATTTGGCTTCTTGGCTGCGGAGTTGCCGTTTCCATTTCCCTGCTTGCTCTGGGGACACTCAGTAGCATAGTGCCCTGTCTTCTGGCACTTGAAACGGGTGATGTGGCTCAGATCCTTCTGAGTAGGAGTGTGACGGTGCTGGTTGTTGTTCCCATTCCCATTTTCATTCTTGAAGTTGCCATGGTTGGGACGGGCATTCCCATTTCCTCCATGGTTGTGGCCTCCATGGTTGTGCACAGCATGAGTGTGCCTTCCAAACTTACCGGTACCTGATCCGGTATTTACCGAGTACGGGGAGTAGCGGGGCTTCTGATGAGCTCCAGAGTTAAACTTCCCCTGAGTGTACTTCCGCTTGCGGTTCTCAATTTGCTGCTGCTTTCCCTCCAAGATGAGGGCCTTGTCCACCAGCTCTTGGTAGTTGTTGAAGGTAGCCACTACCAGCTGCATGCTCAACTCATCGTTGAGTCCTTCCAGAAATTTCTCTTGCTTGGCCGCATCATCGGCCACGTCTCCTGGTGCATAACGGGCCAATGTGCTGAAGTCGTCCACGTACTGGGCCACAGAGCGATTTCCCTGGCGCAAGTTGCGAAACTTGCGCTTCTTCAGACTCATGGCTCCAGCTGAAACATGTGCGGTGCGGAAAGCTTGCTTGAACTGCTCCCAAGTTATATCAGCAATAGGAATGTGGTGGTGTAGTTCTCCCACCATGAAGCTGCTGGTCCATCCAGTTGATGTGCGGCAAAGCGCATTTTCTCAGCATCAGTACATCCAGCGGTGACTAGTTCTCTCTCCATCTTATGGAGCCAGTTATCTGCTACAATGGGCTCAGTGTTGCTGGAGAAAGTTGGAGGATTCAACCTCAGAAAACGGGTGAGATTGTCAGCCTGGGGTGGATGGTGGTGGTTGTTGTTCTGGTTGTTGGTCTAATTCTGGATCAATAGCTGCATCAGTGCATTCTGCTGCTGAAGGAGTTGCGTGAGTTCCGGCGGGAAGGTGAAGTCGGACTCACGTCGTGGAGGCATCTTGCTGTTTTTAGAGGGGTGAGAATTAGAATAGAACAAGGGCCTAAAAGGAGAAATTCACTACCCATATGCAATGCAACAAACATATCACACCAAACACTCATTCATTTATTCAATCAATGTCAAACATCGGAATACAAGTCTCAAACAAACTACACATCGACCTACGCTCTTAACGTTGAAAATAAGAGATACATGGAGGGCATAACTAAAGTTTTCCTCAGAAGTACATGGTGACTGAGTCTCCTCCAGTGGTGCTCTCCTCATAGTCATCATCGTCGCTGATGAAAGGAGCCATGTCTCCCTCGGGATGAAGATTTTCACCCATGTCCATCTGTTCCTCCAGAGTGGCGATGCGAGTGTTCAGCTTGTCGATCCCCTCTAAGAAATCCTTCACCTCATACTCATGCTCGTACTCGGCTTCCCGTAAGTCAGCTTCGAGGTCAATCTCGCAGTTCATCAGATTCTTGATTGTCCTCGTATCAGCATGAACTCAAGCTCCAAAGTCCTGATGTGAGTCTCCAAGGTCTGGATATAAGAAATGGTGGTGTCTGTAGTGGGAGGGGTTATGATGTTTCCATTGGCATCTCTACGACAAACCACGCTGAGTCCTGGTGAAATGGTTCCACCTCTGTATTACTCCTGAATACGTCCAAGGGCACGATGAATGGCCATGTCTCTCCCAAGTATCCAGCTGGGTGCCACAAACTTGAAGTCGATGGGTTCCTTCCGATTCCCAAAGGTCTTCCCTGGGATGTGCACCTCAATCCTGTAGCGTCCATCTTGGGGAAATGACATGATAGGAATCCCGGTGATGCTCGGCAAAGCAATCCTTACGTCCTTGACGATCCTCATCAGCTCCTTACCAAAGGGCATCGTTACGCCAGGCTGGCAAAACTCCGTGATCAACACTGGGATGAAGGTGGCCATCTATAAATTTTGAAATAATCGGAGAGAAGTCAGAAATGAGTAGATGAGAGTATAAGAATTTTAAACACAAAGAGATACAATCCTAAGGCTTTCCAATCCTAGAGGTTACGACCTACGGTCAGCGTGTGCTCTGATACCATTTCTGTAGTGACCCGACCTGAAAGGTCGAATCTCCGGTGTTTCCGTACCATCCCAAGATCATGCTGGTACACACACGGTACATCAATGTATATATCAAAGGTAAATCACACAGCATTATATTAATTCGAAATCTCATGTCGAGTCCTTTGTTACAATAAAGATTACAATAAAGTGGCTAAAGGCCAACTCATGAGAATATCTAAATCTTGCGGAAGCATCGAGGGTAGATGAGTCCATCTGACTCCAAGGGCATCTCACCGAGCGTAGAGTGTATCCTCACTCCTGGTCGGAAAAGTACTCTACAACATGATATGTTGTAGCCATATAGGTCAGCATATGGAATATGCCGGCAAAGTCACGAGAGAGGGGTGAAAAGATAATCCTCTAATCTATATGCATATATGGCAGGTGGGGTGGTAAGTTTTTGCGAAAAAACCAATTTTTTCCTACATCAAGAGAGGGCTAAGCAAAAATATTACTAAGTTGGTTGATTAATGAGATGGTTCCACCAACCAATTCTCATACCCAAGTTATTAATACCCACATCATCATATTAATTGTGTTGAGAGTTTCCGGAAGTTTCAGTTCCTTTGGCTCAAGTCGTCCATGATCGTGGACACGGCTAATCGATTAGGTTTGAGTACTCTGCAGAGCTTTGCACACGTTCCCCACAAGATTTGGTCGCCTCTGTTTGATTTCTCGCACTTCAGGGTGTTTGAGAAACGGATGACCAAAACATGGTCTTCCAAAGGGTTTCCCTGCGACTCTGTCGGTGCCCATCCTTTCCTACCGTTCTTCTACATCTCGTAGCACCACCTGTCCAGGGTCACCACGATATCCAACCAAGCCAGAGCCCATAATGACTTGTGGCTGTGCAGGTAAGCCTTGGGTCTTGAAGCATCCATCCATCTCTTTGTGCCTGGGTGGATCTTTCCGCGTGAATACTGGCCATCTCCAGCAACACCTAGGCAAATCCACTGGTTTCTCCAGGGTGCCGTTCAACCATCATCCACCTAGAGGTAAGTTGAAAACTCGGAGTCTTGAAGTCTTGATCATTATGTAGGTCTTGAAGTTATTACCTCACAACTCTCATGAATCACACATCCAACCCCGTCTACTAGTAGCATAGCAAAATGTAAAACAACATTTCCCGGGGCCAATGTGTCAAAGTGTTGAGGGGGTACCTACCACATGATACTACAACAGTAACCAAGTTTCCAATTACCTACTTTGCATGCAACTGGGGGGAAATGGTAGAACTAATGCAATAAAAACATGGGTAAAGATGATCAAAGTGACTTGCCTGATTGATGATCTTCGTACGTGAGTGACTCTAAGTAACAAGCTTCGCACTCCGGATAATCTAACGAAGCAAACAAGCACTCAATAAGCATACAACAAAATATTGCAACTCACAAACATCAACCATGAACTAGTAAACAATCAAGACAAAACAATGCACAAATCACAAGCAAGAAAACACACAAAGTTTTGTTTTCTAGAAGATGATTGGTAAAACACTACTAACATAATGAAACCTATTTGTAATAACAGAACAATAGTTGACCGCAAGAAAACAATAAAATATTTTATTAATAACAGAATTGAATTTCATTAAAGTTTGTTAGGAAAAACTTTGGTAAAGTTTTTCAAAGTTTTGATAAACACTATATGAATCAACTATAGTTTTACTAACAAAAGAATGAAACTAAACTTATTATTTATTAACAAAACATGTTCTTAACAGAAAAGAATTTACAATTAAACTTGTCTTAGAAAACATAATTAAATTATATAAAACTTTGTTGAAAGAAAAACTATTACTAACTAGTTGTTTTAATCAAATTAAACCTATTTGAAAAGAAGTTGTGATTCCTATGTTAATAAAGAAACAAACTAAGCAAATTTACATTTTTTTCAATAGTAAGTAAAACACTAAATGTTCAAGCAACAGCACCTACTAAACAAAATAAAACTAAATCTAATTTAAACTAACTAAAAACTAAATAAATAAAACTATACTAACTAATAGGCAGAATCTGTTTATAGCTAGAACACTAATCAAAATCATCCTAAAAATCCTCAAACTAAGCATGAAGATAGTCCTAACTAAGACCAAACAGTAGCAAAAAGATTCATATCAAAATCTATTTTCATACTCTAGTTATTCAGATTTGAATGATTTGAGCAAATTTGATTCAATTAAAATTTTAGAGTTCAATTTGAAAATCTAAGACTACAGGGTGAAACTACATGAAAAATGTGAGCTATTGCAAAAAGAATCAACTCAAAACATTAAACAAATTAAAAGTTATAGCTAAAACAAATTTGGAAAGTTTATGTTAATTAAAACAAAACAGAAAAAAAACAGAAAACTATCGGACGGCCAGGGGCTACGTGGCAGCCTGTGAGTGGCTAAGGCTAGTGTGTGTGCGGGTGGTTACGGGCGGTCAACCGAACCTAAGAGGATACCGGTTCGCGAATAGAAACGATCTAATCTGGATCGTCAGATCCAGATCGAACGGGTGGGGTGCTCACAGTGTTAAGGGGTCGCCAGCGAGGGGATCTCCGGCGGTTCCGACGCGGCGAGGTCGTCGGCGAGGAGCTCCGATGGTCGAGGGAGGCGTTGAAGGGGTCCGGGAGGCGGCGGTTGACGTCCGGTGTCGAATGGTGGGGTCGGAGGGGCGAGGGGAGGAGTGGAGCGATGGGCACGGTGGTGGGGAGCTTCGGTCGGGGCAGGGCTCTGGCGAGGAGTTTTGCGGCGTCTCAGGCGAGTAGAGAGGGGGTTCGGGGGGAAATGGAGTGCGCGGAAGGGCGCTATTTATAGGATGCTCGGGTGGGTGCGGGGAAGAGAGAGGAGGGAGATCCGGGGAGGAGAAGAAACTGCCGGCGAGGTCGTCGGCGCGTGCGGGAGGAGAGGGATGACCGCGCGGGTGCGAACGGTCGGTCGGCGTGGGACCCGGTGTCAGAGAGAGAGGGGGCGTCAACTACGCGTCGGTCGACCGGCTGGTAATAAATTCGCGAATAACTGCCCGTGGGCCGGCCCGTTTAATTACAAAACCGTTACTGTTTTTAATTGTTAGAGGAGTAAAATCTCTTTAAAAGCATTCAAAACATTTCTAAATATAGGAGTATTATATATCAAAATTAACAGAATAATAAATTCCATTTATTGAACATTTTTATTCTGTCATTTGAACACTTTGAAAAAAAATATTTTCAGAAATTGCCTAATTGTTTTTAAATCCTTTTTGCAAATATTTTCAAAACAACTCCTGGTTGTTTTTGTTCAAATTAATCACCAAATAGTCCCTGGTGTGGAGTGTCATGTTCCTCCCCTCATATTTGAACATTTTACCCAGATTTTCAAATAGGTGAAAGCAACACATTGAAAGTAGAAAGGGGTTTCAGAAACTCAGAGAAGGCATTTCAACTAATACATATATTCAAGCAATGATGATGATGATGCATAGCTATATTTCATAACATTCCAAAATGGAATTTTGGGATGTTACAGATACCCTGATTGGCTGGCCAACCTCATGATTGTCCCCAAGAAGGGAGTGAAGGAGCGCATGTGCGTCAACTTCATGAGTCTCAACAAGGCCTGCCCGCGGGATCCCTTCCCGCTCCCGCGCATCGACCAGATCGTGGACTCCACCGTTGAGTGCGATCTGTTGTGTTTCTTGGATGCCTTCTCGGGTTACCACCAAATCAAGATGGCGGTGGAAGACGTCGGGAAGATGGCATTCTTATCCCCATACGGCGTGTATTGCTACACATGCATGCCCTTTGGGTTGCCGAATGTTGGTGCGACCTTCCAGTGGTTGATGCACATCGCCCTGGGACCGCAGCTCAGGAGGAATGCCAAGGCTTACATCGACGATATCGTGGTCAAGTCGTGGAAGGCGAGGACCCTGATCGATGACCTGGAGGAGACATTCGCCAGCTTGCGTCGGGTGAACCTGAGGCTAAACCTTGAGAAGTGCGTTTCTGGGGTCCCCTCCGGCAAACTACTCGGCTTCTTGGTATCGCATCGAGGGATCGAGGCAAACCCCAAGAAGGTCAAGGCAACTGAAAAGATGCGCCCACCTCAAACCCTCAAGGAAATGCAGAAGCTGACAGGCTGCATGACCGCCCTGGGACGTTTCATCTCCAGGCTCAACGAGCGTGCCCTCCCCTTCTTCAAGCTCATGAAGAGGAAGGGCCCTTTCGAGTGGACCCCGGAGGTAGAGGCGGCTTTCCAAGGACTCAAGCAGTACCTCACAACCCTCCCATCATGAGGGCACCCCGCACTCGTGAGCCCTTGGTGCTCTACTTGGTGGCGACCCCACATTCGGCCAGCATAGCACTCGTGGCGATCCGGGAGGAGCGCGCCAGCGCAAACACAAGGGGAGGTGGCTCGCAAGGAGCCCCACATCACTCACTACCTCGGGACGGCATCCTGAGGGCCTCACCACCTCACCGACTCCTGAAGCACATGAGTCCTTCATGCTCCCTGAGGAGCAGGGTGGCACTGATACCCCACGCCTCATCAAGCATCCGGTGTACTACGTCAGCATCGTGATGCGAGACGCGTGCGCGCTACCCCATGTAGCAGAAGCTCCTGCTCGCGCTCCTCGTCGCCTCAAGGAAGTTGCGCCACTACTTCCAAGGCCACCCCATCAAGGTCGTCTCTGTGTACCCTCTGGAGAAGATGCTACGCAACCCCAATGCTGTCAAAAGGGTTGCAGAGTGGAACATTGAGCTACAGGCCTTCCACATGGAGTTCAGCACAACCAGAGTCATCAAGGGTGCGGCCCTCGCTGACTTCATGGCGGAATGGACGGATGCCCCGACCAGGGGATGGATGAGGGCCAGTCCCTCGCGCTCGGTGACAAAGCGCCCGAAGGCTAGGTCATGCATTTTGATGGTGCCTTTGCACGACAGGGCGCGGGGGCTGGAGTCGTGCTCATCTCAACGACACGGGGCAAGCTCTACTAAGCCGTGCAACTCTGATTCCAGCACGTCGAGAAGCTCTCCAACAACATCATGGAGTACGAGGGCTTAGGGCCGTTGCAGCCCTAGGGATCAAGCGCCTCACCATCAAGGGGGACTCCCAACTCCTCGCCAACTTCTCCAACAAAGAGTACAAGTCGAAGAACAAGCACATGGAGGCGTACCTGGAGGAGGTGCGTAAGATGGAAAAGCGCTTCCAGGGCCTGGAATTGCAGCACGTTCCACGCGGCGCGAACAAGGAGGCAGACGACATCGCCAAGAGGGTGTCGCACCACGAGCCTCAAGCGCCTGGCATCTTTGAGGAGAGGCTCTTCAAGCCATCGGCGGCGCCCCCGGCCGCCAACCCGATGCCATCTCGGGAGGGGCTACCACCAGCCCCACCCTCAGGGGCCCCGGCCTGCGGACCGGACTCAGGAGCACGCTTGCTCCTGGCACTGGAACCTCAGTCCAGTGATTGGACCGAGGAGTTCAAGGCGTACCTGCTCAGTGGCGCCTTGCCAAAGAAGGAACAGGATGCCGAACTCGTGGCTCGTCACGCCACCTCCTACTGCCTGAAGGACGGCGAGCTATACCGCAGGCGCCCGAACGACGACTCGCTGCGGTGCATATCCGAGGAATAGGAGCGCGAGTTGCTAGCCGATATCCACGAAGGTGACTGCGGACACCACTCCTCGTCTCGCACCCTCATGGAAAGGCGTTCCGCAGTGGTTTCTACTGGCCCACGGAGCGAAATGACGCAGCCAAGCTGGTCCGATCCTGCAAGGCCTGTCAGTTCCACACCAAGCAGATTCATCAACCAGCACAAGGCCTCTAGACCATCCCGCTCTCCTGGCCTTTTGTGGTATGGGGGATGGACATACTGGGCCCCTTTCCTTAGGCAGCCAGAGGCTACCGCTACCTCTACATCCCCATCGACAAGTTCACCAAGTGGGCGGAGGTGGAGCCCGTGCGCACCATCCCTGCCGCCTCAGCAGTCAAGTTCATCATGGGTCCCCGACCGCATCATTACTGACAATGGCTCACATTTCACGAGCAACCTCTTTAGAGAATATTGTGCTAACCTTAGGATGCAGATATGCTACGCATCGGTGGCACACCCGCGGAGCAACGGCTAGGCCGAGCGTGCCAACGCGAAGGACCTGAGGGGCCTCAAGGCGAGAAACTTCCAGAAGAAACTCGAGGCATGCAGCAAGGGTTGGCTTCGTGAGCTTTAGTCTATGTTGTGGTCCACCCGCACCACCACGACTACGCCCACCGGCAAGACCCCATTCTTCCTCGTCTACAGAGCTGAGGCGGTCCTCCCGCATGAGGTCAATATTCGCTCCCCGCGGGTCTTGGAATTTGACAAGGAGCATCAGGATGTTGAGCGGGGGACAAATCTTGTGCTCGCGGAGGAGGGTCGTCGCCAGGCCTCACTCCGCGTCACGGGGTACCAGCAGACACTGCAGCGATACCATTGTCGCGGCATTCGCTCTAGGACCTTCAAGTTAGAGACATCATCCAGAGGCGAGTCCTCTCTAGGGAGGGCTTGCACAAGCTCTTGCCCATGTGGGAGGGCCCGTTCAGGGTCGCCCGCGTCTCCAGGCCTGGCGCTGTGCGCCTGGAGACTCACGACGGGGTCCCTATCCAGAATGCCTGGAACATGCGGCATCTCCACATGTTCTACCCGTGACACTCATGTAATAATGAGTGGGTTGTATACGCCCGGAGCCCCCCCCCCCCCGAGGACGCAGAGGAGTTCCCACCCACGCCCAAGTGGAAGCCTCATGCTCCGCGCTGGCGAACGACATTGTCATTCAACAACTATGCACATGCCCAGTGGATGCCCCATGCTACGCGCTAGGGGAGGTGCCGAACGTGGCTGTTATTTGCCCACTTTTTCAACCAAATTTTTTACCTTTTGGAATTATGTTTGGAGTTTTTCGTGTCTTATTCGAAAAATGGGGTGGGAATCTTCTCCTTGCAACGTTTTCTCGTTTTGAACTCCTTCTCAAGGGATTTGACACCGCTAGCTCTCCCTCGCGTGCCCCACGAGCGGGGGCTGGGCACGGTATGTTATGCGGGCTCCAGGATGCGCACATACCTTGCAAAACTTTGGCGTCCTAATCCTCGCGCTATGCTCTTGAGGCGAGCTATCGCACAATATCACCCCCGGCCTCAGGAGCGCCCCATTTCCTGGCCTCGTCGGGCATCATGACCCGACACTCTGGTGGTGACCGACCCTCGCATGGGGGCTCACGGGCTCTACGGCTAAGGACAGAAGCTCCGCGGTGGCTATCGATCCTCGCAAGGGGGCTCGGGGGCTCTACGGCTAAGAAAAGAAGCTCTGAAGGGATGCGCCCCTATGGCATAAGAGCCTACCATGGGTGCGCCAAGATAAGTTATCCTAATCATGAGTACCTAATCACGACGAGCAGGAACATTTCAGTTTGCAACAACAAAAAAACTAGGATGCGAAAAGAAATATGCTAACATAAAAGGCGCAAGCGCCACAATTCATTACACACCCCCGCGGGGCCCTCTATGGTTTTGGTGCAGGAAACAAAAGCAAAAGACGGCCTCCCGAGGACCGTCGCTCCAGAGGCCTGGCTCCCACCTGCACTCAGTCAGAGTCCTCCTCCTCCTTGACGTAGGCGCGGACACGCGGTGGCTCTACCTCCTCCTGGGCGGAAGCGTGCCGCGGCGGCTCGTCACCCTCCCTGGTCCGGGCACGGTGGCGTGGCGGCTCGTTGTAGTTGTCGTCGCTTGAGCTTTCCTCGGAGGAGGTGTTGTCGTTGCTGGAGGAGTTGCAGCCATTACCAAGGGCTAGTTCACCGCCGAGGGCGCCACCATCATGATGACCGTCGCCGGCGGGAATATAGTCGATAACGCCATCATCGCCCTCCGGGTAGCATCCCAGGCGCCTACTGTCTTCCCCAAAGATCTTGACGAAGAGTGTCGCCACCCCATCGTGCTTGAAGTGAAAGACCTGCCATCCGCGGGTCAAGAACACGTAGCCCACAGGGGTAACCTCGACCTCCGCCCATGAAGCCGCGCTGCAACAACCATCGGCCTGCAGCCATAGGCCACCAGGCCCCCCGTACGACGACGCATCTTCAAAGAAGCCCGGGAGCAAAAACCAAGTGATTTCCGGCCTCCTCCCACACCACGAACTCCTGGACTACGTCGGCCGAGTGGAATCGAGGGTGGGGTGGCCAGACGGCCTCAGCAGACCTCCCCCTCGGGCACAACCACTGCGATCACTGCGGCTGCCCGAGCGAGAGGGAGCCCGGCCACGACCACTGGAGGTGGGGCCGGCCCATATGGGAGTGCGCCCACGCCCTCGAGGGCCCGACGCCGGCATCGCGGTGAACTTGAAGGGGAAGCCGCGACCCCTCCTGGGCAGTTGCGAGCCCAGCTCCTCAAGGGGGGCCTTCCCTTTCTCAGTGGCGGAGAACCTCCTCATCGGCATCATGGTTGTTGAGTTGGAAGATTGAAGGAGGGACGCGAGAAGATGAGGATGGGTTGAGGGCTTTGCCTCCCTCACCCATTTATAGTCGGTCAAAGGCCAGCTGGCGCCACTCCACATCCTAGGCAATGATGAACCCACGGCCCGCGCCAGCCGGTATCAGCCAGGGTGGTTACTAAGGTAGCGTGGGGAAGTGGAGGTTGTCAGTGTCAAAACCGGCAGATCTCGAGTAGGGGGTCCCGAGCTATGAGACTAGGATCGATGGTAGCAGGAGACGAAGGGGACGATGTTTTACCCAGGTTCGGGCCCTCCTATGGAGGTAAAACCCTATGTCCTGCTTGATTATATTGATGATATGGAGGTTACAGAGTTGAGCTACCTCGAGATCGAATAGCTAAAACCCTAGATCAGTTGTTCTCCGGTCTACAACCTAAAACCCTCCGGCTTATATAGACGCCGAGGATGCCTAGGGTTTACAAATGGTCGGTTACACATCGATGGGAAAACATGCCTATCTACTGTCGAAAACTTGGAGGACATGCCATGACTCCTTGAAGCTTCCATCCTGGCGAGGGGGCCTTTGATCATCCAATGCTCATCCTGCGGCCCACATAGTCCGACCCATGAGAAACAGGTCGGCTCTCCGAGGACCCCTTAAACCAGGACTCCCTTAGTAGTCCCCGAACTAGCCTCCAACGCCGAGGTATACCTAGATAATCTTTGTGTATTGAAGTCTTTGGCTTGCGCGGCGAGTTCTTCTCCTTAACAAATGATCGGCCAAGTTTAGTTCGGCCTCCGATGGCATGCGGTTTTTCCCTGATCTGTGAATCGTCCGGATACCATGAATAACTTAGCCCCGAAGGCCAAGCGCCTAGGGACAAATAGAGTTCCCTGAAAACCTTTCTGACGAAAGGTCGCGGCCCACCACGACCGTTGGACCGGTTGCAAAAACTCGATCTGCGGTTTGAGGTCGTTTTCATCAGCACGATCCTTCAATGCACAGATCGTGCTCCGTTCCACACGGGATATGTTTAATCATGCGCGTATAACGGCACGCACATCTTGGGAAGTGGAGTGATACGCAGCATACTCGTGGGCGGTTAACCAGCGACCAACCCCATAAGAAGGGGGGGGAACCAAGGCATAGCCACGCCTTCCATTCGCATCCTCTGCTTCCCCAATCTCCAAAGCTTCTAGAGCCCAGATCTAGTTTTTCCACTCCTCCTTCTCCAAGCTCGGCCATGGCGGGTTCTGGCTCCAAAGACAAGTGGGAGGCCTCCACGGTCACCGACCATGATATCCGGGACCTGAAGGACGCCGCTACCTTCCTGCCAACATCTACCACTGCGCGCCAGAGAAGGGCGAGGTGGTTCCCACTCCCAAGCCGGGCGAGGTCTTCATCCCTCACTTCATCTGAGGACTGAGCTTCCCACTCCACCCCTTCATTAGGGGGCTCATGTTCTTCTACAGACTCGACTTCCACGACCTCCCGCCGAACTCCTTCATGCATATATCGGCCTTCATCATTGTCTGTGAGGCCTTCTTGCGGGTCGAACGCACTTCGGACTGTAGCTTAAGATATTCAATATCAAACTGAAGTCTGTCGAAGGCGCACACGTAGACTGCGATGGGGCAGTCATCAGCAAAATCCCCCACGTCGGATGGCCATCCGGCACCTTCATCGACACCATCAAGATTTGGCAAAAAGAGTGGTTTTATATCACCGAGCCAAGGGAGGAAGGACGAGCTGCTCCAGCCGAATTCAGATCTGGTCCCCCCACCAGATTAACCTCATGGCTCCGAAAGGGCCTCGACTGGGGGTCGGACAAGGAGGTGGATAACCTGCAAAGGCGCATCGCCTCCATGATCAAGGGTGAGATCGAACTGGCCAACATGGTCCAGATTATGCTTCAGTGATGCATCCTCCCCTGCCAGCGCCGGGACTCTCCCATGTGGTCTTATCAGCTTAACGATGAGCCTACCATTCGTCGTCTCTACCGCACCACTCGGGAGAAGCTATGGAAGGCGATGTTCAAGGCCCAAGAGAGATGGCTAGCTAAGGAGCAGGATCGTGGTCTACATGCAGATAACCCTTCTTCCCAGGTATAATGTAGTTTTAATAGATCGTCTCTATTTTCCGAAAGAAAATTTAAGCACTTTAACGAACACCTCTATAGAAATGGTTGAGCAAAGCTACGGGCATCAACTACCCGACACCATAGCCAGAAGACCCCAGGTCCAAGTTGTTATCGGAGATGCTCGTCGTGGCGCCTTACAAGGCGCTAGAAAAGAAGGAGAAGAATAGGACAAGCTGAGGAGGCCTCTGCATCAAGGAGCAGTCGAATGTTGTGTCCGAGGAAACCCATGCTTCCTTTGATCAAGAGGAGGAGCATGAGGACGAGGGGGAAGGTGATTCCCCCCTCACGAGAAAGAGGGCGGCGTCACCGAACGTCGTGGAGGAAGTATCTCCTCCTGCCCCGAAGAAGGCGCGTCGACCGCGGTTGATTCTGCCCGACGATAGTTCAGACTCAGATACCGAGTCCAAAGACTTCGAGAAGGTTCCCCGAAGGAACCTAAGGGTCAAGCCCCCAACTCGAAGGTAAGGATCCAAAGACTTCCTACCTATTTATGTCAAGTTTTATATGTTACTAACAAGTGAGCGCCTATTGATCTGCAGCGCACCACGCATTCTCCCCGCTGACCAAGTTTCAGATGGGGAGACCCCACCCGCAGAGCTAGTGGAGAGCGGGGCCGTGTCGCATCCCACCCCTCCAGGCGCCGCGAAGGACGTCGCGGAGGTGTCATCCCACCAGGCTCCTATGGAGCCGGGCACCAGCGGCGGGGGCGACGATGTCATGGTCGAGGTTAACACCTCGGCCGCCGAAGACCGGGGGGAGGAGCCCCTCCTGGATACTGAGGAGACTGGGCGGAGGGATGTCCAGTCCCCTCCAAGGGCATCTCCGGAGCATGCCATGCCTTCAGAGCCATCAGCTCAATCCCCGGTTGGAGATCGGGATAATCGATCACCACCGGTGCCACCAACCAATGGGTGGCCGGCCATGGGGGAGGCTCTATCAGGCGCCTCCATCTCCGAGGATCACCGCACCCTTATGGATGTCGTTTTGCAGAGCATTCAGTCCGTTGATAGCGGACTGAAGGAGGCCTTCAATGGTCTCCTGACGGGCTTCCAGGTGAGCCACGAAAACTTCTATCTTTGGAATATTAATTTGTTACATTTGTGCTATCGTTATATATATAGCAGCCCCCGAGCCCTAGGTGAGTTAGAAAAAAGTCACCTGGGGATCAATCATAAACTTTGTCCGGACAATGTACAGAACTATATCTATACGGAATGTTCTAACAGCCCTTAAGAGGACCGAACATAGGGTAATGTTCATGACAGTTCGGAGGTTTAAACCCATGTAATGTGATAGGTGTTTGTTATTTGTAGGCTTCATCATCAACGACGGCTACTAATGCCGATGAGCTAGGCGAGTTAAATCGGAAGCTGCAGAGCTTCGAAGATGAGCTTGACGCTCTCAACAAAAGATTCGACGAGGCGCAAGGTAAGTCGGATTGTAATGTCCGAATTTTTCGTCACTAGCGATTTGTACTGTCGACGCAGCATGGTTACATCTTTGATACTTACACAACCTCGGCGAAGGACATTGAGAAGCTCAAGGCCGAGCTTCACAGGGCAAAGCAAGAGGCCGCGGACAAGAAGGCGGTGGCCAAACAAGCGGCTGTCACGGTCTCCGCTCTGAAAGCCACAAGCGCTGGGCATGAACCTTGAGTGGAGGAAATCCAACAAGAGCTCAAGGACGCCGGCCAAAAGTGCGAGGACCTTGAGCTGAAAAGCAAGGATCAGGCCACCGAACTATCCACCCTGAAATCCGATCTCCAAAAGGAGCGGGTGGATAGGCGGTTCTTTGAGGAGCAAGTCCGCCAAGTGAAGGATATAACGGATGGTAAGCCATATTTGCTGAAGTGTACCTTCGGTGATAGCAGGTTCGCATTGCTCACCCAAGTGTGGCGTTCCTCAGGCGCCTACTCAGACCTCCAGAAGAGCATAGCGGACGCGAACCAAATCTATGCTTCACGGGACAAGGAGATGAAGCTCGGCTATTTTTTGGGCGCAATTTGGAGCCCCCAAGCGCTCTCCTCTTCTTATCGAGCAGCTGAAGCAGCTGATGGAGCTACACCGGATGGCGAAGCAAGCCATGAAGGATCTTTATATCCGACTATGGCCCAACGAGCCACTGCCGCGCAGCTACTTCGGCCTGGTGCAGAAGCTGAGCGATGCCCCGCCTCAGATCGACGCGCTAAGGCGTTCCTCCTGTATCGAGGGAGCTCAGATGGCCTTTGCAAGGGCCAAGGTGCACTAACCAGGGCTTGATCCGGTGAAGATAGCCACCGCCCCTCCGCCTCCCAGAAAGGAGCATAGGTGCCCTGAGCGGTACTTCTTTTGTAGTAATGGAAGGTGCTCGGGCAATAGAGTCACAGTGTTCAGGAGAAAACATATATGAGTAGATGCGTTGTAATATGTCCGAAGACCTTTTAACGCTTGTATGTTTATGATGCATGGTTTACCATGTCTTTTATGCTTTTCATTCTTTTATAACTCCTGTGTGGCTATTGAAACTGAAAATTGCGAGTCGTCGGCTTCAGCCCCCATGTAGAAACTACACGAGGTGTCTCTTTCCTATGCATTGACCCTTAGCCGAGCTACCGATACCCGAAGGCGGTAGTGTGAGGTGGACAAGGCAATCAGACCATAGTGCTTTATTACTTTCACTTAGCAGTAGGGGCACGAAAAGGAATGCGGGGGGCTGATGACTAGCCCCCGGTGGTTTGTGATGTTCGGATAAACCGCGGCTAAAGCCGATATCACATGGTTTGGATGAATACCAAACCCAACGTATAACACGGAATAACCTCTAACGAGGTTTTTAGTATGAAACTTAAGCTCGGATTCGTAGATCAGTTCTCGCATACCATGACAGTTAGTTTTTGGCTTTCTCCCCTAAGGTACTTGACCAGGCTAGCTATAAACACAATCGCAGTGGTTCTCCCTTTGCTCTTTTCGCCGAACGAGCGAAACGTAAAGGGGCAAGCACAGGAGCCGGGCAACCCAACTATTGACCCAAGACACAATTCGGAACCAATGCATATAAAGTGAATTCCAAGACGCCGAATGCATACTCGAATTGTGCATAGGGCGATTTTTTTGTAACTCGAGCCCTCGGTCTATTAGTCGGTTGCGTCAGAACGTGTACCGAACAGTTGCGCAAGAAGAGGGAGAAAAAAATAGTATCTGCCAAAAAAGGACGGCGAAATGACCATGTATAATGGTTTTCCTATTTTACTCAACCAGTCTTTATTATTTAAATTGTCAAAGCAATTGTTTATAGGTATTTGAAAATGAAATAAAATGTTTACAGGAGTGGTTGTACCAGGGATCTTGGATAGGTGACCTGACGTCCTCGATGTGCCCTGTCGCTTGTCCGCTCCTACGCCTCCTAGGGAGTTGTATACCTCAATGGGTGGTACTGTTCGGCGAACGGACCTTGGAAACAAAATCTTGAGAGGTCGCCGAACTGTGGGTGAGCTTTACGCCTTTAGCAGGCCCTTTATGGTACCTACAATGTGTCCAAAGACATTGTGATGGTAGTAGTTCGGTCTAGCCGAATATGTACACCATTTATAGTTTTCCCCACCGCTGCCCATGGAATTTTGAGCGCGAAGTTGTGCCTCCTCGGCACATTCTTTGTTGGTCCTAAGGTTGAGCAGTGGGGGCGAGTCCCTATTTATGGGGAGAGGAAGGTTCTATGGGTTCGGGCTGAGATCGAGCTCATTTCCCAGTCTTACGTGCCTTTACGGCAGATGTCAGCGTTTGCCGATAATCATTGTAATGGAATTCGGCCGCCAGGGCCAACGCATGTTCCTCAGTTCAGAGAGAGCGCTCTATATTGCCGTTGACAGTAATGACCCCCTTGGGGCCGGGCATCTTGAGCTTCAGGTATCCGTAGTGTGGGACGGCGCTAAAGCGAGCTAACGTTGTATGGCCTAGCAGGGCATGATAGCCGTTGCGGAAAGGTACGATGTCGAAGATCAAGTCTTCGCTCCGAAAGTTATCGATCGAGCCGAGCACTACTTCCGGGCTTACAGAGCCTGTGCACTGGGCTTCGACACCTGGGATCACTCATTTAAAGGTAGTGTTGCTGGGTTTGATCCTTGACGGGTCTATACCCATCTTTTTCACCATATTTGAGTAAATCATATTAAGGCTACTTCCTCCATCCATTAGGACTTTAGTGAGGTGATACCCGTCTATGATGGGGTCTAGGACGAGGGCGGTCGAACCCCCATGACGGATACTGGTCGGGTGGTCACATCGATCGAAAGTGATCGGGTACGCCGACCATGGGTTATACTTCGGGGCTACAGGCTCTACGGCGTAGACTTCTCGAAGGGCACGCTTCCTCTCCTTTTGGGGTATCTAAGTGTCATATATCATGTTTACGATTTTTACCTCTGGAGGGAACTTCTTTTGTCCACCGTCGATCGGACCGCGAGGCTCGTCCTCGTCCTTGCTGCGTGGGCCCTTGCCTTGATCCTCGGTTGTGAGTTTGTCGACCTGTTTGAATACCCCAACAATTACGGTTGGTGTGATTGGCAGGCTTCTCTTGGGTGCCATGGATCTGGCAAAGCCTCTCCATTATTTTGTCCAGCGGGGTGGGTCCGTCGTGATTGCCTTTAGGAGGCTTATTCCGCTGCCCTGGTCGGGAGTTGCGGAAGTCGACGTTAATGGTCGTGTCATCGGCATCACTATTGTTGTGTGTGCACTTATTTTTGTTGCGCTTACGTTTCCCGTTTCCGTCCTGAACTTCAGATGTTCTGGGGTCTTCGGGTTGTGGCTCCGTCTTGCAAGCCAGTTATCCTCGCCCTCACAAAACCGGGTCATTAGTGATGTAAGGGAGGACATTGTCCGAGGTTTATCCTGGCCAAGCTGGCGGGCCAGCCATTCATCCCGAATATTATGCCTAAAGGAGGCTATTGCCTCGGCGTCCGGGCAGTCAACGATCTGGTTTTTCTTGGTCAAGAACCGATTCCAGAATTGCGTGCGAACTCTCCTAGCTTCTGGACAACGTTGCTTAAGTCGGAGGTGTCCGGCGGCCGAACATAGGTGCCCTGGAAGTTAGATCGGAATGCATCCTCTAAATCCTCCCATCACCCGATTGAATTTTTAGGGAGACTGTTTAACCAGTGCCGAGATGGCCCCTTAAGCTTTAGGGGTAGATACTTAATGGCATGGAGATCATCTCCTCATGCCATGTGGATGTGGAGGAGGAAGTCCTCAATCTATACGGTTGGGTCGGTTGTCCCATCGTATTGCTCTATGTTTACGGGTTTAAACCCCTTCGGGAACTGATGCTGCATCACTTCGTTAGTGAAGCACAGTGGGTGGGCGGCACCTCTGACCCGAGCTATGTCGCGTCGATATTCGGCTTTTGTTCTAGCTCGGTTTCGTTCCGGGTCTCTGTTGTTGCGGTCGAGCCGAGGCTGGTACCCGTCCCGTCCATCGGGTGAGTACCCTCTGGATTCGTAGAGGGATCTTGTGCGACCTTCCCTATGGTCTAGGTCGTGCCACAGGTCGAACCTATCATCGGGCTCTATTGGTTCTTTTCCCCGTCTTCGGGGTATCGCCGACCTATAACCGGTGTAGTAAGCCGTCCCGTCTCGTCCTTGAGGGGGGCGGTCTGGCTTGTCGTATGGGGTATGTTTGGGAGACGGTGTATCAGTGAGCTCGTCATCGAATTGTGGCAGTAACCTTATGCGTGGATAGCTCTTAGGTTGGTCCGATAGACCGGCATCGTATCCTTCCTCAGCTGAGAGGACTCTCGTCCATCGATCGTTGAGGTTGTCTTGTTCGGCCTTAAGCTGCCATTCTTTTGCTTTCAGACTGTGGGTTGTGGCTATAAGATGTTGCCTGAACAGTTCCTGATCTTCATGGTTATCGGGGATGACAAAGTCATCGGCTTCCAAGAGGTCTTCCTCGTCAACAGGGGGAGGTAATTGTCGTCCTCGGAATCATTTTGGTCGTCGAGGTTGAGCTGATCTTCCGGTATCTCCTGACCCTCTAACGGGTGTTCGGGGATATCTGGATCGTTGAGGTCTTTCGGGGTATCTCCGTCCCCAGTGTCGACGATAGCTTTTCTGCCCTTTTTTCCTTTTGATCGCTTATGCGGCTTCCGGCGCCTTGACCGTGCTTCACCCAATTTGTCGCCATCGTTATTGGGTGTGTGCTCACCTTTAGCGGCTGGAGTGTCCACCATGTATACGTCATACGTGGAGGTGGCAGCCCATCGCCCTGTGTTTACAGGGGTGTGGGCGCAATCTTCCTCATCCATGTATTCTGCCTCCTCGGAGGCATAGTCCAGCATGTCGGTTAAATCTTCGACGGTGGCTATCAAGTGGGTGGTGGGTGGGACAAGAAATTTGTCTTGAGCCGCCTTGAGACTGATCTGATCATAGATCGGGGTTTGGTCGTCGGTAATCTTCATCGACGAGATCGGATCTAGGGCCTTATTGAGTGTCGAGAGCTCGATCGGGTAGACCTACTCGGAGCGTTCGGAGTTGACCTCCAGTGCATCCGCACAAGGGGAGTCTTCAGCAAGAACGGGCGTCTGGACATCTGGCACTATGGCCGAATCCGAACTAAAGGTCATGCCACTGCCAGGGTGGATCCCACAGGCGGGGCCAAAGGAGGGATCCGAGGTTAAAGCCTTGGAGTCTTCGGGAGTGGCAAGCAAGACTGCGAGCCCAGTTAGGGAGAGATCGCCCCGAGAGTCTGCGGAGAATTCTAGGTTCCCGAATCTGACCTCTTGGTCAGGGGCTAAACTTCCAACATGGCCTAGATGGTCGGTCGAGTCAGCGTGCAGCACAACGCTGCCAAAAGTGAAGATCCGTCCGGGGAAAAAGGTGTCCATGTTGCGGACTTCATCGTTGATGACAATGCGAGCCATCGATGCCTTTGGTGATCACAGTGGAACTCTAAATGAAAGAAGCAATGTTAGTGTCAAAACCGGCGGATCTCAGGTAGGGGGTCTCGAGCTATGAGACTAGGATCAATGGTAATAGGAGACGAAGGGGACGATGTTTTACCCAGGTTCGGGCCCTCCTATGGAGGTAAAACCCTGTGTCTAGGTTGATTATATTGATGATATGGAGGTTACAGAGTTGATCTACCTCGAGATCGAATAGCTAAAACTCTAGATGAGTTGTTCTCTGGTCTACAACCTAAAACCCTTCGGTTTATATAGACGCCGAGGATGCCTAGGGTTTACACATGGTCGGTTACACATCGGAGGGGAAACATTCCTATCTATTGTTAAAAACTTGGAGGACACGCCAGGACTCCTTGAAGCTTCCATCCGGGTGACGGGGCCTTTGATCATCCAATGTTCATCCTGCGGCCTACATAGTCCGGCCCATGAGAAACAGGTCGGCTATCCAAGGACCCCTTAAACCAGGACTCCCTCAGAGGCGTCCTATGGGGACCCCGACTCATAAGTCGTGATCACCGAATGAACATGCACAGTGATCCCAGAGATCAATGCTCACTAAACACACAGAAACTGAATAACAAGAGTCTTACATCCATCACATACCGTTTGTACTCAAATATGGCCTTTATGGCCAAGTCTTCATAAACTTGCAGGGGAAATCTTCAACGATAGCGTGAACCCATGCCATCCGCCTTAACCCTACAAGCATTCTTACTGGGAAGCGTCCTACCTCGCATATTCGTCACCAAGGTAATCTCCATCATAACCTGATCTTTCATGCCTAGCCAATAAAATAAATAGTGGCAAACCAATGAGTACTTTGAATGTACTCACAAGCAACCTATGTTTGGAACAAGGCAATAACAATGCATGATATAGCACTAAGTAGGTAAGTTTGCAGAAAGCCATTTTTGAGTGCAATGACATGATCAAATAACTTGTGTAAGCATGCATCAACAGTTGGCAGATGTCTATATGAACAAGTTATAGATATCATCATAAGCACGGGGTTGAACATCTCATGTTCAGTCATTTCATCAAGTCATCTGACTTATCCCAAGTACCATCTTTGTCACACACTCACACCAAGTTTTGAGGAAACATCTGGACATAGTTTAAGAAGGACCTCCAATGTCTGTGATCGTGGACACGGCTATTTGAATAGTTGTACACTCTACGGAGGTTGCGCGCTTTACCCACAAGACTCAGGGAACTTCTGTGTCATCCACGACTCGCGGTATTTTACATACCCGAGGTAAGCACCCGAACAATGCCTTTCCCTTGGCGATACTAAACAAAGAGTCCACTCGATTGGTACCCAGCCCACATGATGTACATCACAAGTAACATCCATGCAGGGACCAACGGTGTGCCCGGTGCCTATGAAGACATCGCATTATCATCCTTACCGGCACGACCCCGTATCAGGAGTGACCACTCCACTCCCGCCACTAGTAATGTGGGCTCTATGCTAGTACCCACCAAAGTAATCAACAAATCCCCTTCCCATATAGGGGTAGAGTGGTCGCGCATGTAAGGTTGGGACGGTCAGCAGACCTTAAATCTAATCCGTTTTCAAAAACGCACACACCACTTGCTCCGGTACACCACTTCTTTCTCAAGTGGTTACCTAGCTCAACATCATCTCCCTCGGGCATTAGTGGCACCCGACGGGGTTTTCGAAAAGTCTTTGAAATCACTTTCGTTTTAATCAACATGCATATTCCCATCCCACTTTGCATAGCAACTACTAAGCATCCTAACTACTGCCACCCGCACAACCCTCATAAGGAGGTAGGATTATGCACGATGCAAGTATCAACAAGAAAGTATCAGAGGCATCCCATCGAAGGGGGGTACCATCTCAACATGATTAACATCATGGAAAAAATGCTATATGCCATGCAAATAAAGGGTTTCATAGTCATGATCAATGGGCTGCTTGCCTGGCTCATCAAAATCTTCGAGGTCTTCACACGCTTCTCGTCCACTCCGAGCACTTCGTCTACTTCGTCAACTATCGCCGGAAACAACCGCAATAAGCAACACCACAAGCAGAAAATAAAAGTGCTCTATAAATAGGAAATATATTTTTCTAGGATGTCTTTGGTCAAAAAAAATGACTAAGGAGGTTTCATTGGATGTGGATCAAGGGGGAGTCTTGAATGGTGGGAATGAAGGAAATGAAGATCTTATCAGATGTCCACAGAAAATATTTTTATAAAAATTATTGGAGGCACTCATCAAATAGGGCACGATTTTAGAAGAATTTAGACAGTGGTTTCACTGGATTTGGAGTTGGGATGAATTTCCTATGATTTTCCTAAGATGTAATAATGGAAAAAGGGGGCTATTTATTTGGTCCAGCCAAAATATAGCACGAGAAAAAATGTTAACCAAATCTTGACAAATAGGCTATGATTTTAGTGACACCAAGGAAGTTGAATCACTGCATTTGGATTTGATCTCGACCCTCTAGGGATTTTACAATGTGGGCTTCTCATAGTTCAAATTTGGATTTGAATTTCAAAGAAGCACAAATTTTGCTAGAAAAATGTGCACTACGCATATTCGGATAGGATATGATTTTATAGAAATCTAGGAATTTGAATCATTAAATTCAGAGTTGATTTAAGTTAGATATGAATTTTACAAGTATCTGAAGAAATAGAAAAGGCAAAAAACGTCCTTCACCTAATGGGCCAACGCACTGAGTGAGGCACAGGAGGGGCTGGACTGGGCCGTCCCATCTGCTTGGCTGCACGCGTGCTCAGGGCCATGTAGGAGGCGTATTCTGAGGGTATACGCTTCCCCCGCAAGGAGGCGGCCCTGGGCAGAACCCGTTTCCACTTAACTAGGGGGGCCCGGGGCCACTGCGACTTATGTGACGCCCTGGATTAAGTGCTACAGTAATGTACGTAATTAAGCTACAGTAATCGCACGCTAATGATGACACGTCACCATGATTACTGTTGTAAACTCGCGTGGGAATCGAACCCCGTTCAAATTCAGATTTAAAATAAAGTCAAACGACAAAAGCTTTCAAATATCAATACTAAAATGTTCTAGTTGTAGAAATAATGTCATAATTAATATTGGTGAAGAAACCACATTTTTCTAGAGTGTTTAAATGTACTAAAATATTTAAAACAACAGCAAAACGATTAAATAAATGCCTTTTATATTTTATAAAATACTAGACTATTTTATTTGGGATTAAACCTTTTTGTGGCAGTTACATAACACTAAAACTAAATTAGGGACTAGTTACACATTTTATAAGTCAAATTTTTTAAAAGAAATTAAAATAAAACAGAAAAGAAAAATAAATGAAAATACAATATATATATATATATATAAGGGGAAAAACCACTGGGTCTGGCCCAACTGGCCATCGGGCCAGCCAGGCCGGCCTAGCCCCCACATATAAGACAGGGCTCCCCTGCGTCCAAACCCTAGCCGCTCCCTCCACCCACCCTTCCCCCCCCCCCCCCCCCCCTCGCAGACGGCACCCCACGCCCGCGCCCGAGCCACCCGATCCACCGATCCCCCCCGCCACGCGCCAGCAGCACCGCCGCCTCTCTCGGTCCCCCCAGACGATGCCCGGCCCCCGCCGGCGCCGCCCCGGGCTCACGTCGCCGCGCCATGGCGCTCGCCGCCCCTCCGCCTCGTCCCTACCCCGCCGCCTCGCGCCGCCCTGCTCCGGCTCAGTCGCCCCCGCATCGCCGACGCCGCTCGCCTCCGTCCGCTCCCGGCGCTCGCCGCCCCGTTGCCGCATCGCCGCCCCGCCGCCTCCTCCTTCGACCGCCGGCTCGTCGCCGCCGCGTCGGACCGTCACCCCCCTGATACCCCCCCCCCCCCCGGGCTCACGTCGCCGCGCCATGGCGCTCGCCGCCCCTCCGCCTCGTCCCTACCCCGCCGCCTCGCGCCGCCCTGCTCCGGCTCAGTCGCCCCCGCATCGCCGACGCCGCTCGCCTCCGTCCGCTCCCGGCGCTCGCCGCCCCGTTGCCGCATCGCCGCCCCGCCGCTTCCTCCTTCGACCGCCGGCTCGTCGCCGCCGCGTCGGACCGTCACCCCCCTGATACCCCCCCCCCCCGGGCTCACGTCGCCGCGCCATGGCGCTCGCCGCCCCTCCGCCTCGTCCCTACCCCGCCGCCTCGCGCCGCCCTGCTCCGGCTCAGTCGCCCCCGCATCGCCGACGCCGCTCGCCTCCGTCCGCTCCCGGCGCTCGCCGCCCCGTTGCCGCATCGCCGCCCCGCCGCCTCCTCCTTCGACCGCCGGCTCGTCGCCGCCGCGTCGGACCGTCACCCCCCTGATACCCCCCCCCCCCCCCCCCGCCGCCAACGACCACCGGCGCGGCGTGCTCCTGCGCGCACGCCCGAGCCGGTGTACATGCGTGCTGTGTATGTGCGCATGCGTGCGTGCGTGTTGTGTGTGTATACGCGTATGCATATGCATGTACGTACATATACGTATGTACAAAAAAAAACTAGATAATTAATTATGTTAATTACTTCTGTTAATTCACTCTGTTTTAGTTAACCTAATGACTTAGTTAGCACCTAATATGTTAGTTATTGTTAGAGGCAATGATAGTGGACCCCACCTATCAGTTCACTAGGTCATCAGTCAAATAGTTGACTGTTGATGTCAGTATGACATCATGCTGATGTCATATATAAATATTAAATTAAAATAATCTGTTTTAATTTCAGAATATTATTAAAACATTAAAAATTAATATAAAATCAACCGTAGTCCAGATTAAAAGTTTGAACATGAAAGTTGCTCAGAATAATTCAACGGATCCGACTACGTTGTCTGTTAGTCTCTCGCATGCTCCTAGCATAGCAAACGTGGAACTTTTTCATCACTTTCATCTGTCCGGTAAAAGTCAGAGACTCGGGAAATATCGCCAGATATTCTTTCGACCTGTCTGTGACGTGTAGTACTACGTTAGTGCGTGCCTAGCTCTGCATATTGCCATGTCATGCATCATGTTGCATCTCTGCTTTATATTTATTGTTGCTTCCCTCCTCTTCTTACCAATAGAGCCCAAGACTGATGGTGTTATCGGGTACGACTACATCGTTGACGACCATGGCTTTTGCCGCAGAGCAGCAAGGCAAGCAACCCCCCTTGAGCATTCCGATATCGCCAATTCTTCTCTCTCATTCTTGCATTAGATTTTGCTACTGTATTAGCTAGCTCCTATTTCTGATGCATGGCATGTTTTTGATAAACTGCTACTATACCTGCAATCATATCAACTGTTTAGTATAGGTTGATCAATGAATCCCCAGTGACCCCCATAGTCCCGGTTGCCCTTGCTTCTTCATCGACGACTCGACGACTCGAAGACCCAAAGACTCGATCAACCGACCGATGAGCCAGGCCCCTCACATCACCGCACACCCCTTTAGTATGACACTACAGAGCTACTACCGAGTGTCGAGGGTGATACCTCACTTAGCACTCCCGGTGTTAATTCCGTAGCGTAGCTATTCGATCGTGGTTATCGAGGGTGATTCATCTTTCCCATTTATCAATAGCGACTCTTGTCATACACATACCTCGAGTGGGCTCCATCGAGGGTGATTCCTCGGATATCCACTTGGTGTATAAACACACAGTTACTTCAACTTGACCTTGTTTACATGTGAAAGACGGGACTGGAGGGACAGGCGGTACCACCCTGGTTGAGGTGGACCTGAGTTCCCAACATTCTTGAGATAGGTCGGCCCCAAGGGTACCCGTGTGTAAGATGTGGTGGGATGCGCCGGTAAGGCATCCAAAAGGGTGATGATGAGGCGTGGACTGGTGAGGGAGGCCTTTTCCACACAACCTCGAGACGGGGCGATGGGACCGCACTTTATGGGTCGCGCTTGCCCCGCAATAATAAAATGCTAATGGGTTGGGTACTTGATCTGATAAGGGTACTCAGCGTCGTTGTATCAGCCGAAGCTCTTTGGACGTCAGCAATGGAGTGGCGCGCGCCCGAGTGGTCCGCAACGGCATCACGCTTGTGATAATGGGTGCTAGGACTGACCTCGGTTGCCCTCGCATCGTGCAGGAGTGCAAAGGTGAGTGGGCCCATGACCCCTGCACGCTTAGGATTTAGACCGACGGGTTGGCCTCTTCGTTGAGTCTAGGTGGGGCGACGTTGATATCCCGAGGCCGGGCATGACCCAGAAAAGTGTGTCCGGACGGAGGTGAGTCAAGCGTGTTGGGGAATATGTTGTGCATCCCTGCAGGGAAGAACTTATCTATTCGAATAGTCGTGTCCACGGTAACAGGACGACTTGGAGTTGTACCTTGACCTTATACAACTACAATGGTGACTTTAATTTGAAATGGATGTTGGCTCCAGGATTGCTTCCTCGCAGGGAGTCGAGGAAGAATCTCTAGGCGTGGTTACTTATTAAAATTGCTACAATAAAATATTGCTATATGTGAGTTACCAGTCTACTCTCTTCTAATGCTGCAAGATGTTGAAGATGCTAGTCTTCGATAGGACTAGGCCTTCCCCTTATTCTTGCTTTCTGCAGTAAGCCCAGATATAATCCCTCCCCTTGATAATGATGCATACTTAACATAGTTCTAATGTGAGTCTTGCAAGTACTTTGGATGAGTACTCACCGCTGCTTTACTTCCTATTTCCCCTTTGATACGATTCTGCGTTCAGACGATGGAGCCCAGGAGATGGAGTACGCCGGAGACGACTACTGCACCACCACAGGAGCCTACTACTATGTGGAGGCGGCCCCCGACCAGCAGTAGGATAGGAGGTTCCCAGGCAGGAGGCCTCGCCTCTTTCGATCTGTTATTATTTGTGCTAGCCTTCTTAAGGCAAAACTTGTTTAACTTATGTCTGTACTCGGATTATTTGCTTCCGATGACTCATGCTTGTCGAGCTTTGTATTCGAGCCCTCGAGGACCCTGTCTTGTAATATGAAGCTATATGACTTTAATTTGTGTCTAAAGTTGTGTTGTGATATTGATTAGTGAGTCCCTAATCTTGGTCGTACGCATTGCATGTATGTTTAGCGTACGGTCGAGAATGGGGGCGTCACAAGTTGGTATCAGAGCCAACTGCCTGTAGGTAGCCCCCTTTCCAACTCCTTGGCCGAAGTTGAGTCTAGTCATTGAAAAACTTTTACTAACATTGTTGTGTGGCTTACGGGCCCACATCTCAATCTGGTGGTATTAGGATCTTTTATTCCTCGTCTATACTCTCGTTTTTGATCTCTCTTCTCTTTCGGGTTAGAGATTTTGCTAACTCCAACTCTAGGTCCTCGTAACTACTCCTCCCGGAGAGCCCCTCATTTCACACGATGGCTCGATTCATCAGAAGACTTGGAAGATACTCTCTGATGTTCTCCAGAGAACTTGTACTCATCGCTTTTGCGATTCCCTTCCGCTGTCAACCCCTATGGATGACTACATGCAATTGTCACTCATAGTTTCATATCCAGTTGCTCTTGATTATTACAAGGTGCATCGAATTATCTTACCGTCGATTTGTTCGTGCTCAGTTGATCATGTGTTTCTCAGAATTCTTTGAAACGCTATTCGATCTTCCGTAATCCCCAGTAGTCTTCTGCTCTTGACCTTTCTCACCTGCTTGCATTATGGTTAATTCCATATGTCTAGCAATATTAAGTAAATCCTTTGTGGTTTTCATTTGATTTTATTGATTCAACCTATGTGTGAATGCACGCAGTCATCAGTATCATAAATTATCTTTCTGTCTTAGACGTCTTTCCAAACATGAGTTGGTTCCCGACAAATCAACCTTGATTAATTGCCCATCAAAGTCCTTTCATCTTACTTGTATTGGATCGGAACACTTGTTTCCGATACACCAATTTGGAAATCTTAATTCCTTTGGTTATTTAAGCATCAAATTATTTGGGTGTTCTATAATCCGATGCCTTGCATTCTTCTCCCTCTGATTGAGTACCGAAATTCACATCAGGTCCCTTGTGGACCGCCAAAACCATTGTTGGGTTATTATCCGATAGTGTCCTCCACCTTCAAATATTTGTGGTGTTCTTCCCCTGATACATGATGCCATTGGTAAACTGTGTCTTCTCCCTTTAATAAGTTGTATCCTATGCTTTTGTCAGCCATGCTCTGTTTGCAAGCATGTGTTAATTACTCTTGATGCTTGTGGTATATGTTCCTAAGATGCCTCGATGGGTTGAACCTATGCCTTCCTTAATCCGTGTGAACCCGACAGTTTTCATGAGTCTTACTCTTCTGTGTTTTGCTAGTTAAACTTTCAAAACTATAATTTCACCAAACGCGAGGTGTAAATGTAAGGTGATGCATTGATGAAGCGGGAGTCGACCTTGAACCTTGTGTTCATGCCCATGGAAACGATGTTGCTCTTATCATACAAGCTTCTCCTTTCACATAATCATTCATTTAATGATTTGATAGTGTATCTTTAATCTTGTCCTTTGCAATCGTGGTTCCAACCATGATTATTCTTCTTTGATCTCATTTTTGGACAAGTTAAAACCCTTATCTTCTGAAGACCAATACATCGTTCCAAGCTTTAATTCCGATCTACATCCGAGTATTACCCCTGGTATATCGAGAAAATCATGGAGCTACATAGCTTCTCATGAGCTTCTCGTCAACTATGTTTTCTTTCGCTCGTTCGAGTTTCCTCGTGTTCTGAATTATTGGACACTCAAGGGCACCGATAATGGAATCGAGTCCGCTTTGTGATTAAACAACTTGTAGTAATCTTATTTGCTTAAGAGTGTGTACTCGGTCATGCCTTTGCAAGCTGTTAGCTACACCATCATCGTCATGCTAAAGCTTGACTATGCTATCTATGTCCTTCATCCCTGAAGCACCTTTTCAACAGTGCTTTAAGCTTGCATCGAACTTTCAACGTCATGTTGGTTGTCTTGAAAGGCTATTTCGATTTTGAGCTAGCACCCTCATCTGTGCTTCCGACAACTTTTTGCTTCACCATTTCTTTACTTGATGTCGTCATTGATCGATTACATCTTCGTGAGACTTCTCGACAAATGTGTCATGATCCTCATCAGCATTCTGGGCTCTTCTAGGATATCAATTAGATTCAGGATGAGAAGTAGCATCCTTGCCTTGGTAATTGGTATTGCCTTTGACGACACCTCTGCCTTCCTTCTAAATGAAGACTTGGTCTTATTCTGGGCGAACCTTAAGCTCCGTTCTAGCCATTTTGTGTTTTGTTCTATCTTGAGACATTACCATCTTTTGTCGAGAATGTCGTGAGGGTTTCACACGTCTTAAGAATTCTTGATATGGTGACACTTCTTGCCATCACCTTTCATTTCTTGGTTCCCGTGTTCTTTCTAACCGGAATACCGACAAATGGGTTGTGATGTGTAAATTCAACCCTTATGGCATATCAACTCTATTACCTTGAAGTAAATGACAATAAGCCCGCTTCTTAGTGCGTTGGCTGTTGAATCAACATTCTATCATTGGCCGTGCTACTTAGTCCGGGTTTTGGTTGCATCTTTCGATTAATTTTTAATTGTGGATGTTTTCCCTTGGGCATACCTCAATATATCATCTGGTTTGACCAATGCTATCACCTTGTTCACCCAATCGTGGAAATCCATCTTTGCGGAAATCTCGACAAGTTGATGCAGAGCCCATCAACCACATCCTCATCTTCTTTGTGGTTCATGATGAACCTTTAAGCTAGTGTTGTAAAATTTTGAAGGCTTTATCTTCGTAACTAGCTCATGACGAATATATTTGGTAAAGAAGTGTTTTTCTCTAAGTTCACGTACATCTTGTCGTCGTGAGTATGAGAAAATTTTGTTTCACTTCCTTCGGAATCGTTCCAATTCATTCATGCATGTGCGAAGTATTCTATGGTTTGATAGGTTTGCTACCTTCACTCCATATATATTTCCTAACACGTCAAGCCACTGATTGATTTGATCTAGGAAAAGAAGTTCTACGTAAGATCTAGCCCAGACTTACACATGGAACTTTGATATCTGCCATGGTGGTTCCCAACCAGAACTTGTTTACATTCCATTCTACAAACTCCCATGAGGGCACGAATGTCTTGACATTGTGTTCAAATGTCTTGCATTCCAACTCATGATTCAGGGCTTGCTTCTGTCGTTCATTCCGAGATTCTTACAAATCATCTTGTAGATCTGTGTTGCATCCTTTTCTTCTCAGGCGTTCTATGTCTGAAGTATCCCGACACCAACCAGATCTGAATCTCAGCAAATATGATGGTTGGAACTCCTCCCAAGAATTATAACGTTGGTCTCTATGTTACTCGGTAGGTGTTGTGGCTAACACACCTGCCCGGAAGACCTATTGTTATAGTATCTTGTTCAACAAGATTCGCCTTTTCTCCCATGAGGAAATTGTAAGACTTGTTTTATAAGTTGTTCCTGATGGATCCTTTGAGTTCTTGAAGTCCGACCTTTATCTAATGACCATGTCGATGCTTCCTCGAAGCATGGCTGCGATACTCCAATCACCAACAAGAACATTGGAAGTGCAATGCTAAATGTTTCTTGATCAATTATCCAAACGACATTGTATGGGTAATATCATGAATACCTCCCCCTTACCTAAATGGTTATGTACTTGATGTCCTGTCACGTATATCGTGCTTTGTTTGTCTTTGGGAAAGGTATACTCAAATACTTGGGTATAAACACATTTCCGTTTCCATTGGTCTGTTTACCCCCTTCTTGTAATCTAACTTATCTGAATAGTGGTAATCCCCTGCTTAGGTAAACGCCTTGGTGAATAACTCTGTCAGTAACACCCTGTTACTTTTGTTGATAACATTCCAGTAACCGCCAGTGGACGAAAACTTTGCCTATTGGTCTGCCTCGTTTCAACGAGCAGGAAAATTGTTCTATTCGTCCCCCGCCCTTGGTACCGACGATGTTGCCAACTTATTTGACAAGCTCTCCTCTGGCAGGTCTTGCTACCATGACCGTGCAAGATGTCACCACTCTTCCTACTCTTAACACGCATGGTGGGCCCATAACCCAAAGTTCCACAGGATCGAAACCTGACTCTCCTATCATCTTTAAATCCAAAGTTTTTGTTGCAATCGACTTCATATCTAAATCCTGAGCCACCATCCAAGGTAATGATGCTATTATTGTCGTCCTTGACTGTCTGTCCAAAGTTGCACACTTCATGGTCGTCAAGGAAACTATCACTGCTAGTCAGCTGGCAGATCTATATATGTCCAGAGATATTTCACTCCACGGTATTCCATTGGCGATTAGTTCAGACCATGGTAGCTTATTCACTTCAAGATTCTGGGCAAGTTTCTAGGAAGCTATGGGAACTCATTTGTCATTCAGCACCGCTTTTCACCCTCAATCCCACGGACAAGTTGAAAGAGTCAATCAGATTCTCGAAGACATGCTTCGAGCTTGTGTCATTTCTTTTGGCAAGAAATGGGAGGAATCTCTCCCATATGCTGAGTTCTCCTACAACAATAGCTATCAAGCTAGTCTGAAGATGGCTCCCTTTGAAGTGTTATATGGACGTAAGTGTCGTACTCCTCTGAACTAGTCATAAACTAGGGAGCGTACACTTATCGGTCCGGATATTATCCAACATGCCGAAGATCAAGTCCGCATTATTCATGCAAATCTGAAGGCTGCTCAGTCTCGTCAGAAGAGTCAGTATGACCGTCATCACAAAGATATGGTCTATCAAGCTATTGAGAAGGCTTATCTTCGAGTCACGCCAATGAGAGGTACACACCGTTTTGGGATCAAGGGCAAACTGGCTCCTCGATATATTGGTCCTTTCACTGTTCTCGAAAGGACTGGTAAAGTGGCATATCAACTAGAACTACCGCCAAACCTTTCTCAGGTTCACGGTGTGTTCCATGCGTCATAGCTTCGTCACTGCTTCAAGGATCCCATCCGAGCAGTGGATCATGATATGCTTGAACTGCAACAAGACCTCTCTTACAAGGAGCAACCAGTCCGCATTCTTGATGAAACTGAACGTCGGACTCGTCAGAAGGTTACCAAGTTCTTCAAGTGCAGTGGGCAAATCATTCAGAAGATGAAGCCACTTGGGAACGCGAAGATCATCTTCGTGCGGAATACCCCGGGCTCTTTCCTTCTACTTCTTAATTCTCGGGACGAGAATTCTTATTAGTAGGGGAGAATTGTGACGCCCTCGATTAAGTGCTACGGTAATGTAGGTAATTAAGCTACAGTAATCCCATGCTAATGATGTCATGTCACCACGATTTCTGTTGTAAACTTGCGTGGGAATCAAACCCTCTTCAAATTCAGATTTAAAATAAAGTCAAACGACAAAAGCTTTCAAATATCAAAACTAAAATGTTCTAGTTGTAGCAATCATGTCATGATCAATATTGGTGAAGAAACCACATTTTTTTAGAGTGTTTAAATGTATTAGAATATTTAAAACAACAGCAAAACGATTAAATAAATGCCTTTTATATTTTATAAAATACTAGACAATATTATTTGGGATTAAACCTTTTTGTGGCAGTGACATAATTACCAAAACTAAATTAGGGACTAGTTACACATTTTATAAGTCAAAAGTTTAAAAAGAAATTAAAATAAAACAGAAAAGAAAAATAAATGAAAATACAATATATATATAAAAGGAAAAAAACTCGGTCTCGCCCAACTGGCCATCGGGCCAGCCAAGCCGGCCCAGCCCCCCCGGTATAAGGCAGGGCGCCCCTGCGTCCAAACCCTAGTCGCTCCCGATCCCCAACCCCACCGACCCACCCACCCCCCACACCGCGGATGGCGCCCCGTGCCCAAGCCGCCCGGCCGGCCGATTCCCCCCCCCCCGACACGCGCCAGCAGCCCCGCCGCCCCTGTCAGTCCCCCCAGACGACGCTTGGCCCCCGTCGGCGTCGCCCCGGGATCGCGTCGCCGTGCCACGACGCTCGCCGCCCCTCCGCCTCGTCCCCACCTCGCCGCCTTGCCTCCTTGATCTGGCTCGGTCGCCCTCGCATTGCCGATGTCGCTCGCCTCCGTCCGCTCCCGGCGCCCGCCGCCCCGTCGCCGCATCGCCGCCTCCTCCTCCGACCGCCGGCTCGTCGCCGCCCCGTCGCCGCATCGCCGCCTCCTCCTCCGACCGCCGGCTCGTCGCCGCCCCGCCGCCTTGGACCGCCGCCACATCGGACCGACACCCGCCCCCCCCATGAGCTCCTCCCCCCCGCCGATGACCGTCGACGCGGCGTGCTCCCCCGCGCGCGCCCTCGAGCCGGTGTGTCTGCGTGCTGTGTGTGTATACACGTATGCGTATGCATGTACGTACATATACGTATGTACTAAAAAATAAAATAAAAAATAGGTAATTAATTAAGTTAATTACTTCTGTTAATTAACTCTGTTTTAGTTAACCTAATTAGTTAGTTAGCACCTAATCTGTTAGTTAGTGTTAGAGTCAATGACAGTGGACCCCACCTGTCAGTTCACCAGGTCATCAGTCAAATAGTTGACTGTTGATGTCATATATAATTATTGAATTAAAATAATCTGTTTTAATTTCGAAATATTATTAAAACTTTAAAAATTAATATAAAATCAACCGTAGTCCGGATTAAAAAGTTTTGAACATGAAAGTTGCTCAGAATAATTCTACGGATCCGACT
Organism: Hordeum marinum; assembly: GCA_022496015.1. Taxonomy (NCBI): domain Eukaryota; kingdom Viridiplantae; phylum Streptophyta; class Magnoliopsida; order Poales; family Poaceae; genus Hordeum; species Hordeum marinum. The sequence goes on from CM039674.1 coordinate 398,051,285, forward strand.
GCGCTGTCTGTTAGTATGTCACATGCTCCTAGCATAGAAAACGTGAAACTTTTCCATCGCTTTCATCTGTCCGGTAAAAGTCAGAGACCCGGGAAATATCGTCAAATAATCTTCCGACCAGTCTGCGACGTGTAGTACTACGTTAGTGCATGCCTAGCTCTGCATATTGCCATGTCATGCATCGTGTTGCATCTTTGCTTTATATTTATTGTTTCTTCCCCCCTCTTCTTACCGATAGAGCCCGAGACTGACGGTGTTGCCGGGTACGACTACACTGTTGACGACCAGGCCTTTGCCGCAAAGCAGCAAGGCAAGCAACCCCCCTTGAGCATTCCGATATCTCCCATTCTTCCATCTCATTCTTGCATTAGATTTTGCTACTATATTAGCTAGCTCCTATTTATGATGCATAGCATGTTTTTGATAAACTGCTACTATACCTGCAATCATATCAACTGTTTAGTATAGGTTGATCAATGAATCCCCAGTGACGCCCTTAGTCCCAGTTGCCCCTACTTCTTCATCGACGGCTCGACGGCTCGAAGACCCAAAGACTCGGCCAACCGACCAACGAGCCAGGCCCCTCACATCACCGCACACCCCTTTAGTATGGCACTGCAGAGCTACTACCGAGTGTCGAGGGTGATACCTTACTTAGCACTCCCGGTGTTAATTTTGTAGCGTAGCTATTTGATCGTGGTTATCGAGGGTGATCCCTCCTTCCCATTTATCGATAGCGACTCTTGTCATACACATACCTCGAGTGGGCTCCATCGAGGGTGATTCCTCGGATATCCACTTGGTGTATAAACACACAGTTAGTTCAACTTGACCTTGTTTACATGTGAAAGATGGGACTGGAGGGACAGGCGGTACCACCCTGGTTGAGGTGGACCTGAGTTCCCAACATTCTTGAGATAGGTCGGCCCCAAGGGTACCTGTGTGTAAGATGTGGTGGGATGCGCCAGTAAGGCATCCAAAAGGGTGATGATGAGGCGTGGACTGGTGAGGGAGGCCTTTGCCACACATCCTCGAGACGAGGCGACGGGACCGCACTTTATGGGTCGCGCTTGCCCCACATTAATAAAATGCTAATGGGTTGGGTACTTGATCTGATAAGGGTACTCAGCGTCGTTGTATCAGCTGAAGCTCTTCGGACGTCAATAATGGAGTGGCACGCGCCCGAGTGGTCCGCAACGGCATCGCGCTTGTGATAAGGGGTGCTAGGACTAACCTCGGCCGCCCTCTCATCGTGGAGGAGTGCAAAGGGTGAGTGGGCCCATGACCCCTGTGCGCTTAGGACTTAGACCGGCGGGATGGCCTCTTCGTTGAGTCTAGGTGGGGCGACGACGTTTTGATATCCCGAGGCCGGGCATGACCTAGAAAAGTGTGTCCGGTCGGAGGTGATTCAAGCGTGTTGGGAATATGTTGTGCACCCCTGTAGGGAAGAACTTATCTATACGAATAGGCGTGTCCATGGTAACAGGACGACTTGGAGTTGTACCTTGACCTTATACAACTACAATGGTGACTTTAATTTGAAATGAATGTTGGCTCCAGGATTGCTTCCTCGCAGGGAGTCGAGGAAGAATCTCTGGGCGTGGTTACTTATTAAATTTGCTACAATAAAATATTGTTATATGTGAGTTACCAGTCTACTCTCTTCTAATGCCGCAAGATGTTGAAGATGCTAGTCTTCGATAGGACTAGGCCTTCCCCTTATTCTTGCTTTCCGCAGTCAGCCCAGATATAATCCCTCCCCTTGATAATGATGCAAACTTATCATAGTTCTGATGTTAGTCTTGCGAGTACTTTGGATGAGTAGTCACCACTGCTTTGCTTCATCTTTCCCCGTCGATACGATTTTGCTTTCACACGATGGAGCCTAGGAAATGGAGTACGCCGGAGCGACTACTACTACACCGCAGGAGCCTACTACTACGTGGAGGCGGGCCCCGACCAGCAGTAGGATAGGAGGTTCCCAGACAGGAGGCCTCGCCTCTTTCGATCCGTTATTATGTTTGTGCTAGCCTTCTTAAGGCAAAACTTGTTTAACTTATGTTTGTACTCGGATATTATTTGCTTTCGCTGACTCGTGCTTGTCGAGCTTTGTATTCGAGCCCTCGAGGCCCCTGGCTTGTAATATGAAGTTGTATGACTTTAATTCGTGTCTAGAGTTGTGTTGTGATATTTATTAGTGAGTCCCTAATCTTGGTCGTACGCATTGCATGTATGTTTAGCGTACGATCGAGAATGGGGGCATCACAACTTACAAGAGGGCCCCGCTATCAGGCCCTCCTCCTACCACCCACCCCAACAGAGGAGGGGCAGGGGATGCCGGTCGAGCCCGTGCTAGTGCTCCGTCCCAGCGACTCCGGCCACCTTCGGCGGCACTCCAGCCACCGGTGGGCTCGGGGCGATCTACCGCACCCGCCTGGACGGTTCTGGGTCCCGGGGAAAGTCAAGGCCGAGAATGGCTTCAGCCACGGCGGAGGTGACCGACGGCAACGACGGGCACGGTGTTGTAGCTACGGAAGGGAGGAAATGGCAAGTGGGGAGCGGTTTGCGGCGGATCTATGGGCGTGCAGGTGGAGCTCATAGGAGAAGATAGCGGCGGGGCCTTGCCAATTAAACCGGGGCCGAGGCGGCGCCATGGTGGCCACGAGGGAAGAAGCAGAGCTTGGGAGCTAAGGGGCTTGGTCAGGGAATCCCTGGGAGTGAGAGGGGTAGCCTAGTGTGCGAGAGCGTGCTTGGGGGGACATAGAAGTAGAGGGCGACAAGGGAGGGCCTCGGGCACGCCTCGGATGCTCTCGTCGTGGGGGAGCACACATGCCAGAGCCGTTTTCGAGCCTTGCGAGTGACGGGGAGGGGCGTGGGGGGCAAGGAGGGATTACTTGGCATGCGTGGGCATCCTCTCGTTGTCGGACGCGAGCTACAGGACGACGACAAGTGGCAGAGCGCCGGTTTTGCATGTCGTCTATGTGGTCACCACGCCAAGGTATGTCCAAGGCAATATTTTGGTCGAGCAAACATGTCTAGCGTGGGAGGCACGCATACAGGGGAGCACTAGTGAAGTATCAAGGTAAAAGGAGTTGGGTGAGGCTGGTTTCTACTACAGGTAAGTTTACAGCAGCAAACTTGGGAGTTATATCGAGGGATTTTAATTGAGAGAATTAGGAAAAGACCTTGTCTAGTGTTCATGGGAACAGCGGTAATACATGACCACCAATTCCTAGCTCAGTGAGACAAGTTTGCAGGGTACTTGTAGTTCAAGGCTACAATTACTGCCATAAACTAAGTTAAGATGGTTTGCTCATATTTTCCATGTGATCATAACACTTTGGGTGTGTCAAGGTGCATTAGTATGCAAATGAGGTTGTAGAAAAGTTTGGGGAGAATTGCTTGAACAGAATAGTTGGAGAGAGGAAAGGGACGGGCTGCCATGGTCAATAGAGGGAAAGAATAAGGGAGTTACCCCAAATGATTGGGCAGAGGCCATGGCAAGGTTACTGGGGGTAGAAGGGGGCTATCCCATGTTGTGGTAAAAATTTAGAGACAAGGAGAATCTTTTTGGGCCCACTTTGCTTGTCCACAAGCTTATGGCTGGAGGTGTTTTTGTTGTGATTGGCCTGGGTAGAGGAATCCTATGGACTTGATATTTACCAGGGTTAAATGATAAGTCTATTTGGTACTGATCACAAGTTTTGATTCCAAATGAAAAAAGTTGACAATGTAAACTTGGTAAACCCTAGAAATGGGAAAAATGGAGTCGCTTAGATCTAGCTAAGCAAAACTATTCTCCTTGATGCACCACTTAGTGTGGTCTCATAATTTGGGTATTATAACATGTCCACAAAGTTTCAGATCAATAGGAGACAATTGGAAATGCAAAGTTGCTCAAGTTTGGTTCTGGACAGAGAGGGTTTTGGAATATTTTGGTGCATCAAAACAATTGGGATTGAGATGAAACTTGGCAAGATGATCACATATGTCATATGTGACATGCTAGAATTTTCCTGGATTTATTTAAGAATATTCTCATAGAAATATTTCAAATGCTCAAAATAGGCAGAAATGGTTTTGAAGGGTTTTGTCCAATATTTTGAACATGACCATGTGTTCAAACTCTTATATATGGACAATATATGTCCACTCAATTTTCCTAAATTTTCTCAAAAAAAATTAAAGCATGAAATCAATTTTCCCCTAAAAAAGACCATTTATGGCGTTAAGAAAAAGCCTTTAAATAAAATAGTAAAATAATCTTAAAAACATATTTGGTGGTTTTGGGGAGTCATATATATAGTGGGTTTCAAATAAATCCTTTTGTGTAGAATATTCCACCCAATTTGAGGACTTGTAGTACAAACCTCAATTCATGGGGGTTTAGAAAACCTAATTTGAATAAATCCTTTTTGGCCAAAATAAATTTTGATAAAAATAGTTTTAGGTACTACATGATAGAGGCAAAGTTGTCCCTGTCTTTTGATGAGATGGTGGCTATCGTTTTTGGTGGAGTAGACTTTGACGATCCGACTACGAACGTGTGATGACGCCGCGCCTTAGCAATCGCTAAACCAACTCCGAGAGGTTATTGACCATGCCGGAGCATGATCAACCTGACCACGAGGGTCTGTTTCCTGCACGCAAATGAAGAACAAGCAAGAAACTAAGATTGCAATCTGGATATTGCGAACATAAGAGGAAATCTTTATTGATGAAGTGGGGTTCTGTGACGCCTTTGTCTGGTCGTGGAACACAAACGAAGAACGCGAAATTGCATCTATGGTGAACTTGTAAACTAAACAAAACCCAACCCTAAAACGATGCCCTGAGGGCTGTATATATGGGGGAATAGACGGGAATTTCATGGCCCCTTGGAGGAGGGGTCCGAAACCGACATTAACTCAGTTTCCCCATACATACGGACTCTAAAAACAGCCTATAATATGGTATTTCAAAATTACATGGGCCTGGCCCAACAATAAGGTGGCGCAGCACCTATATTAGCCTAGGAACGAATTTTATAAAGTAGCATCATGCATATTTCGTCCAAGGCTTCTTGCTCCCATTATGGTGGCTTCAAAGTGCGAAAATCATCACTGGAAGCTCCATTGTTCCTTCCTGCGCGTGCACCTTCTCCATGCTTGATCCCGCTCCCATGATCATCCTTCTTGTCCATGCCAGGTCCTTCATTCATAAGTAAAACAAAAGTATCTAATTTAGGCAGCATCATATGTTCATGAATATTAGAAGGATTTGCAAGAAACAAAAGTACCTGGTAATTCAATTGACGTGCGCGAGCTCTAGTAATTGGTCCTGTATGTATAGCAGTTGGAGTTGTGGGCGTAGCATTAGCAGGGATGTCCTCATCATCCTCCCTTCTTGAACTGAAGTCGTCCTCGACGGAAGCTCATCTTCCTCACCCAAATAAGGCTTCAAATCTGCAATGTTAAAAGTGGGGCTAACCACAAACTCTACAGGCAGCTAAAGTTTATATGCATTATCATTTATTTTCTCTAATACATTAAAAGGACCATCAGCACGTGGCATTAGCTTTGACTTGTGCAAATCAGGAAATCTATCCTTACGCAAATGTAACCAAACAAGATCTCCAGGTGCAAAGACAACATGTTTTCTACCCTTATCTCCAGCAATTTTGTATTTAGCATTCATACGCTCAATGTTTTCCTTCATTAACTCATGCATCTTTAATATCAATTCAGCATCTTCTTTAGCATCAAAATTAACCTTCTCCGAAGATGGAAGAGGCAACAAATCAATAGGTGCACGAGGTAAGAAACCATACACAACTTCAAAAGGGCACATCTTAGTGGTAGAATGTAGCGAACGAGTATAAGCAAATTCAATATGAGGCAAGCATTCTTCCCACATTTTCAGGTTATTCTTCAACACAGCCCTAAGCATAGTAGACAATGATCTATTGACTACTTCAGTTTGGCCATCAGTTTGGGGATGACATGTAGTACTAAAAAGTAGTTTAGTCCCCAACTTAGCCCATAAACATCTCCAAAAGTGGCTAAGAAATTTAGCATCACGATCTGAAACAATTGTATTTGGCACACCATGCAACTGAATAATTTCACGAAAGAACAAATCAGCAACATGAGCAACATCATCACTTTTATGACATGGTATAAAGTGTGCCATTTTGGAAAATCTATCCACGACAACAAATATGCTATCCCTCCCCTTCTTAGTTCGAGGTAAACCTAAAACAAAGTCCATAGATATATCCTTCCAAGGAACACTAGGTACAGGCAAAGGCATATATAAACCATGAGGATTGAGTTGTGACTTAGCTTTTTGACATGTAGTGCAGCGAGAAACAAAACGCTCAACATCCCGTCTCATCTTTGGCCAAAAGAAATGTGTAGAAAGTACGTCCTCCGTCTTCTTCACGCCAAAGTGTCCCATTAATCCTCCTCCGTGTGCCTCCTGTAACAACAAAAGACGAACTGAGCTAGCTGGAATGCATAGCTTGTTAGCACGGAACACAAATCCATCATTAATAACGAACTTGTTCCATGTTCTCCCTTATTTACAATGCTGCAACACATCTCTAAATTCAGCATCATGCACATATTGATCTTTGATGGTCTCCAAACCAAATATTTTAAAGTCAAGTTGTGAAAGCATAGTATAACGACGAGACAAAGCATCAGCAATAACATTTTCTTTACCCTTCTTGTGTTTAATGACATAAGGGAAAGTCTCAATGAATTCAACCCATTTAGCATGTCTACGGTTCAGTTTTACTTGACTTTTAATATGTTTCAAAGATTCATGATCAGAATGTATAACAAATTCTTTGGGCCATAAATAATGTTGCCATGTTTCCAAAGTCCGAACAAGAGCATATAATTCCTTATCATAACTAGAATAATTCAGACTAGGCCCACTCAATTTTTCAGAAAAGTACGCAACAGGTTTACCATCTTGTAATAATACACCTCCTAACCCAATTCCACTAGCATCACATTCAAGCTCGAAAGTCTTATTAAAATCAGGAAGTTGGAGTAAAGGAGCATGTGTTAACTTATCTTTCAAGACCGTGAAGGCTTCTTCCTGTGCGGTACCCTAAGAAAAAGGCACGTCCTTCTTTGTAAGCTCATTGAGAGGCGCATCACTGATGCTGAAATCTCTCACAAAACGCCTATAGAAACTAGTGAGGCCAAGAAAACTCCTCACTTGTGTGACCGTTTTGGGCTGCGGCCAACTCTCAATAGCTTCAATCTTGGCTTTATCAACTTCAATTCCCTGTGGAGTAACAACATAGCCAAGAAAAGATACTCGGTCGGTGCAAAAGGTGCACTTCCCAAGGTTACCAAACAAACGTGCATCACGTAGAGCAATAAAAACAGCACGTAGATGTTCCAAATGTTCCTCCAAAGATCTACTAAAAATCAATATATCATCAAAATAGACTACCACAAATCATCCAATGAAAGCACGTAAAGCCTCGTTCATTAATCTCATGAAAGTGCTAGGTGCATTAGTTAACCCAAAAGGCATGACTAACCACTCATATAATCCAAACTTAGTTTTAAATGTTGTTTTCCATTCATCTCCCAATTTCATACGAATTTGATGGTATCCACTACGCAAATCAACTTTGGAGAAAATTGTAGAACCACTTAATTCATCAAGCATATCATCTAGTCTAGGAATAGGATGACGATAACGAATAGTAATATTATTAATGCCTCTACAATCCACACACATGCGCGATGTATCATCCTTTTTAGGCACTAGAATAATAGGAACAACACAAGGACTAAGGGATTCACGTATATAACCTTTGTCAAGCAGCTCCTGTACTTGACGCATAATCTCCTTTGTCTCCTCTGGATTGGTACGGTATGGCGCACGGTTGGGTAGGGATGCATCGGGAATTAAGTCAATCTGATGCTCAATCCCACGAATAGGTGGTAATCCCGGTGGCACGTCTTGTGGGAAGACGTCAGCGAACTCCTGCAAAATGTTAATGACGGCAGGAGGCAAAGAGGGATCCATGTCCTCGAATGAAAATAATACCTCTTTGCATACAAAAGCATAGCAAACAGATGTAGCAACATCCAAATCATTAATATCAGATTTAGTAGCAAGTAAACATCCGCTCTTCAATTTTATTTCGGATGCAACATTAGATGATGGTTTATTATGCTTATGGTGTTGCTCAAATTCCTGTGCTACAATCTGATTTTCACTCTTATTTTTCTCCTGTTTTGCTTTACTAGCTCTCACAATGTCATCTTTCATAATATGTTCCAGAGACATAGGAAGAAAAGTGATATTTTGATCCTTATGAAAAAGAGTATATTGATTTGTCCTACCATGGTGTACAGAATTTTTATCAAACTGCCATGGCCTGCCAAGTAGAACCGAACATGCTTGCATGGGTACCACATCACAATCCACATAATCAGAATATGTAGCAATGCTAAAATGCACACGAACAATACGTGTTACCTTAACCTTGCCACTATTGTTGAACCGTTGGATGTAATAAGGATGAGGATGTGGTCTGGTGGTTAGAGACAGCTTCTCCACCATGTCCATGCTCGCCAAGTTATTGCGACTCCCTCCATCGATGATGACGCGAACAAAACGCTCCTTCACAACTCCCTTTGTGTGGAACAAGTTGTGCCTCTGATTTTGCTCAGCCTGTGTAACCTGCACACTGAGAACACGTTGAGCAACTAAACTTTCATACATGTCAGCGTAATCAGCAGCCATGTAGTGTGTCTCTGGGTCTGCATCCTCGCCACCCTGTTCTTCACTTGCAATGAGAGCCAAAGTCTCCTCATCATAATCACTAGCGGATGCATATCCACCATCCTCAGTAACAATCATTACACGCTTGGAAGGGCATTCTCTCGCAAAGTGACCTCCACCCTTGCAACGACATCATATAACCTCATGTGTTTGCCCTGTGGATGCAATAGATGAAGAAGAGCTCTGTGCAGGCCCAGAAGGTGTGCTCTTCGTAGAGGGTGGAGTAGGAGCCTGTTTCCTGGTTTCGCGGTTGGAGTTGGAGGTGGAAGTAGGTGGTGTTGCAGCAGGACGTGCAGAAGTAGAGGAGGTACGTGGCGTCCATGATGAAGTGCGACCTGCAGAAAAAGTAGTTCTCGCCATTGCCTGTCGATCCTGCACTTCACGTTCAACTTTGCAAGCAAGATGAAATAAACGAGTGATAGTGTTATACTCCTTATACTCTAGAATAGTCTGAATCTCTCTATTTAATCCACCCATAAAACGTGCAAGCATAGATTCATTCTCCTCAACAATACCACATCTAATCATGCCAGTTTGTAATTCCTGATAATATTCTTCTACAGAATTTTTTCCTTGTCTTAAACGCTGCAAATTTTGAAGCAATTCACGTTGATAATAAGGTGGCACCCAATGATTACGCATAGCAGTTTTCAAAGCAGTCCAAGTAGTTGGAATATTAGCATGGTGTATTCTACAATGTTCTGACCACCAAACACAAGCAAAACTAGTGAATGAACAAACAGCAGCAGCAACACGTCTATCCTCAGGAAATTGTAAGCATGTAAAACGTTGTTCTGTTTCTAACTCCCATGTAAGATATATATCAGGAACATATCTACCCTCAAACGTCAGAATATTCAATTTAAGTTTAGGGAGATGGTCATGATCCCGTACCTGAGGGGGTGGTGCAGCCCTACCGTTACGGTTGTAGCCATGTGGTCGACCTGGTGCGTATCGTGGTGGTTGCCCCTGAGGCTGATCTGGAGCAACCTCTCCCTCATCATCGTAATCACCCTCATAATCTTCAACCTGCTCAAGGATAGTAGCAGCAGTATCTATAGTACCAGTATGTTGGGCTTGGCCGAGAGGCACACGTCGCGCTAGTCGTTCGAAAGGGATAGGAGCTGCAGCTGGTGGTGGTAGATGGGCAAGCACCTCATTGAACTTGGCGTCCATCTTGGCGTCGAATGTCTTCTCCAAACCATCGAGCTTCTTCATGGCCTCTTCAAAGTTGGTCACGAAGTCTTGTACCTGGTCAGCCATCATTTGCTGAAATTTATCATAGAGCGCTTTGTTGGTCATGCTCTCCCAGTCGCTTCCGTCGTCGTGTGATACTGACATGGTTAGCAGAAATAGGAAACACACAAGAATATGAAACCTACAGACTACTAGGACGTGGTGGTGGCGGTGTGTCACAAATCCTTTAAGCGAATCTCAAATTCTTACCAGTTCTTACCCAGCAGCAGGCGGTGATCGGCAACTGTTGTAGTCAAAACTCTCAAAGTTTGGATAGAGCGATTACCAGGTGGTGTCAAACACACGACGTAGATGTATGTGAAGCTGGGATGGCTTATAATATGGTAGCAAAAAGGGTTAGCAATAATCAATTCAGAGATGCAAGGTTGAATAAACGCTCAACGACGGTACTGTGCAAGACCTAGGCTAGACCGTACTAGAGACGCGAGCATAAAACACCAACAAAATCACGACGCTACACGTAATCAAGGGAAAAGCACTCGCTGAATATATATTTTTCGTTTTTTTTGGCGCCTCTTTTTTTTACGCTTTTTTTTTGCTCAAAAAATCACTACAATGGCAAGTGTCTCAAAACTCTTCCCACGTCGTATAAGCAAGATGGGCACGAAATTTGTTGGACTAATTTTTTTTTTTCTGGAGCAATTCGGGGGCTGCGACGACCAAAAATTTCGACAAAAATCACTATGATGGCAAGTGTCTCAAAACGCTCCGAAGAACCTAAAATCAAGATAGGGAAAAAAATATTTTCAGACGAATTTTTTTGGGCCAAAACGTGCTCTGCAAAGCGTGCCAGACTCTTTTTTCGACAACTACGCAGGTAGCAAAACAAGAATCCGAAATCAAAAGGATCTCGAAACTAAACCTAAAACGAGCTGGACTCGGATTGGTGGCGGATGTGTGGTGGTATATATGGACACCAATGGATAGTGATGGTCGGTGGTGATATATGGCAGCGGTGATGATGGTGGTGTTATATGGCAACTATGAAGACGATGCGGTGGCGGCGTGACAACCTGTGAATAGAACTCGAAACTCTAAAGGACTAGACACTAAGACCAGCAACTCGACACGACGATGTAACCGCAAATTCAACAAAGCAAAATACTGAAAAGACTATGCAAAGGCTCAGATTGGTTCGGATATGATGATCTAACCCTAATTTTTTTTGTGGCTTTTCGTGGATTAAAGGTATGAAGAACAGATGTGATCTAAACTACGAAAACTGGTAAAATCTCACCGAGCAACCTGGAAATCTGATACCACTTGATAGAGGCGAAGTTGTCCCTGTCTTTCGATGAGATGGTGGCTATCGTTTTTGGTGGAGTAGACTTTGACGATCCGACTACGAATGTGTGATGACGCCGCGCCTTAGCAATCGCTAAACCAACTCCGAGAGGTTATTGACCACGTCGGAGCACGATCAACCTGACCACGAGGGTCTGTTTCCTGCACGCAAACGAAGAACAAGCAAGAAACTAAGATTGCAATCTGGATATTGCGAATATAAGAGGAAAGCTTTATTGATGAAGTGGGGTTCTGTGACGCCTTTGTCTGGTCGTGGAACACAAACGAAGAACGCGAAGTTGCAGCTATGGCGAACTTGTAATCTAAACAAAACCCAACCCTAAAACGACGCCCTAAGGGTTGTATATATGGGGGAATAGAGGGGAATTTCGTGGCCCCTTGGAGGAGGGGTCCGAAACCGACATTAACTCAGTTTCCCCATACATACGGACTCTAAAAACAGCCTATAATATGGTATTTCAAAATTACATGGGCCTGGCCCAACAATAAGGTGGCGCGGTACCTATATTAGCCTAGGAACGAATTTTATAAAGTAGCATCATGCATATTTCGTCCAAGGCTTCTTGCTCCCATTATGGTGGCTTCAAAGTGCGAAAATCATCACTGGAAGCTCCATTGTTCCTTCCTGCGCGCGCACCTTCTCCATGCTTGATCCCGCTCCCATGGTCATCCTTATTGTCCATGCCAGGTCCTTCATTCATAAGTAAAACAAAAGTATCTAATTTAGGCAGCATCATATGTTCATGAATATTAGAAGGATTTGCAAGAAACGAAAGTACCTGGTAACTCAATTGACGTGCGCGAGCTCTAGTAATTGGTCATGTATGTATAGCAGTCGGAGTTGTGGGCGTAGCATTAGCAGGGATGTCCTCATCACTACACACATGGTATGATCACTGGACAAGAGTTTAGATCAAGGAAAAGAGTTTTGAGCGTAGGAGTTTTTTTTTAATATAGAGCACCAGCAAGCAATGAAACAAGCAAGCAAATAACACACAAGTCAAGCATTCATATGCACTCCAAAAAGTTTTAATTGGCCCTAATTTCTTAGTCATGTTAAATTAGTCATGAGGCAAAATACAAGGTGTGACAGACCTACCCCCTTACAAGAATCTCGTCCCCGAGATTCCTAGGCTAGGCATAGAAAAGGTGTGGGGATTCATGGTGAGGTAGTCTTCATATTCCATGTTGCTTCTGCTCTGGTGAGGTTGTCTCCCTGGATGTTGAAGTGTTTTGATGATATGCCTTCGAGTGCATCATTGACTCCTTCTAGTGGTGAACGGAGTTCTGGCAAGGGCCTGACTTGCGTGTGTATTCCAAAGTCAAAATACATGGTAAAGTAGCGTGTCTGTGTGTTGGTCCTGGGGTTGCTCACGATGGTTAGTGACATCTAGATGTCTCGTGTCAAAGATAGGAGGGTTGAGCCTTGATGTAGCTTCTCGTTGACGAGAAGCTCCTTATTTCCCTAAAGAGGAGATCTTAAGTTGCAGGTGGTCTTTATCCTTGAGAGTTTTGAAGCGCATCCTCATAGGCTCCTCGTTGAGATCTTCTGCTTGAGTAAGTTGCCTAGGTATGTTCTTCATTCATCTTCCGCCATGTGTCTTCGTTGTTACGAATGCGTGTTTCTAGCATGTCTCGAGTGTCTAGTCTACTAGTCTCTCCATAGCAGTTTGTGGGAAGGTTTGGTTGAGTCTCATCCCTAAGATTTAGCTTAGAGACTTGGTGTCAAAATAGGTTCTACCATGTGGGAAGGTTTCAACGGGTTCTAAATAAGTTGACTATCCAATGTATAGAACAACCATCTAGTCCCCAAGGTTTGAGGCTTAGCAAGCGGGGTGATCTACCGTTGCAAAAACAAGTTATGAGGCAAGGGAGTAGGGACGTCATGCTCACCATACACTATCAAGGTGGTGGAGTGAGACGTGTTATCAACTTCCCGGTTTCTTCCTAGTTAGCAACTAATAGGTGATTGTTAAGAAAAGGGGCACTATAATCCTCTTGATGTGCAAGGGCTTCATCGTGCTTGAACGTCGATGCTTCTTGGTATAGTCTAGTTGATGTAGTCGGCAGAGGAGTGGTGGTTGGCTTCTCTTGCTTCATCTTTTTCATTGGGTTTCTCGACCGTAGTGGTTTCTCCCCTCACTCGTTGCTAGTTTCTCCACAGATTGATCTTGGTGGTCGTAGGGAAAATTTTGATTTACTACTATGTTCCCCAACAGTGGTATCAGAGCTAGGTCTATGCGTAGAATCTATGCACGAGTAGAACACAAGTTGTTGTGGGCGTCGATCTTGTTAATTTGCTTGTCGTTACTAGTCTTGTCTTGATTCGGCAATATTGTGGGATGAAGCTGCCCAGACCAACTTTACACGTACGCTTACGTGAGACCGGTTCCACCGCCTGACATGCACTTGTTGCATAAGGTGGCTAGCGTCTGTCTGTCTCTCCCACCTTAGTCAGATCGGATTCGATGAAAAGGGTCCTTATGAAGGGTAAATATCAATTGGCATATCACGTTGTGGTTTTGGCGTAGGTAAGAAACGTTCTTGCTAGAAACCTATAGCAGCCACGTAAAAATTGCAACAACAAATTAAAGGACGCCTAACTTGTTTTTGCAGCATATGCCTTGTGATGTGATATGGCCAAAGAATGTGATGTGATGCATTGTGATGTATGATATTGATCATGTTCTTGTAATAGGATTCACAACTTGCATGTCGATGAGTATGACAACTGGCAGGAGCCATAGGAGTTGTCTTAATTTATTGTATGACCTGCGGGTCAATCAAGATCCCATGTAATTACTTTACTTTATTGCTAAACGTTAGCCAGAGTAGTAGAAGTAATAGTTGGCGAGACAACTTCATGAAGACACGATGATGGAGATCATGGTGTCGTGTCGGTGACAGTGATGATCATGGTGCCCCGAAGATGGAGATCAAAGGAGCAAGATGATATTGGCCATATCATGTCACTATATTGATTGCATGTGATGTTTATCGTGTTTACATCTTGTTTGCTTAGAACGACAGTAGCTAAATAAGATGATCTCTCAATAAAATTTCAAGAAATGTGTTCACCCTAACTATGCACCATTGCTAAGGACCGTTGTTCCGAAGCACCACGTGATGATCGGGTGTGATAGGTTCTAATGTTCGCATACAACGGTTGTAAGCCATATTTACACACGCGATACACTTAGGTTGACTTGACGAGCCTAGCATGTGCAGACATGGCCTCGGAACAAGGAAGACCAAAAGGTCGAACATGAGTCGTATAGAAGATATGATCAACATGGAGATGTTCACCATGGATGACTAGTCCGTCTCACGTGATGACTGGACACGGGCTAGTCGGTGTGGATCATGTGACACTTGGATGACTAGAGAGATGTCTATCTAAGTGGGAGTTCATTAAATAATTTGATTATGTGAACTTAATTATTATGAACTTAGTCTAAAATTGTCGTTACAATCTATATTGTAGATCCAATGGCCAACGCTAATGCCACCCTCAACTTCAACGCGTTCCTAGAGAAAACCAAGCTGAAAGATGATGGAAGCAACTATGCAGACTGGGTCCGTAGCTTGAGGATCATCCTCATAGCTTCCAAAAGATTGCATGTCCTTGATGCACTGCTAGGTGACGCACCCATTCTCCCAGCGGAACAAGACGTTATGAACGCTTGGCAGACGCGCTGTGATGAGTACTCCCTGGTTCAGTGCGGCATGCTTTACTGTTTAGAACCGGGCCTCCAAGAGCGTTTTGAGCAACACGGAGCATATGAGATGTTCCAAGAGCTGAAATTGGTTTTCCAAGTTCATGCCTGGGTCGAGAGATATGATGTCTCCGACAAGTTCTTTAGTTGTAAGATGGAGGAAAATAGTTCTGTCAGTGAGCACATACTCAAAATGTCTGGGTTGCACAACCGCTTGACTCAGCTGGGAGTTAATCTCCCAGATGACTCAGTCATTGACAGAATCCTCCAGTCGCTTCCACCTAGCTACAAGAGCTTTGTGATGAACTACAACATGCAGGGTATGGAGAAGTCCATTCCTGAGTTGTACTCTATGCTGAAATCAACGGAGGTCGAGATCAAAAAGGAGCATCAAGTGTTGATGGTGAATAAGACTACTAGTTTCAAGAAAGGCAAGGGTAAAAAGAACTTTAAGAAGGACGGCAAAGCTGTTGCCACGCCCGGTAAGCAAGTTGCCGGGAAGAAGAACAAGAATGGACCCAAGCCTGAGACTGAGTGCTTTTATTGCAAGGGTACCAGTCACTGGAAGCAGAACTACCCCAAGTACTTAGCGGATAAGAAGGACGGCAATGTTAAAGGTATATATGATATACTTATTATTGATGTGTACCTAACCAGTGCTCGTAGTAGCTCCTGGGTATTCGATACCTATGCAGTTGCTCACATTTGTAACTCCAAGCAGGAGCTGCGGAATAAGTGGAGACTGGCAAAGGACGAGGTGACGATGTGCCTCGGGAATGGTTCCAAGGTCGATGTGATTGCCGTCGGCATGCTACCTCTACATCTACCTTTGGGATTAGTTTTAAACCTTAATAATTGTTATTTAGTACCAGCTTTGAGCATGAACATTGTATCTCGATCTCGCTTGATGCGAGATGGCTACTCATTTAAATATGAGAATAATGATTGTTCTATTTATATGAGAGAAATGTTTTATGGTCATGCCCCGCTGGTCAATGGTTTATTTTTGTTGAATCTCGAATGTGATGTTACACATGTCCATAGTATGAGTACCAAAAGATGTAAGGTTGATAACGATAGTCCACTTACATGTGGCACTGCTGCCTTGGTCATATTGGTGTCAAACGCATGAAGAAGCTCCATGCTGATGGACTTTTGGAGTCTCTCGATTTTGAATCATTTGACACGTGCGAACCATGACTCATGGGCAAGATGACCAAGGCTCCGTTCTCCGGAACAATGGAGCGAGCGACCGACTTATTGGAGGTAATACATACCGATGTGTGCGGTCCAATGAGCGTTGAGGCTCGCGGTGGCTACCGTTATGTTCTCACCCTCACTGATGACTTGAGCAGATATGGGTATGTCTACTTAATGAAACACAAGTCTGAAACCTTTGAAAAGTTCAAGGAATTTCAGAGTGAGGTAGAGAATCAATGTGATAGGAAAATAAAGTGCCTACGATCTGATCGTGGTGGAGAATATTTGAGTCATGAGTTTGGCACGCACCTAAGGAATGTGGAATTGTTTCACAACTCACGCCGCCTGGCACACCTCAGCGAAATGGTGTGTCTGAACATCGTAATCGCACTCTATTGGATATGGTGCGATCTATGATGTCCCTTACCGACTTACCGCTATCATTTTGTGGATATGCATTAGAGACTGTCGCATTCACTTTAAATAGGGCACCGTCAAAGTCCGTTGAGACGACACCATATGAATTATGGTTTGGAAAGAAACCTAAGTTGTCATTTCTAAAAGTTTGGGGATGCGATGCTTATGTGAAGAAACTTCAACCTGAAAAGCTCGAACCCAAAGCGAAAAAGTGCGTCTTCATAGGATACCCGAAAGAGACAGTCGGGTATACCTTCTATCTCAGATCCGAAGGCAAAGTGTTTGTCGCTAAGAACGGAACATTTCTTGAGATAGAGTATCTCTCGAAAGAAGTAAGTGTGAGGAAAATAGAACTTGAAGAGGTACTTGTACCTCCACTCGAACCGGAGAGTAGCGCAGCATGGGAAGTTGTTTCTGTGGAGCCTCTACCAGCTGGAGAGGAAGTTAATGATGATGATAATGAAACTTCAGATCAAGTTGCTATTGAAACTCGAAGGTCCACAAGGACACGTTCCGCACCAGAGTGGTACGGCAACCCTGTCCTGGAGATCATGTTGTTGGACAACAGTGAATCTTCGAACTATGAAGAAGCGATGGCGGGCCCGGACTCCAACAAATGGCTTGAAGCCATGAAATCCGAGATAGGATCCATGTATGAGAACAAAGTATGGACTTTGGTGGACTTGCCTGATGATCGGCGAGCCATAGAAAATGAATGGATCTTTAAGAAGAAGACTGACGTAATGGTAATGTGACCGTCTTTAAGGCTCGGCTTGTCGCTAAGGGTTATCGACAAGTTCAAGGAGTTGACTACGATGAGACTTTCTCACCCGTAGCGATGCTGAAGTCCGTCCAAATCATGTTAGCAATTGTCGCATTTTATGATTATGAGATCTGGCAAATGGACGTCGAAACGGCATTCCTTAATGGTTTCCTTAAGGAAGAACTGTATATGATGCAGCCGGAAGGTTTTGTCGATCCTAAGGGCGCTAGCAAAGTATGCAAGCTCTAGCGCTCCATCTATGGGCTAGTGCAAGCATCTCGGAGTTGGAACATTCGCTTTAATGAGGTGATTAAAGCGTTCGAATTTATACAGGTTTATGGAGAACCCTGTATTTACAAGAAAGTGAGTGGGAGCTCTGTAGCATTTCTCATATTATATGTGGATGACATATTGTTGATGGGAAATGATATAGAACTTTTGGAAAGCACAAAGGCCTACTTGAATAAGAGTTTTTCAATGAAGGACCTTGGAGAAGCTGCTTACATATTAGGCATCAAGATCTATAGAGATAGATCGAAACGCCTCATTGGTCTTTCGCAAAGCACATACCTTGACAAGATATTGAAGAAGTTCAATATGGATCAGTCCAAGAAGGGGTTCTTGCCTGTGTTACAGGGTGTGAGATTGAGTACGACTCAATGCCCGACCACGACAGAGGATAGAGAAAAGATGAGTGTCATCCCCTATGCTTCAGCCATAGGCTCTATTATGTATGCCATGCTGTGTACCAGACCTGATGTGAACCTTTCCATAAGTTTGGTAGGGAGGTACCAAAGTGATCCCGGAGCGGAACACTAGACAGCGGTGAAGAATATCCTGAAGTACCTAAAAAGGACCAAGGACATGTTTCTCGTATATAGAGGTGCCGAAGAGCTCGTCGTAAAGGGTTACGTCGATGCTAGCTTCGACACAGATCCAGATGACTCCAAGTCACAAACCAGATACGTGTATATTTTGAACGGAGGGGCAGTCAGCTGGTGTAGCAGCAAGCAAAGCATTGTGGCGGCATCTACATGTGAAGCGGAGTACATAGCTGCTTCGGAAGCAGCAACGGAAGGAGTCTAGATGAAGGAGTTCATCACCGACCTAGGAGTGATTCCCAAAGCGTCGGGCCCAATGACTCTATTCTGTGACAACACTCGAGCCATTGCCCTTGCCAAGGAGCCCAGGTTTCACAAGAAGACAAGACACATCAAGTGCCGCTTCAACTCCATTCGTGATTACATCCAGGAAGGAGATATAGATATTTGTAAAGTACATACAGACTCGAATGTTGCAGATCCGTTGACTAAACCTCTCTCACGAGCAAAACATGATCAACACCAGAACTCTATGGGTGTTCGATTCATCACAATGTAACTAGATTATTGACTCTAGTGCAAGTGGGAGACTGTTGGAAATATGCCCTAGAGGCAATAATAAAATGGTTATTATTGTATTTCCTTGTTCATGATAATTGTCTATTGTTCATGCTATAATTGTATTAACCGGAAACCGTAATGCATGCGTGAACACATAGACCACAACATGTCCCTAGTGAGCCTCTAGTTGGCTAGCTCATTGGTCAATAGATGGTCACGGTTTCATGACCATGGACATTGGATGTCGTTGATAACAGGATCACATCATTAGGAGAATGATGTGATGGACAAGACCCAATCCTAAGCATAGCACAAGATCGTGTAGTTCGTCTGCTAAAGCTTTTCTAATGTCAAGTATTGTTTCCTTAGACCATGAGATTGTGCAACTCCCGGATACCGTAGGAATGCTTTGGGTGTGCCAAACGTCACATCGTAACTGGGTGGCTATAAAGGTGCACTACGGGTATCTCCGAAAGTGTCTGTTGGGTTGGCACAAATCGAGACTGGGATTTGTCACTCCGTGTGACGGAGAGGTATCTCTGGGCCCACTCGGTAAGACATCATAATAATGAGCTCAATGTGACTAAGGAGTTAGCCACGGGATGATGTGTTACGGAACGAGTAAAGAGACTTTCCGGTAACGAGATTGAACAAGGTATAGGGATACCGACGATCGAATCTCGGGCAAGTATGATACCGGTAGACAAAGGGAATTGTATACGGGATTGATTGAATCCCCAACATCGTGGTTCATCCGATGAGATCATCGTGGAGCATGTGGGAGCCAACATGGGTATCCATATCCTGCTGTTGGTTATTGACCGAAGAGGTGTCTCGGTCATGTCTACGTGTCTCCCGAACCCGTAGGTTCTACACACTTAAGGTTCGATGACGCTAGGGTTATAGAGAAATAGTGTATGTGGTTACCGAAGGATGTTCAGAGTCCCGGATGAGATCCTGGACATCACGAGGAGTTCCGTAATGGTCCGGAGGTAAAGATTCATATATAGGAAGTGAGGTTTTGGTCACCGGAAGTGTTCCGGGCATCACCGGTAACGTACCGGGACCATCGGAAGGGTTCTGGGGGTCCACCGGGAGGGGCCATCGGCCCCGGAGGGATGCATGGGCCACAAGTGGGAGGGAACCAGCCCCTAGGTGGGCTGGTGCGCCCCCCACAAGGGCCCAAGGCGCAACACAAGGTGGGAGGGGGGGCAAACCCTAGTGCAGATGGGCCCTAAGGCCCACCTGGGGCGCGCCCCTCCTCTCCCGCTCTCTGGCCGGCGGCCAGATCCCATTTGGGGCTGCCACCACCCCTAGGGAGGGAACCCTATGGGCTGCACCCCCTCCTCCCCTCCTCCTATATATAGTGGGGGTTTGGGGGGCTGCCAACACACAAGTTTTTCTCTCTCTCGAGCAGCCCTATCCCTCCTCGTCCTCGTCCTCGGTAGCGCTTGGCAAAGCCTTGCCGGCGACCACGCAGCTCCACCGTCACCATGCCGTCATGCTGCCTGAGCTCTCCCTCAACCTCTCCTTCCTCCTTGCTGGATCAAGGCGTAGGAGACGTCACCGGGCTGCACGTGTGTTGAACGCGAAGGCGCCGTTGTTCGGTGCTTAGATCGGAATCGACCGCGATCTGAATCGCTGCGAGTACGACTCCATCAACCGCGTTCTTGTAACGCTTCCGCTTAGCGATCTTCAAAGGTATGAAGATGCACTCTCCCCTCACTCGTTGCTGGTTTCTCCATAGATTGATCTTGGTGGTCGTAGGATTTTTTTGATTTACTACTACGTTCCCCAACAGCTTCTTCCTATCTGGAGACCCGGTGCTGCATAGAAGATATTAGTTCTTGTTAACCACCCACATGCGAAGGGGTGGCTTAGAAGCAATGAGGCGTAAAGCAACACTAGAGAATTTAGGCAAAGATGCCCTAATAGCACGTTTCACAACAGGGTTAGTGTACTCAAATGAATAGGCAAAGAAATTCTTGGTTGGATGAACATAGCGATTCATGCCATAGTGCACATATTCATGAGTCATCTGAGTCTTTTCCCCCGAACCAGAATGGTTAGAGCAATCATATGAAGACTTATGTCTTCTCGAAGACATTGAACTAAGGTTCGTCATCTTCTTGGGAAATGTGGTCAAGACATTCACGCGAAGCGTCTTAAGAAGACTTTTGGGAACCCAGATCTTCTTCATGGGAGAACTATTCCTGCAGTTAGTACCAATAAACCCGGCAAACACTTCACCATTTTGGCACTTGAACAGTTTATAGTTGGAATCAAAGGATTCATTGATAATGAGAGGATTCACATAGTTAAAGCCTAATAGTGTGGAAGGATCAACTAAAGGACCTTTTGCAGCAACCCATGTGGTTTTGGGGTACTGCTCAGGTGTCCAATAGGATCCATCAACATTGAGGTTTCTTTCGAAACCCACACCCTCTTTCCTAGGGTTTTTGTTCAGTATGGTCTTCTTCAGGACATCACAAAGAATCTGATGTCCTTTTAGACTCTTGTACATGCCAGTTTCAAGCAATGTCTTCAATTTGTCATTGTCATCAGTGATAGCAATGGCTTCCTCAGATGAGGGGTTAGGTGCCACAGATATAGTTGAAGATAGAGCGTTCTCAGAAGCATTAGAACATTATGCAGTTGAGTCATTAGCTTCACGAGCAAGACATCTTAAGCATGAGCATCAATTCATCCTGAGCGGTACTGATCTGCCCTGCTAGGAGTGAGTCATTTTCCTTCCATAGGTCATCATGAGCTTCCCTCAACTTCTCAAGATCAATCTTTTTCTGAAGATATTCCATAGAAATCTTCTCATGATCAGTTTAAAGGGCATCATGACGACTTTGGAGATCCTCAAACTTTGAACGAAGACTACACATGCCTTCTCCCATAGTTTCATTCAGACTCATTTCTTCGCGTAGCAGGTCATCATTTTTCTCTAGAGTAGTTTGCATTTTCTCCATGGCACTTTGTTGCTTGGTGGTGATATCTACAAGTTTAGCATAGCTTGGTTTCATGTCATTATCAAATTCAACTTCAGATTCGGAGTCATGACGTAAGGACTTTGAGGATACCTTGGAGGCTTTCGCCATGAAGTAGTAAGCAGGAGTAGCATCATCATCATCACTGGCTTCGGTGTGGACGAAGGAGCCATTGTCTTTGAGTTTGAAGATAGACATGGAGAGATATGTCGAAGCCATTGCCAGTCCAGCTACTTTAGCGTCAGATTCCTCCCCAGATGCTTCCTCAACCTCAGATCTAGATTCGGACTGTGAATCCATCTCCTTTCCGATGAAGGCATGTGCTTTGCTAGATGAGCTCTTCTTATGCGACGAAGACTTTGCATACTTCTTCTTATTTCCATCCGAGTCATAGTCCTTGCTCTTCTTCTTGGGTTCCTTTTCCCATCAAGGACAACCAGCAATGAAGTGACCAACTTTCTTGCACTTGTGAAAGGTTTCTTCTTGTTGTCATTCGAAGACATTTCACCAGATCTCTTGGAATCACGCCTTGAAGATTTTGCATAGCGCTTTGGCTTGGCAAATTTTTAAATTTCCTGACAAGCAGAGCAAGTTCTTTTCCAAAGTCTTCAACACCATCAAAACTGCGGTTAGAGTTGTCTTCAGATGAGGACACGGCCTTGGCCTTCTATGCACGGGTGCGACTGTTGTTGGGTCCGTAGATACCCCTCTTCTCAGCGTGTTGGAATTCATGGGTGTTCAACCTCTCGAGAATGTTAGCGGGATCCAAACTCTTGAAGTCAGGGCGCTCTTGGATCATGAGTGTGAGAGTATCAAATGAACTATCAAGTGATCTGAGTAGCTTCGTCATGACTTCATGTTTGGTGATAACAGTGGCGCCAAGTGCATCCAGCTCATTTGAGATGTCAGTGAGATGATCAAAGGTGGGCTGAACATTTTTGTTTTCGAGTCTCTTGAAGCGGTTGAACAGGTTGCGAAGCACATCAACACGAGAGTCTCTTTGAGATGAGACACTTTCGTTCACTTTGGACAGCCATTCCCAGATTTGCTTAGCGGTGTTCAGTGCACTCACACGACCATATTGTCCCTTGGTCAGATGACCACAGATGATGTTCTTGGCGATGGAGTCCAGTTGTGTGAACCTCTTCACATCAGCAGCAGTAACACCTTCGCCAACCTCGGGAATGCCCGCCATGACGACATACCATAGGTCGTTGTCAATGGCTTCGAGATGCATGCGCATCTTGTTCTTCCAGTAGGGGTAGTCGGTGCCATCAAAGACATGGCACATAGCGGAGACCTTGATTATCCCCGCAGTCGACATAGCTAAAACTCTAGGTGGTTAAACCGAAACACAAAATAAGGGAGTACCTTGCTCTGATACCAATTGAAAGTGCTAGTTATCGACTAGAGGGGGGGCTGAATAGGCGGTTTTTATGAAAAGCTTCGAAACAATGAATGTATTCGAGCGACGCGGAAGCGACACACGATTAGGTAGGGATGGTAATCAAGGATCTAAGCAAGGCATGCATTACAGTGAAGACATACAAGCATGTTAACATTATCATCATGCATACTAAGATGAGTTGAAGACAAACTTAGAAGTATGAAGATAAACAATAGATATGAATGTCTTCAGAATGAGTCTTCAAACTGGAAATGTAGGAGAGTGAAAGATATAACTAGTTTCTTGATGAAGACACAAGTTTTGTTGGACCGGTTCCGGTTGTTGTGACAATTGTATGCCTGGTTAGGAAGGCTGAGATTGAACTCAGCAGACCTCATCTTCACCTTATTCCCCTCGAGCCGAAGTCACTTAGACAACGCCGAATCACTCAGGTAAGTCTTCAGGGGAGACTTCCGAAACCCGTACAAACTTGGTCACCCGGCAGTCCACAATGACTCTTGGACGCTCTAGACCCAGACGCCTAACCGTCTGGAAGATCATAGTCTTCAAGTGTAATAAGTCTTCAGTTCTCTTAGAACAAAAAGTCTTCGGTGATGCTCAAACACACTAGCTCTAGGTGTTTAGGTGTATCCTCGCATGATGTTTCTCTCTCAATGTATTCGAGGTGGGTTGCTCCAAAATGACAACAACCTTATATCTCTTTGACCAGACACCTTCTCATGGTGGAGGGGGTGGGTTATTTATAGCCAGCAGGCAACCCGAACTGATATGACCAAAATGACCCTGGGTCAATGGCCAACCGACACGTGTCACAACGGTAGGATTTTGAACGCACGCGACAACCTTACTTGGGCTAAAAGTAAAGCTGACTCAACCAGCTCTGGAAGAGTTTTCCTCTCATCGTCTTCATTCAAAGACATAGGTATGGGTTGAGCATCACGTCAGTATCTGACTTTGATCACGTCGACCCCACTTAACAGTACGGTGGTTCCTATGACTCAGGAAAGAAGAAACAAAACTACCAAAAGACTTCGTCTTCGTGTTTCATTGTCTTCAAACAAATGTCTTCACATCCCACCAATGTCTTCAGTCGTTATCAATGTCTCCGGACATTTTTGGGGGTCGTCTTCGACAGCTAAACCGAAACTCCAAGGACTTCTATCTGTGTTGACCTGTGTATCACAAACACATTAGTCCCTCAACCACGTTTGTCTTCAATACACCAAAACCAACAAATGTGACACTAGATGCACTTAAACTCGTGCTCTAGCTCGAACAAGTGCTCCCAGTTGGGGGAGTCTCGCGCGTAGGCACGCATCGCTCGCTGCTCCGGCATGAGGAACTAGCGGCGCCGGCGAACCACCTCCGCGTGCACCCACGCTGATCGGGGCACTTTCGGAATGGGGATCCTATGCGGATCCAGATGCCAACCATGGGGCAGGTTGACGTCTGGATATTGCAGTGGCCGGCGATACCACCAGTGCCATCGGCCCTGGTGGACCGATATGTACAGTCGTTCCCATGCCGGAGGCGAGCCGCGTCTAGCAGGCTGGTGCGGCGGCGGCAGCAACGGCGGTGAGCGCCCACGGGAAGAGCTTACGCCGGCGCTGAGCTTGCCCTTTCCCTCCCCTTTCCGTTGAAGAAGCCCATGACTAGCTAGGGTTTGTGGTCGCCGGCAAGGAAGCAGACGTGGCCAGATGTGGACGGGCGTTTGGAAGTGGATGAGGCCGGCCAACCGCACGCTTTCATTAAAAAGGACGACGACATGGACCTTTCACCCATTGCCATACATGCCACGAGTTAGGTGCGGGCATTTAATATGACGCGAGCGGTCGTTGAGCGGCCGACTGGTGGACCCAACGGACATGAAAAAACGCGATACTCATCCGTTTCGTGTCCGTGAGGACGCAAATCAGGTCCAAATTTGGCCTTCGTGTCAACAAACTGGGCCAGTGATTTTGTCTCCGAGGACCAAAAGGACGCGTTGGTCTAAGTGAAACGAACGTGCATCTTCTGGTAAGCAATCTCCCTTCCACCCCTCGGCCCCCGAATCCCGATCCCCTCCTGGATCTCGCCGCGCGTCCGAAGCCAAGCGCGGCCACGATGCCCGCCGCGGCCGCCTCCGGCGGCGGCGTGGCCGACGCCGAGGAGCTTTTCCGCACCAAGCGCGTCGCCGAGATCCGCGAGGTGGAGGCCGCCACCCGCCGCGAAATCTCCGCCAAGGAGGAAGAGCTCCGGCAGCTCGTCGGCCGCAGCTACCGCGACCTCCTCGACTCCGCCGACTCCATACTGCTCATCAAGCAGTCGTCGGACGCCATCTCGGAGAACCTCTCCCGCGTCTCCGACTCCCTCTCGTCGCTCTCCCCGCCCGCCGAGGCCCCAACAAGTGCCAGCGCCAGCGCCGCCTCGTCCTCCTCTTCCGGGGGCCGCGCGCTGCTGTATGCCGCGGCGGCCCGCGCCAAGTACCTGGTCGACACGCCCGAGCACATCTGGGGTCGGCTCGACGAGGGGATGCTCCTGGAGGCCGCAGGGCGGTACATGCGGGCGCAGGTCGTGCACCGCCTGCTCTCCCGTGACGCCGCCGCAGCAGCGCGGTTCCCGCTGCTCGCGCACCAGGCGCAGCTAGTCGAGGCGTTCCGGCCCCAGATCGCGCAGCGCGCCCGCGAACGCCTGGCCGACCGTCGCCTCCCTGTCTCGGCCCACGCCGACGCACTCGCGGCTGCAGCGGCGATCGACGCGCCGTCGCTCACCCCGTCCCAGGCGCTCCTCCTCCTCTTCTCCTCTCGCCGCGCCTGGATCTCGCAAGCTCTGACCGTGCTAGCCTCGGATCCGTCCTCCTACACCTCCGTGATCTGCGATGTCGCCGGGATCGTTCGTGTCACTCTCGGCCACGTCGGGCAGCTATTTGTGCCTGCGCTCACCGACTTGCCGCTGTTCTACAAGACAGTGCTGGAGTCGCCACCCCCAGCACAGCTGTTCGGTGGCATTCCAGACCCCGACGAGGAAGCACGGGTTTGGAGAGAGCACTGGGATCAGCTTGAGGCTACCATGGTGCTACTTGAGCCGGAAACTGTGGCACGAACCTGTACAGAATGGCTTAAGGAATGCTGTGATGAGATGTTTGGTGTGATTGCTGGGTCGCAAAGGCTAGTCGATGCTATCGGTAGTGGGGTGGGACTAGGCTCGGCACAGAGGCTCATTCGTGAGAAACTAGATGACAGAACAGGACTGGAAGGGAGTTTGGAACAGTGGCTGAAGAGTGTGTTTGGATCAGAGATTGAATCCCCATGGGATCAAATCCGTGGGTTAATCTTGAAAGAAGGGAAGGATATTTTTGAGGACTGGATGGAGGAAGCATTTGTGCAACGGATGAAGGACATTGTGCATTCAGAGTTTGATAGCTTGGTTGGCAGTGTTAATGTGATGGAATCCATTCAGGCTATTGGTACGAATGCTGGTCCCAAGGATGCTGCTGATTTCCTAGTTCATGTGCAAAAAGCTTCGACTGGGGGCAGCGTATGGTTCTCAGAATCTAAGATCAAGAAAGGTGGAGTTTTGGCACATTTGAAACCAATTGCTGATGAGAATGACTTCCACAGCTGCCTAGCCTCGTATTTTGGGCCGGAAGTTAGTCGCATCAAGGATGCAATTGATGGCAAATGCAAGAGTATTCTCGAGGACCTTTTAAGCTTTGTTGAGTCACACAATTCAGTTCAAAGATTGAAGGAGTTGGTGCCATACATCCAGGAGAAATGCTATAGGACCATCTTGGGAGTACTGAACAAATTAGAAGCCGAACTTGGAAACCTCTCTGATGCGTTGGGAACGAAAAAGGGGGATGACAGCGTGCCTGCTGCATCCGTTATTGTGGAGAGGTCTCTCTTCATTGGCCGCCTCTTGTTTGCGTTGAGATATCATTCAAGTCATGTACCCCTGATACTAAGCTCCCCAAGGCAGTGGGTAAAGGATTCTGGTGGTGCAGCATTTGCCAGGTTATCATCGCCCATGCCAAGACATTCAAGGGCATCTTTTGAGTCGTCGTCACCTTTTACCCCCAGAAGACAATTTGACAGCCCTAGGAGTCCTGGAAGGCAATTTTCTGAAAGCCCCATAAGACAATCTATTGCCGCTGCTGCTGCTTCCTTGTTTGGTGCTGATGATAGCTCCAATCCCAGACTTGATGAACTCAATAAGACCCTAAAGGCACTGTGCATTATGGCTCACACTTTGTGGATAACATGGGTGTCTGCTGAATTATCAGACCTTCTTTCATATGCTCTCAATAGAGATGATTCATTATCCTCATCGACTCCTTTAAGGGTACACTCTCAGCGTTGCTTGTTTTTTATTTGCTGTTTGAATCATTTGATCATTCTTAAGTATATATCACACTGTCGTATCTAGTTACGTCGGGAAACTTTAGCGAGGAGTGACACATAACAACACCAACAACTGTAAGAATTGTACAACCTACTGGACATGACGGAGGCAGGGCATTCTCTCTGATTAAGTGATATAATGATAATACTTGCATAATTTATCGAACAATGTTCCGGGTAGATGTACTTTGAGAAGTTTGGTTTTGCCTGTCGGTAGAACCACAATTTTAGAGTAGTACTCCCTCCGTCCTAAAATACTTGTCGCAGAAATGGATAAAAATGGATGTATCTAGAACTAAAATATGTCTAGACACATCCATTTCTCCGACAAGTATTTCCGGACGGAGGGAGTATCTCATATGATGTTTGATAAGGTGGTACGTAAAGGCGCACCTTTTCTAGATGCTAAATAATTATTTTGGCCATAGTTGTCCTTTGGAGTGGGTTTGTATATATTCAGGGATTATATCCTGTTTAAAGATTTCAGCATCACTCCGTTGCTCCATCTATTTCAATGTAAAAAGGGAACATCCTATCTTGTTTATGTATTCACATTGATATGCAGTGCTGGTCGTTTTAATTACATTGTATGGTTTCCTTGTCAGGGATGGGAAGTTACAGTCATCAAACAAGAGGAACCTACCGATGGTCCCTTGGAGATGCAAATAGCTCTTCCATCAATGCCTTCGCTGTACATTATATCCTTTCTTTACCAAGCATGTCTGGAGATTCATAAAATTGGAGGGCACATCCTGGACAGAATTATATTGCATAAATTTGCCTGGGATTTACTACAGAAGGTATGTTATATGGTAACAATTTATCAAGATGCATAACACTTCATTATTGTTCTGATACTTCATTATTTCAAGCGAAGAACCAAAGAATTTTCAAGCGAAGAATCGAATAATTATTTGTGGCATTTGTAACTATGCTATTTTACCATGCATCTGCATAAAAAACAGTAACTTGTTGTGTTTTTTAGCACTCATTGTTGAGTTCTCTAACTACCTTCCCTAGTTGTGTTCTTGACCCAGAAGCTAAGCCGGACAAAACTATTGTTTAACTAATCAATGTTGCATATTCTGTTTGCTGGTTTTCGCTTTATAGCTGAACAATACCATGCTTCTTTATTTCCTGACAGTATTGTTGAACACTTGGCTTTATGTGATAATGTATCGGTATTTTGGCAATACAATTCAAGGATAGTTGATACTGTTATTAATTCTGAACCCCTCAGATTTCAATCAACTTGAGCATAATAAGCTGATCAAAAGTAAATAATTAATTATCAACAAATACATTATTGTATGTTACTTGAGATATTGGGGTGTCATGTTCTTCAGTAATGAGGGATGTCTAAGAACTAGATTGCACCGTTCTTCTTTGTCGATTTTCCCGTCATGTTTTGTGTTTGCCTCCTTGAAAGTCTTATAACAAGAGGGAAATAATGTTGAGAAAAGAATGCGACCAATGCATGACAAACAGGTCAGTCAGTTAGTGTAATGTGCCAGGGTAGCATTTGTGCAACAATGCACTGATATAAAGCCGTCTTCTGCAAAACCACTGCAATAGCAAGCTTTGGCACAATGACATAACTCTAAGGTTCATTACCTACTCAACAACATTAATGAAATAGGCAGTACTAATAGGTATAGCTATAGCCTATAGGCATATATCTGAAGTTCACATAAATGACATTCATAGGGATATATACTATGTCAAATTTGGATAATTTGATTAAAGTTTCCAGTTTCAGCTGATTCCCTTGTGATCAAGCATTCAAGCTTTGATTTGGTTGGTCACTATGTCTCCACTCTAGACGCTTGTGTACCTGGATGACCCTCAGCACTAAACAAATACTCCCTCTGTAAACTAATATAAGATCCTATAATTGTTTACAGAGGGAGTACTATGCTGATTATTTGATATAGTGACTTGTGAACTTATTTTGTCTACATACATCATCCGACTCACATCAATATTTCAACGATAAGAACTGGGGACCAAGTCGAAACCTGATTGTTTATCCAAATATTTGTGTCAATTATCATCCATTCCATCTCTAGCTGTATTGTCGAAGTTTGAATATGAACAGTGCGGTAGAACTTAAAGCCAATGTAATCATTGGACCCTTTTATTTCGAGAAATGTAATCGTTGGACTTAACATCTGCTTAAACTCATGTAGGTTATCAGTATCTACGAAAACTTTTTGGCATCTATCGAGTCAAGTAACTCGCAGGTTTCAGAAAAAGGAGTTCTGCAAATACTGCTAGATCTGCGTTTCATTGGTGATATCCTATCTGGAGGCAAAAACTCTTCGGCCGATCCTTCTGAAACACAGATGAAACAGAACAATGCTAAGACTACCTTCAGGAGAAAACAATCACAATTCCAGGCAGATTCAGCTACCATAGAGCCTATAAACAAGCTGATCAATAAATTCTCGCAGAGATTGGATCCTATAGACTGGGCTACGTAAGTAATTTCTCTGTTTGAAATTGTTATACATGTATATGATCGACATACTAAAAAGATGAAACATGTCTCTCACTTGTAACAGGTATGAATCTTACTTATGGGAGAATGAGAAGCAATCTTACAAGCGATGTGTTGTTCTTTTTGGTTTCTTGGTTCAACTGAATCACATGTATACTGGTGCGGCACAAAAGTTACCAACAAAAACAAATACAGATTCAAATATTATGAGGTGCTCCCAGGTTCCAAGATTCAAGTACCTACCAATCAGGTAAACAATTGTTCTGTCTAACCTGTAAACGTACAATTGTTAGTTCAACGGTCCATTTTTTAGAGAGAGCATGGTGCATCTTTTATAATATCTTAGTTTGTTAATTTCCGACACATCATTGTGTTATCCTTCATTTTTTATGAGATGATATTATTAATAGTAGTGATAGTTAATATAAACAATAGAAGTTGAATGCCTACATCCTGGGGTGTGTACTGCATACTTGACAGTTGAGTTGTTGTGAATAGTGTTGCATGGGGCAATTCCTTATTTAACACTATCTTAAATATTGTTTCCTTATTTAACACTGAAATTGTTTTTGTTCCCTATATAACAACGAGTCTAAAATTTATGCCCTTTATAACACTTTCGTCAATTTTAACACTAAATGAGACGTGAAAAGACTCTTTTGCCCCTCATGTGGTATGTGTGCGTGCGGGGACAGTAGCGCACACATAACATTAATACGGGACAGTAGCACACAGACATAGTGGCAACACATATACACACATGCGCAGCAACCCACACAGCACACATGCGCAGCAACCCACACATACACACACGCACAGACACAACACCACACACGCACGCGTCAACACAGTAGCACACACACACACAACAGTACGCACGCACCCAGACCGAGCAACACGCGCAGCAGCACGCCCGCACACACACAAACACGTAGGCACACAAGTACACAACAGCGCACACACACACACACGCAGCAGCACACGACAGCATACACACGGGAGCACGCACGCACACACACCAAGCAACACGCGCAACAACACGCACGCACACACAAACACGTAGGCACGCAGCAGCAGACACACGCATGCACACACAAACACGTAGGCACGCAGCAGCAACCACGCGCACACACACACATTCAAGCACACAACATACCACATGAGGGGCAAAGGTTTTTTTCATGTGTCATTTAGTCTTAAAATGGATGAAAGTGTCATATAAGGCATAAAATTTAGACTCGTTAGATAGGGAAGAAATTATTTGTCAATGTCAAATAGGGCATAAAAATTAGACACGATGTTAAATAAGGAATTCTCTCTTTTCCGTATTATGCACCACCAAGTACAAACCACTCCTTGGTACCAATTTGCAAAAACTACTTTGCTAAAATGTCAATAACAGACATCTATGTGGCATATACTTGTCTGACGAACCAATGTTGCAGTCATAAGTCATAACTTCTGGATGAAATTAAGTAGATACCTTGTGGTCACATGGCAGGTTGTAAGTCATTATTTTCTAATTAATTAAGTGGATACTATTCTCTAGCTTATTACGCAGGGACAGCTATAAAATTGACAAAACACTCATGGTCAATTGTCAAAGATATGTTTTCAGTCTGGCTTCTACCTGTAGGATGACCTAACGGATAGTTGTTACTCCCTCCGATCCATATTACTTGTCGGTCAAATGTATGTATCTAAATGTATTTCAGTGCTAGATACATCCGTTTGAGCGACAAGTAATATGGATTGGAGGGAGTACTATATTTTTCTGATTGTTATTTTGGGCCTCTGTTGGGTGTTCCTTATTTTTCGTTGTGTGATTTGACTGTAATGAGCAAATATGCTAGTTTTTAGACTAACTGCTTCCCTATTTGTCTTTTCCACTTGCAGTGCCCCAGCTCTATCATCAAGAACACCCAAGTCATCACTACAGTCGCCATCTGATGATTCAACGTCTAGGAGCCCTTGGAAATCATCATATTCAAATGGGGAAAGATCTGCCATATCAGACTATGATAATGATGCAAGTCTTGGGAGTGCAGCTCCATTGCTCAAGTCCTTAGTTACGCAGGTAAGTAACCGCCATATGTGTTTTCACTTTTTTTTTTGCTCTAAATTTGAAAGTTGAAGTAAAACTAGCCAATGATGATAATGCATGGTGTAGGGTCTCGTAAATGTAGCCCCATATGTCAATACTCATTACGCTTGGCCGGGCACTGCATAATTAACATGTACTCCCTCCGTACGGAAATACTTGTCCTAAAAGTGGATGTATCTAGGCTTATGGATTCATGTCTTGACTGTCACACTAGCACATACTATTTGTGTTAAGTCAACCTTATCTTTTCTAGATTTCATTAGTGTCGGTTCGGTAGGCAGAAGTGAAAGGATGCTTTATTTAGTTTGTAAGTGGTGCTAAATTAAGATGTTTTGTCATCTCCCTTGATCAAGTCTGTCAACTAGGTTTTTAGATATGGAATTTCGTCTAATTGAATAGCAGTGTTGAGCTAACAATGTTTAATATCAGGTTGGGAGCAAATTTGGGGAGAACACATCTAGATGGGGTTCCATGCTCTCTGATGGCCAGGTAGGGCTGAGCGACATTCTTCCTGGACCAGCAGCTGGGTTCTTCTCATCTTTCACATCTGGGGCCCGATATGATTCATAGTCAAAAGTAGTGTGAATGAAGTCCTCGAGTCCATACGTTCTCTTATACATGAACAAACGGAAATGCACATAACAAGATAACGGCATCACCACTGCTGATGGGTGTAATCTGTCATTGGGAATCTGTTGCTTACAGAATGATGACACATACTAGTTGGCCCGATGATGGTCAGCTCATCCTAGCATACCACCATCCATGCGTCTTGCATTTTGTTTGATGGATGGGCACTCGGTGAGAAGCTCAAGCAGATGTGATTGAAGCGGCCTGCTTCCAGCCTGTACGGATGGAGAAGGCGTTGATACTTGGAGGAATCAGATGTTTTTTCTACCCAGCTGTTTGGTGTGTGCAATTTGATGGAGAAAGCAAAGTGCAGCTTAGCTTTGTAGCGATACTAGCTCACCTTTTTCGGTGTGCCTCAATCAACTTGTGTACATTTAAGGCCTGATGAATTTCATGAAGAGAATTTTGGAGTCCATTCATTTTTATATAGGTCTCGGCGGTTTGGGAGGATGTTGTTGTATTCCAACAGCTGTGAGGCTGCTGTTGTGGTGTTTCCGAGCTCATGTGTAGTAGTTGTGTACACTGCAAATAGCAATAAAGCATGTATTTCTTTTCTCCTTGAAGCCAGTGCCAGATTATTTCTCTGCTTATGTAGTACAAATTTGTTCTTGCCTAATAAGTAATGACTAGCGTTTTCATGGCGAGGCTCCGCGTGGTTCTAGCCAGCCGTGAGATTAGGAGACATGGCTTTCGGTGAAAATCATGCCTGACTGCGGTCTTGGCGGACGATGGTGGCGTCTCAGACGTCGTTCCCTTCTTGAGTCATCGTCATTGCAGGTCACGTCAACTTGATCGGGATGTTCCGCGGTAAACCCTAGATCTGGGTCTATCGGATCGGACGATGACGACACTTTCGGTGTTGTTCTCCCTCCTAGGGATATCGTTTTGAAGCAAATGTTGGTTGGAGGGGACAAGATGAAGAGCGGTGTTACATTCACCGCAAGGCCGATGACGGATCCCGACGGCATGGTGCTGTGGAGTTTTGTCGACGGCCGCGTGTGGATGAATACGTGCAGGACGGTGGAGCTGTCTGGCACCATGGTGGCGTCGGCGGCAGGCCTGATAAGGTCGCTGCATCAGTACCAGCTCTGGAGATGGATCGGTGAAAGACGGCGGCGACGGCCTGTGCTATGGACCGGTTTGGACCCAGTCCCGGTATGTGGTTGGGTCGGGGCATCCGGCTTTAGATGTTAGGGTTTGATGCGATGTCTGCTTGGTATTAGTCTCGGACATTCGACATCCCTTCATCATGAGATAGGAGTAGAGGCATGTGTTGTCAAGATGATGGTTTCATGCTTACTGATGTATTGCTTTATAAGGTCTCTAAAAATAATTAATAAAATGACCGCATACATCGTCCAGATGCAATATTCTCCTTTTCTAAAAAAATGTAATGACTAGACGGCAGACGGATGAATGATATGCAGGGCCACGCACGCAGAGAGCGTGGGCTAGCGCCAGAAACTGGAATCTGTTGGCATCACGGCCGTTGCGGCCGTGGTGGTGGATGAGACGTTGCTTTGCCCGCGATGCCTGCCCCTGCCCGTTCTCATCTCCCTCCGACGGGTCGCAAAAGGCGCTGCCCTTTTCTCCTTCCTTGCCTTGCCTTGACGTACGCGGTGATCCGGCGCGCACGGACGCGGACAGCGAACCGCCAACAGCCCACGCCCAGCCGGTCGACAAAGGGTGATGCGCACGCCTGTGAACCACCACCGGATACGAACCAACAGATCGCCGCTGCATCAAACCCGCGCGTTTATATCGTGCTGTACGCTGACGAATGATTGTTCGTGTGCTCTTTTATTTACCTCTCAGATCTCGATCTCGCCAAGGCGCAACCGGTCCAGGACTAGGAGAACAACCCTAATCGGTTTCTACAGGAGCTCATGCGACGAGCTTTATATCTTGGATGGAGAGGATCCGCCCATTATTCTACGCGGCTGATTCGACGTCACACCCACCGGATCCAACTCTTTAGCGTGGATTTCATCCAACTGATCGCATCCTTGATTTCATTTTAAAATGTGGCCTACCATGGTTCCGAGCTGTGATGAGATGATCCATCTCCAACGCTGACTCTCAAACTGTTTGGATCGTGCTGTCCAGACATGTTGTGACATCAAACGCGAGACTGTATCTCTTCACTGAATAGTCCGGACGGTCTTTCCCTCGCAGTAGCCACGTAAGACTCCGACACCCCCGACCCACTAAATCTTCCCTTTCGGTCTCGTTTTCTTCCATTCCGTCCCATCTCTTTCCTTGCTATGCATTTGCACCTTCCTTTGTCGACGTTGCTGTTCTACCTTTTCG
Source organism: Hordeum marinum (assembly GCA_022496015.1). Classification (NCBI taxonomy): domain Eukaryota; kingdom Viridiplantae; phylum Streptophyta; class Magnoliopsida; order Poales; family Poaceae; genus Hordeum; species Hordeum marinum. The sequence continues at coordinate 398,086,451 of CM039674.1, forward strand.
GCCGGCAGACATGCATTGCCGGACCTCCGCAACCAGCACCAACCCATCCGCTCGCCTTTCATGATGGCGTCGTCCACCCAAGACCCGTCCGTAGGCAGGTACACTCCGCCCCCTGTCAATGTCGTCCATGACGGACACCATGGTCGGTAGTTGTTTGGTCAAATGCCACTAAGCTTATTTTTGAATGTTGTGTCATTTTTTTTAGAGTAAGAAGCCTGGTGGGATACTTGGCCATGGAGGATATGTTGTTGTGCAATGCGTGGTTGGTCGTATCTGTGGATTTCGTAGGCAGGAGCAGAGGGGGACCTTTTGGCAACAAATGCATGAATCATTTCACGCACGAAAGCACTTGTGCCCTATGTCATGCATATCACCCATGATCGCATTGCAAGGTCGTTATCGTATCGATGTTACACCATCCAGATCTCCGTCGCTAAGTTTTGTGGCGCGATTGTTATGCTGGAGGCAAGGTGCCCACTGCGCGTGGCAGATGAGATCATAATTTTTGCTTCTTCTTACTCAATTTGCTAATTGATTCATTCATTCAATCAATGTTTCTATTCACATTGTGTAGCCCGTACGCGCTGCGGTGATGTACCATAGGATAGAGGGGCGTTCATTTATGCACATTCACTGTTCGATGAAGCTGAAAGAGACAATTTGTGTGGGACGACATGATCCACTCACGAAAAACTTCTTAAACATACGCTTAATCTCGTTGAATTTGAACTATTGTTGTACTAGACTTATGTACATGCTATTTATGGATGATGTGTGCTGTTTTCTATCCGATTTCTTATGAAATCCGTCGTGTTTGTATGAATTTCATCTGGTTAGTTGAAACAATGATTGAAATGTATGCATACATCATTGGATGGCCGGCTCCCACATCCGTCTGTCCACGAACGAATGCCAAATCAAATTTGTGGGTCAACGTTAGAGTTGCCTTTACGTGACCTTCTAGATCAGCATTACACAAGATCTTTGTTTTTAGTCTTGGACAGTAAGATATATTTAGTAGTGTTAGAATCCAAACCTTCACCCTATTGCAACGAGCCGAACCGCTATACCTGGCCTAAAGATCGACTGGACTACGATTAGTTGTTGTACACATGAAATATATCCACTACTTGACCTTTGTTTTGTTAGAAAATTACACCTACCAAACCAACATTGAACCGACGGCCCAACCGATGAAAACCTAAACCGCCAGGCTCACTGGTTCGATCATCGGTCCGGTTTTTAAACTGTGCTTGGGCCCCAACTTTTCCACCTAGCAAATTACCCGGTCGCATGATCTCCCTTCCAATGCCACTTCTCCCTCCACATATGGAACTTGGCCCGTGACTACATTGGACACCATTGCTTCCATACTAGATTGCTTTTTTGTTTTGGCTAAATGTTTCCATACTATCTTTTGGGAGGGCATTAGCAATGTCAAGTCGTGGTGAGAGCACTTCATGCAAGAAAATTGCGATGGTATGGTGCTTCGCTCGTAATGCTCATCACTTGGAAAATTTGGAACAAGTGCAACGTAAGGGTCTTCAACAGCAAATTGGCAACACCGGTTCAGGATTCATGAGGAGGCTTGTACATGCATGGATTAAGGCGGGTGTTAAGCACATGTGTAATTTGATGTTGGGAGAGTAGGCTTTTGTGTTCCATTTAAATAGGTGTCAAATGAAAGCCCAGTGATACATGCAATGAGGCATTCTAACGAACTAACGATTTGAATCTTGTTCCTACACGTCCTCGGGCTTGTATGGAATCTCAAACTCTATCTTAATTAATAATGCGGCAAATCTTTTGCCCTTCTGCAAAAGAAATTTAGACTGTGGTGCATGTATACATCAGTGGACAAATTCAGCATGAACGACTATTTTTCAAAATCTTATGCTCTTTGGATTTTTTTAGCCTCCACCCTTGGCAAACAGTGCAGTTTCACCTGACCTGCGATCTGTAAGTAATTTAGTATACAAGAATATGCTGGGTGCACCATCGAAAAGTATTGGCACTAGTTTTGCGCCTACAAGATCCGACATTGAACATGTGCAAATGATTCCTTGCCGGGGGAAATATCAGGTGCTACCGGTTCTTTTCGTGATACCGTGATACGAGATTTTGGATCGTCGGATCTCAGATCCGATGGCTCCTTTGAGCTCTTGAACATTTTGCAAAAAAACATCCAAGAGTTTCAAATTTACATGCAGATACAACAATTTTCCAGACACCGTCGGATCTGAGATCCAAAGGATCCTAAAAGACCATATCATGGTATCACCTAACATGTGGTAGCACCTGATACTCACTCTTCCTTGCCGGTCCCCGAATTCGCAGCACGCCTTTGAAAATTGCCGTACAGAAGTAGGAGTACCCCATACCCTTGCTAACTTGTGATTTAGTAGTATTACTTTCCTTTACTTTCTCTCCCCAATCTGTGTCTCTACGCGGGGCCCCGAGCGAGAGAGGCGGCTTTTGTTGGGTGATTGGGCTCTTATGGGCTCGTTTTTTTGCGTTAAAAGCAGCGGCAGCCATGTCTCGCCAGGTTTATTTTCGGGATCTTCTCTTTTCCAAACCGGTGTGCCCCTGCCCTGAGCTTGCTTAACGCCAAAGTTAGTTGTTTACTTTTGGGGGTTTAGCTGCTGCTGCTAGTGCTAGTCGATAGCAGTAGAAAATGAGGATCGTGGACAGTTTAACTGCTTAAGCCTTTATAGGTGAAGTATAGTTGATGCACCAAGGGAAAATGCATTGCAGCTCTCGGGTGTCACATACCCCTATATGAAAATAACATTACAAAAAATATTTGAAAATTTCAAAAAAAAATTGGGATATGAAACCTGAGTGCCCGGTATACAGACGTGTTCATTTTTGTGGGGAACGGGTGCCCGTGGTATCCGTGGCGTACAAATTACGGTCCGATATATGTTACATTTAGTTTTCTTTTTCTTTTTGCACATACGATTTTTTGTTTTTTACTGGCATTACCATGGGCACCCATTTCCCACGAAATTGAACACATGTGTGCAACGGCCCCACAAGTTTCATATCCGAAAATTTTAGATTTTTTTGAACTTTTTAAATATGTTTTTTAATGCTATTGTCATATAGGGGTGCGTGGCACCCGAGAGCCATAAATCCTCATTCATGCACTAAGCTCTATGTTTAGTTGAGTGACTCCCTTAGGCTACTTTCAATGTATTGGTGTTAACATGAGGTGCTAAGTGCATTAAAATACTTAGCAACTAGTCTTCTCAATGCATGGGTGTTTAGCTTTTGTTGCTAAGCTTCCCTCATTGAATTATTTAATAATTAAACTCCTTCATCTATTGGTTGGCAGCCATTTTGCATAGGTTCACGTGCTTAGCACCGTTTCTTCCTAGGGTCACCATAATGTTCTCTCTTTTCTTTAATTGTTTTGGCACGTCACTTTTTTGCTTATGTGGCACCCTTAGCACCTGTACACCGTGAAGCAATGGGAAGGGCCTTAGGGGGGAGGGGGGCTTTCTTCCTACGAATTCTTTTGATAAATGGCTGTTTTATTGACTCGAAATGAAGCATGAAATGAATACAAACACAATAAGCACCGGAGCTATGCATGCGCAAGGAAGAAGAAGAAAATCCCAAAGCGATTAAATCCACGATCGACAAACTACAACTATGTCCATATCCACATCAATTATCCCATGACATCACAAAGACAACAAGATTCTTCAACAGTAACGCCTTCAGGAAGGGAGTGGTCGTCTGTTATGCCATAGCATATGGAGATGGAGAAGCCGGATCCGAAAAAACCCAATCCCAACAGCCATCCGTGGGGACACAACCACCGCAGTACATCCATGGAGTGTACTACCGACGGCGGCGATGCCCCCAGCCACCACTAGCGCCCAGATCCATGGTCACCCAGATCTGACGAGGCAACACCCAATCACATTGATGGCGTCTGGACACCGAGGCCGTACTCCGCCCAGCCTAGGGAAGAGTCGTGGGAAGTGATAGACTGCTTTGGATCGGATCAGTTTGAGCTTCGCGGTAGTGGAGAGAGGAGGTGATGAATTACCTTGTCCTTGGATCGACGAGCTCGAGCCGGAAGCCATGGCGTGATGGTGGTGGTGGCGATGGGCGAGAATGAGAGAGGTGGCGGTGGTGCTTCCCGTGAGCGCCGCGCTAACCCTAGATCGGTAGGGTGTGTCGGTGGGCAGATTGGCGGTGGCGAATCTCGTAATCTGTGCCCCGGCCTCCCACCTTTGTTAATATAGCATGGGTCATAGGGGCCCACCAACCATAATGGGTTGGGCGCCCCCGATCAGGGCGCATTGTATCAGGGGTCCGGTGGGCCATTGGGCCCACTCGGTGGATATCATCCCAACATTCTCCGCCTTGATCTCAACTTTTACTTTTGACTTTATACTTTCTAGTTTATTTGTTTCATCACATATTGGTACATAGAGCATGTCTCATCATCACAACTTAATTGCCGATAGAATCATACAACTACAACATACGTTTTGTTCAGAAACAAATTCTATTCTTTTGGGCCTCTCATGATCCAGGAATCATAGGGTTTCCCTTAAACCCATGCCGGCTAGGTGTTTCTTGAACACATTGGGTGGTAAGCCTTTCGTAAGCGGATCCGCAAGCATATCCTTTGTCTTTATATGCTCGAGACTTATAGTGTGATCCTGGATTTTATCTTTCACAACATAGTATTTTATCTCTATTGTTTTGGTAGCATTACTCGAATTGTTGTCGTGAGCATAAAATACTACGGGCTGGTTGTCACAGTACATCTTTAGTGGTTTGTGAATACAATATACCACTTTCAAGTCAGGTATAAATTTCTTTATCCATATTGCCTGCCCCGTAGCCTCGAAGCATGCTATAAATTCTGCATACATCATGGATGATGCAACTATTGACTGTTTGGAGCTTTTCCACGAAATAGCCCCTCGAGCGAGAATGAAGACGTATCCTGATGTGGATTTTCTATCATCTCTGTCCCCCGCAAAATCTGCGTTTGAATACCCTTTTATCTCTAGGGAATTAGATCTCCTGTATGTTAGCATATAGTGCTTCGTGCCTTGCGCATAACGCAATGCCTTCTTTGCCATCTTCCAGTGCTCCATGAATGGATTCTCTTGATATCTACTGAGTACCCCGGTAACAAAAGCTAAGTCAGGGCGAGTGCACACTTGTGCATACTGTAAGCTTCCAATAGCCGAAGCATACGGTACTGGTTTCATGAGATCGATCTCGTACTAGTTCTTTGGACATTGAAATTTTCCAAAACTATCGCCCTTGACTATAGGAGCAGGTGTGGCTTTACTCGTATGCATATTATACTTTTGAAGAACCTTCTCCAAATATGCCTTCTGCGATAGTCCTAAGACTCCATTGTTCCTATCTCGGTGAATTTCTATGCCCAAAACATAGGATGCTTCATCAAGATCTGTGATATCAAAATTTGAGGATAAGAACTTCTTTGTTTCTAGTAGTAGACTAACATCACTGCTAGCAAGCAGGATATCATCCACATACAAGATTAGGAAAATATATTTCCCATTTTTAAACCTTGCATAAATGTAGTTATCCTCAATATTTTTCTTTGAACCCAAAACTTTTAATCGTTCGATTAAACTTTAGATACCACTGTCTAGAGGTTTGCCTTAATCCATAAATGGATTTCTTGAGGCGTCATCCCATATTTTCCTTTCCTTCTATGATAAAACCCTTGGGTTGTTTCATGTAGACCTTTTCTTTTAAACCACCGTCTAGAAATGTCGTCTTGACATCCATTTGATGTAACTCTAAATCAAAATGAGAAACTAATGCCATTATGATTCTGAAGGAATCCTTACATGAGACTGGGGAATAAGTCTCATTGTAATCTATCCCTTCTCTTTGTGTAAATCCTTTAGCCACAAGTCGGGCTTTGTACTTTTCCACATCCCCATTAGGGTCATACTTAGTTTTGTAGACCCATTTGCAGCCTACTGTTTTGGCTCCTTTAGGAATTTCCACTAAGTCCCAAACATCTTTGGAACTCATAAAATTCATCTCATCTTCCATTGCTTGTAGCCATTTTGATGAGTTAGGGCTTTTAATGGCTTCTTCATATGTAGTGGGATCACCTTCCATATGAACCATTCATGTGTTGTAAACTTTGTAATCAGTAGAAATAGCTGATCTTCTTGTTCTATTAGATCTTCTAAGGGCCTCAGTTTTAGGCACATTCTCTGTCTCAACTTGCGGCACATCTTCTACTGTTGGCTGTTGTACCTCCCTTTCATGCTCAACAACGGGTCCAGTCGGCTCATGACGTACAGGTTTCGGGTCTTCTCCCATAGTTGTCATGGGTGGAGTTACAGCTGGTAGTGAGAAAAAAGGTTCCTGAATCATCGGATTAGGTGCATGCACCCTTTTCTCCTCAAGATCAGTTTTTCGAGCTACCAAGCCCCCCCCCCCACTCATCATTTCGTCTTCCAAGAAGACTTCATGTCTTGTTTCCACAAACTTTGTATATCTGTCTGGGCAGTAGAAATGAAAACCCTTTGATCTGTCTGGATAGCCAATGAAGTGGCAACTCACTGTTTTGGGATCTAACTTTGCAATGTTTGGATTAAACATTTTGGCCTCAGCGGGGCACCCCCACACCCTGAAGTGTTGTAAAGAGGGCACTCTTCCTTTCCAAAGCTCGTACGGTGTTTTGGGCACCGACTTGCTTGGCACTCTGTTGAGAATGTGAATGGCGGTTTTCAGTGCCTCCGTCCATAATCCCAATGGCAAGGTGGAGTAACTCATTATGCTGCGCACCATATCCATCAGAGTACGGTTACGCCTTTCAGCTACTCCATTTTGCCGAGGCTCGCCTGACATTGAATACCGGGCTACTATGCCAGTCTCATGTAAGAACTTTGCAAAAGGTCCAGGGACTTGGCCATATGGGGTGTGTCGACCGTAGTACTCTCCCCACGGTCGGACCTTACTATCTTTATTCTTTGATCATGCTAATTTTCAACTTCAGCCTTGAATATTTTGAATTTATCCAATGCTTCAGATCTTTCTTTGATTGGATAAATATAACCAAAATGAGAGTAATCATCTGTGAATGTTATGAACAAGTCATATCCATCCACACTTTTCACCGGAAATGGTCCACAAATGTCAGTGTGGATGATTTCTAGTGTGCATGTGCTATGGATTGCACCCTTTTTGATTTGTTTTACGTACTTTCCTTTAATGCAATCCACGCATTGCTCTGAGTCTGAGAACTCTAACGGAGGAAGAATTTCACTTTTGTCTAATCTTTCTATTCTCCCCCTGGAAATATGGCCCAAGCGACAGTGCCATAATTTCGATGAGTCGTCAGTTCTTTTTCTTTTCTTTTGTTCTTTGTTCGACGAGGAAGCATGCTCATTCACATTGGACACATAATGCACTTTTTCACGGAGTGATAGTAAATAAAGCTCATTGTGAAGTAAAGTAACACCAACATAAGCATTATTACACCATATGGCACACTTGCCATGTCCAAAATAACACTCATAATTGTCTTTGTCCAAACAAGAAACATTGATTAAGTTTCTATGACATAAAGGAACAAATAAAACATCTCTAAGTAGAAGCTTGAACCCATCAGCTAACTCCAAGGAGATGTCGCCGACAACTTCAACTTTTGCTTGGACTCCATTAGCGACTTCAATGCATCTTTCTCTTCTTTCCATAGTCCTCGTTGAATGGAATCTCTGTAAGAGTTTGTAACATGAACAGTTGTTCCTGAGTCAATCCACCAAGTAGATTTTGAAAACTGTGTATACAAGGATTCATTTACAAAGGAAACTATGTTATCACCTCTCTTTGCCATAACAGACTTTAGCCAAGTAGGGCAATCCTTCTTGTAGTGCCCTGTCTGCTTACAGTGGAGGCAAGTGTCTTTATCCACTGGAAAGAACTTCCGTTGATGCTGATGCTGATAGGGTGCTTTTTCATGTGACTTTGAAGGAGAACCTTTGTTGTTTGGATTGTAATTCTTTTTCTTATGGTCCTTCACATAGTTGAGAGAACCACCATGCGAGGCTTTCAGTCTGTCCTCTTCTTGGACGCACATGGCTATTGTCTTTTCTATGTCCCATTTTTTAGGTGACATGTTATAGTTGACAACAAATGTGTCAAACTCTTTAGGCAGCGAAGCCATAATCAGGTGGACCAGGAGCGCAGGTTTGAGCTCCAAGTCTACATCCATGGGCTTGAGTTTAGCTGCCATGTTGCTCATCCTGAGAATGTGCTCTCGAATGTCATGACCACCGCCAGTGTAGTTCTCTATTACTAGTTGCTTTATCAACTGGGTGACATATGTCTTTGAAGAACCAGTGAACTGGTTCTTTATCTTTGTAAGCAACTTCCCCACGGAAGTGCACTCTGCAATTGAGCCCATAATGACGTTCTCAATTGTATTCTTTATGAATGCCATACATTTTTTGTTGACATTGATCCACTTTTGATTGTTAAGGGTGTATAACATCTCCAATGGAGCATGATCCCCTCTCTTTTTATCCCCCGCAACATTGTCATCAGTGGCCTCTCTGACTAGCTCTGTAGGTTTGACCGGTTGTGGTTCATCCACAACCCAATCCACCTCAGCACACACAAATGCCAAATCAACTTTCTTCCTCCACTCGGTGTAATTATCACCCCTGAGTGTTGGAACTTCTTTCAGGCAACTCATCAAGTTAAAACCTCCTGAAATTATAACAATCATATGCGTTAATCTAACATTGGTCAAATTAAACATACAATTGTCTATGCAATTAAAACTATATCACCGTTGGGCAAAAAATAGCAATAAATGCACCTTTTATAGCAGTAATAAAATATGATCGTGTTATTAACAACGTTGGTCAAAAAATAACAGGATCATATTTTCTTAAGTAATTACTTTAACATGCTTTTTAAGTTTAACTCCTTTTAAACTTTTATTTTGTGTGTAAAAGAGCACTATTAAATATTTACGCAGTGGAAAAACATGAATATAAATTCATGAACTTTTTATACTTGACAAAAACTTTTTCTTTTACCAAATAATAAAATAAAATATATTCATGAACTTTATTATTTTTTTTGTAAAATTCATGAACTTTTCTTTTTCTAAAAATTTTCTATTTTCATTTTCGGAAACTTTTATATTTACTTTTCTATGTTCTAAACAAATTTCCGTTGGAATAATTTGTATAGAAAAAAAATCAAAACTATTTGCGCCAGGCTCTCTGGGCCGAAAACGGCCCAGCCACCCAGAACCCCTGCCTGGGGCGTCGGCCCACTTGGCCCATGGCCTACTTGAGCGCTAGGGTTCGCATCCCCGCCGTCCGCTAGATCGGACGGTCGGGCGTCCGATGCGGGCGACCAAAAGCGGCTGAGCGACGGGCGCGTGGGAAACACTACCCATTTCTCCCCTTGCCCGCAGCCTCTCGACCCTGCCCCTCTCGCTCTCTGCGCATGTCGACGGCGGGCCACCGGCGGCGGCCGCGCGAGCCGCCGGCGACGGGGCCGGAACCCCCACCGCCGCGGGCGTCAGTTTCGCCCTTTTCCTATCTCTGTGGCAGAGAGGTCGAGGCGCGAAGCCCTTCCCCCCTCCTCTGCCTCGTGCGGCGGAGAAAACGGCCACGCTGCCCGCCACCGCCCGCCGGAGACTGCACCGCGACGACACCACTCTTCGTGAGTGCTTCTCCTTTTTCCCCTCCCTTTCCTTTCTCTTTTTCATCTCTTACCACCGCCCGCTTCTCCTCTGTCAAAGGTATTGTACAACGGCGGAGCAAACGGCGGTGGGATGCAGCGGTGCCGTGGCCATCCCCCTTGCCGGTTGCGCGTCCACCTTGCGGTGAGCGCGCCGCCGTCAAGCGGTTTGACTGCGGTGCCCCTTTCTTCTTTTCCGGCGAGCCCAGAGGCGTCTCCGGTGGTTCTTCTTCAGGACGGCTCAGCGTGCCAATGCCCGTCCGGATGGAGAGGAACGGCGCGGCCTTGCGGCGGCGCTACTTTGCTAGCGGCCCGAGGTCCTCTCCGGTGAAACCCTTCCTCTGTTAGGGTTCTTTGGGGTTTGGGGAAAGAATTCTTTTCTGTTTCTACTACCGAAAATCAATACCGAATCGCTCTGACACCATTGATAGACTGCTTTGGATCGGATCGGTTTGAGCTTCGTGGTAGTGGAGAGAGGAGGTGATGAATTACCTTGTCCTTGGCTCGACGAGTTTGAGTCGGAAGCCATGGCGTGATGGTGGTGGTGGCGATGGGCGAGAATGAGAGAGGTGGCGGTGGTGCTTCCCGTGAGCGTCACGCTAATCCTAGATCGATAGGGCGTGTCAATGGGCAAAATGACGACGGCGAATCTCGTAATCCGTACCCCGGCCTCTCACCTTTGTTAATATAGCGCGGGTCACAAGGGCCCACCAACCATAATGGGTTGGACGCCTCCGATCAGGACGCATTGGATCAGGGGTCCGATGGGCCGTTAGGCCCACTCGGTGGAGATCATCCCAACAGGAAGGAGGCCCAGCCAGGGCGGCGGCTGCGCAAGACGTGCGCATGCAGCGATCCAATCGAGAGGAGGAGCAGGTAGATCAGACGTTTGTGCGGGAGAGCTCCCACCGCCGCCGATCACCGCGAAGGGCTTTCCTCGTGACTATCTGATCTAAGTAGAGATGATAATAATGGTTCAACAAGTGTTGCCCAAGTAAACATTGTCATCCGTGTGGCAACAACCTGTAGTAAACTTATTTGACTCGGATCAACACAGTTGTTGAATATTGATTGTATTTTTTCTTAACACGGTACAAACGCAACCGTTTATATAAACGAGCATACACTCATTCGTACGAACACATACGTACATTCTACCTTTTTGAACATTTCCGAAAGACTGAGCCGGCATATCATCTTGAGATATACAAAATCGTAAATGGAAACGTCTCCTCTTACTAAACGCGCATCGTCGAAAATCCTAAAGTAAATTAGAAATAATACGAGTATCAGGATTTAAATCCTGATAGACTGGGAATATCGATGTTACTCTAACCATTCAAGTTGATTCATCAATAACCGTGCTTCTAGTGGTGAGCCAAATGAGTTGTAAGAGCATCTACAGCCGGATATGACAAATCCGTCCCCTCAAACGCCCGCGGACGCGCCCAGACGTGTCCGCGGGCACTGACCGGGCAAGCCTCAAATTTGCTCGTCCACATCCGTCTCCCTCATATCCAAACCCTTATTTCCGTACTACCCATGCAACATGGATCAAAGTACGTTGATCAAACGCATATAAAATCACATTGCAACAAAATTTCATACATATGACGGACAATTTTAGAACTACACTAATCTAACTAGCACTTGCCGGACGGACCTTCCCCCCTGCGGTCGCCGGCGTAGTTGTGGCCATCGGTGGCGGGGGGCTGGTCGTCGTCGTCGTTCGAAGAGGAGGAGGAGCCGTCGTCGTCGTCGTCGTCGGAGGAGGAGTCGGAGATGATCATGAGGCCCTTCAGCCGCTCCGCCTCCCGGTCCTGCCGACGCTTGAGCTTGGCCAGCTTGGCCCGCTCCTGCGCCGTAACCGCCGCAAGCCGCTCGGAATCCTCGATGGCGATGCAGAGGGCTTTGGCGTTCTTGCGGCGGAGTCTTCTCGCGTCCGACTCCGCCTTCGTGAGCGACCGGCGGCAGACCCATGCGAGGAGTTGGTCCTCATCCAGATCCGGAGCCTCCGCGGCCTCCCTCTCCCTCCGCCGCTGCCTCTCGCGGCGGGTGGCGCACGCCTCCGACTCCGGCGTGCGCGTCCGGGCCAGAGGGTCGGGCACAAGCACCCACTGCTGCCCCGCAGGGAGAGCAGTGGCTGGGCGGAGGGAGGGCACGGCGGGAGCGAGCTCGCCCCGCCGGCGCGGACTGAGCTGGCCATCGGTCGTCGCTGCCCATGGCACGGGACGAGCCAGCGTCGGCGTTCGAAATGCGCCCACGGGGAGTGGGCGGCTGCGAGGACGCTCCAGATCCAGAGCTGCCTCCGGTCTCCACTTTGGACCGCTCCAAGGCGATGCGGAGAACCAGCTTGTACTCCGGATCGGAGTCGCCAAAGGCGCTGCCGGAGCTTGACATGCTCGTCGGCGAGGAGAGAGGAGCGGGCGGAGCGATAGTGAATGAGGTAGGGTTTCGCCGAACGGTTTTTTTTGTGGGACAGGATGGGATCGAGGTGGGCCGGGCTTGTCAGGCGGACGCGCCCAGGCGTCCTCATATTCGCCCCATATTTGAACAGGATATGAACGGTGCCGGTCAGTCCGGACATTTGAGACCCGTTTGAGGGGTTCGTGTGAGTCCATTTTTTTGACTGGACAGTAACCGAATAACCCGCCCAGGCGGCGTATGAGACGCGTTCCAGAGGTTCAGTTATGATGCTCTAAACCCTGCCGGTTATGTCCCTCTCACCACCAACAACAACAAGGGGACATGTTGTCGATTGAACTATATCTCGGATACATTGAGACCAAGACCATTGGGTGGACGACGGAGTACCATCATCGGCAGTAGGCGTCGCATGATTGGTTTCTATAATGAGTGTTTTGTTTAATGCCTGGACCAGCACTCGATCGTTCATCATCCTCACAATATCAATTTAAATGCAGAAAATATCTCTGAACGGAATGTGGCATGCTGTACCAGCCAACCAGTACAACGCAATTGACAATAATTTTGCTGAAAGGCGTATTAGGACCGAACCGGTTAGTACTGAATTTGTCGTCGGCGTAACCAGATAGAACCTGACGTGTCGGGGGTCATCTGGGGGCGTCGGATGAAACGTTTTTGGCATGAAAACGGATGGGTCCGCTGAGTCAACAACCGCGCGTCATCGTCGTTCTCATCGTCTCGGTTTCCCGCGGGGAATCAATGCAAGGTTGACGCCGGTTAGCCTTCCGTTGATGCGGCGCGTTCACGAGCCGGCGCTCACGGAGCGGCGTAGTCAGTAAGGGGCGACGCGCGTCCACACCTCGCCTCCCACGCGTCCGCACGGTGCCACCCGCTCGCCCCTATGAAAGTCGACCCTCACCGATGTTCGACACACATCGCCACCGTCGCCTGCCCCCAAGTCCCACCGCCGACGCCCCTCTCTTTCCCCCGTGCGACGATCTTCTCTCCCCCTCTCCCCCCAATGGCGGAGCGCTAACCAGGCGACGGCGCGGCCCGTAACGGCTTTGGCCGCCGACACCTTCACGAGGACTACACCAACTTCTACAAGCTCCTCGACATATAAAATGCAGTTTTTGTTTTAGTTTTTGTATTATATTTTTAATGAAAAATCCGAATTATGTTTAATGTTTGGGCCACTTTTGGCCTGATTCTATGGCCATATTGGGTCGAAAGCGTCGGTTGGGGGGCGACCCGGGGCTGGGAAGCCGAGCCCCCAGATCGATTTTAACGCCGGCTGGCCTCAGACGACGCTATTTCGGGTCTCGGGACCAACGGCTGGAGATGCTCTAACTTAGGTGTATAGGAAATTTCCCGAAAAGCTAATTATAGGTTCTTCTCTCCATCGGAACAATAGGACCGTTATGCTTATTACTAAACTTGTTGAAGAGATGAAATAGAACCAAGGTCTATCTTTTTGATCAGAGGTTGAATGGATCAGCTAAATAAGGCCTCAGAAATCAGAGCATAGAAAAAGGCGGGGCTGACTAATTAAATGAAAGGATTTCGAACCAAAATCTTTGCTAATTCGACAAGGATTGTATTCTTTAATTATTTCTCTATTTTTTATTACTTAATTTAAGAATACAAAAAAATTATTCTAATGAATTTGAATTTTATTCTTCTTCTTCGGATTCAAAATAGAAGAATAAAAGAATAAGTAGAAGAATTAAATTAAGTCAATCCAAAAAGAAAAGGAGGTTCATGGCCATGTACTTGGAATAACAAACATTATGAGCAGTCTTATCCTAACCAACTTGACATTAAACAAATGAAGCTAGGGCATCGGCAACGGTATCAAGGAAGGATGTTGGGGGCACATCGCCCATGCAGCGGAGAGACGTGCAGCACGACCGAATTGCTTGGCGCGCGCGCTCGTCTGACCATTCCTCTCGCCGTGGTAGGTTACTGCTGCTGCTGTTGCTTGCTTTCCCTCTCCAACAGCTGGTACGGCACCGGGCGCACGGAATGGAAAGCTTTGTGGGAGCCATTCGGCATCTTGGCAGGAACAGATTCTTTCTTTGACACTTCACAGGCCACCATGGCCTGCTTGCTTGGGAGTTGGGACTGCTAACCACGATCGGTTGGTTGCTTGCCCACACAAACAGCAGACACTTCTCAAGGGTAAAGAACTACACGCGCAACTTAATTTGGTTTGAACAACTTTTTTGTTTGCTGTGCGCATCTGTGATGCCGATGCATGCAGAACTCGGGGGAACAGTAAAACTCCTTGGATTATGTGGAAAAAAAAGCTCAAAAGATGAAGGAAATGTAGTTGTATTCTCCACCTCCCACTCGTGTTCCCCCCGTGGGCGACCTGAAGGGAAACCCTCGCCCGCCTCTCCTCCCTCCTCGCCGCCGTCAGCAGCGTCGTCACGCGAAGCCTGGCCGAGAGGGCAATGGCGGGGCTTCTCTCCCCTTCGAGCGTCACGGCTGGCGTGGGCGGCCAAACCATGAAGAGGCTCCGGGCTAGCGTGGGGTTCGGCGGCGCTGCATGCGGGCAACTCCTCAAGGCATGGTGCGTGGCAACGACGGCTTGGATGTGAGCTCGTGGCTAGGCGCTGGCTGCGTGGTGGGCAAGATCGGGTGTTCGTGGGCCCCGTCGGGTTCAGGTCGAATCCCTCTGGATCCGACGCTTGGACGTCGTCGGCCGACGCGGGGTGGTGGTGTTCGTCGCTGGCCACGTCGGATCGTTGGATTCGGGGCCTGGATGGATCCACGATGGATGTTCTTCTCGACCCTCCTTCCTGGTGGGTTGAGCGCCATGGCACTTTCATCTCTGCAGGTTTCGGTTCATGGCTCGCTGGTGGATCCGAAGCAGACGGAGGTTTGGTGGTATAGGATGCGGACCTGAGGAAACTTTGGTCGACTGGTTCGGCCCGGCATCGACGATGTCCCTCGACGCCGTTACTCTCCTTGAAGGCGAAACCGAGGTCCCTCCTATCCACCTCCCGGACGAAAGTCCAAAATTCCATCTGGATTGGACGATGGCGACGTCCTGCATGTCGTACCCTTCATGGAGGCACCGTCTTGGGAGGCTCAGATGTTCGGGGGAGAGATGTTGGGGAGATGGGCTCCGCGTAGCTCCAGCAACGGCACAGGTGTGGAGGTTGGCAGGGGGAGCGGTGTTGTATCTCCCGTGTCGATGATGACGAGTATTGGTGGCATGGTGCAACTGAGTCTCAACGATGAATGTGTCTGGATGGACGAGCGCAGGGCGGTGGCGTTGTTTGGCGCCGTAATGACGTCGACGACAGGCCTGGCAAGATCGATGCATCCGTAACTGCTCCGAAGATTGATCGGTAGAAGACACCGATGACAACCTATGAGAGTGCATCGGATCGGTCCGTGCCCCGGACCCGGTATGTGACTTGGCTGGGACCTCCGAATTTAGATGTTAGGCTTAAGTGAGATGTCTGGGTATTCGGCTTAGTATTTCTGCACGCCTTCATCAAGTGGATAGGACCAGCGACAAATGTCATTAAGATGACGGATTCATATATATTGATGTACTATTTTGTAAGGTATTCATGAATAATTAATAAAATGATTGCATGTATTTCTTAGATGAAAGGACCGGGTCATTCCCCTTTTCTAAAAAAATGAAGGAATATGCCGTCAGATTTTTGACCATGATAAATCGAGCTTTTTACATGGCAAATTATGTTTTTTAAGGATGACAAAATTAATCGGGGAGCATGTCAAATTCGTCTCAGTACATTTTATATCAGAAAACTGAAATTTTTGCAAACTGAATTTATCATCATCACATCAGATTTTTAGTGTTTGTGTAGATAAAGTGACAGGAATATGCACCCAAGCCAACCCCACAACCACATAATTATATTCCCTGTATCCATTGCCAGTTCCACGAGAGCGAGAGGGAGTCGGAGCACACACATGACACACGCACTTGGCGCAGGAACCATTTTTGGGCGGCAAGAGCGCAGGAGGAAACCGTGTGCATACGAAATCAGCAGGCAGCAGCGCACCGAGGCAAGGAAGGCAACAACCTCCGGCTCACTCGGCCCGGGCCACTTGCGAGCACGCTGCGGCAAAGTCGCCCGACGACGACGGCGTGCCACCGCTGCGACCTATCTCGAAGAAGATTTGTACCGACCCCATCAAAGGGGGACATTTGGTTTGACGTCAAGGTTTGTTTCTCATCATCGGGTGCCCAGCTCAGCTCACGCATGGAGAGAAGTTTCTCATCCACTCGTGTTGAATAATTCGGCGTCGTTTTCGGCTGGCTTGTGAAATGGTCTAGAGACATACTTAGATCATTGGTCCAGCCAAGAAGATCAGGCATGCGGGTCGTGTGACACCGATCGAGCCGGGCCGGAAACCAGACTGGCAAATGACTTCATCTACACGCGAGGCGGTTGGTTTGGGCATCGTGAGCTCATGGAACGACGCGCAGCCGACCTCCAGCACCGTCGGCCTGGATGACATGACCACTGGTGGCCTGGTGGGAGAGAAACATTGCTGTATGAATTTACTGTCTGATTTAGGGCATAATTCCAAAAACGCGGGAATAGGAAAAATCGTAGGATTGAAAAGTCATGCTCAGCTTGATCCTAAAGGATTTTCAGTTTGTTTGATTGTATCGTGGAAAGAACAACGGCTTGTCTAAAAAAAGTTTGAATGGATGCTAGAAACCCTACGAAAAGTAGTACACAGAAATCATTGGAAAAATTCATGTATAATTCAATGTACGAATCAAACAATCAACATAGGAAATGTACCTAAGGATTCTAATCCTCTGAAATTCATATGAGAATCCTTTGAATCAAAGGAGCCCTTAAGCGGAAGAAAAATGGTTATATTGTAACCGCTAAGTTTTGGCATGAATACATGCCAAAATTGAGTTTTTTAAATTTATACTAAAATCACACTATAAGCTTCAAAAAATCCAGTGATGACAAACAATATTAGGAGAACGGTATATATCCAAGCAAGAAAATAAACATTGTTTCTTGCAGGCTGGATGATTTTGTTCATGGAACTTCAGATGTACACTTGTCATGTCTTTTATCACATATGCTTGTGACTTGAAAAAAAATGTATGTCTCTTTTATAGAATTTGCAAATCTCGCAAAACCTACATGGTTGTTTTAAATTTATTTTTAAACCTATATTTGCATAGGGCCGCGCTATTTGGCGTGAAAAAGTCATTCTATAGCCCCACCCTCTACTATTTTGCCATTATGTAAATGTCATCTTACGCCCGGAGGTCGAGAAGAATATAAGAAAATTTGTGATCCTAGGGACCACATACATTTTCATTCGATTCTCAAATTGCGATGACACACAATTCATTATAAATCGTTGAAACCTGAAACCGATACAGTATTTGTGTATTTAAGGGAACAACATTTGCGCTAACTCCAAGTGGCAACCAATGGTCATTTTAGTGGTACTTACCATCGTCAATTATAAGTGCACCCTACGATCGCTCTTTAAAAAAGGGATGGCACACTTAACGACCACTACCAGTGTATTCAGATGCCTCGCGACTATCATAGCAAAATTATCACCCCCTCCCCTTCATATTAATTGTCGTCGAGTTATGGATAAGACAGAGTACATAAATACCTCGAGTCTTAATTAATATATGCACTGCTACGAAGACCTCTTTTAACAATACAAACCGAAGACATCGCAATCTGGTCCAAGATTATGCACATCAATAATCAGTAGGATATTTCAACATTACCATCATCATGTCCACAGAAAGGAACACACAACCCTCAAAAGAAAAAAGAAAAAAAAAGAACACACAACTACAATATACTGTGATCGTAGTCCACTCCTATATCAGATGGATTAAAATCAAGCAAGAAAAATAACACGCTATACACAAGAACATGGTCCCTGAAAATATGCTATTAGCGTGCTATAACGTGTTATAGCGTGCTATTAGCGAAACATTACGTATCAATGAATTTAACGAGCCAATTCTCTACACACTATAGCGTGCTATTAGAAGTGCTATAGCGTTATTTTTTTTCAGTGATTAGAATTCATCACCATGTAACAGCAGCCCATGTTTGAAGAGACGAAACAAAACCAAACCCATGGCTTTGGACAATGGCAGAGAAAGGAGAGGAGAGGAAAGGAAAGGAAAGGAAAGGAAACCAAAGCGGAGGAGACGGGAAAAGGAGGCGACGGCCGAAGAGGAAAGGAAAGGAGAGGAAGCCGCACGGAAGAAACAAACCGTTGCTCACCCCATCCCATTCCCCTATTAAAGCGGCGAAACACAAGAGAGAGAACCGAGAGGGGCACACGCAGCGAGTCCACACGTAATCCCACCCCATCATCCCCTCAATTTTCCGCTTTTACCCCCTGTACTTGCCGCATTTCGCAGGCCCGGACCGCCGGACCAGGTGGACTCCTACGGCGCCGAAATTATTGCCCGCTCCGAGGCCTCCACCGTCAAAAGCCCCGCGCTGCTCTGCTTCTGCTACGCCCACACGCGCAGCCGCCGTGCCCACGCGCACGCTCTCCCTTCCCTTCGCCTCGCCGCGTCGGGGCAGGGGGATGAGGCCGCCGGAAGCGGCGCTCGCCGCGGTCTTGGTGGCGGTGTTGCTGTTGGGCGGGACGGCGGCGGCGGCGTTCCCGGCGGCGCTGACGCTGGAGCGCGCGCTGCCGCACAGGGGGGTGTCCGCGGAGCGCCTCAGAGAGCGGGACGGGGCGCGGCACGCCGGGAGGGGCCTGCTCGGGGCCGGGCCCGCCGTCGCCGGCGTCGTCGACTTCCCCGTCGAAGGCTCCGCCAACCCCTACATGGTCGGGTGGGTCACCTGCTTCGCTTTTTTTCCTTTTTGTTTTCCTCTCCTGCTTTGGTTTCGTTTCGTCTGGCCTGGCTTGGCTCGGTTCGGTTCGGGTGGGTTTGATTGGTTGTCTTGTCTGCGTGATCGATGGAGGCGTTGAGAATTCGAGCCTCTCTTTTGGTTTCCAAGTTTACCGGCGTGGTCGTTCAGCTGAAATTGGCTCCGAATTGATCTGCTACGTGGTTTCTTGTGAACTGTCGTGTATCGGCAAAGGCAATTTCTTCTCTTTCGATAATGGACAGTTGCATTCGCTGTATTTCTCGGCTGTGGCCCGAACCATTCGATTCTGGTATCCGAACCTGCGCCAACAACCACAATAATTCATTATCTGTACTAACTTGAGCGGAAAACAGCTCGTTTTCTCATGCTTTGCTTCTCTTGGATCCTACGTCTTCACACATTTTGTTGCCTGGTTTGGTTTCTTTAATTTTATACTGCTTGGTTGCTTTTGCTTTAAGGTCAATCCCTGCTGTTGAAGATGCAGTTCTTGGATTTCTCCCGCAACTGTACCTTATGTCTGCGCCTGCGCGCTAATTTTGTTATTAGTCCGTAAGGTGTAGCCGTGTAGAGATATACATTTCGTTACACAGTTTAGAGACAGTATATGCAGAGGCTTTACCAAGCCATAGATAATGTATGGATTGGCACCCGTTTTTACGTGCCAGTCTTAAAAGTGAAGCAATTCTGTTTTCGCCAATGCTATAGGATTCATGTTTTAGTTGCATAGACCCTTGTTAGATACCAGTTGTGATTGATAAACTCCATTTAGAGTGTTGAGTATCATGTGTTTAATCCATCACCCTCCTGTAGCAATATTCTGTTTTAGGATGCACAAGTCAGCTACGCACTCTGTTTCTTTTGGCCGATTCTTGTATTGGCTAGGATGCAAAAGTCAGGTTGTTGCTCAATTTTACTGCTGTTTCATGATCAATTAACCTCCTTGCAGGCATTATCATCTCATCAGTTTCATTCATTTTCATTTAGTTGGTACTACAGGGCTTCATGTCAACCTACAACGTAATAAGTACACTCTTTTGTAAGTAAATTGTATGCTAAAGTTCTAATTTGCAGGCTCTATTTTACACGTGTAAAATTGGGAAACCCTGCGAAGGAATACTTTGTCCAAATTGACACTGGCAGTGATATCTTGTGGGTGGCTTGCAGCCCTTGTACAGGTTGCCCGGCATCAAGTGGGCTCAATGTGAGTCAATCATTATCCAGTGTCTTCTCAGTTTATTTAAAGAATACATGTTTTTTTGGAATATTTTTCTCCCTTGAGATGGGATTACTTGTTAACTAAGCTCCCTTCTGATGGATTACTACTACCTGGTTTGCTTCTCAGATTCAGTTGGAATTCTTCAACCCTGATTCTTCGTCAACATCATCCAGGATACCATGCTCAGATGATAGGTGTACATCTGCCCTCCAGACAGGGGAAGCACTCTGCCAACCCTCGGACTCCCCAAGCAGCCCATGCGGTTACACTTTCACGTATGGTGATGGAAGTGGCACGTCAGGATACTATGTGTCTGACACTATGTATTTCGACACTGTCATGGGGAATGAGCAGACTGCCAATTCTTCTGCCTCCGTTGTTTTCGGGTACAGTTCCCTAGACTCCTATACCTTTTGAATTCCCTATTAGATATTAAAACTTAGCATTTACAATTGATGACCACTCACTTAAGATACATGATAACATTAGAAACATGGCTAGAGTGGTGCAACAACCGTGCCAGGTCAGAGCATTGACATGATGTGGGTCCTTGTCTCCTTGATAATGTGAACCATTTACATGTTGATGCTTTTGTGGCATAGGTGTGGATAAATTTTGTTCATTTCCTTTATCTGGTTAGCATAGTTGATGGACCTAATGACAACAAAATGCATGTCCTGAAACTAGCAGGTTGCTAGTACCTACTGCAAGAATATTTCTTTTCCTTGCTGATACCCAGGAGAACAGTTATTACTAGGAAAAAAGTCAATTTCCATTATGGTCACCATGAACAAATGTTAAAATGGTTATACTGCCCTCTTTTTAATTCTCTAGCCAAATTTTATTGGCATCTAACTAGTACTTGGACATCCTTTAATGTCTCTAAACACTCCAAAGGCTTAGCCTCGGAACGGATTTTCTTGGTGATATGAGTTTACATTTTTTGTGCTGATTTTCTTAGTTTGATTAAACCATGTGCTGCTATAAAGTACTCCCTCCATTCCTAAATATAAGACCTTTTAGAGATTTCTACTATGGACTACATACGGAGCAAAATGAGTGAATCTACACTCTAAAATATGTCTATATGCATCCGTATGTAGTTTCTAGTGGAATCTCTAGAAGGTCTTATATTTAGGAACGGAGGGACTACTAACTGTTTATGGTACCATTTTGTGTAGTTGTCGCCTTGATATTGAAACTTGCTGCCTAAAAGGGTCAATATGATATTTTCATTATTGTAACTATCTTTTTTTAATAGATGTAGCAACTCGCAGTCAGGTGACCTGATGAAGACAGACAGGGCAGTTGATGGGATTTTTGGATTTGGACAGCATGAACTGTCTGTCATTTCACAACTGTACTCTCTTGGAGTATCTCCTAAAACATTCTCCCATTGCCTGAAAGGTTCAGATAATGGTGGTGGCATTCTTGTTCTTGGTGAAATCGTTGAGCCAGGATTAGTATTTACTCCACTTGTTCCATCGCAGTAAGTTATTTTCCTGAAATTATTGAGTGTGCAACTTCGGAATTCTGCATGTTCTCTTTAGTTTCAGTAGTTACTTTTCCATTGTAACTGGTGGGTATGGGTGGAAAGCAACAGTTTCCATCATCTGTTTTTTAGGTTTTTCTTACTGAAAGTACTTGTTAGGTGAATTATTGGATATCTTTATTTTTCCAACATTAAGTATCCCCTGTGAGAGGCTACCTATATAGCTAGTTTTTTTTTTCTTGTGAAGTATTAACATTTCTAGTGGCAATGAACTATGAAACCTTTTTGATTCTAAGCTATTTTTGTGTGTGATTATTTTTGATGAAATGTAGGCCTCATTATAACTTGAATCTGGAAAGCATTGCTGTTAGTGGTCAAAAGCTACCCATTGATTCTTCCTTGTTTGCAACATCAAATACACAAGGAACAATTGTGGATTCAGGGACGACATTAGTATACCTTGTCGATGGTGCCTATGATCCATTTATTAGCGCGGTAAACTCCAAATTACACATTTCATCATTTATTTTATGGAACAACAAATATGTGACTAGTTTGCATTACTTAAATATACCAGCATTAGTTCTAATGATCGATGCCTGCAGATAGCTGCTGCTGTCTCTCCATCTGTACGCTCTGTTGTCAGCAAGGGGACACAATGTTTCATTACGAGTGGCAGGTATTCTTCTTTCTCTTTCTAAGGAAATTAGCAGCGCATGTCATTCAGAATGTTGAATTATGCTCACAAATGTTCTTTTGCTTCTCTACTAGTGTTGATTCGTCATTTCCTACGGTGACACTGTATTTTAAGAGTGGCGCTGCAATGACAGTGAAGCCAGAGAACTATCTTTTGCAGCAGGGTACCAGTGTATGTGAACAAGCCTTTTGATGCCATCGTTGCTAAATTTCTTTGCAATTGTGTGTCTAGATAACTGTTTATGGGTGGACTTGCCTCAGATGAAATAATGTCATATTATGCTTTGTAGGACAATACTGTATTGTGGTGCATTGGCTGGCAAAGGAGCCAGGGAATCACTATACTTGGAGGTTAGTCATGTTGATTGTATTAGCCATTATAAGTTGCGCATATAGCTGTTATACTTTAAGGCAGCTATTCTGTTATGAAGATCTGAATTAAGTCAAGTTGTTGACAGAAATTTCAATAGTAGCTGTTATACTTTAGGAAAATGATCGTGCATTGTGACTTCATGCCGTTTGAACCCCCTAGTATTGAACCGACATGAAAACTGACTATTTACCTCATGCAAACACTGTCTGACTAGTAATCCCTAAGTAGTAGCTTCACATCAGCTATTAACCGAGTATAGTCGGTTTGTATGGTCCAAGGAATGATGCAATGCCCATCTCCCACTTCTGGTGTTCTCTTGCTTACTATTTGGTTCCCTTTCTCGCAGATCTTGTTTTGAAGGATAAGATTTTTGTGTATGACTTGGGAAACATGCGCATGGGCTGGGCGGACTACGACTGTAAGCTCACATCCCTCCTCTCTACACCGTGATTTCAGCAATCAGCTCTTCCGATTCGTGCCCAGGTTGATGGAAAGGTTAGCATAGGTAATGATGTCTTCCTTTGCTTTTGTCAGGTTCATTGTCGGTCAACGTTACCTCCTCGTCGGGGAAGAACCAGTATGTGAACACGGGGCAGTTCGACGTGAATGGGTCGCCGCGACACTACAGCGGCCTGGTGCCTACCGGGGTCGCAGTCGCTCTTGTGCATATACTCATTTTTGGCATCCTGCTTAGTAGATAGCACACTGGCTGACTGACCTGACATTGTGATTCCACCACACCCATTCTTTACTTGGCGAACGGGGTCGATGCCGTTGTCGCTGCGCCCCTTCCTTCCCATGGCACGAGCATTCTTGCTGTACATAAAATACAGGGAGAAAGAGAAGAAGAAAGTAAAAAAAGGGTTTATCGTTCATGGTAGCGGCGTGCTCAGAACATGTTTCGACCTGATCACATCTGAGAGGCGTTGCCCTATTTATTCATGTACCCAAATCGTACTGCCGCTGCCTCCAAATCTGAAGGAAAAGGGAGGAAGGCTTTATGGCCGCCATGGCCGGACGGCCCGCACACATTGATCTAGCATTGCCGTTTCATATGTGACGGTGATTTGTGTTTGGTACGCTGTATTTCCCCAGCTAGGCCCTAGGGAGCCAAAGTTCTTGGACCGCACGGTTCTCGCAATAGATAGGGTTGACACTTGTGTTCTACTCACCTCCCTTAATCTTCTTCATCTATTTACTTCTAATCTACATAACTACTACACCCTCCTGGCCTCCCTCCCCTTCTCTTCCCCTTGAGAGACGCCGCTCTCGTAGGCTCGGCTTGGGCCCCTTTTCTATCCGATAGTGCTGCCGGTCGGAGATGGAAATGGAGAAGAGCTCAGAAGGGCTTGGGTTGCTCCTGTAGAGAACATATGTAGGGTATGTTACCGGACTGGCCTTATGACGATGGGAGGTGTGCGGTTGGTGCAGGCGAGCTATCTCTAGTGTTTTGTGGTGATTATGCTCCTTTTCGTGGTGCTCCGGTGGTCGGGGCTCGAGGTAGGAGTTCTTGCCGATGTTCCTCCCCTAAATAAGCTCGCAAGAGTCCTGGATATGGAGCTTGATTTCGTTCTTCCTTGCTTCTCTCTAAGTTGTCGTGGAGGTAGGCGGGAAGAAAGGGAGGGATTGGTTCAATCTGTCGGCGAACTATCCATGTTTGTCCTTGGAGCCCAATCTTTGCAGCATCCGCATATGGAGCTTGATTTCGTTCTTCCTTGCTTCTCTCTAAGTCGTCGTGGAGGTAGGCAGGAAGAAAGGGAGGGATTGGTTCAATCTGTCGGCGAACTATCCATGTTTGTCCTTGGAGCCCAATCTTTGCAGCATCCGCGAGGGAGCTTTGGTGCATATCCAAGCTCTTTGCGCTCCTCAAAGATATGTCGCTCTATTTCATGGTCAAAGGGCGTCGTTTCAGAGTATTGACAATGAAGGTTGGTCCTATAATTCCTTGCGGCCGTCGAGCGAAAAGGAAGACAATTTAGTTGGTGCTTCAATCTGGCGTTTCCAAGGTCTATCGTCTGGGCTTCATCGGCGGTGTTTTAGCCATTCGTCCACCACAAGTGGTCTCGTCCCGGCGGCGGTGGGATCAGAGCACGAACGAAGTCGTTGATAAGGACTCGTTTGCGTTTTAGTGTCGTCTTTTGGGTCCCACTTGCGAAGTGTTTGGATTAGGTTGCATTTTTTTCTCGTTGGGTCCATATGTAAAATATTGTATCCTTATCTAATATAAGTTCAGGTCTTTCGAGACCCTTCTCCTATTAAAAAAGTCAAATCTACATAATGGTATTTCGATTCAAGGTAAGCTTTACATGAAAAAGGTGTACATCAGTGATCGGTTCCTAGTTTTATTGATTGAGAATTCTTAGTTTCACGTTCATGTTTGGAGCTTTTTTAGATGACTTTTGGCAAATCTTCGCACATGATTGACCGTTTAAAATTTCCTTTGACAACTAACTTCATCTTGTTGTTTTTACATGACATTTCTATTGTGAGTTTTTTGCTTCGTCACTCACCTATTGTACTGTGACGTTCATGTGTGTATGTTGTATGAATGTGTTCTCTTTCACCCCTCTAACATACCCTCTTGATCATCTACTTGATGAAATTCATCTCACATGGTCAATCTTTTGAATTTTTCTTTGACCACTACCTTCCTCTCTTCGTTTCACACAACTTTGTTGCAAGTTTTTTGTTTCAACCCTCATATACAAAGTTCTTCCAATGTGGTGATGTGAGGTAAGTTCACCATATGGAAACAAAGTGACATTAACCATCCGTACGCACATAACCAAACAACCGAACATTACACCCGGAGAGCAGAGGGCATGCAACCAAACTGGCATGCTTATGTTTCCACTTAGCCATGATGGAGGGGATGCAGGCAACCGAACTCAATGTAGAGCATGTATTTACTCACCTAGGTTTGAACTGGGCCACAAATACGAGGAGGCTAAAATCAATGCAGGTAACCAAACACGCCCGAAGAGCTTCCTCTAGGCGCTGATCACTCCCATCTAATGGCATACAAAAGGGGAGAATATTTATAACCACCACATGTTGAGCTTTGATAATTTGGTTTGTCTCCTCTAACGATAACTTCCTCTCAACAAAACATTAAGTCCTTACAGAACTATATTAGTCCAATTTGTATGTTCAAGCATCTATTGTTTTCAACAATAAGGGCTTTATTGATGCACAAAGTTCAGTTTAAGAAATCAGTCTGGTGGGTACCCTCTTTCTTTCGCTTCCTCCCCCGCTCTTGAGTCGCTAGTCCTTCCTCGGTCCTCTCCTCTTCTCCTTTGGTGGCATCGCCAGACGAAATGGGGATGAGAGAGGAAGCATGGGTGTCGTTGTACATAGTAGGTCTAGGTTTGGTCTTGCCTCGACTTTATCCTGTTTGGAGCTTTGTGTAGGAAAGCTACGTGTCATCGGCATAGAGAGAAGAAATATGAAGTCCAAAAGGTCTCATGGTACATAACTAGAACACACAACAACACGATACAACTTAAGCAGAAGTGACCCGGATCACTTAGCCCAGAACCTAAAGGCAAACAACCTAGCCAAAGAGCAGCTCAAAACAACTAGCCCCGACCTTATACCAATGCATCACATTTTGATCTAGGTAATAACTTGATTGAAGTAATTAGCTTTGTCGTTTAAGACTCTGATGTTGTGTTCCTTCCGAATCGACCAAGTAGTCAAGACGATCAGACCATTCAACTTCTTGTCCGAATGTGACGCCATGTTCCTAGCAAAAGACCACCAGTTGGAGAAAAAAGTAAAACCAACCCATCCAAGCATTTTGCACCAGATGTTTGAAATGGCACAACCCGTAAGAAGATGACACGTGTCTTCAGGAACAATGGATGAAAGAATGCAATGCTCATTGTGCGGATGACCTCGTCTAGCGCATCTGTCCACAGTCGGAATTCTCTTGTGTATAACTGAAAGGATATGGTCGACTAGAGGGATGGTGAATAGGCGGCTAACAAAATTTTAGCTTCTTATGCAAATTTTAGGCACAACATAATAATAAGTTGTCTAGATATGCAACCAGGTGGAAAACTTGTAGACAAGCTTAACAATACCAACTAGGAAATAATAAGCACATAATAAAGGACCAAAATAACCGCAAGTGAACTCAATGGGGACGAGGGTGTGTTGCCGAAGTTCCCTCCTTTGGGGGAGATACGTCTTCGTTAGAGAGGCATGGAATCATAATGCTCCCAAGCGTCCCTAGGACCACCTTATTCTCCTCACGCCTCGCACAACGCAAGGTGTCGTGAATCCACTAGCGATGCCTCATGTCTACTATGCAACTTTATTCTTGTAGACTTTGTTGGGCTTCCAAGCGCAAAGTTTTGTAGGACAATATCAAATTTCCCTCAAGTGTCCCCAACTTACCCAATACAATGGTAAATTGTATAGGTGGACTAGTTTGGCGAAGAGATGGCGATACAAGTGTACTATGGATAGTAGATAAAGGTTTTTGTTATCTAAAATGATAAAAACAACAAGGTAACAATTTATAAAAGTGAGCAGAAATGGTATTGCAATGCTTAGAAACAATGCCTAGGGTTCATAATTTCACTAGTGCAATCTCTCAACAACGCTAACCTAATTGAATCATATAACCATCCCTGAACGTGCGACAAAGAATGACTCCAATGCTCCTATCTAGCGAAGAACACAAGATGGAATTGTTGTAGGTAGCAAAACCACCTATCCTTTCCGATCAATCTATTGAGCCATCCCTATAGGTGTCACAAACAACCCTAGAGTTCATACTAGAATAACACCATATGATACATATCAATCAACTCTAGTGTCACCTATATACTCTAATGTCACCGCAAGTATCTGTGAGTTAATTATTCAACATGCATCAAACAATTTCAGATTTATCATATTCAATCCAACATAGAGAACTTCAAAGAGTACCCCAAAGTTTCTGTCAGAGAAAGTAGGACAAAAACATGCATCAACCTATGTGCCTAGATCACCCCCAATGTCACCATGGAAATCCACAAATTGATTACCAGAACATACATCAAGTGACTCAATAGAATACCCCATTGTCACCACGGGTATCCACATGGGGAGCCTTTGTCATACCCATGCTTGAGCTCTTGTGTCTCGATAATTTATATCACTAAATACAAGCTATGGAAACGCCGAAACAAGCAAGAATTTTTTTCAGAATTAGTACAAATTTTGTATCAAATTTGAAAACAGTGTTGCGAGTTCAAAAAATAGCAAAAACGGTACCCTGTCGGCCGTTAGTGGGCCGACCGGACGCCCGTCGGTCTAAACGGGGCCGAAACCGGCCCGTCGACCATAGGCAGGCCGAACCGCCAGCCAGTCGGCCCGCACCTGGCCGAGAGGCACCTGTCGGCCGCCAGGAGGCCGAAAGGTCCCTAGATAAGGCCGACTCGGCCAAGCTCTCCTTCTTCCTCCTCCAGCTCTCTCTCTAGCTCATATTCGGCCGAAATTTACCCCCCCTAGATCTCCCTTTCCCTCCACTCATTTCCCGTTTCAATCCGATGAAACGGTAGATCGTGTGTTTCTCCCCGCCCTACGGTTTTATTTTTCGCAACAGGGTATTCGTTTGTTCGTGTGGAGTAGAAAAAGGTGTGGTGGTGGAGGTTTCAATGGTGAGAAGGTGGAGTGGTTGAAAAGGAAGAAGAAGGTGGAGAGGAAGAAGGAGTGCACTCACGCGTCGAAGGTATACATTTTTGCTATTATTGTAGGTTTTTTTGTTATTTTTGTAATGTACGTACAATTAGTTTATATTATTTTTAGTAGTGTAGTTATTTAAGGTTACTTGTGTTAGTGTAGTGATTGTAGTGTAGTCATATTAGTGTAGGTTTAATTAGTGTAGTCATATTAGTATCGGTTTTTTTGGTGAAGTTAATTTTAGTGTAGGTTTTTTTAGAATACGCCGGTACGTTTTAGTTAGTTTAGTCATAGTAGTGTCGGTTAAATTTTGTGTAATTCATTTTAGTGTATATTTTTTAGGATTCGTAGGTACATTATAGTGTACGTTTTATTTTAGTGTCGATATATTCGTTGCGAATAATGAGAAGCTGGCATTGTCTGACAGGTTAAAATGTCTGAATCCGTAAATCTGACTGTGTATTATGGCCCTGGTACTATTCGATATAATGAGGTGGGGGTTGATCTTAGCGAGTTTAAAAGAGGCGAGATGACACTTTCAGACCCGGATAGACTGGACATTAGGCAGTTGAAGCACTGGTTGACTACTAGTTTTGGCCTCAATCCTGAAGTTTGTTCCGTCAGTATTCATGCCTTGTAGACCAAATCCTGTAAAAATGTGAAGTGGGATTTGATTCCGATAGATAGGAGCCAGCATTGGTTGTCTCTGTTAAGTCGTTGCAGAGACCGAAGAATCCATCCGTATGCCCTAGTGCAACCAGTGGCGAAGGAGCAGAATATCGTACCACCCAACGTGGGGTTTGAACCAGGCCAGAGTAGTCAAGTGGCTAACGAAATTTATGTATCCGGGTCACAGCCACCGGATGTGAATGCTACCCAAGCTGACAATGAGTCAGATTATGTTAGTGGTCATGCTGCTGGTCAAAGTATTCAATCGGTAGTATTAGCTGCCTCTGGTGTTGCTGATGGGGATGAAGAAGGCGAGGAAATGCAGAGGGTGATGGAGGAAGAGGACGAGGATGGGATTGCAGAGGAACTTGATTCTGAAAATTCCGAGGATGAGGAGGAGGTACCAATTCCTGCTGCATGGAAGCAGGACATATCCGCCGGCTTTACTGTCAACGATGGCCATGAGACTCCATGGCAATATAAGTTGAACCAAGTCTAGATCGGGGCTATGTTTGACACAAAGAAGAAAATGAAGTATGCGGTGATAAAGTGGGCTATGTCTACCCAGGGTTTTCTGGACAAACATATCTAGTCCAACAAAATATACCGTCAAGTGTGTTGAATCAGGTTGTCCTGCGAAGGTGCACGCCCACGTGCCAAAGTATCACATCCACTGGGTTGTGACAAATGTTGTACCGCATAATTGTGTTAGGAAAAACATGTTGGCTCGTCATCCAAACCTTACTTCAACTCTCATAGCGCAACTCATGTATACTGAGATAGTGACGAAGAAAGATATGGAAGCAAAGCACATCCAGACAACAATGAAGGTCAGATGGAAGTATGACATTCCATATGGGAAGGCTTGGAGAGCTAAGCAGAAGGCTATGGAGGAGAGGTTTGGGACGTTCTTCGACTCCTATGATAATGTTGTGTGTCTCCTTGACATACTGAAGGAGAGGAATCCCGACACTTATGTTAACATTCAGCACACGAGGTTGGAAAGCATACCGGATTACACGGTGTTGAAACGAGTATTCTTCTCTTTTGGTATGTGCATCGAAGCTTTCAGGCATTGTCCTCCTGTGATGTTTGTGGATGGTACATTCCTGACTGGTCAGTACAAAGGGCAAATCCTGACTGCTATTGGCGTGGACGGGAACAACCAAATCATCCCACTAGCCATGGCATTTGTGGAGGGTGAGAACTTTCCGAGCTGGGTATGGTTCTTCCGTCAAATTAAAATTGCGATCGTGAAGGACCGATCAAATGCGTGTCTCATTCATGACAGACATCCCGGTATATTGAAGGCCGTGAAGACACCGAGTAATCCAACTGCTGACGAGCCAACACCTTGGAAGGACTTGCAAAGCCGGTGGTGCATGCGCCATCTGGGTGCTAATTTTTTCTCACAGTTCAAGAACAAACGGTTGATGAACTTGTTCAAGAAGTTATGCAAGAAGAACCAGCGACGCAAATACGATTTTATTTGTTCGAAACTAGATGAGTTCACTAAGAAGCAGGTCATTGCTAGGAAGAAAATGGAAAAAGACCAGGTTAAATTAACAGCACTCATTGCGGAGATGGAGGGGCAGTTGGTCTTTGTGACTTGACAGCAATTGACCCTCCTAATACGAAGAGAAAGAAGGGTAGGGCAATAAAGAATTTTTCTGAGTGGATAGAGAAAGAGCCTCCAGTGAATTGGTCTTTGCTACATGACACCCATGGAGCTAGGTATGGCCACATGACAACCAATCTTCCAGAGATCTATAACTTTGTTCTCAAAGGGAATAGAGCATTGCCACTGACAGCTATTGTGGAGGGTGTATTCCATGGCACTGTGATGTATTTCAGAGAAAGGCATGAGTTAGCAAGGAAGCATATTGCAGATAATCAGAACACTCCTTACTGTAGCCGTGTCATGGAGTACATGGCTGAGAAGATAAAGAAAGCAAAAAAGCACACCGTCACACTCATAGGTAATCAGGAAAGGAGGTATGAGGTTCAGCTTCCTACTGATGGTTTTGGTTCTGCAAATGAGGTGAAGACGCATGAGGTTACAATCGGAGCAGAATTTCATCCAACTTTTGAGTGTACATGCAACAAGCCTCAGTTGTTGCACCTGCCTTGCTCACATGTGTTGGCTGCCTGTGGCCAGATTCAGTTGGACGCTATCTCCTTCGTGTCTCCATACTATTCAAAGGAGGCAGTACTCAATGTCTAGACAGGTGAGATGACAGGGTTTAGAGTCGTCGGCAATTTCAACAAGGTAAACGATGGTGATAGAGTATACATCCCGGATCCTGCACTACGATGCACTAGCAGGGGCAGGCGTAAGGTAAAGTGCATACGAAATGATATGGACCAATCTGAAGCTGGTGGAGCAACTAGACAATGTTTGCTCTGCGTGGCTTATGGGCATAGGATGAAATATTGCCCCGACCTGAAGAAAGACGGTGCTTCCACATCGACGAGCGCTTCCACATCGACAGCTGCAGCAACAGTTGCAAGAGGTGGTCCTGGTAGTCATGGTGGACGAGGCTCTCGAGGCCGAAGGGGCGGACGAGGAATAAATAACTCTGAATCTGCATAATATGTCGGACTATGTTTCTATTTGTAATAAGTCGGACTACTTTTTTATTTGTAATATGTGCACACTATGTTTTTATGTGTAAGCAGCAAGCACTATGTTTTTATTTGTAATATGTGAGACTATGTTTTAATGCCTCTCGGATACTCAGTTTTTATTTTTAGTATGCAAGCATCTATGTTTTATTTTGTAATATGTTTGTACTATGTTGTCATTGCAGATATGACTTCGTATCCGATGCTTAATGCTAATATCGATAGAGGGCACCGAGGCGCACTTATGGAATCGGGCACGAACTTAGACGTGTTGATCACTCGCACCGTAAAGTCTAACTGGATGATACATCCTGCATGGGTTGATAGGTATG
This sequence comes from Hordeum marinum, assembly GCA_022496015.1. NCBI lineage: Eukaryota > Viridiplantae > Streptophyta > Magnoliopsida > Poales > Poaceae > Hordeum > Hordeum marinum. The sequence continues at coordinate 398,118,570 of CM039674.1, forward strand.
TGTTGGTACAATCACTTAGTACGTTCGACATCGTTTTGATAGAATCTAATTGTAAGCTACATTATTTTCATTTTGTAGGCTGAATTAGGCTGGACTTCTACCCTTGGCACGACTGGTTGAGGGTACATTGGATGAGTGGGTTGATCACCCGGACTTGGATGACGCGGGTGAACCAATGCAGCTACGCAAGAGGCCAGTATCACGTTTCTCTTACGACAGGTCACTCCTTAGCTGCTTAGTAGATAGATGGAGACCAGAGACACATACGTTCCACTTTCCTTGGGGAGAGATGGCTCCTACTTTACAGGACGTGTCTTATTTGTTAGGATTACCTCTCGCCGGTGCTGTCATAGGACCTTTAGAGGTGGAAACTGGTTGGCTAGCATCTATGCATGCTCGTTTCCTGGCTGCGGTGCCAACTACTGGTACCCTAGACAACGATTGGCACGGACCTCTTTTCAGGTGGTTGAGCCAGTTTCAGATTGTTGCCTTAGGATATCCCACTTATCAGTTGTCAGAGGCACAGATTGACCGGTCCCTAGAGGCATATATTATGTGGTTTTTTAGCAAGACTATGTTCACAGAGAACCACGTGACCACTGTAGATGCACGACTGATCGGCATTGCACGAGAGATAGCTGAGGCACGTTCCCCTGAGGACATTGTGCAGAGGAGTTTTGGTTCTGCCGTGTTAGCAGCTACGTATAGAGGCCTCTGCAAAGCTTGCCAGTTGAGGTCTAGGAAATCTGGTCTTCTCGGATGTTCACTTCTGTTGCAGCTTTGGTCTTATGAGAGATTCCCTATTGGTCGACCCTACGTGAGCATTGACAAACCTTTTGGTAATGAGGACATGGCTGGACATTACGTGCCTTCTATTGGTGACTTGCCTACTATGGGATCTGTTTGGGCACAGAGAGAGGTATTTTCATTATTAACAATATGAATTGGTAATGTTTATTTGTCTCTATTCAATATTATGTACTAATGTTAGTTGTCATGCATAGAGATAGTTTATGCCTAGCCAGGTGAGGGACTGCTACCCCTCCTTCACGGTGCAGTTTGATAGTCTGCACAAGGATCAGGTTATATGGGAACCATACACCCGTAAGGCTATTTCAGATAGGTACCCACGTGGGATTTCTGGATACTGCACTAGAGATCAGCATTACTGGATGACCAAGGCCAAGTTGGTCTTCAATGTGACAGTTGAGAAGATGGCTATTAATAGGGTGATGAGACAGTTCGGTCTGTTCCAAGAGCCTGACATTCCGATTATTTCACGATTACCAGATCACGTGCACAAGTAAGTATTACTACTTTGGTTCTCATCTCTGCATTAATAGGTTATTGAGGATTTTTTTCAGAATTAGTACAAATTTTGTATCAAATTTGAAAACAGTATTGCGAGTTCAAAAAAATAGCAAAAACGGCACCCTGTCGGCCGTTAGTGGGCCGACCGGACGCCCGTTGGCCTAAACGGGGCCGAAACCGGCCTGTCGGCCATAGGCAGGCCGAGCCGCCAGCCAGTCGGCCTGCACCTGGCCGAGAGGCACCTGTCGGCCGCCAGGAGGCCGAAAGGTCCCTCGATAAGGCCGACTCGGCCAAGCTCTCCTTCTTCCTCCTCCAGCTCTCTCTCTAGCTCATATTCGGCCAAAATTTATCCCCCCCTTGATCTCCCTTTCCCTCCACTCATTTCCCATTTCAATCCGATGAAATGATAGATCGTGTGTTTCTCCCCCGCCCTACGGTTTTATTTTTCTCAACGGGGTATTCGTTTGTTCGTGTGGAGTAGAAAAAGGTGTGGTGGTGGAGGTTTCAATGGTGAGAAGGTGGAGTGGTTGAAAAGGAAGAAGAAGGTGGAGAGGAACAAGGAGTGCACTCACGCGTCGAAGGTATAAATTTTTGCTATTATTGTAGGGTTTTTTTTGTTATTTTTGTAATGTACATACAATTAGTTTATATTATTTTTAGTAGTGTAGTTATTTAAGGTTACTTGTGTTAGTGTAGTGATTGTAGTGTAGTCATATTAGTGTAGGTTTAGTTAGTGTAGTCATATTAGTATCGGTTTTTTTGGTGAAGTTAATTTTAGTGTAGGTTTTTTTTAGAATACGCCGGTACGTTTTAGTTAGTTTAGTCATAGTAATGTCGGTTAAATTTTGTGCAGTTCATTTTAGTGTAGGTTTTTTTAGGATTCATAGGTACATTATAGTGTACGTTTTATTTTAGTGTCGATATATTCGTTGCGAATAATGAGAAGCTGGCATTGTATGACAGGTTAAAATGTCTGAATCCGTAAATCTGACTGTGTATTACGGCCCTGGTACTATTCGATATAATGAGTTGGGGGTTGATCTTAGCGAGTTTAAAAGAGGTGAGATGACACTTTCAGACCCGGATAGACTGGACATTAGGCAGTTGAAGCACTGGTTGACTACTAGTTTTGGCCTCAATCCTGAAGTTTGTTCCGTCAGTATTCATGCCTTGTGGACCAAATCCTGTAAAAATGTGAAGTGGGATTTGATTCCGATAGATAGGAGCCAGCATTGGTTGTCTCTGTTAAGTCGTTGCAGAGATCGAAGAATCCATCCGTATGCCCTAGTGCAACCAGTGGCGAAGGAGGAGAATATCGTACCACCAACGTGGGGTATGAACCAGGCCAGAGTAGTCAAGTGGCTAACGAGATTTATGTATCCGGGTCACAGCTACCGGATGTGAATGCTACCCAAGCTGACAATGAGTCAGATTATGTTAGTGGTCATGCTGCTGGTCAGAGTATTCAATCGGTAGTATTAGCTGCCTCTGGTGTTGCTGATGGGGATGAGGAAGGCGAGGAAATGCAGAGGGTGATGGAGGAAGAGGACGAGGATGGGATTGCAGAGGAACTTGATTCTGAAAATTCCGAGGATGAGGAGGTACCAATTCCTGCTGCATGGGAGCAGGACATATTCGCCGACTTTACTGTCAACGATGGCCATGAGACTCCATGGCAATATAATCTGAACCATGTCCAGATTGGGGCTATGTTGCTTCTGCCTTTCGATGGTAGAATTCTTGTCCTTCGATGCAGAACTCTTCACCTTGCTGCTCGGCATGAAGAGGTCGTCCTCGTCCTTACTTTCTGCTGACCATAAACCTGAATTATTAACAACAATCCTGAGATAAGCATCACCCTTGTGTAGTTGCTTCTGCCATCTGGCGTGCAACCTGAGAAGTTCTTTTCGTATCTCCTCAAAAGTCCTGGGAGGCCACCCAGCCCTAGCTAATAGGTGAGACAACTCATTCATTATGAAGTCACTACTAATGAGTTCCTCCCAAGGTACTACTCTATCATTCATCTTGAAATTGGTAGCTAGATGAAGAAGACGGTCGAACATACCCTTGTGAAAACTATGAGCAAAAGGATAGTGAGGATGAGACATCTCCAGGAAAGAATGGCGAGAGCGGAAGGAAGGATGCGGGAGCGACAGGGAAAGGAAGTGCCTGCTCACCCTCCTTACTGCGAATGTGGTTATATAGGCGGGAGACAAAGTGGCGAGAGAGAAAGGCGGGAAAGACAATGGTGGGAATGAATGGTGAGGAGAGAAAGTGGCGGGAATCAAAGTGGCGGGAGAAAATGGAAGTGGCGGGAATCAAAGTGGCGGGAGAGACTGGCGGGAGAGAAAGTGGTAGGAGAGAATCAATGCACTTGCAGAAGAGGCAAGTATCACACTTCTCACTGAAATTAAGATACAATATGCTGAAATTAAGATACATCTTGCTGAAATTAAGATACAACTTGCTAAAATTGAGTTACTGCAATCTAAATCTACTGAGTCCAACATGGATATTTTCCTTTTCCATCTCCAGCTTCTTCTGCTGCCTTGGCTGCACGAGCCCTTACTTTCTTTCTTTGCCTCTCAGCTTCATGGGCCTCCTCTCGCTGCCGGTAGACCTCCGCCAGTCGAAGTTGGTTTTCTTGGTTTTTCTTCTTCATCTCACCAAGAAAAGCCCTCTGCTCCACACAGTGCTCTTGCCAAGCTCTATCCTGCTCTGCTTTGTCCTCTGCTGCCGACTTCTCGCGGCGCTCCTCCAAGTCCAAACTTGCCCATGCACGATGACTTCTTTCACAAATCTCAGTCACCGCCCAGTCCGACATTTTCGTGTCTATCCAACGATACTACTGGCATAGGGGCAAAGGAGACTACAAAAGAAACAGAAATATGAAAATCAAATAAACAACAATACGAACAACGTGTTTCATCTGTGTGACTAAAACATACCGGAGGCGTGATGTACGGTGAAGGACCAACGGGTGGATCTTCCTCATAATTAGCGCACATGAAAAACTTCATGCCCAACCAATCTGAAAAATCCGTCACCTCCTTCACCTTGCAGAGATCCTCGCACCAACAACGAACTACTTCCACCCCCTGAGGCAACTTCGCACTCTTCCATTTGCTAGGCCTAATGCTTTGATCCGAAGAAGGCAAATTCATAATGACTACCGCGCTGGTTTTTACGAGTGTTGGTGGCCGATGGAGGAAGGCAGATACAATGCCTCGTTTTATAGGCAGATGACAACCGCAATGGCGGGAAATCGGGTGGCAGAGGATGGCGGGACAGAGAATGGCGGGAGAGAATGGTGGGAGAAAAGGGCGGGAGAGATTGGCGGGAGAGAATGGCGGGAGAAAATGGTGGGAGAGAATGGCAGGAGAAATTGGCGGGGGAGAATGGCGGGAGAGAATGGCGGGAAAGATAATGGCGGGAGATAATGGCGGGAAGGAAAGTGGCGGCAGAGATTGGTGGGACAAAGGTGGCGACATAGTATGGCGGCAAATAAAAACGGGAATAGTACGGCTTGCTGAAATTAAGATACATCTTGCTGAAATTAAGATACAACCTACTGAAATTAAGATACAACTTGCTGAAATTGAGTTACAAGAATATAAATCTACTTAGTCCAATGTGGATATTTTCCTTCTCCATCTCCAGCTTCTTCTGCTGCCTAGGCTGCACGATACCTTTCTTTCTTTCTCACTGTGGCAGATAGCTGAAAATAATAACTAGATCCTATTCACGCTGTTTGAATGTTATGAGCACCAAATTGTTGACTTCGATAGACGATGCCAGCAGAAAATTTCCAAAACCTTCCTTCTTCAACACCATTCGATCACCCAAGCCAATGAAGTAGGAACAAGGAATGCTCACAAACATATCATCATCTTCTGAATCCAAAGTAATTTCAAGAAGTAAAGAACTAGTCCTAGGAATATCCACAAATTCCATCAAACTCCTCACAACCATGGTAGGAATAACCTGACAAAAACAAGCAAGTTATATGATCCATCCTATGAGCCAGCAAAGAACAAACAAATAATAAAAACCAGATACCAAAGCTTACCACATGTTGGGAAATAACGTTCATGCAATCCATCCTATGAACAAAAGGAGTACACAGTATGTAGTTGTCATCAAAGAGCTGCCGCGACATGACATACATTTGTTGATAATTCAGAGTGACACCATGACTATAAAAACAACTGTCAACAAGTTCCCTCTGAGTTTCACTCAGATCCTCAAGAGCTACAAAAAATGATTTCACTAACTGAGATGAACCACAAAACGTATAAGCTGAATCAAATCTGAAAATTAGTCAAACAAATATCTTACCAACATGGGGTAAAGGAAACAACATAACACCATCGCGGTGGAATTCGACACTAATATAAGTTCCATAGTGCTCAAGCATAACAGTCATCATGTCACTGTGGCGGAGAACATAATCATTCACGAGTTCCTCGCATGAAGGACCATGCAATTTACTTCTCATCCTACCATGTGTGAACATAACATGGTATAAGTTACCCTCAGTGTTGTGTAGAGCAAGATCAATATATGTATCACCTCTCTGAATAGCTAAAGCTCTGCACTCCTCAATGTACCGAGCAAGATGTGATCTAACACTGCAAGGAACATACTACAACAAGAATGGAAGCGAGGATCATAAACTTATAAACAAAGGCATTCGAATATGCCACAGTTAGATAATCAAGACATAGAATCTTACAACACATCTAGAACATCGACGATCTAGCACCACAGTAAATACAGACGCACCGGAATCAACGACATCACAAGGTCCACCTGGAGCTCGGCAAAATGGACAAGCCATTACCTACAGATGGACGGTGGCAAATAAGAACTAAATCCACTACCGACTTGAGAGTTCTCATTCGATTGAGTTGGAAGCCAAAAAAAATTACCATAGGCCGGTGGAGAGCACCCTGATCTATTGTTTATGCGGGTAAAATAACAAAATGGGTGGTCCAGCAAAGAGATCGGCGAGGCGGTGGAAGCACTGGAGAGCAACGGGAGTGAGATGTGAAGAGGGGCAGGCTACTAGACGGGGGAGGGTGAAATGACTGGTCAGGGGAGGAAGAAAGGAGGGATGGGCCTTATCCAGGGGCCCATCGGCCTCCCACTGGCCGACAGGTGTCCCTTTGGCCACCCTATCGCCGACAGGCGTCCTCCCCTAGCCTCTGATTGGCCGAGAGGGTCCCTTCGGCCTACTTGTGGTCGACAGGTCTCTGGTCGGCCCGATGGTGGCTGGCAGGTCCCTGCTCGGCCTGATACTGGCCGACAGGGTAGTAGTTTTGATATATTTTCAACTCAAACACCTGTTTTCAAAATCGCTACAAAAATAGTACTAGTTCTGAAAAAAATTCAACAAGCAAACTATGCATGCAAAACAGAATCTGTCAAAAACAGAATAGTCTGTGAATGTCTAAACTAAAACCATACTTAACTATCTTTGAAAATTCTGAAAAATTAGGAGAACATAGAAATTTGCGTGGTAATATTGTGTAATTGTTTTAGAATATTTTGATGCTCCAATAAAATCATAGAGATCATATAATGGGCGCAAAATTTTATGTTTTGCACATAATCAAATCAATAAGTATCTACACTGTCCCAAAGGCTTTACTTGGCACATTATTGAAATAAAGGCACAAAGCATGATTACTACAGTATATTAATCATGTGAACACACAAAAACAAGGAGTGATAAGTGTTGGGTTGTCTCCCAACAACCTCTTTTCTTTGAAGTCTTTTAGCTAGGCATGATGAATTCAATGATGCTCACATAAAAGTAAATAATTGAAACATAAAAGGAGCATCATGAAGCATATTACAAGCACCTTTAAGCCTAACCCGCTTCCTATACATAAGGATTTTTGGAGGAAACAATTTATGGGAGCAAGAATAGCCTAGCATAGGAGGGCAAAACAAGTATAACTTCGAAACTTTCAACACACTGAGAGGAAACTTGATATTATTGAGATGTGTAGAAGGATATGTTCCTCCCTTATAACAATTTTCAGTAGTATAATGAAGTAATTCTACAATATGACTATCACATAAAGCATCCTTCATGATCCACAAGCATAGAATTTTTATTACTCTCCACATAAGTAATTTTCTTCTCATTTATAATAGTGGGATTATCATATGAAACTTGAATAGTATAAATTGCTTCCACGTTAAAGAGTAATGTTCAGTAAAATGGTATTAATAATTATGACAAATTTTATAATAATAATCATCACCACTTTTTATAACATAAGTATCATCAAAATAATCATCGTAAGTAGAAACTTTGTTCTCATCATAAACAATTGAAACCTCTTCCAAGATAGTGGAATCATTACTAATTAAATTCATGACCTCTACAAATACACTTTTATCCATATAATAATATTCAATGCCCTCCAAAATAGTGGCATAATTATTATCTAAAGTTTATACTCTTATAAACCCACTTTCATAATTATTGCAATCATCATAAATAGGAGGCATGCTATCAACATAACAATTTTGATCATTAAAAGTGGAAGAACTAAAAATATCATCTTCATTTAGCATAGCATATACAAGCTTGGGATAAACATTATTTGCAACAAATAAATTCTCAAACATGTCATTCTCATCAAGCATAGCATCCCAAGCTTGTGGGTTTGCATATCATTAGCATAATCACACTTATCATCAATAGTATGAATAACAACAATAGTATAACAATTGTTGTCATCATAATTTTCCAAGTAGGTGACAAAGAGATTTCTAATATTATAAGAAGTATCATTATATTCCCAATCATAATTATCATGACAAGTAATAGACATATGAAAATCATTCTCAAGTGTATCATCGTCCACATCACTTTTGGATTCATTCTAAAAAATGATAATAGCAACATTATTGGAGAGAGATACCTTTTTAGCTCTACTTTTCTGTCTTTCTTCTTCCTCCTCTTCACCTCATCATGAGTGGTTTAATTAATTTTTACAAGCTTATTATTGAAGAGATTGATTTGATGGGAAGTTCCTCCTCACTACCTGATTCACTACGAGAAATAATAGGGGGGTATTGGGAGGCCGTTACCCTTCCATTAGTATTACTTTTCTAATCTATTGGTTTCCTCTCTATCTATACTTCAAGATATAAGAATTATCATTGCAATTTACCACACAAAACATATAGATCTCTTGTAAATTATTTTCAATGTACTTAGTTATAATGAATATATCAAACCAATCATTTTTATGTGACAATTATTCACTCCCCCAAAATAGACAAAGTTCATTATAAATTTCAAGGGTGATCAAATTATCACAATATTTGGAAACGATTTGATCATGAAAAAACATGCATTGGAAATGAGATGACCAACTTTATTGCAAAGCTCACAAGTAATGAGATGCTCAAACAATTACCAACCCTGCAGCTACGTCGTCACTACCAAGTCTTCATTCATGCTAAGACTGTAGTCTGGAAATAGTTTATTCTACCAGTTTCAATGGAAACTATAATAAGGGTGGTTTATCTAAACAACTAAGCTAAGTTAAAAACATAAATAAAAAGGCGAGTAAAATAAAGAGGCGGCGCTTGAGTAATAATGGCGCTCTAGAGGGGTTCGGATTCATCACTACCGGTATGATCTACGTAGCATATGTAATTGCATAGTTATAGGTTCATATACCTAATGTCTACTACGCAACTTTATTCTTATAGACTCTATCGAGCCTTGAAGCGCAGAGTTTTGTAGGACAATAGCAAATTTCCCTCAAGTGGATGATCTAGGGTTTATCTATCAACGAGGGGTGTAGGATTAAGGTGGCATCTCTTGAACAACCCTGCAATCACATATAAACGATCTATTCTGTCACCAACTCACCCAATACAATGGTGAATTTTATAGGTGCACTAGTTCGGCAAAGAGATGGTGATACAGGTGTACTATGGATAGTAGATAAAGATTTTTCTAATATAAAATAATAAAAATAACAAGGTAAAAATATATAAAAGTGAGCACAAAGTGTATTGCAATGCTTAGAATCAAGGCCTAGGGTTCATACTTTCACTAGTGCAATCTCTGAACATCACTAACATAATTGGATCATATAACCATCCTTCAACGTGCGACAAAGAATCACCCCAAAGTTCTATATAGTGGAGAACATAAGATGAAAATGTTGTAGGTAGCAAAACCACATCAAAGTTATCCTTTCCGATCAATCTATTGAGCCATCATGCTGTCACAAACAACCCTAGAGTTTGTACTAGAATAACACCATATGATACACATCAATCAACTATAATGTCACCTAGATACTCCAATGTCACCGTAAGTATCTATGAGTTAATTATTCGACGTGCATCAAACAATTTCAGTATCATCATATTCAATCCAACACAAAGAACTTCAAAGAGTGCCCCAAAGTTTCTATCAGAGAAAGTAGGACGAAAACGTGCATCAACCTACGTGCCTAGATCACCCCCAATGCCACCACGAGATTCCACAAGTTGATTACCAAAACATGCATCAAGTGACTCAATAGAATACCCCATTGTTGTAGGATCAAACATATGTCTAGTGGGTGGGTGTGATTAGACTACTTGACAAAATAAAAATTCTACCTTTTCCCCAATTTGAAGTGTTGGCAGATTTTAGCAATGATAGCAAGTCAAGCACACCCTACACATGCATGTCTACGAGTATAGCAGCGGAAAGTAAAGATAAGCATAAGTAGTAAAGGAAGGGTAGGAAGATCAAATGCAATTCGGATACATGAAGATTTTTGTTGTTGTTCCGATAGGTGGTGCTATCGTACGTCCACGTTTATGGAGACTTCAACCCACGGAGGGTAACGGTCCCGGGAGTCCACGAAGATCTCTACCGATGGAGGATTCCACGAAGAAGCAACCTTGTCTATACCATGCTGGCATACGTTCACGGAGGACTAGCCTAACTCGGGATAGATGTTCATGAAGTAGGCGATCTCCTTGCCCTTACAAACTTCTTGGTTCACTCCACAACACGAAGTAGGAGGCTCCCAAGCGACACCTAACCAATCTAGGAGGCACCACCCTCCAAAAGGTAATAGGCTCGATAATGTCGATGAACTCCTTGCTCTTGTGCTTCTAGATGATAGACTCATCAACACTCAATCACTCTCTCATAGATTTGGCTTTGGTGGAAGAGATTGATTGGGTGGAAAGCAACTTGGGGAGGCTAGAGATCAAGATTCATATGGTTGGAATGGAATGACATGATCTCAACACCTGAGTAGGTGGCTCTCTCTCAGAAAATCTGATGGGATAAGTGTGGATCTTTTCTAAGTGCTTCTCTTACGAGTGAGTGGTGGAGGAGGGGTATATATAGGCATCTCCAAAAATCCAACCGTTACACCTAAGGTGACCAACTCGGTGACACTGATGTGTGAATCTCGATGGTACCGAGTTGCTCCAAAGGTAGAAACTTTTGAATCTCGGTGAGACCGATATAGAAATCTTGGTGGTACCGATCAGGTGTCCAACGGTTAGAATCCAAATCTGGATGACGCTGATCCAAAAACTCAGAGCTTCCGATTTTGTGAATCAAGGTAATAGAAAGTTGGCAAGCTGAACTCGGTGGCACCAAAGTGAAATCGGTTGCATCGATGTGCTAGGGTTTGGCAGGGTTCTGTCTGAGGCTAGGAACTGGTGGGACCGAGTGGAATTTGTTGGCATCACCAATTTTCATGATTTTCTTGGACAAAATTTTGTGGGAGAGCTTTGTGGGTGTTTTTGGTGACTATCACTTGTGCACGTGGAGCATCTTGTTCACCAAAAGTACCTCACCCCATTTTAATACTATTGGCTTTTCCTATGTACTCAAAGTGATTTCTCACAAAGTATAATGTAGAGTCCTCTTGCTTGAAGCTTTGCCAATCCAATTCCTTGCATCTAGGGGTTTCTCCACAATCCTTTTGCCAACCCATCATTGAACTTTTCCTAAAATATGCTTAGTGAAAATATTAGTTCAATGATATATATGTTATTATTAATTACCAAAACCACCAAGGGAGCAAATTTTCTTTCAATCTCCCCATTTTTGGTAATTGATGACAACATATAGATCAAAGCTTCGACATATGATATAATCAATGAATATAATCATCGCTTTGAGAAGTATGTGATAAGCAAGATCTCACCCTAAATTTGTGCATTATTTTGAAGTTGCGTTTGAATGCAAATGCACAATCGATTAGGTTCATGGGGCACTTCTTCCATATCACATACAACTTGGTGGTCTGCGAGAATAATAAGAATGAATATCATAGCACAACACAATCAAGCAAAGTGAATGATCATCTCATAAGCATCATAAATATAGGAAATAGTAGCAACACACATCAAGTGTATGATCAAACACCGACAAAGTTTAACACAGCCAAACCAAAAGATGTCAAATGTTTTTGAAAAAGCGATAAAAACAAACACTCTCTCTCCCTCTCGAAGCCCTAACGATCTATACAACTTCTCCTCCTTTGGAAACAAGGTACCAAAAGTCCAAAGGTATAGAGCTAAACGCTCTTCTAGGGCTGATCTCCTCCGATAGCTTAAGTACGAGTCGAGAGAACGGCATCAGCGAAGACTTCTGCAGACGTCATAGATGGAGTTGGTGTAGCAACTGGAGGAACTGATGGAGCTGATGGAGTTGATGGAGCTGTAGCTGGTGCTGATGAAGAGGGCCTCAACTCTAGAGATTTCACTGTGGAGTCTGGGCCCGAGTCCTAAACTAAGTGCTTGTCCTGAGAGGTGCACGATCCTCATCATCATCTGTAGTGTGAGGGCTAGGCACTGCATCAACTTCCTTCTTGAGCTCATTCACTGTCACTGTGAGCCCATCCACCTTGTTGTTGAGACTATGCAAATTTTCATCAAAAATCCTCGCAAGGCTCTCCTGGTTCTTTAGAATGTTGGTGATGTCCTTCTACATGCCGAGCACTGAGCTAAGGAGAAGATCCAACTGCTCACTCCTAGTCATGGGAGGCTGACCACTAGTGTCTCTGTCTGCCTATTCCTGTGCCTGAGCTGCAGGTGATGCAGGATGATGTGTGTTCATCACCACAACGTTGTCTTGTAGCTCTGGCAAGAGTGGCGAATGTGGTCAATCAAGTGCAAAGATGTGCTTCTCCAACTTAGAGTTGATAAGCATCTTGATGTAAAGTGCATAGCCACATGATCGCTTTTGGTCTGCAGCCATCTTCTTCACAGTTTCCACAATCAAGTCCATCACTCTGAATCTGGTATGTTGATATAGATGGAGCACCATGTTGATGGAGTAGCCTTTGACCATCTTCTCATCTCTAGACTTAGGCAACAAGGTGTGCCTCAAGATAGTGTTGATCGTGTGTAGACCAGCCTGGAGGAAATAAATGAATCCTAGCTTGTGAGACTTCAGATGTGCAACAGGGATCTCCTTGTACATGTTCTTCATGGAATTGTGGCTTGCCTTGTGCTCAGAGTACACATCAAGGTCACCATCTTCCACCTCTGGGACTCCTAAGATGGCATCCCACTCATCAACTGTGGACTTATACATGGCACCTTCAGTCATCCACACAATTCTACCATCTCCATAGAAGTGAGTAGTGGAGTAGAATTGCATGATCATTTCATCATTCCAAGCAGTGAACTCCTTGCCAGCAAACTTATCCAGACCAATGCAATGGAAGTTGTCTTGCACACTTGGGAAGTAGTCTTCATTGTCCTTGATGTACTTCCAGTCCACATATCTCATATCACTCACAACAAGGCTCTTGTCAAGCAAAATTGTTTCATAGAAGTCTTGTTGTTCTTTTGTATAGAACCTATAGTGCACAATGGTCTTCCTCCTCTGTGAATATGGATCAATAGCTCTCCAATATCTTGGTCCTTGGTCCTACCTCTTCTTCATGTCCTTAGCTAGCAAGTGGTTGGCATTATGCTTTGTAAGGTGTGGCATTAGCTTCATCAAAGCAGACATATCATCCTCCTCAGCATCTCTAGAGGTAGATCCCTTGTTCTTCTCAGCAATAGGAATGTCTCTGGCAGTCCTCTCAGGTTTAGGAGAAGAGGGCTTCTTGGTTCCAGCTGGCTTTCCCTTGGGAGTAGCCTGGCTGGGCATAACATGTGACATAAATTTCTTCTTCTTCTTGGGAGGAGCCTTGGCAGCTGGCTCTTCCTCCTCCTCCTCCTCCTTAGCAGCAGCGTCTGCTAGGTCCTCATACATAGAGGTAGGCCTGCCAGTAACATGGATAATCCTTTTTCTGCTCTTCTTCTCTCCAACTTTCTTGGGCATGGATTTCTTTGGGGGCTCAATGGTCATGGTGCCCCTAGAGCTCCCACGTGCTCTCATAGTGTCTGAGGGTGTTAGAGCACATTTCTCCGTATGTGGTTTTGGTAATTGTTGACAATCCCTATGGACTAATGGTTTCCTTGTGATATATTCAAAGGATTTGTCCATGGGCACTTATTGAAGTACATATATTGGTTTCAAGGAGTTTATATTGTGACCAAGGTGGTATTCAAGGTTTATCCAAAGATTGGTCATGTGAGAGTTGAGCTTATTGCATGCATGTCTTGAAGAAGAACATTGTGTGAGCATTCATGCTTACCTTCAAGACATCATCTTTATGAAGAGAGAAGATAAGATACAAGGTTGATCAAGACTAAGTCAAAGAGTGAATCAAGTTGATCAACACACAAAGCGTACAAGATGTACCGAGAGGGATCAAGTGATCCCATGGTATGGTAAGCATTGTCCATTACGCTTTGTGTACTAACCCATGTTCCTTGTGAGTGTTCTTTGTGGGGTTAGGTATGTTTCCATGGTATCAGTGCACTAGAGTTTTGGGCTCTCCAGTGCCCCTTACTCATGCATGGGCGGTAGTAGCCACCCTGACAACAAGGCCCAACAGGGACTTGCCTGATACAAACATAGAAGAGTCAAGAACACCGGCAAGACCTTCCGGAAGGGCTATTAAACCCCTGGGCAAGACAAGGTCCCGACAAAGGGAAACACCGGCAAGACGAAGCCCCGGCAAGGCCCAACCAGCACACAGGGCAGGTGTCAATCCACCTGGACGCGTGTCGTGGCATCGACATTGGAGGGGGCTAAGCGGTGCCGATGGGACGGGCTCCTGTACCGTCCCACAGGCGGACAAAAATGCCTGATGGTGCATTAAATGCGCCTGTCCTACTCCGTCAGTGTTAGGTATGATAGCATTGTAGCTCTATACACCCCGTGTACGCACTGTATGCCACTGTTGGGATCCCCTTCAGAGTATAAAAGGAGGCCCAGGGTGATACGGTGGAGGACTTTTCGACATTTGGGACTTTCTAGCTCACATGCGTGGTAGCTGCTCATAGCGCTCCTGTAGCTAGAACCCTAAGAACACTCTGAATACAACCAAGCAGGAGTAGGGTTTTACGCATCCGTGCGGCCCGAACCTGGGTAAAGATCCCCGCGTGTTGTTCATCAGACCGACTCTTTGCACGAGCCTTCCCCCGCCGAACCGAAAGGGGTCCCTTCGATCCCATAGGTGTTCATTCCCCCCACGACATCTTTGGCGTGCCAGGTAGGGGGCACTAGATCGTACGAACCCGTTCTGGTGATCAGTGAGCCAGTTTCTCCATACTCATCGTCGCCATGGCCCCTGAGAAGAAGGGCCTGATTGCGGTTGGCCCATCCACGTCTGCCGTCCCTGTATCTGCACAGACAGGACATGGCGTAGACGTGGGTGGAGGAGTAGGAGGCGGAGGTTGGGAACTTCCGCGACGCTCCAGTGATCAAGGCCAAGCAAGCGTAGCCGCTCGCCACGGAGACACCCATGGCAGCGGCAGCGACGGGAACCCCTGCGCCCCTAGGTCTTAGGACGGAGCGGTACCACCTGCAGGTGGTACAACGAACTCCGGGGGCGGAAGGGTATCTTCTAGGGCACCCACGCTGGCGCATATGCCGCGGCCTTCCCAAGACGCGCGCGGAGAGCCGCGCCATGGCGCCTATAGTTCTCAACGTCCCCACGGAAAAGCTCATGCGCATCGCTCCCAAGGTGCGTGGGACCAACATGCTCGCCAACATGCAAGTGGGGGTGGCGCGCCAACGCGGCGGTGCTCCTTCTAACACAGTTGGGAGTCAGAGCACCTCGCGTTCCTCCCGCTGTTCGCTGCCAACCACGTCAGAGGAAGCGATGGCGCATGCGCAGCTACTCCTAAACTTCCCTCCTACTGCGGAGAAGCTTGACGAATGGAGAGCAAGCATTCAGAGCCTCCTCAACCTCACAGATAAGTTTTGGTCCACCGAGCCGGCTCACGCCAGTGGTGAGAGGGCCGGAGGCGGCGCGACTTCGGCGCATTCTCCTCCATAGCAACATCACCGGTCACCGACTCGACGGACCGACACTTACGATGGTTACTCGACGGCATCGTCTGACCCACTGACACACCGCAACCAGCGTCAAATTCTTCGGGAATGGGGCAAGGAAGACACTCGAACTGCAATCGAGCGGCGGCGGGAAGCACGCCTCCAGTCTTATAGGCGTGCAGGACCCACTGTAGACAAGTCTGCGCCAGGGTATCCTGTTAGCCTACCCTACGAGGTCGGTTGCCCAGCGTTTACTCGTGAGCTGCGGCAAGTCCGGTGTCCCAACTCCCACACATTAAAACCATAAGTCCCGGAGAAGTATGATGGCAAGACTCATCCGTAGGAGTTCCTGAGCATACACCATTGCGGTGCAGGCTGTCGGGGGTCGCGCCGACAAGATACTCGCCAACTACTTCCCGTTGGTGCTTAAGCCCAACGTCAGGTCATGGTTGATGCACTTGCCAGAGGGGTCCATTGCCTCCTGGGTAGACCCGTGCCACGAGTTTGTTGGCGCCTTCACAGGAGGTCATCAAGCTCCTGGCCAAGAAAGTGACCTGCACATTATCCATCAGAAGGAGGGCAAAACTTTGCGCAAGTACATCCAAAGGTTCAACCGTGTGGACCACAACATACTAGACATTCATCATGCCGCCGTTATCAGCGCGTTCCATCAGAATGTGCGTAATCGCAGGATGCGGGAAGAACTGGCAATGAACAGAGTCAAGGACGTCGCCGAGCTTTATGCTTTGGCAGACAAATGTTCTCGGGCTGAAGAAGGGAGGAGACTCCCCAGCGAAGACGTCGGCACAGGGGTCGACTCTGAAGATGAAGACACCACTACCCTAGCAAAGAAGGGACGGCAGCGGAACAAGAAGAGCAAGGGCAACACCGTACTTGCCGTCGAGGGATCCGAAAACCCCGACACCGCCAAGAAGGGCATGGTTGATGACCCCGGCAACGATGTTGTCGGGTGCCCCTCCTGCCATGCTATGGCGGCTACCGACAAGCCAGAAGGCTCCGACAAGCAATATTGCAAGATCCATCGCACCAAAGTCCATGATCTTCAAGACTGCCGGCAAGTCGAGCAGCTTGCCGAGAAGCAAAAAGCTGAATACGAGAGGCGGGATAAGGAGAAAGGCTAGGATGGTGCTGAGGGGGACGGCAAGAAGCGTGTTGGCTGAGGAGGTCGCCACGGCAAGCCCAAGCAACAAAATGACCGCCCCGCCCGTGGCCATGACAAGCAAGAGGGAGATGATGATGATGTCGAAGAGGACGACGAGTCCAGCGAGCATGAGTTTCAGAAGGCTACAAAGATGATGTGCATAGAGGGAGGTGCCTTGTCGCATTCCTCTCACCGCCAACTCAAACAGTGGGCACGCGAGGTTAATGCGGCGGAGCCCTCTATCGGTGCACAGAGACCTCTGAAGTGGTCCAACACTCTTATCATCTTCGACGTCGAGGATCTCCCTGATCGCATAACTGTGGTCGGGTGCCTGCCGTTGTTGGTTTCACCAACAATCCGCAACCTCAAGGTGACGAAGGTGTTAGTCGACAGTGGGGCCAGCCTGAACCAAATCTTACCTGATGTCATCCAGAGGCTGCAAATTCCCGACGAAGATCTCGAGCCGATAGGCGCTTTCCAAGTGGTCAATTCAGGAAGAACTCAGCCGAAGGGCAAGGTCACGCTGTTGGTGACGTTTGGTAGTGATATCAATTTCAGGATGGAGAAGATCGTTTTTGACGTTGCCAAGATCTCGTTGTTGTA
This sequence comes from Hordeum marinum, assembly GCA_022496015.1. Lineage (NCBI taxonomy): Eukaryota > Viridiplantae > Streptophyta > Magnoliopsida > Poales > Poaceae > Hordeum > Hordeum marinum. Next base: position 398,136,044 of record CM039674.1, read on the forward strand.
CAACGACATTCTTGGTCGCCCAACACTGGCCAAGTTCTTGGCGGCTATCCACTTTGCTTACAACATGCTGAACATGCCCGGGCCAATGAGCGTCATCACTACCAACTCCAACAAGAAAAGCACACTTATTTGTGCCGATCAGCTCTACCAGGGTGCAGTCGCAACACCTGTCGCCAAGGCACTTGCTCCTGCCGCTAAAACTCCCGAGGAGAAGAAGACCGGCAAGGCCTTTGGCGCACATTCCAGCAAGCGCACCTCCTCGGAGTGTTGCACACCCGTTGACGATGTGCCAGAGAGCTCCACCGGCAAGAGCAAAAAGTACAAGGCTACTCCGCCAGAGACCAAGAAGGTGCCCGCCAAGGAGGATGGCATGGGGGGAACTTTCACAATAAGTTCCACCCTTGACGACAAATAGGAAAGCGCGCTCGTCGCCTTCCCGCGGGCGAATGTCGATGTGTTTGCATGGCAACCATCTGATATCCCCGGTGTTCCTAGGGAGGTGATTGAGCACCACCTTGCCGTCTGCCCACATGTGCGACCCGTCAAGCAGAAGGTTCGGAAGCAAGCTTTGGAGCGGCAACAGTTTATTGCCAAAGATATCAAGAAACTAGAAGCGTCTGGCTTAATCAGAGGAGTACTCCATCCAACATGGTTGGCCAATCCAGTCGTAGTGCGCAAGGCGAATGGAAAATGGAGGTTGTGCATTGATTTCATAGACATCAACAAAGCCTGCCCCAAAGATCCTTTTTCCTTGCCGCACATCGACCAGATTGTGGACTCCACCGCCGGTTGCGACTTGTTGTCTTTCCTTGATGTCTATTCCGGTTATCATCAGATTTTCATGGCCAAGGAAGACGAGGAGAAGACCACATTTATCACCCCATGTGGTACGTATTGCTTTTTGCGTATGCCTTTCGGGTTGAAAAGTGCTGGTTCTACTTTTGCAAGAGCAGTCCAGATTGGTTTTGAGCCCCGGCTACATAGAAATATGGAAGCTTATATGGACGACATAGTGGTCAGAACCAAGGACAAGGCTACGCTCATATCAGACCTAGAAGAAACATTTGCCAACCTGCGCAAGATTAACATGAAGCTCAACCCTGAGAAATGTGTGTTTGGCGTCCCATCCGGCAAGCTTCTTGGGTTCTTTTTATCTCAGCGAGGAATCAAAGCAAATCCCGACAAGATCAAGGCGATTGAGCAAATTGAAGCACCAAGACGAGTCAAAGATGTGCGCCGTCTTGCCGGCTGTGTTGCTGCTCTGAGTAGGTTCATTTCAAAATCTGCTGAGCACGCCCTGCCCTTTTTCAAAATCTTAAAGAAGGCAGGTCCAATGAAACGGACTCCGGAAGCGGAGGCAGCGCTGCAGGATTTGAAGAAGTACCTATCCTCTTTGCTAGTCCTAGTCGCGCCAAAACCACAAGAGCCATTGCTGCTATATCTAGCGGCAACGAATCAAGTGGTGAGTGTTGCATTATGGCTGAAAGAGAAGTCGATGAAGAAGCAGCGGCAACGGCAGGGCTGCCAAGCAACGGGCCAGGGCATTCCCCAGTAGGGTCTGGTGCCGACAAGGGAGGATCTGCGCAGTTGAATGAGGCAATAGAGAAGAAGAAAGTGGTGTAGCGCCCAGTCTATTTTGTTAGCTCTGTGTTGCAGGGGGCTAGGTCGAGATATTCTAGCGTGCAAAAGTTGCTTTTCGGCCTTCTTATGGCATCAGGGAAGTTGCGCCACTACTTCCAAGCACATGAGATCACCGTTGTCACTCGCTTTCCGCTGCAGCAGATCTTGCGAAACCCAGAAGCTACCGACATGATTGTGGAGTGGGATTTGGAACTATCAAGCTTTGGTCTTAAGTTTGAAAGCACTTCGACCATTCAGAGCAGGCCTTGGTAGAGTTCATTGCAGAGTGGACCCCAATGCCCGATGAAGAAGTTCCAGAGTCAACTCTCCCCAGTAAGGAAACCGATCAAGAATGGATCATGAATTTTTATGGGGCTTTCTCGTTGCAAGGCATCGGTTCTGGGGTGCTACTTGTCGAACCCATCGTAGAGCACCTCAGATATGTGGTTCAGGTGCACTTTCCCCGAGAGAGATTAACGAACAACACTGCCGAGTACGAAGGGCTGCTTGCCGGTCTCAAGATCGCGACAGACCTTGGGATCAAGAAACTTATTGTTAGGGGTGATTCTCAACTTGTCGTCAAGCAAGTGAACAAAGATTACCAGAGCCTGTTGATGGAAACCTATGTATATGAAGTGCGGAAGTTGGAAGAACGTTTTCATGACATGTAAATGGAGCACGTTCCACATGTAGAAAACAACGTTGGTGATGGCCTGTCAAAGTGTGCTGTCCTTAAGTTACCTATGGAACCAGGAACTTTTGTGCTCCAACTAACTAAACCCTTTGTGACACCATCAACTGGGCAAGAGAAGAGAAGGAAGTTAAGTTCCAGCAAGTACTTCCCGGTAGAACTCCCGGAAGCCGTCGGCGAGAAGGTTGCCAGGGACAACGACAAGCTTGCTGGTGAATGTTGTGCTCCAGCAAGGCCTCTGGCTCTTGCCATGGAAGCACACGCTCCCGCCAGGCTTGTCAGGGTGCAGGCTCCGATGGTTCCTCAGGCCCTTGCTATTGAGGCAAATGCTATCCCGGCAGAGGATATGCCTTGCCTTTAGTCCTTGTTGTCGAGCCTCAGGCTCCAGCATGGGCACATCACATTGTCTGTTTCCTTCAGACAGGAGAACTCCCCGAGGAACAAGAGGAAGCAGATTAAGTAGCGTGACGGTCTCATATGTACCAGTTTGTAGACGACGTCCTGTACAGAAAGAGACCGAACGGTGTGAAACTCAAATGTATTTCTCGGGAAGATGGACAGGAGCTGTTGGCGGAGGTACATGGAGGGATATGTGGCTCCCACATAGGATCGAGAGCACTTGCCGGAAAGGCATTTCGGCAAGGTTTCTTTTGGCCCATTGCCCTCCAGGATGCAACGTCATTAGTAACCAAGTGTGAAGCATGCCAGTTTCATTCGAAGAGATTACATCAACCAGCTCAAGCCCTTCAAATGATCCCTCTCTCCTAGCCAATTTCGATCTAGGGGCTTGACATCTTGGGCCCCTTTCCCCATGCTGTCGGGGGCTTTGAGTACTTGTACATCGCAATCGACAAGTTCACAAAGTGGCCAGAAGTGGAAGAAGTGAGGAAGGTGACAGCACAGTCAGCCGTCAAGTTCTTCAAAGGACTGGTTTGCCACTTTGGTGTTCCCAACAGGATCATCACTGACAACGGCACACAGTTCATGAGCCGCACCTTCATGTGGTATGTCCAAGACCTTGGCAGCAGATTTTTTTTTGCTTCCGTTGCCCATCCGAGGAGCAACGGCCAAGTGGAAAGGGCTAATGCTGAAGTGTTGCAAGGCCTCAAGACAAGAACTTTTGACATGCTGCAAAAGTGCGGAAGGCTCTGGATTGATGAGTTGCCGGTGGTTCTTTGGTCAATCAGAACGACACCAAATCGAGCTACCGGCCAGACACCCTTCTTCCTCGTCTATGGGGCGGAGACAGTTCTCCCCACGGAACTCATATACGGGTCGCCTCAAGTGCTCACTTATGATGAGCTCGAGCAAGAGCAGTTGCGGCAAGATGACGCGACTCTCCTTGAGGAGACCATCTTCGGGCTGCTGTGAGAGTTGCACGCTACCAGCAAGCTTTGCGTCGCTACCATAGCCGCAAGGTAAATGCCAGAAGTCTTGAAGAAGGTGACCTTGTTCTTCGACGAGTTCAATCCGCCAAGAATTCCAACAAGTTGATGCCAAAGTGGGATGGCCCTTATAGGATGGTACGAGTCACCAGGCCTGGCGCAGTACGCCTGGAGACCAAAGATGGCATCCCAGTGAACAACTACTGGAATATCGAACATCTTCGCAAGTTCTACCCATAAAGCACGGTTGTCAGGCCTCCCGGCAACCACCTTTTGTACAAGCCTTGCCGCTGAAGCATGTATTCCTTGGTACAAAGCGAGGCTCAGACCCTGTGCGTAGTTGAATAAAGATAAGTGTTCTGCAATCTTGATCGATTCTCCTGTTTACTTATGTACATGTTTGTCTGAGGTGTTTCATTACACTTAATCCCGGAAAGGGCTAACGGACCACCAACGTTCCATATCCATATTTTCTCTTCTTCTTTTTCTTAAAGGACAGAAGGTCACCTCACATGCAGCTTTGCCGTGAGGGGGATGGTGGTACGGATACCTATGAGCGACGTCCCAAAAAGAACTTGCTGAAGGGAGCACGACAACAAAAAGATAAGTTGCAAAAACCCCAAGTGAATTCTTGTCGTGGAGTTATTTTCCTTGGACGATCCCGACTTCTGTATGGAAAACCTGCACGTGGAGGAACCTTCTTGCGATTGGTTGCATCCCTATTATGTTTCGAGTCTGCTCAACAGTCTAGGTGGATGCACCGGGGGCACCAGGGACTCTTGCCAGCGGCAATTTCTCCAGCAGGCTCCTAAGGTACCACACCTAGTGCTCGTGGCAGAGGTGTGCGTGCCGGCAAGTTTCCAAATCAAGCGTAGGGTGAATACATACAAAGAGAAATCAAGAAAGGAACATAACATAACGATTGTTAAAAGCATAACAGGCAATATTACATCGGCCTAGCCGAGATTCTAACATAATATAAATTGTTTTTGGCATGTGCGGCGGCGAGGAGTAAGACAGCTAATGTCGGCGATCGCCTTCAACCCGCTTGACTTGGCTTACCCTCTCGACGATGGGCGCGACAAGTTCCTCAAGTGCCTTGATGTCTACACTCTTCGGCAAGTGGTCGAGGACGTTGGTGAGGTTGAGGCCGGGGTTCCTGTATGCCACCTTAACGAGCACCTTGCGGAGAACGACCTGGTAGAGCTTGTGCGATTCGTTGGTCAGGTGGGATGCCCGGTCGGAGTGAAGCTGCTCAAGGGCCCCAATCAGGTTGTCGAAGAACATGGTCACCTTGGCGCTCGTGGACATCCTGTTGTCGGGAGAGTACATGGGGCCCTCCAGGCCCATGGCGGACAGTTGCTTGGCAAGCTTCTCCACGACGTCGACGAGCTTCTCGATCCAGATTTCCATTCCATGCACATAGTCGTTGTGGGCGTTAGCGGCGCTTTCGCCCAGCACTTTCTCATCATGGAGCTCCTTAACCAGAGCCTTCTCTCGGGTCTTGGCAGCCTTGAGGGTCCCGGTCAGTGTGGCCAGCTTCAGGTTTGGGTTACTAATGGACTCGTTGGCCGAAGAGAGCTGCTTGGTCTTGTCAGAAATGGCAACCTGCACCTCCATTAGACTGGCGACGGCTTTGTCCCTTTCCGTCTTGAGTGACGAGACCTCCATGTCAAGATCCTCAAGGATGACCTCCAGCTTATTCGCCCTCTCCTCCTACAAGTTCTTGGCGGCCTCGACAGCTTCAGCTGAGTCGACGGCCTCCTTCAGCTTGTCGACGTGGTCCATAGCTAGGGCCTCGAGCGTCTCTTTATGCTTCGGCTCTAGCTCTTGGGTCCGCCGCACGACGAGATCCTCGAGCTCCACTTCCTTGCCGTGGAGCTTGTCGGCAAGCACCTTCTCGCAAGCGGCAAGGTCCTCCTCATGGCCATCGAGTAAGACACGGAGCTCCGTCAAGCGAGCATCCTCTGCGGTAGCCCGTTGTTTGGCCTCTTCCTGTGCCTGCTTGGCCTCGGACTGCTGCATGAAGAGTTGGCTCCAGCCTTGGCTCAACTGCGTCTAGCCAGTCTTTAGGTCCTGAAAGCTTGGGTAAACCAAGCCTGATTTTCTTCGACGTCTCCTGGAAATTGTCCTTGACCGCTTCCATAACCGTAGACCTGGAGTCTAGTTTCTCCTTTCGGGCGCGATGAAGTGCTTGAAGTTTTCAGAAGCTGTCGCCCATGGTTTGAAGGAGCTGCTCATCTTGGGATTTGCTGCTGGCGCTTGTCTCATCAACGATGTCGATCCCGGCAGCAGTGATGGCTTCCTCAACAAGAACTTCCCCTTCGGGTGGCACCCCAGTGCTTGCCATGGCAGGTATGCTGACGAACAAGTTGTCGCCAACCTTGAAGTATCTGCTCGACAAAGGAGTTTCGGACGGAGGCGGCCGGTCCTCGACGGCCGCCTCCCCGGCGGCTGGGGGCTCAGTGGCCGGTGTAGCGCCTGGCGCTCCCGCAGCAGGGATGTCGTCAGTGCGACCACTGGCCTCCTCACCAGCCTTCTCGACGGACTTCTTGGTGGCCTCCTCGGCGGACTTCTTGGTGGCCTCCTCTTTCTACGCGTCCTTGGCAGCCAAAGTGGCAGCACTCTTGATGGCCTCTTCGGCAGCGATCCTGTCGGCCTCGGCGGCAGCATCCCTGGCGGTCTCCTCGATGACTGTGTCGACGTCCATGCCCTCCATCGAGGGAATGTCTGGAGGCCAAGAAAGCAAACCAAACGAAGCTAAGGTGGAAGTTCAAGAAGACAAAAAAAAGGAGAGACGAAAATAATAAAGGGTACCTGCACCAACGACGGTTGCCGGCGAAGGCCTGCCGGTGCCTGTGCTTGTTGGCTCCTCCTCGTCGCGATAAAGCGCACTGGAGGAGGTCCTTTCCTGGGACCTGTCTCTGGGCGGCGTGTCCAGAATGGTCGCTGATGTTTCTCCTTGCCGTCATCCTCCTTTTGTACATCCGGTGATGTCAACAGTAAAGATGCACACCCCAACACTTGCAAGCGGGAAGTGAGTCGAGGGCTGCGTCGTGGGCTAGCCTCGGGGTTGACGGTGGTGGTCCTTGGCACGCCTGAGGCGCTTGCCGATGACTCCTCGACCGTTGAGGTCTTCGCCCTCTTCGCTACCCACTGCACCAGTGTTGCTGCATCCCTGTGAAGGCAAAACAAGGTGAAGCAAAATGAGTAAAATAAAATCCAAAAAAATAGAAAAGTAAAAGATACGGTAGGACCCTTACTCCTCATCTTCTTCTTCGGAGCTAAGGGCACAAAGTGTTGGAAATATGCCCTAGAGGCAATAATAAAATGGTTATTATTGTATTTCCTAGTTCATGATAATTGTCTATTGTTCATGCTATAATTGTGTTAACCGGAAACCATAATACATGTGTGAATACATAGACCACAACATGTCCCTAGTAAGCCTCTAGTTGGCTAGCTCGTTGATCAATAGATGGTCACGGTTTCATGGCCATGGACATTGGATGTCGTTGATAATGGGATCACATCATTAGGAGCATGATGTGATGGACAAGACCCAATCCTAAGCATAGCACAAGATCGTGTAGTTCGTCTGCTAAAGCTTTTCAATGTCAAGTATCGTTTCCTTAGACCAAGAGATTGTGCAACTCCCGGATATCGTAGGAATGCTTTGGGTGTGCCAAACGTCACAACGTAACTGGGTGGCTATAAAGGTGCACTACGGGTATCTCCGAAAGTGTCTGTTGGGTTGGCACGAATCGAGACTGAGATTTGTCACTCCGTGTGACGGAGAGGTATCTCTGGGCCCACTCGGTAAGACATCATCATAATGAGCTCAATGTGACTAAGGAGTTAGCCACGGGATGATGTATTACGGAACGAGTAAAGAGACTTGCCGGTAACGAGATTGAACAAGGTATAGAGATACGGACGATCGAATCTCGGGCAAGTATCATACCGATAGACAAAGGGAATTGTATACGGGATTGATTGAATCCCCGACATCGTGGTTCATCGGATGAAATCATCGTGGAGCATGTGGGAGACAACATGGGTATACAGATCCCGCTGTTGGTTATTGACCGGAGAGGTGTCTCGGTCATGTCTACATGTCTCCCGAACCCGTAGGGTCTACATACTTAAGGTTCGATGACGCTAGGATTATAGGGAAATGTTATACGTGATTACCGAAGGTTGTTCGGAGTCCCGTATGAGATCCCGGATGTCACGAGGAGCTCCGGAATGGTCCGGAGGTAAAGATTGATATATAGGAAGTCCAATTCTGGTCACCGGAAAGTTTTCGGGCTCATCGGTAGTGTACCGAGAGTGCCGGGAGGGTGCCGGAGGACCCCCAGGAGGGGTGTGATGACCATAGGACTTCGTGGGCCCTTAGAGGAGGTGTGCCAGCCCCTTTTGTGCTGGCCAAGACCTTCTAGAAAGGCCCATGCGGCTGGAGATAAGGAGATAGAGCAAAGGAGTTTGAAAAAGAGGAGATCCACCTCCCTTGTGGGAGGTGGACTCTTCCCCTAGGGTTGGCCGAACCTCTCCTCCTTGGAGGAGGGTCCAAGGCAGCCCTCCCTATCCCTCCTCCTATATATATTCAAGGGTTTGGGATGATTTGAGACACGACTTCTCTCTCTCTCGGCGCAGCCCAACCCTTCCTCTTCCTCATTCTCCATAGCGCTTGGCGAAGCCCTGCCGAAGTTCATGTAGCTCCATCGTCACCACGCCCTCGTGCTGCCGGAGCTCTCCCTCAACCTATCCTTCCTCCTTGCTGGATCAAGGCGTAGGAGACGTCATCGGGCTGCACGTGTGTTGAACGCGGAGGCGCCGTTGTTCGGCACTGAGATCGGAATCCACCACGATCTGAATCGCTGCGAGTATGACTCCACCAACCGCGTTCTTGTAACGCTTCCACTTAGCGATCTTCAAAGGTGTGAAGATGCAATCTCTCCCCACTTGTTGCTGGTTTCTCCATAGATAAATGTTGGTGATACGTAGGAATTTTTTTGATTTACTACTACGTCTCCCAACAGTGGCATCATGAGCTAGGTCTATGCGTAGAATCTATGCACGAGTAGAACACAACTAGTCTTATCTTGATTCGGCGGTATTGTGGGATGAAGCGGCCCGTACCAACTTTACACATACGCTTACATGAGACTGGTTCCACCGCCTGACATGCACTTGTTGCATAAGGTGGCTAGCGGGTGTCTGTCTCTCCCACCTTAGTCGGATTGGATTCGATGAAAAGGTCCTTATGAAGGGTAAATAGAAATTGGCATATCACGTTGTGGTTTTGGCGTAGGTAAGAAACGTTCTTGCTAGAAACCTATAGCAGCCACGTAAAAACTTGCAACTGCAAATTAGAGGACGTCTAACTTGTTTTTGCAGCATATGCCTTGTGATGTGATATGGCCAAAGAATGTGATGTGATGCATTGTGATGTATGAGATTGATCATGTTCTTGTAATAGGATTCGCGACTTGCATGTCGATGAGTATGACAACCGGTAGGAGCCATAGGAGTTGTCTTATTTTATTGTATGACCTGCGTGTCAATCATAAACGCCATGTAATTACTTTACTTTATTGCTAAACGTTAGCCATAGTAGTAGAAGTAATAGTTGGCGAGACAACTTCATGAAGACACAATGATGGAGATCATGATGATGGAGATCATGGTGTCGTGCCAGTGACAGTGATGATCATGTTGCCCCGAAGATGGAGATCAAAGGAGCAAGATGATATTGGCCATATCATGTCACTATATTGATTGCATGTGATGTTTATCATGTTTAAATCTTATTTGCTTAGAACGACGGTAGTAAATAAGATGATCTCTCAATAAAATTTCAAGAGCAGTGTTCACCCTAACTGTGCACCATTGCTAAGGATCGTCATTCCGAAGCACCACATGATCGGGTGTGATAGGTTCTAACGTTCGCATACAACGGGTGTAAGCCAGATTTACACACGCGAAACACTTAGGTTGACTTGACGAGCCTAGCATGTACAGACATGGCCTCGGAACACGGAAGACCGAAAGGTCGAACATGACTCGTATATAAGATACGATAAACATGGAGATGTTCACCATGGATGACTAGTCTGTCTCACGTGATGATCGGACACGGGCTAGTTGACATGGATCATGTGTCACTTGGATGACTAGAGAGATGTCTATCTAAGTGGGAGTTCATTAAATAATTTGATTATGTGAACTTAATTATCATGAACTTAGTCTAAAATTGTCTTTACTATCTATATTGTAGATCCAATGGCCAACGCGAATGTCACCCCAAACTTCAAAGCGTTCCTAGAGAAAACCAAGCTGAAAGATGATGGAAGCAACTATGCGGACTGGGTCCGTGGCTTGAGGATCATCCTCATAGCTTCCAAGAAATTGTATGTCCTTGATGCACCACTAGGTGACCCACCCCTTCTCCCAACAGAGCAAGACGTTGCGAACGCTTGGCATTCTCGCCGCGATGATTACTCCCTTGTTCAGCGCGGCATGCTTTACAGTTTAGAACCGGGGCTCCAAAAGCATTTTGAGCAACACAGAGCATATGAGATGTTCCAAGAGCTGAAACTGGTTTTCCAAGCTCATGCCCGGGTCGAGAGATATGACGTCTCCGACAAGTTCTTCAGTTGTAAGATGGAGGAGAACGGTTTTGTCAGTGAGCACATCCTCAAGATGTCTGGGCTACACAACCGCTTGACTCAGCTGGGAATTAATCTCCCGGACGACTCGATCATTGACACAATCCTCCAGTCGCTTCCACCTAGCTACAAGAGCTTTGTGATGAACTACAACATGCAAGGGATGGAGAAGTCCATTCCTGAGTTGTACTCGATGCTGAAATCAGCAAAGGTCGAGATCAAAAAGGAGCATCAAGTGTTGATGGTGAATAAGACCACTAGTTTCAAGAAAGGCAAGGGTAAGAAGAACTTCAAGAAGGACGGCAAAGCTATTGCCGCGCCCGGTAAGCAAGTTGCCAGGAAGAAGAAGAACAAGAATGGACCCAAGCCTAAGACTGAGTGTTTTTATTGCAAGGGTACCGGTCACTGGAAGCGGAACTGCCCCAAGTACTTAGCGGATAAGAAGGACGACAACGTTAAAGGTATATGTGATATACTTGTTATTGATGTGTACCTAACCAGCGCTTGTAGTAGCTCCTGGGTATTTGACACCAGTGCAGTTGCTCATATTTGTAACTCCAAGTAGGAGCTACGAAATAAGCGGAGGCTGGCAAAGGACGAGGTGACGATGCGCGTCGGGAATGGTTCCAAGGTCGATGTGATCGCCGTCGGCACGCTACCTCTACATCTACCTTCGGGATTAGTGATAAACCTTAATAATTGTTATTTAGTACTAGCTTTGAGCATGAACATTGTATCTGGATCTCGCTTGATGCGAGATGGCTACTCATTTAAATCTGAGAATAATGGTTGTTCTATTTATATGAGAGAAATGTTTTATGGTCATGCCCCGCTGGTCAATGGTTTATTTTTGATGAATCTCGAACGTGATGTTACACATGTCCATAGTGTGAGTACCAAAAAGTATAAGGTTGATAACGATAGTCCCACTTTCATGTGGCACTGCTGCCTTGGTCATATTGGTGTCAAATGCATGAAGAAGCTCCATACTGATGGACTTTTGGAGTCTCTTGATTTCGAATCATTTGACACGTGCGAACCATGCCTCATGGGCAAGATGACCAAGACTCCGTTCTCCGGAACAATGGAGCGAGCAACTGACTTGTTGGAAATAATACATACCGATGTATGCGGTCCAATGAGTGTTGAGGCTCATGGTGGCTACCGTTATGTTCTCACCCTCACTGATGACTTGAGTAGATATGGGTATGTCTACTTAATGAAACACAAGTCTGAAACTTTTGAAAGGTTCAAGGAATTTCAGAGTGAGGTAGAGAATCAACGTGACAGGAAAATAAAGTGCCTACGATCTGATCGTGGCGGAGAATATTTAAGTCACGAGTTTGGAACACACCTAAGGAAATGTGGAATTGTTTCACAACTCATGCCGCCTGGCACACCTCAGCGAAATGGTGTGTCTGAACGTCGTAATCGCACTCTATTAGATATGGTACGATCTATGATGTCTCTTACCGACTTACCGCTATCATTTTGGGGATATGCATTAGAGACTGTCGCATTCACTTTAAATAGGGCACCGTCAAAATCCGTTGAGACGACACCGTATGAATTATGGTTTGGAAAGAAACCTAAGCTGTCGTTTCTAAAAGTTTGGGGATGCGATGCTTATGTGAAGAAACTTCAACCTGAGAAGCTCGAACCCAAAGCAGAAAAGTGCGTCTTCATAGGATATCCCAAAGAGACTATTGGGTATACCTTCTACCTCAGATCCGAAGGCAAAGTGTTTGTTGCCAAGAATGGATCCTTTCTCGAGAAAGAGTTTCTCTCGAAAGAAGTAAGTGGGATGAAAATAGAACTTGATGAGGTAACTGTACCTCCACTCGAACCGGAGTGTAGCGCAGCACAGGAAGTGGTTTCTGTGGAGCCTACACCAGTTGGAGAGGACGTTAATGATGATGATCATGAAACTTCAGATCAAGTTACTATTGAACATCGAAGGTCCACTAGGACACGTTCCGCACCAGAGTGGTACGCCAACCCTGTCCTGGAGATCATGTTGTTAGACAACGGTGAACCTTCGAACTATGAAGAAGCGATGGCGGGCCCAGATTCCAACAAATGGCTTGAAGCCATGAAATCCGAGATAGGATCCATGTATGAGAACAATGTGTGGACTTTGGTGGACTTGCCTGATGATAAGCGAGCCATTGAAAATAAATGGATCTTTAAGAACAAGACTGACGCGGATGGTAATGTGACCGTCTATAAGGCTCGGCTTGTCGCTAAGGGTTATCGACAAGTTGAAGGAGTTGACTACGATGAGACTTTCTCACCCATAGCGATGCTGAAGTCTGTCCGAATCATGTTAGCAATTGCCGCATTTTATGATTATGAGATCTGGCAAATGGACTTCAAAACGGCATTCCTTAATGGCTTCCTCAAGGAAGAACTGTATATGATGCAGCCGGAAGGTTTTGTCGATCCTAAAGATGCTAACAAAGTATGCAAGCTCCAGCGCTCCATCTATGGGCTGGTGCAAGCATCTCGGAGTTGGAACATTCGCTTTAATCAGGTGATTAAAGCGTTTGGGTTTGTATAGGTTTATGGAGAACCATGTATTTACAAGAAAGTGAGTGGGAGCTCTGTAGCATTTCTTATATTATATGTGGATGACATACTGATAATGGGAAATGATATAGAACTCTTGGAAAGTGTAAAGGCCTACTTGAATAAGTGTTTTTCAATGAAGGACCTTGGAGAAGCTGCTTACATATTAGGTATTAAGATCTATAGAGATAGATCGAGACGCCTCATAGGTCTTTCACAAAGCACATACCTTGAAAAGATATTAAAGAAGTTCAATATGGATCAGTCCAAGAAGGGGTTCTTGCCTGTCCTACAGGGTGTGAGATTGAGTACGACTCAATGCCTGACCACGGCAAAGGATAGAGAAGAGACGAGTGTCATCCCCTATGCTTCAGCCATAGGCTCTATTATGTATGCCATGCTGTGTACCATACCTGATGTGAACCTTGCCATAAGTTTGGTAGGGAGGTACCAAAGTGATCCCGGAGCGGAACACTGGACAGCGGTCAAGAATATCCTGAAGTACCTGAAAAGGACAAAGGACATGTTTCTCGTATATGGAGGTGCCGAAGAGCTTGTCGTAAAGGGTTACGTCGATGCTAGCTTCGACACAGATCCGGAAGACTCCAAGTCGCAAACCGGATACGTGTATATGTTGAACGGAGGGGCGGTCGGCTGGTGCGGCAGCAAACAAAGCGTCATGGCAGCATCTACATATGAAGCGGAGTACATAGCTGCTTCGGAAGTAGCAAAGGAAGGAGTCTGGATGAAGGAGTTCATCACCGAGTGCGTCGGGCCCGATGACTCTATTATGTGACAACACTGGAGCTATTGCCCTTGCGAAGGAGCCCAGGTTTCACAAGAAGACAAGACACATCAAGCGCCACTTCAACTCCATCCGTCATTACATCCAGGAGGGAGATATAGATATTTGTAAAGTACATAGGGATCTGAATGTCGCAGATCCGTTGACAAAACCTCTCTCGCGAGCAAAACATGATTAACACCAGAATGCTATGGGCGTTCGATTCATCACAATGTAACTAGATTATTGACTCTAGTGCAAGTGGGAGACTGTTGGAAATATGCCCTAGAGGCAATAATTAAATGGTTATTATTGTATTTCCTAGTTCATGATAATTGTCTATTGTTCATGCTATAATTGTGTTAACTGAAAACCGTAATACATGTGTGAATACATAGACCACAACATGTCCCTAGTAAGCCTCTAGTTGGCTAGCTTGTTGATCAATAGATGGTCACGGTTTCATGGCCATGGACATTGGATGTCGTTGATAACGGGATCACATCATTAGGAGAATGATGTGATGGACAAGACCCAATCCTAAGCATAGCACAAGATCGTGTAGTTCGTCTGCTAAAGCTTTTCAATGTCAAGTATCGTTTCCTAAGACCATGAGATTGTGCAAATCCCGGATACCATAGGAATGCTTTGGGTGTGCCAAACATCACAACGTAACTGGGTGGCTATAAAGGTGCACTACGGGTATCTTCGAAAGTCTCTGTTGGGTTGGCACGAATCGAGACTGAGATTTGTCACTCCGTGTGACGGAGAGGTATCTCTGGGCCCACTCGGTAAGACATCATCATAATGAGCTCAATGTGACTAAGGAGTTAGCCATGGGATGATGTATTATGGAACGAGTAAAGAGACTTGCCGGTAACGAGATTGAACAAGGTATAGAGATACTGATGATCGAATCTCGGGCAAGTATCATACCGATAGACAAAGGGAATTGTATACGGGATTGATTGAATCCCCGACATCGTGGTTCATCCGATGAAATCATCGTGGAGCATGTGGGAGCCAACATGGGTATCTAGATCCCGTTGTTGGTTATTGACCGGAGAGGTGTCTCGGTCATGTCTACATGTCTCCCGAACCCGTAGGGTCTACACACTTAAGGTTCGATGACGCTAGGGTTATAGGGAAATGTTATACGTGATTACCAAAGGTTGTTCGGAGTCCCGGATGAGATCCCGGACGTCATGAGGAGCTCTAGAATGGTCCGCAGGTAAAGATTGATATATAGGAAGTCCAGTTCTGGTCACCGGAAAGTTTTCAGGCTCATCGATAGTGTATCGGGAGTGCCGGGAGGGTGCCGGAGGACCCCCGGGAGGGGTATGACGACCATAGGACTTCGTGGGCCCTTAGAGGAGGTGTGCCAGCCCTTTTTGGGCTGGCCAAGACCTTCTAGAAAGGCCCATGCGGCTGGAGATAAGGAGATAGGGCAAAGGAGTTTGAAAAAGAGGAGATCCACCTCCCTTGTGGGAGGTGGACTCTTCCCCTAGGGTCGGCCAAACCTCTCCTCCTTGGAGGAGGGGCCAAGGAAGCCCTCCCTCTCCCTCCTCCTATATATATGCAAGGGTTTGGGATGATTTGAGACACGACTTCTCTCTCTCTCGGCGCAGCCCTACCCTTCCTCTTCCTCGTTCTCCATAGCGCTTGGTGAAGCCCTGCCGGAGTTCACGTAGCTCCACCGTCACCACGCCGTCGTGCTGCCGGAGCTCTCCCTCAACCTCTCCTTCCTCCTTGCTGGATCAAGGCGTAGGAGACGTCATCGGGCTGCACGTGTGTTGAACGCGGAGGCGTCGTTGTTCGGTGCTGAGATCGGAATCCACCGCGATCTGAATCGCTGCGAGTACGACTCCACCAACCGCGTTCTTGTAACGCTTCCGCTTAGCGATCTTCAAAGTTATGAAGGTGCAATCTCTCCCCACTCATTGCTGGTTTCTCCATAGATAGGTCTTGGTGATACGTAGGAATTTTTTTGATTTACTACTACGTCTCCCAACAGAAAGGTCAAGGGCGACCTCTACCGTGGTACCCGCGGGAGGAGGTGGAGGGGTTCTCCTGGATCGCTTAGCCGTGGCGGGTGCGGGTTGTTGATGATTTTCTTGTCACCTCACGGCCTTGCCGGTCGCCCCCTTGCCAGGGCTGTGCTACTCGAAGGAGCTTGACGGACGGGGATCTCGGAGGCGACGCTCTGAAGGATGCGCCTTTTCCTTTGCACAAGGGACGGGGCCTCCTCGGGCAGCTCCTCCTGAGCTGCGTCTTCGGCAAGGCAACCTCGAGCAGATGTACCGCCTTGCTCCTCGGTGGCCCCGCCCTGCCCGGCAAGGCCTTCGTCTTTTAGTGTTTCCCTTTGCCGGCTTTGTCTTCCAAGAAGCCGGCGCTGCCGGCCTCCGCAGCAAGATCTGCTTCCTCCGCCCTGCTGGCGATATACGCGACCTCCTCCTCGATGGTGTCGCGGACGACACCCTGTTCCCTGCGGATGGCCTTTTCCACCAAGTTATCAAAGAATTCTTGCACCTTCTCGGCAGGCGGCTCGATCCAAGACGTGTCAAGGCTGTGGGCGTCGAACACCGGCATCATGGCAATGATTCTACCTAAGGCGGCATTGTTGCACAAAGGGACTATGCCTGTCGACATCTCAGGTACTGGAGCATTCCTGAATAGCCTGTGGCAGAGGGCTCCGTGCTGCATAACGGTCAGGTTATGGTTCAGCCCAGGGCGTAGTCTCATGATGTCCGCCACGTTCCGAAAATCCCAAGCTAGCCTCCCCTTATTCTGTAAGGGGGCAATATGCTGGCGATGGAAATCGGCACCTACCATCTCCACAGTAAGGCCGGCGTCCCTAAGGCGGTGGATCCTGGTGGTCGCGAGTGTAAGTTTCCCATCCTCGGGGTCAACGGCACCCCAGTCCTCGCCACGCACCATTTTAGCCTGTCGCGGCAAGCAGAAGGACAGGACTTTCTCCTCCCGAGCCCAGCACCATCTGCCCCGCCACTCGTCCCACCTATCACAGTAGGCCCCGTCAGGGTAGACCTCCTTGGTTCCTGTCGTGGAATCCAAGTGACAGCACCAGAAAGGGCTCCGCCTGGCTAGATGCGAGGGGGAAAGTAGTGGCGGAAAAGAGCGGTGCTGGGGACTACCTCGACAAAGTTTTTGCAAAGGTGGGCAAAAACTGCCATGGACATCATGGCATTCGGCGTGAAATCCAAGAGTTGGAAGTTGTAGGTGAACATGAGATCGTTGAAGAAGTCCGAAAAAGGGGGACAGAGCCCGCAGTAAAAGTAATCGGCAAAGAAAGGGTATTTGCCTAGGCCGTCCCCGGAAGGGCCTGGACTCACGCAGGTGACGGGATGCGCCATCGTCCTCGTCGCCCACATCCACCGGTACTGCTTCTTCAGGACGTCCATGCCAAGACCCGGCGGAAAGACGACATACTCCTTCCGCATCCTCACCATCTTGTTCTCCGAGATGGCCTCTGCTTCCTAGCCTTTGCTAGCTTTGGGCATCATGGCAGCGACAAGGACGGGGACTGAGGACGAAGAGGGAGCAGGGTAGTGGATGGGCGGAAGGGGCTCTATTTCGGGCTCAAGGAAGAAGACGATGGCGGTTCTCAGATTGGGAAAGACGAGAGGTAAATGAGCAGCGCCTCTGCAATTTCCCCTTTATGGGGAAGGCGCGGGGCAGTCTCTTTACTAAATTAAGATAACATAGAAATGTTTCGTGGGCAGACTGCTATAACGGCTGCGCCACGCGCGTATCCCACGTCCCGCATTCAATGGACTTCATGGGGGAAGCGCAGCGAGCACAATGATCACAATGGCAAGGCCCCTGCCACGCGTGCCCGTGCAATGTTTGGGCTTGGCCCAACAACGCCTCGCGACGTGTGTGGCCCAGACCCGGGGGCTCCTGTCGGTGCACTAGAGTTTTGGGCTCTCCAGTGCCCCTTACTCGTGCAAGGGCAGTAGTAGCCACCCTGGCAACAAGGACGAGTAGGGACTTGCCTGATACAAACATAGAAGAGTCAAGACCGCTGGCAAGACCTTGCCGGAAGGGCTATTAAACCCCCGGGCAAGACAAGTCCCCGGCAAGGTGAAACCCCAGCAAGATGAAGCCCCGGCAAGGCCCCGCCAGCACACAGGGCAGGTGTCGATCCACCTGGACGCGTGTCGCGGCATCGATGTTTGAGGGGGCTAAGCGGTGCCGATGGGACGGGCTCCTGTCCTGTCCCACAGGCGGACAGAGATGCCCGTCGGTGCATTAAATGCACCTGTCCTACTCCGTCGGTGTTAGGTATGATAGCACTGTAGCTCTGTACACCCCGTGTAAGCACTGTATGCCACTGTTGGGATCCCCTTCAGAGTATAAAAGGAGGCCCAGGGTGATACGGTGGAGGACTTTTCGACATTTGGGACTTTCCAGCTCACACGTGTGGCAGCTGCTCATAGCGCTCCTGTAGCTAGAACCCTAAGAACACTCTGAATACAACCAAACAGGAGTAGGGTTTTATGCATCCGTGTGGCCCGAACCTGGGTAAAGATCCCCGCGTGCTGTTCATCAGACCGGCTCTTTGCACGAGCCTTCCCCCACTGAACCGAAAGGGTTCCCACCGATACCATAGGTGTTCATTCCCCATGACACATGGGATCGCATCAATAAGAATATCCCATACAATCCATGGAGGATGACATCAAGTGGTGATCGTCATCAAGGTTGCGGTGTGCAAGTTCAAGTGAAGCATCACAGAGAGATCGTGCTTGAAGCTTTCCGTTCATTGTGGTGACAATGGACTTGTGAAGATGTGCCGAAGAATGGCTCACCCATAGTGGAGTATGGGGAAGCAATCTACTAATCTTCATCAAGCTGGCGCAATCAAGAGAGGTGGTCCATCTTGAGGAAGTCAAGATCGTCATCATCTAGCTCAATTGGACTATGCTCATGAGTTGTGGACAAAGCTTCAATATAAATATGGCCTGTCCAAGATTTGTAGGGATGATTTTTCTCCATCCACCTCCGGTCGCATTGTCTTCTCAACTTCATCTACTTCACCTACATGTGGATTGCCACAAGGTAATGATATGGTGATTAGTGGTGATCATTGTAATGATGACAGTGGGCTTATTGTTGATGATGCTTTGTCACTATCTTATTTCAATGCTTCATCTTTGGACTTTAGCACTTCTAGCACTCTAAATGTTTCACATGCTTGTGTTGATAGTCCTTGCATATTATGTTGAAATGGCTTGACTAAATATCATGATGATATGCTTGCTATATCTTGTTGCCATGATAAAAATATGTCTATTTCCTTGAGTTGTTGTGCTAACAATATAAAGGAAACCCAACACTTCATGGAATAAGAGGCGGTCTTGAATGATGCTTCAAGGGATCCTACATCATCATCTATTATTTCTCACTTTTGCCTAATGCCTAAGACTTCAAAGGTATCTCCTACTTTGAATCCTACTATATCTCATGATGATGATGTTGATGATAATGAGGATGAGGATAATGATGAAGAGTGTGATAACATTTCTTCCTTAAAAATTAAGGGAGAAACTATTTTTAAAGCTCTTCATAAGAATAAACTTGCTCGTTCCAACTTCATGGAAATCATGTCTATTGCCATTGAGGGCAAGAAATATATTGAGGAGTTGGAAGCTCATCTTGAGGAGCATGAGTCCACCATTGAGAAAATGGAAGGTCATGAGCGTGATTATGCTAATGAGATCGCAGATCTATCTCAAGCTCTTGAAAATGGACAAACCACCAAGGAATCTCTTGAGGAGACGTTTTCTCTAAAATTATCTAGATTAAAGGAATCCCATGATAGAGCTCTCAAGGTGGCTAATGATTTTAGTACTAAAAATGATAAGCTTGAAGTTGCACATGCTAAACTTCTTGAGGACTTTGAGCACCTCGAAAATGGCTGAAGGGTCATCAAGAGTGCGCTCATCAAACTCACCGAGTCTCATGCTCAACTTGAAGCTTCTTATGCTAAGGAGCTTGCAAAGTTGCCTTGTCCTCTTGTTGTTAATGATGATGCTTGTGCTACTAACTCTATTTCTTGTGAAGTATCAATACTGAAGGAGAATGTTGAGCTAAGGGCTCAACTTGAGTTGCTATCTAGCAATTATGGAAAATTGGTAAAAAAGTCATGAAAAGCTTTCTAGCTCTCATGGTGATCTTATAATATACCATAATGTGCTAAAGATAACTCATGAGGCTAGTACTACTAAGTTAACATCTAGTGAGCCTCATGTGGACATTAGCACTACATCTAGTGAAAATGCTTTATTGCCATGTGCTAGTCCTCGTAATTCATCTACTCATAATATTGCCACATCTTGTGATGAATTACTTTCGTTGCCTTGTTGCTCTAATGATGATGCTTATACTTTCTCTAGCACTTGTGTTGACACTAACCATGTAGAGGAAATCATAGAGCTCAAGGCCCAAGTCACTTCTTTGAAGAAGGACTTTGAAAAGAGTCATGATGGAAAGTCCACACTCAACAATATCTTGAGTGTGAAAAAATCCCCAAGTGACAAAGGTGGACTTGGATTCAACTCCAATAAGAAGAAGATGTCCAAGAGCAACAAAAATAAGGGCCAATAACGAGTCAAGAATTCGGCCAATATTATTTGCTTCAAGTGCAAAATAGAAGGGCACCATGTAATATCTTTCCCATTAAGAAGAAGCCTCAAATTGGCAAGCAACAAGGGAAGCGGCCACAAGTTGAATCTCATGCTCAACCACAAGTTGAAGAAAGGCCTCTTCCCAAGAAGACCCAAGTCTACGCTCCTCAAGTTGAGAAATCAATTGAGAAGAAAGTAAAGGGTAGATGTTGCTACTTATGTCGTGAGAAGGGTCACTTCGCTTCTTCTTGCATGAAAGGTAACTTATCCAACCCAATCATTATTGATGATATTTTATTCTATTGTGAAGGATAAGCTTGGCAATGTGTTTGCCAAATGTATTGGTACTCAAAGTGGTGTCAAGAAACGAACCATTTGGGTAGCCAAGACTATTGTGATTAACCTCTTAGGACCCAACTTGGTTGGGGACCAATGATCTCAAACATGATTAATAGGTATTATTGGAGAGCATTGGATATTTGGCTACATCATGAAGAAATAAGGGATCTTCATCATTCACATTATCTCAAGCAAAGTCATTTGGATTACTAACTTTCAATCTTATAACCAATGTCCCTCCTTGCGGTAACTTGTACTTAAATTGAATACATTCTTAGGTACTTGCCCCTTTGCATATGTGGTTTTGTACCTTGCATGTTTTGTATATATTGTGCTTCCTATTTTTTCCTATCTTGAGTAATCAAGTATGTATGGTGGGTTGCACACCATGTATCTTTGTCTATGTGTGTGTATGTGTGTGTTGTGTTGAGCCTTTTTGCATCTTGTTTGTATCTTAGTTGGCTCCTTGAGAGATTAATGGATTATCCCATTTTGGGGAAGTGATGTGCTTTGTGCACTTCATGATCATAAAAATGTGTGTACATGAGGAATACCACTTAGTATTGATATTACAAGATTATCTAGCTTCTATGTGGTATGTCTTCTTATGAGAAATTCCAATTCTAAATGGCCATTAATTATCTCTTGTTGTATTTCATTTAGAGCACTTGTTAATTATTTTTGGGTTACCATATTACGGGGGAGTAATATGTTATGTGCATATTACAAGCCTAGAAAATGTGTACATTTGAGATATTGCCACTTAGAATGGATACTGTAAATTATCTTGTTGCTAGGTGGCATGCGAGCTCTGCAAGTGTCATTTGCTCGTGTTTTAGGAGTAAAGATGATGTTGGGTCTACTTGCAATCTACCAATGGGAATTATTTCCAAATACTTCTTGCCCTTTGACAATTGGTGGAAATTGCTAATCATCTTTACATTGGATTTTGCTTATTGTTTGTCCTCCTTGCCTCTAGCGGATCTTTTTCATCATGTCTAGTGTCTCCATAGTTATAGGGAAAGTGATGATCCCATATTGTGCATTTTGTATTCAAATGCAAATTCTATATAATGCGCATCCCGTGGGTGAGCTATCCTACTTTCTTTAGAGCACTCCCTTTATGTGTTTATCATAAAATCTTTTTATCCCTATCAAGTGCGTGTTGGTGAAGGCAAACCTTTTCTTTTATGGTCCGTTGTTCCATCATGAAAATTTTCCAAGGGTTTGGTTTGTTTGGAATCTAGCTCTCTTTTAGGGAACTTCATACCTCTTGTTTGTTTTCCTTCAATTGGTATCTTGTTTCCTTTTATTTGGCATGTGTCAATGGATATCTCATTCCTTGATGTATATTTTAATTGGTATAGGATGGGTGACTGACCGGGAAGTTGCTCCCGGGTGCGCATGAGTGAGGACAAAGTGCGCAGGAAAGACTAGTGTTGGTCTGTGGGGCCAGTCTAGATCCCGCTAGGCGTAACGGGGTGTTACACCTTTAAGTGATAATTTTTCGTGTGGTATCTTATTCTCACTTGATACCTTGTCTTTTGGTATCTTATCAACTACGTGTTGATTTGATTCTTTAAAGCCTTGAGCATGCATATCTACTATATGTACTTTCTTTGGCATGCTTTCTTTCCTTGACCCAATATATAGGGGGAAATCCACCATGTCATAAATTGGCTAAAGTGTGCATGAAATTCAATATATACCTATATGCACATAGTTATGTGGATTTTGTCCTATGTATTGTTGGTTCTCTAACTCTTTGGTCCGGATATGTTTGGGTACCATTTTGTTTGTGTTGATTGTTCTAGGAATAATTGGAGATGCATTGGATGCTCAGCTCACTTACAAGTAAGGTGTTGACACCATGTGCTTATTAGAGCCAAGCTATGATGATTGATGAACCATTATCTGCTAAATTAATCCAGGTCTATCTCTGTAACAAGTATCTACTTCATGCATACAGTTCTTGCATCCAACCTTTTGTAGGTTTCATCATGGCATGAATTTCTTGATTCATTCTTGTGGTACTTGTTTCCCTTCTCAAAGCATCACAATGATGATCTCTTGTTGCTGGTTTTGATGTCTTTTGATGTTCGTGTGGTGGTAGTTCATTTACATATAATAAGAAAATACTAGGCCATGTGCTATGCTTTCAAGCAAAGATCTTATTGGTATATTTATGACTGCCTTTTGGATATCTTGTTCCTTCCTTCTTGTAACTATTTTGTGTGTACTTCCTTCTTTGTGGATATATACCATCATGATTGTCTTCTATCTAGAATCTTACACATGAGAGAAGTTACATCTCTATTCGATATCCTCTTATCTTTCACGTCCACCGTTGCATTCACTTTTATTTTCCTTGGTGGTTTCGTGAAAGATTTGTCTTGAGTGCGGATCTTATATCCTTGCATCTTGATGCACTCATTGGGGTTGAAGATTATTTTTGCTCATGATTGTCTTGACGAGGGTTTTGCCATTTAGTTTGGTATCCCTCCTCATGACAAGGCTATTATGTCTTATCTTATCTTGACCATGGGTTGTCACAAGATTTGTTTTTTAATTTGTTTATTAATAAGCTTGTGAACCCATTTGCTAGTGTTGTGTGGGGGGGGGGAGGATATGTCTTGCACTTCGTGCCACATTTCATCAAGACTATGTTGATGCTTAAGGCTCATCCTTATATTAGTCTTCTCAAAGTGCTTTTCCATGACTCACACACACCATTTTGGTTGAGCCAACTCTTAAGTTGCCTCTTTTACAAGTTGCTCAACCATATGTTTGGTGCAAGTGCTATGATTATTGTCTTATCTACTCGCTTGCACTTGTTGTGTGTTTATATTGATTTTGGGGGAGTCATGATCCTATTTTGTGCACTTGTATCCAAATAAAAAAATTCTTAATACTGCACAAATCATGGGCAGCTTCCCTAGTTTCTTTAAAACACTCAAATGCCCATATCATAATATCTTTTATTCATGTGGCTCGTAGGACCATGTGATTGTTTGTTCCAATTGGCATCTTTTGTTGCTTGCTTCACTCTGTTGTATGTCTTTGTGCCATACGATCCTTCTTTTTGCAATCTTTGGGTTCTGAATATAGTTTGTTTTCCTCCAACTACGTATCACTAGATATGTGTATCTCATTGCACTCATATTTTGAGAAACACACACCTTTTGGAGGAACACGTATTATATTGGCTTTCTGACCCTTTCGCCCATTTTTGCAATCGATGCCAATGGGGGACAAGTTTAGAGAGTTTAGTTTGGAGTTTTTTAGAGAGTTTTGCTTTTGATTCTTAAGCATTTGCATCACATACCCATGCATATGCATTATTTCTTGTTGCTTTGTGTTAGTGCATCTAGTTCTCCTTAGCGATTTTGGTGTATTGAAGACTTATAGGTTAAGGAACTAATGTGTTTGTGAGTATACACAGGCTCTATAAGTCGATGAGGAGTTTGATACATCCGGAGATTACCAACCCCTAAAAATGTATGTCTTCAACTGAAGACTTTGGTGAAGACTTTGGTGAAGACTTTGATATTCCCTGAAGACTTTGAAATTGAAGAAGTCGGTGTGACCTTGAAGATATGAATGAGGACTTTGAAGCGTGAAGACTTTTGTTTTCGTAGTTTCATTTTCTTTTTTTGAGCCATAGGAAACACCGTACTGTTAAAGGGGGCCAAGGTAATACTAAGGAAAATTTCCAAATGATGCTCAACTCAAAATCCTCAACCTAACCAATCCTTCGAGTGAAGCCTTTGGAAATCTCTTACGGTTCAGTCAAGTTCTTCAGTGACAGAGACGAAGTTCTTTTGGTCTCTGAGGAAATTGATCTGACTGAGGAGTTAGGATTTTGCCAGTGCGAAATGCCTACAAGTGAGGAACATGATAAGCCTGAGGACTTTCATAGTTCGAAATTCCGACCATTGTTGTGCTTAGCGCCAGCTGTCCCCAATCATAGCATCCACATAACAGTCTTATCATTGGGGGCATTTATGTCTTATCATGTCAGGTTGCACCCTGGCTATAAATAGCCACCCCCCACACACAACCACTAGTTGGTTGGATGCTCCGAGAGAGAACTGACACTTGTCATTTGAAGAGCAACCCATCCTTCGAGGACTCTAAGAGAAAATCATCAGTGAGGAAAAACCCACAACTAAACCACCAAACCCAAAATGATTGAGCATCACTGAAGAAATTCCTGTGTGGAACCGACGCTTGTTACCTTTGAGGACTATGCATCCTCCATACGGTTAGGCATCATGGTTTAGTGCATCCTGCAGTCAATTGGGGATCACGAAGTGACCTTGGTCTAGAGCATCCAGCAGTCAATTGTGGATTGCCGGGTGACCAGTTTGTGAGGGTTTTGGAAGTCTACCCTGAAGACTTACTACGAGTGTTGGGCGAGGACTGTGTGACCTTACCTCAAGGAGAATACGATAAGGACTGTGTGTCCTGGGACTGTGTGTCCTCTGGTTTAAATATCAGGCCACTCCAAACTAGACGTACGACTGTCATAGCGGTTGGAACTGGGTCATCAAACCATTGTCTTCATCGAGCTATCTGGTTCTATTTCCTCAACCCCTCTATTCCTCATATACCTGTTGATGAAATTGATTGTTACTGTTTGAAGAATTTGACTTAAGACTTTCACAAATTTCCTCACCTCAAATTCTTCAAGTTACCTTGTTCATCATTGCTTATCCTGTATCATGCTACTTGTAATTTGTGAATGTTTCATTTCATCATGATGACTATGTTGTTACTATGTTCCTCATGCACTTGAGTACTTATTCCGCTGCTAGTTATTCATCACATATTAAATTCCTCAAGTGATGATTTGTAAAAATCGCCTATTCAACCCCCCCCCCTCTAGTCGATATAACGCACTTTCACTTTGCATGGGTGTGCTTGGTTGTGCTTGTTTCCTTATATGAACTCTCGAAAGTGATTGTCATCAATTACCAAAATGGGGGGTGTTAGAGCGTATTTCTCCATATGTGGCTTTGGTAATTGTTGACAATCCCTATGGAGTAATGGTTGCCTTGTGATATATTCGAAGGATTTGTCGATAGGCACCTCTTTAAGTACATATATTGGTTTTAAGGAGTTTATATTGTGACCAAGGTGGTATTCAAGGTTTATCTAAAGATTGGTCATGTGAGAGTTGAGCTTATTGCAAGCATGTCTTGAAGAAGAATATTGTGCGAGCATTCATGCTTACCTTCAAGACATCATATTTATGAAGAGATAAGATAAGATACAAGGTTGATCAAGACTAAGTCAAAGAGTGAATCAAGTTGATCAACACACAAAGCGTACAAGATTTACCGAGAGGGATCAAGTGATCCATGGTATGGTAAGCATGTTGGAAATATGCCCTAGAGGCAATAATAAATTAGTTATTATCATATTTCCTTGTTCATGATAATCGTTTATTATCCATGCTATAATTGTATTGATCGGAGACTTAAATGCATGTGTGGATACATAGACAAAACCATGTCCCTAGTATGCCTCTAATGGACTAGCTTGTTGATCAAAGGATGGTTAAGGTTTCCTAGCCATGGACATGATATGTCATTTGATAACGGGATCACATCATTAGGAGAATGATGTGATGGATAAGACCCAAACTACAAACATAGCATATGATCGTGTCAGTTTATTGCTACTGTTTTCTGCATGTCAAGTATATGTTCCTATGACCATGAGATCATGCAACTCACGGATATCAGAGGAGTGCCTTGTGTGTATCAAACGTCGCAACGTAACTGGGTGACTATAAAGGTGCTCTACAGGTATCTCCGATGGTGTCTGTTGAGTTGGCATGGATCGAGACTGGGATTTGTTACTCCGTGTAACGGAGAGGTATCTCGGGGCCCACTCGGTAATGCAACATCACACTAAGCCTTGCAAGCAATGTGACTAATTGTTAGTTGCGGGATCTTGTATTACGGAACGATTAAAGAGACTTGCCGGTAACGAGGTTGAACTAGGTATGGAGATACCGACGATCGAATCTCGGGCAAGTAACATACCGAAGAACAAAGGGAACGATACACGGGATTAACTGAATCCTTGACATAGAGGTTCGACCGATAAAGATCTTCGTAGAATATGTAGGAACCAATGTGAACGTCTAGGTCCCGCCATTGGTTATTGACCGTAGAGGTGTCTCGGTCATGTCTACATAGTTCTCGAACCCGCAGGGTCTGCACACTTAAGGTTCGGTGACGTTTCGGTAGTGTAGAGTTATGTATGGTGGTGACTGAAGGTTGTTCGGAGTCCCGGATGAGATCCCGGACGTCACGAGGAGCTCCGGAATGGTCCGGAGGTAAATATTCATATATAGGAAGTCCCAGTTTGGTTTCCGGAAAAGTTTCGGGCTCATCGGTAGTGTACCGGGAGTATCGGTATTGTACCGGGAGTGCCGGTAGTGTACCGGAGGACCTCCGGGAGGGGTATTTCGACCCCAAGAGGTCCATGGGCTGTGGTAGAATAATAACCAGCCCTTAGTGGGCTGGGAAAACAGCCACAAAGGCCAATGGCGCAGGAGAGAAAGTCCTAAAGCAAAAAGTGGAAAATCAGCCAATAGGAGGCAATCCTACTCCAACTAGGATTGGAGGTGAAGTAGGATTGCTCCCACCTCCTATTTCGGCCGACCCAAAGGCCTTGGCTGCCTCTCCTATCCTCTCCTCCTATATATACTAGTGGATTGGGTGGTTTTTGGACAGAATTTCCGGCCACGTGCTACCCGTTTCACCGGTGCACAGTTTCTCCTCTAGATCGGTTTTCCGCAGCGCTTAGGCGAAGCCCTGCCGGAATCACTCCACCACCATCACCGGAGCGCCGTCACGCTGCCGGTGAACTCTCTCTCCTCTCCACCTCCTCTCACTGGATCGAGACGGTGGAGATCGTCATCAAGCTGCACGTGTGCTGAACGCGGAGGTGCCGTCCGTTCGGCGCTAGATCGGAAGGACCATGATCGAGATCGCGAGACGGTTCGTGATTGGATCGCGGAATGGATCGTGATGAGTTCGCGGGACAGATCGTGATCAAGATTGTGAGACGGATCGTGATGAGATCGCGGGACGGATCATGATGAGTTCACGGGACGGATCGTGATCGGATCGCGGGACGGATCGTGATGAGATCGCGGGACCCTCGGCGATTTGGATCGCGAAGATGTTCGACTACACCAACCGCGTTTCTTAACGCTTCCCGCTTAGCGATCTACAAGGGTACGTAGATCCACTCTCCCTCTCGTAGATGCTCATCACCATGGATAGGTTTGCGTGTGCGTAGGAAATTTTTTGTTTCCCATGCGACGTTCTCCAACAAAGCATTGTCCATTATGCTTTGTGTACTAAGCCATGTTCCTTGTGAGTGTTCTTTGTGGGGTTGGGTATGTTTCCATGGGCTCGCATCAATAAGAAGATCCCATACAATCCATGGAGGATGACATCAAGTGGTGATCGTCATCAAGGATGCGGTGTGCAAGTTCAAGTGAAGCATTAGAGAGATATCGTGCTTGAAGCTGGCCGTTCGTTGTGGTGACAATGGAATTGTTAATATGTGTCAAAGAGTGGCTCACCCATAGTGGAGTATGGGGGAGCAATCTACTAATATTCATCAAGCCGGCACAATCAAGAGATGTGGTCCATCTTGAGGAAGTCAAGATCGTCATCATATAGCTCAAGTGTACTATGCGCATGGCAAAGGTTTGACCTTGATAGGTTTTTCTATTTTATCGGTCTCATGGTGGTAGTTGGGAGACCGGTTTATAGGATCGATAGCCATACTATCAAGGGGGGCTCTCAGGTGAGTATCTTGATCGTATCGTTCGTTGAGAGCTCAAACCATTGCATTCTTGGCATCATCATCTTTCTTGGTTCTTGGTTGGATTTTCTCGGTGTGGGTTCTTGAGCTTATGGTCAGCTTCATGACAAGCTCAAGTTCATCAAAAACAGAGTCCTTATGCATCTTCTATGATGTTTTCAATGTTGGAGTTTTTGTCGGTTCTTCATTCATAGAGGTTTCACATCTCTATATCCATTTTCATACTGCCTCTTCTTAAGATATCTCTTGTCGTCTGGAATCCAATAAGCTTGAAATTGCTCAATTCGGAGCTAATATGCAAAGGTTATGTCAGTTCTGGTTTTACTGTTTCCATCTGGTTGCTCTGGTTCTTTGTTTCTCTTCCAAGGGCGGTAGTACCACTAGCCATAGCGGTAGTACTACTGGGGGGTTCCGGCTCCTCACGCGGGGCACCAGACACTACCTTGTCTGTGTCTAGTGACCAGCGCCACCTCAACGGTAGTAGGGGCGGTAGTACTAAGCGGTACTACCGCTGCCCCTTCTAATGTTGAGTTCTACGTGTGGGCGGTAGTACCGCTCACAGGGGCGGTACTACCGCTTGTGTGCGGGTTGTGGGGGTAATGGTTGGATTTTCCCCCACCTATTTAAGGGGTCTTCTTCCCCAATGGATCTCATCCTTTGAGCTCGTGTTTGCCCCCCATTGTTGACCTTCTTCGAGCTTGCTAACTCTCAATCCCTCCAATGATTCTTGCTAGTTCTTGAGGGAAAAGAGAGAGGAGATCTAGATCCACATTTCCACCAATCACTTTCTCCTCTATGTGAGGGGAACCCCTTGGATCTAGATCTTGGAGTTCTTCGTGTTCTTCTCCGTTCTTCCTCTCATTTCCTTCATAGTATTAGTTGTTGTGGTGGGATTTGGGAGAGAAGGACTTGGGCACTCTGTGTGCCCTTGCCATTGCATTTGGTGCATAGGTTTAAGTTCTCCATGGTGATACGTGGAAGTGAGAAGTTTAGAAGCTTATTACTATTGGGTGTTGAGCACCCTAGAGCTTGTTCCTCTTGGGTGCCTCGGCGCTCTAGACGGTTGGTGGTGTCCAGGAGCTCAATCATTGTGGTGTAAAGCTCTAGGAAAGCGTCGGGGTCTCCAATTAGGTTGTGGCGATTGCCCCGAGCAATTTGTACGGGTACTGATGACCGCCCCCAAGGGTTGCCAAAGTGTATGGGCACCGGTGACCACTCCCAAGGGTTACCATTTGTACTGGTTCAGTGACCTCCCTAAAGGGTCCCTTATTGGAATCACGACATCTTGCATTGTGCGAGGGTGTGAGGAGATTACGGTGGCCCTAGTGGCTTCTTGGGGAGCATTGTGCCTCCACACCGCTCCGAACAGAGATTAGCATCCGCAAGGGTGTGAACTTCGGGATATATCGTCGTCTTCACGTGCCTCGGTTATGTCTTACCTGAGCCCTTTACTTATGGACTTTACTTTGTGATAGCCATATTGTTTCATGTTATATATCTTGCTATCACTTAGTTGTTTATCTTGCTTAGCATAAGTTGTTGGTGCACATAGGTGAGCCTAGTTGTTTTAGGTTTTGTGCTTGTCATATTAAACGTTAGTTTTATTCCGCATATGTTCAAGCCTAAAATGTAATTATTTTGAAGCACCTATTCAACCCCCCCCCCTCTAGGCGACATCCACGTCCTTTCAGAGGGGGCATACTCCTTCTTGGCCACCTTCTTGGAAGAGGTAGCCTCAGTTGTAGGCTTCTTTGTAGTCTTCTCAGCCTTGTCCTGCTTAGCCTTGGCAGGAACCTCATCAGACACAAAATCAGAGTCTTCTTCCTCTGAGTTGAGCTTTGTCTCAGTCCTTGCTGCTGCCTTGGGCAGGTCTGGAGAGCTGGGAACATCATCAAATGAAGATGAGCTCCTATTTGGACTACTCCCTGGATCTGTGTCTACACTGAGCTCCTTGAGGTTTTTCTGACTGTCTCCTGATTCTGACATCTCTGACTGTGTGAATAGAATATAGAGGAGCAGATAGGTTGAGTCATCACAAAATTTCAGACAATTTTCTCAAAGATTTGAACTAAACTTTCTCAAGATTTGCATTCTGCCAAGTGAATATTGGTACTACCGAGGCAAACTTTTCGGACCCACCGAGACTAATAACCTGCATAACAGAAACTTGGCACCACTTTTGGTGAGACCGATGGGCACTCAGTTTCACCGAGGTTGTTCTTAGTTGACCTAAAAAGGGAATTGGTGCTACCGATTCTTTTGCTTTGGTGTCACCGAGATTCAAGTTTCAGACGACAAACCCTAAAAAAATGTTCATTCGCTATTCTAACGGAAGTTCTTATGGATAGATCGATCTCAAAGTTTGTCTTATCGATGGAAAAGTCCTAATGCGCAAGATTCATAGGGAGGAGCGCATGAGGGGTCTAAACCGTACCCTAACTTGGCGATGATCTCGCTACAGCGGCGATAGGGGTGAAGAATCCGTCGACAGCATGGACTTCCAATGACGGAGGTGCTCGGGAAGACGAAGGCGATGACCAAGGGTCTTGTTCAGCAAGTAGGGTTTTTGGAGGGGGTGACGTTTGAGAAAGAATTTCAAAAGTTGAGTCCGCCTCTTTATATACCTATGGCTATCTGTGATGCCGATTCTAATTTATCGATGTCACCAAGGTCCTTAACTGTCAGCTGACAGGGAAACTCGGTGTAACCTAGAAAATGGAATCGGTGATACCGAGTGTGAAAACCAGATCAACGCTAGGCATTCGGTGAGACCGAGAATTTTTGGTTGGTTCCATCGAGATGCACTTGGGAGGTTTTAATGGTCAGTCCTTTGTCATTACGGAACTCCGAGTGCTCCTCACACAGAGAGATCAAAAAGTACTTGTTCAAATTTCGTGATGCAGCAAGAATGGAATATGATACAAGGAAGCATAAATAGCTAGAGAAAGGTCCTAGGCATTCTTGTCCATCCAATTGGCAAAAACAAAATCAAAGTCCAAATAGCAATAATTGGATGTCCTCGAATGGATAAAGAAATGCAGACCAACATGCTCACATAATAAGATGGCAAACGAAATCATGGCAAACATGCCCATACATACCAGCGTCTATCAATCATTTTGGCGATGACATAGTCATCCATATATGAGTATATTGACTTCGGAGCCAAGTAAGAATACTTTATCATAGGTTATACTCATCGTTTAAGCACTAGTGGGGTTACCACTTTTACATAAAGCTTGTTAATGTTGTCACATACTATGAGCTGCTTTGACTCAAGTCTTAGAGTAAAGCTCCCCCCTTGATGTGACATCCCCCCTTGAGAGGTATAACCTAACCTTGGGTTTTGTCGATGAAGACTTCATGTAGGTGAAGTAGTGGTGGATTCTTAAAGTCAATGAAGATCACCATGAGTTGGGAGCATCCTTGTTGTTTCTTACTCTTCTCACCTACATGGGTTAGTCCCAACACACAAGAGACAAATACAAGGATATCTATGGACATGGAGTGCAAAGCATACATGATGATGTCCATGGATTTCTTGATTACCTTGTCCCTTGCTTACATTTGAGGGAATGTGTGACTCTTTGAACTATTGCATAATGTTGATGTTGATTGCAACTAGTTCTTGCCAACAATGAATGTGAGTGAATTTCATTGGCGGAGTCACCCCTCAAGAACTTCTCTAGTTCTTCTTCTTGGGGACCCACATCAAGTTGATGGCGATCCTTGGTGTTGAAGTGGCACTTGTATAAGTTGAGCTTGAAGTAGCCTTGGGAACCCACTTCACCAAAGCTTGGGATTCATCTTCATATGAGTCAATGTCCTCTTGAAGCTTGTTCTTGCCCTTGAGCTTGTGCTCTTGTGGTGGGAGTTCATCTTGAGCTTTTGTTCCCTTGGGAAGAGTATGTTCGTACTTCTCCATTTGAGGAACAAACTTGGACTTGGGGTATTGACCTTCTTCCCATTCAACTCCATTAGCGTTGAAGTAGCCAATGCCATGGTTCTTCCGGTATCCTCCTTGCTTGCGTACAATTTCCGCAAATTGCTTACACCCGTCAAGACGCATGTAGTTACCTTTCCTATAATCCCTTTCAAAAGTTCATTTTCTTGATCAAGTGTGACTTGGCTAAGAGAAGTGTTAGCGGGATCAATAGAGCTACTAGAAGCAATATCATTGGATTTATCATTTTTATTGCTACTAGTTGATGAAACTTTCTTGCCTTTATTACTAGTTTGCTTAGCCTTAACTTGTGGTGTAGACAAGAGAAGTCGTTTGGATAGATAAGAGGGGGTCTTCTTTCAACAATCGTCATTGATAGCTTTAAGGAATTCATGCTCTTTCTCCAAATTGAGCTTCTCGAAGCGGAGCTTCTCATGTGTCCTTTCAAGCTCTCTATGATATTGTAGAGTAGATTCGTGAGCTAACTTAAGAGTGTTTAGTTCTTGAGTTAGTCGTTCTATTTCCAACTTATCATCATCACACGACTTATCTTGACTAGAGTGATTACTAACAAGTTCATCTTGACTAACATTACTAGATTTTTCAAATAGCAAGTCATCATCTCCTAACAAGTCATCCCCATCACTATTGAAATCAAGATACTCGGGGGTGATACCTTGGGGACTTTAGCCATGAAGCAACTTCCACTCCCTTCATTTGGTGAATCAAATATGTCATGGGAGTTGGTTGTCACTAGTGCAAGTCCGGCAACACCTTCATATTGACTATAGTCGGAGTTGGACTGATGGATTCTCTCGGAGTGGTTGTTGGATTCAGAGATAGAACCCCATTTACCAACATGATCTTGATGTATTCTTATTGAGTAGCTCTTGGTGTACTTGTCTTTCTTCTCTGAGTCCCTACTTGTCCTTGAGGGTCTTTGCTCATAACGATCATCTCTACTCCTTCTCTCTCTTCGAGGTGACTCATCTCTTGATCTTTGTCTTCTTGGTTACTCATCTTTTCTTTTGTAGGGAGCCATGCACTCATTGGAGTAGAGTCTGGGCTTCCCACAATTGTAGCAGTTTCGGTCACGACTTGACGAACACTTCTATTCATATCTTGAGTTGGAGCTTCGATCTTTGCCTCTATTCTTGTAGAATTTGTTGAATTTCTTGACCATGAGGCTTATCTATTCATTGGTGACAAGGTTGTCGCTTGAATTTGCGGGAGCATCACTTGTGGCTTTGTAAGCACAACTATACTTGTTGTGAAGCTCTTCCTTGTCCTTGAGTGTCATCCCATGACCAACAATCCTTCCAATCACTTTCGTAGGCTTGATATATTTGTATTTGGGCATCATTTGGATCAATGTGCACACAGTGTCATGTCTCTCATCCAAAGCTCGAAGTATCTTCTCGACAAGAATTTGTCGGTCATTTATTCGCTTCCTAAGCCGGCAATCTCATTGGTGATGAGAGCTAGCCTAGAGTACATCTCTGCGACTCCTTCATCATCCTTCATATTGACTTGTCAAGCTGACTCTGAAGAACATCCAACTTGGATTCTCTCACGGATTTGGTACCTTCGTGCATATCAACCAAAGTATGCCAAATCTCTCTTGCATTCTCAAGACGGTTGATTTTGTTGAATTCTTCGGGGCATAGACAGTTGAAGAGAATGTCACATGCTTGATCGTTGTATTGCAACATCTTCAATTCATCTGCGGTCGCTTCACAACCCGGTTCCCTTCCATCTGCAAAGAATTCACCTTGCAATCCAACACGAACAACAACCCAAATGGCGGGCTTATGACCAAGAATATGCATTTTCATTTTGTGCTTCCAACTAGCAAAATTTGTGCCATCAAACTATGGACCTCTACGGTGAAAATTTCCCTCTCTAGACACCATACTCTCCTAGGTTGTCAAACCAATGCAATGGAGACCAAAGCTCTAATACCACTTGTAGGATCGAAAGTATGTCTAGAGGGGGGTGATTAGACTACTTGACCAAATAAAAATTCTACCTTTTCCTAGTGTTGGTAGATTTTAGCAATGATAGAGAGTCAAGCACACCCCACACATGCATGTCTACGAGTATAGCAGCGGAAAGTAAAGACAAGCATAAGTAGTAAAGGAAGGGTAGGAAGATCAAACGCAATTTGGAGACACAAAGATTTTCCCATAGTTCCGATAGGTGGTGCTAACGTACATCCACGTTTATGGAGACTTCAACCCACGGAGGGTAATGGTCGCGAGAGTCCATAGAGGGTTCCACGAAGAAGCAACCTTGTCTATACCATGATGGTGTACGTCCATGGAGGACTAGCCTAACTCAGGGTATATCTTCATGAAGTAGGCAATATCCTTGCCCTTACAAACTTCCTGGTTCACTCCACAACACGAAGTAGGAGGCTCCCAAACGACACCTAACCAATCTAGGAGGCACCACCATCCAAGAGGTAATAGGCTCGATAATGTCGATGAACTCCTTGCTCTTGTGCTTCAAGATGATAGACTCCTCAACACTCAATCACTCTCTCATAGATTTGGCTTTGGTGGAAGAGATTGATTGGGTGGAAAGAAACTTGGGGAGGCTAGAGATCAATATTCATATGGTTGGATTGGAATGGCATGATTTCAACACATGAGTAGGGGGGCTCTCTCTCCAAAAATATGTTGGGATAAGTGGGGATATATTCTGAGTCTTCCCTTATGAGTGAGTGGTGGTGGAGGGGTATATATAGGCATCTACAAAAATCCAATCGTTACACCTAAGGTGACCAACTCGATGACATCGATGTGTGAATCTAGATGGTACCGAGTTCCTCCAAAGGTAGCAACTTTTGAATCTTGGTGAGACCGATATAGAAATCTCGGCGGTACCGATCAGGTGTGCAACGGTCAGAATCCAAATCTTGGTGACGTCGGTCCAAAAACTCGGAGCTTCCGATTTTGTGAATCGAGGTAACAGAAAGTTGGCAAGCTGAACTCGGTGGCACCAAAGTGAAATCGGTTGCATGGATGTGCTAGGGTTTGGCAGGGTTCTGTCTGAGGTTGGGAATCGGTGGGACCGAGTGGAATTTGTTGCCATCACCGATTTTCGTGTTTTGCTTGGACAGAATTTTGTGGGAGGGTTTTGTGGGTGTTTTTGGTGACTATGACTTGTGCACGTGGAGCATCTTGTTCACCAGCAGTACCTTACCCTGTTTTAATAGTATTGGCTTTTCCTATGGACTCAAAGTGATTTTTCACAAAGTAAAATGTAGAGTCCTCTTTCTTGAAGCTTTGCCAATCCAATTCCTTGCATCTAGGGGTTTCTCCACAATCCTTTTGCCAACCCATCATTGAACTTTTACTGAAATATGCTTAGTGGAAATATTAGTTCAATGATATGTATGTTGTTATTAATTACCAAAATCACCAAGGGAGCAAATGTGCTTTCAATTGTCACCACGGTATCCACATGCAATACATATATCAAGTGTTCTCAGATCCAAAGTATTCAATCCAACATAATGAAGCCTCAAAGGGAACGACTCAATTCATCACAACAAGATAGAGAGGGAAGAACATCATATGATCCAACTATATTAACAAAGCTCGTGATACATCAAGATCGTGCCTACTCAAAAACACGAGAGAGAGAGAGAAGGGAGGGAGAGAGAGATCAAACACATAACTACTGGTACATACCATCAACCCTGAGGGTGAGCTACTCCCTCCTAGTCATGGAGACCGTCGGGATGGTGAATATGGTGTCCGGTGATGATTTCCCCCTCTGACAGGGCGTCGAAAAAGGGTTCTGGATGAGATCTCTTTGGAACAGAGGCTTGCGATGGCGACACGGAATTTCTAGGTTTCTTATTGGAAGTTTTATAATATATAGGAATTTTTGGCATCAATTTTATGCTAGGGGATGTCCTAGGGGGCCATGAGCTCGAGGCATGTGCCATAGGGGGCGCCCCCAGGGTCGTGTCTCCCTCGGCCACCCCCTGGTACATCTTCGACACTCCACAAGTCTCTATTGGTCCATAAAAAATAATCGTAAATTTTCAGCCTGATCCGAGAACTTTTATTTCTACACAAAAATAACACCATGGTAATTCTACTAAAAGTGCACCAAAACCATATTTTTTTGTAAATATGGTATGAATACTTCATAAATTATCGGTACGTTGGAGACATATCAATGCCTTTGAAGGCGGTGATACGTCTCCAATGTATCTACTTTTCCTAACACTTTTGCTCTTGTTTTGGACTCTAATTTGCATGATTTGAATGAAACTAACCCGGACTGACGTTGTTTTCAGCACAACTACCATGGTGTTGTTTTTGTGCAGAAATAAAAGTTCTCGGAATGGAAGGAAACTTTTTGGAGATTTATTTTGGAATATAAAAGGAATTATGGAGCCAGAAGCCACCTAAGAGGGGGCCGAGGGAGCCCACCCTCTACCAGCACGCGTCGGACCCCCTTGGCGTGGCTTGGTGGAGGGTGGACACCTCGTGGCCCCCCGACCCTAATTCCAACGCTATAAATTCACAAATCTCCAGGGAAAATCAGAGAGAAAGAATTATCGTGTTTCATGATACGGAGCCGCCGCCACCTCCTGTTCTTCATCGGGAAGCCAGATCTTGAGCCCGTTTGGGGCTTCGGAGAGGGGAATCTTTGGTCTTCATCATCATCAACCCTTCTCCATCGCCAATTACATGATGCTCCCTGATACTTCCATTTTGCATCATGTTTTACTAATGTTATTTATAACGTTTTTATGCATAGCAATGCTTTGGGGAGTAATTCTAATGCCTTTTCTCTCACAATTTGCAAGGTTTACATCAAGAGGGAGAATGCCGGTGATAACCCACAAGTGTAGGGGATCGTTTGTAGCCTTTTTCGATAAGTAAGAGTGTCAAACCCAACGAGGAGCTAAATGTAGAGCAAATATTCCCTCAAGTTCTATTGACCACCAATACAACTCTACGCACGCTAATGCTTGCTTTACCTAGAATTAGTATGAAACTACATTGCGGGAAGTAAACGAGAAGTACTTTGAGAGGAAGTAAACTTAGTTGTGACATAGCAAGCTTTTTGTAACGCAAGAGAAAGATTGTCCCTAGGCAATTGAATATGATACAATAGATATTGTTATATGCAATGAAGGAGAGGTGTGAGCTAACATACTTTCTCTACTTGGATCATATGCACTTACGATTGGAACTCTAGCAAGCATCCGCAACTAATAAAGATCAGTAAGGTAAAACCCAACCATCGCATTAAGTATCAAGTCCTCTTTACACCCATACCCAACAACCCCCTTACTCGGGTTTGTGTATTCTGTCACTCACGCAACCCACTATAAGAGAATCATAAACATATTGCAACACCCTACAACGGGGATCCCTCACGTTTGCGTGACACGAAGGGCACCATAGGACAACACCATATCAACATACGACTCATATCCATAACATCATACCACAACTAACCCATAGGACAAAAGAGATCTACTCAAACATCATAGGATAACCAAATATCATTGGGAAATAATATATATAGTTGAGCACCATGTTTAAGTAGATATTAAAGCGGGGAAGAGAGGTGTTACACCGCTGCAAAGAGGGGGAAAGAGTTGGTGTTGATGGCGGCAAGATTGTTGATGTAGATCGTCGTCACGATGTTTGCCCCGACGGCGTACCGACGCCACCTAGAGAGAGGGGAGAGAGCCCCCTCCTCCTTAGTATTCCTTGGTATCCCCTAGATGGGAGGAGAGTTCCCCCTTTGGTCCATGGCCTTCATGGCGGCAGAGGGGCGGGAGCCCCTCCGAGATTGGATCTCCCTCTGTGTTCTCTTCTGTTTCGCATTCCTGTTTCTAGCCGAAACCCGTTTCTTATATTCCTGGAGATCCGTAAATCCGATTGGGCTGAGATTTTGAGGGATTTTTACCCAAAAAATAGCTTCCTTGCGGCTGAAGGAGAGCTCCAGCTGACTTACGAGATGGGCACAACCCACCAGGTCGCGCCTGGCCCCCTAGTCATGCCCTAGTGTCTTGTGGGGGATGTGGGCCTCCGTTTGCGTTGATTCCACTTGTCAAAATTCATAAATATTCTAAAAAAATCTCCGTAATTTTTTATCTCGCTTGGACTTTGTTTGATATGGAAATTCTACGAAACAAAAAACATGCAACAAACAATAACTGGTATTGGGCACTAGATCAATAGGTTAGTCCAATAAATCATATAAAATGTTGCCAAAAATATGTGAAAGTTGTATAATATTGGCATGAAACAATCAAAAAATATAGATACCACAGAGACGTATCAACATACCCAAGCTTAATTCTTGCTTGTCCTCGAGTAGGTAAATGATAAAAACGATAATTTTTATGTGGAATGCTACCTAGCATAATCTTGACCCTATATCTAATCATGGCATGAATATTAAGACACAAGTGATTCAAAGCAATAGTCTAGTTTTGACATAAAGACATTAATACTCAAGCATCCCAACAAACAATCATGTTTTTCAAAATATACTATGTCTTCTTAACACAAAGTATAAATCATGCACTACCCCGGTGTCAACCAAGAAATTGGTTCATATTTTTTTAACGCGCTTCAACATTTTCAACTCTCATGAAATACATGAGTGCAAGCCATGGATATAGCACTATGGGTGGAATAGAATATGGGGTAGGTTTCAAAGGGGTAAAAGTGGAGAAGATAATCTCACATCAACTCAGCATATCAATGGGTTATGAAGATGCCCATCAATAGATATCAATGCGAGGAGTAGGGATTGCCATACAAAAGATGCACTAAGAGCTATAAGTGTATGAGATCTTAATATGAAACTAAGTGGGTATGCATCTAACTCTATATATATGGGAGGAGAGTTTCCCCTATGGTCCATGGCCCTCCATGGCGGCGGAGGGGCGGGAGCCCCTCCAAGATTGGATCTCCCTCTATGTTCTCTTCTATTTCATGTTCCTATTTCTGGCTAAAAACCATTTCTTTTATTCTTGAAGATCTGTAACTCCGAGCGGGCTGAGATTTTGAGGGGGGGTATCCAAAAATTAGATTCCTTGCACCCAAAGGAGAGCTCCAACCGACTTACGAGCTGGGCACAACCCACCAGGCCACGCCTGGGGCCCTGGTCATGCCCTGGTGTCTT
This sequence comes from Hordeum marinum, assembly GCA_022496015.1. Taxonomy (NCBI): domain Eukaryota; kingdom Viridiplantae; phylum Streptophyta; class Magnoliopsida; order Poales; family Poaceae; genus Hordeum; species Hordeum marinum. The sequence goes on from CM039674.1 coordinate 398,175,719, forward strand.
GTGGGGGTTGTGGGCCTCCGTTTGCGTTGATTCCACTTCTCAAAATTCACAAATATTCCAAAAAAAATATCCGTAAATTTTATCGCGCTTGGACTTTGTTTGATATGGTAATTCTGTGAAACAAAAAACATGCAACAAACAGGAACTGGCACTAGGCACTGGATCACTAGGTTAGTACAATAAATCATATAAAATGTTGCCAAAAATATGTGAAAGTTGTATAATATTGGCATGAAACAATCAAAAATTAGATACGACGGAGACGTATCAGCCAACAAATGGAATTCAGCACCCCGAAAAAGCACGTCAAAGATACCTATTTTGCAGAAATCCAATGAACCTGGAAATTTACGGAGAATTTTTATGCAATAAATAATAATTTCTGGAGCTGAGAACTACCGAAGGGAGGCCACCAGGTGGCCACCCTCCACCAGGGCGCGCGTGCCCCCCTAACCGCGCCCTAGTGGAGGGTGGGCACCCAGGCCCACCTCCAAAGCCCATCTTCTGGTATAAAATCCTAAAAAAGCTAAAAACAGGAGGAGGACTTTCGAGAAGAAGCTTTGCCGCCTTGAGGCAGAACTTGGGCAGGAGCACTTTTTTCCTCCGGCGGAGCAATTTTGCCAGGGGAACTTTCTTCTCGGAGGGGGAAATCGAAGCCATCATCATCACCAACAACCCTCTCATCTTGGGGAGGCCATTCTTCAACAACATATTCACAACACCATCTCCTCTCAAACCCTAGGTCATCTCTTGTGTTCAATCTTTGTACTGGAACCTCAGATTGGTACCTATGGGTGAGGGTGACTAGTGGTGTTGATTACCTTGTGTAGTTGATTACTATATGACTTACTTGGTGGAAGATTATATGTTCATATCCATTACTATTGAATACACCTCTAATCTTGAGCATGCATATTATTTGTGAGTATTTACTTTGTTCTTGAGGTCACGGGAGAAGTCATGTTCCAAGTAGTTATGTGAATTTTTGATGTGTTTGATGTTTTGATGATATGTATGTTCTGATTCCCTTACTGGTGTCATATGAACGTAGACTACATGACACTTCACCATCCTTGGGCCTAAGGTAATGCATTGTGGAGTACTTATTAGATGATGGGTTGCTAGAGTGACAGAATCTTAAACCCTAGTTCATGCGCTACTTCGTAAGGGGCTGATTCGGGTCCACATGGTTAGACTTTGTCTTAATACTTTTCTCGTAGTTGCGGATGCTTGCGAGGGGGTTAATCATAAGTAGGTTGTTATTTCAAGTAAGAACAGCACCTTAGCACTAGTCCACCCACATATCAAATTATAAAAGTAGCGAACACGAATCAAACCAACATGATGGAAATGACTAGATGAAATTCCCGTGTACCCCCAAGAACACTTTGCTCATCATAAGATATACTTTTGGCATGTTCTTTGACACAAAAGTATTGGGCTACCTTGATGCACCTTACCTATTGTTAACATTACTTTCTCGTTATAAATTACCTTGCTATCAAACTACTTGCTACTTACAATTTCAGTGCTTGCAGAAATTACCTTGCTGAAAACCGCTTATTATATTCTTCTGCTCCGCGTTGGGTTCGACACTCTTACTTATTGAAAGGACTAAGATTGATCCCCTACACTTGTGGGTCATCAAGACTCTTTTCTGGCACCGTTGTTGGGGAGTGAAGCACTCTTGGTAAGTGGAAATCGGTAAGGAAAAACTTATACTATGTGCTGAAATTTATTGTCACTTGTTACTATGGAAAGTAATCCTTTGAAGGGTTTGTTTGGGGTATCTTGACCTCGATCAGAACCACAATTAGTTTCCCCTCAACCTACATCACCTACTGAAAATATTGGTTATGAAAATCCTTTGGGTATGTTAGAACAACTGCTAGCTAGTCCTTATGCAGGAGATGGAACTGAACATCCTGATATGCACCTAATACATGTGGAAGAAATTTGTGGACTACTTCAGCTTGCGGGTTTATCCAGAGATGAAGTTAAGAAGAAGGGTTTCCCTTTACCTTTGAAGGGAAAATCATTTACATGGTATAGGCTATGTGATGATTTTGGATCATGGAACTGGAATCGTTTGAAATTGGAATTCCACCCAAATTTTTATCCTATGCATCTAGTTCATCATGATTTTTGACCTCGTGAAGGAGAAAGTATCGCTCTAGCTTGGGGGAGGCTTAAGTCAATGTTATATTAATGCCCCAATCATCACATCCCAAGAGAAGTTATTATTCAGATTTTTTTATGCCCGGCTTTCTCATAATGACTAAACCACGTTCGATACCTCTTGTACTGGTTCTTTCATGAAGAAGACTATTTAATTCAAGTGGTATCTCTTGGAAAGAATTAAACGCAACTCTGAAGATTGGGAACTCGACGAAGGTAATGAGTCAGGTATTAATCTTGAATTTGATGGTGTTAAATCTTTTATGAATGCCGATGCGTTTCACAAGTTTAGCACTAAATATGGACTTGACTCTAAGATAGTAGCCTCTTTTTGTGAACCATTTGATGCTCACGTTGATCTCCCTAAAGAGAAGTGGTTTAAATATCACCCCCCTATTAACTAAGAAATTAAACAATCCGTCATAGCTAAAGAATAAACTATCATTTACAATGTTGATCTAGTTGTGTCTACTACTTATATTGAGAAACCACCTTTCCCTGCTAGGATAAAGGAACATGGTAAGGTATCAATTGTGGTTCGCAAAAGTAATATTAGAGCACCTAAGCCCTCTGAACAAATTAAAGTGGAACCTAGTGTTGCTATGGTTAAAGATCTCTTGGTAGAAAATATTGATGGGCATGTCATTTACTTCTGTGACGAAGCTGCTAGAATTGCTAAACCCGACGAAAAATATAAACATAGACTCATAGTTGGCTTGCATGTTGTCTTAGTTAAAATAGGAGATCGTTGTTATCATGGCTTATGTGATTTGGGTGCTAGTGTGAGTGCTATTCCTTTTACCTTATATCAAGAAATTATGAATGACATAGCACCGGATGAAATAGTAGATATTGATGTTACTATTAAACTTGATAATAGAGATACCATCACACCACTTGGGATTGTTAGAGACTGAAATCTTGTGTGGGAAAATAAAATATCCTATGGATCTTCTAGTTCTTGGTTCCCCACAAGATGACTTTTGTCCCATTATGTTTGGTAGACCTTTCTTGAACACTGTTAATGCTAAGATAGATTACAAAAAAAGAAACCGTCAGTGTTGAGTTTGGTGATGTGCCTCATGATTTTAATTTTTCCAAGTTTAGTAGACAACCTAGTGATAGAGAATTACCTAGTAAGGATGAAATAATTGGTCTTACTTCTATTTCCGTTCCTCGTACTGATCCAGTAGAACAATATTTGCTAGACCATGAAAATGATTTGCACTTTTGTGAAAGAAATGAAATAGATAAAAAATTCTTTGAACAATAACCTCTACTGAAACACAATTTGCCTATTGAAAATCTTGGAGGTCCTCCTCCACCTAAAGGTGATCCTCCGTTTGAACTAAAACAATTTCCTGACACTTTGATATTGGATAGTGGAATTGGAATCGACTGAAATTGGAGTTTTATCCTATGCATCTAGTTCATCGCAATCAGAATTATATATATAATTTTTGGCCTCGTGAGGTAGAAAGTATCGCTCTAGCTTGGGGGAGGATTAAGTCAATGTTATATTCATGCCCCAATCATGATATCCCGAGAGGAGTTATTATTCAAAAAAATATGATCGGCTTTCTCATAAGGATCGATCCATGCTCGATACTTCTTGTGGTGGTTCTTTTATGAAGAAGACTATTGAGTTCAAGTGGGATCTCTTGGAAAGAATTAAACGCAACTCTGAAGATTGGCAACTCGGTGAAGGTAATGAGTCGGATATTAATCTTGAATTTGATTGTGTTAAATATTTTTATGAATACTGATGCTTTTCACAAGTTTAGCACTAAATATGGACTTGACTTAGAGATAGTAGCCTCCTTTTGTGAATCATTTGCTGCTCAAGTTGATCTCCCTAAGGAGAAGTGGTTTAAATATCATCCCCCTATTAAGAAGGAAATTAAAGAACATGTTATAGCTAAAGAAGAAACTATCATTTACAATGTTAATCCAGTTGTGCCTACTACTTATATTGAGAAACCACCTTTCCCTGTTAGGATAAAGGACCATGCTAAGGTAACAATTGTGGTCCGCAAGAGTAATATTAGAGCACCTAAGCCCTATGAACAAATTAAAGTAGAACCTAGTGTTGCTATGATTAAAGATCTCTTGGTAGAAAATATTGATGGGCATGTCATTTACTTCTATGATGAAGCTGCTAGAATTGCTAAACCCAATGAAAAAGACAAACATAGACCCGTAGTTGGCTTGCCTGTTGTCTCACTTAAAATAGGAGATCATTGTTCTCATGGCTTATGTGATTTGGGTGCTAGTGTGAGTGCTATTCCTTTTACTTTATATCAAGAAATTATGAATGAAATAGCACCTGCTGAAATAGAAGATATTGGTGTTTCTATTAAACTTGCTAATAGAGACACCATCACACCACTTGGGATTGTTAGAGATGTTGAAGTATTGTGTGGGATGGTAAAATATCCTACTGATTTTCTAGTTCTTGGTTCCTGACAAGATGACTTTTGTCCTATTATATTTGGTACACCTTTATTGAACATTGTTAATGCTAAGATAGATTGTCAAAAGGAAATTGTCAGTGTTAAGTTTGGTGATGTGTCTCATGGTTTTAATTTTTCCAAGTTCAGTAGACAACCTCATGATAAAGAATTATCTAGTAAGGATGAAATAATTGGTCTTGCTTCTATTGCGGTTCCTCCTATTGATCCATTAGAACAATATTTGATACACCATGAAAATGATATGCACTTGCGTGAAAGAAATGAAATAGATAAAAAAATTCTTTGAACAACAACCTCTACTGAAACACAATTTGCCTATTAGAACTATGGGAGGTCCTCCTCCACATAAAGGTGATCGTGTGTTCGAATTGAAACAATTGCCTGACACTCTAAAGTATGCTTATCTTGATGAGAAAAAGATATATCATGTTATTATTAGTGCTAACCTTTCAAAACATGACGAAGAAGGATTATTGAACATTCTTAGGAAGCACCGGGCTGCTATTGGATATACTCTTGATGATCTTATGGGCATTAGTCCCACTCTATGTCAGCACAAGATCAATATGGAACCTGATGCTAAACCCGTTGTTGATCACCAACGAAGATTGAATCCCAAGATGAAAGAAGTGGTAAGAACTAAAATATTAATGCTTTTGGAAGCAGGTATAATCTATCCTATAGCTGATAGTAGATGGGTGAGTCCCGTTCATTGTGTCCCTAAGAAAGGAGGTATTATTGTTGTTCCCAATGATAAAAATGAGCTTATTCCGCAAAGAATTGTTACTGTCTGTAGGATGGTAACTGATTTTAGAAAATTAAATGAAGCTACTAGAAAATATCACTACCCCTTGCCTTTTATTGATCAAATGCTTGAAAGATTATCTAAGCACACACACTTTTGTTTCCTAGATGGATATTTTGGTTTCTCTCAAATACATGTGTCACAATCTGATCAAGAGAAAACCACCTTTAACCTATGCTTATAGACGTATGCCTTTTGGTTTATGCAATGCACCTGCTACCTTTCAAACATGTATGACTGCTATATTCTATGATTTTTGTGAAACGATTGTGGAGGTTTTCATGGATGATTTCTCCGTTTATGAAACTTCTTTTGATGATTGCTTAAGCAACCTTGATCGAGTTTTACAGAGATTTGAACAAACTAATCTCGTCTTGAATTGGGAGAAGTGCCACTTTATGGTTAATGAAGGTATTGTATTGGGGCATAAGATCTCCGAACGAGGTATTGAGGTGGATCAAGCTAAAGTTGATGCAATTGAGAAAATGTCATGTCCTAAAGATATCCAAGGTATTCAAAGTTTCCTTGGTCACGCTTGTTTCTATAGGAGGTTTATTAAAGACTTCTGAAAAATTTCTAGGCCTCTTACTAATATTTTGAAAAGGGATATTCCCTTTGTTTTTTATCATGATTGCATGGAAGCCTTTGAAACACTAAAGAAAGCCTTAACCACTACACCTATCGTTCAACCACCTGATTGGAATTTGCCTTTTGAAACTATGTCTGATGCTAGTGATTATGTTGTTGGTGCTATTCTAGGACAAAGAGTTGATAGAAATTAAATGTTATCCATTATGCTAGCAAAATTCTAGACAGTGCCCAAGGAAATTATCCCACTACTGAAAAAGAATTTTTAGCGGTCATGTTTGCTTGTGATAAATTCAGACCTTACATTGTTGATTCCAAAGTTATTGTTCACACTGATCATGCTGCTATAAAATATCTTATGGAAAAGAAAGATGCTAAACCTAGACTCATTAGGTGGGTTCTCTTGCTTCAGGAATTTGATTTACATATCGTTGATAGGAAGGGAGCTGAGAACCCCATAGCGGATAACTTGTCTAGGTTAGAAAATATTCTTGATGACCCACTACCTATTGACGATAGTTTCCCTAATGAACAACTAGATGCAATAAATGTCTCTCAAAACACTCCATGGTATGCTGATTATGCTAATTACATTGTTGCTAAACATATTCCACCTAGTTTCACATACCAACAAAAGAAAAAAAATTCTTCTATGACTTAAGACATTACTTTTGGGATGACCCACATCTTTATAAATAAGGAGGAGATGGTATTATTAGACGTTGTGTACCTTAGCATGAACATGAACAAATCTTACGGAAATGTCATTCCGAACCTTATGGAGGTTATCATGCTAGAGATAGAACTGCTCATAAGGTATTACAATCTGGTTTTTATATGCCTACTCTCTTCAAGGATGCTCCTAAGTTTGTCTCGTCTTGTGATGAATGTCAAAGAATTGGTACTATCGGTAAGCGTCAGGAAATGCCTATGAACTATTCACTTGTTGTTGAACCATTTGATGTTTGGGGTTTGATTATATGGGATCTTTTCCTTCCTCTAATGGGTACACTCATATTTTGGTTGCTATTGATTATGTCACTAAGTGGGTATAAGCTATTCCAACTAATACTGTTGATCATCATATTTCCATTAAAATGCTTAAATAAGTTAGTTTCCCAAGGTTTGGAGTCCCTAGATATCTAATGACTGATGGTGGTTCACACTTTATTCATGGTGCTTTTCGTAAGATGCTTGCTAAATATGATGTTAACATAGAATTGCATCACCCTATCATCCTCAATCTAGTGGTCAAGTTGAACTTAGCAACAGAGAAATAAAATTGATATTACAAAAGACTGTCAATAGGTCTCGAAAGAATTGGTCTAAAAAATAGATGATGCACTTTGGGCCTATAGAACAGCGTATAAAATCATGTGGGTATGTCTCCATATAAGATGGTTTATGGGAAAGCTTGTCATTTACCTCTAGAATTAGAACATAAAGCATTTTGGGCAATCAAAGAACTAAACTATGATTTCAAACTTGCCGGTGAAAAGAGGTTATTTGATATTAGCTCATTAGATGAATGGAGAACCCAAGCTTATGAAAATGCCAAGTTATTCAAAGAAAAAGTTAAAAGATGGCATGACAAAAGAATCCAAAAGCGAGAATTCAAAGTTGGATCATATGTTCTTTTGTACAATTCTCGTTTTAGATTTTTGTAGGGAAACTTCTCTCCAAATGGGAAGGACCATATGTTATCGAAGAGGTTTATCACTCTGGAGCTATCAAGATTAATAATGCCGAAGGTACTAACCCTAAGGTGGTAAATGGACAAAGAATTAAGCACTATATCTTAGGTACGCCTATTATTGTTGAAAGCAATGTTATCCAAACCATGACACCAGAGGAGCACATAAAAGAAACCTTCCGGAACACTCTAGAATCGTGAAAATAAAGAGGTACGTGATACAATGAGTAAACAGTCTCCGAAAAATCTGCAATTTTTTTATCTATTTTGGAATATTTATGAATTTTAGGATATAAAAAATAAGCCGGAGGGTAACCAAGGAGGGCACGACACACCAGAGCGTGGTTGCCATCCCTGGCGCGCCCTGGTGGAGCGTGCACACCTCAGGAACCTTCCGACTCCGTTTTCCTCTCGTTTTCTTGGTTTCCAAGAATAAAAAATTCTCTATATATATCACCGACTGTTTTGACGACCGCATCGTGAGATTTTCTTCTGTTCTTGTTTCGTGTTTCTTTCCTAGCAGATCGGTAAAGCCAAGCATCATGTATTCCTCCTCTCCCAATAACGTAGAAGAGATTGCTTGGTTGATTAAGATGGATTTGAAAAGAGAAGAGCCAAAAGAAGCCAATAACGAGGACAAGAGCAAGGAAGTTATACAGGATCAAGCTCAAGAAGGAGGGCAACCCATGTGCATGGTGGAAGATGAAGAAGAAGATATCCTTCGGCCTTACTATCCTCATCTCACCCCTCTTGAAATTCAAGCTTTCATGGATTTCGAGGAGGTTCGTGTTCAGAATAAATTCCTCACTCGTGAAAATCTTCTGCTAGAGGAGCATATCACCACCCTCAGGAGCGTCATCCGCAAATTGAAGTACTTATTGGAGCTGAAGTGTGATGCCTCACCACCACCTTCATCATAACCCACACCAAATAAGACCTGAGTACACGGGTATGTGCACTCCCATTGGCTTAAGCCAAGCTTGGGGGAGGTGCCCCGGTATCGTATCACGATCACTTTTTACCTTTGCTTTCTATTTTGATCCTTAGCCTTTTCATGATCTAGTTGAATAAAATTTTAGTATGATCTATTTTCGAGTGCTAGTTTCATGATCTATCTATCTATGTAATCAAGTGAGAGTTATATAATAAATTTTAGTTTGAGCCTTTGCCCCTTTTTCTTTCTTGTTGCAATCATGATAAAAGAAAATAAATGAAAAAGATCATATGCTAATCTTATGGTGAGTAATGACATCATAATAAACAAAAGTATAAGTGGTAAAATTTATTGGAGATTGGCAAACATAGAATTAGTCAATGATACAACTCATGAAAGAATTAATTAGGGAAGAGAAGATCTACATGCAAATATACTATCATTGACATCTTTTATGATTGTCAGCCCCCATTAAATATTATATGCCAAAATTGTTGACGTTGGACAAGGAAGACAACGTAATGATTTATGATTGTTCATATTCACATAGAAGTTATATTGTCATAGATCCTTTAACATGTGGTGTTTGCCCAATATCTTTGCTATCCAAAAATTCCGCACTGAGTAGAGATACTACTTGTGCATCGAAAAACCCAAAACCCAAACTCATGTTTAAGAGTCCACCATACCTACCTATGGATTGAACAAGATCCTTCAAGTAAGTTGTCATTGGTGCATCAAGGCAATAAAAATTGCTTCTAAAAGTGTTGGATAAATTAGTGCAAGAGAAAATTGAGTGTTGCACGAACTTGTGATGGCAAAGTAATAAAAGCGACGGACTGCATAATAAAGGTTGCTATCACAAGAGGCAATGCAACATGACGTTCTTTTGCGCTAAGGGATTTGGCATACAAACTAAAAAGTGCATGACAACCTCTGCTTCCCTCTGCGAAGGGCCTACCTTTTACTTTTATATACTTACTTTTATGCAAGAGTCAAAGTATTCTTCCCTATTCTTTTTTATTTTTCTCCTTTGGTAAGCATCATGTGGTGAGGAAAGATCTAGGCACATATGACCAGTTGGATATGAGTGAGAATGAGTTATTATTGTTGACATCACCCTTGAGGTGAATATGTTGGGAGGCAAACTATAAGCCCCTATCTTTCTATGTGTCCGGTTGAATTTTTTTGTTCATGGGTATGCCGTGAGCGTTAGCAATCATAGAAGACTAAATGATGATATTGTATGTGGACTTGACAAAAGGCTCCTACATGAGACCCTTCTTGAAAATATGATGAATTGTAGTTGCAAAGTTGACTGAGAACATAGTTTGTTGGTTTCCAATAAGGTTTATAATGTACTTTATACTTCCACATTGTGATGAATTGTTACTTGCTCATAAGAAGTTATATGATGCTGCTATGAAATAAAAGTTTTATGAGAAAGTTTTACATTAGTTTTGTTGTTGTTATAATAATAAGCATGATGCTACTATGTCTGTATTTTGTTTGTATCGACACCTCTCTCTCTCTCAAACCATGTGGACATGTTATTCGATATCGGCTTTCGCTTGAGGACAAGCAAGGTCTAAGCTTGGGGGAGTTGATATGTCCATTTTGCATCATGTTTTACTACTGTTATTTATAATGTTTTTATGCATAATAATGCTCTGGGGAGTAATTCTAATGCCTTTTCTCTCACAATTTGCAAGGTTTACATCAAGAGGGAGAATGGCAGCAACTGGAATTCAGCACCCTGAAAAATCACGTCAGAGATACCTATTCTGCACAACTCCAATGAACCTGAAAATTTATGGAGATTTTTGATGCAATAAATAAGAATTTTTGGAGCTGAGAACTATCGGAGGGGTCCACCAGGTGGCCACCCTCCACCGGGGCGTGCCTACCCCCTAACCGCGCCCTAGTGGAGGGTGGGCACCCAGGTCCACCTCCGAAGCCCATCTTCTGGTATAAAATCCTAAAAAAACTAAAAAAAATAGGATGAGGACTTTCAGGACGAGCCGCTGCCTCGAGGCGGAACTTGGGCAGGAGCACTTTTGCCCTCCGGAAGAGTGATTCCGTCGGGGGAACTTCCCTCCCGGAGGGGGAAATCCAAGCCATCGTCATCACCAACAACCCTCTCATCTTGGGGAGGCCATTATTCATCAACATCTTCAACAACACCATCTCCTCTCAAACCCTAGTTCATCTCTTGTGTTCAATCTTTGTACTAGAACCTCAGATTGGTACATGTGGGTGACTAGTAGTGTTGATTACCTTGTGTAGTTGATTACTATATGGTTTACTTGGTGGAAGATTATATGTTCAGATCCATTATGCTATTCAATACACGTCTGATCTTGGGCATGCATATTATTTGTGAGTAGTTACTTTTGTTCATGAGGTCACAGCGGAAGTCATGTTGCAAGTAATCATGTGAATTTGATATGTGTTTGATGTTTTGATGATATGTATGTTGTGATTACCTTAGTGGTGTTATGTGAATGTCCACTACATGACACTTCAACATACTTGGGCCTAAGGGAATGCATTGTGGAGTATTTATTAGATGATGGGTTGCTAGAGTGACAGAATCTTAAACCCTAGTTTATGCGCTACTTAGTAAGGGGTTGCTTTGGGTCCACATGTTTAATGCTATGGTTAGAGTTCGTCTTAATATTTTCTCGTAGTTGTGGATGCTTGCGAGGGGGTTAATCATAACTAGGTTGTTAGTTCAAGTAAGAACAACACCTTAGCATTGGTCCACCCACATATCAAATTATCAAAGTAGCGAACACGAATCAAACCAACATTATGAAAGTGACTAGATGAAATTCCCGTGTACCCTCAAGAACACTTTTCTCATCATAAGAGATACTTTTGGCCCGTCCTTTGCCACAAAAGGATTGCGCTACCTTGCTGCACCTTACCTATTGTTACCATTACTTGCTCGTTATAAATTACCTTGCTATCAAACTACTTGCTACTTACAATTTCAGTGCTTGCGGAAATTACCTTGTTGAAAACCGCTTATCATATCCTTCTGCTCCTCGTTTGGTTTGACACTCTTACTTATCAAAAGTACTATGATTGATCCCCTATACTTGTGGATCATCACTCCCCACTGGGAGTGAGTAATTCCTTTGTAGGCTTGCTGGCCGGTGAGGAGTTGGATGAGATTCATCATGTAATTGAGTTAGTTTTGTTAGGGCTTGATCCCTAGTATCCACTATGTTCTAAGATTGATGTTGCTATGACTTTGCCATGCTTAATGCTTGTCACTAGGGCCCGAGTGCCATGATTTCAGATCTGAACCGTTTATGTTATCATCATTATATCTATATTCTTGATCCGATCTTGCTTAGTCATATGCACATATTATGTGTTATGATCCATCAACCCCGGGGTGACAAAAATTGGGATACTTCACGGTGATGACCGTAGTTTGAGGAGTTCATGTATTCACTATGTGTTAATGCTTTGTTGTGGCTCTCTATTAAAAGGAGGCCTTAATATCCCTTAGTTTCTTATGGACCCCGCTGCCACAAGAGGGCAGGACAAAAGATGTCATGCAAGTTCTTTTTCGTAAGCACGTATGACTATATATGGTATACATGCCTACATTACATTGACAAACTGGAGCTAGTTCTGTGTCGCCCTAGGTTATGACTGTTATATGATGAATATCATCCAATGAATACACCGATCCAGTGCCTACGAGCTTTCCATTTATTGTTCTCGCTTAGTTACTACTATTGCTGCTACTGTTACACTTGCTACAAAATCACTACTATTACTATTACCACTACTACCAAACTATCATATTACTGTGCTACTGATCACTTTGCTCCAGATATTTATCTCCAAGTTTGGTTGAATTGACAACTCAACTGCTAATACTCTTAAATATTATTTGGCTCCCCTTGTATGAATCTATAAATTTGGGTTGAACACTCTACCCTCGAAAACTGTTGCGATCCCCTATACTTGTGGGTTATCAAGACCTTTTTCTGGCGCCGTTGCCGGGGAGCATAGCTATATTTGCCGTGTCACTTGGGATTTATATCAATTTATCACTATGAAGAATCTGAAGGATACTAAAACCAAGATTTTTCCCTCTACCACGAGGGGAGGTAAGGAACTACCATCACACTCTGCACTTGATTCACCTTATGTTTTAAGTAAGTTTGCAACAACACCACATGCCATTAATCCTGATATTGATGATGCTACTTCTGCTATGAATGATGCTTACGATGATGCTAGTATCATACTTGATAATACTATGCCATTAGGTGAATTTCTCAATGAACAAATTGCTAGAGCTAAAGATAATGAAATCATTGAATCTACTAAAACTGATGAGAACTTTGAAACTGATGATTATGAAACACCTAATAGGCCTAACTCTCCTAAATTTGAAATGCCTAAGATACCTGAAGGTTATGCTTTAGATGGAGAAATAGCTAGATAGATTATTGCTTGTAAGGATAGAAAATGATGCTAAGAAACTACTATGCAAGTATAAAGAGAAGACTTTGAATGCTAAAATGAAATATGATCCTAAGTTTGCTAGTTAACCTATCTTTGTTACCGATAAGGATTATGAATTCTCTGTCGACCCAGAGTTAATTACTTTGGTTGAATCCGATCCTTTTCATGACTATGAAACTGAAATTGTGGTAGCACACCTTGCTAAGTTGAATGATATAGTCACCCTATTTGCTAATGATGAGAAGATTCACTACTATTATATTCTCAAATTATTTCCATTCTCGTTAAAGGGTGATGCTAAGATATGGTACAATACTCTTACTCCTGGTTGTGTGCATAGTCAACAGGATATGATTTACTACTTCTCTGAAAAATATTTTTCTGCTCATAAGAAACAAGTTGCCTTACAGGAAATATTTAACTTTGTGTAAATTGAAGAAGAGAGTCTCTCACTAGCTTGGGGGAGGCTTCTCCAATTGCTTAATGCTTTGCCTGATCATCCACTTAAGAAAAATGAAATGCTTGATATCTTCTATAATAGACTAACTGAAGCTTCTAGGGACTTCCTAGATAGTTGTGGTGGTTGTGTTTTTAGGGAACGAACTATTGAACAAGTTGAGGAACTATTGAATAATATATTTAAGAACTATGATGATTGGACTCTCCCTGAACCACCAATTGAACCCACTCCGAAGAAGAGGGCATCTTATTTCTCAGTCCTGAGGATATGCAAGAGGCAAAGAAATGTATGAAGAAAAAAGGTATTAAGGCTGAGGATGTTAAAAATTTACCACCTATTAAAGAAATACATGGGCTTAACACACCACCACCTCCATAGGTGGTAGAGGTAAATTCTTTATTAAAGCTTTATGAAGGTGATATCCCTCAAAATAAACATCCTAGTGAATGCTTATATGAGTGTGATAACTACATTATGAAACAATAGCACTGCAATGCAAATGTTCTTAACACTTGAAATATAATTTTGATTTGATTGCTTGCTTGAGTGAATTTTTATTTAGATTCAACAATGATGTTAGAGGTGTACGAAAACATGCCTCTATGGTTCAAACTCAATTAGAACAAGTTGCTAAATCTCAAAGAGAATTGCTTGATGAAATGAATAATAATATGAATGATCATGCTATTAGAGTAGTAACTAGAGGAGGTAGAATGACCCAAGAACCTCTTTATCCTGAAGGTCATCCTAAAAGAATTGAACAAGACTCTCAAGGAATTAATACTGATACACCTAGTCCTTCTAAGAAGAAGAAGAAAAATAAAAATGATAGGACTTTGCATGCTTCTAGTGAACCTGCGATAGAAAAACCTCCTGATGATAATAATGATGTTTCTATTTCTGATGTTGAAACTCAGTCTGGCAATGAACATCTACCTAGTGATAATGATAATGATAATGATAATGATAATGATGTTCATGAGTATACTCAACCTAGTGATGATAAAGAACGAGATAATGATATAGAAATAGAACCTGATGTTGATCTTGATAACCCACAACCTAAAAATTAATGATCTGATAAAAAAGACTTTGTGGCTAGAAAACATGGTAAAGAAAGAGAACCATGGGTTCACAAAACCATGCCTTTCCCACCTAAACCATCTAATAAAAAGGATGATGAAGAATTTGAACGCTTTGCTGAAATGATTAGGCCGGTCTTTTTGCGTACCTGTTTAACGGATATTTTAAAGATGCCTCCTTATGCTAAGTACATGAAAGACATCATAAATAATAAAAGAAAGATACCTGAAGTACAAATCTCCACCATGTTTGCTAATTATTCTTTAAAGGATGGAGTGCCTAAAAAACTTGGAGATCCTGGAATACCAACTATACCTTGCTCCATTAAAAGAAATTATGTCAAAACTACTTTGTGTGATTTAGGAGCTGGTGTTAGTGTGATGCCCTTCTCTTTATATAAAAGACTTCATTTGAATAAACTCACACCTACTAAAACATCATTGCAAATGGCTGACAAATCAATTATCATCCCTAACGGTATTTGTGAGGATGTGCCCGTTGTTGTTGGAAATGTTACTATCTTAACGGACTTCGTTATTCTTGAGATGCCCGAGGACGACAACATGTCGATTATCCTTGGTAGACCTTTCTTGAATACTGCAAGGGTTGTTATTGATTGCAATAAAAGCAAGGTCACTTTTCATATCAATGGTAATGAGCATATGGTGCACTTTCTGAAGAAACAATTCCAAGTGAATGGTGTGAATGTTACTGAAAATTCTTCGACGCTAATTATTGGAAGCTTTGAATTACCTCTACCTACTATCAAAAAGAAATATGATATTATTATGATTGGGGACATGCATATCCCCATTGAGGTAATCTAGTGTTTTATAGAAGTTCTTCGGTTTCATGCTAATTGAAAGCCGTTGTTAATAAGACTTGATCAACCTTATTAATGAATCATTTTCGAGAGGTATGAAGTTGAGGAATTTAGTAGACATAACTCTCTGTATCCACTTTTAGTTTTCTATTTTTCTTAGTTAAATAAAATAAAATGCCATGTTTATCCTGTCTTCTGATTTTACCCGTGCAATAAAAATGACCCAAAAATAAAAGTTCTGAGAATGCGCTGAAAATTTAACATGAATTTTGTTTCTCATTATTTGTGAATTTCTGTAACAAATAGTACCAGAGAGGGTGCAGCTGGTGGCCACCCTCTACCAAGGCGCGCCAGACCCCCCTGGCGCGGCCTGGTAGAGGGTGGGCCCGAGGTGGGGTCCCCTCACTTATCCCTTTAGCCCATTTCATCTCTTACCTTTAGAAAAAATTCACAATTGCTCTCTCCCTCGTGTTCTTGCTCAAGAACCCGTGGATTTCGATCTCTTTGCTCAAAGCTCTATTTCCAAAACTGTTTTAGGGGATTGCTTCTCGGTATGTAACTCCCCCATTGCTCCAATTAGTTTTTGATTTAGTGCTTTATTTTCAGAATAATTAGCTACTTTGGTGCTGCTGTAGATGAGCTTGCTTGTTGAATTCTTAGAATTCTAGGTAGTTTGAATGCTTGATATGGCCTCTATACATCCCTAGGAGTAGTTGCTATCAATCTTGTTTAGTTTTGTTAACAAACTTTTGTGTCACAATTTTTTTCAGAAATTGCTCACAAATAAAATGCAATTCTTTAGGAGTTCTTCGAGGAGGAGATCCTCGGGGGCATCATCAAGTGAAAGTTCTATACGACAATCTTATGTTGAGCCCAATGCAAGCTCGATACGAGACGCTGAAACCAAATCATGGCTTTGGCCGTGTGATACCTTAATGGAAGGTGCAGGTATTAAGGAAGGATTTGAACAGTATACTCACAACGCCGATTAGGTTCCCTTCATCGAAAACAAGTGAAGATACTATGTCCTTGAGACCGAGGCCCGCGCATACAATGCAGAGGTGGAAGCTGCCAGGAGGACTGAGGTGGTTGCATCAAGAGCCTCGGTAGGCTATCACTCAGGCCATTATCCGGGCCACGGATGGTGATTACCAAGCTAGGCCAAAATCCTAAGCTTGGGGGAGTACATATTTCCACCGACATTACATTCATGTTCACACATTTGATTTCAGTTGTTGGTGGCCACACTTTTTCATTGTATTATCCATGTTAGATTTATTTTTCTAGTTTTCTTCTTGTGTGTTTGAAAAACTTTGAGAAAATCCAAATACTTCTTGTTTCTTATCGGTTTTTCTTTTCAGTTCAGTTAGTTGTAGTATTAAAAGAAAACCCAAAAAGATTTCTCATTTCTTCTTTTGCTTGTTGGGAGTTCTACCGTGTAAATAGTTTTTCTCTTTTTGTTTTTCCTTCTCGTGTTTGATTTCTTCAAGAAAAACTAAAAACTCCAAAAATATTTTAGTATGTTTCTCTGAAATTCCTTTTTTTCTTTTATTGAGTCATACCAAGGAGAAGACCACGATGAAAATGTTGAGCGGTGTGCTACCTCTTGAGCTTGCGTTGGTTTTCCCTTGAAGAGGAAAGGGTGATGCAGAAAAGTAGATAAGTATTTCTCTCAGTTGCTGAGAACCAAGGTATCAATCTAGTAGGAGGAACAAGCAAGTTACCAATAGATGCACCTACACAAAAATCAAACTCTTGCACCCAATGCTATAAAGGGGGGTCAATCCCTTCACAGTTATTTGCAAGGATTATATCTGATAGAGATAGATGTAAAAGATTGTGGAACATAAAAATTAAATAAATTGCAGCAAGATATTTTTGGTATTTTTGATTTATAGATCTGAAAATATAATATGGAAAGTTGACCTGGGGGCCATAGGTTTTACTAGAGGCTTCTCTCTTGAAGGAAAATAACACGATGAGTGAACAAATTACTATCGAGCAATTGATAGAAAAGCGAATAATTATGACGATATCCAAGGCAATGATTATGCATATAGGCATCACGTACGTGTCAAGTAGACCGAAATGATTTTGCATTACTATTACTCCACATATCGACCGACTCCTGCCTGCATCTAGACTATTAAGTTCATGAAGAACAGAGTAACACATTAAGTAAGATGACATGATGTAGAGGGATAAACTCAAGCAATATGATGAAAACCCCATCTTTTTACCCTTGATGGCAACAATACAATACGTGCCTCACTGCCCCTACTTTTTCACTGGGTGAGGACACCGCAAGATTGAACCCAAAATTAAGCACTTCTCCCATTGCAAGAATTACCAATCTAGTCGGCCAAACCAAATCAATAACTCGAAGAGACTTACAAAGATATGAAATCATGCATATAAGAATTCAGAGAAGAATCAAATAATATTCATAGATAAGTTGATCATAAACCCACAATTCATCGGATCTCGACAAACACACTGCAAAAGAGTATTACATCGGATAGATCTCCATGAAGATCATGGAGAACATGGTATTGAAGCACAAAGAGAGAGAAGAAGCCATCTAGCTACTAGCTATGGACTCATAGGTCTGTGGTGGACTACTCACGCATCATTGGAGGGGCAATGGAGTTGATGTAGATGCCCTCCGTGATCGAATCCCCCTCCTGTAGATTACCGAAAAAGGCTCCAAGATTGGATATCTCGGGAACAAAAGGTTGCGGAGGTGGAAAAGTATTTTTGTGACTCTTTTTGGTATTGGGGGAATATTTGGGTATTTATAGGACGAAGATTAGAGTTAGTAGTCCTGCTGGGGAGTCACAAGCCTGCCAGACGCGGCCAGGAGTGGTGGTCGCGCCCCCTGGCTTGTGACCTCCTGGCAGGTCCCTTGCATTGCACTCCAAGACTGGTAGATGTCTTCTGGTCCAAGAAAAATCACCGTGAAGATTTTATACCGTTTGGACTCCGTTTAATATTCCTTATCTGCAATACTCAAAAACAAGGAAAAAAACAGAAACTGGCACTAGGCTCTAGATTAATAGGTTAGTCCCAAAAATAATACAAAATAGCATATTAATGCATATAAAACATCCAAAACAGATAATATAATAGCATGGAATAATAAAAAATTATAGATACATTGGAGACGTATCAAGCATCCCCAAGCTTAATTCCCGCTCGTCCTCGAGTAGGTAAATGATAAAAATGGAATTTTTGATGTGGAATGCTACCTAACATATTTATCCATGTAATATTATTTATTGTGGCATGAATGTTCAGATCCATAAGACTCAAAACAAAAGCTTAATGTTTACATAAAAACAATAATATTTCAAGCACACTAGCAAAGCAATTGTATCTCTTCAAAATGTAATGGCAAAAGAAAGTTATCCCTACAATATTATATGGTCTGGCTATGCTCCATCTTCCCCACACAAAGTATTTATATGATGCCCAACCCCAATGACAAGTTAAGCAATTGTTTCACACCTTTTATGTTCTCAAACTTTTTCAACTCTCACGCAATACATGAGCGTGAGCCATGGATATAGCACTATAGGTGGAATAGAATATGGTGGAGGTTGTGAAGAAAAAGGAGAAGATAGTCTCATATTAACTAAGTGTATCAGCGGGCTATGGAGATGCCCATTAATAGATATCAATGTGAGTGAGTAGGGATTGCCATGCAATGGATGCACTAGAGTTATAAGTGTATGAAAGCTCAAAAGGAAACTAAGTGGGTGTGCATCCAACTTGCTTTCTCATGAAGACCTAGGGCAATTTGAGGAGGCCCATCATTGGAATATACAAGCCAAGTTATATAGTGAAAAATTCCCACTAGTATATGAAAGTGAGAAAATAGGAGACTCTCTATCATGAAGATCATGGTGCTACTTTTAAGCACAAGTGTGGAAAAAAAGATAGTTGCATTTTCCCTCCTCTCTTTCTCTCATTTTTTTATTTTGATGGGCATCTAAGGCCTCTTTTTTTTATTTGGGCTTCGCTGGCCTCTTTTTTTCATAAAGTCTGGACACTCATCCCCACTTGTGAGGGAATCCTAGCTTCCATCATCCTTTCCTCACATGGGACAATGGTCTAATAATGATGGTCATCACACTTTTATTTACTCACAACTCAAGAATTACAACTCGATATCTAGAACAAATATGACTCTATATGAATGCTTCCGGCGGTGTACCGGGATATACAATGATCTAGCATAGCAAATGACATCAAAAAATGGTCAAGACATGAAAACAGCATGCTAGCTATCTTATGATCATGCGAAGCAATATGAAAATGATGGTCCGTGTCATTGTTGGTGCACTAGAGTTTGGGGCTTCCTAGTGTCCCTTTACTTGTGCATGGGCAGTGGTAGCCACCCTGGCAATGAGGCCCAGCAGGGACTTGCCAGGTACCAGCACAGAAGAATTGAGACTCCCGGCAAGACCTTGCCAGGATGACCATCGGACCCTCAGGCAAAGACAGAGCCCCGGCAAGACCTGGCAAGGCGAAGCCCCGGCAAGGCCCCGCTAGCGCATAGGCCAGGTGTAGATCCGCCTGGACGCGTGTCGCAACGTCGGCGTTGGAGGGGGCTAAACGGTGTCGATGGGACGGGCTCCCGTCCCATCCCACAGACGGACAGGGATGCGTGATGGTGCATTAAATGCGCCTGTCCTACTCTGTCAGTGTTAGGTATGATAGCACTATAGCTCTATACACCCCGTGTATGTACTGTACGCCACTGTTGGGATTCCCTTCAGTATAAAAGGAGGCCCATGGCGATATGGTAGAGGACTTTTGGACTTTTGGACTTTTGGAATTTTCTAGCTCACACGCGTGGCAGCTGCTCATAGCGCTCCTATAGCTAGAACCCTAAGAACACTTTGAATACAACCAAGCAGGAGTAGGGTTTTACGCATCCTTGCGGTCTGAACCTGGGTAAAATCCCCATGTGCTGTTCATCAGACCCGCTCTTTGCGCGAGTCTTCTCCCCCGCCGAACTCAAAGGGGGTCCCTCCAATCCCATAGGTGCTCATTCCCACGACAGTCATAATAAACGGAACGGTGGAAGTTGAATGACAATATATCTCGAATGGCTATGGAAATGCCATAATAGGTAGGTATGGTGGCTGTTTTGAGGAAAGATATATGGTGGGTTTAATGCACCGGCAAAAGTCGCGCGGTACTAGAGAGGCTAGCAAAAGTGGAAGGGTGAGAGTGTGTATAATCCATGGACTCACATTAGTCATAAAGAACTCACATAATTATTGCAAAAGTATACTAGTCATCGAAGCAAAGTATTATACGCATGCTCCTAGGGGGGAGGTTAGTAGGAGTAAACCATCACGCACTCCTGACCCTCACACAAAGGTCGACAATCATTAAACAAATCATGCTCCGACTTCCTTACATAACGGTTCACCATACGTGCATGCTACGGGAATCACAAACCTTTACACAAGTATTTTTTTACCAATTCACAATTACTACCTAACATGACTCTTAACATTACCATCTTTATATCTCAAAACTTTATGCAAGGAATCAAACTTCTCAAAATACTCAATGCACTTAATATGGAAGTTTTTATTATATCCCTCTTGGATGCCTATTATATTAGGACTAAATTCATAACCTAAACCAATTACCATGTTGTTTAAGGACTCTCAAAATAATATAAGTGAGGTATGAGAGTTCAATTGTTTTTATAAAACCAAACACCACCGTGCTCTAAAAAGATATAAGTGAAGCACTAGAGCAAAATTGCCTATCTCAAAAGATATAAGTGAAGCACATGGAGTATTCTAATAAATTCATGATTCATGTGTGTCTCTCCAAAAATATGTGTGCGGCAAGGATGATTGTGGCAAACTAAAAAGCAAAGACTCATATCATACAAGATGCTCCAAGCAAAACACATATCATGTGGTGAATAAAAATATAGCCTCAATTAAATTTACTGATGGACTGAAAACGAAAGAGGGGATGCCTTCCGGGGCATACCCAAGCTTAGGATCTTTGGCATCCTTGAATATGGCTTGGGGTGCCTTGGGAATCCCCAAGCTTAGGCTCTTGCCACTTCATATTCCATAATCCATCAAATCTTTACCCAAAACTTGAAAACTTCACAACACAAAACTCAACAGAAAACTCGTGAGATTCGTTAGTATAAGAAAAATAAATCACTACTTTAGGTATTGTTCTGAACTCATTCTTTATTTATATTGGTGTAATATCTACTATATTCTAACTTCTCCATGGTTCATACCCCCCGATACGACCCATAGGTACATAAAAATAGGTAAACAACACAAAGAAAACAGAATCCGTCAAAAACAGAACAGTCTATAGCAATCTCAAAATTTCATATACTTATGTAACTCCAAAAATTCTGAAAAGTTAGAAAAACCTGGGAAATTTGTATATAAATGTTGTGTAAAAATTTAAGACTCATTCGCCGCTCTGATAAATTTATAAAATTCCTAGACTGGGTGTAAAAGTTTCTATTTTTCAGCAAGATCAAATCAACAATCACCATAGATCATCCCAAAGGTCTTACTTGGCTCAAACACTAATTAAAACACCAAAAGACAATTACTATAGAGTTAATAATGTGTGAAACACTCAAAAAAACCTCTTTGGTATTTTGATCAAGAACACGAGGGAGAGAGCAATGGTGAATTTTTGGTATTTTTGATTTATAGATGTGAAAATATAATATGGAAAGTAGACCCGGGGGCCATAGGTTTCACTAGAGGCTTCTCTCTTGAAGGAAAATAACACGATGGGTGAACAAATTACTGTCGAGCAATTGATAGAAAAGTGAATAATTATGACAATATCCAAGGCAATGATTATGTATATAGGCATCACGTCCGTGTCAAGTAGACCGAAACGATTCTGCATCTACTATTATTACTCCACACATCGACTGACTCCTGCCTGCATGTAGAGTATTAAGTTCATGAAGAACAGAGTAACACATTAAGTAAGATGACATGATGTAGAGGGATACTCTCAAGCAATATGATGAAAACCCCATCTTTTTACCCTTGATGGCAACAATACAATACGTGCCTCGCTACCCCTACTTTGTCACTGGGTGAGGACACCGCAAGTTTGAACCCAAAACTAAGCACTTCTCCCATTGCAAGAATTAAAAGTCTAGTTGGCCAAACCAAATCAATAACTCGAAGAGACTTACAAAGATATGAAATCATGCAAATAAGAATTCAAAGAAGAACCAAATAATATTCATAGATAAGCTGATCATAAACGCACAATTCATCGGATCTCGACAAACACACCACAAAAGAGTATTACATCGGATAGATCTCCATGAAGATCATGAAGAACATGGTATTGAAGCACAAAGAGAGAGAAGAAGACATCTATCTACTAGCTATGGACTCGCAGGTCTGTGGTGGACAACTCACGCATCATCAGAGGGGCAATGGAGTTGATTTAGATGCCCTCCATGATCGAATCCCCCTCCAGCAGGTTACCAGAAAAGGCTCCAAGATTGGATCCCTCAGGAACAGAAGGTTGTGGCGGTGGAAAAGTATTTTCATGGCGCTTTTTGGTATTGGGGAATATTTGGGTATTTATAGGACGAAGATTAGGGTTAGGAGTCCTGTGGGGGAGTCACAAGCCTCCTAGGCGCGACCAAGGGTGGTGGCCAGGCCCCCCTAGCTTGTGACCTCTTGACAGGTCCCTTGTCTTGCACTCCAAGTCTGGTAGATGTCTTCTGGTCCAAGAAAAATCATCGCAAAGATTTTATTACAATTGGACTCTGTTTAATATTCCTTATCTGCAATACTCAAAAAGAAGGAAAAAACAGAAACTGGCACTAGGCTCTAGATTAATAGGTTAGTCCCAAAAATAATATAAAATAGCATATTAATGCATATAAAACATCCAAAACAGATAATATAATAGTTTGGAACAATCAAAAATTGTAGATACGTTGTAGACGTATCACGGTGCTCATATGCATTATCGTTGATCTAAAACCGAGCCCATATTGCTTTGTCTTTTCCTCTTGAATAAAATGTTTGCAGATTCTAGCTTAGTCCATGACACTCTTGCACTATTATTATGTTCATATCATTCGATTGTGCAAGTGAAAGGCGATAATGACAATATTTAATGAATTGACCGTGGCAGAGAAAAGTGGGTATGAACTCAATTTGTTCTTGTTTTTTGCAAACATGTTTAACCTAGTATCCATGATTAAACACATTATGATTGAACATGTTTGCAATGACAACTAGAGATTATAGTGGTTCATGTCATGCTCAAGTAGCCAGGAGTGGATAATGATTTATCTTGGATATCAACATGCATTAAAATGGTTGTGATGTAGTATGATGATATGGTATCCTCCTCTGAATGTTTCAAGCGGCTTGACTTGGTACATGTTCACGCATGTAGTTGAATAAAAAACGAAATAGCCTTTATGATATCTATGTTCATGGTGTCCATATCCTACTCATGATAGCATTCAATGTTTATTATTCGTAGTGCATGTTTATGACCGTATTTGCTCTCTAGCTGGTCGCTTCTCAACCTATTTGCTAGCCTTCACATGTACTAAGTGGGAATTCTGCTTGTGCATCAAAAAACCTTAAAACAAAGTTATTCCAAAAGAGTCCACCATATCTACCTATATGCGGCATTACCCTGTCGTTCCAAGTAAATTTGCATGTGCCACCTCTAAAATTTCAAATAAACATCTATTTTGTGTGCCTGGATCGCTCATGGAACGACAGGGGGTGGTCAGTATCTTCAATGTTAAGCGGGTTACTCTCATGATGAGTGTTTATCCACTCGTCCTTGTACGAGAAGGGTGGTAATAGGGATTCCAAGTCCCGAACTCAAAATAAATGCAAATAATTAAACAAAACTCCCCCAGGAATGTTGTTAGTTTGGACGGTACCCATGGATTCGGCATGCCGTGGAGTGTGTTTGTTGGTGGAGGGGGAGTAAACATTTACTTTTACCGCTTGGGAACCACCACTAATTTGTTTAACATGGAAGATATTGATAGCCCTTGGTCGTAACGTTGACAGGAAGGGTGTACCTCCCAAAATTATACTTATCTCTTAATTAATCATTGAGCTCTGGCACCTCTGCAAATCCTTGCTTCCCTCTGCCAAGGGATTATCTATTGACTTTAATGTTGAGTCATCACCTTCTAAAAATAAGCACCACATCTGAGAGCACTATTGTCATCCTCATGCATTGTGTATAGTGGATGTCCGATGCATCATGACTGGATCTTTTCTGCCATGAATTACAATGTTTAGTCGTAGCTTGAACTTTGGAGGTGCTTTGCATTTATGTTTTGCGGTCTCAAAAGGGCTAGCGAGATACCACTATTGTCATATTATATCATGATTGTTTTGATAAATGTTTGCACCTGAGATGTCTTATTATTGCTCGCTAGTTGCTTGTGTCATTGATATGAGTTAATATAATCTTTAGGAGTTATTGTTGACATGGTTAGTCATGATCTTTGCTGAAAACCTGGCTGCTACTTAAGCATATGCATGTAAACAAGAACAAAAGAGTTCGTAAAAGTTTTTCTTTCTCACTTTCAGTTTGTCAACTGAATTGCTTGAGGACAAGCAAGGTTTTAAGCTTGGGGGAGTTGATACGTCTCCAACGTATCTACTTTTCCTATCACTTTTGCTCTTGTTTTGGACTCTAATTTGCATGATTTGAATGAAACTAACTCGGACTAACGTTGTTTTCAGCAGAACTACTATGGCGTTGTTTTTGTGCACAAATAAAAGTTCTCTGAACGGAATGAAACTTTTTGGAGATTTATTTTGGAATATACGAGGAATTATGGAGCCAGAAGCCACCTAAGAGGGGTCATAGGGTGCCCACCCTCTACCAGGGCACGCCAGAGCCCCCTAGCACGACCTGGTGGAGGGTGGACACCTCGTGACCCCCACCCTAATTCCAACGCTATAAATTCACAAATCTCTGGAGAAAACGGAGATAAAGAATTATTGCGTTTCACGATACGGAGCCGCCGCCACCTCCTGTTCTTCATCGGGAGGCCAGATTTAGAGCCCGTTTGGGGCTCCGGAGAGGGGAATCTTTGGTCTTCGTCATCATCAACCCTTCTCCATTGCCAATTCCATGATGCTCCCCATCGGGGGTGAGTAATTCCTTCATAGGCTTGCTGGTCAGTGAGGAGTTGGATGAGATTCATCATGTAATCGATTTTTTTTTGTTAGGACTTGATCCCTATTATCCACTATGTTCTAAGATTGATATTCATATGACTTTGCCATGCTTAATGCTTGTCATTAGGGCCCGAGTGCCATAATTTCAGATCTGAACCATTTATGTTATCATCATTATATCTATGTTCTTGATCCGATCTTGCCTAGTCATATGCACCTATTATGTGTTATGATCCATCAACCCCGGGGTGACAGAAATTGGGATACTTCACGGTGATGACCATAGTTTGAGGAGTTCATGTATTCCCTATGTGGTAATCCTTTGCTCCGGTTCTCTATTAAAAGGAGGCCTTAATATCTCGTAGTTTCCTTATCGACCCTGCTGCCACGGGTGTCGGTGTCAAAACCGACGGATCTCGTGTAGGGGGTCCCAAACTGTGAGACTAGAACCGATTGTAATAGGAGACGAAGGGGGCACGGTTTTACCCAGGTTCGGGCCCTCCTATGGAGGTAATACTCTACGTCTTGCTTGGTTGTATTGATGACATGGGGGGTTACAGAGTTGATCTACCTCGAGATTGAATAGCTAACCCTAGATGAGTTCTTCTATATCTACAACCTAAAACCCTCCAGCTTATATAGACGTCGAGGGTATCTAGGGTTTACACATGGTCAGTTACACGTAGAAGAGATAAACATGCCTATTGCTACATCAAGCGTGGAGTACAAGCCGTGATTCCCGAAGCTTCCATCTTCGAGATATGGCCTTCAATTGATCCTGTGTTCTGTAAGTGGCCCATATAGTTCGGCCCATAGAAATAGGTCGGCCTCCCGAGGACCCCCTAATCCAGGACTCCCTCGGTAGCCCCCGAACTTGCCTCCAACGCCAAGGGTCTTGGCTTCAATTGCTTTGCACGATCAGATCTTCGGCTTGCGAGGTGAGTTCTTCCCATCGAACTTAGTTTGGCTCCGATGACAAGTAATTTTCTGAATAGTGGCGCATCCGAACACTGTGAATAGGTCGGCCTTGAAGGCCAAATGTCAAGGGGTAAAATAATGTCCCCTGACGACCTTTCTGACGAAAGGTCATGGCCCACCAAGACTGCTAGGCCAGTTGCAAAAACTCGATTCGCGGTTCGAGGCCGTTTTAATCAACACAATCTATCAATGTGCTGATCGTGCCCCGTTTTACACAGGGTATGTTCAGTCATGCGCGTGCAACGTCACACACGTCTCGGGAAGCGAAGGGATTCACTGAGCAGCGAGGGGAGACCGAATGATAAGCCTCATAAAAGGGGAAGAAAACCCCCAAGCCTATTCACGCTCCCCATTCGTCTCCTTTGCTTTCCATTCCTCTGAGCCTCCGAAGCACAGATCTAGGTTTTCCACCCCCACCCCCAAGCTCACCAATGGCGGGCTCCGGCTCCAACGGCCAGTGGGATGCTTCCACGGTCACCGACCGGGATATCCTGGACCTCAAGAAGGTCGGCTACCTCTCCGGCAACATCCCTCACCGTGCGCCGGAGGAGGGCCAAGTAATCCCCACTCCCAGGCCAGGCGAAAGGGTGGTCTTCCTCCCCCACTTCATCCGAGGGCTGAGCTTCCTACTCCACCCCTTCATCAGGGGGCTGATGTTTTTCTACGGCCTCGACTTCCACAACCTCCCGACGAACTCTTTTATGCAAATATCGGCGTTCATCCTCGTCTGTGAGGATTTTCTGCGGGTCGAGCCACACTTAGGGCTTTGGCTCAAAGTGTTCAATGTCAAGTCGAAGTTCGTCGGAGGCAAGCACGCAGACTGGGACGATGCTGTCATCGGCAAGCTCACGTGCGTCGTATGGCCATCGGGCACCTTCATCGACACCATCAAGGTGTGGCATAAGGAGTGGTTCTACATCACTAAGCCACGAGAAGAAGGTCAGATTCCCACTGCCAAATTCAGACCCGCCCCCCCACCAAATTAGCTTCATGGCTTGAAAAGGGCCTTAGCTGGGGACGGAGCAAGGAGGTGAGCGACCTGCAGAAGCGCGTCGGCTCCATGATCGAGATGAACATCACGCTGACCGATGTGGTCCAGGTCATGCTCCAAAGACGCATCCTCCCCTGCCAGCGCTGATACTCCCTTGTGGGCTCGTCACCTCGACAACGCGCCCACGGTTCTGAACCTCTTCTGCACTACGTGGGAGAAGCCGTGGAGGGTGCTCTTCAAGTCGCAAAAGAGCTGGCCATTCGAGGAGGAAGACAGGGGTCTGCACACCGCCAAGCCCGCCTCCGAGGTATGGTATAATCTTGCTTGGTCGGCCTAATTTTCCATAGAGATGATTTATAACATTCTTTTTGATCACCCTTTGCAGTCATGGCTGAAGAAAGCCATGAACATTAGCAGTCCGACACCTTAGCCCGAAGACGCTAGGTCCGGGCTGTTAGCGAAGATGCTCATGGTGAAGTCGTACAAGGCCCTCGCGAAGAAGGAGAAGAAGAAGAAACTAGGCCGGGGTGGCCTTCGCATCAGGGACCAGTCAGAGACTGTACCCGGGGAAACTTATGCCTCCTCGAATCAAGAGGAGCATGAGGATGAAGAGGAAGAGGAGGAGTAGGAGTAAGAGGAGGAGGACAAAGTCTAGGGGGAAGGCAATTCCCCCCTTGCAAGAAAGAGGGAAGCACCATCGGACGCCCCAGAGGAGATACCCCCTCCTGCCCAGAAGAAAGCGCGTCGGGCGCAGGTGGTTCTGTCCGATGACAGCTCGGACTCAGACACTTAGTCCAATGACTTCGAGATGGTTCCACGAAGGAAACTCAGGGTCAAGCCTCCCGCCCGAAGGTTATGATCCGAAGACCCCTTGTTCGTCATTTAACAGGTTTAAAGTTTATTAACACGCGGGTACTTATTGACTTTGCAGCCCCCCCCCCCCCCGCGTCCTTCCCACCGATCAGATATCAGACGGGGAAACCCCACCCGTTGAACTAGCAGAGAGCAGGAATGCGTCGCATCCTGCCACTCCAGGCGCCGTGAAGGACATCGCAGAGGTGTCATCCCAGCATGCTCCTATGGATCCGGGCACCGGCGGCGGGGGTGACGACATCATGGCCGAGGCTAACACCTCGGTCACCGAAGACCGTGGGGAGGTACCCTGCCCGGATACTAAGGAGGCCGAGCGAGCGGCCGCTCAGTCCCCTCCGAGGGCATCTTCGGAGTGCACCATGCCTCCGGAGGTACTGGTTCAAACCCCGGTTGGTGATCGGGTTATCCGATCACCACCGGTGCCACCGACCAATGGGTGGCCGGTCATGGAGGAGGCTCTATCAAGCGCCTCCATCTCCGAGGAGCACTGCACCCTTATGGGTGCGGTATTGCAGAGAATTCAGTCCGTCGACAACGGACTAAAGGAGGCCTTCAAGGGTATCCTTACGGGTTTTCAACCACGCGACACTCTTATTTGCAAAATGTTTATTTATTTTTATGATTATACACATGGCAGCCCCCGAGCCCTAGGTGAGTTTGAAAAAACTTACCTAGGGGTCAACCATGGATCCAATTCCGAACTATATACAAATGATATATTCGGAACGTGTGAGTAGGCCCTCAAAGGGCCGAGCATATGGTCGGATTGACGATAGTTTGGAACTTTTGCAACTATGTAATCTGACAAGTGTTTGTGTGATACAGGCTTCGTCATCGGCAGCAGCTGTAAGTGGCGCCGAGATGGACGAGCTGAATCGGAAACTCAAACGTTTTGAGGATGAAGTTGATGCCCTCAACAAAAGATTCGGCGAGGCACAAGGTAAGTCTAAACAAAATCTGAACATCTTTGCTAGAATACTGTCAATGT